>OX596076.1:112509979-115009979 GCA_951394005.1 Protophormia terraenovae
AAATTTTAAGTAAAGTATTTGTTATTTTCATCATACGAAATTTGAATGAAATGAATAGGACTCATAAAGGAGAAAAAACATTAATTAGCAAATTTATCATTTCATTTGTAATTTCTATAGGTATGTTAAATAAATTTTCAAAGGTCCAAAATAACTAAAAAGGGATATGTGAAGTATATAAATATGTCAGGGGTGCTTCAACGAATTTTACTATTAAAAATTAAAAAAATTGATCAAATTGATTGTTTTTCAGAACTTAAAGGTTATATATCAATAAGCCAAATTATGGTACTTATAGTAGCTTTAAATCTTTTAAAATATCTTTAAACATTTAGAACATAATATTATAGTAGCTTCGGGATAATGAAACAATTTTTGTCTCAGATAAACAAGTGCAAACATTTTTTAAGAGAATATTGATGTGTACTTAATTTTACTTTACGGGTCCATAAATTGGTTACCAGGACCAAGAAATTCAATTTAAAAGCTACACAAATGGATAGAAAATTCCACCACCGCATATTTGACTAGATTATTATTACTTCTGTGCTGACAACCCTAACAGATGGGCAGACACACTTCCATGGGAATCTGGTCCTTCGTGATCACAAAATTTAATTTAAATAAAATCTTATTTTTAAATCAACGTTCCTACTATTAAATCAAAATAACTAATTTTTCCCAAATTATTTTAGTAAAAATTAACCATAAAATTTTAAATACTTTAAGTGCTTTCTTACATTTAGTTTTTATACCCTACACCACCAGAGGTGGTTGGGTTATTGTACGTTTATGCTGATGATTGTAAAAAATCAATCGGAACACCATGTTAAAGTACACCGTTCGACTCAGAATCACCTTCTCGATTTAACGATGTCCGTCCGTCCGTCAGTCCGTCATTCCTTCAGGCTGTCTGTCCATTAAAGTTTCCCGTAGCAAAATGGATAAAAAAAATTCTGTTCCTTTTTTTATTAAAAACTTGCATTATAGTTTATCAAAATGCCCTAAAAAATTATTCTAGCGAAACAAAATCACATGGGGCAAATTTTTAAAACATTTTTTCCATAACCAGCTTAAAAGTACGAATTGTTTTACACTCATTTATATTAAAAAATCGAAGCTTTTTTTTACCAAAATGTATTGGACCCATGATTTTTCAGCCGCTACTAAGGAATTGAATACGAATTTTTAAAATTTTTTAAATATTTTTTCCATATTCTGCTCATTTTTACGCATGGTTTGAGGGATCTTCCTACATCAAAATCTCAAAAAAGCCCATTATCGGGACACTCTACTGTCATGTTAACTATGTGAACAAAGTTAAGGTCGCAACTTTGAAAATATCTTTATGAAATTTAGCACGCATATTATTTTGACACAAGTATGAAGCCTATTGAAATTGGTTATGATCGGTACATTAATTCATTATAGCCCCCTCCCGATGTAGGGGTTTAGTGGTCACAAATGCCTTACATATAGCAATATTTTAATGAAATTTGGTGCAAAGAAGTTTTATATATAACAACAAAACCAAATTTAATTAAAATTTTAGCTCCCATATAAACCCACTAAAATTGGCTACAGGTCTAATATCCCTTCCAAAACTTTTATGCTCATACATAATGTAGGGAATTTAAGGTCGGTCTTGACCGACTATATCTTCCCTTCTCGTTCTTTTATGGAAAAATATATTTAAATTTTCCTATAAAAATGTTCAAACAAAATATATACATTTTTTCAAAGAAAATTTATCAAAAATTTCATTTAAAAAGAAAATTTCCTAAAAAATGTAGATTTATATAAAATTTTTTATAAAAAGAAAAAATTTAAATTTATCAAGAATTTTCTAAAACAGAAAATTCATCAAATATTTCCCATAAAAAGAAAATTGAATAAATATTTCCCAAAAAAAAAATCCAAAATTTCCCATAAAAAGAAAATTTATTTAAAATTTTCCATAAAAATAAAAAAAAATATATATAAAATTTACCATAAAAAGAAAATTCTTAAAACAATAACATTTACCAAAAATTTCCTTAAAAAAACAAATTTTATCAAAAATTTAATAAATAAAATATATCAAAAATTTCCTATAAAAAAAAAAAGGAATAAAATTAATCAAATATTTCCCATAAAAAGAAATTTTAATGAATATTTCCCAAAAAAAAATAAAATTTTTGAAAAATTTCTTAAAAAAAAAATTAAATTTACCAAAAATTAATCAAAACTATCAACAATTTTCATAAAAAAAAATATATATAAAAAACTTGCTATAAAAAAAATTTTATTAAAAATTTTTTTTATAAAAACAATTTATACATTTTTGATACAAATTATCAAAAATTTCCATAAAAAAGAAGAAAGAAAATTTAACAAAAATGTCCTATAAAAATGAAATTTGTCAAAAATCAAAAATTTCCTTTAAAAATAAAATTCCCAGCAAAAACTTTGGTTGCCATGTAATGAGTTAAGAAGCTAATATAATGGGCTCTTCACTACTTACTCATTAGCTGAATAACTCATTATTTTAATACGATGATGACATAGAGGCAACTACTTACCCTATAAATTACTTAGATGTCATTATAATAACTAATTACTTTCAAGCTGTTAAATAGCGCTTTGATTTTAAAGCATTACTGAAGTCATGATTAGTAATAACAATAGGAAATAGTTACATTTAAGGTTATAAATAAGTAATTAAATGTCAGGATATAAAATATTTTGTTCGTTGTTGTAAAAAGATTTTTTAAATTTTAATTTAAAAAACTTAACAACCAAAAATGTAATTAAAATAAATGTAATAAAAATAAACTATTTTAGATTACAAATTAATTCATATGCAAATCTTGCCTTTTATTTATGTATCCCTTCTTCAAATATATGAAATGGTAATTGCATTATAAAAATAAATAGAAATTAATATTTTAAAAAATCTGATCATAAATAATTATTTACATTCGGGTTATAAACAATTAATAAGTTAACTAAACACTTCTATGTAATTCAAACAGTATGTTGTTGTCATTACAAAGTAACTACAACCGTAACTACATGTCATTAACAAGTTTTTGCTGGGTTTGTCAAAAATTTACTATAAAAACAAAATTTATCAAAAATTTCCTTTAAAAGAACATTTTATAGAATTTATAGAAAAATTGTTTTTTCTTTGCTAGCTGAAGAATAATTTTCAAAATTTAATCAAATCTCAAGGGAAAATCAACAGATAATTTGAGCAGTTATTAATAATGCGTTTAAGATAATATTTAATGAATTTTTAGAATAAAAAATAAAAATCATGAAATTACTTATTTTTATTTTTTTTTTACTCTAAAAGTATTTACAAATACATCTTCAGTTTTTCATGCTCAATAGTGTTTTTTTTTTTTTTTTTTTTAATTCAGTACTCTGTTTCTTATCTTTTAATTTCTTATCAATGCATTACTCTTTAAATAATTAACCACATTTAATGGGTTAATCATAATAATAAAAAAAAACTCAAATTATTTTATTAATGAAATCTCAGCTTAACTTTCTTTTCTAATACTTTGTCTATAATCTAATAGTTCAAATGTCTATTAAAACAACAACAGCAGCTACGAAATATAAATCTCTTTTTTTTATACGCGTCATCATTATGTACACTTGGTGTGTATAAATTCAAGTACAATATTAATTTGTTGTTTTGTTTTAATTCAATTTAAAATTTCAGCACTCACTTTCATGCATTAATTTTTTTTCTAAAAATTTGTTTTTGAATTTTTATGGTTTAAAAGGTATTGAAGTTACAAATTAAAGCGAAAAAAATCTTTATAATGTTTTATTTGTTTATATATTTAATTTAACAAATAGCAGCAATGACAACAACAAAATAGAAACAAAAAATAAATATTCAATTTATTTTGTCTTTGTAAGAAATGAAAGGCGATAAGAGCTACAATTAATACAACAAAAGAGTCTAAAGTGTAAAAAAAAAAACAAAAAAGACAGACATAAAGACAATTACACTATTTTTACATGATCGTGTAAATAAACAGCCTACATTTATATACAATTACGTATTTATCAGTGTGTGGGTAAAAATGATATGAAGTGTTTGTTTGTACATAAGTAATTAAAGACCGCATCTTTTAATAGTATAACTATATGGGTAAATAATTGAAAATAGTTTAATAGAAAAAATAATAGTTACTTAACTGGGTCAAAATTAATATATTTGAAGTTAGTTATGTGCCTATGCATGTAAATATGTGTTTGTGTGCTTATTTCTGCCTCACATGTATAAGGTGTCTTTGTGGACATATCATCATTTCTAAAAACCGCAAAAGGCAAATGAACCATACGTTGTAGTACGAAAGTATATGGGTGGTTAATTTACTGCTTCTATATACGAAACAAGTATTGATACTTTTTTATTGGTTAAAGAGGACCAAGTGGGAATAATTGAAACAAAATGTGTCATAATATACAGAATTAAGTTTAATAAAAAAGGAAATTTCTGTATAGAGAAATGGTTATAAAATCTCCAAGATCTTCTAAATATTAAGTGTTTAAAATAATAAGTAATTTTTGGGTTCTTAAGTTAAGCAGTTTTTTAGGTTTCCAAGTGTAAAACTGATTTACCGATTATAACTTGTTTATGGTCCTTCAAACCGGATGCTGGTTAACAAAACTACAACCACATTTAAAATCTCTGCGTTGACAAAAAATTGAGCTCTGTAAATAGGTTTCAATGAACACCGAGAGCTTAATATATCAACTAATCCACCATGGAAAACAAACCCCTCCTGAATTACTTAAAAGTAAAAAATACTATTTTTAAAAATCGTCAAATATATTTACTATTTATTTATAGTTTCCAATACATATTTGCCATCCCTGCTTTTAATATCTTTTACATTGCATACAATAGTCATATCAATATTTATTTATTTGTTTTGTTACACTAGACGTCACATTAGAATTTTTAGGTGTAAAATTACATTAAGTTAACGGGATTTTATCTAATAGACAATTACCATATTTTTTCTTTTATTTGTCGCTTCATCTGTCTTTTGCAATATTATAAAAAAAATATTTAATTTAATTATGTAAATAAAAGTTTATCAAGTTTCTGTGGTTTTCATACAGCAGACACTTGGAGTTTCTTTTATTATTTAGTTTCCTTAAAGTGAAAAATTCCATACTGGGAAATTAGTTCACTGATAATTTAAAACAATTAAATAAGTGTCTGGGTAGTTAATGTATAAAACCAAAAGAAATTTTATACTTTAATAAGAAGGCAAAGTATGTAAGTAGGTCTCAAATGATTGTTATTACTTAGAAAATAAATAATGAGTAATATTAAAGGAATATATAGTCTACAAAAGTAGGGTTTAAGAAATAAAAAATCTCTGATCAAGATTCAAATTATGACATTTAAAATCAATCCAAATTCCCATATTGAATTAAAATATTGATCAATAGCAAATGCAGTTAGTTCAGCTTCGTGTTATAGAATATTTAAAAAATAATAATTTCTAATTCTAAAACTAACGTATTAGAAAGTGACTGATCTCTTTAGTATAAAGTGTTGAAAAATCTTGTATTAAATCCCTTAAGAATTAAATAAATAAAACAGGAAAATATACAAATTTAGTACTGCAACCAAAGACAATCCACCCTTGTTTCTTTATCCGCCTATTTTTGTAACACATTCAACAGACTTAACGAAAGATGAATAACATTTGTTAGCACTCAGCCTAATTGGGTAGACAACATATTTAATTTAAAAGGGGCAAGGTCTATGTAACAATAAAAAAAAGCAATTATAGATCTACTTATTTTTTTAAAAATGCATTAATATTTTTAATATTGCTAGCAGAAGAAAAATGTTCAACCTTTAAGGTTAGGGGGAATGAAATGTTCACACTTATCATTAGTCAATATAACAGATTATTATACACACACGTTCCGTAATGTATATAATATTAATACATGAATATAATTCAATTTATTTAGAAACGTTAAAATATTTAAGAAAAATCTTAAAATTAATGCTACACAAAAATTTTAAATATTTTGGGATTAAAAGCTACACGCAAGAAAAAATATGGTTCTAGTGACCATAAACTAAGAGCAACATACTATGGTTGTAATATATGATTACAGTTAAAAATAAATATATTTGTACATAATTATTATTATGATTCCATTTAAAGTTTATAACCTAACTAATAATTTTTATTAAGATTTATAACCTTTTCTTAAATATTGCTTCCAATTTCATCATGTCTTTATCATTAAATAATCCCATGTTATCATATATAATTTAATTTTATGATATATATAATTCCATTTTATCATATATATAATCCCATTTTATCATATGTATAATCCCAAGTTTTCATATTTATATTTATTTGTACCATGATATGTGGTACATTCATCATACTGAATATAAACAAACCTTGTTAATTTATATTTGTTCATATCTCAACTAAATGAGAATTAATATACTAACAAACTACTGGACTGATACACAAAAATGTGTATTCAAAAGTTATTAAAAGCAGATAAAAATATTAGCTTCATGGTTGTAGAATTAACCAAATTTGTAAAATTAACTGAATGGTTGTTGAATTAACTGAATAGTTGTAGAATTGACTAAATGTTTGGATTTTTCATAAATATGGTTTCAGATAAAAATATTTAAATACATATTATAATTGCAGTCAACCATATTAAAATTTTGCTATCATGAACACGGTATTATTCAAATCAATGAAAAACAGCTATACAAACATTGAATAGGTGTAGTGATCATGCTGTAACCATGTTTTTTCTCTGCATGTACTTTTTAAAAAATTCATTTAGAAACATTAAAATTTGTTTGGGAAAAATTTCAAAGTTAAATTCACACAAACATTTTAAATATTTTAAGAAAGGAAAGACAACCTTTAAAGGAAGTTTTGAACAATATTATTTAAGGTTCATATTTCATAACTCCTCTACGGCTCCTAAAAAATTGCTTAAAATTTTATTTAATTTCAAGTTGCCTTAATTTTGAAAACTTATTTAATATTTATTCAATTGAATTTTAACTTTTCAAAAGTTTTTTTCTGTGCTTCAAATGAACAAAAATCTAGATGAGTTTAAAAACTGTTTGCATATCTTACTTTTAAAAACATATATCCTTATTTTAAAGCATTTTTTGTCTTACATATATTGCACACAATTTGCATATTTTACAATTAAGAACACAAAATTTTCATTAGATCATATGTTCAAATTCAGTTCAATATTTCTACTTTTATTATAAAATTATTTTTTTTAATTTTCATTACCAATTATTTTTTATTTTAAAAATTAATAGAAATTATGTAATTTGTTGTAGTTGAAAAATTGTGTAAAACAAAACACTAAATTTTCTACAAATAAATTCAAGAACTTAAATTCGCATCTTCAAAGTCTAAAATTCGAATAATGCTAATATTCAGTATTGCCAGATTTGTGTAAAATTTGTATTTATACCCTACACCATCACAATTGGTTGGGGTATTATGTGTTTGTGCAAATTATGTAACGCACAGAAAAAAACTTCCGACCCCCATCTTAATCCATTTCCGACCGCTGTTGCGTTTTCGCATCAGTAACTTTAACATCGCCTAATTAACTAATTTTTTTAACAGTTATTATTAGATTAATATATTGTCTTAAAGATAAGAGAAAAATGGAATTTTTTATAAATAGACTGTCCAAAATTAGGTGTCAAAGCCACAAGGATCGCCTAAAACGTTAGTGTTGCGAAAACGCATCAATGGTCATTTCGGCGATATTTTTAAATCTGCATTCCGAAAAAGTACTTTTATGCTATGGGGGTATTTTAAAGGTAAATAGCTTTAAATTTGAGGTAAAAAATGTTCAAAATGTTGTTCAGAAAAATTTTCCGGGTCCAAAAATGTTACGATTTCTGAAAATTTTCAGGCCCTGTATTTCAAATCTTTTTAATTTGTTATCATAATCACAAAAACAAACTTTGTGCCAAATTTCGTAAAGTTATCTCAACGGAATCGGGTAGTAGTCGGAAATGGGTTAAAGTATACCGTTCGACTCAGAGTTATGAAAAGTTTTAGAAAGTTATTATTTACTACGTTTATATGCCTCCTTATTGCAAATAAAATTTATTTTCAATTAATTAGAAACATTTTGGATTTTTTTTAACGTTGATTAAATATTTTATGTAAATATTTAATCAAAATATTCTAAAATGCATACGACTGAAAAAAGTTTTAAAAGAAAAAATTTAACAAAAGAATATAAAAATTAGGAAAGCATTTGCAAAAGAAATCTACACAAAACTAGATATTTGAGCATAACTAAAATTTTTGTGGGTGTATTGCAAAATTTTAACAATGACTCAGGAAGGCCTATTACATACACTATATCATTTCTCGTTTTTTTAGGAAATTTTTATTACATATCAGCAATCAGTTTTTTTTTTATTTAATGAACATTTTTTGATAATTTTTCTGCTCAAAATATAATTGTAAGAACTGGGGAAAAAGGGAGGAACCATTCAATGTTATTACAGGACAGAGACTTAGATTTGAGGTTTGGGTTTGGACAAATAGGGACCGTAATAAATAGGAATATGAGTATAAAAGACCGACCATTTGTAACAGAGGACAGAGTTAGATGATGAGTCGTATAGAGTCGACATACATATTTTTTGCTCTCCAAAAATGTCATCAAAATAAAAACCTAAAACAATCGTTACATTAAAAAAAAAATAATAATCGGCAAAAAAATAAAAATCAAAAATAAGTTTTTTTTTTAGCAAAAAATAGAAGTTAAACAATAATCATTATAATTTGAGCAAAAAATAAATATCAAAAATAATTAGTCCTTACTGATTTTTTTTATAAAAATCAAAAAATAAAATTTGTGTCCAAAAAAATAATAAAAGTATTCTACTACATTTTTGGATCACCTTGATTTTTTTGGTTTAAAAATTTTTAATAATCATTATTTACGGTCCCTGTTTTTTAATAAATAAAAATTATCAATACTGTTTCTAAAAAATAATATATTACATTGATGTAACTGAATGTGATAAAAGAACTAAACAAGAAAGATCAGAACTTAACAAAGTTAATATTATTAATAAACTTAAAGGGTTAATGTTCTTTAATTTTTATTTATAATTAATGAATTGAAAGTTTATTATTATTTTTTTTTTTTTTTATTAAATAAATAATTTCACTTATGTTTTTTTTTTATTTAAAATTAATACAAATAAATATTTTATTTTTGAAAAGTAAACACTTTAAAATATACTAATATTTAATTGTACATTTTTTTTAAACAGATTAAACACAAACTTTATTTTAAAAAAATTATTTTTTTTAAATATTGTATTAATATTATAGTACATAAATATTTTAATCTTTTAAATATCTCAAATAATAACATTTCCTTTAAACAAAAAATTAACGCTGAAGTTAAAATTTTATAAAAAAAAATGAAAAAAAAAATTATTAAAAAAAATCCTTGATGGCTCAAATTTTTAGTTTTAATCTAAAGTCCTAATACTGTTACAGTATATTCTTGTTTACATTACTGAACTTATGAATATGTAATTTCAAAAACTACTTCATTTTTTAATTCTAAAAGTTTAAAATGTTCAGTTGAGCCTTTAGGAAATTACTAATTTACTGAAGAAGTTCTAAAACTGGCAAAAATTTGCATTAACATTTTCTTAACTTATTTTATTTGATTCCCAAATAAAGTCTTTAATTATTTTAAATTATAACTTAAAAAAAAATTTTTATTAAAATTTAAATTTTTTTTTATTTTTTAATAATTTAATAAAATTATTCGATATTTATTCGATTTATGTGTCTAAAATTATTTAATTAAACAAACATTATAACATCATTCTTTTATTTTGTTTAACCCAACAAATTTCCATTTAATATATGACAAATTTATGAAGCATTAAGAAGAAATATTCAAACAAAATTTTTTATTATTTTTTTTTTTTTTCAATTTTCAGAACAGCACAAATTAACTTAAAAAATTGGCATATAATTAACTATAATTTTTATTTATCATCTCTAATTTTTTTCAAAAGCTTGAAGCATAGAAAAAAACCTTTAATACAAAGAGGAAGTTGAAATTGCCAAAAAAAATATATAAAAAACAAGAATTATTTATTGGCCAACAAACATTAAAACCAAATAAGTAAAATATGCTTAAAAGCAATAAACATACGTTTAAACCCCAAAAAATGTGAAAGTTTATTTTTGTTTAAATAGCAATGTGCTTAGAATTAATTATTTGTAATTTTTTTTATTTAAAATTTTTATTATTTTTCATCAATTACCTTGTGGCCCTTTTAGACATTCTAACTCTATGGTATAATCCCAACAATCCAGACTATTAAGTTTTGACAGCGAGGGCAAACCATTTAAATGACTGCCATTTGTGGCATTTGTCATTAAAGAATGGGGTACACGTTTAACATATGAACCATTTGTCAGTTCCCAAGGACGTCTTAAGTCATTTGATAATTCACCATCGACTTGATCACAACAACTTTCCATATCTTCCTCGTTAATAATGCCAAAAACATCGGCGACACTAGAATGGCCATTCGTGTTGTGTTTGTAATCGGGGCAGGTATTGATGTTGTTGTTGTTGTTTAAGTTGTTGCTGGAAGTTTGATGATAATTTCCGTTCTGTGTATGATGACCATTAACTGTGGTACTGGCACCTGTTGGCAATGATGGTGAGCCACGTTCATTCACTTTCGCTGTAGCTGCCACATTTGGCGTTGATGGCTGACAATTATTGCCATTATTTAGACTGTTGCTGTTGTTGTTGGTGTGGCTTTGGCTGTTATTGTTAATATTATTACTGCTGCAGCTACTATGACCATTTATAGTTCTGATGTCGTTGGTACCATTTATAGCAATTGTACTCTTAGCCAAATATGCTAGCGAACAAAATGGTTTACTGGTTTTATTACTGCTGCTATTTCTACTCTTATTAGAGTCTCCAATTTTAATATCACTCATTTTTATTTATTTATATTTTGGTTATTATTTAATTAAAATATTTTGTTATTGATTTTTATGTGGAAATATTTTTACATGTTCTTGAAAGAATTTTATGTTAAAACTCCCAAGAGGTTTGAGAATTGTTTAATTGTAGACTTTTAAGAAAAAGTTTAAGATTTTTTCTAAAAAGTTTTGAATTTGTATGATTTTTTTTTTTTTTATATAATTTTTTATTGAAAAACTGTATTTAAAATTTGTGTAGACACTTTTTGTTTAAAAATTTAAAATAATATTTTAACAAATTTAAATTTGTGGGGATTTTTTTAAATATTATAAAATAATTTTTAAAAGATTTTAACACTTTTTGTTTAAATGCAAGATTCTGTTTGAGATTTTTTTAATTTTTATAAAATTTTCCTTGATTTTAATTAATTTTTCACAGTTTAATTTTTTTTAACAGCACAATTTTAGGTTTTTTAAACATATTTTTAACAGTCCCAAAGTTTTAATTATTTTGTATTCTTTATGTACAATTCCCATTCAAATTCTTTATTTTTAATTAAATTTTTCTTAAGTTTTTTTTTTTTTCAATTTCCAACTTTCAATTATTTCTGTTTCTAATCCTCATTAAAATGTTTCCAGTTTTCTTCACCTTTGGGTCATTAATTTTGCTTTAGTTTTCAAATAGTTTGTTTCCTTATATTGTCTGTTATTTATTGTATTTTCTTCCTTTTTTCCAATTGTAATTAAGAAAATTACACCAATAACACTAGTCCAGGCACGAATATTGTTTGATAACTAGAACCTGCATACCACAGCAGCTTTAACACATAGTAGTAAATGTAATCTTGTATAATTTACAATACAAGTTGCTATAAAACCTGGCCAAGTAGCTCTAACTACAACTGCAATAGTTGCTGGCTACAAGAACCAGAATTGTACAATAATTTAGTGTTTGTATTGTTGTTGTTGTTGCTGCTGCTGGCTGTTGTTCGTTCTAAAAGTCAATGCACTGAATTTGCCTTGAAAATCAACAGAATCACGACCGGCAATGGTAGTAGCTTTTTACAATAGAGATAGATAGAAGACAAGATGAAAAGCCAAGAATCGATAACATTTAAGTCTATTATTTTTTTTCTTCGTAATTTTTTTTTTAAGATTTTTTTGTTCTTTTTTTTCACTGTAACAAAAAAGCTGGGATTATCATCAATATATAGCAAAGAATATGCATGTTAAACAACAGCTAAGAAAAATATATATGTAATATAACCAGTACCTTTTATATACACACACTTTGCACACCACACTATTTTCTTAAGAAACTTCAATAAAATCTTTAATACTTCCAGAAAATAAAAAAAAATATTCTTTTCTTTTCAAAAGCTCTTTTTTGTAAATTCTTTTCAAATGTCGCGCAGGCGCTGAGGAATGTTTCAAGACATTTTATTGTAGGCTGAGTCACTCACTCTGTAGCAAGAAAAAAAATTTCTGACTTCTTTTGCTACTCTTTTAAAATGTGGCTTTTCTATTTCATTTATCACAAAAAACCAGAATTATATTTTTATATTTCTTCTTCCTCTTTTTTAAATTTTTTTTATATCAACTCATTTCTTTCTTTTAATCCGTTTTTTTTTTTAAAGATTTAGTCATTTAAAATGTGCAGCAGCATCTCATTGCGTTTTTTTTCTAACTCCCCAGAAATATTTCGAAACCCCCAGTTTAGAGTGATGCTCGAAAATAAAAAATCAAAAGATCATTTACTACATTTACATCAAAAGCAAAATGTAATAATAACAACAACACGAAACCGCAAAACGAAAAAAAGACTGTCTAAGCCCCAAAGCAACCATCCACACGTTTGTGTAGCTTTCAGTTACACATCCAAAAAACGACTGACTGAATCCAAGAGTACAAAAACTTCACTACTGTCTTGATTAGATAGATCCACTTGAACATACACACTCACACACACGCACATACACAACGTGTTTTGTTTTCATTTTTGTTTTCAAATTCAACCGTCAGTGTTTGGTTGGGTTGTGTCTTTAACGAATGCCACGTTAATCAACGAGTGCCCAAGTTCGATTAGTAAGCACTTACTCACCGCTCTACGAGCACTATAATTTTGGCGTCTACTCGCCTCAACGAGCAAAGTAATCAAGCATACAACTATGTTATGCGAGAAACATAGAGTAATGTAATCCACAAATTTGAATATGAAAAAAAAAGATAATAATTGCAGGTATTGCAATAGTCATTTACAATAAGAACGGCGGGCGTCAATTGAGATTATCTTAATCGATATACTAAAATCTAACAGAAATATATTCTTAATAATGTTTTAAAATCGGTGGTGAGGAAAATAAATCACCAGGGCAACCAAAAAAAATGCAAAATTATATTTCGTATGAACCAAACTGTTAGTTATTTATCCGTTTTAGACAATTTGGCATCGATTTTTTATAGCATATCTCGTTTATAACAGCATATTTTTGCATATTTTGGGCTTAGTGGCATATTTTTAGCAATTTAAATGGCATATTTTTTGCGAATCTTATAAATGCACCGTTTCCTACTCAAACTAGCAGCAGATATTATTGCTGTATAGAACGTTACAAATTTTTAATTGTGGCCCCTTTATGATAAGTATAAGTCTAAGGTAGTAAAAACTTTCCGAATCACTTCTTGATCCATAGCTTTCATAAACAGTAATGGATCGTTATGATTAGATTTGAATGTAGATAATTCTAAAATCCGTTCATTTAAAAACTATTGCTATAAAGCCCTAGATATATACCTACCCAAAAAACAAGGTGATTAAAATATTTATTTGACTTGAAAATGCTATAATATTTTTTTTTTATTTTATTTAGTTTTAAATGGATTTTTAAGGAAATTCACTAAAATCTTCATCAAAGCCTATTTTAAGCCATCGAAGATATTTTTAGACACTCATAACGCCTATGATCTTGTTTTGCAGTTGTGGGCAAGATCGCTCCATAGTAACACTCATGACTTCTTTGTATTTATGTGAACAATCTATGAAAAATCTTGGAAAAAAATAGTCGATTTTGGCTAAAGTTTTGACAAAAATTCTTCGAATTTAAAATTTTAAAAAGTAATCTTTTTAAAAGCCGCCGAAAAATGTTTAGAGTCATTCGATGTTGCCGACAAATTCGGACATTTCAAAGGTTGCGGATCACGTAATTTTAACGTTCTAGTTGCCGAAAATACTTTTTAAGTTATCAACTTTTCCTTTACAATTTTTTGAAATCGTGGATCTATATTCATAAGCCAGAGTATGCAACATATGTGCGAGAACCTATAGCCAAAAGTTGATAAAATTCGGTAAAAAGAACCTAAACGCTCAAAAATAATGCCACCACAATTGAAAAATCTAAAAGGTTCCAGTAAATATTATAGACTTTGTGTAAAATATTGAAGGCAGCTATTAAACTGATAAACATTATGTCCAAAATTAGACCTAATCATAACGACAAAAGTTTTACGATTACGGTATGTTAAACTTAGAGATATGATGAGGTTCATACAGAGTATTGAAGATTCAACACTAATTCATTTCAAAAGTCTTGTGCTTATAAATTCAGTCTAAAATACAGAAGAAACTGCTTTTTTTTTATTACAACTTTGTCGAGAACTTTTTGTTGAAAAAAAGTAAAAAACTTGACTTCTTATTGCTAGAAAGTCAAAAGTAGTAAATATGAAAATGGAAAATGTCGAAAAAGGTTACTTCATCTAAAATAGTTACTTGATCTAAAATAGTTTCTTAACAGTTTTTATTGCAACAACAACATCTAAATGCTGTAAAATCTCGATAATATTGACTATTTAAAGATTTAAAAAAAAAATCGAAAAGTCAACTTTTTGTTCCAACTATAAAATCTTACTGTTTATGTCGCAATATGCGAAGGCCACAAATGATCGACTGTTTGATTACCTGGAAACAAAATTTAATTAAAATTTTTAACACAAGACCAGCTAAAACCCAAAATTTTAAATTCAACACTGAATGTTCAATGTTCAATACTGAATATTTACGATATACAGATTATATCAAGTGCTAAATTCACTATTTTCAATACAATAGGAATATATCATTTACTCAGTACTCAGACATATTTGCAAACCAAAGGCCTAAGTTAACTACCTCGAATCGGCTGCTGGTTCAATATAATCTAACAATAAAAATTTACAAAATTTTTGTATATCTCTAACATTATAATCTTAATACTAATTTCAAATTTTTAAATTAGATCATTCTAAGATTGTTAAATCTTAATTCAAAGCTAAAAACTAAGAGGTGTAAACGGAATTTTGTTCTGTATTTCGTAAAGATTATTTTTCTCTCAAAGTATTCAAGTTTTTTCGAAATTAATTGCGAGCAATTAAAACTAACACGGTTACGACTTGGCTAAAAAATATATATTTCTTTAAGCACTAATAATAATTATAATAAAATACCAATTACTTCTGTACAATTAAACGCTTTAATTGTAATTCAAACTCAAAGTAGTAACGAATCTTACACACAATTATTTACTCGTTGCTACTAATAGCTCATGCTCCCCACTACCAAACACATTGTATTGAATACTCTTTTTGCTTGGCTCCCCATTTCTGAAAATCTCTCGCTCTCTTATCTCTTTATACAAAAAAAAACTCGTTAAAATTTATGTTATCAATATGTTATATTGTCGAGTATCTTTACACCTGTGTATTTTTAACTTTATTGGGTGGCATAAGTATTCGTTGTTTTTTTTTTTTTTAATTTTCTTATGCACTCTTAGGTTCCAAAACTCTCTCTCTTTATTTCTTTAACTCGCTGATAATGCAACCATAATTTTGCCGCTGATCTTTAAAAAAAAGAAGCATACAATTTTAATTCTATTTGAGATTTTTCTCACACTTTATTTGTGGGTTTAAATTTTATTTCTTAATCGTTGCGTTTATACGGAATGTTTTCTTATAATGTTTGTTGTTGTAGTGTTATTAGTGTTCAGAGTAAAGTGGCTTGCTATCATTATTATTGTTATTATTAATGTTTTTTTTTTTTTTTTATTTAGGGAGAGATAGGTAGCAAGATGTAGTAGCTCCTCTATATACATATATAAATATAATATTTACTTTTTTTTTTTTTTGTTCTTGTGTATATTAGAAAAAGAATAGATTGTTTATATTACGGTATATTGAAATTGTACTCATAGATACTGCCAATGTAAATATTTATATTTTTAATGAAAGGTTCTCCGTTTTGTTGTTTTTTTCTTTGCTTTTTTTGCAATTTTGTTGAACAAACATGAACATTTTTGTTGTTTTTTTTTTAATAATTCTATGAGATAGTTGCATTTTGTATACAGGTACATGATGTGTTTTTTTTTTTTTTCCTTTAAGAACTAGAATCTATAATTATTTTGTGCAGAATTAAATGTTAAATTATGGTTTCCATTCATAAGATGACTAAGATTTAAGTAGATAACTGTTGTAATGTTAAGTTAGGATAAGATCTTCGATATTTTAATAAGGAAATATCATATTTTGTTTAAAATATAAAAATAGGAGTTTTAAATATTTTTAAACTAATCTACTGATTTGATAATTTGAAGTTATATTTGGAATTTACAATTATATTGGGACAGAAGATATAAAAGTTAGAGTTTTAAAAAAATTAAAAGATTTAACAAATTGAAAAAAGGATTGTACACAGCACAAACATCACCAAATATATTAGTAAATAATTCATTCAATTAAAAACTTTTTTAAATTTGCACCTCCCACCAAAATGATTACATCAATTACTAAAAACTGTAAAAAATCAAAAACTGAAAAAAATTCCAATTAAAAAATTGTTTAAATTAATCAAGTAGATAATTGAATGAATTGGAAATTTAAATAAGAAATAAAATATTACAGTATAAACTCGGTAATTCGAATGTCGATAATCCGGATTATTCGGTATTCCGGACGCCATTTCCCGACTCATTACATACTCTATAATCCGGATTTAGTAAAAAATTTAAATTGTTTAATTGAAAAAATAGTATAAATTGAAATATACAATTAAAATTATGCGCTATGAGCTTTTTGATGTTGAATATTTATGTTTTTAGTTAACTCTTATTTCAAAACATATTTCCGTACATACGACATTATTTATATAAGACGAATAAAAATTTTTATATATATATAAATTGTATTAGATTGAAAATATTTCAAATTTCACTATTACAAATATTAATTAACCAAAATACATATGTATCTAAAATTTTTTTAACAAAAAACATATCAGAATAAAGCCTCAATAGTCCGGATAATTCGATAATTCAGATTGGGGTCTGTAATCAATTATCCGGTTTATAGAGTTTATACTGTACTTAAATTTTATTTTCAATATATTCATTAAATTTTAATGCAAAATTAAACAATTGTGTTGATTGAAAAATATACGGTAATAATTTTTTTGTGTGAGTGTTGCCAAAGGTGATTTATTCCTAAATTCGGTATTTAAACTTTCGTTTAAAACCGATTTGTTTTATATAAAATTTTCAATGAATTTTTTATAGATAATTATTGATCATCTTTATAAAAATTATAGATTTTTTGTTATACCAAATTTTTAAAGATTTCTTTTATAGAAAATTGTCGAAGAATTTTCTTTTTTTTTTTTGGATAGATAGATAGATTTTCAATGATTTTTTTTTTTATGACAATTTTCAATGACTTCTTTTACAGAAAATTGTCGATTTTTTTTCTTGCATATATGAAAGATTGTGGATGATTCTTCCATAAACAATTTTCCATTATTTTTTATAGAAAATGTTCGATGATTTTTTTGTACAAAAAATTCGATTATTTTTTTATACAAAATTTTTGATGATTCTGTTACACAAAATTTTCGATGTTTTTCTGTATAAAAAAAATTTCGATGACTTTTTTTTTATAGAAAAATTAAGATTTTTTTATATTCAAAATTTTTAATGATTTTTTTATATTCAAAATTTTCAATGATTTTTTTTTTATAAAATAATTTTATATAAAATTTTTGATGTTCTTTATAAAAATCATAGATTTTTTTGTTTTATAAATATAAAGATTTCATTTATAGGAAAATGTCGAGAATTTCTTTTATAAAAAATTTTTACTACAAAATTTTCCATGATTTATTTTTTATTGAAAACTTTCGATAATTTCTTTAATAGAAAACTCGACTATTTCTTTAATTAAAAACATTGGATAATTTTTTTTTTTTTTAGATAATTTTAAAATAATTTTTTATTTTGTATATATATATATATATATAGACAGAAAATTTTTCTATGATTTTTTTATAGAAAATTTACGTAAATTTTTTTTTTTTTTTTTCTTCTTAGAAAATTTTTAATGTTTTTTTTTTTTTTTTTTTTTGCACAAAATGATTAATAATTTTTTCTATAAAAAATTTTCATATTCGAAATTTTTTGTATAACAATTTTGGATGTTTTCTTTTTTTAGAATATTTGTTCATATTTTCTTTTTTTAATTTTTTTTTAGAAAATTTTCGATGATTTTTTATAGAAATTAATTTCTTTATTTTTATTTATTTTTTTTTATTTTTTTCTTTTTTAATTTTTCTTTATAGAAAATTTTTTTTAGAAAATGTTTAATGTTATTTTTTTTTTTTTTTTTTGCACAAAATGTAATAATATTTTCTATACCAAAGTTTTGATAATTTCTTTATAGAAAATTTTCGATGATTTTTTTTTATCTGTAGAAAATGATCGATGATCTTTTTATAAACTTTTTGATGATTTTATCTTTATACAAAATTTTCGATATTTTTTTTTTTTTTTATAACAATTTTTGATATTTTCTTTTTTTTAAATATTTTTCATAATTTTCTTTTTTTTTTTTAATTTTTTGAAAATTTCTATTAGATTTCGATGACTTTATTGAAAATTTTTGAGGTTTTTTTTCAATATAGATTTCTTTCAATAGACAATTTTCAATTAATTTTTTATTAAAGAAAATGTTCAAGCAAATTATTTTAGGACGGAATTAGTAATAACACTATATAAAACTAAAGCTTTACTTGTAACCAATCTTTTAAAACACAATGTTCAAGGTGTAAAAATTAACAAAATAACAAATAAACTGAATTTGAAATTATTTAAATAATTATTATTTTTTTTTTTTTTTAAGGATTTGAACGTTTACCCCACTGAAATACAGGGAATGTTACGACGTTGAAAGTTGAAAACTTCGAGTGTGAAAGAGATCTTTCTTACAAGAATCAACCAACTGAAAGTAACTGCTTATGAAAATTATGGAACAAGACCTAAGCTTTCAGAAAATTAAAATTGTATAAATCCTATTTGAATACTGGGTGGGCTGTAGGGTTTTAAAGTTGACAAAATTAATTAAAAAGGTATATATTTATATTATTTAAGTTATATACAGCTTCTTGAAATAAAGAGTGTCTCCTATAGTCGTAATTGTTGACATATTAATATTGTTATTTTTAAAATTGACTTGTGTAACTTGCAGACAAGTTTTTTACTAATTAAATACATTTCTACCTTCCCTGCTTACCACCTTCCATTTCTGCCCTTAAACTACACATATCAACCAATATTCTTAAAACCACCTTATGTACGTACACCTGCATAAAAATACCATAAAGTCCACGTTTATTAATTTGCATATGACAATACTTGTTAAACATGTATTAAAACCAAGTTGATAGAATATGTCATTTACATTCCTCCACTAAAACATGCCCCACCTTTAAGAAAGCCATAACAAATTATAGACTATTAAATGGACTTTAAACGCTAAAAATTTACAAGTTTAAAACTTTCCCAGAACTGTAAAACTGTTAAGAAAAACAAAACAAACATACAAATTTATATTTCCTTGAAGACATACATACATATATAAATGTAAGTATTTTTAATGTCAATCAAATTATATACAAACATTTTAAGGCTTCACAAATTAAAACACCTATGTAAACTTAGCTAATAAGCCAGCCAGCAATAGCAAGCCTTTTAGGAAAACTTCCTAATTAAATTAAGCAGCCAATAAAATGCACATAAATCCAACAACTTTACCAAACATAAAATGTACTCAAACTTCAAAATGTTCCATCTATACTTCAAAAAATATACATACATACATACTTACTTACTAAGTAAAATACAAAAGAGAAAAAAAAAACTTTAAAACATACCAGCGCATAACTTTCAATTACAATGAATTCTAAAGAAATAAAAGGTAAACAGTTTTAATTGAAAAGACAACAAAAGAGACAAACTATGATTGCACTTACAACAGCAAAAACAACAAAAATTACATTGCGTATAATTTTCAAAGAGTTTGTTGCAAATGCAACTAAAAAAAAATTGCCACTGCTTGTAACATAAATACTTACTACAACGACGAGCATAATACATGTAAAAATTCCTTTTATCGAAAATAAGGTGCGAGTCAAAAAATATTCAAGCACCAACAGCAGCAGCAGTAACGAAATGCATATAGTATTAGTATTAGTGTTAAGAAATTAAAAATATATGCAGGCATGTCCGGAATGTTTGTAAAGTTAGGTAAACCCAAGTCTCAGAAATTCATATGAGTAACTTTAAGGTTTGCTAATAAAATAAGCGACAACAAACACAAGGTATAGAGATGTGTGTTTTTTTACATTTTCAGTTACTCATTACCCTACAGTTTGAAATTGTTAGTCTGATAAAAAAAAAGTATCATATTTTTGCTTTCAGTTACCCTGTTCGAATACAGGAGCAGTTATATGGTGACAAAGGTAAGCACTTTAAGTATAAACAAGAGTAAATGTTATATTCAGCTCGGCCGAATCTATATACCTACCATCAACTTTCTCAAATTTTACCTTATATGAGAGGTGGGCGGTAAAGTGGGCGGACCACGTCCATTTTTGGTTTCCAAGTTTACATTGGTCCTTGAACTATTTGAACACAATTTCACCTTATATGGGAGGTGGGCGGTAAAGTGAGCGGACCATGCCCATGTTTGATTTCCAAGTTTATATTGACCCTCGAACTATCTGTATAAAATTTTGTTGTCGTACATGCATTTGTTTGAGAGATATCAGCAGAAATCTATAAAATGAAGCTACAATGGACACCCTGTGTTTCTAGTATTTTTGCCATAACTTTTTTGTTTGTTAACCGATTTTGCTCATTTTCAATACTTAACAATCCTTATATAAGACAAATATTTCAGCTAAATTTTAACCTCCTAAACTGTCCCGTTCGAGCCCTATCCTGCTTTCAACAGACAGATAGACAGACAGATGGACGGACATAGCTAGATCGACTCAGAATCTAGCCAGGATCCAGAAAATATATACTTTATGGAGTCTTAAATGATTCCTTCGACATGTTACACACGGAATGACAAAATCAATATACCACCCCCCCCCCCCATCTTTTTGATGCTGGGTATAAAAATCATTGAAAAATTAAGTACTTCGGGGTTCACATACAGCAATTTTTCTTTCTGCAATTCTTTGTTCTTAGGAAAGACAAGAGAAGGGAATACAAAGCTCTGACATTCTATTTACTACTTTTGTACTGTAGGGCCGTGAACAAATTTGAATATAGACAAAAACATATACAGAAAAATTTTTGCATTTTGTAGCGGTGGAAAAAAGGTCCATAGAAGAACATATTTTTTAATATAGAAGTTAATAAGAAAAGCACTATAAAAATTTTGGAAAAAGTCAAGAAGTAATTAAAATATTTTGAAGATAAATTTGTATACAACAGGAGTTTTAAAAATGTATCCTAAATACACCTCAGGATTAGAGATATGGAATCTCAAAATGGAGAACCTTGACATAAATCTTTTTTAACGCTTGCCGATTTCTTCATTCGCATCCGATCTATAACTTCCCCCACGATTATACCGATTTGCATAAAAGTTTACACAATTGTAGCAGAGGATTATTGAGGATTATTCGTGTAAAAATTTTAAAAGTGGTTCCCAAAGACATTCAGGAGCAGACGCATGGGATCTGATAATAGAAGGGCATTAACATAAACGTCTTCCCATCTCTTAGTTCTCATCTGTAATTTCTCCTAGACCGATTAACATAAAAATTTACGCAATTGTAGCAGAGGATTATTCGAGATTAAATTTTAGATGCGGTTCCCAAAGACAACTGGGATTTCAACTTCACCTCGATTAGACAGTTTTGCATAAAAGTTCACACTATCGTAACTGAAGAGTATTCGAGAATATGCCATAGAGTAACACATAGAGACGAAATTCTCGATTGACAGTTAAACAAAATTGTTGTTTTGTAAACAAAAATGTGTTTTTATTTTCTTTTGGCAACAACAAAATATATTTGATTACATGTATTTTGTTGTTGCATGAGTTAGGTTTTTGACAACCGACTTAGGTTTTTGACAATTAGTTTCGTCTCTTGTTACTCTTTGGAATATGCTTTGAAAGTGAATCCCAAAGACACCCAAATCTTAAATTAGAGGACGTCTGACACACAAAATTTTAAACGCTTGCCATTTTCTTAATTCTCATCCGATCTGTAATATCTCCTTCATTAGATCGATTTTAATAAAAGTTTATACAATAATTGCAGTGAAGTATTCGAGTATTAGTTTTGAAAGCAGATCCCACCGACAACTCAGGAGCAAAGCTATGGGATCTCAAGTTAGAGGTGCCTTAGGGAGAAGACCTTAGGTGCGCTGTTTAACTGTTATATCGAAATATTCGTATCTAAAAATTCATATTTCATTAAATCTTGATTTTTTTATTTATTATGGGAATCCAAAAATAAAAAATTTTCAAGTGGAAATAGCAAGGGTGTCCTTTTCCGCATGTTATTGTAAAAATATATATTATTATTATTATTAATTTTTTTTTTTTTTTTTTTGTGAAAAATAGGTTTCATAGTAAAAGCTGGAGCTTTTAATGAAAAAATTAGTTTTCAGTCAAAAAACTTTTTTTTGATTAAAAAGTTTTTTTTTTTTTTTTTTGTTTTAATTTGTTTCCGATTTTTTAAAAAATCATTTTTGTTAAGAATTTATTCTTGTTAAAAATAGTTTTTTATGAAATCCCGAGTCTTAGGTTAAATAAAAATTTAAAAACGAAACTGAGTTACACCCAAATTTTAAATTATTCTACCTTGCTCTCATACTTTTATACGTTAATGAGATTTTAAAATATTACGAAACGAAATATTAATTAAATTCCCTTGAAAATAATCTTAGAGCTCACTGACAAAAAAAACAAAGCCGTCTTAACACTTATATACATGTATATTCTTTATAATTTCTTTACCATATTAACAGTGAGTTAAGTATTGGAATATTATTTTAATTTGTAAACAGCTGACGTATAAACGCAGTACTAACCTGTTGTGGAACATTTTCTGAAACTGAGCATTTGAAATATCGATTTTAACAGTCAGACAAACATATATTCTTCTATATATCATTAATTTCAGACCAACATTAATTAGTTAGTTTTCGAACCAATAATTTGACTCTAACTCGAGAGATTTTTTTAAATATAGCGTTGTAAATTGTCTAACCAACATGGCTGTTCATCGAATTATTCGAAACCCCTGTATTTTTTAAACTGCTATTTTTCCAATCCCAACTGTCTTGTCTTTCTCTCTGTCTCTAATCCATAGAAGGTGTTTAATATGCCATATAAACGCTTAAAAACGCCAAAAAGGGGTTAACTTTATGACATTTTATGAAATCTCATGAATCTTTATCTATTTATGAGGTCATAGGGAATAAATCATATGTGTAGAAAATGCTGATAACATCAACAATTTAAAATAAACGTTAAAATTTTTTATTATTACTTTTTATAATTTTTTTCGCAAAACTTTTTCTTAGGAAAAAGTTAACAAAGAAAAATACTTGACAACCTTTTACGAGCATTTGCGCAGCAGCAAACACATCTGCGAATAAACTAATAAATATTTTTTATATTATTTTTCGCGCTTAAAAAAAAGAAGAAACTACACCGACTACTAAAAGTAACAACTAAAGAAAAAATTTAATGATTGCATTACGTGATAAGTCAAATGAAAGTAACGTCACTTTTTTTCCAAACAATTTGGATAGATGGACACAATCTTATGCGTTGGTTAAGTGAATTTTTTTTTTTTTTTTTTTTCTATTTTGTTATTTTCTGGCAAAATATTTTAAAAGTTGGAACACAATCTGGGCAAGTGAATTACATAGTTGTTGGTATATAGGTATATTTCATATAAAACGCCTTCTATAACCCTTTTACGAAATGTAACTAGAAACAATATAAAAATAAGTTATTAAGCAACAATATTTTGTTATTAAGTTTTATTTTTTTTATTTTTTTGCTTCTCATATTTAATACGGATGCAATTGCCTCAGAGTGTTTTAACTAATATTTTTTTAAGAAAATTAACAATAGAGGGAAGGAATACTTAGGGACAAAAAAGGATTTTATGAAGAAAATGTATGAAACATTAGGGAAATATTTTAAATGTTGACAACGTACATACTTCATGAATTGTTCAAATGATTAATTTTTCAAATCATTTATGAAATTTCGCCTTTTAGGATTCCCTCCCTTTTACTTTGCAAAACTCTTTTGCTAAAATGAAACCATATGAAGCGAGTGCAAACTATTAAACTAAAAACAAAACAAAAATAATAATAAACTCCAAGTTTGGCACGAATTTGCATAAATTCAAAATTAAAAATCTGTCAAAACAACAAGTTATTGGTATGAATACCTTGAAACTGCTAAACATAGTATCCATTAGCAGACAAACCGGCAAAAATACCGACAAACATAAAGTCAGTCAGCCTAAAACCAAGTGAGGGAGAAAGGGGGGAAAAAAAACAAAAGCAATACAAAGAAATAGTGCTACCCGCAATTTAATACCTTTTATACAAGTAATCGTACCAGATTGAAATATACCACCACTTTAACGCCTTCACAGTTGAACAGAAATTTAACAGCACCAAAGAGAAAAATAAAAAAAATATAAATTGTATTAAAACAACCTTACACAAAGCTCCTAGACAAATAGACTGATTGTCAAACAGGCAGACATACAGACAGACCAACTAACAGATAAACAATTTACCTTTCTAAAATAAAAACAAAAGAAAAAAAATAACACCAAGCCGGAGCAATAAAAAGCAAAAAAATCTGAACAGAAAAAAAAAATCAAATAAAATTCATTCATATACATTCATTCAGTGTTGGCTGCCAGCCACCTTCATATTAATTAAATTCCCTTGCAAATAATCTTAGAGCTCTCTGACAACAAACAAACCAAAGCCATCAACATCAACTTAACAAGTGGTGATTACCACCATCTTAACTCCGAGTACATGTGCAGATTAGGGCACAACAACTAACAGTGGACCAACTAGAATATGATGGAAATAGATTTCAACACTAAAACCATCACCCCTCTGTTACCTTAAATTATGGCTTGTATGATGTTATAACATTATAGAAAAAAAAAATAGATTTGCATATTTTTTCTTTCATATCTTGAAACTAAGAAAAATAAAGAAATTTTGATTTTAAATGGCCGGAAGTTTAATTAAAACAAAATTTGAAAAAAACAAAAACAAAATTGAAAGTCTAACAAGACATTAAGGTGGATGAAAGAAATGACCTTAAAATTGATTACAACCATATAAATAAACAAAGATTTTAAAATATTTAAATAGATTTTATTTGTTTATATTATAGTTTAGGCTTTTTAAAGCATTAAGTTAATTTTATGGATTTTTAATTAGTTTGGCTTGTTATGTATCTTTCTAATTATATGCTTCAATATGGGAATTATGATACTTTTTTAAATTTCCCTGTAATTATGAAATTTTTAACTCTAACGGCATGAAAAGATTTCGTTTGAAGAAATGGGGAACTTTTAAAAAAGCTCAAAAAATTGTTGACAAGAATATTGTGGCAAAGATTGCCTTTATCATCTTAAGTTTTATTTAATTATTATTTATTTTTTTCCAATTTAAGCACTCAAATGAATAAGATTAACCCAAACTTAATCTCTCTCCCTCTATCTGATGTTTATCATTATTGCAATGACAAGCATAATGACAAATTAAATTCAGTAAACAAATTTAAATTATGTAAATTGATTAATAGTTAAGTTGCTAACTTTGGCTAAATTGAACAACCTTGAACTACTTCGACATTGACGGAATGCATTTGCCTCTAAATTTTGCGAATTAAATACTTGCATGTCATTACAAAGAGGGATAATTTTTATAACTATTACATAACCAATTGTTAGTTAATTTATAATTCACTGAGACAAAAATATTCAATTAAATCTTGTGAAAGTTATATGAAGTTAACTCAATTTAAAACAAGCGACAATGTAATATTCAGCTTGGCCGAATATATACCCACCCTCAACTTTTTAAAATTTTACGTTATGTGGGAGGTGGGCTGTAAGGTGGGCGGACTACGCCCGTTTTTTGTTACCAAGTTTAAATTTGTCCTTGAACTATTTGTACAAAAATTCGTTGATGTTTCATCTTATACGGGAGTTGGGCGGTAAAGTGAGCAGATCACGCCCATTTTTCGTTTTCGTGTTTATATTGACCCTCGAACCATCTGTACAAAATTTCTTTGTCGTACATGCTTTTCTTTAAGAGCTACAACGGACACCCTGTGTTTCTAATATTTGGCCCATAAATTTTTTTGGTTTATTAACCGATTTTTCCCATTTTCAATTCCAAACAAACCTTATTTTAAATAAATATTTAAGCCAAACTTCGTCCCCCGTTCGAACCATATCCTACTTTCAACAGATAAATGGACGGACATAGCTAGATCGACTATGTCCGTCCAGAATCTAACCAGTACCCAGAAAATATTTATTTTATGGGGTCTTAAATGATTTTTTCGACATATTAGAGAAGAAATGACAAAATCATAGTGTAAGGCTATGATTTTGTAAGACAGTTTTCCTTAATTCAGTGTTTCAGAAAATCTAAATAATAATTAATAACACAGGGAAACACTGATTCTTCGACACGCGGTTTCTCATTCAATACAGCTACACGGTATTAATAAGTACTAAGCCTTTAATCCACTTTATTTGAATTGACTCTATTTCTCGCAATAAACTGCGATTTGTAAAATTAAAAAAATTCGGAAAAAAGTAAATTTCATACAGTTAAAAAAAAAACGAAAAAAGTATAGTCGGTCAAGACCGACCATATGATACCCTAAACCATTCCGATCTACATAATTTTGTTTTTACTTATATAAACCTTTTTGGTATTAAATATTAACATAATACCAACATTTCTGTCGGATTTATGCATGTTAAAGTGATTTTCGAGAGAGTGGTTTATATGGGAGCTATGATCAATGATTTTCGGGAGAGGGGTTTATATGGGAACTATGATAAATTATGGACCGATCTTCATGAAATTTGGCAAACGGATTTGTGCATATACACAGAGAAAACGGATTCGGTTGTATAAACTATCTCATAATTTAATTGTGACTACTGAATAAATTCGGTACGCACAAAAGTATTTTAAATTTAAACTGTAATATGGGTTGAAATTATTAATGTCGTTATTGTGAATTATTATTTTTTAAATATATTTTTATTAAAAATGAAAAAGGGTGAAAGAAATAAAATAACATTATAATACATTATTTAAGATATGATGTACTTCAGGACTTATCGATGGTTAAAGATTGAAAATTCGTTAGTCATTTTTATATCTTTAAATAAATTTTAAAATAATTCCAATTGGGAATTATTTAATAAATCAAATTATTAAATTAATTTTTTAGTAAACTATTTTTATTAAGAAGTTATTAGGGTGATCGACGCGGTTTTCCAACCGGTTTTTTCAGTCAATGTGCTGTCGGTTTTTTCAAAATGTTCATTTTTCGAATGTCGAATAGACCGGTTTTTTTAAACACAAAAAACCGGTTTTAAAAATAGCATTTTATTTCAGAAAACATGTACTAAATAGTGATAGTGATATTTGAAAATTTAGGAATAATTTTTTAAATATTCATAAAGACTGATTTCTTATGTTTTTAAAATATAGTTTAAGTCTAAATTAGAATTTATTCTGTAATATTAAACAAATAAATAATTAATAATTATCCTGTATGACCCAATTAAATTTTTTTGATCCAACATTTCCTTTATTTTTTAAAGGTGTTGTGTTAAAAAAGTTTCACCTGCAGAATCGTTTCAATTGAGACTTAATTAATATACTATCTCCATATTAAGCCATGGTTTCTGTTTATGCTAACTAAAATTTAGATGATTTTTTCTACAATTTTGAAATATAATTATCTTCTAGTCATCTAGATATATAATTTGCTTAGCATTTTTTCTCTTTCCAGAGCTTTCTGAAGCTACCAAACTACGTAGAAAATTAAAATTTGGTTTAATTATAAAACTTTTTGTCCAACAAATCCTAATGGAGCCATATTTTGAAATTTTTATCAGGGAGCGGATATAAGAGGATTTATGTGTCTTTTTCTAAGAATTTTTTCTCTTTCCAGAGCTTTCTAAAGCTCCCAGAAGACATAGAAAATTAAAATTCAGCTTAATTATAACCATATTCGTCCTACAAATCGTAACGGAGCCAGATTTTGAAATCTCTATCAGGGAGCGAAAATACGTGGAATCGATATATATGGATTTATCTTTTCTAAGCAATGTTTCTTTTCCAGAGCTTCCTGAAGCTCCCAGACGACGTAAGAAACTAAAAATCGGCATACTTATAAAACTATTCGTTGAACAAATTCTAACAGTGCCAGATGTTTCTATCAGAGACCAAAAAGTCTGCATTAAGAACTTTTGATTTGCTATACTTATTGTTTGGTCTCTAAATCCTATAAAAAACTAATTCTGTATTTCGGCCAGGGAGCGCATTTACGACGATTTTTTATTTTGAAATTACGAATTTAAAACTTTAATCAATATAATTACAATAAATTTGAACGGCTTCAAATAATTGACTTCGATTAGGGAGAAATGTTGTTCATATTTTTTTCTTTTAATTTTCGGATTTGTTTGTGCATATTTTCATTATTATATTACTTTTCCTGACATTGTTAGGCTTTTACGCTTGTATTTAATAAATTTTAACTTAATTATAAGAATAGATTTTTTAAAAAAAAAATATATCTTTTGATATAAATATTAACTTCTGCAAAAAACCGGTTAACCGGTTTTTTCTGAATTTCAAAAAGTGCAACCGGTTTTTTTAAAATACCAACTATTCGAACTATTCGAAAACCGGTTTCTCAAAAAAGTCGAATAATCGATCACCCTAGAAGTTATTCTAATAAGATAATGGAAGTGAACAGATTTCTTTAGTTTTTAAATTCTATTTAGGGTTAAAATATTAAATATCGTATATGTTAAGAACTATTACGTTAAAAGTTTTAACATTCTGCAAGAATAACTTTCTCAACAACATCCGTAAGTTCAGAAATAAATGGGATGGGTAGGACCTGAGGAAATGATGGCCCCCACACAAAACTAGTATTTTTAATGGTATATTACAGTGAGAGCTCTAAATTTTGTGGGAACTAATTTATTTATAATGAAAATTGGAAGAATAGGGCCAGCGGGAGAGGTAGCCTCCATATAAGAAAAATATTAATTTTTGCATATCTGAAGGAGTAATTTCGTATAGAGTAAATAGGTCCAGGAAGATTAGAAGCCCCACATAAATTAAATATTAGTTATCGCATCAAATGGGGTTGCGAAGCGCACCGGGAAAAACTAGTTATATATAAATTATGTAATAAATATATTACCTTAATTTTTTTATAATTTACACAACATATAATTGGAGACTTACCTAAAAAAAAAGACAAGAAGAAATTTATTAATTAAATTATATTTTAAATATTGAAAAATAAAAATAATTTAAAAATGTTTATCCTTATAGTATTCTTGTATTATAGTAGTAAAATATTTCAGAAACCCAAATGTTATAAATATAATTAATAAATTATATAAATTAATTAATTAATTTATTTAATAAAAACTTTCAATATATTCACAGAAAAAAGTAAAAATGGACTTCAATTACGAAATTTGTTATATTAATTAATTTTTAATTGATTTTGCTCCAATCATCAAAATGATAATATTAATAACTAGAATAATTGATATTATTATTACCTCTTTTCCTTAAATAGATGCAATGAGCTGAAAAATTTTGAAAATTTACTTAAATTTATTTTATTTCTGTAGTTTCGTAGACAAATATTTAATTTTTCTTTATATTTTATTAACAGCTGCCAATTTATTAAAAAACAAAACTGAAAACCAATTAGAAAATGAATTATATTAATAAATCATATAATTAAATTCCAATACAAAGTTAATTAATAATTTTATTAAAAAATTATTTGAAATATTTTTTTCTGTGTTGTATTATACATAAACTTTTGAATTAGTTTCTGGAAATAAACTTTCTGTAGATAAATGAATATGATTTATTTTAATTGTTGGCATTCAAAAAGAGATTTTTAAGTCAGTTGAATTGCCTTTATGTTTTAGAACTTAAACAAATTCCTTTCATTTAAGCAACTTCTCTTAAAAAAACAGCAAATAAAGAATATACTAATATTTGCCAAGCTGGACAATACGTCTTCATCAAACAACAAATAAAATAAAACTTTCATTGTTTTTTTTTTTTTTTTTTTCATCAAGTGTATTTCTAAAATACACAATACACAACTATAACATAAATATCATCTTACTGCAAATGAAGACTTCAAAAAACCCAACGAAACGCACTATGCTCTCTAAGAGGAGTTGGTTTTCAAAAGCATCATCAACAATAATATGAAATCTAAGTAAAACTAAACATATTCAGCCAAGCTTAAATATGGAAAATGCGAATATTAAACAAATAAAAAAAAAACAACAGCAATATCGGACTTTAAAAAGAATAACCTGAGATCAGTTTTCAAAGTTTTTTTGTGCAGATTAAATGATTTCAAGTGATCGCTATTGTTAAACATAAAAACCTAGACATTTTTTACACAAAAGTGCAAAAAATATAAAAAAGCATTAGATGCCTCAACATCTAACTAAAAAAAGCTATGAAAAGAAATGAAGACAATAATGATCATGATGATGACGACGATGATCATGAGTGGTCAAAGTAAATTGATTTTTTTTTAGCTTTAGTTTCATAAAATACTTTTTATTTTTTTCTGTAAACAAATTGTTAAAGGAACCTTAAGACAAACAAAAAAAAAAAAGATACAATAAAAACACCTTTCACCATTTGTAAATCTATCTACACACAAGATGGGCTAAAAGTTAAACTTTTAAGCCCACTTTATGTTGGTTGGCTTAATTTTACTATAATATATTTCATTTAATATTTTTTTCTTTTATGATTTTTTTAACTTTTTTGTTTTTGAAAAATATGTATGTATTAGTTTACAGTTAAGTTTCAGTTTGTTTAAACTGAACCTGTGACATTTTTAATGTAACGACAACCAAAACGTATTGGAAATTTAATGTGTTAAACATTTAACAGACCTTTAGACAAAGTCTAGCTTTAAAACGGTCGTTGAGACAGACAGACAGACGGACGATTAGCTAGACATACTGACAAGCCAATAATAATGAGACAACATAAAACTGTAACACAAACATTAATAACAAATTGCCATTTTATTATAAACAATTTAGTTATAATTCAGTCATGTCGTCAATTTATGTTTTTAAGCCAAAAACAAAAGAAACAAAAACGTTTTAAGTTTTAGACATTACAGCTGTAGCAATAAAACCCAATAGGAATTTTTGTATAGAAACCTTGACTTTTGAAGTATAATAACCGAATTTGTCGCTCAACTGAATTTGAAAATTTTTTTTAGCAACTTAAGAATTTAATTTTAAAGTTTTTATCCTAAAACGTTGGATAAAAAGTCTTTATGTTGCTAAGAAATTTTCTGTCATATGTATTTTCATAACTTTAAATGTTACTTCTACTTAATTTCCTATTGGGTTTTTAGTTGTAATAGATTAACAGTGCCACAGAGTACACTTGGCGTAGACAGAGCTCATGTCATGTTGTGTTTATGTTAAATGCGTGGGCCTCTAAATATTGCAATTATTCTCACGCCTCTTATTCCCACAAAGAATTTTGGTAGTTAATGTTTATTTCGTGTTCTTCAATTTAAGCTCAAAACAAAAAGAAATCCATATTCCAAAAACAAAACAAAAAAAATAAAGATAAAAACATAAATGTACTTTTTTCACAAATTGAAATGTAATACTTTTTATGTATTAAGAACAGAATTAGAACGACAGGCGACAAATTAACATTAGTCAAACCAAGAAACCTAAAATGATACTTTTAATATATTTTATCATATGGCTTTAAAAAAAATGTTCCTATATTCAACCAATTTTGCAAATTTAACTCCTAATTCCTAATAAATTTTAAATGAGCCAATTTGTTTCTCACTCGTTAGAGAATTTAGTTGTTAGCTTTTTTAGATCATGGTAATCGGTAGTGAATTGTCAGGAGTTGTTATAGGTAATAGTTAAACAGAATTTTTTAAATTTTCTCTTAAAGAATTCAAGCGTTTATTCGCTAATACATCTTCTATAAGACTCTTTGCGATAACCAGATTTTCCAATTGCAATATTTGTGTTCATAAAAATATCTTTTTTTACATTTGTTGTCAGAAAACTCATAATTTTATTCACAACAATTTCTGTTGTCCCAATAAATCTGTTTTTATTTCTTGTAGTTTAGAATTATGCCAAAGAATATAAAACAATTGTAGAATTATACAAAATGTATGACCTTTAAATATTCAACAAATTTTAAAATGATACAATGTAATAATATTAATACTGCAACAATGTATGACAGAACAAGAATAACTATTTAAAAAAAAATAAAAAAAAAAACTTTAATAAAATTGTTAAAAATGTTGGAAAATAATAAATAACACTGGTTGACAAAAAAAAATCCTCTTCTAAAGACATATAGTTGGACTTGATAAATTTTTATGGACTAAACACGAATCTGCTTTTAGTTTTTTCCCATCAGGTCTGGATATTTTTATGTGCGTGTCTAATATTTCACCATTACTCAAGAACGGTGTATACGAATGACTTAAGTGATACATCAAAAGATGCGGACTAAAAATATCTTAAAGTCACTCTAAATTCATTTTTTATGTGCTCAATAGTTTCGGAGTTATTTCCAAATTAGGAAAAAATTTAAGATTTTCTTTTGATAAATGATAAATGAAAACATAAAAAATGTTTCAGTTTATCATCCTTATCTTAAAGCTAGTAATGCTGCGAATAAAATAAGATATGTATCATCAAAGTTGATGCACAAATCTTGATTTTATTCACAGTTAAGTGAAAATACCCATGTATACCTACAATTAAGTAGAAATACAGTGGTGGATAAAAAAAAAAAAAAAAATATTTTCTTCTTCTTTCTTCTTTAAAAAAATAGGTGGACTAGATGGCACTTTAAATTCCATCTAATCCAAATAGAAGACATTTTTGTAAAAAATCTTAAATTTTGCATGGAAAATTTTTTTCGAACATTTGTTTCGAATTAACTCTTAAGATATTGAGCGAATTTGATAGTAAAACGACTTAAAGCCAATTTTATTCCGCATATTTTGGTGTATCATTTATAAATCGTGCATACCGTTCACGAGTTATAGTGAAATATACTCGAGTAATCGGCTTATTTAGGACGCAATATTAGACACGCCCCTAAAAAATAATCTCGACCTGATGGGAAAATACTGAAAACAGATATGTGTTTCTTATGTCGAATTCCATCTAGTTCACATATTTTTGTTTTATTTTTTATTTTATCGACCAATGTATTCAAACACAGATTATTATTATTACCTTTTGTATATTTATACCCTACACCACCAAAGGTGGTAGGTGTATTATGCGTTTGTGCTGATGTTTGTAAAGCACAGAAAAAATATCCCAACACCCACTGTTTAGGTTTCAACGAAACCGAAATGGATAAGACACCACGAATGCTGATGAAGTGTGTAGCGGCACAGAAAATACGTATTCCATTCTGCTGGTGTCTAATTATAGTCCACAAACTCTGCTTTGGTACCGCCAAACAGAGACAACAAGGCAATTTACGATTGCAAACTTGTTTACCCACCTTAAAGTATACCAATCGACTCAGAATCACTTTCTGAGTTGATTTAACAATGTCCGTCCGTCTGACTGGCTGGTTGTCTGTCCATGTAAACCTTGTGCACAAAGTACAGGTCGCAATTTTAAAGATAATTTGATGAAATTTTACACATATGTTTATTTTAGCATAACGACAAACGCTATTGAAATTGGTCATGATCGGTCCATTATTTCACCTCGCCACCATACAAATGTCCTATCGGAATAGAGTCTTAACACTTATAGATGCCTTAAAAATAGGAATATTTTAATGAAATTTAGCACAAATAAGTTTTATATAAATATAAATCAGTTTGCCAAATTTCATCAAGATCGGTCCATAATTGACCATAGCTCCCATATAAACGTCTCCCCTGAAAATCACTTTAACATGCATAAATCCGACAGAAATGTTAGTATTATGTTAATATTTAACACAAATAAAGTTTTCATAAGTAAAAATAAAATTATGTGGATCGGAATGGTCGGTCTTGACCGACTATACTTTTCTCGTTTTCAATTAACACAGTTGTTTTATTTTACATTAAAATGTAATTTAAATGTTCGAGTAAAAATAAAAGAAATAGTAACAAACAAATTCAATTAAGATTTCTATCTCAATTAAACTTTCAATTCATTCAATCATCTACTTGATTGATTTAATAAAGTTTTTAATTGGAAAAATTGATCTGATCAAACACGTCTGTTAAACAAAATAAATAATTTCAGTGTACAATATGTTGACTAAAAGTACTAGTATTTTGATTTAAAGAACTTATACTTTGAACTAATAAAACTATATGTTGAAAATATAACACAACACGATAAATGTAAATTGTTTTGTTTTCATTGTTTTCTTTGTTTGTTTTCGAAAAAAATAAGGATTTTTTTGTAATAAACTTTGTATAGGCTTTAAATAAATAAATTTTGAAACATTAATAATAATGAGGAAAAAGGTTTTAAATTAATTTTTCTGAAATATTAAATTGGAAGTGTAGTTTTATACCCTACACCACCATAGGTGGTTGGGGTATTATGCGTTTGTGCTGATATTTGTAACAGTTCAACTCAGAATCACTTTCTGAGTCGATTTAAAAATGTCCGTCCGTCTGGGTGGCTGCCTGTCCATGTAAACCTTGTGAACAAAGTAAATGTCGCAATTTTGATATATATCTTTATATCTTCATGAAATTTTACACGAATAGTTATTTTAACACAGAGCCAAAGCCTGTTGAAATTGGTTATTATAGGTCCATTATTTCACCTAGCCCCCATACAAATGTCACCCGGAATAGGGGTTTAGTGGTCATAAGTCCCTTACATATAGCAATACTTTAATGAAATTCGGTGCAAAAAAGTCCTGAATAAGTGTTAATCTTTGTGCCAAATTTCATGAAGATCGGTCCATAATTGACCATAGATAGCTCCCATATAAACCCATTTCCTAAAGTTCATTAAATCATAGAGATGCATTATTCTGTATTTGTATATTTTATTTTACATTTAGTAAAAGTTTTGGTCTACAATTGGCCACAGGTCTAATATAAGTCCCCTTCCCGAATTTTTAAGCTCATACACAATGGTGTAGGATATCATATGGTCGATTTTGATCGACTAAAGCTTTCTTTCCCGTTTTTATCTTTAAACGAACATGTTGATATAAAATTAGGCACAACAAATTCTGATTGAAGCCGAAAATCATAATTGTATTAGAAAAAAAAAATTAGTTTACTGAAAACTTCAATATTTAAAGCATCTTAAAAATAATACTTAAAAAGAATACTATAGTAGCTTAATTACTTTATATATTTTTATCTTAAGTATTATCAATGTTGTAACATTATACATTTAGTAATACAAACAAAATAATTTACCTTAAAAAAAAACACACTTAAACAATTATTCTTTTACTTGAAAATTAGAAAATTATATAATTTGCCAACAATAAAAGATAACAAAACAATAAAACATTATTTGATATAAACAATCTATCATTAAAGATCCCACAAATAGACTCACGCGATTTCAATTTTTATTTTATTTTTTTTTTTTCCTACTTAAACTCTTCCTTTAACCTAAACTCTAACAATGGATGGATGAAAGCAAGTTTTAAAGCTGCAAAATGTTTAAAGGAATACATTTTGCCTCAACATTAAAAAACCCTAAATGATCAACTACATTTTACCATTATATTACTATGTTTTACTACTCTACCAACTTCCAGCTTCATTCATCACATAAATAATCTTAGTGATGCGGTATGTAGGAAGCTCTAAATGGCAGCCTTCAACTTCCACGACAAGTGACAGTAACAGCAACTGGCTGCATCATCAAAATGATAATGATGACGATGATACTGACAATGATCATTATTGTCATGATCATCATCACCATTGTCTTCGTTAACACTATTACGAGTATTTTATTCGTATTATTTGGAGTTATTATTGAAGTTGTAAAAAAGTTTTCCATATATAATAAAACATAAATTAAAAACAAAAAATATATTTACTACGTACGACGAACTAGAGTCAAGATCAAAAGTCATGGGAATCTCACTCACATAATAACAACAGCAACAACAACAATAATAATAATAACAACCAAAACACAATCACAATCATCATTATATTGCACTTTTACACTCACACACACAATCATTTACTTTATAAGATATACAAAAAATAAAAATAAAAAATAATTCATAGATACAAATATATTTATAAAATAAAAAAAAAAAATAGTTGTAAGTTTAAATACGTTCAATTGTTTTTTTTTTTTTTCGGTAAGTTGGTGTTTTTATTGTTGTAGTTTGTCTAAAACTACAACACGAACAAAATTTTAAACATGAAAAACGTAACAATTTAACAATAATATAATAATACAAGTACATTTCTGTGTTTTTTGCAAAAAATCATTTCTATTCAAAAACGATTATTGTATAGTAAAACGCTTATAAATTATTTAAAAATGTATTTTGTTTCTTATTATTTGGTGGTGATAGTGATGGTGGTGGAGGTGCTGGTTATGGAGGTAAATTCAATGAATTTTAGTTTTATGCCATATTTGGTTAATAGTTACAGTGTAAAGTAAATATTTTATTAATTTTAATAGTAGGTCTATTATTTACAAATATTTCTAAATTAAAAGCAAGAAATTCATTTAGAAAAAGATGAAAAGCTATTGTTTCATTTCTGGTTCTATCATTATATTAGGTCGAAGTTATTTTTGTATCCCAGTATCTCATTCTAAAACATAATGCATTCATATATATATTAAAGTGCCTTGATTTGTATGGGGACAAAAAAAAAAGTTGAAAATGTACCCCTCTAAAATTAAAGATTGATATGTTTTAAACTAATTCCCAAAATATTTCTGTTCAATTATTTTATTTACGTGAGCTGGACCCTTTTTAAAATACCTCCAAAAATATGGTTTTAAATCTGGAGTATAAACAATTTAAACTTTTCGTGAAAAAAAAAATTACAACATATGGTAGAAGAACGACGTCTAATACGTACACGCAAAGAAAAAATATGGTTCCTGTGACCAAAAACTAAGAGCAACATACTATGATTGTAATGTATGATTCCAGGTTACAATAAGTATATTTGTACGTAATCATTATTATGATTCCAATTTATAATTTATTAGTAAGGTTCATAACCTTATTAATAACTTTTAGTAAGTTTTATAACCTTTTCTTAAGTATCGCTTTCAATTTCATCATGTTTTTATGATTTAATAATTCCATGTTATCATATATATAAAATAATTTCATCATATATATAATTCCATTTTATCATATATATGAACTAATTCCATCAAAAGTATAATTCCATTTTATCATATATATAATCCCATGTTATCATATATATAATTCCATTTTATCATATATATGAACTAATTTCATCATATATATAATTCCATTTTATCATATATATGATCCCATATTTTCATATTTATATTCATTTGTACCACGATATGTGGTACATTCATCATACTGAATAAAAACAAAACTTGTCAATTTATATTTGTTCATATATAAAGTAAATGAGAATTATAACTACTGGACTGATACACAAAATTTGTATTTAAAAGGCATTAAAAGTTAATGGCTTAATGGTTGTAAAATTAAAAAAAAAATTGTAAAATGAAATGAGTGGTTATGTAATTAACTAAATTATTGTAGAATTGACTAAATGATTGGATTTATTCATAAATATGATTTCATATAAACATATTTAAACACATATTATAATTCAGTGAACCATATTAAAATTTTGATTGTGGGTAATCATTAAATGATTAAACAGAATCATAAACGTTGCTATCATGAACACAGTATATTTAAATCAATGAAAAATAGCTATATAATCATTGAATAGTTGTGGTGATCATGCTGTAACCATGTTTTTCTCTGCGTGTATTGAGCAAAAAATAATTTAAAATTTGTTTTCATTCTCGCGAAATTAAAATTTTATAAAAATCTTCAATGATTTTATTTTAAATAGTATTTTAATAAATTTTTGAATATTTTGGACGTTTTCCATCGTAAATTATATTTTAGGGCATCATTGGAAAGGTCTCTTTAAATACTACTGATATGTGCATTCATTTAACCCTTTAGTTGCACAAATAATATTTTGGGATTTCCGGTCCATAATTGGTTAAGTTAAATTTAATGGCAAATAAATGGTTAGTTAAGGATACAAATGTCCCCAAAATAATAAATTGATCAAAAAGGCTGTAAATTCGTGTAAAATAGCGGCAAAATTTCAAAAACTTATTTTTATTCGGTTTTAAATGAACTAATTATATTTTTCATAAATTTATCAATTTTAAGTGTAATAAGTACTTCTATGCGACTTATTTACAAAAATTGCTAAATTCTAACCTTTTGGAAACTAATTACGCTAAATTGACCCTCTAGCACTTAATGGGTTAATTACGTATTATTTTCAATAGTAGCAGGATAGATCATTCCTATTAAAACCTAATATATTTTGAAAAATGTTCGAAATATATAAAATTACATGTTTGAGCAATGAAAATATGATAAAAAATGTTAGTAAAATCTTAATATTCCGCGACTGAAAGTAAGCCTCTATTATAATTTGAAGTTATTTTTCTTATAACTAAAATTTTGATAATGATATTGAAATAAAGACGTCATTTTAGAGGTGTTTTGAAAATGGTCCAGCTAACGTAAATTTTAACATTGAGATGTAATATTTTGGGAATCATATAAGAACATACTAATCTTAATTTCTAGAGGGATACATTTGCAACTTTTTTTCGTGAGGAACTGTAATATATATTATATTTTTAAGAATTTTTGTAATAATTAATTAATAATATTATTTAATAAATATTATTTCAATAAAAACGAGGTCAAGACCGACTATTTGATACCCTACACCATTGTGTAAAAATTCGGGAAGGGGATTTATATTAGATCTGTGGCCAATTGTAGATCAACACTTTTACTTAATGTAAAATAAAATATACAAATACAAAATAACGTGTTGATAATAACATCTAGATGATTTTATGCACTATAGGGCGATTCCTGAAAGTGGGTTTATATTGGAGCAATGTGGTTTCTACTTACATAAAACTTATTTGTGTCAAATATTAACTTGATTTATGCACTTTTAAGTGATTTTCGGAAGAAGGGTTTATATGGGAGCTATGGTCAATGGTGTACCAATCTGCATAAAATTTGGTACAAAGATTGATACTAGTGCAAAACTTCCTTGCACCTAATTTCATTAAAATATTCTTATTTTTAAGTAATTTTTTAGTGTTGAAACTCTATTCCGGTGGGACATTTGTATGGGGTCTAAGTGAAATAATGGACCGATCACAACCAAATTCAATAGGCTTCGTCCTTGTATCATAAAAGTCCCATGTGCCAAATTTCATTGAATTATCTTCAAAATTGCAACCTGTACTTTGTGCACAAAGTTTACATGGACAGCCGTCCGGACAGACGGACGGACATCGTTAGATCGATTTAAAAAGTAATTCTGAGTCGATTAGTATACTTTAAAGTGGGTGTTGGATAACTTTTTCTATGCGTTACAAACATCAGCACAAACACATAACACCCCAACCACCTATGGTGGTGTAGGATATAAAAAATGTAAATTAAAAATACAATTGAATTATCAAACAACAAACTTCAAAATAATGAATGAATTAATTAAATCAATATCTAATATAATTGACACAAAATAAATCGAACAAACTCTGTATTATTTAAATAAATTTAAAAAAATAAAAGATTATAATTGAATTTCGAACTAAAAATTAATAAAACAAATACTTGAGTTAAAAAATCTTAATTGAATTATTAGAAATGTAATAAATTTCTGCATAATGAATTACGTCATTTAACTAAAAATAATGTTAATAATATATAAGTAAATTTTTTCCATAGGAAATCTTTTAAAATATGTGAAAGGATAATACGTTTTTCATGAGTGTAATCCAAATGTTTTGCTTATAAACATCTAAAAAATAAAAAAAAATAAAAAATTAAACTAAAATATATGCTCTTAAATTATTTCTAATTATACCGTTTGACAGTAGTTTTCACACATGAAAAAATCAATACACGCATGAAACTAGAGACCACATGTAGTTAAACTATGTACTCAGTTTTTCTCTAGAAAGTCAAATTTCCTCTAAAAAGGACTTTAAATTTTTGAAACAAATTTATAAAATATTTACGAATATTAAATCAATCCAATATGGATGTGAAATGAAAGCTAAGAGTCCCTGCCATTCAATAATATTTTTTTATATAAATGTTGCAGCAAAAAGGCAAAAAGTAAATATCCCTTTGAAAATGTTACCTTTTAGTATTTATTTTCAAGTATATATCAGCCTGCAAAAATCATTCTCACACGTGAAAAAATCGTCATATGGGTAAAACTAGAGACCATCCACGGTGAAACTATATACCCAGTGTTTCTCCAGAATGTCAAATTTCTTCTCAAAAGGCCTTTAAAGTTTAGAAATATGCGCATATTTTAAGAATATTATAAAATATTTACGAAAATTGTATCAACTCAATATGGGTGTCAAATAAAAGCTATGAATCGCTGCATTATAATAATATTTTTTATTTAAATGTTAAATGATCAGCAAACAATTGTTTCGTTTTCCTTCCAAAAAAATATGCGGACTACATAGATGGAATTCTACATGCTAAACACGAATCTTTCAACAGACAGACAGACAGACAGACAGACAGACGGACGGACATAGCTAGATCGACTAAAAATCTAACCAAGACCCAGAAAATGATGGTGGGTATAAAAACTGACAACAGATTCGATGTTTAACACATCAAAATCCACCAAGTCCAACTATTCGTCTATAAAGGAGGATTTTTTTGCCGACCAGTATTATTGTAAACAAAATATTCAAAATTTGTCTCCTAAATAAAAAAAATATGTAACAAGTGCGAATGTTATATTTTCCAAATTTTACGTTATATGGGAGGAGGGCAGCAAAGTGGGCGGGCCACGCCCATTTTTTGTTTCCGAGTTTACATTGGCCCTTGAACTATTCAATTCATAACAATTTCACCTCATATGGGAGGTGGGCGATTAAGTGGGCGGACCACCATTTTTGGTTTCCGAGTTTATATCGACCCCCGAACTATGCGTACAAAATTTCGTTGTCGTACATGCTTTTGTTGAAGAAATATCAGCAGAAATGTATGAAACGGACACCCTGTGTTTCTAGTTTTTAGCCCATAACTTTCTTGTTTATTAACCGATTTTGCCCATTTTCTATACCAAACAAACCTTATATAAGATAAATATTTATGTCTCCCTACGTTCCCTCGTTCGAGCCCTATCCTGCTTTCAACAGACGCTAGATCGACTCAGAATCTATCCAGGACCCAGAAAATATATACTTTGTAGGGTCTTAGATGATTCCTTCGACATGTTATACACGGAATGACAAAATCAATATACCCCCCATCTTTTTGATGGTGGGTATAAAAATTAAACGGCATATTTTTTACTATTACTAAAATATCCCTAAAATAAAGATTTTCTATGAAAATATGACAAAATATGCTGTTAAGCCCAAAATATGATGTTAGAATTAAAATATGCAAAAATATAGACTAAAAAATCGATGCCAAAATTCTTAATTTTTTTTTTTTTTGGTTTATTTGAGGAAATTTACATTGATACCTTATAGTGCCCAAAAGACGTAAATTTCTTGCCTCCTTAGCACTTTGTTTAATTATTATTCACGTGACTAAATCCATAACAAATTCCCTGCCGGCAGACTATTTATGAAAAAAATAATTTGTCTGTAAAATAACTTTAAAATAGTAATAAAAATCTACAATTCTAAGAAAACAAATAAACCAATTTAATATTCCACACCAAACAGACCTCAAGTCGTCCAATTCCTTTAAATTTATATACCTAAAAATTGTTAGAATTCTTTAAACACAAATAAAAAAATCGATGCACAACAAAATAAACATCAAAACAAAATCATATAAGACCTATAAATGACACAATTCTTAGAAAACCTTAACACCAAAAAAACTCAAGTAAAATTGTATTAAAACTACATGACATTATTTTAGGGGTACACAAACTTTAACCCTGAACACGTCCCATAGAACAGTGACACAAACGCTAATAAAAATTATGTTTACTTAAAAGAATTACAATATAATTACGAGCACATAAGTAAACAGCAACTAATGCGTGTTTAAAAATTTTATGAAACTCATAAAAAATAAAACAAAAATACACATGTTTTATAGATAAATACTTATTGTAACTTATTTTGTGTTACACTGTATTACAACCTACTAAAAGTTTAAAGAAACATTGATTATGTGTTTCATTGTATTTTTATTATTTTTTTTTAAGTGATACTAGTCTTGCACTTGGACGAAAAGTGGTAGTACCATATAAATACATATAAGTACATATAGTTTTTATTATTATGTATTTTTAATTTAACACTTACCATCCAACATGTATTTGGAAAGATCCTCTTCGCCCTTTTGTTGTGATTCCTCAGCAAAGACTTCCATGTTTACAATTATTATTTATTATTTTTATCGATGATTTATTTTTTTCTTTTATTCAATATTTTGTTTTATTTGTTGTTTAGTTTTTTTTTTTTTTTTTTTTGTATAAATTTTAAAGGAAACAAAAAGATGTTGGCTCTTTTTTGTTGTATTTTTTTTAAATATTGGTTAGCAATTGTTGTTAAAGATTTCTAATGCAAAATCTTTTGTAAGTGCAGCCAACACAATTTTTATTTTTATTATTATTTTTTTTTTTTTTGGCTATTTGGAGGTTTTTTTTTTTTGTATATTTTTTTGCTTTATTATTTTAAAGGCTGACGTTTGTGGAACACACGTGTCTTTAGCATTAACACTTTTTTAATACTTTCAATTTGTTTTTGGTTTTTAGAGTAGATATGACACTGTGTTAAAAAATAATTTGAAAAGTACACAAAATACTCTTTTAGTTTATGTACTTTTGACAATAATCACGTAATTATACAGTAATTCATTCATTGATAGATTGATTCACTAAAAAAAATACCAAATAAAAATAACATTAACATGTTTATGATTGAAATTTGAATTTGTAATTCGTTTATAAATTCAAATTTTTGATTTGCTTAAGTGGTACTTAAAATGCAAAATTTTGTATTTACCCTCCATTCATAAAATTAGAAGAAGTATGCCAAGTAAGATACATAGATGATTTTTAAATTTAAATTAAGAAATGATTCAATTAGTTTAACTGTTACACGGTATTTCGTCTAATAATAGTCCATTTAATAAAAGTATTAATATCAAACTAGATGAAAGATTATATTATAAGGATATTATAAGATAGGTATTGATCACCTATTATATCGTTTTACTCGTTTCAAGTAGAGTTTGATAGCTTGAGACCTCTAACGGGGAAATCAGAAAACACATATTTAAATATCTTATTATTACTGTATGCCCTAAACTACACAATATATGTATGTTTCTCAAATATTAGACCATAATGTGCCACTTAGGAAGGTCCTGTATCTGGTCAAATCCGATATAAAATTATCTCAATTTCATCACCAAGTTCATTAAGATAAAAAGCCATTTTACGATCCTCGATATTATTTCATAAGAGAGGAAGCATATCTCGACCTTCTCCTCAAATCCACTCTAACAAATATCTACTTTTATAATTGAGATATATTCACGGCAGTTTGTCATCATTAATCTTTTTGGAAATATTAAAAAAATACAATTTGTTTTAAAATCCTTCGATTAAATTCCTTTAATATTTCATATTCAATTTTAAATAAGATTTTTTTATATTTTTGCCTAAAACCTCCTGAGAGATTACAACTTAAGAATGATAAATGATAAGAAATTTATTAGCATTAAGATAAAATTGGAAATCAGGCAAAGAAATATGGCAATAATAGTTAATTATGGTCCTAATCATAGATCGCATTAAATGTGTATATAGAAAATATTTAAAATTTAATTTACTTAATGTAAATTTTACTTCAAGTTTTAGGCCCTATTATAATAACTTATGAATACGAAAAACCCCCTTATTTTGAAAATACCTTGACCACACTTTGAAAAAATGTCCATAAAAATTTTTGAAAAAAATGTTTAAATTGAGATGAAGAGTTTTACAAAATTAGATCCTAAATCTTTGTTTTTGAACTTGACATAAAAAGCTGCAAATGTATATTTTGAAGTCACGAAGTTCCGCTAAAGCCTTTAGTCTAGTTAACTTGACAAATAATTTCATTTCAATTTCATGAATGAAGAGTAATTGTAGAAGGAATTTCGTTTTGGCCGAATATCACTTTTAAAATATTATTTTTTATTTCATTGTTTTTCTTTTTCACTATTATTACTTTATTATTTTAATTTATTATATTAAATTTATTTCTTAAGTAATAATAGTAATTCTATTATTTAATAATTTGTTTTAATATTTATGTATAACAATATTATTTTAATCATGTCTTAGTAACATAAATTTTAAAAAACTTTTATTTTTTATTTTTTTCACATTGATTAATTGTTTTTATATTTATAACTCTTATATTGTTATTTAATATTTTATTGTTATTATTTCAAATTGTTATTATTAATTACTTTAAATTGTTTTAATGATCAACCAACATACATACAAAAGACACAATTATGGTCAATCATCAGCAGCTTATAATTTATTTATTTTTTTTTCTAAAAATTGTTGATTTGTTTTTATTAATATTTAAATTTACATGTGAATATTTTGGATTTAAATTTTTTTTTTTATAAAAATGTTTTTTTGGTGTTTTTTATTTTTGTGCTGAAAATCACCTTGAAAAAATAAGAATAATGACAAAAATCATTGTTAAATAAATTTTGTTGTTAGTTATTTTTTATTTTTTTCAAGATATTTGCATGAAAGCAAAAAATAAAAAACTTAAACGTTTAGATAAACAAATTGGCAAAACAAAAATTGAAAAAAAAAAAAAAAACATTAAAGATAAATGAAAACAAATTAAAACCTAATAGGAAATTAAAGATTTTTGATAAAAATCTTTTAAGAGAAATTTCAACAAAGAAGGAACTAAATGAAACAAAAAATAACATGGTACTACCAAATATAAAAAAAAAAATCATTTGAAATCTAACATTAAAGATAGATACAAAATTATTACACCATTTTTAGAGTTTTCAATATATCTCCGAAATTGAGAGATATAACTAAGAAGTCGTTTTTTTCGATATACCCCAAAATTCTAAAAATTATATAATACGAGCAGTATGCCCGCTACTTCGTTAGCTTTACCCTCTTATGGATTTTCATTCACTTTGGACCATATACCACAAATCCTCTTTTCTGGAATCTTATTCACTTACTACCATATATTTTTAATTTCATATTGGAAGAAAGAAAAAGTCCCACAAAGTTCCCCTCTTGAATTCTTACCCACATAGGACCTTGTATTTTTAATTTCATGTTTCTAGGTTCAAAATTGTAGAAAATTCAAAAAGTACCATTAGAAAAAAAAAAAGTACCCCAAAGTGCATATTTCTAAGTTTAATATAATAAAAAATGCATTATTTAATTTAAATAAAATTTAATTTCCCGATCTTATCCCCTTTTTGGTACTTTTTTATTCCCCCTGAAAATAATAAAGATTGTTTTTCACTTAATTTCTAAATTGAACTGGGATCTAATGTTAAAATATTCATATGTATGTGTCAGTAAAAAGAAAAAAAATATTTTGTGAAAAATTTACCAAAAACACACGCAAAGAAAAAATATGGTTCCTGTGACCAAAAACTAAGAGCAACATACTATGATTGTAATGTATGATTCCAGGTTACAATAAGTATATTTGTACGTAATCATTATTATGATTCCAATTTATAATTTATTAGTAAGGTATTAATAAGGTTTAATAAGGTTAATAACTTTTAGTAAGTTTTATAACCTTTTCTTAAGTATCGCTTTCAATTTCATCATGTTTTTATCATTTAATAATTCCATTTTATCATATATATGAACTAATTTCATCATATATATAATCCCATTTTATCATATATATGATCCCATATTTTCATATTTATCATCATACAGAATAAAAACAAAACTTGTCAATTTATACTTGTTCATATATAAACTAAATGAGAATTATAACTACTGGACTGATACACAAAAATGTGTATTCAAAAGGCATTAAAAGTTAATGCCTTTATGGTTGTAAAATTAAAAAAATTTGTAAAATGAAATGAGTGGTTAAGTAATTAACTAAATTATTGTAGAATTGACTAAATGATTGGATTTATTCATAAATATGATTTCATATAAACATATTTAAACACATATTATAATTCAGTGAACCATATTAAAATTTTGATTGTGGGTAATCATTAAATGATTAAACAGAATCATAAACGTTGCTATCATGAACACAGTATATTTAAATCAATGAAAAATAGCTATATAATCATTGAATAGTTGTGGTGATCATGCTGTAACCATGTTTTTTCTCTGCGTGCAGGTACCATTTTTACACCTTAAACGTTAGAATTTCCAAAAAGTACCAAACTAGTATTCGCCAATTTTCGATAAGGTACTAATTTGATGCACATTTTATTTCTACGGTTACTGGATTTAAAGATAGGGTTTCAAAAAAGTGCCAAAATACACTTTTTACCCATTTTCTCCCTAAAAGAGCCAAATTTCAAAAAAAGTACCAGACACCTATTCAATTATTTTTTAAATGAATAATAATAACTATTATACGTTTTTCTATCTCTATTAGTTTAGGAGATATAACCGATTTTACCCGTTTTTACACTTCTTTTACCCCCTAAACATTCGAATTTCCAAAAATCCTGTCTTAGTAGATCTATTCGGTAGGAGATCAATCTATTTTATCTTTCTAACTTTAACCGTTTGGGCTGTGCGATGATGAATCACCAAGTAAGTCAGTCAGTCAATCACTCAGATACATTTTGCTTTTCACTGTAGCGCCGTGTTATCATCAATTTTGGTAGAATGTTGAAAACATATTTCTTAATTTTTTTTTTTTATTTTTTTATAATTTTTTGTTGATCATCAATTAATTAAATTAAATACAATTTTTTCATTACTTTTATTTATACTTCAATATTTTTCATAACTAACGCCTGTAATTTCTTAGAAATAATTTTTAAGCTACCTAAGTCTTAGGTAGTCTTTTTCTAATTTCTAGGAAATATATATTAATTTATTTAACCCCAAATTTAAATCCACAATTTCCTATTGGTTATTATTTGTTAATGACTACACAACACAACAAAAAAATAAATAAATCTACAAATAAAAAATCTTAACAAAAAACGTCTTAAATAAATATTTGCTTAATCACTTCTCAATGTGAACTCAATATTAAGAATACATTTAAAACACACAAAAAAAAATAATAAATACAAAAAATTCTATAGAATCAACATTTGCAACAAATGACAAAATAAACTTCAAGTTAACATAAAAAAACTGGCTGGAAAAAAGTCTCAGTGTTGGCAAAATTCATTTCGGCTTAAACAAATTTATTTTAAGTATAAATAAAAAACCTTTGATGACTTCATGCATTTGACTGTTATTTGAGTATATTTATTTATTTGATTGTTAGTATTATTTGCATATAATATTAAGCTTTATGCTAAATATATATTTAATAAAAAAAAAAATAAAACCTTTCGAAATAATATACAATATTATTAAAATGCAAAACACATCTCTATTTAAATAAAAAAAATAAAACGTTTTTTATTTTTTATTATACATTACAATGAATATAAAGAATATCTTTACCAACAAAAATCCAAGAATATTTAGCAAAAATTCTTTCTTTATAAATTATAATTGATAATTTAAACAAGTATTAATGCAAAAAAATATTAAACTACAAGACATTTTTACAAATTGTTTATTTACTTATATTCCCTATCATGACCATATTGTTAAATTAAAACAAACCCATATTAAATATACCATAATTTTTTTTATCGCATATTACTATAACAAAAAAAATACTGCTGACAGTTTCAAATGTCATAAATGGAAATGAATTTTGTTGTTTGCTGTTGCTGTTATTGTTTTCTGTTCGCTAGTATGAATTTGAGTGAGTGACATAAGATATTTTCATATTGTTCATAAAACATAGGTGAAAGACCGGCTAGCCCGCCGGCCGGTCACTAGTTGCATTTATTATTGGAATATGAGAATAGTTTTTTTTCTTTTGTTTTACATCATTTTTATGGTGGAAAAGTTTGTTGAAAAGATAACATTTCATAAGACGCAGTCATGTGCTGAGATTAAAGAAATATTTTTGCATTATTTTTATGGTGTTTTACTTAAGACAATGTTGGGTTTTTAAAAACAAAGATAAATGAATAAATAGGAAAAAAATGTAAGTTGTATTATTCTTTTTTTATTTAGGACAAAAATGTTGCAAGAAATGATAAATGTAGGAAACATGGATAAGGACAAGACAAAATTAATCAAAACAATTATTTGGGCAGGATTTATGTCGTCACAAGACTTATACCCTTAATATAGAATTATGTAAAATTACTAAGAAATACACTATGCCTACGGTCACACTAGAAAATATTTGATAATAAGTTTGCTTTGCAGTTAAATGTTATTAATTGGTTATAAGCAGGGAAACCACAAATATGCAATCACGTGTTTTTTCCTAGACGTTGAATGAAGCCATCGATAAAATATTTATCCGTTTTAGAACAAATAAAGCATTTTACCATCGATTTGTTAGTGCATATTTTTGCATATCTTAGCCGTAACGGCATAAAATTGCATTTATCGATTTTTAGTGCATATTTATAGCATAATTTGCTATCTTTAAACCAAAACGTTTTATTTATTCATATATTTATGTTTATATACAAATTATTTTTGTCGAATATTAACTTGTTACTAACATTTTATGGGATTTATGCCCGATAAAGTGATTTTCTGAAAAGGGGGAGCTATGGTTAATTATGGACCGATTTTTCTGAAAATCGGCACACAAATTAAGCCTTATATAAAACTTATATGTGCTAAATTTCTTTAAAATATTTTAATATTTAAGGGTTTTATAATCGATAAACCCTTTTCCGGGAGTACATTTGTATGAGGGCAAGGTGACTGATCGTAAGAAACTTTTGTTCCAAATTTCATTAATTTTTGTTAAAAATTGCGACCTGTAGTTTGATTACAAGGTTTACATGGACGGACAGACGGACGAACATCGTTAAGTCGACTCAGAAAGTGATTCTAAGCCGATTGGTATAAATTAAGGTGGGTCTTAGACCAATATTTTTTGTTGTTACAAACATCAGCACAAACGCATAATACCCTCCCCACCTATGGTGGTGTAGGGTATAATTAATTATGATATATTTCATTTAGTGTTTATGTCATTTTATTCAAATATTTGTCTAGTTTAGCGTTGCCTTAAGAACTATTTCAATAATAATTGAAAAAAATTTCGGTTTTTTAATAATTTATTTTTTTTTACTTCTTCTGCCTCTAAAAAATTGGTTAAATATTAATAGTTAACCGTTGTATTATTTTAAGAGTTCATTTACTAGCATTCCTTTGACTTTGGCAATTATTTACGATACATAACGTAAATGTTTTTGAGAATTTTTCTATTTAGAACCAGAAAACTCGTTTCACAAATAACTAAATAAGCCTGAATGTCCAAAATTGTACCATAATTTATCAAAAAGACCGATCCAAAAACTAACTATTTTTCCCTAAAACTTACAAATTTATTTATTAAAATTTATTAAAATTTATATTTAATAAACAAAAAAAGAAAAAAAATAAAACAAAAAACTTGGAAAACTATTTTTGATTTTTAATTAAAAGAAGTTTCATTCTATAACCGAATTATCAGCTAAAGTTCAGTTTCTATGAAAATAATCAATTTAAGTTAATATACTCCATGTTGAAGGAATAATAAAAAATATATCTTTCATAACTGTTTTTTTTTTTATATGATTCAGGAAATTGTAGTCATTCTGCTTACATTACTGCTTCCTCTATGTAAGCTAAATATTCCAATAAGCTAGATTTTTAAATCTAATACCCAAAACTTAAGAATTGTGAAATAATTAAATATTTGGGTATTCACTAAATACCAGTTATTTCTTCTGGTGTTTATTATCTTAAAGTAACTGGTCAATATTTTCAGTCTTATTTTCTAAGAAAATGCATGTGAATGTAATCTTCAAAACAGATAGACCTATAGTGTTTTAATCGCAATTTTACAATTTTATATATACATTAATATCAAAAAAATCCCCAACAAGAAGAGAAATTTATTCATAAACTAACTTTTCTCGTTGCGTTTCACTACGCTTTTGATGCGATAACTAATATTTACTTTATATGGGGCTACTGCTCTCCCAGGACCTAACCGCCCTATTCGAAATTTGATATGGAAATCGGTTTTTATATCGATGGTTAAAATTAAGGCTAAAATGGTCAAAACAGTATCAAAATTTGTGATAGCCATTGGAAATAGGTTTTTTATGGTTCAGACATTTGCTTTAAATTCTCTGACTTTAGCGACCTCTAGTAGCCACAAAATAACTTTTTCTATTCTATATTGTTAACTTTCAAAAACGTATATTTCAACACAATTTGAAAAATATTTTTATTTTGATTTTTGTCTATGGAACAAAGCACTGTACGCCGCATAGCAGACAAAAGATTGTCGGTTCAACACGATACTAAATCCGTATTTTTTTTTTTTTTTTTTTTTTTTTTTTTTTTTTGTGCAAATTATTTTATGCTGTTGCTTTTAAAATTGTAATTTAAAATTTAAATTTTATTTTTTAAATTTGTCCAAATATTTTCTCTATTAACCGAATAATAACTTCTATCTGTCTTTCGTTCAATTAATCGAACATTTTTTAAATTCTATTCGATAAAAATTGTTCAACTGTAGCCCTTTTAAACTTAACTCGTACTACTTTAGATTGGTGTTGCATTAAATATTCTGATTGTTTAGGACTTTCTATTGATACCTTAGGTCTTCTTTAGAGATTTGAGTAATTTTAACTACTTTATAGTCATCCTGAATTGCACCAGATTATTATTTTTTTTTTTTTTTCGATTATAATTATTTCAAACTAGAACAATAGTTTCCCGATAAAAATATAAGCAGGTGATTCCAAAAAAAAATATTTTCACCACTTCAAAAGTTTAAATAAAGTGTATATTTTACACTTTTTAACTACTGTTAATTATTATAATAAAAAATAATATTTTTTGCAACAAAAATGTTAATAATTTCTAAATAAATTACAATTTCACAAATTTCAAAGTATTTTTATTATGCTTTAACAAAGTTAAATCAATATCATGAAAAAACATCCTATCAATGACAAACATGGGTTAACACTCTAGTTTTTTTCAGCACTTCCTTTTCAATGACAATACAATGTTAAAATCATTACTTTTTCTGTTCCTTTTTGCTGGATAAGAAAGTGCATACAATTTTATTAGCACTACAAATTATTGATTATCTTTTAAAATAAATTTTTAAATTTATGATAAACTTAAATTATGCGTCACTCAAGAGACAAGTATTACCTAGTTCACAGTCATTCACTTTTATTTATTATCAATTTTATTAAAAATATAAAAGGTTTTCCCAAAGTTAATGTCGTATTTCAAGAATTTAATAATTATAAAAAAGTTTTGTAAGAAAATTTCCATTAATTACTAAAGTTTAACTAGTTTCTTATCTTGTTTATATTATTAAAAAAATTATTTTATTTATTAAATAATTTTTTATTTACTTTTTAATTATTATATTAAGTGACAAGTTTATTATAAAGCTTTTTTATAGTCATGGTAAGTAAGTAAAAAAGTAATATTTACATTTAATATTTACATTTTTGCATACGTTTAATTACAACAAATATTGAATAAAATAAAAGCGCTATATTCGGCTCTACCGAATCTTATATACCCTTCACCATCGTTAAGATGGAATTAGATCTGATTTTATCTATATATATAAAAGAGTAATAACTGAGTGATTGACTGACTGATTTACTTGGTGATTCATCATCGCATAGCCCAAACGGTTAAGGCTAGAAAGATGAAATATGGACTGTGGATTGGTCTTCTACCGAATAGATCCACTAAGATGAGATTTTTAGAAATTCGAAGACAATATTAAATTAAACGAGAGAAAAAGACCCTACACCATTGTGTACATTATAATTCGGGGAGGGGTCTTTTATTAGACTTGGAGTCAAATGTGGACCGATACTCATAAGTGTAAAATAAAACATACGAATACAGAATATTACGTTGAGGCTGACATTTATATGAATTTATTCACTTTTGGGTGATTCCCGAAAGAGGGCCTTATATGGGAGCTATGGTAAATTATAGACCGATCTTTGTATAAGTTGGCACTATCATTTATGTTCATATAAAACTTATTTGTGTCGAATATTAACTTGATACTAACATTTTAATGGGATTTATGCCCGTTAAAGTGATTTTCTGAAAAGGGGTTTATATGGGAGTTATGGTTAATTATGGACCGATCTTTTTAAAAATCGGTATACTTATTTAGACTTACATGGAACTTATATGTGCCAAATTTCATTAAAATATTTCTATATTTTAGGGATTTATGATCGTTAAACCCTTTTCCGGGAGGACATTTGTATGGGGGCTAGGTGAAATAATGTACCGATCATAACCAATTTCAATAGGCTTCGTCCCTGGACCATGAGAAGCCTGTGTACCAAATTTCATTAATTGTGACCTGTAGTTTGATTACAAGGTTTACATGGACGGACAGACGGTTAGACGGGCAGACGGTGAGTCTTAGACCAATATTTTTGGGTGTTACAAACATCAGCACAAACGCATAATACCCTCCCCACCTATGGTGGTGTAGGGTATAAAAAGGGTATCGTGAATTTTTATGGACCGATTTGACTGATTTAGAAAACCGAAACTCGAAAGTCCATAGCTCATAACCATAACTAAATACTGAACCGACTTATTTCACTTTTTAACACAAAAATTAAAAAAAAAATCCGAATTTTTAGTGTAAGAACGAAGCCTCTAGCTTACATAGTTCCTTCAAAAAGTTGAAAAAAAAAAAACTATATTATATACCATAGTTCATTGTTGTTGTTGTTTTTCAGCACCCATGAAAACAACAACTATAAGGGAAACGTGCATTAAATAAATAAAATAAGATTTGCCAATAACTCGGTTACTAACCGATTTGGTTGATTCAAAAAAATGAAACACCATTATAAACACCATTTACAGCCAAAAAAAAAACAATATCTCCTCCATTTATGAACTGATCTTGCTGAATTTCAATGGAAAAATTTTTGAAAGAATTTCCGATCGTTTGATATATATATTATATATGGCAGTTGTCGGTGGGCTTCATAAACGCCATTTCAACCGACGGACACACGGACGGACGGACGGACGGACGGACATCGTCCTATCGACATTATTTCTTATAAGGATCAAGAAAATGTAAAAATTGTTTCTTTCCGATGAAAATTGTGGCAATTATAAACGGAATGATAAACTTGTTATGCCCTTTACACGTGTGGTAAAGGGTATAAAAAGTCTTTTAACAGAAGAATAAATAGTACAATCAACATTACTTTTTCAAGCAGAATTGTTTAAATTTGTAAAAATTGTAAAAAACCTGTATTACAACAAAGCTATAATTATTTTATGTACTACTAAATTTGATAAAAATGTTTAGTATTTACTTATTTATTTTGTAGAAAAATAGTTTTGAGGTTAAGAAAACTTAACTGATTTTTGTTGTATATTAATTTGCATTAATTTCAAAAAAAAAAAACTATGTGAGTTGTGTCACGCACTATTCATTTTAATTTAATTTGTTTATTTATATAATTAATTAACAAATATGTTGTCAATATTTTTTTAACAACAAATGAACTCAATATAATTTTACACTATATCGTACAACCTTACCATTAAACGTATTGACTGATTGCTCTTTTCTAATAATATATAAAAAATTGTATTATTTATTTTTATGTTTTTGCGGTTCTAAGATTTTTTTATTTAATTTATTTAGTCTCTTCAAGTTGGAGAAATATTTTTCTCTTTCTCTAAAGAATTATGACTGTGATTCATTCATGCAAAGAAGCTTAAGTGAAACCAGTTAAATATAAATATGGATTTATTATTATTTTATCAATATATCAACTTAACAAAAATGTCTTTAGCGACACGTAAAGTTTCCATAATAAAAAGTAATATAAAACAATGCAAATTGATAAAAAAGAAAAAAGCGTCAAAGCCGGTTTTTGTATTGAATATTTTTTTTATTTAACTCGTTTACGGTTCAATTAAGCCGTTTAGATAGATCACCTCAAAAAAATCCGGAAGAATTTAGAAAAATCTCGTTGTGAATGAAGTTTTTTTTTTCTTTGTTACACAACAATTAAGTAAATGAATGAATCTTGTTAAAGTTTTTAAAGAAGTTTTTGTTATGGAGATTAAATTGAATAAATTGAAATGTTGAAAGATAAAATAAAAGTAACAATTGATAAGTCACACTTGAACTTGCATAAGTAACACTTAAAATTTCTTTAAAATAACAACAATTATAAAATACCTAAGCTTTTTTTAGGCCCTAAGTAATGCAGAAATAGACCTAGGTATATATGTAGGTCTTTACATTACTTACTGACTTACTTTAGCAATAATTTACAATTATGTATATTAATTTAAAGAAACGACTATTAAAATATTACCCAATTCATTATTATACTATCTGGTGTGAACACATTCCTACATAAAATTAAGGCCTCACAAATTCTATCATCATCATTAATTAACAATGACATCGTTAAGCTCCAAAAAAAAGTAGAAAATCCAAAAGAAAAAATGTTTTATTAGTTAGTTCCACACTCATAAAATATGTATTGTAAAAGTATTTATGTTGGGGACTGACTGGCGGACAGACAGACAGACCAACTGCCTCAACTCCCTTAAACAATAGAAACATAAAAAGAAAGCCATACACATTTAATCGTATACAAACAATACAAATAAATAAACAAACAGGCCGACCATTATTATGGACATGAAAAGAATTTCATTGAATATTTCCAATTTTAAAATAAACAATTTTTTTATTTTATTATTTCTTTAACAAGTGTGACTGGCATTTATTGATGTTTTAATGTTGAAAAAAAAAAAAAAGAAACAAAATTGAAAAAATCATAGTTATAGACAACCAAACCAAGACAAACATTTATGGCAAATGTTGAGTCATAGGAAACAATTTTTAACAAAAAAAAAAAAAGATACACATAATTTAAGTACAGCCAAGTTATGGTAAATAATTGAAATTTTATCATATATGAAAAAGTAATAAACAAAAAGATAAAGAATAACTTACTATTATATGAGTTTAATTGTTTAAATGTGCTATAAATATTTTGATAGTATTGAAGGGAATACACTTAATGATTTTGTTTAGGTGGAGCACTGAATAGAAAATGAGAAAATTGGGAATGTATGCTTATATAAATTCTTTAGACTATGGCTTTCTAAGAGAATTCTGAAGGTAATTTTAAGGTAACAGTTGATTATTTCAGTTTTTTTATGATTGCAGCAAGAATCGTTTCATCACTACCGAAAGCTTTCAATTGAATTCACGTGCTAAATTGTCTACTTTGCACAATTTCTTAATGAAGTTAATCCTACAGTTCAAAAAGTATTTTTAATTATTTCAATTTTGTAATAATCTTCCCCAGGCGCGGATCCACGGGAAGGGAAAAAGGAAATTTCTCTATCCAAAATGAAAACACTTAATGAAAAATCTGTACTAAATCATACAATTTAAGAAAAGAGTTAGGAAATCGTTCTATTTTCCTCCCCCAAAAGCTTGAGTTCGGTCCGCTCAATTTTATAATCTATTTCACTTCTAGTTTAGTTTTTGTTCAGTTCTATTTCAGTTCTAGTTCAGTTCTAGTTCAGTTCTAGTTCAGTTCTAGTTCACTTCTAGTTCAGTTCTAGTTCAGTTCTAGTTCAGTTCTAGTTCTAATTCAGTTCTAGTTCAGTTCTAGTTCAGTTCTAGTTCACTTCTAGTTCAGTTCTAGTTCAGTTCTAGTTCAGTTCTAGTTCAGTTCTAGTTCAGTTCTAGTTCAGTTCTAGTTCAGTTCTAGTTCAGTTCTAGTTCAGTTCTAGTTCAGTTCTAGTTCAGTTCTTGTTCAATTCTAATTCAGTTCTTGTTCAATTCTAATTCAGTTCTAGTTCAGTTCTAGTTCAGTTCTAGTTTAGTTATAGTTCAGTTATAATTCAATTCTAGTTCAGTTCAAGTTCAGTTCTAGTTGAGTTCTAGTTCAATTCTAGTTCAGTTCTAGTTCAGTTCTAATTCAGTTCTAGTTCAGTTCTACTTCAGTTCTAGTTCAGTACTAGTTCAGTTCTAGTTCAGTTCTAGTTCAGTTATAGTTCAGTTATAGTTCAGTTATAGTTCAGTTCTAGTTCAGTTCTAGTTTAGTTATAGTTCAGTTATAGTTCAGTTCTAGTTCAGTTCTAGTTCAGTTCTAGTACAGTTCTAGTTCAGTTCTTTTTTTTCAATTCAGTTCAGTTCAATTTCAATTCAGTTCTAGTTCAGTTCTAGTTCAGTTCTAGTTCAGTTCTAGTTCAGTTCTAGTTCAGTTCTAGTTCAGTTCTAGTTCAATTCTAGTTCAGTTCTAGTTCAGTTCTAGTCCAGTTCTAGTTAAATTCTAATTCAATTATAGTTCAATTCTAATTCTGTTCTACTTCGACTCTAGTTCATTTCTAATTCAGTTTTGGTTGAAAGACATTTTTTCGTAAAATCTCAACTCATTAATGTAAAATTTTTGGTACTAATTTTTCAGAATAAAATGCTCTTCAAATTTAAACTTCCATTTATTAATTATGCCTTAAATTAAGAACATTTAATTAAAAGATTATTTATTCAAAAACATTTAATTATAAAAACACTTCCTTAAAACAAATAAGGCATACAAATGTTAAAATGTAACTTGTAACTTGTAACAACAAAACAAATTTCCTTAACAAGTGTATGATAACTGTCTGTTACACACTGTAGACGTGTAGACCAAACCAGTTGTAATAAAAAAATACAACTATAAAGAAACAAGTTATTTAAGATTTTTTCTTAATTTAAAATGATCTTGTAACAACAAATAAGAGAAAAAAAAACATAAATACACTAAATTGACAAAAATCATAAAATTAAATTTAACTCTTTTGTGTTTTTTTTTTTAGTTTTGTTGCTGTAACTTTGAACTATAAAATGTTGTCAAATTGAAATTATAAATTTGGCAACATTAAAAACATTAAACTATTAATTAAACAAAAGTTAATAATGGCAAAATATTAAGAGAAAAAATCATAAAAGATTTCAATCACGTTTTTTATTTAAAAGTCACGTTTCGAAAACTATTTTTTTTAGTTTTTTCATATTTTTGTTAATGGAAAATTTCTTAAAATAACAAAAATAACAAATCATAACTTTGGAACATAATCTTGTGAATAGATAAAAATATAATCGAAGTTATGATTAATTTTGTTTTATGATTTTTGTTTTTTTTTTTTTTTTTTTTTTTGAGGGGGAAAATGCAAAAAATGTTATTAAATAATTATGGTTATTTGATATTGCAAAGTTGCAAATGATATGTACATACATATATGTACAATAGGAGGGCAACTATTTTTTTTTTTTTAATTAGAAAATATATTAGTTGCTGACAAGTAGCATTTGCCAAAAAAAAATGTGCAAATTTATATCCATTGATTATATTTTCCAGGTATATTGAAGAATCTGAAGAATATTGGTATAAGGAACATACAAATTTTAAAAATATTGAACAAGGATATTAAAGGGAAGTTAGATTTTTTTTTTTTTTTTTTGTGGGGGAAAATGCAAAAAATGTTATTAAATAATTATGGTTATTTGATATTGCAAAGTTGCAAATTATATATACATACATATATGTATAATAGGAGGGCAACTATTTTTTTTAATTAGAAAATATATTAGTTGCTGACAAGTAGCATATGCCAAAAAAAATGTGCAAATTTATATCCATTGATTATATTTTCCAGTTGTATTGAAGAATCCGAAGAATATTGGTATAAGGAACATACAAATTTTAAAAATATTGGACAAGGATATTAAAGGGAACTTAGATTTTTTTTTTTTTTTTGCGTTTAAAAGAACTTTTTATACTGTTCTCGTTAACAAAAATCACACTTGATTAACCAATTTTAATTGTTGATAAACGTATGCAGATAAACAGCTGATTTTTAAAAATATTTTTTCGCAGACACCAACACTAATACACACTCACATAATTAAACACTTGTCATTACATTTTATTTTGTTTGTTTTATTATTATTTTTTTTTTTTTTTTTTCTTTTGCCAAAATTTTTTATAATATGTATTTAAGCAAATATTTGTTATTTGTATATTTTTTCTGTTTACAAAATCACAACCCCAATTATCGTTAATTACATACTTATTTTCTTAAGTATTTTACAATTATTGTATTAATTTTTTTTTTGTGTACTTAAGTTGCTACCGCGCACGATTTATAGCAAAAAACTAAATATCTTTTATTAAAGTTGGAACTTTGGAACCCTCTTCTTGATATTAAAATACATTTTTTCCTACTCGTACTAAGTAACAAAAAAAATATAAAATGCTGAATACTCTCCGTTTTGTAGAATTTTACACAACCCTCACTGCACAAATACAACATACATTTGTTTAAATAAATACTTAAGTACTATTTAGTACTCTCATTTTGTTTTTGTAATAAATAAGTAAAAAAACCTAAAAGTGAAACATATTCACCCGTCTTAATACATGCATATATTATTACCAATACTCTCACTTGTTTAACGGTGACGGTGGTGGAGACAACAACAAGAAAAATAATAACAAACCTTAATAATCGTCTCCTCTATAAATTGATATCATATGTATGTAAGTAAGTATGTTCAAATATAAACATTCATGTGATTCTCCATAAAACATTTTACTCACTGACTGGAGCATTTAAAAAAAATAAAAAATATTTAATCCAAAAACAACAATAACTTATACGATAACAACAAAAAGTAAACAATCAAAACGCATGCATTTTTACGTAAAAAAGCTCACTGGCCATCTAGCTATTCATTTGACCAGCTTTTTTAGTTTTAGTTGAGTTCAGTTAAACAAAAACATAAATGGAGACAGCATTAAGTTAACAGCAACCACCCTTTTTTCATAGTTGCTCACCATGAAATATTTTTAATGTTTTGTATGAATACCCTACATAGCAATGTGAGGTAGTCTGAATTTAATCAAATTGTTATTCTTATATATGACAGATATTTTGTGCTAACATCTCGCTAAAGACAAAGAAACAGCCTTACGAAGGGGGAAAAAGACCAAGTTCTAGTTCAGTTCTAATTCATTTCTAATTCAGTTCTAGTTCAGTTCTAGTTCAGTTCTAGTTCAGTTCTAGTTCAGTTCTAGTTCAGTTCTAGTTCAGTTCTAGTTCAGTTCTAGTACAGTTCTAGTTCAGTTCTAGTTCAGTTCTAGTTCAGTTCTAGTTCAGTTCTAGTTCAGTTCTAGTTCAGTTCTAGTTCAGTTCTAGTTCAGTTCTAGTTCAGTTCTAGTTCAGTTATAGTTCAGTTCTAGTTCAGTTATAGTTGAGTTATAGTTCAGTTCCGGTTCAGTTCCAGTTCAGTTCTAGTTCAGTTCTAGTTCAGTTCTAGTTCAGTTCTAGTTCAGTTCTAGTTCAGTTCTAGTTCAGTTCTAGTTCAGTTCTAGTTCAGTTCTAGTTCTAATTCAGTTCTAGTTCAGTTCTAGTTCAGTTCTAGTTCAGTTCTAGTTCAGTTCTAGTTCAGTTCTAGTTCAGTTCTAGTTCAGTTCTAGTTCAGTTCTAGTTCAGTTCTAGTTCAGTTCTAGTTCAGTTCTAGTTCAGTTCTAGTTCAGTTCTAGTTCAGCTATAGTTGAGTTATAGTTCAGTTCTAGTTCAGTTCTAGTTCAGTTCTAGTTCAGTTCTAGTTCAGTTCTAGTTCAGTTCTAGTTCAGTTCTAGTTCAGTTCTAGTTCAGTTCTAGTTCAGTTCTAGTTCAGTTCTAGTTCAGTTCTAGTTCAGTTCTAGTTCAGTTCTAGTTCAGTTCTAGTTCAGTTCTAGTTCAGTTATAGTTCAGTTCTAGTTCAGCTATAGTTGAGTTATAGTTCAGTTCTAGTTCAGTTCTAGTTCAGTTCTAGTTCAGTTCTAGTTCAGTTCTAGTTCAGTTCTAGTTCAGTTCTAGTTCAGTTCTAGTTCAGTTCTAGTTCAGTTCTAGTTCAGTTCTAGTTCAGTTCTAGTTCAGTTCTAGTTCAGTTCTAGTTCAGTTCTAGTTCAGTTCTAGTTCAGTTCTAGTTCAGTTCTAGTTCAGTTCTAGTTCAGTTCTAGTACAGTTCTAATTCAGTTCTAGTTCAGTTCTAGTTCAGTTCTAGTTCAGTTCTAGTTCAGTTCTAGTTCAGTTCTAGTTCAGTTCTAGTTCAGTTCTAGTTCAGTTATAGTTCAGTTCTAGTTCAGTTATAGTTGAGTTATAGTTCAGTTCTAATTTAGTTCTAGTTCAGTTCTAGTTCAGTTCTAGTTCAGTTCTAGTTCAGTTCTAGTTCAGTTCTAGTTCTAGTTCAGTTCTATTTCAGTTCTAGTTCAATTCTAATTCAATTCTAGTTCAATTCTAAATCAATTCTATTTCAGTTCTACTTCGGCGCTAGTTCATTTCTAGTTCAGTTCTAGTTCAGTTCTAGTTCAGTTCTAGTTCAGTTCTAGTTCAGTTCTAGTTCAGTTCTAGTTCAGTTCTAGTTCAGTTCTAGTTCAGTTCTAGTTCAGTTCTAGTTCAGTTCTAGTTCAGTTCTAGTTCAGTTCTAGTTCAGTTCTAGTTCAGTTCTAGTTCAGTTCTAGTTCAGTTCTAGTTCAGTTCTAGTTCAGTTCTAGTTCAGTTCTAGTTCAGTTCTAGTTCAGTTCTAGTTCATTTCTAGTTCAGTTCTAGTTCAGTTCTAGTTCAGTTCTAGTTCAGTTCTAGTTCAGTTCTAGTTCAGTTCTAGTTCAGTTCTAGTTCAGTTCTAGTTCAGTTCTAGTTCAGTTCTAGTTCAGTTCTAGTTCAGTTCTAGTTCAGTTATAGTTCAGTTCTAGTTCAGTTCTAGTTCAGTTCTAGTTCAGTTCTAGTTCAGTTCTAGTTCAGTTCTGGTTCAGTTCTAGTTCAGTTCTAGTTTAGTTCTTGCTCAGTTTTAGTTCAGTACCTAATTTAATAGAATTTTTGGTTCTAAAATTTAGGTTCTCAATCTACTTTTTAAATAAATCAATTATTGGGTTTAAGATCTCTCTCGCTGGGTGTACTTATGTCTAAAAGTTAGTACTAGTCCAGGACATAATGCATTTACACTCAACGTCCTATAGGTCAAATAAAACCTTGAGATCTTAAAAAAAAAATCTCCTTAGGGATATTGCCAATTAATTTGTCCTTAAAAATTATCAATGGTACCAACACAGATTCAGATTAGGCCACTATTTCCCAGTAAAATGTTAACCATAAACGCACACTTCAATATTTTGCTGAAATGTTTGAGGTTTGAAAGAATCATTTCTATACTTCTCTTATGAAATCCCAGGCGTAAAATTAACTCTCATAAGATCTTACTTATTCCTAGACATGTTCTAGGACTCCAGGAAATAATAATCCTAATGTAGAACTGCAGATCCAAGTTGTTAAGGGACAGCGTGTGGTCGAGTTTTTGTTTTTAATAATAAGTATTTCAAGGCTTAAATGGCGATTTCGGATTAAATATTGTTGCCAAACAGTTGTGAATTCAGGATCACAAATTTTTAATGTAAGTTTCCAAAGAACATATCAATTGAATTGATGAAAATATTTACTCTATATTCATTTTTTAATTTTAGTTCAGAGGTCCCATAAAAATGGGAATAGAAATATATTTTGCTTAAATATTTTCTTAATCATTTAATTCCCTCTTAATATTCGTTCTTGATCAACTAAAATAGTATTTCTTTAAATAAAAACTGGTCGGATATTTCAACAAATAAAAAAAAACTATTGTATTTTGAACAATGTTTTCGTAACATCATTCCGAACAAGTTGGTTGGATACTCATATACGCTCAAAACAATTACTCCTCTGTGACGGACTCTCCTTCTTGTTTGCTTCTCTACAAACATACAAAAATATGTAATGTACATTTTGTTGATGACGTTAAAATGTGCATTGATGTCGCAGACATCCCAAAAAGTAACATCCATAGTTGTACTACGAGTGCGAGTAAGTACTTCAACTACATATACGGCTTAAATGTGTATACAATGAAAAGAGTTCATATATGTATAAGTGTCATCCATTTCCACTAAATATTAAATTACTATCATATAATAAACGGAAAATGCGAAATAAATAAAAAGAATTGTGTCCAAACTAACAGACGTACATATTTGGTGGTAAAGACGTGGTGTTTGCTCACCATTACACCACCATGACTATTGTTTTAAATTTGTTTATAAATAGTTGTAAATAAAACTGTAATATGAGCTGCTATATTAGTTTTATTGTTAGATTTTTTTGTAGTTGTTTTAATTTTTTTAAATTAAAATAAATAAAAAAAAGTGTTACACTTGCTAAAGTGGTTGCAAGAGAAGCAGAGATTCTAAAACTTTTAGTAGATAATTAATTTTTATTATAATTTGTTTTATGTTTTATGACAAAGCATATTTTTTATATAATGTTAAATGACCCTTGTCCAAATTATTGTTGGCGACTTTCTCAAGGTTATCCAGATAAATCGCATGCTCAAAACATAAATTTTATTTTATTAAACCCTTATTGCTTTGTAATGTTTAGTATGATGACGTAATTGTCTGTCTGGTCGCTGTAGACAGTACTTATTTTATTCTTTTATATGAGTTCTAAATTAAGAACTGTTTAGTTAAGAATATCTGCATTTAAAATTATCAGTTGCTTACTTTCATGTAATTGATATATTGACACTGAAATCCATGTATGACATACAACTTAATATTAAAAAAAAAAAATATATATATATATATATATATATATATATATATATATATATATATATATATATATATAAAGAAATCCCCTCTTACACTATTCTAACTAACCCTCCTTTTAGTAGTAAAATATAAGTAGAATCGAGGGAAGTTGCCCTAACAACAGACAAACTTTTTCCTAAAAAATAAAATTTTTAAATTTAAAACATTTATTTTGTTGATTGATAGCAGACACAAAACCTTGAAGCTGTTTTACTGCGAGAGAACCCTTTACTAGAATATCAAAGATATTTTAGCAAAGTCTTTCATCTTGCAAATCAACTTCAATAAATGTTCTAAGAAAATTCTTTTTTATTGTTTTGCTTACATTCCCCTCTCTAACAAAATACCCTCATATGAATTCATTCTATTTCAAATCCAGCTCAAACTTCTCAATAAACTCAGCAGCAGTTTAAGTAAACAATTATTTTCAAAATGTGTGTAATTTTAAAGTGCGTACAGCTTTTAAGCGTTAATTATTACAATACCCACAAAGCTTTTTCAAACCGCTGCTAACAGCAAAAACGCATTTCTATTTGTCAATGTTTGTCTAACTATTTCTATTATCTGTCATTCGTTGTTTACAAAAAAAAAACACAAACACAAACATTGATTGCATGACCAACCATTCACAACAACTTTTTAACACATTTTCTAGATATTTATGTGTTCAAATGGGTGTGTGGCACTTTGTGTATTTTTGTTGTTGTTTATTCATATGAATTTAATCAATCAGCATCTGCGGTTGTAATTCTAAATATCAGCATTAACAACAATTCTTTAAAATCATTCATTAGCATCTGTTAAATATTTCAAATTGTTTAGCCACGTTTTTTTTTGAATGATTATTTTTCACTCAATTCTCTTGGCTTCTTGTTGTAAATTTTAAATCAATTTTTTAATAATTTTTTAACAAATTATGTTTAGTTTTATAAAAATAACAAAAAATCAAATGATAGGCCTTTGAGAGCATGTGATTTTGAGATATTTATCTCATAATAATACCCTATAATTTTTGTTTGAATATATTAGAAATTAATAGTTTCTGCGTAACTTATGATAACTGATAACTTTATTAAATCGTTTTCCTTTTCTAGTGAAGTGGCTACCACAGTTTTCTTTTACCCTATAATAAATAATTTCGAGGCAGTTAAGTTGTGTAGGTTTACTCCGAATAGAACTTTACTCCATTGAACTTCATGCTGATGAAGTTCAAAAAATACGTATTTTATTCTGGTAATGTTTAATTATTGTACACAATTCTACTTTGGTAACTCCATTGAAACAACAAGAGAAATTACCGATAGTTATTTCTGGTCCTTAAAACCGGAAGTTGCGCAGCTGTTGCGTACAAGTTACCTAACCGATTACGTTAACGTACCACTAGTCACTTTATTAGCTACGTGTCTAGTCACTTTAACATGGGCTTGTCCTAGGTGGAAGTCTATTGCCACCTTAACGACTACATGGTGTCACTTTTTTGCACACACAATCACCTTCACGACTACCGAGGGGTCAATAATTTTTTTACATACACAATCACATCAACGGCTACAAAGTGTAACTTTTGTGCGAACTCAACCACTTTACTGGTTACAATGAGAGTTAAAAATTTTTGATTTCTTCTTTTCGTCTTCTTCCCGCTTACCATAGAGTTAGTAAAGTGTCAATTGCCAATACGCTCATTGGTGACCGATGGAGTGCGGCAGGTAACTATACACCAATAAATCTTACTGTCTAAAAGCGGGTTAATTGCCACTAAATAAACTGCTGGGTGATTAACGACAACTTTTATAACAGCATTGAAGACGCACTGTGTGAGGCAATCGCTACTTGTCGACTAGAATTGAAATGTATGGAAGAGTAATCGAGGAGGACCTAAGCTTTTAAAAAATCACCCTGTAGTCACCTTGTGATAATACGAGATAAGCTACAGGGTGTCAATGTTGAAAACCTCGTGTATGAAAAACTTCGTTAAAAAACGTAACTTCTACACATCAAGTCCGATTTCAAAGATTTAAGCAATTGTTAATTTCAAATTGTAAAGAGCTTGATGAGATGAAGAAAAAAATGTTTACTCACTTATAATATCTCTTTTCTTATATTATATATGCGATTGAATTTGGAAATGTTTATTATTATTTTTTATTATTTTTTTTTTTTTCTTTTGTTTTTCTCAAATAATTTTTCTAATATAGGAGTGAAACTATTTTCCAAAATATTTGAATTACCTCAATTTGTCTAGCTGTGAACAATTATCAAAGACAAGGCTTTAAAATTGGTATGAAACACAATAATACTTTTAGTTTGAAGAAATTTGGAAAAGATCAAATATTTCCTTGAAAACCAACAGGAAATAATTTATTCTTCTATGATTAGAACTTAAACATAACAGTTATTAATAAAAATATAATTTAAGAAAAATTCGCCCATGGGTTTAATTTCTATAAGCAGATTTGTATGCACGGATTTTTTCGTGCGCAGTCCTTATATTGTATAGTACTCGTGAGTGTTTTCCAAGGAATAGAAGCCGGATTGAGAAGTTTTACTTTTTTTTTTTACATAAAGAAAGTAGACCAATCATTATGTAGCAGTTATAAAACCACTTGAATTTATCCAAAACATTAAATTGTTACGGAAAGCCCGGACAAACTGAAAAGTTGACACCATAGCACCCAAGTAATGCTCTGTATTTAATAGGATCTATTAAGCGCTGCTAAAACAGTGTACGATGATCACGAGAGACCTGTGCTAAATACAATTAATCAGTATGAAAAGATCTTGAACAAAAAAGGGGCAGAATATGCGACCAGACACGAGTCCATGACTTTCCCTCCTCACCATGTTTGGCCTCATGTTGCGCGTGCAGTTAAAAAGTTGTTGGGAAGTTTTTTTTTTTATTAAAAACGATGGGAACCTGCAAACACTTTTTTACTCAATCAAATTTACTAGGGGTCCACGGGAAAATGAAAAATTACTGAAAGGTTGTAGAGAGTAAAATTTGCCAAATACAATGTTTAAAAAAATTAAATATATCGCAAAATAAGTCGAATATGCTCTTAATTGAAAAATAATCACTAATAAGCTTTTAAGTGCAAAATAAGAAAAATATGCTTTAACAAGCGCGAATGTTATATTAGGCTAGGCCGAATCTAAATACCCACCGTCAACTTTTTTAAATATTACGTTATATGGGAGATGGGCGGTAAAGTGGGCGGACGCCCATTTTTTGTTTCCGAATTTACATTGGTTCTTGAACTATTTCCACACAATTTCGTTGAAGTTTCACCTTATATAGGAGGTGGGCGGTAAAGTGGGCGGACCACGCCTATTTTTAGTTTCCAAGTTTGTATCGATCCTCTAACTATTTATAAAAAATGCTTTTGTTTAAGAAATATCAGCAGAAAAGTATGAAATGGACACCCTGTGTTTAATTGTTCATCGGGAATAAAATCGAAAAATCTAGATCTCTCAATCTTAATTTCGATCTGTTGCTATTAAGAGCAAATCGGGTATATATCGCAGACTACATACTAATTAATCTTATTGTCTTCTTTTTGAAGCCATATCAGATAATTTTATCAACTTATAGAGTAACGATCAATTCAAGTTATCTTTCTTAATGTACTCCCATTTTTCGCTTACCACTTTAAGTCAAAAATTATTTATTAAGGAAAGTATAAATCTTGAGCCATTTTTTATACTTTTAAAAGTAAAATATGTACAAATACACCGTTCAATTAAAGCTCAATTATATCTATACTTTTCCGTATAGTTTTTAAAAATACATATACATTTATACGATTTATTTTCGTTTTTTTTATTCATATTTTCGGTAAAAGGAACATAAATAAGTCGAGGAACATGTTCCTTTTTTAATTTCCCAACTTTTAAATTTAACCCCCAATGAAAAATTTTGTAGGAGACAATTTCTTAACCTCAAAAAATGCAGAAATATCTCATAGAAAAATTCTAGAAATTTGCTATATTTATGTACTCCACGATATTTTGCTACACTCAAACCAAAAATCACTTCAATTTATTTCTGTAAATAAAATATTTACAGAAATAAATTGATTTTATTTCTCATAAAATCACACACATGACCCCATAGGAAGCTATTAAACCTATTAAAATCTTGTACTTTAATTTCAAAGACAAAATCAGAATACATGCACAATTTAAGGGAACATGTGTAAAATAAAAATCAATGACTAAAAATGCAATAGACCGGCAAACCGATGATGATTATGACGATGACGAAGACAATAACAAACAACAACAATAATAAATAACAAAAAACATATAAGGGTGTGTTTTCTTTCTCCCCAACAATAGACAAAACAACTGGTCCAATATGGCGACCAATACATAAATAATGCAAAAAAAAATTACAAGAAATACACACTTAGGAAGTACCAAAAAAAGGTTTCCTTAACTTTAATTTTGTTTTAAAATAAATTATTTAATTTTTGTTATAACATATACATTTTTATTTGGAAATTTCTTTTCAAAAAAACATATTTATAGTTTTTTTTATGTTAAAAGTCCTTGACAGTATTGATTTTTAACATGGCACACTTTATTTTTTTCTTGCTTCTTTTCTTTTTTGCAAAGGATGCTGTATTTTATAAAGATTTTCAGTAACTTTTTATATTTTTTACTTTAAATTTCATTTTTATTTTAATTACTTCAATTTTCTTGCGAAATATTTGGCAAAACACTGAGACTTTTTTCTTATTGTTATAATAATATGTATTTTTTTATATTTTTTCTTAACACTATAATTTTTATAGACATTAATATTAATAAATTTTTTATATATATTATTTAATTTTATTTACTAAATTAAAAACACACACTAACCATTTAAGGAAGTGACAATTTGCTTTAATACGAGAACTACAACTGCAATAAAAAAATGTTGCTTTAATTTTGGGTGCGTGCCACTTTGGCAATATATAAAAGAGAGTATTATATTTAAAATGAAAAAAAGAAAACAAAACCTGTTTGTAAAAAAACATTTATGCCACCCTTGCTTGCATTTGGAAACCAAGTAGTATCCTCTCCCTTTTGTTCTGCCTCCCCATTTACAAAAGGGTACATTTTTTGTGCGCATGTCTTGTGAGCTGATGTTAAGAATAAAAAAAGTCTCTGAGTGTATGCATTTAGTATGTTGTTTTTGTTTTTAAAAATTAAGGGTAGTATTGTTGTTTATTTTGCCAAAATAACATTTGTTATAGCGTTGCCAACTTTATGGTTCGGAAAGTTACCATATGTTTAAGAGTATTAAAGCGCATGATGAGTAACCATATAAATGGTTATTTAAAAATTAAAATCCTATCTGATTGTAGGAAAAACAAAGATACGAATAATCCTCATCAAAGGTTTAATTATTTAGTTCACTTTTCAAAATCAAATTAAATTTATTACCCTAGTCATTTTTTTAAAACATTCAAATCAAAAAAAAAAAAAAAAAAAACAAAAAAGATTAAAAAATAATATATTAAAAATTTAATGAATTCATTTATTTCATTCAATTTGGATTTGAAGATTTTAATTAACAAAAATTTTATGAATTTTTTATGAATTAATACAATAAAAAATTATTTCTATTAAAAAAAAAAACTTTGAATTACGTCTTAGGGAATGGTGTTATTGGAATCAAAAACTGGTATTTCTTAATTCAGAATTAAGATTTAGGGTAATTAAGCTAAAATTTGATTAATTATTTCGAAGCTCTGAACTTCATATAACAAGAAAACTTTATTAAAGATAGTAAAATAAATAAAATTGAAAATGCCTTGTAATAAAATATGCAATTGGCACAATAAAAAATACTTAAAATTTTGAAATCTATTTTATGTAATAAGTTCCGATTTTTGTGCCAAGACAAGTATCAAAAAACTCGTAATATTGATCCTCTTGTGAAAAAAATATTAAAATTTATTTTTTAAAAAATTTCAGTCCATAAGCTGCTATTTTAGTATATAAATAAATCTTGGCATTAACATAATATGTACTATAGTTTACCTTCATAAGTTTTCTATAAAATTTATAGAAAAACTTTTTTAAAAGAATAATAATTTTGTATTGTATTCCTAAGCTACTGGTCGGATCGAATTGAAATGTATGGAAGAGTTGTAGAGAAGAATCTAAGCATCCCAGCAAAAACTTGGTAATGACATGTAGTTACGGATGAAGTTACTTTGTAATGACAACAACATACTGTCTGCATTACATAGAAGTTGTTTAGTAACTAATTATTTATAACCCGAATGTAAATAATTATTTATGATCAGTTTTTTAAAAATATTAATTTTTATTGATGTTACCTATATGCAGTTATCGAATTGAAATGTATGGAAGAGTTGTAGAGAAGAATCTAAGCATCCCAGCAAAAACTTGGTAATGACATGTAGTTACGGATGAAGTTACTTTGTAATGACAACAACATACTGTCTGCATTACATAGAAGTTGTTTAGTAACTAATTATTTATAACCCGAATGTAAATAATTATTTATGATCAGTTTTTTAAAAATATTAATTTTTATTGATGTTACCTATATGCAGTTACCAATTCATATATTTGAAGAAGGGTTACATAAATGAAAGGCAAAATTTGCGTATGAATCAATTTGTAATCTAAAATAGTTTATTTTTATTACATTTATTTTAATTACATTTTTGGTTGTTGTTAAGTTTTTTAAATTAAAATTTAAAAAATCTTCTTACAACTACAAAAAAATATTTTATATCCTGACATTTCATTACTTATTTATAACCTAAAATATAACTAGTTCCTATTGTTATTACTTATCATGACTTCAGTAATGCTTTAAAATCAATGCGCTGTTTAACAGCTTGGGAGTAATTAGTTATTGTAATGACATCTAAGTAATGTATAGGGTAAGTAGTTGCATCTAATGTCATCACCGTGTTAAAATAATGAGTTATTCAGCTAATGTGTAAGTAGTGGATAGCCATTATATTAGCTTCTTAACTCATTACATGGCAACCTGAGTTTTTGCTGGGATATTAATATATTGGCCTAATTCTTTTTAATTTTATTTTCTATAGAGTTCTCTATAAACCTACAAAGTTTCTTTGGAACTTTTTTAAAATTTGTTTAACAAACTTTTTTATAGTTTGAAAATCAAGATTTGAAACTGTCCTCATTAGGGTAAAAGGGCCAAAAAATGGCGATTAATTCAGGGAAAGGTGATACAAATATTTTAATGATCACGTTTCATTTCTTTATTGATTATTAGTTTAAAAAATTCAGTTTTACAATTCTAGGATTTTTTTAGCAGAATGGTAAGGTCTCTCCATTCGTCCATACATTAGAGTTAAATGGGTCGAAAATAATGCATAATTTAGAGAGGTGGTATCAACACTTTAATGATCACGTTTAATTTTCCTATTTATTAGTAAGTAATAAAATGCATTTTTAGAATTATAAGACGATTTTTGGCTGAATGGTAATGCATTTGGGTTAAATAGGACGAAAATGCCACTTAATTCAGGGAAAGGTTATATCAAAATTTTAATACTTTTATTTGGTTTTCATATTAATTGAAAAGTGGAAAAGAAAATATTTTTCGAACTTTAAGATATTTTTATCTTAAAGTTCGTCCATCTGTCCGTCTGTTTGTTAAATTTTGCAAACTTTCCAATTCAAAATCGTTTAACTTTTGACTCAATAAAGATAATAAAGATAAATAAAATTACCTATTTTTGTTTGATAGGTAATTTTGCTTTTTAACCAACTGCATAAAATATAATAAAATCGGTTGAAAATATTTGGCAACATATGGACAAATCTTAACCAATCTTGTAAAATTGAGATTTTGGAAATTTCAAATGTATATAACTCGAAAAATATATAAGATAAGTAGTACATGCAAGCATGTTTTCTAAAGGATTTATCAAAGGCTTTAAGGTGATATAAAAATCTTGGAAATCGGGTAAGGAACAAAAATTCGCTAGTGGTTAAACATTTTCAATGACACTAGTACTCTATTTTGAACCCCCATAGTTCCGCTTCTGATGCGTATATTGGATCCTGCTTCTAAACTCTGTGAAATTTCATGCAAACCCAAACAGTCGATTAGAAGTTACAGATATATCCCGATTTGAGAAAATATATATCGACCATTCCAGGAAAGAACGCCCGAAAAAGTATATTGTTTTACTTGATGGCTTTCAATTTCGATAAAAATTTGTATACATAAACTACATTAAGCCTTTTATCAATTTCAGTTTTCAGTTCTGTAAAATTGCAAAAACTCGCGATTTAATTTCGCTTTTTAATTTCCTCAAAAACCAAAAAAATTTCAAAAGTATGTAACTTTGAATAGCAATATCTCTGGAAAGACTTTGTGAATTTTAATGATTTAAGCGACCTTCAAATTTCGCATATGGCGGCTGTACGACGAATGTTTTAAAAATAAGAAAGATTTTTTAAAAATTCATTTTAATGCAATTGCATTTTTCAAATGCATTTTTCTTTAAATATGCTATTCAAATTTTTTAATATTTTAACATAAATGGAAAGTTTGGAATCTTTACATTAAAATAAAATTGAAAAATTTTTGGGACGCGAAAATCTTATATGCATAATCCAATTTTTATAAAAACATGTTTAAAATTTTTCATATAAAATTAAATTTTTTTCTTGTTCTTGAAATTTTCTTTAAAATTTGTATAAAAGTTATCAAAATATAAAAAGTATGCAATTTTAAATATTCATATCTCTTGAAGTTATTGATAATTTAAAAAGTATTTAAAAGGCCATTGTATATTTTTTGTGTAATTTAGTCAGAATTTCAAAAACCACGTCTTCGATCCATAATATTTTGGAAATATAAATGCAGTTTTTAGATGCATTTTTGTTAGTTACGAATTTATTAAATTTCAATTTTTCAAAAATGTATTGAAAAATGCTTTGTTTATTATAACTTAAAACAATAAATAGTCTGATACATAAAGTTTTACTATTTTTCAGGATTTTTTAAAAAATTACACAATAAATTTTTTTAACAAAATACGTAGATACTCATAATACCAGAAAAAAATAATTATACCCTACACCACCATAGGTGGGGAGGGTATTATGCGTTTGTGCTGATGTTTGTAACACCCAAAAATATTGGTCTAAGACCCACCTTAATTTATACCAATCGGCTTAGAATCACTTTCTGAGTCGATTTAACGATGTCCGTCCGTCCGTCTGACCGTCTGTCCGTCCATGTAAACCTTGTAATCAAACTACAGATCGCAATTTTGAACCAAAATTAATGAAATTCGGTACACAGATTTCTTATAGTCCAGGGGCGAAGCCTATTGAAATTGGTTATGATCGGTACATTATTTCACCTAGCCCCCATACAAATGTCCTCCCGGAAAAGGGTTTAACGATCATAAATCCCTCAAATATATCAATATTTTAATAAAATTTGGAAAGTATGAGTTTTATATAAGTCTAAATAAGTATGCCGATTTTTAAAAAGATCGGTCCATAATTAACCATAGCTCCCATATAAACCCCTTTTCAGAAAATCACTTTAACGTCATAAATCCCATTAAAATGTTAGTATCATGTTAATATTCGACACAAATAAGTTTTATATGAACGTAAACGATAGTGCCAAATTTTACAAAGATCGGTCCATAATTTACCATAGCTCCCATGTAAGGCCCTCTTTCGGGAATCACCCAAAAGTGAATAAATTCATATAAATGTCAGCATCAACGTAATATTCTGTATTCGTATGTTTTATTTTACACTTATGAGTATCGGTTCACATTTGACTCCAAGTTTAATAAAAGACCCCTCCCCGAATTATAATGTACACAATGGTGTAGGGTATCATATGGTCGGGCTTGACCGACTATATCTTTTTCTCTCGTTTTTATATGAAAAAATGTAAACTAGTTGAAGAAGAGGGGAAATTATGCACAATACGTGTGTGCGTCCCAAAAATTTGAGATTTTTATTTTAATGTAGATTTTAAACTTTTCAATTATGTTAAAAAATTAAAAAATTTTAATAGCATATTTAAAGAAAAATGCATTTTAAAAATGCAATTGCATTAAAATGCATTTTTAAAAAATATTTTTTATTTATAAAATATTCATGTTTAAGCTAACATAATTACAATTTAAACGCCCTTTAAATCACAAATTTCTGCAAAGCCTTCCCAGAAATATTTGTATTTAAAGTTGTATACTTTTGAGATTTTTTAGATTTTTTCAAAAGTGAAAAAGCGAAATAAAATCGCGAATTTTTTTAATTTACCGAATCTGAAAACGGAAATATTTATAGACACCCATAGACCTTATACGTATAAAATTTTATAAAAATCGGAGGACACTTGGTATATTTTTGGGCGTTCTTTCATGAAATGGACGATATATTTTTTTTAAACTCCAGTAGTGTATACATTTTCTTTGCTTTATCAAACATTAAACAGTGGGGAAGAATCGAAATAAATCTGTAACTTCTAATCGTCTGTTTGGGTTTGCACTATTTTTTTTATAATATTAAAGTGGACAATATATACTATTTTTCAGTAAATTTGCAGAACAAACATCCTGTAACATTTTAAGTTGCATTCCATGAAATTTGAAAATTAGTGTATTTTAAGACAATTTTCAAAAAAATAACAAAAATATTAGGATAAAATATAATTTCAAAATACTTGCGGAAAAGTACAATTTAATATTTGAAGTTGATGGTTTCATTTTAAATTTTTACCTTAAAAAACTTTTTTATTAAAATAAATACACTGAAAGTTGATGAAAATTTAATTTTTTTACTATTTTTTGAAAATGTAAAAAAAAATTCTTAACTTTGAGAGCTCCTTATAAGAAAACAACACAGCCTAGCTTAAAGATTTTAATTGATATTGATACATAATTTTGTCTATTTATATTTGGTACCCAACTTTATTATAAAACTTTAAATTTTAAAATTCAATTAAGTGCCACTTTTGACACATTTTACCCGCATGTTGGGGTCTTAAAAGATGTAGAAATTTTTTAACCGAGCATGGAAAGGTGTTTGGATTATTCTGCGGAAATGTAAGCGAATGACTTCCTTCTCCCCATTTTTATTTACGATTTAAAACAAAAAGTTCTGCTAAGTTGGGTGATGCAATATTTTCAACTGCGTTGATTAGTTGTGATCGAGTGTTCAAAGTATTAAGAAGTAAGTTTGTTCATGAAAGTCGAAAAAAATATTAATATTAAAACCTATTAAAATTGTAAGTAAAATTATTATATTTGTTTAAATAACTATTTATAATAACAAAATAAAATTATTTATTAAATTATTAAAGCTTTAAATATGAATATTGTTTTTAGCTTTCATTATATAATATACAAGAAATGACATGTTTTGTAGCGTATTTTGTGTTTTATTACTTTTTCAGTTTGACTTTTTGAAGAAATTTTGAGTTTTTGTTTTTATACGATTAGAGAAAAAAATAAATAAAAAAAAGCAATGGGTTATTTATGGGTTACCCAAAATTTCTATATATAATATACGGTACGTATAACATATTCCATGTTTTTTGTGTTAATTTTTTTTTCTATTAAGTAGTATAATATTTTTATTTATTATTATTATTATTATTTTTTTTTTTGCAGATTAAACAATTAAGGATTACCCCAATAAAAAAGCCATTTGACTCAAATAAGTTGATGAACTGATTTAAAAAATATCTGATTTTTCTTTTTATTTTTTTTTTTTATAAAATAAATCAAATAAATTAAAAACAAAAATAATAATTTTCATAAATGCATTATTTAAATTCAAGGCATGATTTCACAGCCTCTGGGTTCTCTAAAAGGTGCACATAAAAGAGGCATGATATCATCACATGTATGATGCCTTAAAATGCGCATAATAAAGGCATGTATGAACCTAATACGTAGCGCAGCAAAGAGACCTACCAAGTGGGACATCACGAACAAAAATCATGCCTTCTTGAAGCAGGTTGGTAAGGGAGAGTTCTTTTATCTCTCCCTTACAAACCAGCTTCTGGGTATGCAGCAATTTTTGCTGGGAAGCTGCAAACATTTTTTGATTATCTCAAGTCTTCTAACCGTGAAAATTGTTAAAAGTCAGCTCTATGAAATTAGTATTACAAAAATATAGTACAATTATTTAATTATTTTTTATAAAAAAAAAACTTTTTTGTTAATCAAATCATTTTTTTCTTCACATATTGCAAAAGGCAAGGTTTCAAAAATGTTTAATAAAGGAATTTTAAATTGATTTAGATTTTCACCCTACCCTCACCATAGCATTGCACTATGGTTTTGCCGACCACTTTTCTTGACCAACACTAATTTTGGTAACATTTTATTTTTGTGTTTTAATTATCGTAGTTTTATAGCAAACACTTTAAAATGCCTGAAAATCGAGTTTTTTCTTACTTTCAGTAATTTGTCGCCATAATACAATAGATCAAAGTTGAGTTTCTTAAGCAAATTTAAAATATGTAAGAAAAAGGTAACTTTTTTTCAACGGTTTTCATTAATTTATAATTATTGAATACAACAATTTTTTAAATAAGTTTATTATGGAAAATAGTACTTAGGATTAGTACTTTTATAATTAAATACGAAATCAGTTAGAACTTGTTGCCATCTTAGAAAAATACAGTTTGTTTTACAAAACCCAAGATGAAATAGGATTTGTTAAAAATTTTACATTTCATTAAACCTGCAAGTTTTTGGTGAAAATCGGTAAAGAAAAACTCAACGGAAATAAATAAACATATATCTGGGCTATATTTTCCATATTATCTCGTTTGCGATTTTTTGCAAAGGTATAACCAATGAATAAAAATGTCAAAATTAAAAAATAAAATAGCAGATATTGCTAAAATATAGTTGTGTATCAAAATTAATGGTGCTAAAGCAAAATGCACGCCTTTGGGTTGAGTTATAAGTGAAATATGTTAAAATTTCCTTTGTAATGACTTTACTTCTGACACATAAAAAGTGTAAAAATTAATTAAATTTTTGAAATACAAAATAAATACATTAAATTGCTTTGATTTTCACCCAAATCATATTTCAAATAAGACAATCTGTTTTTTTCCATTTTTTCCACCATAGTGCATTGGTAGAAAATAATAAATTTTTGAAAAAAAAAAAAAAAAAATTATCTATAAAAAAAAATTTCGTGGTAGCTTTTTAAAATTTATTAAAGCTGATTAATTATAATATATATTTACACCGATTTAACTATAAACTGCTTCCGCCTATACCAAAAAACGATTACAGCAGTGCAGATTTTATAAAAAAAAAAATCAGTATTTCAAAAGACTTTTTTAAATAGCTTAAAAAAATATATTTATTATATAGTTTTACTTTTTTTTCCGACGTTTTGTTACTTGTTATTACACAAAACTCTGTACCCTGCGTAAGGTGTACAATTGTAAGCCATGGGTCTAAATCAGAATCTAGATGAGTAACATAAAAATCTCACAAAATCTCTTGGGAAACCAAAATAGTGGTATTTGATAATAATTGCGGATTTTTTAGGCCCGTTTAGGGAAAAAATTCTTAACTTTTATTTGCCTTAACATGGTACTTAATTTTTTACCACCGCTGGTAGAGAACTAATTTTAAATTAAAAAAATAATTTTATTTATTTTTAATATCCCGTATCAATGCTTATCATTTCTAGATCAGCATCTCAAAAGGGGTTCTCGGGACAATCTAAAATGCAGTTTTTTAAAAGTACCTCAAACTGAATCTTTTATTTCTCTCGACGGGAGTTAGGTTTTAAATTTAGACCCCCAGTTTCTTAGTGAAATCTTCTTAGAATTTTACGTAGGTTTTAGCTTTTTTCTCAGTCAAACAATTTAAGCCACCCTAATGTACATAGTTGTAAACTTCTTCAAAGAAGAAAGTACTTTTTATATTCATACATATATCACTAATAAAAACAATTTTTAATACCATATTTATCTAAAAAAGAAATAAAACATAACTCTTCCTTAAAAAGTCTTTAATAATCCACTCTGTTCTCCCCACCGTAATTAGCTACATTTCCTTTGGACTTTTTTTTAGCCTTCTTCGATTATAATCTATAAATTTATTAAAGAAACAAAACAAAAAAATAAATCACCATTTATAAAAGAAAGTATTTCTTGTTCCATCATTCGACCAAAAAAGGCGTAGAAGAAAGTAAAATGATGGACAACATAACCAAAATCTAATTGAAATTATTTTGTAGAAGACAAGACATCATCATGGAGAAAATTTTATTAACAAACAATAAATATGAACATATTTGTATACCTCTTGAAGAAATTTAACTGACGACTTGACAACGAGTAAATCGTCAAGTAATAATAAATAATTCCTTTTTTTTCTGACAGAAAACAAAACAAATTTTCTATTACCAAATTGCGTAATTGCAACTGTTGCTGCCTTTTAATGTGTTTTGTGTGTGTTTTATGTTTTATTTTTCCTTCTACATAATAGATTTTCTTATTAAATAATCACATTGTCTGTATTTGCAACATGCAGCAGATAAATAATGTACACACTTGGACACATTTATAAGTATGTACAACGACGAACGTAGTCTAATACGTGTACAAGATTTACTGACAGCATCAAGACTACAAAATACTGAGTGCTTGAAAATTTTGTGCGAATAGCGAACAGCTAGGAATTCCTGGTTAATAGGGTTTTTTTTGCAGAGGAAAATTTATTTCCAGATTTAAGGAAGTGAAAATAGAGGGGAAAATAATTCAAGCTCTTACTTAAATGGAATAAAAGTGAATTTCAATTAAACTAAAGCCAATTTCATAAAGTCTTGAAGAGAAGGATATTCCTAGAATGGCAAACCCTATATAACCATATGTTTTATACATAAGACTATAATAAATTTACGAAAGCTTTCTATCTATGTAAACTTTATTATATTGCCTTTTTGCCATCTAAGACAATTATTATATTGTATTTGTTATTATAGTTATTGTGTATTGTTGTATGCATTTTTCTAGTGGACACAATAAATCAACATTACGAATTGGCTGACTGGACTGAGTTGAGCTGGACATACATACAAATCACTGGCTCAGTATAAATCATAATTAGAAAACAAAATACTGATTTAATACTGATACTTACGAATACATAATCATACAAGACTACAAACATGCCTGAGTTGTGTACTCCAATAGGGTGTGCCAACAAGGGATAATTTTCGTAACATTTCGGGACCTTTATTTATATCACACCAAGATTAAACCTTTTGTATTTATTCAAATTAAAACTCTAGTACAATGAAAGGCAAAAAGAGGGACATAAACATTTTAATGTGTTTGTGTATTTTATTTGTTTACGCTCTTTGTTGCGAATGTGTTTGTTATAATAATATTTTTTTCTTGCTCTCTTTGTTATGTGATTTGATTTTGTTTTTGCTTAACCATACGACATAACCTTGCTTTGTTGAAAGCTAGAACACAACTAAATGATTTTTGGTTTTATATTCATACTGAATTGTTTATCTTCGTTAATATTCGTGTTGTGTACGTGAAAATGCCGAAAACACTCGGTTCCTGAGTGCTATGGGCGCCTTTCCCTGCTCTAGTATTAAAAATCTTGGTAAAAGTTCTGAAAATTTAATTCAACACCTTTTTTTGTAATACCCATTTCTTTTGACAGCTTAGCGCGTTACTATGTACTATAAGAAAAAAAAAAACAAAAATATTTATGTTGTATGTAAGATGCGAATGCATATTTAACAACAACATTTTCCTTGTTTAGGAAGCTGTTAACTATATTATGAGCTTTAAAATGTTTTAAAAACAAAGCGCTAACGAGCCAGACGTAAGGTCTCTTACCATGCGGTCGAATGTTGTAACCATTATCGTTTGGCGTTTGTCTACTGTCACAGGTGACGTTATTTTCAAATAAAAAAAAATATTAGATTTTATAACACACACTTGAGTTTATGGCAGTTTTCTTAGAAAACGATTAAAGAAATTTTTGGCGGCATATTTTGTTTTTTTTTTATTATTACAAAAGATTTAATGGTGTAAAATTTGAATAACAAAAATCCATGGAATTATGAAATCTAAAGTTTAAATTTCAAACTTTGATTAGAAATGCGAACGATCTCAAATTGAAGAATTTTTTTTATACAAAATATATATATATATTTTTTTTTTTTTTTTTTTGTTAGAAATATAAGTGATAAAAATGTGATAAAAAGGTCCTTTTTCCATTTAAAAGCATATTTAGCAAGATATTAATGATTTTAGATTTTTCATGCAAAATATCCCCAGCAAAAAAAAAAACATCCAAAGAAGTCAATAAGATCCTGAACTTGTGATCCAGAAGTAGTGCAAATTCGGATCATTTCCAATGAATTTAACATTGGAGGATGTTCTCTTTTTTGACGTCTATTCACTTAGTATGAAGTCATGTTGTCGATGTCATGAAAAATGTTTTTTATGGTGTTGTTTTAAATCAGTGCAAGGAATGTAATTTAAATTGCTTCTATGGAGTTATTTCCTTCGAATAGAAACAAATGTTGTTTTTAAAGTAATTTTTATTAAAAATAGACATATTTTTTTATGGTCAATAAGGTAAAAATGAAAAAGTACTTCCTAAAAAATTACTTCCATTTATTTTTGCTGGGTCGGTTTTTATTAAAAAGCATAAGGTATCACAAATTAAGGCCCTTTTTCCATTTGAAAGCATATTTACTAAGATATTAACGACTTTTTGTTTTTCATACAAAAAATATAAATTCTTAATAAGAGATCACAAATTAAAGCTATTTTCCAGTTAAATGCATATTTACTAGGGTGATCGACGCGGTTTTCCAACCGGTTTTAAAACCGGTTTTTTCTGTCGATTTGCTGTCGGTTTTTTCAAAATGTTAATTTTTCGAATGTCGAATAGACCGGTTTTTTAAACACAAAAAACCGGTTTTAAAAATAGCATTTTATTTCAGAAAACATGTACTAAATAGTGATATTTGAATCGAAATTTAGGAATAATTTTTTAAATTTTTATAAAGACTGATTTCTTATGTTTTAAAAATATAGTTTAAGTCTAAATTGGAATTTATTCTGTAATATTAAACAAATAAATAAGTAACAATTATCCTGTATGAATTTTTTAATCTATTGTAATATCTGTAATATTTTTACACCCAGAATAATTTCAATTGAGACAGGCTTCCATATTAAGCCATGGTTTCTGTTTAGTCTAATTTTTGATGATTTTTTTTCTACAATTTTGAAACATAATTATCTTCTAGTCATTTAGATATATAATTTGCTTAGAATTTTTTCTCTTTCCAGAGCTTTCTAAAGTTCCCAAACGACGTAGAAAATTAAAATTTGGCTTAATTATAAAACTTTTCGTCCAACAAATCCTAACGGAGCCATATTTTGAAATTTTTATCAGGAAGCGGATATAAGAGGATTTATGTGTCTTTTTCTAAAATTTTTTTCTCTTTCTAGAGCTTTCTAAAGCTCACAGAAGACGTAGAAAATTAAAATTCGGCTTACTTATAACCCTATTCGTCCTACAAATCCTAACGGAGCCAGATTTTGAAATCTCTATCAAGGAGCGAAAACACGTGGATATATATATATGGATTTATATATATCATTCCTAAGCATTGTTTTCTCTCCAGAGCTTTCTGAAGCTCCCAGACGATATAAGAAACTAAAAATCGGCTTACTTATAAAACTATTCATTCTACAAATTCTAACGGAGCCAGATGTTTCTGTCAGGGACCGAAAAGTCCGTTTTTGGTATTAAGAACTTTTGAGTTGCTATACTCATTATTTGCTATCCAAATCCTTTCAAAAACTGATTCTGAAAGGTTGAAAGGTTTACGAATTTAAAACTAATCAATATTAACCCAATAAATTCTAACGGCTTCAAATAATTGACTTCGATTAGAGAGAGGAAGGTGTCCATATGTTGTTCATGTATTTTTTTCTTTTAATTTTCGGATTTGTTTGTGCAAATAGTATTATTTTTTCCTGGCATTGTCAGGCTTATACGATTGTATTTAATAAATTTTAACTTGAATATTATAAGAATTATTGATTTTTTTAAAGAAATGTAGCCTTTTGATATAAATATTAACTTCTGCAAAAAACCGGTCAACCGGTTTTTTCTGAATTTCAAAAAGTGCAACCGGTTTTTTTAAAATACCAACTATTCGAACTATTCGAAAACCGGTTTCTCAAAAAAGTCGAATAATCGATCACCCTAATATTTACCGAGTTATTAATGATTGAAGATTTTCAAAATGTTCAATACAAAATATTTATTTTTAGTAAGAAATTAAGTTTTTTCTATTTAGATGCATATTTACCGAGATATTAATGATAATTTTTGGTTTTTTTTTTTTTTTTTTTTTGTTTTTCATACAAATTTTTGATTTTTGTTAAAAATAGAAGTGATCACAAATTAAAGCCTTTTTTCCATTTAAATCCATATTAATCGAGTTATTAATGATTGAAGATTTGTAAAAGTTTCAATACAAAATCTCGATCTTGTGAGGTCCAAGTTCTATTATATTATTTGTTGGTGTATTTTCACATTGTTTTATTATTATGTTTTATTATTTTTAAAAACATATTTTTTTTTTTTTTTTTTGTCAAATGAAATTTGAAAAATTTTCATTCTAAGAAAAATTTTTGAAGATTTGAAAGTTTGTGCGGGAAATATAAAAATTTTAATTCTTGTTTTGTGGTGTTTGTGGATTAGGAATCGTTGTAATACACATCTTCATAAGTTGATGCACGATCCAATTGTATCCAGATATTTATTGGGAACAATTTGTCCAAGGGACAAAAAGGTATTTGTTAACTATTTCAAATTTTCATGTGTTAAATTACAAGACGTTAAAAGGAACAAAACCGTATTATTCCAGATCATAATTGATTTTCCTGCATTTAACTTTTGTCAGCAAGACCGGTCGAAAATATAAACCAATATAATTTTTAAACAATTTAGAAAAAAAATTTTATTATTGTCAAATAATTCGAGTCAAGGATAATATCGAGCGTTTCGACTTAATATTTCTTTCACTTGTCCTTAATTAAAGGACATGCCCAGGAACACATCCCTGAAATCAACAAACGAATTTCCGTTTGTATATGGAAACCATTTGAAATATCAAATCATTGCTTTTTTATACTTAAATTAATTTGTTTTTGCTTAATTCTATTTGTTTTCAATTTCAATTAAATTTTAAACTTAAACGGCTTTTTAAAATATTGAAATAGTTATAAACATACATATCACTTATACTTAACAACCCACATACAAAAATGAGATAAATGATAATTTATTTAGCATCAAAATTCCAAATTTCTGATCCATGGACATCAGGCCTGGATTCTTTATTGGTGAGTGAGCATATTTAATAATTAATTTATCAAAATCTCATTTTTTTATTAAAAATAAACAACATATATTCATATAATGTTAAATTAACATTATAAGTAATTTTCTCATAACATTCAAGTTTAAATGTTAATAACATAAATTTTTATAAAAAGTTTTGTTTTGTTCTTTAATTTGATTTTTCTTTTATGTTATTAACATAGTTTACCACTACAACATCTTTATTCTTTTATAGTCATGTTTTTAACGTAACATTATACATTGAATATTAAATTTTCATTCTGTTTTTGTTTTATTAACATGACTATGTTATTTACATAAAAAAATTACAAATTTTCAATATTCTATTTTAAATTTGTAAACAAATTTGAATTTAAATATTAATATAGTTTAATGTAATTTGTAAACATAAAATTAATTTAAAAATTTCAATGTTATTTTTTTTTTTTTCCTTTTTGCTTTTATATTTTTTTATTATAAACCCAACAAACTTTTTTTTTAAATAATTGCAAATTAATTTTAATGAATCCTAATTTTAAAATTTATGTTTCTAAATATAAATATCAAATATAAAATGATTTTTTTAATAATGATTAACTAAAAGTTGTACTAACTAATTCCACGAAAGATTTAGAAAACAGCTAGATATTTGGTTTTGGGCTATCTGAGAACTTTTTTATTGTGCAAAGATAGCAATGGTTGGGTGGGTTTTGAGCACAGGGATTGATGTCATCTATCTCCCTTCACTATATTTCGCGAAGGTTTGATTTTTTTTTTTAATTTCATTTGTTTTGGTATCAATATAGGAAATAGAGCTACCTATATTTTTAAATTTAATGTAGCGTGCATTTTATTTTTGGAAAACAAGATCACCACCCCATTTTCCCTGAGCACAGTCGGTCTAAAGGTATCAAATAGTTTTCCCAAAAGTAGAATTATTTTTCGTCCGTTACAATCATAAGTAAGAAATAAAAGTGATCACAAATTAAGGCCCTTTTTATACCCACCATCAAAAAGATGGGGGGTATATTGATTTTGTCATTCTGTGTGTAACATGTCGAAGGAATCATTCAAAACCCCATAAAGTATATTATTTTCTGGGTCCTGGATAGATTCTGAGTCTATCTAGCTATGTCCGTCCGTCTGTCTGTCTGTTGAAAGCAGGATAGTGCTCGAACGGAGCAACGTAGGGGAACGAAATTTTTTATCTTATATAAGGTTTGTTTGGTATTTAAAATGAGCAAAATCGGTTAATAAACAAAAAAGTTATGGGCAAGTGCTAGAAACACAGGATGTCCGTTGTAGCTTCATTTCATACTTTTCTGCTGATAACTCTTAAACAAAAGCATGTACGATAACGAAATTTTGTACAGATAGTTCGAGGGTCGATATAAACTTGGAGAACAAAAAAGGGCGTGGTCCGCCCACCTCCCATATAAGGTGAAATGTCAACGAAATGTTGTACAAATAGCTTAAGTACCAATGTAAACTCGAAAAAATGGGCGTGGTCCGCCCATATAAGTGATCAGAAATTATGACCATAAGAGCATAATTACCGAGATAAGAAAGAAGGATTAAGGATTTTTTTGATTTTTCATACATAATATCAATTGTAAGTAAGAGTAATAAGCATTCACGTAATATTCTCTCCAAACAATATCGATAAAAAATAAATTAAATAAGTTTCTTTTTTTTTAACGTGATTAAAATATTGTGGGTGTTTTTCGCTCCTTATTAAAATGCTTGTTTGTTATTATTTTCTTTATCTTCGTATTTATTGTTATTATTATTGTTACTATAATTGACTTTTACTTAATTGATCGCTCGACAATAGTCAGCGATCCCTGCACAAATAAATCTCTCCCCTTACGACGTTGGTGGTATCACTAAATGAATTATTACCATTTATTACATTTTATGTTATTTTCTTGTTGTTGTTGTTGCAATTGTTGTTATCAAAATTGTTTGTTAGCTTGACGGTCCGTCCGTCTATATGTTTTGTATATATTGGAGCTGTTTATGCCAAATGCTGGTTTCTAACTATCATCTCACTAAACCACCTCTCGATTGCCAAATTACAAATGTCAGTAGTTAGTACTACGACTGGTAGTAGTTTTAGTGGCAGTGAGTGCGTCGTCGTTTTGAGCAATAAAAGTGAAGGTAAAGAAGGTGTATGCTACTCCAACGTACATACAAACTACACTGCTTTACCACTCTCCAATATTTTATATAAACTTTTTTTTTAAGACTTTGGCTAAAACGTTAAACATAAATAATAATTTTCTAAATCTGTCTGTCTAGTGTCACGGTCTGACTTAACAGTTTAACTCTTATTATTTTTATTTTTTTGTAAACAATTTATAAAAATAAAGTAAAAATATTTACTAAAATTAATGCCGGCAGCTATTTCTTTTATTTGGGATACGGACAGTGCTTTGGCACTCCAGCAGACATTTGCAATCTTAAATGGATAGTTATTACATCTGATACGTAATTGAATAAATAATTATTGACATAATAAATATGAATAAATTGTAATTTATTTATTTGTTATGTTTTGTTTTTATTTTTTTTTTTTTTATTTAACAAAATTTTGTAATAATCGTAAACATGTTTCGGGTAAATTAAAATTTGCACAAACAAAGCTATTAATTCTAAAAAAAAAAAAGAAAATATATTTAAATGAATTTGAAAGAAAACACCTGTGATTCCAGGAAAAAAAATTAAAGCAAAGATGTTAAGTACAAACCATGATAATTTCTCAGTCAGTTTTCACATTGTTGTAAGTAAAAAAAGAAGCGAGAATATTATATTCAGCTTGGCCGAATCTAAATACCCACCATCAACTTTTTAAAAATTTTACGTTATAAGTATGTTTCCGAGTTTACATGATCTTTGAACTATTTGTACAAATTTTTTTTGACATATCTCTTTATATGGGAAGTGGGCTGTAAAGTGAGTGGACCACGCCCACTTTGTATATTCCAAGTTTATATCGACCCTCAAACTATCTGTACACAATTTCGTTGTCGTACATGTTTTTGTTTAAGAGATATCAGCAGAAAAGTATGACATTAAGCTACAACTGACACCCTGTGTTTCTAGTATTTAGCCCATAACTTTTTTGTTTATTAACCAATTTTGCCCATTTTCAATACCAAAGAATACTTTCATAAGATAAATATTTTAATTCGTCCCCCTAGATTGACCCGTTAGAGCCCTATCCTGCATTCAACAGATAGACGGACTGACATAGCTCGATCGACTCAGAATCTAACCAGGACCCAGAAAATATATACTTTATGGGGTCTTAAATGATTTTTTCGACATGTTACACACAGAATCACAAAATCAATATACTCCCCCATTTTTTGATGGTGGATATAAAAAATAGGCATTTAAATGGAAAAAGGGCCTTAATTTGTGATCACTTAAATTTCTTACTAAATATCGATATTTTGTATTGAAAATTTTAAAAATCTTCAATCATTAATAACTTGGTAAATATGCATTTAAATAGAACAAGCGCGAATATTATATTCGGCTTGGCCGAATCTAAATACCCACCATCAACTTTTTCAAATTTTACGTTACATGGGAAGTAGGTGGACCACGCCAAATTTCGTCCCCCTACCTTGTCCCGTTCGAGCCCTATCCTGCTTTCAACAGACGGACAGACGGACGGACATAGCTAGATCGACTCAGAATCTAACCAGGACCCAGAAAATATATACTTTGTGGGCTCTTAATTGATTCCTTCGACATGTTACACACGGAATGACAAAATCAATATACCCCCATCTTTTTGATGGTGGGTATAAAAAGGGCCTTAATTTATGATCACTTATATTTCTTACTAAAAATCTATATTTTGGCCTTTATTTGTGAGCACTTATGTTTATACTAAAAACCGATATTTTGTATGAGAAATCTAAACAATTTTAAATCATTAATATCTCGGTAAACATGCTTTTAAATAGATAAGGGGCCTTAATTCGTGGTCACTCATGTTTCTTACTAAAAATCGATATTTTGCTGAAAAATCAAATAGATTTTTTCGGTATATATGCAGTTAAATGGAAAAAGGGCCTAAATTCAGTTATGTTTCTGTCTATGTTTTCTGTGATCAGTTATGTTTCTTAAATCGTGTTGGTGAATAAGCATTTAAATTGAAAAAAGTTACAATTTCTGTAGCATCCTGCATTCGAGTCGAGTTTTTAAATAAACAACTAAAAGTTTTATTTTTTGGAAACATCCTGTGCTAGAGGACATGAGTATAATTATTTATTTATTTATTGCTTAGCAAATGTGGTTATCATAATGTAGTTATTAAGTATTATCTCTGTTTAGTAATAAACAAATCAATAACATTAAATTACTCATTCTTAACTAAATTGCAACTCTAAACCATAGACTGGAAAATGATAAGAAAAAAAAATCAATTCAATAAAAAAGAAAAATGATGACGCTAAAAACCCGTCACAACAACATTGTTACATAGATTAACTACTATCACCTGCAATAAAATAGATGAATGTGGCATCATCTATTAATATCATATTTGTGGGTTTTTTTATTACTGTTTTATCAGTTTTTCCACATATAGTATGGCGTTTTAACGTTTTACTTTGTTGGCTTGCTATTCATTCAATCATGATAGTTGATCTTAAATCAACATCTTATCAAACTATTTTTTTGTTTTTATTATTTTTCTTAAATGACTTGGGTGACTGACACCCCCAACCAAATACAGACATTTACAAAAATGGAAGGAGCGCAGCAAAAAAAAAGTGTAATGAATTGTTGCCAATACCACTTTCATTGCCTTTTGGGTTTTTAAGAAAATAATGGAAAAAATCACATGTCTGTATATATAAAGCGAGACAAATCTGTGCATAAATACTAATACGCGATAACGGTACATATATGTAGGTATGTTTGTATGTATTGTATATAGAAAGAAGTAAAAACTTTATTTAAAATAAATTTTTTCGACTTTTGATTTCGTTTTAATTAATAGTGCAAAAAGCATTTATAATACGAAAAACTCCTTTTCTGATCGTACATATGTGAGTGTCAAAGACAGGGTAAATGCATAGTTAGTGTTATAGGAAATGAAAGTCTTTTGAATTTATATTGGAAAGTTTTTAAATGTTGCGTTCTCTTTATGAATTGGGAACTTACGTATAATTAAATTTTAGTTTTAAGTTACCAGATCGTTGATCATTTTATTCTCTTTAGTTTAAAAATTTATAAATGATTTATTATTTATTATTTAGGACAGATTCTCACGGGGAATTTAGCTTTAGAAATTATTATTTAAAATAAAGCTTCTTAACAATGATCATGTTTTATCCACTCTTTAAACTCTTTTAATAATATATTCAAAAGTTCTTGTTTACTTACAATATTAATTCGCCAAAAATAACATCACTTCAGAAATCTCTCTATCTATAATAACTTATTGGAGTTTATGCTGTATTCCAGTAAAAAATCATGCAAATGATCTATGCGATCATGCATCATGAATGAGTAGGAGCAGTGTACTTAAACCAAGACTAAAAGACCATAAACAAACGAACGAACAAATAACGACTTAGATGAAGACGACGACCAAACTATGATTACATTCCTTTCGTTTTCGGTGAATATACAATAATAACAACTGCACCAGTGTTTTAGTTGTGATTTTATTTTTGGTTCCACTCACTCACTCACTTGCTCACTAGTTTAGGTTGGGATTTTTGACTGTCGCTTTTCTTTATCCTGGCTTTATAAATTGGATTTTTTTGTTTTGTTTTCGTATTTGTTGTTGTTGTTCGTTTTCAATTTCTGCTGCAAGCCACGATGTCGTTGTCTTTTTAGAAATGGAAAGTTTTTTTTTTCGTTGGTTTGACGTTAGTCCAGACAAGGCATTGATCTTATAAAAAAGACAATTGTAAATTTTTGTAGAAAGCTAAAGAAGAAGTATGTATGGTTTTATTGTTTTTTTTTTTTTTCAGTTATAATATTTTTTGCCTTTTCTTACAGTTAACAACAGTTACGAAAACATTGCCAACTATCTGCCACCGTTTGTTGCCTTATATGAATGTAACACTGATATTTTTTTTATTTTAAGTTTAAGAGTCATAGTCAGAGCGGCAGCCATAACAGCCACACGGCAATTGAATGTTTAATTTCTATTCAATTGAAATCACAAACAGATCAAGATAATGTTTGGTAACCTTGAATAAATAGAGTACAACTTTGTTGATGATGGCTTTACAGTGTTACGAAATTGTTTAAAAGGGTATAAGGAATATAAATTAAGAAAAATTTTAAGTTTGACAGCAAGAACTTTTTCTTTATATGAGCCTGATGCCGAATGGTATAAGATAAAAAAATCTTCGAATGTATATTTTCCTAATATAAATTTCCTAATAAAAAATCAAGTATTCTTCATCGAGAATTGTCACCATAAAATTTATTAGTGTGACCTTTTCCAAGACCTACAACACATCAGAAGCTAATGGATTTATTATGTCTTAGATGTTATCGACTTTTTGATACTGTACGTTAGCAAATTTAATAGAAAGTATAATACAATTTAATAATTTGTTACCAAAATGGTGTCAACTTGATGCCAATTAAGTATTAATTTTCATTAACATTTAAACACATACGAATATAGTTAAGGATATAAGAACAGTGATTTTCAGAAATAAATATTTCCTCAGAGATTTTAGTAAGATTACTTAATGCTGCGATATTTTTTATTTATTCAAAGTGAAAAGCTATTGTTGGGAATATCGTGATCATTGATTGACATTTATTTTAAGTAACTTAATTTCTGTTTGTGATTTTTCAAAATTGTTCTTAATTTGTATTTAAGTATGGCCTTAGCCTGTAATTCCAAATTCCTTCAGATTTCAAAGTAAATACGATGTTGAAAAATACAATAAAAAAAATATTTTTGTGCTTTTTGGTGAAAATTACGCGTTTTTTTACGTATTTTCAGTGCTTTTTTAAAATTGAAAGTTGTCAACACAAATACACAAATTTAATTTATAAAACATTAGAACCGATCTAAGAAACGTATCATATTTATTGTAATGGGAATAGGAAAAGCTTTTTGTTAAGAGAACCACGAGTCCATTAATCATAACATTAGAATAAGTGGTGTTTATTCCAAAATTGTTGAAACAAAATACAGTTCTAAACTGAGAAAGTCAGTCTACTCCAAGCGGAAGTAAACGTTTCGAAATCGGCTAATTGAAGACGACTAGTTTGGCAAATGATCAGTCAATATTTGTCGCTTACTATTTGCAAGTACTCGGGAATTTTCAGACGAGAACTCAGTGAATTTAGCATCGGGACATGGGCCTGCACGAATCGTTAAACTGAATCGACCAAATGATTTCATCGTCTCTGAACGCCGCACGTATGTATATGAATCAAAAGAAAGCAGAATGGCGCAGCTTCAGAGAATTTACCAATCACAGCTTCAATGACCTTTCTTTACCCTCTATCGTACACAAAGCAGAGAGGAGATTCAGCGAAACCATTACTACAGCAGTCACTCGCTTTCACAATATCCATAACGCACCCGCATTTCAAAGCAGAAGCAACGAGACTTGCAGATGAGCGTGATGAGATCCGAAGTTCAGTTGAACCGTGATATCAGCAGGTTGGTTTCCATAACATAGGGAAAAACGCGAGCGAAACACAATCATACAGGCTGATTTCCCTTTCGTCACCTACCGTGAAGTCTCTTAAAGCCCTTCTAATCCCCCAGCTGACCAGCATGGATTCCGTAAGATGCATAGCACCACCACAATATTAGCTGCCGTAGCTACTCAAATCGCACATGGCTTAAATTAGCAGACTCCATGTGAGCAGACTATCCTCGTGGCACTGAACATGTTGAAAGCATTAAAAACATCAGTCACGTCAGGACATTCTGCAGTCCACAATTTAAAGAGATGTATAGTAAATTATTTTAGTGGCCGTCAGTCGTTCGTAGAGTTTCGAGATAAATGCTCAAAACTCCCTTAGGGCGGAATCCTTTCGCCACTCTTGTTTAGCTTCAACCTCTTGAAGCTGCCAGCGCCTCCACCAGGAGTTGACGTGATATCCTATGCAATATCTTTAATGAATTATACGATTTGGTAAATAGTTATCTTAGCGAAATCCAAAATTTTTTGCAGCTGGCAGCTTTGAACGACATTCATAGAGACGACACAAACTCCGCGGTAGAAAGCTACCGTATGAATGTCTCACTTAAAAGCCGCACATCGCCTATTGCAGACAATGAGAAGAACCAGAAATATAAAAAAAATTTGAAAAAATTAAACTTTGACACACGGCCGCGTTGCCAGATTCAATTTATGACCATGATTTAAAAGTTTCCTCTGTACATTTTTTTAAACAATTGATTGATTTTTAAGCTGATAACAACGCTGCCGCTTGTTGCCGCATGATGCGTACATTGGCCTTCCACTATAAGGTCGGGATACCTGCGGCTTTCGCGTAGACCGTGTCAGCCCTAATGTATGCCCAGCATGTGAACAAGATCCTCATGTCCCCCCCCCCCCCACATAATTAGCAGTCCGGCTAACTCTACTTTATTCAATCCAACGGATTTTTGGACCCATTCCGTACACAGCAAAAAAGGAACAGAAAAAAGTGCTGAAAAAGTCCTGAATTTAACAGTATGTTGTCATTGGAACTTAGTGGTGAAATAGAGCTGCAGAAGTCCTTTTATACTTGTGGTTGTCATTGGTAAGATGTTCATCTTTTATACTTCTTTTTTATTGCTTTTGAAGTACTTCTCTTAAAACTATGTTTATAAAAAATTTTAAAAAAGATTCTGTTTTACACTTACACAGTGGTTCCAAAGCGCTGTTTTTTTTTTTTAAATAATACTGTAACTTTTGAATCGTTGGAGATATTTTAATAAAATTTCACATGATTAGAGCTGGTAACCTACACATGAAAGTGTATTTTTTACAGAGCTTAACAAGGACTTTTCTGTCATATTATAAATTAATTTTTGGCGATTTAAAAAAAAAATACATACGCTAGATGTCCCCTGACCCGCTAGGAACCCGTGCTCCTCCAAATCAATTCTAAAAAAACCTCAGGTCTGATCATGTGAAATTTTATTGAGATATCTCCAATGATTTATAATAAAAATGCTTTAAAATTTGTAACATTTTAATTTTCTTATAAATTATTAACCTTTTTTACCGAATAAAATTCATTTATTTTCACTTTTCTTGAAGTAATTATTAAGAACTTCCAAAAAAATACAAAATAAGCACTTAGTTCTACTTTTGAAATAGTGAAAATGTTATTTTTTTAGAAGCACTTGATCGTTTTTTTTTTTTTTTTTTCTGGGTAGAATTAACGAAATTGATTGGCCTTGACCTTCAAACATAACCTCCCGATTAGAAATATATAGTTTTAGCTAAAATTATAATAAAAAAAATTTTAATTGCAAGACTATGTAGCAATTTTGAAATTTAAATTTGATTTCTTCATTTGAATTATATTTTGTTAAATATACATATTATATGTTTAAAAAATTTACTCAAAAAACTTGCTAAATCGGAAATAATTCATATGATCTTAAAAATATATATATATATATATATATATTTAAAAAACATAATCGCATTAATTTAAATAACCAAAATACACATAATATTGTAACTTTGTTATATAATTACTTCACATGCATTTAAATATAAATTTCATATTATGTATTTTTAATATTTGTAATTACTTCAAAAATTAAATCCTCTTAAAATTTAATCTAGATTAAAAATCTCTCAATCGTTACACTGTATCCCACTATCAAGATTTGGCAAATAATAAAATATTCACTGTAACAAAAATAAATAAATTTAATCAAAAAAAATATTTAATCACAAAAATGAAACCAAAAAAAAAAAATTAAATAAATTCAATTAAAATCAAAATACACAAACTGCAGAATAAACAACAGCAACAACAAAATTAAAACTAAATTGTTTTGTAAAACAACCTAAAAGACAGGAGAAACCTTAATCAGCTGAAAATCTGTAAACAAGAAAAATAAAAACAACATTAGCAAATGAATATTTTAAAAATGCCGCTTTAAAAAATGTCATGTTTTTTTTAAGGAAAACGAAACTGCTAACAAACCAAGTGTTGAGAGTTTGAAATTTTGATATTTTACATAAATAAACACTGAAATACAATTAAATCTTATATGTGCAAAACCGCTTCATTTACTTTAATAAACATTTTACAACGTTTTTTATATTTTTCTTGTTTCTGTTTTTGGGGCGCCCATCTTATCACACCTGCATGTTGAACAAGACTTGATGAATAGTTTTAATAATTTTGCTGTCTTCAAATGTGTTCTTTTTTTCGTTTCTTACAAAATAAACGACCTTTTTAAAATACCATACGCATAACACATATCTTATATAAAGATACCGTTGCTCTTTGGTCAGTATTTCAGAATTTCAAAATAAATAAATTTGAAAAAAATTCCACAATGGCCACCACTAGTAGCTTTAGAAACCCAATAAATATTTGGGTATAGTAAACAAATATTTTATTTTACCGGTCACCGGTTTACTATGGATTTTTTTCTTACGATTTAGTCCAAAACGATTTTTTTCTTTATTTGCACATTTATATTTATTGGCAAAATGTCAAGCATAATCACAAGTTTCAAATGCATTTGAAATGTTTATTTAATAAATAAATAAAATCAAAAAAAAGAGAAAAAAAAAACACCATAAAACATAAATTGTATAGAGGCATGAATGCATGCATACATGCATTAAATAAGACTGCAACTTTGCAACAATCAATGAGTGCATGAATAAATAAATAAATGAATGAATATATTTCTAACTTGTAGTCATACTATTTTACTCCTCACTTGTACAACAATTTGAGGTTTTACATTACAAATAATACTCTATACAACAGACAGCAAAGCTGATCTCTCGTTATTGTTGCAAGTTGTTATAATCAAAAGTGTGGGAACGCGACTTGCTTAGACACTTGGGTACCACCACCAGCACCACTATCAGGCAAAAATTGTACATTAACCGTAGCAACAACAAAAAAAATTGTTAAGTAAAATGAAATGATTTCAACGCTTATAAGACTAATAAAGCCACTTTTTTGTAGTTTGAATTTGGATTTGGTTTAAATGTAAAAATACCTTAACAACAGGTTATCAGAAATTGAACCAAAGCCACTGCAACATGCCACATAAAAAATTAAATTATCTATTGGTGATTAAAAATGAGACCAACTAAAATTGGAGGAGAAAGGATAATTAGGAAATTTCGTAGATATATTGTAAATATATAAAAATATTTTGAATTCTCTCATCAAAAAAATGTGTTCGATAAAAATTGAATTAATACTATTTACCAAAATATTTGATAATTCAAACCACCAAGTTTGGATGGTAATTTACTCAAATTTCCAATAATCTAGACGTAATCTTTTGCTCAAAGGTAGGGCGGAAATATATCTCTTAGGAAAAGATACGGTCTTAACCATTTGACTTTCACTGTTGTGATCAGCCCAAATAACACTGGTCAACAAAAAAATCCTCCCCCATAGACGAATAGTTGGACTTGATGTATTTTGATGTGCTTAACACGAATCTGCTATCAGTTTTTTCCAATCAGTTCTGGATTTTTTTTTTATGGGCGTGTCTAATATTTCGCCCATAGTAAGGCCATTGCTCTAGTATATTTCCTCATAACTCAAGAACGGTGTGTACGATTGATCAAAGTGATACACAAAAAGATGCGGACTAAAAATATCTTCCCTTTAATTAGTTTTTATATGCTCAATAGTTTTAGATTTTTTTGTTACTTAAATTTCGTTTAATAAATGAAAACATCTAAAATGTTACAGTTTATAGTCTTTGTCATAAAGCTGGTAATGCTGCGGAAAAAATAAGGCATGTATCTTCAAAATTGATGCAGAAATCTAAATTTTATTCACAGTTAAGTAAAAATACCCCTGTTGAGTAGAAATATAGTGGTGGCCAAGAAAAAATTTTTTTTCTTGAAACAAAAATAGGTGGACTAGGTCGATACTGACGAGTTAAACAAGAATCTGCAATCACTTTTTTCTATCGGGTATTAATTTTTTTTATGTGCATGACTAATATCATCACGTTATTCAGCGGGCACACTGTAAAATTCGAGAATCGTTTGTCAAACTTAGGCTATAACTCAAGAACCTTTTACACGATTTTGATAAGTGATACATCAAAAGATGCATACGAAAATTGTCTTCAAGGTACGTTCACAATATTTTTTATTCTCTGAAGAATTTCAGATTTATGGATCAAAATTTTCACCATTTTTAAAAAAAATCAATTTTAAAATTTTCGGTACTAATTACCGAATAACTACGGAAATATTAACTGGTCAAAAAATTATATAAATTCAGCTCAAAGACAATTTAGGTCGCTATATATTAAAGTTCAATTTTCTAAATTGGACAAACTGTTCTCGAGTTATACAAGTGTGACTGCCTAAAGGCGTGGTCATAGTAGTCATGCCCATAAAAAAAATCAATGCGTGATAGAAAAAAAAGGTAAAGTTGATTCTTATTTAGCACGTTAAATTATATCTAACCCAACTATTTTTTTATTTAAGACGAAAAAAAAATTTTTTTTTTGTCCACTAGTGTATTTGAACTATAGGTAGAGGTATGCATGGGTATCCAAACTTAACTGTGAATCCATTCAAGATTTGTACATCAATTTTTATGATACGTGACTTTATTTACTCGTTATTTTGCCAGCTTTGCGATAAAGGAGATAAACTTAAATATTTTTGATGTTTTCACTTTAATAAGAAGTTTTAGTAAAAAAAAAAAAAGAAATCTTGAATTTTGCATGAAAAAAAAATTTTCCGACACTTTTTTCGAAATATGTCCTAAACTATTGGAAGGATAAAAATTTTATAGTAAAGTGACTTAAAGCTAATATTTTTCCACGTATTTTGGTGTATTATTTATATAAATCATGCATACCGTTCTCGAGTTATAGTGAAATATACTCGAGCTTATTTATGGCGCAATATTAGACACGCCCATAAAAAAAGTCCCGACCTGATGGAAAATACTGAAAGCAGATTCGAGTTTAGCATGCGGAATTCCATCTAGTCTACATATTTTTTTTCGAAGGAGCTAAAAAAAAAATTTTTTGTCTACCAGTGTAATGGCACAACTAACAAGGTAACATCGTTATCCCATCAGTTGATTTGTTAACAGTGTTGCCAGCATTTTTTAAGGCTAAATTTATCCTTTTTTTATTTTTAAAATTGCCTTAAAAAGGCTCAAATTTTTATATTTGTTTTTATTTTTGTGTATAATTCCCACAAAAAATTGAGATTATTTATATTTAACAAAAATATTGTCTGCGGCGCTTCATTATTCAAATCAAATATAACATAAATCATTTTATGGACTTACTTAATACATTATAATTACTTTTTAATAGACTGCAATAGATAGAAATATAAAATGTATCCTTAAACTTTCGATAAATATCAAAACCATATTCCAGACAGAGATCTACACTTAATATATCGCTAAAGATTTGTTTCCGAAACTTCGGCTGTCGACTACTATATTGACATCTAGAATCAAGGCACTTAAATTCTTTGTGGTGAAATGAAGATGTAAGTGATAAGTTTTTCAATATGGTCGGGTCTATATTCACAATCTCTGACTTTTAGTCGACAAAATTTACCTCTAACGTTTATTGGCCAAATACAAGACAACCTGTTCGTTAAGCAATAAGTCAAAAGAATGCCAGACTTGCAGAGGAAGAGAACCTTATATAGTCCATCCCTCGTCTGCTCGAGAATTCGGACATTCGCTGACTCCAAGTTGGGAAGTTTGTAGGTAGAAGGTACTTGAATCTGCAGCCGAACAAGATCCAACGAAACCAGGAGCTTAAAATAAAGAACGTTATCAACGCCGTTTTTTCGCTGTCTTCGGAGTATTAGTAGCGCACTTTTGGATGAATTTCTATATTAACAACAAAATTTGATAAACGTCACCAACCCACACAAGGTTCACTATACAATGCATCTTCCTAAAGATACTTTTGCACATATTTTAGGCCAGTAGCCATCATCATCAATGCTGGTCATTACAAATCATTTATGAACGCATCAGTGATGCCAACTACATAAACGCTTAGAAATGTTTGAAAAAAGGGCTAAATTTAAAAAGCCATCAATTTTGTGATACAATCAAGACAAGTTTTGTGAAAAAGTGCAAAAATGGGATAAAATTCAAATTTCTTTCGAAAAGTAAAAACAAACATATAAGGAACATTTTTATCATTAATCAACCATTTGGAAGCTACAGCTCAAAATATTAATAGCAAACTGGGTGAATTTAAATACATGTTATTATTCAGTTCTTTCAACACTTTTCCGCTCAAAGAGTTTTAATTTAATTGTTGAATACTGTTTTTATTATTATAAAATTTCCTTACGAATTGTTAAGGTCTCTAAAAAATATATTGAGAGTAGTACAAAAACTTTATAAAATAAAAGTAAAAATTTATCAAAATTATTCTTACTCCATTAAAATAATTTTTCATTAAAAAAAAGTTAAAAAAAAAAACAAAAAAAGTCTAAAAGAATATTGTTAAAAGTGCTAAATTTGTGCGTAATTTAGTTTCGGGCTAAAAAATATTTATATATTTTGGTCTACTAAAAACGAACTAAATCTAGCCCAAAAGGGCTAAATTGGCATCACTGGTACGCATATTCACTCTTGGGATTTCGGAGATTATTCATGAAGCCTTCAGCGACACATTAAAAAATATACATATATATATGTATGTATTTATCAATGGTAAAAAAAATGGTTATTAACCAGTGACTTGTATGTATTTCAATTTGTTTTATTTCAATTTGTTTTATGTGATTTTTCTCTCCAAGTTGACTACAATCATTCCAATATAATCCCATGGTTATGTTGATGCTATTATTAACGTTTAAAGTCCTAGTTCAACATTATCAAATAAAACCTCAACTAATTGACTTTATTGTCTAAATACATTTAATAACAAATATTTATTTAAAATTATGTACCTGACTTAAAAATTATTTACTTTAGTTGGTGTCATTAACCAAGAAAAAAATCACCACAAATAACTAAAATTTAAAACATACAAAAGGCAAACAAATACTCTAAAATATATTTGGCTAAAATTTTAGCCAAATAATCACAAAAAAAAACCAAAATAAAATTATAAATAAATAAACCAGATCAAAAGACTTTAAAGGTTTTTTTCTCTATACATATTTCAGACAACAATAAAAATAACAACAAGTATGAGTACAAAACGTAAACTTGTATTAAATAAATATAAGATTTAAACATAGACAGTCAGTCCTCCTCGTCTTATAGGTATTATAAATGTAACCTGTACTTATTGTTTGGTGATAATTACATTTGATTTATGCGCATTTTTTGTCCATGTCCATGGACAATACACTTTATAATAATATTTAAATATTTAACTAACTAATACGAGTAAATAAAATATCTAACGTTTTGTTCGCCTATCTAACCTGTCTGTCCATTAAACATTAAACTAACTTGGATGTTAAATGTCTAGTTGCAATGGTGGGTTGGTTGGCTAAAAAAAAATTTAATAATAATAAACAAATAATAAAAATATTTAGGATCAAATTGCCTTCTGGTGTCCGTCTACTAAGTGAATGTGACATTATGTCAAGTAAAACAAAAAATATTGCTGCACATAAAAACAAATAAAAATAAACATTTTTATGCTGCATGATTTAACATTTATTAGCAACAACTCATTCATAGTCTTTATACTCGTATGCATTTATTTTATTATTTGCCTTATAGTTATTTATCTCACATAATCATGGAACCAAAGATATACATACATAAATGTATCCTGTGGTTAACAAGTGTTATTTTTTTTCCCATAACAATTCATTAATATTCCCAATTAACAATAGTTATGTACATATTTAGCATTTTTTTCATTTTTGTTCAGTTTTTTTTTTTTTTTTGCCCCCATAACTTGTCTTGGGTATTTTATAACTGTCATTAAAAATGCATCATAAAATCATCATGCAACAACAACAACATCTATTATTTATTTTATTGTGGAAATAGTAAATTGATTTTGATAAAATTTATTTTATTTTAAAGAAAATAAAAATTAATCTGGAAAAATTTCGTTCGGTCAAACGAAAGATGATGAATTTATAGGCCTTAAGCGAATTTGACTTTTTTTGTAACAAATATTTGGATATTATAGAAAAATTTTAATGAAATTACTCAATTATTTGGGAATATATTAAATTAGTAAACACTGATACGATTAAAAATAAATATGAATGTAATATTTTGATAGACTCACTGCCCAAATACGAAAAAACTGGTTTCACTTAAAAAGACTGTAAAGGAAATTAGACTAAGCTTTCAGAATGTTGTTTACATATTAAAAAAAATATATAAAATAAAATATAGAAAGGTTTGTAGAATTATGATAACGGTTAAATGTTTACCATCTGATCTATTCTGAATAAAATCTGCGCTATAATCAGAGAGAGAGAATAGGGTATTTGCAAATGTCAGTATTATTTAAGTATACAGTAACTTAATAAAATACGGCACATGGAATATGTTCCATACATTTAAACCTTTTTGTTATGAAATAAGTCTATATTATGACAAAATCGACATTCATGCCAACCAAGATCACATGAAAATCGGATAATGAATTATACATCATTATAACACTTACAAACTTTTTATAAATGTTGTTATAAAAAAGCCACATGAAAATATGAATTATCCCAAAGAATATGAGAGTTATTCATCCCTGCAGGCCTTTATAAATGCTTCTACATCTTAAAAAGAATAAAAATTAAGAATATTCCACTTAAGCCTTCAATCAAAATTCCTCAAATTAAGTCTTGACTTCCTTTCTAAAAAGTCCGGTACTAATTTTTGTTTCCCATTTATTAGATGATGAGTAGAAGTTGTATTATCACCAGGGCAACCAAAAAAATACAAAAATCATATTATTTCTTAAGCTTAAAATGCAGCAAACCGTTAATTATTTATTCCTTTCAGACAATTTTAAGAATTTTGACATCGATTTGTTACACCATAATTTACATATTTTAGGCTTAGCAGGTTTTTTATACCCTACACCACCATAGGAGGGGAGGGTATTATCAGCGTTTGTGCTGATGTTTGTAACACCCAAAAATATTGGTCTAAGACCCACCTTAATTTATACCAATCGGCTTAGAATCACTTTCTGAGTCGATTTAACGATGTCCGTCCGTCCGTCTGACCGTCTGTCCGTCCATGTAAATTTATGAAATTTGGTACACAGCATTTTTTTGGTCCAGGGACGAACCCTATTGAAATTGGTAATGATCGGTCCATTATTTCACCTAGCCCCCATACAAATGTCCTCCCGGAAAAGGGTTTAACGATCATAAATCCCTTAAATATAGCAATATTTTAATATTATTTGGCACATATAAGTTTCATATAAGTTTAAATAAGTGTGCCGAGTTTTAAAAAGATCGGTCCATAATTACTCATAGCTCCCATATAAACCCCTTTCCAAAAAATCAATTTAACGGCCATAAATTCTACTAAAATGTTAGTATCAAGTTAATATTCGACACAAATAAGTTTTATATAAACATAAATGATAGTACTAAATTTTATAAAGATCGGTCCATAATTTACCATAGCTCCCATATAAGGCCCCCTTTCGGGAATCACCCAAAAGTGAATAAATTCTTATAAATGTCAGCATCAACGTAATATTCTGTATTTGTATGTCTTATTTTACACTTATAAGTATCGGACCACATTTGGGTCCATGCCTAATAAAATACCCCTCCCCGAAATATACTGTATGGTGTAGGGTATCATATAGTCGGGCCTGACCGACTTTATCTTTTTCTCTCGTTAAATGGGATATTTTTGCATATTTTGTACTTGAGAACATAATTTTGCATATATTCCACTAAAAAGCATAATTTAGTATATTTCACATTTAAGAGAAATGTTGCATATTTTGTACCCAATAGAATATTTTACATAATTTGCCGTTATTGATATTTTCGTTTTACAGTCACATTCCTTTTTGGAAATCCCATCTTGATAATTTTCATTCTATAAATTGATAATTTTGTAATTTCCTGATATAATCTATTAGCTTTGAATCTTTTTAAGTGCAAAAGGAAAAAGTAGCAATTGCCAATAGCACAAAGACCATATTTTTTTCTTATTAACTTTCAATTACGAGACTTAAGGCTCCATTACTCTGCTGTAAATGTAACGTAAATTGATGGTTAAAGGCTCAACTACATAGAATACTTTCGCTTCTTCTGCGACTGACAGCTAAGCAACGCATAAATGATATTAACCCAGTCGTTGCATGTTATTAAAATTTTATATTATGTTCTCAATTAAAATAATGAATTGCAAATTAAAATTTTCGACTCAAAGAAAAAATATTAAAATAAGAATAAAACAACCTACAAAAAGTATTTACTTCGGCACTTCAAAGTTGAACATTTTCCATCTTTGAAGTACTTCACGCAGAAGTTTGGCGCACTGATTTGGTTTCGTTTCATATAAATGCATCTATTTTACTGCAGCTGTCAGTTGCAGTTGAAGCAAAAGTATTGTATGTAGTTGCTTGTTTATATAATGTTCATGTACGTTTCACATACGTGAAGAATTTTGTGCAATTATCCAAGTTAAATAACGTGACATATGTTTTTGGCATATCTTAACAAAAATACAGGGTTACCATAAATTCTTTTATAAAAACATCCTAAAAATGCAAATCTGATTAAAGTTATACAAGCCAAAAATTTATTTATTTTTGTTAATTTATTTCTTTGTTGTTTAGAGGTTTTTACTTTTTTTTTTGTAAAATTTTTTTTATTTCTAAGAAAAAATTGATTGTTTGGCAACACTGCTAATAACTGTCACGGAACAACGCATAGTGAAATTATAAAGTGACCGCTCATCTACAAAAATAACAATTGCTTGTATTTTGTTAGCGTAAAACTACTGCACATAACGTCGAGTCTATACATGAGAAATTTGTATTAAGACAAACGTCAAATTTTTGTTTGAAAATTTGAAACGATATGTCATAATAAGCCATGTAAAAAGTACCAGTAACAATCGGGATGGTATCTTTTACCAAGCAACATCAAGAAAAAGGTGTCAGAGCTCGAGCGCTAACAATTTTGTTTTAACGCTGCAATAATACTGACAAATTCAGTCTACATTAGACAAATTTTTATCCTGATAAAAATTGACGTTTTTCTTGATAAAAACTTGTCCAATGTAGACTCGAAGTAATGTCAAATGCTACGAATGAAGAAGAAGAGTAAATAAGCGCGACAAAAAATATAACATACGAATACAAAAACAATTTAAAAGTTTCGCGAGGTACGCACATGAAAAAATTTTAAACCAGCAGAGCTTACGAGGTCACTTTCTTATTTCACTATGGGAACAACGTCATAAAATTCTGTTTTCAGCAGAATCGTACATAGCATCAACGTCATGTTTCTATAATTGTTGGCATTACAATATTTGCGGTATACAGGAGTCGTTTTCTTGTGCGCACATGCATTTGGAGAGTGTGGATCTAACTTGTTCATGTTTTGTTCTTGTTCGCACACCGTTGTTCGCACAATTATTCTAACAACCATGTCTGCTGCCATCAAACGTCATTTTGTATACGGAAGAAGAGGCGCTGCACGTAAAACTATCGAAGCGACCTGACGGCAAACAAAAAATTATGATTTATTCGACAAATGTTCTGCCCACTGAAAACAAAATTAAAAAATTTTTTGTGTTGCTCTGCCGATGTTTTGAGAAAAATGATAGTCTAGACGTAACATAAACGATCAACTGTTTCTCTCGCGGGAGGAAACTTTACCACGGATGGAAAACATGGTGCAATTATACTATTTTTGGTACATTTTTACATCGGTTGGTACTATGGTACTACCACGAGTCATTTGTTATAATCAGATCTTATTAATTATTTTTTTTTTTTTTAAATAAGCCATTTTCCATCCCTGACCCTCACACTAATTCATGCTTTATTTGGTTGTTTATGTGACATTGGTTGATTATATGCCACAATTCTCTGCGAATGATCTTCATGGAATCTGATGACAATCCGACATTTACTTGGAGCATATTTTGAGTTTTATGTGGAGTTCGGGAATATTATACAGAAACATCACAAGAGTTAAATAGGACTTGGTGCACAAGAAATAATTTAATATTTTTTGGATACAAGCGGTAATATCATTATGATAGAAGCTAAGAGAGTGATACTTTTTTCAAAAAAAAGTATCACACTCTGATGATTTTTTGTGGTCCAAAAGTAAGTAAAGTAAAAATGGAGATCTTAATCCTTTTGAGAGCTTTATTATTAGAATACTTTATTATAAAATATGTATGTTTAATATTGTTTTATTTTTAATAAAATAATATATTTTTTTTTTTAATTTTAAAGACCATATAAATAAAATAATTTTTATTTAAGCTGAGTATTTAATTTACAACAATTAAAACTTTCAAATATTTTTCTTAATAACAAAATAACCTAAATTACAACATTTTAATCATAGTTGCCACGACCCAGATTCCTTGCTTAGCTTTTTCGTAATAAAAATTGTCACTATTTTGCTTTTAAATAAAAAGAACAAATTTGCAACTCAATTTTAATTGCAACTATATACAACTAACTTTTAAAGCAATAATTAAAATGTTTATTTTACCAAAAACAAATTTATTTTTGTTTTGCGTTTGTAAAGGTTTTTTGGCCAGATATACATATGTATATGTATGAGATATGAGGGTGCATTAAGACGTTTAACGCTAACAAGTAAATATTTCTTTTCCCACATAAGGCGCCAGAAGTAATTTTTCCATGTGAGCGCTGGCTGTCATTAAAAGCAGTAGATTGTTTTGTTGTATGTTGGTTTTTTTCTTAAAGTCCATACAGCCACATTATGAAAGAAAAATAGTTACAAAAAAGTACAGATAAATTAATTAATTTATAATTTATAAGAAAAACAAAAAACTGGTTGTTTGGTCGACGAGTGCAATGAATTCTTTAAGAAAAAAAATGGAAAACATGCTCATATTGGGAATTCTCACCTGGCATGGTAAGACAACTACAAAATATTTAACATAATTTTCCGCATAAGAGTTTATGTGGTGTATGTGTTTTTAAAGTGTTTAAAAGATTTAAAAGTTTAAATTTATAATATGAACTGACATAACTTTATTTTAATTTAATTATGTATATGTTGCTGGGAATAAAAAATGTGGTTATTTTTATATGATTTCTAAATTGAGCAGAAACAAAAGTTTATTTCTAATACAAAACCATGTATATAAAGCGCTACGTTTAAAGCTAATCCAGAACTATATATTAGGCCTATGTTTTTTAAAGCAAATTTTGGACAATAAAAATACAATCTAGGACTATATAAAAACTCACGATTAAAAGTAATCTAGGACTATATAAAAAGCAACATATAAATCAAATGTAGGTCTACGATTACAGCCAATCTAGGACTATATAAAGTGCTACGATTACAGGCAATCTAGGACTATATAAAGAGCTACGATTACAGGCGATCTAGGACTATATAATGACTTATTATTATATAAATACCCACGATTACAGCCAATCTAGGACTATATAAAAACCTAAAATTGCAACCAATCTAGGGTTACAAGACCTATGGTTACAACCAATCTAGGACTTTATGTAGACCTATAATTACAACGAATCTAGGACTTTATATAGACCTACGATTTAGGTATATAAAGACCTACGATTACAGCCAATTTAGAACTATATGGAAGCCCTATGTTACAGCCAATCTAAGACTATAAAAGGACATACGATTACAGCCAATCTAGGATTATATAAATACCTACAAATGCAAACAATCTAGGACTAAGCCAATTTAGGCTATATAAAGACTTACAATTGCAACCAATTTAGGACTGTATAAAGACCTTAAATTGCAACAAATCTAGGATTATATAAAAACCTACGATTACAGCCAATCTAGGGCTATAAAGACCTACGATCAAATCCAATCTATAGCTATGACAGAAAACTCCAGAAAAACATTCCCACTACAAATCCTTGATCCAGACTTTTTAAGAATCTGGGCAGCGTAACCCAAAGCCAACCCAGACCTCAACTAACATTCGCTACTTATAGTTTTATCCCACTTTTTCATTAAAAACAAAATTAATGTGATTCTTTAATAGATTCACATTAAAAAAACGAAACTTTAAAACAAAAAAAACCCATAAACCAACTGTGCTAATGGAGGGCAGTAACATTTCCTGCCTTCTCTTCTTCCTACAACCACAAAAAAAACTCACAAAAGTTACAAATAATTTGTTAGTACATTTACAAAAATTTATGATCAATGCATGATCATAATGATTTTAACGATTAAAGCCATCTAAAGACACGAGAAAAGTTAAAAAATATTTTTAAACTCTAAGAAAATTAATTAAAATTTAGTTAAATAACTTTAATATCAACAAATTTTTAGACATAAAAGTCAGCAACATCAAAGTAAAAAACCTAACAACGAAAAAAAAAACGAAACGCTTAAAATATGTGGCATTCGTTTTATATTTTCCATTCATGTGCAACATCACTTAAGGTTGCTTGTTGGTCTATGTGAGGGAATATAGTCACAACCTACCTCAAGAAACAAATCCAAGAAAACTAATCAAGTCTCTATTACTTACTCCCTTGGCTCCCCTTTTAAATTAAACAACAAAAAAAACATTGCATGTGCTAAACTAATTTGTGTCGAATATTCAACATCACAAAAATAAAAAAAAACAAAAGGCGAATGCACTTTTATGTCGAATATACTGGCAACAAACTAAATCTTACAACAAAAATATGAACCCATAAACGTGACCATAGTAAGATTGTTTCTTCCACTGCTGAGAGAAAAAAAAACTCCAACTCATTCATTCATTCATACATATATGCCTGTATTTGGTATAACCATCCCTGGTCGCATATTTCTATGCCATAAAGATGATAAAGAAAATAAAAATAATAAAATAAACCAAATAAACAACCAGAAAAAAACAACCCACAAAATTTAACGAAGCTCAAAAAAATAAAAACTAACAAAAAAAAATCAAATTGAAATCAAAAAATATTGAAAATAACACACCTTCCTGCTACATAAGGCCAAACCTATAAGACACAAATAGTTGAGATGCATGTTGCATACCCCAAAATTAAACTAATTTGCAATGAAATAACAACAGAAAAAAAGCATCCCAAATTTGAAGCAGCGTTAAAAAGAAACAAATAAAAATATAAATATAAATAAATATAACAACAAATAAATGAAAACATTTTATTATCTGTTTTGACTTAGAAAATCAATGAAGCAGAATTTTTGCAAAAATATTTGTTTCAAGGCCTGCCGAATAAGGAAATTTTGATTTAAAAATAATCTTTAATTAAATCTGTATTTCGAAAAATAAATTAGAAATTTCATATTTAATAAATTTAATTAGAACAAAATAAATGATAATAATTACCTGTAAATATTAAGACTTTTCTGCTTACCTGAAAAGAAAGAAAATTTAAAATTTTTATTATTATTAATAAAAAACAGAGCACTTTTAAATTAGAATCCACAGTGGGACAGAATCAAAATTTTTTGGAAATAAATCTGTACACAAAGGCGTAGCAGAGACGTGTACAATTTAATGTTTGAAAGAGGGGGCCCACATACCCTTCAGGAGCAGATCTATTAGGTCTCAAAATAGGGTACACATTTTCTTGCCAATTGTTTGTTTCTTATCAGATTTCAAATATTTAACTCTTATAGTTAAATCAAATTTATTTATCGAAATCTTTACAGAGATTATTTTGAATTTTAAAACAAACCCAAATACCCCACATAACTATGTACAGTACCTCCTCAATTTTACCTATTTTATATCAAAATTTTTACTTTAGCCTATATATTCTAAAATCCCAAAGGCTAGTTCTGCAAACCGAATGCAGTTTCGAAAACTCCAATGTGTTCCGAAGAGTTTACCAATGGCTTTTTGCAAACCTGAAATAAATGTACACTTTACGGACAAATTTCAACAAAATTCCATTTTTGGGATTTTTGTTGGTTTATTGGGGAATTGTGGGATTCCTTTTACAAAAATCTTACTTGGTGATGAATTTTAATTAAATCGTGGTTAATATTATAAGATATTTTGTTAACTTATGCTATTGTTCTATAGAAATATATGGATTTAAGCCATTATTCCATTTTAAACTATTTGAAGCCGCAAAATTTAAAATTTTTAATGATAATTTGCATACAGATAGATGCTTAATAAATCTTATCAAATATAGAAAAAAATACGAGGTCCTAATTCATATGTTTGTTATTAACTTTGATATGAAAAGAAAGGGAGAGCATTCTAATTTTTAACATTTCAATGAATGCGTTCTTTGACGCAATGTAAAAATTCATTGTAACTTGATTTCAATGAATTTATACGCTGGTCCAATGAATTATTACGTTGAAAATGTTCCACAAAGTTTTGTGCTTTCGGTATTAATCTTCTTAAAAATGAAATTATATTACATTCAGTTAATATAGGTATAAACTAAATAAAAGTCTTAATACATGTAGGTACTGTAAATATAATACAACATTTGCACCCTTATTTTGTAAATCCATTCACCTCACTTTGATAAAATTTCCATAAAAATTTTTGAAAAATAAAAACAATTTACATGAAAAATTGTTCAAAGTGAGGGGATGTGTTTGTAATACATTTTATTAAATTATCTAAATAAAAAATAACAGATGATTTCATTTCCTTGTTGCCAATACCCAAAAAGAAGGATTGAACACAGCCAGCTTTAGATGATAACTTCCAGATGTGATCGTGAGCTACCTGTGCGCTATTTTCAAGCAAGATAATTTCATCCTGAGAGTGTTGTTCAATAATAGTATATAATAACCTACATAATAATAAATACATAATCAAATTTAAATTATTTGTTAATAAATAAAACTCATTGAGATTAGTCCAAATTGTTTACCTTTCACATATTTTCTCCTTGTTTCAGGAAATGTTCCGCTGGATGCGACATTCAAGTCTTAGTCAATTTTGGTTTAAGGGCCATTTTTGATAACCTTGTACTTGAGACCAGTCACACATTCCAGAATCCTGTGTCGTTATTATTTTATCTACATAAATAAAAGTAAAATTAATAATTTTTAAAAAGTGTTTAAAACAATAAACATTATTAAACTTACGTTTCCAGCAAATGTCAACTTTTAAGTCATTTTTTTTTATTCGTCTGAGAATTGTTAAATTTTCGGTTTCACAATTTTTGGACATTAAACAAGTAAATTGTCTTGATGTCTCTGTTTGGCGGCACCAAAGCAAAGTTTGTGGACTATTATTAGACACCAGCAGAATGGAATACATATTTTCTGTGCCGCTACACACTTCATCAGCATTCGTGGCGTCTTATCCATTTCGGTTTCGTTTAAATCTAAGCATACATATTTCCGCCTTAAATGCTGAATTAATATTATTGTTTTTATTATTAACAAAACACTTTAAAACCTTTCTTTTTAAACGATAATTGCAAACTGAGTTGATTTCTTTTTCTTACATTTCTCATTAAAAAACAATGAATACGTTGAATTTAACATAAGTTAACGAACTATTTCGTTGATTCAATGTACTTGTTCATTGAATAAAGCTTCTACTTTCTTAATTCAAAGTATTACTATGTTGAATTAACGAATTTTACGTTAAGTCACATTTTTTTATACTATATTTTATGTTTTGTTTCTTGTTGTTCTTCTATATCAATGTACAATTTCTTAACAGGTTCTCTGTCCCTATAAAAAAGTAATTCTTTGACGCTGCACGTCCCATATATATTTTTGAAATTTGAATGCTGTAGGCATTTTTCGAGGTTATTAATGTGATTTCAATTAACGGTAAAAAATAAAGGAAAAATAAAGGATCTTGCTTCATTTTCACTTTTATTACTACTATCTATCTATCTTCTATCTATCTATATATATACAAATTAATATGTGTTTGTTTGTATGTATGTATGTATGTTTATTTGAAGTCTATAGCCGCCTAAAAAAATAGGCTACTTTTTATTTTGAAATTCCATGTGGGTGAGGTGCCCCGCTCACTTACTAAATAACTATTAAAAGTAGTATATCTCGGAAATTGATAATACTAGAGTCCTCAAATTTTGCACGAACAACTTTGACACCTATATGAACATTCTGGAAAAAAATAGGCGAACTAGCAATAGGGCGTGTGGCACATCCCACGCCTAATATTGCTTGCCAATACCAAATGCCGTAAATTTAGGAAACTATAACAGTTACATTTTCCAAATTTTGTACAATAAACTTAAGTGTCAATGTGAACATTTTGTGCAAAAAATGGGCGGAAAAGAAATAGTGGGCGTGTCATCTCTCATATAAAGTTAATACCAAAATTTTTATATCTGGGAAACTATAAAAGTTAGAGAGCTCAAATTTTGTACGACTAGCATTAGCTTCAATATGAATATTTTGGACAAAAATTGGTACACTAGCAATAGTGGGCGTGGCACCTCCCATATAAAGAAAATATTAAATTATCATATCTGAGAAAATATAACAGTTAGAGTTCTAAAATTTTGTTGGAGCCACTTTGGTATCAATATTAATATTTAAGAAAAATATGGGCGGACTAGAAATAGGGGGCATGGTACCTCCCATATGAATTAAATGCAAAAATTCGTATATCTGGGAAACTATTGGAGTTGGAATGCTCAAATTTTACACAAAGAATTTTGACATCCATGAAAACATTTGTCTAATAAATTAGCGGATTATGTGGGCATGGTCCCTCCCATAAAAATTAAATACAAAAATTAGTATATCTGGGAAACTATTAGAGCTTGAATTTTAAAATTTTGCACGGGAAACATCTATCTATCTATCTATCTATCTATCTATCTATCTATCTATCTATCTATCTAATTTTTAAGGAAAATTTTATATTTTAATTACTAAATAAATATATTTTTTTAATCCTTTAATTACTATGTATTTCATTTCGGGGGTGGCGAAGCACACCGGGTATTAGCTAGTACTAAGAATAAACATGAATTCATAAATAAAAATTAAAAATAAATTAAAATAATAAATCACCGTGGGTTTTTTATTTTTTTATTTTGCAGACTAGACAATGTACTCAGATATCCGCATAATAAAATTTAAAATCACATATAAATTTGTTCATATATGATACAAGGGACTCTGTAATCATGGTACAAAAAAATATTTTTGTATCACATTTGATATATAGGAACCTGTTAAAATTCAATGAATATGTTCTTTTATTATTAAAAATAAAAACATGTTTTTTTAATCAATTAACTAATACGTTGAATCAATGAACTGATTTATTTATTTTATTACGGAATAAGTTTAACGAATGGTTTCAATGAACCGTTAATAATTCATTGCAACAATTCGTACGTTTAATCAACGAATCTTTGAAAAAAATCAACGAATTTCATTCAATGTACTTCATTCGTTGAAATAACTTTCTTCAGTGCAGTAACCTCCTTAAAAAATATTTTATTATAGGTATTATAAGTTCTTTTATATAAATTAGTTTTTTAATAATTAAATATTAATTAAATCTTTTATGAAACCTTCGGTGTAACATTAAAATAGATTAATTTAAAAACAATATCCCTTAAAAGTACACAATTTACTATTTACTTCAAAGCAAATTAAACAAAACAAATCCAATTTATTGGAACTTTTGAAAAAACAAAAAAAAATATCATTTTTGGCATGACTAGGAATTAAATACCACACAAACTCCCTGTAATAATGTGGACAATAAAAAGCTGCAGTAACTTCATGTTCATTACAATGATCATATGGAAGGACTAGATGGCTGGCTTAGTGCACAGTAAATAAACAAAAGAAAATTCACCCAACAAAGCTACAAAATAGAAGCAGGCATGCGACAAATGAGAGAGAAAGTAAATAAATGAAGGAATAAACGAACTTGTAGTGCAAAATCTTAAACAAAAGCCTTTTTTTCATTGTGGCATAATGCTAAGATTGCGGTAAATATTTTCGTTAAAAATAGCTTCTGTCAAATGTTGAACTCTAAACACGCCCGATACCATATTACATGAAAACGTGCGACACTTGTTGGTTGTCCAGGTTGGCAAAAAAATAAAATCGAAAAGGAAAAATTTAATATAATAGAAAAATACCGACATTTATAAAGAAAATTTGGGAAGAAGTTGAAAATAAAAAAATAGCGGCCTGATCATCTATGCAAATTATGATTTAGCAAAAAAAAAGAAATATAATAATACTTTTAGTAAAGTTTCTTTAGGTTTGCAATAAACAAAAATAAAAATAAAAAATATTAATAAAATCGTTCAATAATTTCTTTATTTTGGTAAAGTGCAATATATTTTTTCAATTATGCATAGATAGGATTATGTTTTCTATCATATTAAAAAGTAAAAGTTGAAACAAATTGAATCATACCAATGAAATCTTTATGCCACTTATTTGTTACAAGAAGCCATTGGAATTGAACTTATTATTAAGCCCTACTCTTGGGCGTTAGGGATCTTTAATATAAAGGGAAAGTTTGTTACAAGAAAAATAAAAAAAAAAATTGAAGTGATTTATTTTTATTAATAACTAACTTGTGTTTTATATTTTTAACTCCCATATATCAAACATATTTTTCTCATAAAGCAAATATTTTTCACAATTCTTGTAAATCTCTATTACAAAACTCTACTTACTGTAGAGTATCTTCCAAATGATTAAGCTTGATTAAAAGTAATTTATTTTTAACTTGCTTCAAAAAAAAAAAAAAAAAAAATGAAATAAAATAAAATTGAATTATTATTTCTTTCTATTATTTAAACCGCCAACTAAAAATAAAAAGAAAAGAAATGAAGGCGAAAATTGTGCAACTTTTTTTGGTTTTAATGCACATGTTCCCATCATCCATCAAAATATTATTTAACAAAAAAAAGCACAAAAGATGAATAAATAAAACAATATTTATTTGATCATGTTAAATGTTTTGACTGCGTAAAGTTTTTAAAACAAAAAAAAAAAAAAACACACGCAAACAAAACTCACTCACTCCCTTCCGTAGATCATCTTCATTCGATTTAGGTGATGATGATGAACACTTGAAACCGACAAGTCCACAAAAAAAATTGTTATGAAATTTTTGAAAGAAATATTAGAAAAAAAAAAAAATATCAAAACAATAATATAATATTGTGGGTATATATTTATTTAAGTTTTTTGTTATTAGTGGTTGCTGGTTGGGGTGATTAACTGCAACATATTGTGTGAATTAATTGCCACATGCTATAATCAGCACCAGCTTTAGCACTTTTAACCAATGATGCCAAATGGTTACAGGTGCTCTAAACAAGGGATGATCATACTTATAAATTTAGTGGCATATTTAGAGCATGGTTTCTGAAATGGTGGCAACTTTTTAGGGGGTCCGCAAAGCGATTTAAAATAGAGTATACTTTTGTTTGCTTTTTTTGTCGGAATAACTTTGAGTCTACATTAGTCAAATTTTTATCAAGACAAACGTCAAAATGAACTCGAATTTGTGGAAGGTGGCAACAATTGTGCAAAAACAACAATATGGCGAATTCATTAATGTTTTTTAAGTATACAGTTTGACAGCTGTAACAACCAAAAATAATAATCAGCAGTTTAACTGAGGCTACCTTGTATAGATTTGCACCGATTTTGACGTTTGTCTTGATAAAAATTTGTCTAATGTAGACTCAAAGTAAGAGGTATAAAGATTAATGATTGAGGTATAAAAATAACTAATAAAGTCAGTGTACCCCTGATTTAGAGAAATAATCTTTTATGTATAAGTTATGAATCACTTAAATCAAAGCCACGTTTTGAACTTAAGTTTTTATTAATAACCGATTTTGCTAGTTATATTTTTTGATCAATGATTTTTTCACTTTCAGTACTACTTAGTTACCAAGCCAGTGCACATTCTAGAAAGGTTGTGGAACTAATTTTTTCATTTATTACATTTTTTACTAAAAACAGGTTAACTCAACTTTTCAAAATTTTAAAAATCAGTTATACTTAAAAAAAAATATTCGAAAATCGATTTTTGACGAAAAGTCAATGTATAAAACATATACACGCAGAGAAAAAACATTTCGCAATATGGTTGTCCCAACAATATTATTTTCATCACAATGATATATTGTCATCGCAAACATCGTTATTGTTGAATATATTTTATTTTAAAAACAATTTTGTTGTAGCAATTATACTTTTGTTCTCAAGTCACAATTATTTTGCTGGCACAATATGTTAAGCAATTTGTTTAAATTAGAACCCCATTATTGTTGTTAAAATTCTATGCGCAAAAAAATATTATTGTGTTTGTAATTTTGAATTGACACCAAAATGTTTGTTTTGTATTGGCAACAATATACATAATTAGTACTTGACAATTTTTTTCAGTTTAGTGTGCTTCTTACATAGAGCTAGTTATCTGTTATATTATAAAATATACTGAATGTATATTTAAAAAATTTAATTATTTTAATTAAAATTAAACTAGAAATAAATATCTTACATAAGTGTTTTAAATTGTGAAAATATGTTGAATGCATAATATGCAAAGAAAACTACACAATAGGTTATCTTTGGAGTGCTAAAAATAAAGAAAATTATTTGCTAAATTCACAACAAAAATATTTAAATAAGTGTGTTTTCGAATGATTTTGAAATTACACAGGAATTTTTTTCAATTAATTTTGCACAATTTCATTGACGTCCAAGATTTTGTATTAGACATAAAGTTATAAATAAAATAAGTAAAGTAAAACACAATTTTTTTACATAAATTAGTTATGCCAACTTTACAAATTTTTTTGTTCTCTTATCAAATTTTAGATTCCACGCAGAGTACTACATCTTCAACAATATCAGAGTCTTCCGGTGATTTAAGCCAAACAATTTGTACAAATTTTAGTATTATAGAAGATTTAAAAACATTGGATACTAATACAAATAAAAAACTCTTGGTGGCACCTTGTACGAGTATTCAAGGAATTTCTCTGGATTCATCATTCACCGGCGATGAAACTATTCTTAATTTTTTTTTTTTTATACCAAAGTGATTTATTTCTGGAAATACCATTAATAAATGTAAACCTATATTCAAAATCATATAAAATAAAATACCAAAAACACATAACTATATTTTAATATAAATTACCATAAAATAAATACCTAAATTAATTGGTTTTTATTTATTTATTTTTAGGCATAATAATTGTTTTTCGTACTATAAGTATTTTTATTGTGATTCAAACATATTATTGCTGTATACATGAATCAAATACATATAGAACAAAAATATGGTTGCAGATCAACAATATTTGTATTGTGATTCAATCATATTATTGCTGTATACATTAATCAAGTACATTTGCAACAAAAATATGGTTGCAAAATAAATAAAAATATGGAAGTTAGATTTTTTTGTTACTAAAATTTATTTTAATAAATGAAAACATCAAAATTGATGCAGAAATCTAAATTTTATTCACAGTTAAGTAAAAATATCCATATTACATACAATTGTATAGAAATACAGTGGTGAGCTAAAAAAAATAAAAAATTTATTTTTTCTTGAAACAAAAATAGGTGGACTAGGTAGATTTTGACGAGTTAAACAAGAATCTGCATTCACTTTTTTCTATCACGTTCTGATTTTTTTTAGGTGCATGACTAATATTATTACCTTATTCAGCGGTCACACTATAAAATTCGAGAAAGGTTTGTAATATTTAGACTATAACTCAAGAACCGTTTACACGATTTTGATAAATGATACATCAAACGATGCATACGAAAATTGTCTTCAACAATATTTTCTATTCGCCCAAGAATTTCAGAGTTAATGATCAAAATTTTCACGATTTTTCAATAAAAAAAGGAATTAATTTTTCGCTACTAATTACCAAATAACTACGGAAATATTATATGTAAATTCAGCTCAAAGATAATTTAGATCACTATCTACTGATGTTTAACATATTTTAATTGGACAAACAGTTCTCGAGTTATAGAAGTGTGACTGCCTAAAGGCCGGGTCATAGTAGTCATGCCCATAAAAGAAAAATCAATACGTGATAGAAAAAAAGTAAAAGCTGATTCTTATTTAGCATTAAATTCCATCTAATCCACCATTTTTTTTTTTTATTTAGGACAAAAAAATTCTTTTTTGTCGACTAGTGTATTTCTACTTAACTGAATCCAATCAAAATTTTTATGATTCTTATTATTTACTAGTAGTTTTGCCAGCTTTGAAATAAAGATGATAAACTGAAATATTTTTGATGTTTTCACCTTTAAAAAGAAGTTTTAATAAAAAAAGAAATCTTGAATTTAGCATGTATAAATTTTTTTCGGACACTTATTTCGAAATATCTGCAAAACTATTGAGCGGATAAAAATTTGTCAGTAGAACGGCTTAATGCCAATTTTATTCCACATATTTTGGTGTATTATTTATATAAATCGTGCATACCGTTCTCGAGTTATAGTAAAATATACTCGAGTAATCGGCTTATATAGGGCGCAATATTAGACACGCCCATAAAAAGAATCTCGACCTGATGGGAGAAAACCGAAAGCAGATTCGAGTTTAGTATGCGGAATTCCATCTAGTCTATATATATATATATATATATATATATATATATATATATATATATATATATATATATATATATATATATATTTTTTTTTTTTTTTTTTTTTGAAGGAGCTCGAAAAAAATTTTTCTTGGCCAGTGTAATATTGGCGTTTTTTTCAAACAATGTGTTATCACTGTGGAGAATGATCCGGGTTTGGCAGATCATTTTCATTATTTCTTAGAAGACTTTTGGCAAACAAATGATGACATAATATTCACAACTAACAGTACTTTTATACTCCATACGTACACTACCAAAGTCCCCTGACTTCTTAAGAAACAACCGACCGTTTAATTTTATGCTTTGTATAGGTGAAACTTTTATGAGATTGAGCAAATTTGAAGGAGTAATACTAATATTTCGTTTCGGGATCTTAAGCATAGATAATCTTTTTTTTTTTGTTATACAACCGTATAAGTCCTTCACTAATTTTATTCTGGAGTCAACATTATCCATGATTTTATTCCGCATACCTGAGATATAAGAAGGCCCCCTACGGAACTTAATTTCTAAAAGGTAATTAGAGTTAAAAAATATATGGTTTTTCAATTATCGAAAGTAAAAAAAAAATGAATGCATGAACATTTTTTGTTGTAAAATTAAATTTTTTTGAGAATTTTTTTAAGTGACTTAATGGTACTGAAATAGCTCTCGTATAAAAAACTGTCTGAGAACTTAAGACCTTAAAAACATCATATTTTATTATTTCGCTGTCAGATATAACGTAAGTTGCGTAGTTTTGCCGTTTCGCAAAACATAAATAGCACCCCTCGTATGAAGGCATCAGTTGACAACGGCGTTGTCCAAGATCATTTTTATTGAGCTCATCGGTTATTCGGTTCTTGTACGAATGCATTCCCAAGTTCCGATCCAAAGTTTGCCAACATGAAGTCTGCGCATATACGAGCTTTTCTGTACGGTAAAAAATCAATTATATTGCTTTTACGGACATGTTCTCCATCGATCTGGCATTCACTTGATGTACGAGTGTTTCTTTATTTCTAATTGGAAAATGCTACATGAGTTTCTCAATCTAAATGCTTGCACAATAAATTTGCCACGTTTTTCATTAGACATATGTTTTATAAGTAAAAATTTTTGTATTAGTGAAATATTATGTGAAATATTTTCGTTGATATACCGATTACGATCATTTTCTTTAAGAAATCTAAATTGAATAAATTTCTAACAGATCTGCAAGGCAATAAAGTTCGCAAAGAAAAAATATAGTTTACCATGTCAAGTTCAAAAGTTTTTTATTGTCACTGGATTGACCCAGCAAAAACTGCTCTTGCTTGCCATGTATTGAGTTAAGAAGCTTATTTAAAGGTTCTTCACTACTTACACATTAGATGAATAACTCATTATTTTAACACGGTGATGTCATTAGAGGCAACTACTATACAGCTATACAGGTAGGCATTTTAGAAAGTCATTACTTAGATGTCATTACAAGAACTAATTACTTAAAAGCTATTCAATGACTCATTAATTTCAAAGTATTACAGAAGTTATTATTAGCAAAAATTACAGAGTTCAATAACTTAACGATATCAGAAAGTCGTGGGTTCGATTCCATCAGAGACTCTAGTGTTTGTATGATTACGTGTGATATTCTTTGTTAAAAATTGATTATAATTAAAAACTGAATTGTCGAAATGAAATTTTCGTTCAACATAGAAAAACATATAATTTTTATAATTTTAATGAAAAGATTAATAAAAAGTAACATTTACAAAAATCTGATCTTAAGTAATTGATTATACATCAGGTTGAAAGTAAGTAGTTACTAATCTACATTAAAGTAATGCAAACAGTATGTTGTTATCATTGAAAAGTATGTTGTTATCATTGAAAAGTTTTTGCTGGTTTAATTTATGAATTGCAACGCTCATAGTAAGATTGTAATAATCAAATATTCGTGCCCATAACAGATCGAGATACTGAGAGGAGTTTTTAAAGGTCATTAGGAGACATGACCTTTAAAAATATATAAAATCATATCGTTATATAAAAGTTTAGAGTAATTGAAATAAGGTGTATGAAGCAGTAACCCCTTGAAACGTCTCTATCTAAGTTATTCGAATAACACACTTTTTCAAAACACCCTTTTCTAACGTAGAGGTAGTTACCACAAAAATAATAACTATTAATCTACATACACATAACCAAACATTCAAACACTTGTTCAACACCATCTTTTTTCGATCTTCTTACAGAGTCTTAAATCTACACTACAAATTATCTAAATAATAAATAGTATAACTATAACCAGTACTCTTGGGGTTTTTTTCTACTACTTAGATTTATTTCTCACATGAATTATAATGGGAAATTAACTAGCAGCTTAAATAAGTTTATTATTAGGTGTTTGTATTACATTAGCGTTTTTGCTAAAGCTAAAAACTTGGCCTAAGTCTCATAAAAACAAAAAACAGCATCAGCTGTGTCAGCGGCTTTGTTAATTAATACATTTAAATCGTATACTACACACTTCATAATACTGGTTAGTTAGTTGGTACCTCGTTCACCTGTAAAAAATATGACATAATTTTAATTAATACTTTAACTTTACACTTGTTAATACAACAATTACCGGAGATTTGTTTTATATTTTATTTTTGTCTGTAATAAATAAACAAACAAAAATCCCACAGATTCGTTTGTTTTTTCTGCGTTCAAAAGAAATGTAAATTGTTATACTTGTTATGAGGTCAAATTATTAGAAAGGTAATAAATAAGTGTGATAATGTAATGAAATAATAAACAATTTAGCTTGGAAGTACTATACAGTTAATTACAAAGAAAACAATTGAAGATGCTAAGTGAGAGTGTAACGAATCTAATACAATGGTATCAAAGTAAATTTAATTCGAAGAATGCTGTAGGGTTTTGATTATTCTATAGCATCTGAGCTTTTAGAAAAATATGGCTAATGAACTTACTGATTCCATAGAAGCTACACAAGAAGGATTATTTATAGATAATATATGAACTTACTTTGCTGGTTTCGAAGAAACTAAACTAGATGCGTTTAAATAAATTGAGAATATTGAAAGTACTTTTATTTTCAGCATTAATTATGATAATACTCTTTATGGGTTTTATGGTCAGCTACTTTTATAATTTTATATTGTGATTTATACACGTTTTAGCGATGCTCGACAGAGTTCCTCATATCGGAACTAATAATTATGATCTGATTTCTATGGAATGTGGTAGAACTTTTAAGAAAAAAATAATTTGTACTGAATTTTTTATTTATATGGTAATTTGTAAATGTTAAAATAACAAGGGAACAAAGTGGAAAAAATGGACCGATTTTAATCAATTTCAAGAGAATTTGTACTTGTTTTAAATTTAATCTGTTTGCTTAAACTTTCAATGTTTGTTTAGGCAGACAGACGGACGGACATCGTTTAATGGAATTAACTAGCGATTCAAGCTAATTGGTATACACTAAGATGGTAATAAGTAGGACTGATTTCAAATAATTTCCACAGGATTCGCACATGTTCCAAATTTCATTAAACTATCTTCCAAATTACGCTGTATTTCGAATACAAGGTTTATATGAGCGGACAGATGGACGAACATGATTAAGCCAACGTTACTAAAATTTTCGGGACAATTGGTATACTTTAACTTTCATGTAAGGTAGGTCGATTTAAACAAATATCAAGAAGTGTCACATATCTTCCAAATTTTAATATATTTCGCACATGTTCTAAATTTCATCGTATTTTCAAAATATCTATCAGTAATTTAATTAGAAGATTTGCTTGGGTGGTCGGACAGATGGACGGACATCATTAAATAGACTTAACTAGCAATTTCTAGCTAATGGTTGTATTTTAAGATGGATGTAAAATAAAATCAATTTTATCTAATTGCAATATGGCCGCAATGTCCTAAGTTCCATCAAATTTTCTTCATAATAACAATCAGTAATTTAATTACAAGGTTGGTCGGACAAACGGACGGACATCATTGTATAGACTAAACTAGTGATTTCAAGTTAATAGATATATTTTTTTGGTGGGTGTTGAGATAATATTTTGGTCATTATAAACCTTAGCACAAAAGCTAATAATCTCCCAACTAAGATGGTGTAGATTATAATAATTCTTTTTTATTAATTATGTTTAAGCTCCTTACAATCATTGACATTTATCTCCAGAGTAAATAAATGTAATTTGATGGACAATATCATTCATACAAATTTTTTAAGATTTCTAAATTTATTCCCATGAAAGAAATATAATTTAATTTCTGCGTTTTAGCCCTGACGGTTGGTCTGCAATTTGAAAGTTAGAGAAAAGTCGACATTCACTTTCAATATTACAAAAACTATTAAATTGAAATGTTTCTATTTTTTTACAAACTTCTTCACCTTTCTCAGCTTTTATTTCATTTTTTTGCTGTTATTAATAGTGTTAATAAAGTCATCAGCGGAAAGATGCTAGAGGTTGTTAATTCATCCATTTGCAATGGTAAATTAAAACGTTAGAGTATTTTTTTTTTTTTTTTCTGTATTATTTTTTAGCACTTTATTTTCTTTTGTTTTTTTTTTTTTTTTTCTTTATTTAAGAAAATAATAAATTTACAAGTAATTGTTAATAGATCTTACCTAATAAAATACTCAAAATTTTTTTTTGCAAATCATTATTATCAGCTAAACAAAACAGAAACCAATTATAAACAATGATATGAATACATGAAATATAAAGTGAAAATATAATCATTCATATTTTACAAATATAATCAAATACTGTTTCATAAATATGTATGTGCATTAAATTCATCCTTTAAAATTCAAATCATCATAATCATAATTTAGTTTTTATTATCATTACTTATTATCACAATTGTATCGCATTTACACCTGTTTACAAAATAGTAAAAGAGCATAAAATATTATATACAGAAAGGTAAGTATGTAAGTAAGTACCTACTGCTAATATCTTTTTTATTTCAATTTTATTTCGAAAAAAATATATAAATAAATTAAGTCTAGGAAACTTTAAATAACAAGAGTAAAAGTAAAATTTCTTCTTTCAACTAAAATTTAAATAATTGTTATAATTACTTATTTAGTTATTTTAAAGCACATAAAAAACTAACAACAAGCAACACATCATAAAATTAGATTTAGGTCTTCTGTAGCTAAATAACCATAAAATTTAACAACAAAAAATCGCCTTTTAAGTAAAACAGTTTCAATTAAAAATTCTAACTGCAGTTATTACTCTATTAGTTGGAATTAGAGTTGCTTAAACGATGAGTAGCGAGTAACCGGAAGTGGTTATTTATTAAATAACCATATATTTTGGAAAAAAAAACTGACGAATATTTCAACAAATTTTGATTAAAATTAAATTTTTTTTGGTACATAAATATTTTTTAGTGAAAATTTGGATTTTTTAGTAAAAACTAACGATTATTTAGTAAAAAATCTATCATTTAGTAAAAGAATATGTTTTATTTTACTATTTTCACAATTTTGTTCTTTTTTTTACAATTGTTCGATTTTATTAGTGAAAAAATTGGTAAAAAAAAAGGCGCGAATGTTATATTCGGCTCGGCCGAATCTGTATACCCATCATCAACTTTTTAAAATTTTTCGTTACATGGGAGATGGGCATTAAAGTGGGCGGACCACGCCCATTTTTTGTTTCCGAGTTTACATTGGTCCTTAAAGTATTTGTACAAAATTTCGTTGTTTTTCACCTTATATGGCAGGTGGGCATGGTTTATTTAGGTAAAGTGGGCGGACCACGCCCATTTTTTGTTTCCAAGTTTATATCGACTATAGGTACAAAATTTCGTTGTCGTACATGCTTCTGTTTAAGAGATATCAGCAGAAAAGTGTGAAATTAAGCCACATCGGACACCCTGTGTTTCCAGTATTTTGCCCATAACTTTTTTGTTTATTAACCGATTTTGCCCATTTGCAATATCAAACAAACCTTATATAAGATAAATATTTGTGCCAAATTTCGTCTCCATACGTTCGAGCCCTATCCTGCTTTCAACAGACAGACAGACGGACGGACACAGCTAGATCGACTCAGAATCTAACATGGACCCAGAAAATATATACGTTGTGGGGTCTTAGATGATTTCTTCGACATGTTGCACACGGAATGACAAAATAAAAATCTTTTTTTATCAGATTTTATTACTATATTTTTTAGTGGAAAATATGATTTTATTTAACATTTATTTTTCACGACGGTATAATGCATTTGTGCTGATTTTTATAGCGGTTAAGAGTATTGATACAACATTTATCTTAAAGTATAACTATCAGCTTAGACTCTCTAGCTGGCTAGATTTAGCGATGTCTGTCCGTCTGTCTGTTCATGTAAACCTACAATTTATCAAACCTGTAGACCTGTAACAATTTTGAAGATAATTCAATGAAATACTTTATTAGCGCTCATATCTCATAAAATTTTGTGCCCAATTTTAAAAATTTATCTCAATTCCCATATAAACTCACAAGAATCAGTCCCATAAAAATAATAATAGCGGTATAAAATTTAACTCAATCAAAATTTATTTTAGTTTGGAACCACTATAATTTTCTTTTTATGCTCATAAATAGTTATCTTGGCAATTAGCGAATTTCAAGAAAAAATATCCAAAAATTCTGGATTTTCATAAAAAAATTCGTGAAAATATATATATAAGTGGGACCGAATTTAACTAATTTCAAAAGGTGTCGCACATATTCTAAATTTCATCAAAGTATATTCAAAATAATTTACTTATATGGTTTTCTTGAATGGTCGGACAGACGGACAGATGATTCTAACTAATATGTATCGATTTCTAGCTAATAGGTATATTTTAATGTGGGTTAAAGGTGGCACGGATTTCAATAGGGTCACTCAGGTCCTAAATTTCATAAAATTATCTTCAAAATAATAATAAGTAATTTGATTACATGGTTTATTTAGGCAGACAGACGGACGGGCATCGCTAAATCGAATTAAATAGCGATTCCAAACTAATTAATATACTGTGCGCTCATTTAAATCTTTAAATAAGGTGTAATTTCGAACACAAGATTTAAATGAGCGCACAGATGGAAGGACATCGTTAAGTCGACTTCGCTAGTGGTTCCAAAATAATTGGTACATTTTAGTAGTGATGTAGGACCAATATTTTTGGGTACTACAAACCTTAGGACAAACGCGTTATGTTGAAACCCCGTATTTTAAGAAAAAAACTAAATTATGAAAAAAAATCTATTTTGTAATCAAGATTTTAGTAGATTTTTTTTTTTTTTTTGTGAAAATATACATGTGTATATATTTTTGCTGAAATTTATAGTTTTAAGTGAAAAATAATTAAAAAAAGTTCTTGTTTTCCTTTATATATATTTTTTAATATAATTTCTATAGAATCAGCCTTAAATCCAGTAGTATTTCTTAATTCCGATTTAAGGGAATTAAGCTAAGAAGCTTCGAAAGAATTAAGTTCTTTCGAAGCTCTGATTAAAGTTAAAAATGTTTGTTGTTTGAATTCACACACCGCAAAATTTTACAATGCTTAAATTTTTATAATTTGTGTACTTTTTGTAACCCCATAAACTTTTTTAAAGGAATTAAAATTTAAACCAATTAATGGAATTGCAGCCTTAAATCTATATCCAAGCTTTTAAATCAAATTCATCCACATTTTTTGTTGTTGTTTTTGTTATTTGTTGGGAATCTTGTTGGAATATCTAGTTTTTATTTTTGTCTATACCATGAAACTGTACCAAAAATATAAATACTTTTTCAAAATCTCAAAGTTCCACTTTTTTAAAAAATTTCTACACTTTCTTTTATTTTCCTTTCAATATTTGGGAATTTTTCCATATAAATTATCGAAACGAATTTTCTTTACGTTTTATAAAAACAGTTAGTTAATTTCCATTATAATTCTAACATTGTACAGATGACATACATATATAATTGTATTAATATCTTTAGTTGAAAATTTTTTCATAGTTATAATAAATATGTAAAGTGATAATGTATTAATGAATATAAATATTAAATGAGGTCTTAGATCGCTTCATAATACCTCTTTATTTCTCTCTTCAGATGATCGTGTCACAAAAAAACATCAACAATTTTATCATATCGTTTTGCCATTGGAACCATATTTAATTGATTGGATGCACATATGAACTATTAAGCTCAATTTTAATTGTCAATAATTAAGTATTTAAATTACATCAATATTAATATTCACTATTTCTTTTAAATTATAAATCATGGCAAATGGGATAAATAAATATCCCACCATATTCATAGTTTCATAGTTATGTAAGTATCTACTTGACATCAATATTTCTAAAAGCAGCTCTAGCACGAGTTCATTATTATAAATTTGTACCGCAAATAAATAGAATACGCGACTATGGCCATTCAAAATTAATGATTACTCTCAACAAAAATACTACAAAAATATTTATGTATTTGCAACACTAACTAAAGAATTTTTGTTCTATAACTATAACCTACATTTGAAACTTGGACGTACTCGAAGTACAAAAAAAGTAAAAGAATTCTAAATTGCAAAAAAATGAATAAAAATAGACTGACTCACACTAGCCACAACATTGACCATGATTTTCGTATGGATAGATGAATGGACGGAATGGTTGGATGAGGAGTCTCTCTAAATTGTGTTAAGATGTTTGACACGCAAACACTGTTATAATATCTAATAATAACAATAATGATAATAGTAAAACTCAATACGTTTCTTAAGTTACATTTGGGATACTTTGGATAAATAGTATAGAAATATAATAATGATCTTCATGATGATCAACAACATCATCGTAATAATAACAATAATGAAAAGTGCAAAAAAAATAAAATAAGACAAGCTGGAAGTTTAAAAATAATAATCTAACGAAGCATAACAACGTTGTTGCAATGTTTATCATTTATTGCCGCTGGTGGTGCTATAGTACTGGTGAGGTGATACGATACGTTGTGATGATCTGATGGTGGTTTTGTTTGTAGTTTTTAAATTTTGCAAAAAACAAAAATGAATTTTACAATGTTAATTCAGCATTTTACATTGGCAATGAAAATGCATTTCTTTATTGTTAAATTTTTTTGATATTTTATTTTCTTCTAGTAATAATAAAAATAGCTCTGGTAAATATGCAGAGATAACAAAGAATAATTTCATAAAAAAATAATAATGAAATAAATTTATTTTGAGTCTTTTAAAAACTCACTTAAAAAAAAAAACGGTTTCGAGTTTTTTTTTTAATTACCTCTTTAGTATAAAACCAGTAATTTTTGATGAAAAGTCGTTTTTAAAAAAGTTTTTTTTTTTAATGTATAATCAGTTCTTTAGCGAATTCTTTACAAATAATTGAATTTTTTAGTGAAAATTGTATTTTATACCCACCATCAAAAAGATGGGGGTATATTGATTTTGTCATTCCGTGTGTAACATGTCGAAGGAATCATTTAAGACCCCACAAAGTATATATTTTCTGGGTCCTGGTTAGATTCTGAGTCGATCTAGCTATGTCCGTCCGTCTGTTGAAAGCGGGATAGGGCTCGAAAATATTTATCTTATATAAGGTTTGTTTGATATTGAAAATGGGCAAAATCGGTTTATAAACAAAAAAGTTATGGGCTAAAAACTAGAAACACAGGGTGTCCATTTCATACTTTTCTGCTGATATTTCTTAAACAAAAACATGTACGACAACGAAATTTTGTATAAATAGTTTGAGGATCGTATAAATAGATTGGTCCGCCCACTTTACCGCCCACCTCCCATATAAGGTGAAACTTCAACGAAATTGTGTTCAAGGATCAATGTAAACTCGGAAACAAAAATGGGCGTGGTCCGCCCACCTCCCATATAACGTTAAATTTGAAAAAGTTGATGGTGGGTATTTAGATTCGTCCGAGCCGAATATAACATACACGTTTGTTTTTTACAGAAAAATTGGAATTTTTATACCCACCAATCAAAAAGATGGTTTGTCATACCATTTGTAATATATCGAAATTTTTTAAGTGAAAAATAGATTCTTTAAAACTGTTTTTATTATTAAAATCAGTTTTAGTGAAAAAATCAATTTTTTTTTTTTTAATTTATCATTACATTCAGAATTATAACTTTTTGCCGGAATGGTAATGTCCGTCTATACATTTGAGTTGAATGGGTCGAAAATGATGCTTATTTCAGGGAAGGATGATAGCAATATTTTAATATTTATTATATTAATCGAAAAGTATAAAAATGTATTTTTGTAATTTTTAAAATAATTTCTTGAGGGATTTCTAATGTCCGTCCTTCCGTCCGTATGTTTGCTAATTTTTGAAAATTTTCCAATTCAAAATCGTTTATTTTTGGATTTAATAAAGATATCGACTTTAAATTTTCCATATTCTATATATAATTTTATTATTATTTTTTTAATTTATCATTACATTCAGAATTATAATTTTTTGGCAGAATGGTAATGTCCCTCCGTCTATACATTTGGGTTAAATGGGTCGAAAATGACGCTTAATTCAGGGAAGGGTGATATCAATATTTTAATATTTATCATTATATTAATCGAAAAGTATAAAAATGTATTTTTGTAATTGTTTTAAATGTTTCAGGTTTCTTCCAATTCAAAATTGTTTATTTTTAGATTCAATAAATATATCGACTTCAAATTTCTCTTATCCTATAGACAATTTTATTCTTTAGATTATTAGAAAAAATATAATAAAATCGGTTAAAGATATTTGGCTATATATGGAAAAATCTTGACCAAGATCTTACAAAATTGAGATTGTTGAAATTTCAAATGCATATAACTCGAAAAATATATAAGGTAGTGGTTACACATTTCTATGTAATTAGTACCCTATTTTGAGCCCCCATAACTCCGCTTCTGATATATATATGGTAGATCTTCCTGCCAAACATAAAATGTTACTCTCCTCTTTTAAGTATATGTGAAATTTTCTTTGCTACATACTGTCTAATGTAGCATAGAAAAAAGTCTAATTTTGAGTGCGAGCTATTGGAGTTCTTCTAAAAAAATTATTTTCTAAAATTGGGCTTTATATGCGCGCGATTTTTTCACAGTGGATTTTAACATAAATCAAAATAGTTCTATTTAATAGTTTTTTCCCCAAATTACAAATGAAACTAAACTTAACATATTCTTGAAATAAAAGAATATTTTTTTTTTTTCGTATTTCTGGAGTGAAAAACACAGGAAGTTATGCAAAAAAACCTTTTTCCTTATAATTCCATCACTTTTTGCTCAAGATAACTCCGAAAAAATCGGTCTTTTATTTCTCAAAAGAATAATTATGTAATATCAATTAAAATGTTCATTTAAAATCATGCAATGTAAACGTTCGTTGGACTAATAAAAAATATAATATTAATAACTCTTTGTTTCATTTAACTTAAAAATTCCACATTTTAACATAAACGTTTATTAAATTAATAACAAAAAAATATATATAAGGAGTGAGATCTAAAAAATCTTAACACACATTTTGCCTCATAACTTTTTTCGGAATCAATATTCAAAATTTTTTTTGATCTAGTTATCATGGAAAAATACTTTAGTTATTATTTTTAATAACAACCATGTTAATTTGTCCTTATTTTCATCAAAATAAGTGACGAAAAAGATTTACGTCCTACAAGTTATTAAAAAATTTCAAAAAATCCAAATAGGTCTTACAAATAATTGGCCACAGGATTAAATGTCGTCCGTAAAACCATTTCTAATGTTATTAAACAGTATCAGGAGAATTTGACTATTGATGTGAAACCTAGTTCGGTAAGAAAAAAGGACCACATGATATTGAGAATGCCAGAAATATTGAAAGGAACTTCAAACACATCTGGTAGAAAATCAGCTCAGTTTTCTCAGTGCTTCTATTATTTGGTGCGAAAATTTAAAGCTAATGGGAAAGTTGATAACATATAAAGTTCAAAAAATTCCAAACTGGAATTCTGCAAAAAAAAATACAAACCAAAAATAGGACTCGGAATTAAAAACCATATTTCATAAAAAAATACTCAAGCTGTATAATTGACGAAGAAACGTAGGTGCTGGCAGAATCTTCGCAGCTTGTCTCTCAAAAATTTTTATTGCTAATGCTAGAAGCAATGTTGGAGATAAGTTTAAGATCCAAAAGCAGCAAAAATTTCTTACAAAATTCATGGTATGACAAGCTTTTTGCAGTTGAGGCAAAACAGGAAAGTCATTTGATACATTCGGATCTATAAATACCAAAATATGCAAAAAGGAATATTTGCAAAAAAGACTTCTTCTTTTCTTAAGAAAGCACAACGTGTCCACATATTTTTGGACCCATTTGGTATCATGTCACTACGGTAAGAAAGCTCTGGAGTGGTACCAAATCAATAACACAGTTTTAGTACCAAGAGAGGTCAATTTTCAAAATTGTCCATAGCTTAGACCAGTGGAGAGATATTGAGCTCTTGTGAAAAGTGAATTCAAGAGCACAAAAAGTTGTCCCAAAATACCGAAGATTTTAACAGAAGATGTGCACACTGTTCCAAAAAAGTGACTGAAGCAACTATCAAATCTCCAAAGAAAGGTTTTTCAAAAATGGTTCACAATTTTATAATTAGTGGTTGGAACTATAAAAATTATATATTTCTGTGATCTGTGCTAAATTATCAAATGATTAAAAAAATAATGAAAACTCTAAGATCAACCGTTTCCAAGTTATTGAACATTATGTATGTTAAGAATTTTTCGATCTCACTCCTTACTTCATTAAGTATAATTAATATGACGTAGTTTTTATCAATAATATTATTTTTTCTTTAATTCAATTAAAAATTTATGCACCATAATATATTTTTTTTGTTTATTTTTTATAAATAAATGTTTCCAAAACCTTGTTCGTTCATTCAATGACAATAAGGGTGGAAGGCCAAGTGCCCGCGCAGTTCATATAAAAAAATTTGAAATAAATTCATCTTTGACGCGCGACAGCGTCTCACAGCATTGCCAGATCAAATTTACGGCAATTTTTTTAAATTTTCCTTTCTCAATTTTTTGTAAACAAATTACTGATTTTTAATCTGGTAATAACGCTGCCACTCGTCGCCGCGTGACGCGTACGTTGGCCTTCTACTCTAAATCCGGACACTAGAGATCTAAACAGTCTCAAGCCAAAATCCAAAAGAAAACTTCTGGTTGTATTATATTACAACACTTATAATATTTTCATGGAATAACCAGAAGCCAGTAAATGCTCTTAAGCAAAACTACTCTTGACTTATTTCTTATTTTTTTATATTAGCAACCTATTTCTTTAAAACAATGAACAAATTTGAAACTATGTCGTAAATAGAGCGAAAAAATTTAAAACCAGACTTTAAAGAAAAACCAATTAATTGATTTACTTTAAATTGAAAATGAATTTAGGAATACCAAAATTCTTGGTATTGAGCTATTAAAAAATACTATCCCAAAAATGATTAAATTATTTATAAACTCTGTTTAATAATATTTAATGCTGTTAAACGTTTATAGTAAGTAACATTTGCGCTATTCATAGAGTAAATTCGTAAATTCATTTCCACAAACAAATAACATGAAACATAGAGTAGTTAAATATGACCAACTGACTGACTATTAACATCCATATATACAAACATTGGAATAATATGCAATATGTGTACAAACAAATGTTTAACTATCAGTCTATCACAATTTATTTGTACGTCTGTCCGTCTGTCTGTCTTTCCTTACATCTCTTAGCTGTTTTATATGTGTTAAATTAAAAGCTATCAAAAATAAAATTAAAAACACAAAAACAAAAATACATTTGCTTCAAACTTTAACAATAGTCATTGTAGCAGCCAAATTTATACAAAACAAAAATGTGTTGGAAAATAAAAATTGCAACAAGAAGCTAAATACATTTTTTTTATTGTATACTGACCTAAATTTTGGCATTGAGTGAAATGGCTTGATGGACAGAGAAGTTTGAAAGAAAAACAATTTATTGGTTAAAACAAAGCAGTTAAAATATTTATTACTTAGACTTTGAACTAGCAACGCACGTTTTTCTTTTATATTTTGTGGCAAAAAAAAATTCTTAATACTTTTTTTATGGGAATTCTAATAACTAATTATGTGTTTAAACGATTTTTTGAAATATAATTTATATTTAAATTACTAATTTTTATTTATATTTAATTACTAATCATGAACATTTAGATGAAAGAATAAAAAATAGACATAGATATTATTTACTATTATTATTATTATTTTTTTTTATTCGGCTTGGCCGAATCTATATACCCACCATCAACTTTTCCGAGTTGACATTGATCTTTGAACTATTTGTACAAAATTTCGTTGGCGTTTCACCTTATATGGGAGGTGGGCGGTAAAGTGGGTGGACAACGCTCATTTTTGGTTTCCAAGTTTATATCGACCCTCGAACTATCTGTACAAAATTTCGTTGTCGTACATGCTTTTGTTTAAGAGATATCAGCAGAAAAGTATGAAATGAAGCTACAACGGACACCCTGTGTTTCTAGTATTTAGCCCATAACTTTTTTGTTTATTAATCGATTTTGCCAATTTTCTATCCCAAACAAACCTTATATAAGACAAATATTTGAGTGAAATTTCGTCCCCCTAGGTTGTCTCGTTCGAACGCTATCCTGCTTTCAACAGACGGACAGATGGACAGACGGACGGAACCCAGAAAATCTATACTTTATGGGGTCTTAAATGATTTTTTTTGACATGTTACATACGGAATGACAAAATCAATACACCCTCCATTTTTTTTTTTTTTTTTTTTGATGGTGGGTATAATTATGATAAATTGTTTTAAATAAATATTTTTGGAATTTTGTTTATTGTTTCGTAAACACAATAATATAAATTTTACACGTATAAACGTAAAAATAACTAAATATAACAGAAAATCTTTATTAATTGTATATAAGTTTGTTTTGCATATTTGATTTTTTATATAAATTTCATAGAAGCATATTATTGCATATTTTTGCTTTAATAGTATATTTTGCCGTATCGATATAATATGTGGTCAAAAAAATAAAACTTTTTAGATTCAACTTAAATTTTTTTTCGGAATTTCTTTTAAAGTCACATTGACAGCGGTTTGAATGAACAGAAATCAATTCTTCAGCGTTTAAAATACGTTGGCGGAATCACTTTTGCGAAGAGGTCCAAAAGTTATCACTCTCAAAGTTATTTAATACCGAAATAACTATGGTAATACTATAATGGCTTAAAATATGCAGTGATTTAAATCTTTTAATTTTTTTATAAATTTTTACATTTATTTTAAAGAAAATTTTATATCTCCATTATGTTTTTAAATTACTATAATGCATTTTTGCCCATAAATTTCCTAATATTTTAAGGCGCCCTGATTTTAGGATAAATCTTTACAAAAGCTTACAATTTCTGTAGAGTACTCCTGAGACTTTTTTTAAAATTCTTATTCTTCAAGATTTGGAGTGACGTCCAATTAAAATTGCACGTTAGGTTAAACAGTACTCTAAACGAGGATTAATTCAAAAAATAAAGTGTGGATATTGCAATAAATTTTTATACCGGATAATAGAAAACAAACTAAATTATCATTATCTGTGAAATTTATTGTTCTATGTTATTTACTTTTTTTGATACAGTCTCTCAAAGTTCAATAATTTTTCATAAATAATCTTATAGTAACAAAAATTTAAATTTTCAAAATTCCAAGTTAGATTTTTATTAGTTTTTTTAAAACGATAATTCGTTTTTTTAAACAAGTGGATTATGTTCAGTTAGTGGACTATATTATAAAATATAATTTATTCGGATATATGTTGTACAAATATTTTTAATAATTTTGTAAAGATGATCCTAAAAATTGGGTATTTTCGAGATATATGTAGAGTTTCAAAGAATTATTGGGTATAATTGGGTAAAAGCTTTTTTATAATGACAAAATATAAGATGTTAGCTTGTGTATTAAAGAACAACATTTTGCCAATATTTGCCTAAACGAAAAATATTTAATTTTATATTACAAAAAAACCAGTTGAAATTATGCAAAAAACACAATATATTACTCTACCAGATGAATCACAGGAAGCTAAAAATTAAGATTTTAGACAACTGTAGCCATTAAAGTGTAATAAAAACGTTTTTACTAAATTATTCCTAAGTTTGGGTTTGTTACTTGACTAAAATATATCTTAAATGAAATAAATCGCAATTTCTTGATTTTCTGTAGGGTTTTATAGTTTCAACAAAAAGTCGACTTTTCGATTTTTCGACTTTTTTTAATTTTTAAATAGTCGACTTTTCGACTTTTTCAATTATTAAATAGTCGATTTTTCGACTTTTTTTAATTTTGAAATAATCGACTTTTTCCGACTATTTTCGACTTTTTCCGACTATTTTCGACTTTTCGACTTATTTCGACTTTTCGACTATTTTCGACTTTTTTTGACTATTGACTATTTTTTGTTAATTGTCTAATAAAGACTTTAAAAATAAAAATGAATACAACGCAAACAAATTTATTAATTGATTAACAAACAAATCCAATGAGAGTGCTAGTTACACACAAAAATATGTATTAACTACACGGTTTAATGGTATATAAATAAAAGCTGATAAGAAACTATTCATTTTAAATAGGACAATTTTTTAAACATTTTTCTACTTTCCGACTATTTTCGACTTTTCGACTATTTTCGACTTTTTCCGACTATTTTCAACTTTTTCCGACTTTTCGACTTTGTTCGACTTTTCGACTTTTGGCATCAAGAAACTCGATTTATCTACAATTTTCAAATCAAAAAGTCGATTTCGACTTTTTACAACAAAAAGTCGATTGTTCGATTATTCGATAGTCAGTTTGATAAACCCTAATTTTCTGCATTATTTTTCCGTTCACTATAAAAATTGCCTTCATTTTTAATACTTTCAATAACATTAATTGTGATATAAAACGCATTTGTCTGTTTTTTTCTTAAAATTATTTTATATATTAATAAGTATTCTTCAATTTACAGTTTGATTTATTAATTTATAGCTTTTAGTTCAAAAGTTACAACAAAAACACTAAATAAAGCCCACTTTCACTGAAAAATAAAAGTAGCCATAACAATTTGAAAAAATTTGTTTTCAAAGACATTTTTATTTTAAATTGTAGTATTTTACGCATTTATAAATATCCATTAATCAAAAAAATATATATTTTTTAAATTAAAGCTTCCACGAATTAATCCCCTTTTTCGCTATAGTTCAACCCGACGTATTAAAATTTCTGAAATTTTGGTTTCAAAGTTTACCTTCATATAACTTTAGACTTTTGGACTGAATAACGATAGAGCCATAAGATATAAAGTATTATTGTTCCTATATGTCCGGAGAGCAGTTCTCTTATATAACTCTAACACCAAAAATTTTAACTTATGGGAAAATATCAAAAATGCGAAGAAAAACTCTTGTTTAGTTTTAACAGCATATTTTTACATATGATGGGCTAATAAGCAAAAAAAAATTTTTTTTATACCCACCATCAAAAAGATGGTCATTCCGTGTGTAACATGTCGAAAGAATCATCTAAGACCCCACAAAATATATATTTTCTGGGTCCTGGTTTGATTCTGAGTCGATCTAGCTATGTCCGTCTGTCCGTCCGTCTGTCCGTCTGTCTGACAACGTAGGGGGACGAAATTTGGCACAAATATTTGTCTTACATAAAGTTTGTTTAAGATTGAAAATGGGCAAAATAGGTTAATAAACAAAAAAGTTATGGGCTAAAAACTAGAATCACAGGGTGTCCGTTTTATACTTTTCTGCTGATATTTCTTCTACAAAAGCATGTACGACAACGAAATTTTGTACGTATAGTTCGGGGAACGATATAAACTCGGAAACCAAAAATGGGCGTGGTCCGCCCACTTTACTGCCCACCTCCTATATAAGGTGAAAATAAACGAAATTGTGTTCAAATAGTTCAAGGACCAATGTAAACTCGGAAACAAAAAATGGGCGTGGTCCGCCCACTTTAATGCCCACTTTACCGCCCCCTCTCATATAACGTAAAATTTGAAAAAGTTGATGGTGGGTATATAGATTCAGCCGGGCCGAATATTCGCGCTTGTTCTTTTTAATTTTTTAACAAATGTGATGTTACGTTATTTTGACTTGAGAAAATTATTGGCTTCATTAATATTTTTTGAGCTACAAATCTGAAAATTTGTGCTCGCACGTATTTTGGAATATTAAACTATATTTCATCAAAAACCCAAATTTGAAAAATTTGATGTTACGTTGTTTTGCATTTTCGGTGACGATATATAATTTCCTAAGCATGCTTTCTCTTTCCAGAGTTTTCTGAAGCTCCCAGACATCGTAGAAAATTCGGTTTACTTATAAAACTATTCGTCCTAGAAATCCAATCGAAACCATATTTTTAAATTTCTAATAGGGAACGGAGATACGCGGATTTATATATCATCACCGAAAATGCAAAATAACGTAATATCAAAATTTTTTTTTTTTTTTTTTATTTTATTTTTTTTATTTAATAAGTTTTTATTTTAAATATAATAAGTTTTTCCGATTTCGACCTTTTCAAACTATTTTCGACTTTGTTCGACTTTTGGCATCAAGTCTACAATTTTCAAACCAAAAAGTCGATTTCGACCCTAGCACTCACCATTCAATGATCTCTGTTCTGGAAATTAATTATTTCAAAAGAGTTTATTTTATTCATTTAGGTGGATTAATCTTTTGGAATATTCATCAAACCTAAATAAATAGTTAGTAAAGTAACTTAATAATTAATTAAATTATTTGTTTTACCTTTCATCCATTTCAAATACTATAAAAAGTCATACAAAAATTAAATTTCCAAAAAAAATATAAAAGTAAAAATGTGTTAAAAGTATTTATTACAATATTACATAAATTTTCTCAAGCAATTAAAATTATAAAATGAACTTTTAGGAGGAAACGTAATATTAAATGTATGATTTGAAAACAACAAAACAAAAAAACATTTTACACATTTTTAATGGAAAACCCACCCATTATTTCATAAAAAAAAAAGAAAATACCTTTCAAAAATAATTACTTTTCATGTAATTCGTATATCCCTACTTTTATTTATTTGTTGCTAAAGTTGATTTCTTTGTAGCGGCTTTAAATTTTAATGGTGACTAAAGACAATTCATATTCGGTAGTGTTTTTCTTTTGAAATTGATATTTTTTTGTGCTTAAAATACGAGACAAGTTGTTATAAACATAAAACATAATTAACACATTTGTATTCCAATCGACTGACAATGTCTTTAAAATCATATTTTTTTATTGTTCATATCCACACAAATCAAACATTGTATGAACATTTTTATAATTAAATAATAAAAACCATTAATAAACACATACATAGATGTGGATGGAAATTCAGTAATAAATATTGATTTATGGAAAAAATAATTTAATTAGCATTAAATAAATTTGACAAGCCTAAGAATGTGTTAAGAACTTTTAAGATATTTAGGAAATATTTTAAAATTTTTTTAATTTCCAAGACTTTTGTAAGATAATCTATAAAAACTAGAACTAATTTTCAGTGTAATACTTATTATGTAATACATTAAAAACACTTTCTATAAGTAAAATATCGCTAATTCTAAAAAAATGAAATAAAATCGTTTATGTAAATAAGGTTTTTTGGCACTTGTCACAAATACGTTCTAAAACGTATTAAATACATTGATTGGTTATTCAAGTAAAATATGACATCACTGACAACAAGACAGACAGACCATTTTTAAGGTTTGTGGAAGGCATAGTAAATTAATGCGAATACAAGTAGAAAGAAACGTTTTGTTATAATGGGTTAGTCGATTGTTGAGATGTTTGCCTGATTGATAATTAATTCCACAAATTAATCACAAAAATAATGATTCACTTTATAAATAATATTTTGCAAAAAAAAAAAAATAATAAAAATAACAGATCATTGTTAATCAAAAGTTGTCGTGAAACTGTTTACAAATTCTACCAATATTTAAAAATAATAAAAATATAAAAAAAATAAACAAATCATCTTCAAACCGCTAAAAATCGCTTAACAAGAAAATAAATAAATTTATCACCTAAAATATAAATGATGTAGGTATAAATAGCATTAAAAAGTTATTGTTTAATTGTGTGTTTATATTTTGTTTTTTTTTCTGTTAGAACCGGTTCTAAGTGAAATGACCAAATAAATGTAAATAACAGAACTGTCAAGGTGACGACAACAAAATTTCGCATAATAAACAATGGTGTTGGGGTAAAATATGTAATTAAAAAACTTATTAGAATGATATAATCATTTGGACCGAATCCATGGTAAAATAACAGATGCACGTTGGGGTAAAATGTGCCAAAGTGGCGATTAATTGATTTTTTAAATTTTAATTTTTGTAATAAAGCTGGGTACCGAATAAAAATAGACAAAATTATGTATCAATATCAATTAAAATCTTCAAGCTAGGTTGTGTTGATTTATAAGAAGTTGTCAAAATTAAACATTTTTTTACATTTTTGGAATTCAATTTTTATTAACTTTCAGTGTATTTATTTGAAATAAAAAGTCTTTTGAAGTAAAAATTTAAAATGGATCCAATGACTTCAGGTATCTAAGTGTACTTTTCTTCATGTATTTGTAAATTATATTTTGTCCTAATATATTTGTTATTATTTTAAGAATTGTCCTAAAATACACTAATTTTCAACTTTCATGGAATGCAACTTAAAATGTTATCCACTTTAATGCATTGAAACAAAAATCGTGCATTTGTAGCCCAATTTGAGAAATTTATTTATTATTTTTTTTTTTAAACTTTAGTAGATTTCGTACTAAAAACTTACATTTTCTTTGCTTTATCAAACATTAAACAGTGGGGCAGAATCGAAATAATTCTGTAACTTCTAATCGACTAATTGGATTTACATGAAATTTCACATAGGCGTAGCAAAGTACAGTTACATTTTACGTTTAGAAGCAGGATCCATATACATTTCAGAAGCAGAGCTATAGGGGTTCAAAATAGGGTACTAATGTCATAGAAAATGTTTAATCACTAGATAATGTTTGTTCCTTATTCGATTTCCAAGGTTTTTATATCACCTTGCATGTACTATTTCTCTTATATATTCTTCGAGATATATTCATTTGAAATTTCAGCAATCTCAACTTTACAAGATGTGGGTCAAATCTTTTCCATATATATCCCAATATTTTAAACCGATTTTATCATATTTTTTGTTATTTATTAAAGAACATAATTATCTATTAAATAAAGAAAATTTGAAGTCAATATCTTTATTGAGTCAAAAAATAAATTGGCAAATTTGCAAAAATTAACAAACAGACGGACGGAAAGGCGGACTTTAGAAGTCTCTAAAAAAAATCTGAAAATTCCAAAAATATATTATTTTTTTTACTTCTTGTCCAATATAAAAACTAAATCTAAATATTTTAGTATTGATATCACCTTTCCCTGAATTAAGCGCCATTGGACATTGCCATTCCGCCAAAAAATATTTTGGAATTCTAACAAGCGCGAATGTTGTATTCGGCTCGGCCGAATCTATATACCCACCATCAACATCAAAATTTTGTGTTATATGGGAGGTGGGCGGACCACGCCCATTTTTTGTTTCCGAGTTTACATTGGTTCTTGAACTATTTGTACAAAATTTCATTGACGTTTCAGCTTATATGGAACGTGGGCGGTAAGTGGGCGGACCACGTCAATTTTTGGTTTCCAAGTTTATATCGACCTTCGAACTATCTGTACAAAATTTCGTTATCGTACATGCTTTTGTTTAAGAGATATCAGCAGAAAAGTATGAAATGAAGCTACAACAGACACCCTGTTTTTCTAGTAAGTATTTTGCACATAACTATTTTATTTATTGACCGATTTTGCTCATTTTCAAACAAACCTTATATAAGATAAATATTTGAGGCAAATTTCGTCCCCCTACGTTGTCCCGTTCGAGCCCTATCCTGCTTTCAACAGACGGACGGACATAGCTAAATCGACTCAGAATCTAACCAGGACCCAGAAAATATATACTTTGTGGGGTCTTAAATGATTCCTTCGACATGTTACACACGGAATGACAAAATCAATATACCCCCATCTTTTTGATGGTGGGTATAAAAATGCATTTCTTTTACTAACTTATAAAAAGAGAAAATATAACGTGATCATCAAAATTCGGATATCACCTTTTCCTGAATTAATCACCATTTTCGATCCATTTAACCCAAATGTATAGACGGACGGACATTATCATTCTGCCAAAAAAAAAAAAAACCTTAAAATTCTAAAAATGTATTTTTACCTAATAAGAATTAACAAAATAAAATATTGATATCACCTTTCCTTTAATCGCCATTTTCGACCCCTTTTACCCCAATGTGAGATGGGACAAGTTCTACATAAGGCAAATTCCGTATTTTTTTATACATGGAGTTCGACACTTCAGCGGGCTAGCAAAAATTGCGCTTATATGGAGTTTGACGTTCGGAGTACTAAAAAAATAATCAGCTAAAGTTAGGTCACCTGTTTGAATTCATCTTGGACAGAATATCATATACCTTTCGCCTCAATAACCAGTATTTTTTTTTTTTCTTAAAATTTTTTTTTTTTTTTCAATTATTTTTATTTTGTCCCTTAGTTATATTGACTCTCCTCCCTAGAATAAATGTATAACAAGAAAATATTACTTTAGAATTTTCAGATATCCAATATGGCAAGCAAAGAGTATTTTATCATCTTTGGTGAGGGATGTACAAAAGAAATTATTTAAAATATTAATAAAATTGTTGAATTAATACCGATTTATTTTTTAAAATGTTAAACCCTATTTGAATTGTTTTTATAAAGTTCTAAAACAATCAATCAATGTGGTAATACTATTTAAAAAAAACGGGTTACAGATCTGAACTCACAAGACTTGAAACTTATAGAGTCTAAAATTTTAGCAACATAAGTTTTATTTTATAAAATTTTATGATCTATAAATTCTAAACCTTCCTTGTTATTGTGCAGTTAAAGTTAAAATATAGGGTATTCTAATATTAATGACACAATTTTTTTAATTTTTTAAAATGCACTTTTTGTTTTTTGTATTTTTATATAGAAATTGCAATTGGTACAAATCTTGGATATATAAACACAAAAATGGCGATAAATATAATTGATCGGGACCATAAATGTAAGTCAATTATTGTTGACAATTGAAAACTGCACACTTTTGTCAAAACACATTTTACTAAGACATACCGCATGGACAGCACGAAATTTGCAATTATTGGCAAAAATAGGTGGTGTTTATAGTGCCATGTAAAAATTTCGAAATATACACTGAACCAAAAATGAGCATTAAATACGGTAAAATGGGGTGTAGAATTGAAGAAAAGTAGTTTAAATATCAACCAACAAAATCGTTATTCAATTCAACAGAATTTTTTGTTAATTTTTCGTAAGTTAGTTAAATCGACGGAAATTCGTCAATGACTAATTCAATTAGTTAATTAAAAGGTAGTTAATTTGACAAATTTTTAGTCAAATTGAAGAAAATATTATTCAAATTAACTAAAAATTGTATTCATATTGAAGAATTTGTATTAAAGTTAACTAAATTATTTTATTTAATTCTTCAAAATTTTAGTTAAATTGAATAAAAAAATTATTCAAATTAACTAATGTTTTTCTTCAAATTGAAGAATGTTTATTCAATTTAACATTTGAATTTTATTCAAATTGACAAAATTTTGTCAATTCCAAAGTATTGTTTAACCCCTGTAGTAAAATTTTAAACACTTAATATTAATATTTATTGTGTAAAAAAAATGTAATTCATGTTATAAATAAGCATTTTAAAATATATAAAGAAAATTATTTAATTAAATTTAATATAAACTTACGTAGCAAAAGTTTTAATTAAAGTAATTTTATGATAAGGGTTTCATCCTTTCAAAAATGTAAAAAAAAAAAAACAAATTTACTATCGTCTGAAATATAAAAATATATTTGAGAAATAAAAAATTCTGTTATTTTATAATTAAATTGTAATATATTACCTTCGATCTGAGAAAATAAAAAAATAAACATTTATTAAAAATTTTATTTAACACAACAAACTATTTTTGTACCATTTATTAAATACATTAGATGTGCACTCACTCAGTAATCAACAACCAGTGCACTGCATTCAATTTCAGTTCATACAGATTTATAACTTAATATTTTTAAAGTTTATTTCTGGATGATCTATAGCAACATATAATAAATGCAATGAAAACGAAAATATAAATAAAAAAGTTTATATACAAAGTACAAAAAGTATTTACCTACATTTGCAAATCATTTGTGCTTACTTGTAGTAGGTTTGTTTTTAGGTTTTCAAAGGATATTTTTGTCGTGCAGTTCTCCATAATCCAAAACGGCTCCTTGAGATAATGATGACCATGGTCTGGCAGTTGATTAATTTAATTTGTTTATATTTGCTATCGAAATAATTTATAAAATAAGTAAATATACATAAAATATTAAAAATTTAAAATGTTTAACATTACCGTAAAAAGTTTAAAAAAGTACTAAAATGCCCTTACTCTTAACAGTGCTTTAGTTGGTTGCATTTTGTGTCATCCATGAGTTTGCACATAAACTAACATTTTTTGCAGGAGAATTATATATTTATTGATCGAAACTTGCTTGTTCTTGAAGTATATCTGATTTAACACAAATTCACACTTATTTTTCACTATGTTTTATTTGTTCGAGAATTTTATATTTGTATAAAAAAAAAAAAAAAAAATTAAACGAAATTTAAATCTATTGACACAAAAACACGTGCACAAGCTTTATTGTTTGTCATTCAACTGATCTTCTTCACTATGCGTTTTCCGTATTGAAGAAATTTCTTCAGTTCTACACATGTTTCTTCAATTTGACTAAAAGAAATTATTTAAATTAACAAAATTTATTCAATTCTACATGCCTTTAGTAAATTTGAAAAAATTTCGTCAATTTGAAGAATTTTATTCAATTTGACTAAAATGAATTAGTTAATATTAACGAAATTTCTTTAATTCTACATGTCTTTAGTAAATTTGAAGATATTTAGTCAAATTGAAGAATATTATTCAATTTGACTAAAATGAATTAGTTAATATTAACAAAATTTCTTCAATTTAACATGTCTTTACTAAAATTTACTAAATTTTTTAATCATATTGAAGAATTTTTATTCATTTTTACTACTTCATTTTATTTAATATTAGTAAATGTAAATTAGTTTATTTATTAGTATATTTTATACAATTTTTTAAATATCGTTCATATAAATATATATAGTACAGTCAATAATTTCTAGTAAAAACTAAATAAATAATACAATTATAAGAAATATATATTTTTATATTTTTTAGAAGAATTTTATTCAATTTGAATAAAATAAATTATTTAATTTCGTAAAATGTGTATGCTTTTAGTTGATTTACAAATTTTTAGTCAAGTTGATGAATTTTATTCAAATTGACTAAAAAATATTAGTCAATTTTAAAATTTACGAAAAATATTAGTTAATTTAACAGATAATTTATTCAAATTAACTTCTTTTTGGGATGTTAAATTGAATAAAATTGTGTGTTGTTTTTCTTACTGCCAATTGTTTAATAGTTACTGCCAATTTAACTAAATTTTCGTCGATTTAACAGATTTTTTGTCAATTTTTTAACGAAATTTTATTCAAATCAACATATTTTACAAAAAAATATTTTTGACAAAAATTTTTTAGTAGATTTGAAGAAAATTTGTTGATTTGAAGAAAAATTCTATTGATTTGAAGAAAAAATCTGTTAATATAAATATTACCTACGAGATTTGGTTCAGTGTATAAATTTTATAAACCAAAAATGTACTTGGGTTAAAAAAGGATCACAATATTAAATAGCATTTCTTTGTAATAAAATCTAATAGATTATATTTTTGTAACATAGATTCAAACAAATTTTTCGCATAATTATTAAATATCGCGACTTTTAGTATAAAGAAAATGTTTTTAAATTATACTATAAACCCCTTAAATATACTACACTAATAAACAAAAATTGTTTTTTTTTTATTTTTTTATATAAACTTGTTCTTAGTGCTAAAAAAAAAAAAAAAGGATTGTAGAAGTTCTTTTTTATAATTTTTATTCATTGTTTTTGAAGTACTTATCTTTAAATGTTTTTTAATGCAAATTAAAATGTTTTAAATATGTTGAAAGATATTAAAAAAAATATTTTTAAATCTGTACAATTTTAATTTTCTTAGAAATTAGTAACCTTTTTCTTGCTAAAAATACATATATTTTCACTTTTTAGAAGTAACTTTCAATAAAGTACAAAATATGATCTTAGTTCTACTTTTGAAGTGGTGGAAATGTTCTTTTTTGCAAGCACTTTCTCATTATTGAAAACTATATTTCTCCAACAAGTTAAATAATCGATCACCCTAATAACTATCCGATTCTATACAAATAGTTCTAGTAAAGTTTCTACTGTACACGATATTTTATAAAAGAATATATGGGCATATAATGGAACATGTACCAAATACAACAGTAAATAAAATTTAAACAAGTCATACTTGTCATTTCGGATTAAGTCGAATTAAATAAACCCTTCATAATATTAATTAAAAATATGTACCTCTTAATCGTACTTTTAAATAACTCAGTATGTATATATTTTTATTAATTCGACCAAATTCTACTTCTGAAATACTAGTTTAAATCAGATAAAAGAGGACAATGACAACGAATAATCGCAACATTTAGAAGACTTTAGTAGATTATATTAATAAACTAAAGGCAATATAAAATTTAAAAAAAAAAATAGTAAATAGAAAATAATATATAATTTTTATTTGTCACACACCTTGTAATAAACTTATTTACACAACACTCAATAACAAAGAGTGCATTAAAAAAATATGTATGATTTAACAACTGGAAACAATGAAATGAATAAAAAAATACTTAAGCATAGAAAAAAATAATTTATTTTATTGTTTATAATTAATTGCTACAATTCTAACCTGTTTTTGACCATTGATTGTAGTCTTGTTGCTGAAATAAAATATTCCAATCAAATTGTAGTTCATTGTAGGAAGCCATGGTTGGTGGTGGATGGAGATTGTGATCCAACACAAACTATTTCACAAAAAAATCATACAGATGATCTGCCGCAGCACGATAATGTTTATTAAACAAGAAGATTTCAAATTGTTATTTTTAGAGTTGGAAGGAGTAAAGAGTGGTTGTTGCGGATTTCAAAGGAAAATGGTTTTTTGATTTGTAAAAAATTAAATATGATTTTCATTTCACTTTTGCTTTTTTTTATTTCGATTTTTTCTTTTTTTATCCAAAAATTAATTTTTAAAAGTACATGATTTGGTAATTCTCAAGTTTGATTTTTTTTTAGTTTGAAAAAAAGTGATGGTGATGATGATCGTTGTTGTTGTTTGTTTAGTTGGTTGGTGGTGGTCATTCGCATTAAGATTTACATTCGCATAAAATCAATTGGCAGCTGGTTGTTTGTGAATTTGTTGCACAAGTGAAATCCAACAATGTGATTTCTTGGTTGATTGTTACAAAACGTAGAGGAGAAGATATTGTTGTTGTAATTGTTTTTATTTGCTTTACAAGACAATTTTGAATTGTAAATTAAGCAATTATTGATTTTGGATTGAAGACATTTACATACATGTGGACGTGAACAATTACATACACGTCTTCTCCTCTTTAATCTCCTGTACTGACTATATTCAATGCGGGGGTGTGTTAGGGGTCATAACCAAAGTATTTAATTATAAAAAAATGATCTATATTACTGTTTTCATTTATTCATTTGATGATATTTATACTAATTTCAATGTGACACTTTAACTAAAAACTAACGGTTTATTTTATTATATTTTATTTTGTATTTATTCTTTTCACTTGTTTACGCCCGCGTTTTGTGAAAATAAAAATATTCTTATTTAGTAAATATTAGTAATCGTTCTAAAAAGAGTTTTTAATAAAATAATTTATATTTAAAAAATATGCGCTTTTTATTTTATGGTCTACATTAAAATACGAGTTTAAAATCAAACTATTTTTGTCTCTGATCTCCTCTGTATATCAGTTTGCTTTTTAGATATTTCGTTTTGACAGTTTCTTTTGCATGTGTGTTGTCCAAGCTTTGAAAAATTCTAAACAAAATAAAAATGTCAAAACTAAAACAATTCATATTTGCTTGATCTAGCCTTTGATTTTTTAAATCTATGTAAATTATATAGATTATTTAAGTTCGGTTATGAGAGGAAATATCTACAAAAGCTTTTTTCCATAAAAACTTATAAGTGGAAATCAGGGTTCCCAGATTTTTTTCGAATCGTATCCCCAAATAGCGAGTTTTCATCCCCAAAAATCCCCAAATAGCTATTAATTATATCCCCAAAAATCCCCACTTAAATATTACCTTAATTTTAGAGATTAGTATATACTACATTACGTCTTCTTTGTACTTCAATGCATTTTTTCCAAATAGTCAATAATATAAAAGAAAATTTCATAAAAATTTTCAAAAAATAAGATTTTATGGAAATTTTTAAATATTTTTATAATTAATGCAATGACCGAAAATTACATTTTTACTTAATATTCAAAGGTATGAAAATATGATTATCCAAATACCATTGAATCAATTTTCTTCCTTCCTTCAACTTTTAAATAACTACTTGTTGAAGACTGAAGATCAAATTATTTCAACTCTTGTTTATTATTACAATAACAATAATGGAAGATCATTTATTAAAAAATTACTTTCATAGCCATTCCGTACAGAAATTTTAATAATTTTTTGGAGTTTATAGTACGAATTCAGTATTACAGTTATTTTTAATTGTCGCCAGGGCACTGTTGTTGAAACAAATATAGTTCTAACTTAACAAGAACTTCATATCCAGCGAAAAAATATGCTTTTTTCTATTGTTTTTAAGTAAAAAAGAAAGACTTTTTTATATTAAAATAAAAATCCCCAAAAATCTTCAAAAAATCCCCAAGCCTTTAAAATTATCCCCAACAAATCCCCTCATTCCCAAACCAAAATTTTCATCCCCATTTTCAAAAATAAATCCCCAATTTGGGGATAAATCCCCTAATCTGACAACACTGGTGGAAATTATAATGTGGGAGGAAGACTTTTAAGTTGAGCTTTTGTTGTAAAAAGTTTGGAAATAATATTTAAAGCTTTTAATTATGTTTGTGTTTAACGTCGAGTCTATATTAGAGAAATTTGTATAAGACAAACGTCAAATTTTTGTTTGCGTTGCAGATAATTTTTTATCTCTGTCAATTATAGGGGAAAACGTATGTCATAATAAACCATGCAAAAAGTACCATCAACAATCAAGATGGCGTCTTTTACCAAGCATTATCAAGACAAATTTATCAGAGCTCGAGCGCTGACAATTTTCTTTTAACGCTGCAATAATACTGACAAATTCAGTCTACATTTGACAAATCTTTATCATGATAAAATTTTGACGTTTGTCTTGATAAAAATTTGTCTAATGTAGACTCAAAGTAATTATAGTGTGATAAAAAGATCTACTTATTACATTATTTAAAATAATTATTCGTTTATACAAAATCATTTAAACTTTTAAAATCGTTTAAAATTTGTCCATTAAAGAATTTGCAATTGGGAATGCAAAAAAATCTGTCATAATTACTTTTTTCAATTATTTTTTTATAAATACTCTAAATGTGTGGAACTATTGTAATTCCATTATTGGCCATCTGTGCTTTCAATTTCAAAAATAAAAATAAAAAACTTGTTCAACAATTCGGTTTTGTTAGATTCAACCTATTAAAAAAAAAAACGGCTGGATTTCTGGAGCCGACATAATATTCAAATTTAGCTTCTGCTACTTTTTTATATTTCCAATCCTAAATAAATTACTCGGTGGAGAATTAAAAATTAATTACCAAAAAAAATCCCTATTTTGAGAACCTTTAGAAATTCTATTATTTAAAAGGAGTAACAAAATTAAGAAAAAATTTTAACAAAATTATTATTTTTGTAAAAAATAAACTTTATATTCAAACTAACTCTCGTAACATATGAAAATTAAGGATAAATTTTGTTTACAAAAGATTTTTATATATATTTTGGACAAATATAACATTGAAAAACTTGATCTGTATTAATCTTTAAGTATTAAAAACAATTGTTCCCAGCTTTGAGAACTACACACGTAGGACTTTTTTGGTTGATATCCGAATTCTGACCGATCTGTGCAAAAACCAAATCCGCAAGGGCTTCAAAAAATCCTTTTTTGGTATTTCCATTTATGAACAATATTTTTTGCGATTTTTAATAACAAATTTCTTTGGAGCCTTGCCGATATTTTGATATACATATATTATACATCTAAAACATCGTTATTTTGACTCTGCTACCTATTATTTGGACCTATATTATATGAACATTAGTATACCGTAGAAACGCTTTTTCGTGATTTCGGTGTAGGAAGGCCCCTCAAACGATGTGTATTAATGAGCTGAACACGGAAAAAATATTCCCTACCAGAGTTCAGTGGGTTGAACGATAACGAAAATGAGAATTAATTCGTGAAAACTTTAATTTTAAAAAAAATATATACACATATTCTCACCAAAAATGCAAAACAACGTAACATCACTTTTCATAACTTTACAGGAGGCACAAAAAACTTTCTAAAATCTAAACAAATTGCCCTACAAACAAAATTTTTGGAATATTATATCCTTAAATATTGCATAATATATTGAAGAAGAATATTTTTATTTTTATCAATTATTTTTTATGTTATGTGGTTTACGCTTTTCAAGATTTAAATTTTCTGAAGCCAAAAAAACGTAACATCAATACAAATTTAAAAAAAATATATAATTAAAAAGATTTCTGATAGCTTTTACTCTAAAATTTTAATAGCTTTTATATTTTTAATAATTTGCAATCTGAATTCATAAAAAAAAAAAAAAATATTTTTTTTAACAAATGTGGTGATACGTTATCTTGACTTAAGAAAATCAATGCCTTCGTTAATATAATCGTTATTAGTAGAGCTACAAGTCTGAAAATTTGTGATCACATGTATTTTGGAAAAATAAACTATATTTCATCAAAAACACAAATTTTAAAATTTTGATGTTACGTTGTTTTGCATTTTCGTTGACGATACCAAAATATTTCTGAATTTTTTTTTTTATACCCACCATCAAAAAGATGGGGGTTTATTGATTTTTTCATTCCGTGTGTAACATGTCAAAGGAATCATCTAAGACAAAGTATATATTTTCTGGGTCCTGGTTCGATTCTGAGTCGATCTAGCTATGTCCGTCCGTCTGTTGAAAGCAGGATAGGGCTCGAACGGGATAACGTAGGGGGACGAAATATGCACAAATATTTGTCTTATATAAGGTTTGTTTGGGATTGAAAATGGGCAAAATCGGTTGACAAACAAAAAAGTTATGGGCTAAAAGCTAGAAGCACAGGGTGTCCGTTATATAGTTTTCTGCTGATAATTCTTCAACAAAAGCATGTACGACAACGAAATTTTGTACGTATAGTTCGGGGATCAATATAAACTCGAAAACCAAAAATGGGCGTGGTCCGCCCACTTTACCGCCCACCTCTCGTATAAGGTGAAAATCAACGAAATTGTGTTCAAATAGTTTAAGGACAAATGTAAACTCGGAAACAAAAAATGGGCGTGGTCCGCCCACTTTACCGCCCCTCCCATATAACGTAAAATTTAAAAAAGTTGATGGTGGGTATATAGATTCGGCCGGGCCGAATATAATTCGCACTTGTATTTTTTTTTCTAATTGGTACGGTTATTTTTGTTTTTCGGTGAAAATTGGACAAATTTAGACTTTTTGTTGTAACTTTTGAACCAGAAACTATAAATTAACAAATCAAATTGCAAAGCTAAGTGTACTTATTGGTTTATTTGATAATTTAAAGAAGAATAGACAAATTCGTTTTATATCAAAATAAATGATATTGAAAAAATTAAAAATTAAGGTAATTTGTTAAGTAATAGAAAAATAATGCAGATAATAAAAAATAATTCGTTTATTTAATTTAAGTTATATTTTTGTTATATAAAAGACCAAAACTAAAAATAATCCTGGTAAACATATTTTGATTGTATTTTCAATGACTATAATTATTTAAAATCTTAATTTTGAAAATCTTAACTTTATTCTGATGGTGTTATGTATTGCGTTTCTTTGCATAGTTTCAACTGGTTTATATTAATATAATCATAAATATTTTTCGTTAAGGCAATTATTGGCAAAATGTTTTTCTTTTTTACGAAAGCTAGCATCCTATATTTTATCACCATATAAAATATTTTACCTAATTCGATCCAATAATCCTTTGAAACTCAACATACATATATACCGAAAATTCCCAACTTTTGTATAATTTTGAAAAGAATAAAAAAAAAAAATATTTTAAACAAAAATTTGGAATACATATTTTTTTACTAGTATAACCTTATATGTATCTGAAATTTATACAACCATTTAAAAAAATATTTATATTTAAAAAAATCTCACAAAAAATTGATTTTAAATTTCATGAATTGAATTTTTTTACATTGACCGGAAATTTTAAAAATTATTTTGAACTTTGAGTTCAAACTTAAGTTTTTGAATTAATCCTCATTTTCAGTACCGTTCAAACTAACGTGCAGCGTCTGAAAATCTTAAGTTTAGTACATTTTATCCAAAAAAATTTTAGAGTTTTTTCACAAAATAGGCTTTAAAAAGTTATTAATAAAAGAAAATAGTTTTAATTTTTTTCCCATTGGATTTTGTTCCGCAAGAGAACTTTTTAGTGTATTTTGGATATTTTTTTTTTTTATATAATGTATTATGGACCTTAATGCTTTTTAATATTTTACCCATAAAAGAAAAAAATATTTATTTTTTTTTTTTAATTTAATTTAATTTAATTTTATTTATTCGGTATAGTAATACAAAGCCTTCAAGGCCAAAATACAAAATATACACAGTAATAATCCTGAGTTAAATATAGCTTACATACTAATATAAAATAATCTTAAAAAATTATTTAACAAAAGAAAAAAATAAATTAATCAATTAACATTTCATAGAGAGAAAAAATAATTTACAATTCATAGAAATGTATTCGGCTCCCCAGCCATAAATGTTTAAATGGTAGGCAATAATATTAGTAACTAAAAAAAAAAATAATAATAGATGTCCATATAGCAGTAATTCTTACAAAAATTTAAAAAATAAGTAGCTATATTAGGGGTAATCATATACTATCAGCTAAAAATGCCAGAAGTTTAACACGAAAAACATTGTTGGAGTGAGAAAAAATACGAAGTTCATAGGGCAAGCAATTCCAACAGCAATCCTCACAACAAATGATCTTTCAAAAGATAATTTAAAAATTCTCGGAATATAAATTTGAGGATTCCTGGAAGAACGTAAAAATATAAATTTATTACACAAGTTAGAAGGATAATTGTTTTTAATTATATTATAAAACAAAGCCAAATTACGATATTTGACGAAATTCTTAAAAGAACAGCCAAGAAATTTTTGAACATAAGCCGAAATATGACACCAACGTCTTATGTTATAAACAAATCTAACAATGGTATTACCAATACATTTCAATCTATTAATAGAGAAAGCAAAACATCCAGATATTACTTCGAGACAATACTTATAAGACCTGTGGCATAAGTAGAGAATGAGCTAATCTTCGTCTAACACGAAAAGGTTAATACATGTTAGTCGAATAAATTCTTCTAAGTGCACACCACACCTTTCCTGATATGAAGTCAATATGACAACCAAACGAAAGTCCACTGTCGAGAACCAAACCCAAGCACTTGTGCTGACAAAAAAATTTACATGTGAATACAAAAACAATTTGACAGTACCGCGAGGTTTGCCAATGAAAAAATTGTAAAACAGCTGTTCTTACGAGTATACTTTATAATTATACTATGGATTAATATTAAGAAAAATATTAAAAGACCACTGCAAAACACGTCCAACATTTGTTTCAAAGTTCAAACTAAAAGAAATATCACCATTAAAAAGTAAAAAAATATCATCAGCATACAAGAATGTGCCGCAAGTACCAGAATTAGTGTGTGTATACAAATCATTTACATAAAGAATAAATAAAAGAGGCCCCAATACAGAACCTTGAGGGACACCAGCATTAATATTAAGCAAACAAGATTTTCTTCCTCTAAAGTCAACGAACTGTGATCTACCAATCAAGTACGACATTATTAATTTGCAAGCTGAATTTGAAAATTGAAATTGATCTTTAAGTTTCCTTTTTTATGCATTTAGCAAAACAAAAAAAATATTGAACCTTTTTTTGTATGATGTACTAAAATGACAATTTAATACCTTTAAGAAATATTAGACTCAGCTGAATATAATTTTTTATTCATTCTTTCATTCAATAATTCAGTTTTTATATTCAAAAAATAATTTAAAATTAAAAGAATTTTTCTACCCCTGACTACAACAGTGTGATACCAAGTTAACAACTACTATGAATAGCAACTCTGTTGATTTTGACAACACTCAGAAATAACTTTATCGATTTTAAATTATCGATAAGCATCAATTTTATTGTGGTATATTATAAAATAGACAAATTTTATTATAATTATTATAAAAAACCTTTTATTTTAATAAAAATCTAAATAATTTCTTACTATTAATACGAAAACTATAACGATAGCTACGGACTGCAAAATAAAAGCAAACGCACACACACACATATAACAATTTGATAACACAGAAATGAAATCGCTAAAGTGCCATCTCGAAAACTACAGAAATAAAAAGATTGTATTGAAATCTACATCAGAGATCTGCGCCGATAGGCTGTAAGCCGGCTTAATCGAGCCGCCGTAGGTTTTTTAAGAGCCGCCGCCGCAGAGAAAATTTCGGCTTAAACATGACTCAATTACAGCCGCTGATTTTGGTTAGTTAATTCAAAAAAAGTTTATTCTAACACTATATTTTTCACTTTTTGTTTTGGGCTATCTACAAACAGTATATTTTTTTAAGGAAAAACGGGCTATCTGCAAATTTTTGTTTGATTTTCAAAGAAATTTTAAAATAAAAATTAATAAATAATGAAAATTTTCTTTGCGGTTTGAACTTTTCTTAAACGTTTTGAATTATAATCTTAATATATCTCATTGAAATTTTGTTATCTCAATGCAGTCTGGAGAAAAATGCCATTGAAGTTAGATATTTACACCTATCAACATTTTACGGAGCTAAATGGGAGCACTATACGCTAGATTTAAAAACAGGAATGAAAAAATTTTAATAAAATTGGTGATTATAAGCAAAGTAAGATACCAAAATCAGTTTCTTAAAAAAATTATAATTAAATAAAAAGGGCACTAAACATCATCTTTAAAGGTTTTAATAATTTTTGAGTTGTTGATATGCAATTTAATACAATTTTAATTGGTTCAAAAACATATTTTTTTAACATTTTTTTTGCAATTTTTTTCGCATGCAATTTTTTTTTTTTTTCAAAATTTATTTTTAATTTTGAACACATTTTCGTCCTTTTAGTAAACATTCCTGTTATTTGAAATTTCTAACGATTAAAAATGGTCCAGCCAATTTATTTATTTATTTATTTATTTATTTATTTATTTATTTATTTATTTATTTATTTATTTATTTTGTTTACATGAAGAATATTATTTCTTTTATTACTTATAATTTAATCTATTTTTAATATTATTGATTTGCCCTTATTCTAATCACCATTAATGTATTGGAAGTTTTGCATTTGGTGGTTGTTTTTTTCTTAAGCTCTTCTTATTGTTATTGATCTCATTTAAGTATCAATTCGCTCTAATATTATTATTATCACTTATTCTTTTGTTTACCCTATACTAGTTGTTCAGTTGAGCTGTGACCATCAAAGCAATAAGAATAATTAAAGTAAAAGTGAAACATAAAAAAAACAAGTGTGTAAACAACAACTACTTAATACCTAATAAACATTTTTGATTTATTCTTTCCCTACATATTTAGAACTTATTATTATTTAAAGTAAGTAAAAAATATTTGTGATATTTTTTATTTATTCCCCAAGTAATCATTTGTTGGTCCGTATCGAACCGGATATATATTTACCCCCATTAACCCCTAATAAATAAAAAAATACAAATATTTTATTTAAAAACATATTAAATGTTATAAAGTGAAAGTTTATAAAGTTCCTGCAAAATAAATTCAACGCTCCTGAAGGCATATCATCCATCATTCCCCTCACCAAGTGCATAGCAGCTAACTACAAGGTATATTTTGAATTTAAAATACATACATACATAAATTTTGAATACATACATAAATCAATATACTGTTATAGTGCAAAAAACAAAACCTGTTTATAAAAACCGCTACAAATTTAAAAAAAAACTAGAATTTCCCTAATTTTAAGCAACGAAATCCACATTTACTTGAAATCATTTTTGTGTCTCGATAAGTGAAAATTTTTAAGTTGCAGAAATTAATCTCAGAGAAATTAACTAACATTAACTCGAAACATTACAGTGGTTGAAACAGTGTTGGGTATCTCACTCAAAGAGAATAAATATTATCCACAACTGTTAAACTTATTTCAACTTTTTTGTCACAAAATTAAGAGTTTTATACAGAACACTGCAAACCACTTGAAGAAAATTTAAACCAATTACAAGCAAATCTTTATTTTTAAAATTTTCTATTGTAATTTATATAATTAATATTTCCGTGAGGTTAATTAAATCCTTATATCGAAAGCTTATAGAATTCGTGGAACTTTTGTGAATAATTAAAACTTAAAATACTGCGATTTTTACAAAATTTTTTTAAAATTCTGTGGCACCTTTTAGAAAAATTTTCCCTTTTAAATAAAAAGAATATATATTTTTCATCGCTTTTTTGCTGAAGAAAATTAATTTATTTGAATAAAAACCATAGCCGGTTACATTTTATTTCGGAATATATTTGTTTTTTGTGCACACCCTAATTATGTCGCTATTGGACGAATTCATTAAATCTTCTGACAAAGTTGTCGAGTTTGAAGCATTTTTCTCTGGCCTACCAGTCGATAAACATACTATACACACTCTAGATATACACAAAGATGAAATCATTCGTCATTGGGCTGATTTCAGAGCAGTGTATGACAAAATTTTGGTAAATTTTACTTCAATTGAGCAGGAAGTTGAAGTCGAAACACTTAAGGACAGATTTTTTAGAACTTTTGACTCTCATGTGAGAGCTTTATCGAAAGCAAACGAGGTTTTAGATTCCTTAAGAACTAAAAACGCCCCTGCGGCCACACCCTCTCCCTGTGAAACCAACCCAAGTATTTCTTTACCCCCTTGTGACACGCAAACTTTTCATGGAGATTATGTCTCTTGGCCATCTTTTCGAGATATGTTCACGGCCCTATACATTAATAATACACGATTATCCCCTGTCGAAAAGCTATTTCACTTGCTTAAGAAGACAGAAGGAGAGCCCCATGACGTTTTAAAAAATTGTCCTTTGACAAATGATGGTTTTGAAATGGCGTGGAAAAATCTCGTTGAACGTTATGAGAATCCCAGAATTTTAGTTCACTCGCAATTAAAAACCCTATTTAACTTACTAAATAACCCCATCCCTAAAGAATCAGGTCGTTGTATCAAACACCTTCAAAGATCGATTAACGACTGCATTAAAAATCTATCATTGCTCAAAATTAATACTAGCAATTGGGATGTTATCTTTGTTTTCATTGGTGCGAAATGTCTCCCAGATATTAGTCTACATTTATGGCAGCAACACTTAGGAAATTGTAAGGAATTACCATCTTGGGAGATATGGACAGTTTTCTAACGTGTAGGTATCAATCTCTTGAAGGGTTCGCTGATATTCGTGCCACTTCCCCGGAATCTCCAAATTTCCCGAAAAGACCTAATTCTAAAAAGCAAAACCCCAATTATTCTAGAAAAATTAATACGTTTCAAACAAAGGTTACTTCTAACGAAAAATCAAATAAGTGTTCCCTATGCCAATATTCTCACCCACTAAGATTTTGTCAGGTTTTTCTTTCAATGTCGGTTGAGGATCGGTTTTCTTTAATTAAAAAACAGAAAAGATGTACTAATTGTTTAGCTTCGTCCCACGATTATAAAATGTGCAAAAGCCAGTTTTGTTGTTCAGTTTGTAAACAAAAACACCACTCCCTCTTACATCGCCCAGAAAACCCAACCATATCTCATCAAGGTTACATTACAGCTTCAAACAATTCATCAACGAATAACTCTCATGTTTCTCACCCCCCTCAAGCCGTTCATAATGGCGCTGATACCCCCTCAACTTCAGCTGCCGCTGCAGCAAGGCTCCGCCAAACTTACTCAACACAATTACAGTCCACTTCTCGTAACTCGGTTATTCTTGGTACAGCCTTGGTAGATATTTGCGTAGGAAATGTACGGCGTACTGTAAGAGCCCTCATTGATTCAGCATCAGAAGCAACGTTCATTTCAAAGAAAATCCAATCAACTCTTGCACTCCCCTCGAAAAGTTCTCACACAAACATTACTGGATTAAGTGGGTCTTTATCTACTACAGCAAATAAAATTTGCCCTATTACTATTAGCTCTCCAATGGATAAAGTCTTTAAAATCACGACAGATGCTTTTGTCGTCAATAAATTAACAGGCAATTTACCGTACTATGACTTTTCCACTATTATACACTCAAAGTTTTCCGATATACCCTTAGCTGACAGCTACTCCCAACAAAGATCCAATGTTGAAATCCTAATTGGATGTGATATTTACCCTAAAATCATTCGAGATGGTGTCCGCTGGGACCATCATAGGTCACTTGTTGCTCAAAGAACTGTCTTCGGATGGATAATATCTGGGAAATTGCTCACTCATAACCCTTCTACTCTGAATTCTGTTTCTTCATATCTTAATAACCTTGATCTCAACAAACAGTTGTCCAAATTCTGGGAACTGGAAGAGATACCCGAAATACCCACAAAATCTACCGAAGACATCTTTTGTGAACAACTATACAAAGATACCACTTATAGAAACGAAAATGGTAGGTTCGTTGTTTGCCTCCCTTTTAAATCTGAATATTCGGATAATATACCCCTAGGTAACTCTCGTATGTCCGCTTTAGCTCAATTTCTTCGAAATGAGAGCAGACTTTCTAAAAACCCTCAATTGAAAAAGAATTATGACAAAGTAATCGAAGAATATTCCCACCTCAATCATATGAATATGGTTAAACCAGATTTATCTGCACCCCCTAACTCTTCATATTATTTACCCCATCATTCGGTGCTCAAACCCGAAAGTACTACCACTAAGCTACGTGTTGTATTCAACGCATCCAGCCCCACATCATCTGGATTAAGTCTGAACGACGTATTATATCCTGGTCCAGTTCTACAACAAGACCTAACTGTACTTATCACTCGTTGGCGTTTGTTTAAGTACGTTTTTAATGCGGACATAGAGAAAATGTACCGTCAGATACTTGTTAACCCTCGTCATACCCCATTCCAAAGGATTTTATTCCGTAATTTACTCGATAAAGAACCCCAAGACTTTGAACTTAAAACCGTCACATTCGGTGTTAATTGTGCCCCATATCTCGCTCTGAGAACTTTGCTTGAACTCGCTGAACAATGTCATGATACTTTCCCCGAAGTTTCAGCAGTATTGAAAGAGAATATGTACGTTGATGACGTGCTCGCAGGATCTCATGATCTCTCCCTTGCTATAAACTTACGGAATAATCTCATCAAAATCTTAAATAGTGCTGGTTTGCCCCTCCGTAAATGGATCTCAAATGATAACTCCCTCTTAAAAGGTTTGAAACCCGAAGATTTACTTAAATCGGATGTATTAGAACTCGAAGATACCACGACAACTAAAACTCTTGGACTTCGTTGGAATGCGGGTCTGGACTATTTTTATTTTAACCCCATAAAACAACCTTCCCGAGACAATATTACCAAACGAACTGTCTTATCGGATATCGCTCGACTATTTGATCCAGCTGGATGGCTAGCCCCGAAAATTGTTGTCGCAAAAATTATAATGCAGCAAATTTGGAAAGACCAAATTGATTGGGATGAGAATCTGAAGCCAGAAACCCTGCAAAGCTGGTATTCATTCTTAGATGATTACCCGAATATAAGCATGATAAAAATCCCCCGATATGTAAATTATACCCCCTCATGTTCAATAGAACTACATGGTTTTTGCGACGCCTCCGAAAAGGCATATGCTGCAACCCTTTATATTCGCAATACCAACGAAATTGGTCAAATATCTACGCACTTACTTCTAGCTAAAACGAAAGTAGCCCCTGTAAAATTTGTAACGTTACCCCGAAAAGAATTGTGTGGAGCCGAACTCTTGGCTAAATTGGTCTCAACCTTTCGGTCTCAAGTTACTTTCAAACAATGCGAATTGTATCTCTGGACAGATTCCACAATTGTGTTGGCATGGCTACAGAAACACCCCACATATTGGAATACATTCGTCGCCAACAGAATCACTTCCATTATAGACAAAGTCGGAAACAGCAGGTGGCGTCATGTTTGCTCTAAGGACAACCCCGCCGACTTAGGATCAAGAGGCATTACTGCAAGCGAATTGCGATGTAATACATTATGGTGGCATGGGCCAGCTTGGCTCAAACGTCCCAGGGCAGAATGGCCTTCAATATCCCCTATTACAGAGACTAACGAAGAAGTAAGACCCGTAAAGACTCATTTCACTCAGCTATCAGAAGATATTCTATCTCGTTTTTCTGATCTCTCACGAGCAATGCGCGTTATTGCCTATATATTTAGATTTTTCCATTCCACTCATTCCCGCTACAAACATAACTTTACTTACCCCTCTCACATTCTAAGTCAATCAGAAATTAAGAATGTTAAACTTAGATTAATCATGTGCTGTCAAAAACTCAATTTTCCCGAATATTCATTAATTTCTAGTGGACAAGAAATCCCTAAGAAAAGTTCTCTACTAACTCTTAACCCGTTCATAGATGCTGATGGCATAATAAGAGCAAACGGAAGACTTTCTAGATGTCAAATGTTATCGTATGAGGAACGATTCCCTAAGATTATCCCCTACTCAGGCCGTTTTACTCGTTTATATTTAGAATTGCTACACAAGTACACGATACATGGGGCAAACTCACTTCTAATTCGTCTGGTACGAATGGAATTTTGGGTACCAAAGCTCAAAAACTTAATAAAAACTGTTATCTTTAACTGCAAAACATGCGTTATATATAAACATAAACAAAGTCAGCAGATCATGGCCTCGCTCCCCCCAGAAAGGACTTTTCTATGTCGCCCCTTTACAAACACTGGTCTTGATTTTGCTGGACCATTTAACATTAAATCTTTTGCAGGCCGTGGTTTTAAAATCACTAAAGGTTATGTCCTCGTATTTGTATGCTTCGCAACGAAAGCGATTCACTTAGAAGCCACAAGTGAGATATCCACCCCAGCTTTTTTAGCAGCATTTGCACGCTTTTGCTCTCGTCGAGGTACTCCATCTGCCTTATATTCGGACAATGGAACAGCGTTTGTTGGTGCTGCCAATATCGTCCACAAAAACCGAGAGAATCTTTTACCCCAAATACGAGCTAACCTTCTCTCACAAAATGCATTCCAGAATTTTGAATGGCACTTTAACCCCCCCGGCGCACCTCATATGGGTGGCCTTTGGGAGGCAGGTGTAAAAAGCGTAAAATCCCACCTAAAGAAGATAGGCCATGCCCAGTTCTTTACCTTTGAGGAATTCACCACTATGCTCTCAAGAATTGAAGCCTGCCTTAATTCAAGACCCCTCAGTCCAATGAGTGAAAACCCCAATGACATTTGTGCTCTTACACCCGGTCATTTTCTCATTGGAGCCCCGTTGCTATCTCCCCCTGAACCTGACTTTTCTGACCAACCACTTAGCCATGCAAACAGATGGCAAAAATTGAATGTTCTACATCACCATTTTGCATGCCGATGGAAAGAAGAGTACCTGAAAGAATTACATAAACGCATTAAGTGGAAGTACCCCCAAAGAAACTTCGTTATAAATGATCTTGTCGTAATACGAAAGGATAATTATCCTCCCAACGAATGGCGACTAGGTCGTATACAAAAGGTATCCCCAGGACATGACAATAAAGTCAGAGTTGCAGAAGTTCGCACCTCATCAGGCATCATCACAAGGCCTATTACCAAACTAATTCTTCTCCCCTCTCCCGATCACGAATCCGCCTAATTCTTTCTTTTTTAATCTCTTACAGCAATATGTCGTCAACCAGCCACCAGTCCAGAAGCCACTCTTCCCTTGCCGTTATTCAACAAAGCCAAAGCAGAAGAACGCAACGCAACCAACCAGACTGTCGTTTATGTAAAAGGTATCACCCATTACGAAAATGTAAAAAATTTGTCGGTATGACTGTGACATCCAGACTTAATGTCGTACGAAAATATAAATACTGCCGGAATTGCTTGGCTCACAGTCATTTACAAGTTGACTGCAGCAGCTCCAAAAGGTGTCGCTTTTGTAGGAAGACACACCATTCCCTCCTGCACCAACGTCAGATTGTCAGCCCCACCAGAATAAGTAACGTCCACCAAGAGGTTCATCACCAACGATCAGCAGTTCTGAGACCAACTGTAATTATATGCCTACAATTAGGCGACGATTGGGGGAACATTCGCGGTATAATTAATCCGGCTTCGGAAAATAGCAAGATAGCTGAGTTTCTGCCAGTTCGTTACCGCCTACCGATCGACAGAAGTGGTTCTCGTCAAACCTGTAAACTGACTTTTAAACCTCACTTCGTTGACGCTCCCATTTTCAACATAGATGCAATCGTTACCAAGGACTTACCACAATCTTTACGCTCTAGAGATCTCAATGAGAAGATCGCAGACTCATATAAAAACCTCCATTTAGCAGATCCGGAATTCTATAGAGCTTGTGATATTAACATCATCCTGGGTGCAGATGTGTATCCCCACATAATTAAATCTGCAATTCATCCGGCAACGCTCACAGCACCAATGGCCCAAGATACCGAATTAGGCTGGACATTGATTGGCGAAATTCGTATCTAAACACTACTTTTATATGTCTACTAAAACAATCACTTTTTACTATTTATTGTACTTAACAAATCCATTGTATACATATACTTATAACTCTTGAAAAATTTAAATTTTGAATATATTGTTTTAAAACTATTGAATTTTCATGAAAACATAAATTTTTTAATATTTTGAATTTTTATATATTTTTTATTTTTTTTTTTAATTTTATACAAATGAATTGTATTTATTATAATTAAATTTATATATCTTGTATCTAATCGCACACTGTATCTTATAGATTGTTATTATAATTTATATCTATAAACTAAACATATGTTTATCTTTTTATTTTTGAATTTTTTAAACGCTCTTTTCAATTTGCCGTAAAACATTTAATATTTGAAAATTAATGTAAATATTGGAAAGTCATCTCGGTTCTCCTTTGTTTTTTGCGTAACCGCAAGGGGGCCGGGATGTTTACATGAAGAATATTATTTCTTTTATTACTTATAATTTAATCTATTTTTAATATTATTGATTTGCCCTTATTCTAATCACCATTAATGTATTGGAAGTTTTGCATTTGGTGGTTGTTTTTTTCTTAAGCTCTTCTTATTGTTATTGATCTCATTTAAGTATCAATTCGCTCTAATATTATTATTATCACTTATTCTTTTGTTTACCCTATACTAGTTGTTCAGTTGAGCTGTGACCATCAAAGCAATAAGAATAATTAAAGTAAAAGTGAAACATAAAAAAAACAAGTGTGTAAACAACAACTACTTAATACCTAATAAACATTTTTGATTTATTCTTTCCCTACATATTTAGAACTTATTATTATTTAAAGTAAGTAAAAAATATTTGTGATATTTTTTATTTATTCCCCAAGTAATCATATTTATTTATTTATTTATTTATTTATTTATTTATTTATTTATTTATTTATTTATTTATTTATTTATTTATTTATTTATTTATTTATTTATTTATTTATTTATTTATTTATTTATTTATTTATTTATTTATTTATTTATTTATTTATTTATTTATTTATTTATTTATTTATTTATTTATTTATTTATTTATTTATTTATTTATTTATTTATTTATTTATTTATTTATTTATTTATTTATTTATTTATTTATTTATTTATTTATTTATTTATTTATTTATTTATTTATTTATTTATTTATTTATTTATTTATTTATTTATTTATTTATTTATTTATTTATTTATTTATTTATTTATTTATTTATTTATTTATTTATTTTCATTACAATCTGAAGCCACAAAGGCCAAGCGATTGATAGATATTATTAAGGTTATAATGGCAAAATTATATAAAAACTTGTAATACCTAAATACATAACATGTATATGGATACAAATATGCATACAAAATAGATATAATTTAATTCTTTTTTTTTTTTTTGTTTTCATTAGTATGATATCATAAATTTAACATATTGTAATTTTTTTTTTTTTTTTTTTCCAAAAATACTATGTTTTACTTCTTTAATTTCCGATAAACAAAACGGGCTATATGAACATTTCATAACATACATTAAAAATAATTAAGACAAAACCGGCTATACCCCATAACTTCGCGAATAATGAGGTTAAAAGATTTATTTTTCAGTGCACAGTGGGGTCAAACGCAAATTTTTTGGTAATAAATCTGTATCTCCAAAACTACTGCTCGGATTAAATTGAAATGTATAGAAGAGTTGCAGAGGAGGACTTAAGCTTTCAGAAAAATCATATTGTAGTCACCCTGTGATAACACAGGAAAAGCTACAGGGTGTCAAAATTGACTACCTCGAGTATGTAAGTTTGAGTCTACATTAGACAAATTTTTATCAAGACAAACGTCAAAATTAACACGAATTTATGGAAGGTGGCAACAGTTGTGCAAAAACAACAATATGGCGAATTCATTAGTGTTTTTTATATGTGCAGTTTGACAGTTGTAACAACCAAAAATAATAATCAGCTGTTTAACTGAGGCTACCTTGTATAGATTCGCACTGATTTTGACGTTTGTCTTGATAAAAATTTGTCTAATGTAGACTCAAAGTAAAAGTTTAAAAAAATCGTAACAAATGAAGTCCGATTTTAAAGATTTATATATATATTCTGTAAAGTTTTAGGCAAAATAAAGAAAAAATAAGCTTACTTACTTAAGTTATCTCTTACAGTTAAAAAGATATTTACACTTGAATTTTGAATTTTTGATTTTTTGGCTCGACTTTCGTTTTTCGGGAATAAGTCCTGAGGTATATGAGGTAAAAAGTTTTTAAAAATATTCTGTAATTTTCTATATGTTCCAAAATAATATGCCGAAAGAATTTTTGGATTATTTCAATTCGTCTAGACGTGAAAAATATTCAAAATCAGCACTCTGTAATTAGTATGAAAAACAAAAATATAGTACATTTCTTTCACTTTTTCTCAAAGTTCCGTTTAAGAAAAAAATTTTTTCTCTATATATTTCAAAAGATAAGGCTTCATAAATGTTTAATAAAGAAATTTTGAATTGATTTATGTTTGCACCCTACATCAGGCATTGGTCGAAAATGGTGAATTTTGGAAAAAGGTAAAATTTTTATCAATTAATAAAAAAAAATGTCACGCGAGCTTTTTTAAATTTATTGAAAATATTTTATCAAAATATAGATTCACATCGATTTGATACTAAACTGCTTCCCGCCCGGCAAAAAACGAATGCAGGAGAGCAGATTTCATGAAAAAAGAAAATTTTTTAAACGACTTTTTTTAATTGCATAAAAAAGCATATTATTTTCGTCATTATTTCTTATGTAATGCATAAAATATATATCGTTCTTTTACTCCTGCAAAAATCATTAAAAAATCCTACGTGGATCCTACAAGTTTTTTTCTATAATAAAAATTCAACATTAATCTCATGCCAAGAAGCAACTATAGGAAATTACATATACAGTGAAAGCTTCCATAGGCGGACAGCTATCGTCACGGTGATTTTGTCCGTTATCAGGAGATGTCCGTCTATGGGATATGGTACATCATATTTTTTTAATAAGAGGTAATTCAGTACCTATTGGTATCTTTTTATTTCAATATCCAAGATAGATTGTAATGAATTAGATTATAGATAAACATATTCTTATTTATGCACGATACATTGGCGATACATAGTCAACTAAAATGCAAAAGACCGTAACGTGACGTAAAAATCAAATTTTATATTAATTATTTGATTTATTCAACAATTTGATGAAATATATTTATAATTAATCGATTAATTCAGATTTCAATTATTCAAAATTATGATTAATCAATTAATCAGGAATTTAAATAGTTAAAATCGTGAATAATTGAATAATTTTAAATTTATTTGACTTTCTTTTTTATGTTTGTAATTTTCCATTTATAAAGGAAAAAAATTCATGCAAAGTCGTTTGAAAATATAAAATGTGGGTCGTTTAGTCACCAAATAACATATGTATATATTTAGCATTTTTTGTTTCATTTGTTTAATTGTAAACTAAATTTGAGAACATTGAATAATATTATTCAAATTTGATTAATCAAAATTAAAAATAATTAATCAGAATTTTTATTAATTAGAATTGTTGATTAATCGATTAACTGATTAATATGTGTATAAATTAAATAAAATTTTGTATAACCGATTAATCGCACATCCATAGTATTGACAAAAATCAAATGATCGTAACATTAATTCCAAAAACAGTCATAAAATTTGTTCCATTTAAGAAAAATTTTATTTGAAAAGTGTTTTATTATTTATCTATTTTTGCATCATTAAGGGAAATTTTAAAGCAAAAAAAAAAACTAAAAATAGTGGTTTCTATTTTCTTTTGCTTCAGCGGCAATAGACGTTATGCATTTTCTTTAGACATTATTGGAATAAATTATGATTTTATGGAATAATAGCTACAGTTCGCTTCTCCCCATTTTCATTCCATTTTTCTAAAACTACTTTCTAAATTTAGTCTTTGTTCGTACGCAAAAAAAAAAAAAAAAAATCATCTCTTAACTGGAGTGAATGGGGTGATTTTCTACAAGATGTGTTTGGAGTGCTTTTCAATATGGTTTCAATTTCCATCCAATATCATGTGGACTTTTTTTTCTGAACCATGTTTCCTATCGATGGTCGAATTCCCCTGATATTGTTTAATGACGTTGAAAACAGCATGACAGCGGACATTTAATTCTTTAACCAATTATTTGTAGGACCAATTTGATTTTTTTTTAATTTTTAATAATTTATTGCACGTACATCATTTTCGTTACTCATTTTGGTCAAACTCACAACAAATCAACAGATTGTATTCAAGAATAATAACTGACATATTTTCAATGATAAAATAATTTTTAAAATTGCTTCGGAAAAAAGTTATGAAGCAAAACGTGTGTTAAGATTAAAAAATATGAACTAAATCCATACTTACCCAATTCACAAAGTATATTATTTGAGTTATTGTGTTATTTGTTATTTAATATTATGTTCAGACACATGTTTTTTACTACACCATTTTTAAGTAAAAATAAGAACTTTCTATATGAAAACAGCAATTTAAAATGAGGTTTATAAATTCAGTTTCAGAAAAGAATAAATGAGAATGAGATATACCAATTCAAAATTTGAAAATATCATTTTAATTTAAGATTTTTTTAATATAATTCAGAAACGAGCATATTAAAATAATATTTCTCTTTTAATTTCAGAATATAACTATTGAAATTTACATTTTTCACATAAATTTCAGAATTGATCAATTGAAAGTGAGATTTTTTATTTAGAATTGAGAAAAGATTAATTGAAAATTAGGTTTTCCATTTATAATTTTGAAAATAACAATTTAAATTTAAATTTTTTATTTTAATTTTTGAAAAGAAGAATTTTCATTTAAAATTCAGAAAAATACAATTGAAATTTTGAAAAAACTAAATTAAATTCAGAGCTTCAACTAAAATAATATATAGAGTGAAATTTGCATAAAGAGTAAAAGTAATTCATACTTTACACTCCAGAAGAATTTGATACAATCTCTAAATTTTAGTTGCTTAAAGGTAATATAAATTAAGTTGACCTAACATTGTTATCATTTAAATCACTCTTATTCAATGTTCTAAGTTTTAATGAATTTTTCTCAATTTCAATTGTTCTTTTCTAAATTTCAAAATAAAAAACTGAATTTCATTTGTGCTCTTCTGAATTTAAAATGTAAGATTTAATTATAAATTGATCTTGTCTAAATTTAAAATATAAAAACTTATTTTAAATTGTTCTTTTCTAAATTTGATATAAACAACTTATTTTCAAATGTTCTTTTCTGAATGCAAAATAAATAACTTAATTTTCAATTGATATTTTGTATAGAAATTGTAATTTAAATTAATCTTTTCTGAAATATTAATGAAATATAGAAATTTCAACAGTTCTTTTCTAAAATTTAAATCAAAAATCTCATTTTCAATTGTTATTTTTAAAAATTTAAATGAAAAATCTAATTTTCCAATGATCTTTTCTAAAATTTAAATAGAAAATCTTATTTTCAATTGATTTTTTAAAAAATACCGTTAAAAGTGGTGTAGTTTTTTAAGAAACACAATAAGTTTAAGCATCACTGTTCACATATAATTTTATTATGTGTATCCTTTTGGCCTGCTTTTCGTTTGCCAAAATATTTCCACAAATTGTTGATTTAAATAAAAATTTTACACACAAATACTTTCTAATTCCAAAAATAAAATTTTTAAACAAATAATAAATGTGAACAAATATAAATTTTCGGAAATTTTTACAAATCCATTTTTAAACAATTTTCTATGTACTAAAATACTAAAAATGTCTTCCCTGTATAGAAATTTAGTTGTTTTTATTATATTGTTTGTCTGCATTTTTCAATATTATATTTATCATTAAATATGAAATTTAAAATGTAGAATTTGATCCCCTGTTATGAAAATATTATCCTGAAGAACAATTTTTAAACAAGAAATTAAACAAAATGTTTGGATCATTTTGATCTATCTAACAGGAAAAGCTTAAAGCCCAAATTACAATAGGGCGTAGTCAGCAACAGTATCAGCAAAAATTATCAGCGTAGGCAGCCACAATTTACAACCACCATCTAGCTTTGTTTGTGTATTTTAGCCTCTCATTTATTTGCTCACTCTCTTTGTCTCGCTCTCAATCTGAATGCAGCTCAGTGAATTTAGAAACAGGGCTAAATGAAACAGCACTGCAAACTGCTGCTGACCAAATGTAATCAACACCATAACAAACAGTGCATTATAAATAATCAGCTGATTATGGCAGCACACACTGCTGCTGACTACGCGCTATTGTAATTTGGGCTTAATCAACACCATAACAAACAGTGCATTCTTAATAATCAGCTGATTATGGCAGCACACACTGCTACTGACTACGCGCTATTGTAATTTGGGCTTAACCCGCTAAAGGCTCAACTACATAGAATACTTTCGCTTCAACTGCGACTAGGGTTACCATCCGTCCTCTTTTCCCCGGACACCGTCCTCTTTTTTTGGACATCCGGGGCAGTCCTACTTCTTTTTCAGCAAGTGTCCGGGGTTGTCCGGCTTTTTACACCTTCATTAAAAATTTTTTCTTGCTTTTAAACTTTAAATCACAGGTCACAAAATGTATAAAAATAGATTAGGTGCTCGTACAATTAGTTTTTAATTCCCTTTGTACAACACTAGATTTACTATACCTGATAGTCGCTATTTTTCTAAGTGGCTTATAATAACTTGTCTATCAATGGATTTTAGAACACCAAAGCGCAAGTGCACTTTTAACAAGGAGCTAAAAAAGAAGTTTTCTTATATGAAGAGGGGAAATAAAGATTGGATAGTGAATTGCATTCAACAATTTCGATTGCAAATGAAGGATTACGAGAAATCTGTAATCATTTGGAGACACAGAAACATAAAAAGGGCACAGTTTTTCTGAAAATGGACACAGTTTTTCTGAAAATTATGTCGACAATGAACTTTGAGCGATATTACACCATTGTTCATAATATGTATTTTTCATCTTTGGACTGCACAATTGAATTATATAATTTACTTTTCATGATTCTCAGAGAGCTAAAAATATATCTTGCAACCGTACTAAGACCACAGAAATAGTTAAAATGGCTTTGACGACCCTTTCAATGAAAATGATAAAGAAAAACATGTAACAAATTGATGTAATACTTCGATAAACAAAACAATGGAATCCAAACAAGATATTGGATGTATTATCAATAAAAATTAAAACATCAACATGCAATGATTTTTTGTTTTTAAGTTTTTGTTTTGTACAATTAAATCAGAATAATTTGTTGTATTCTTAAGTTTTTATTTTTGTAAGTAAAGTTTTCTTGTGAAAAAAATTTTGATTGCTAATTTGTATGGCATCATTAATTTTATTAAAATTAGGTTGTTTAAAAAGTGTCCTCTTTTTTCGAGCAAATGTCCTACATTTTTTATGTTGGCGTCCTCCTTTTCTCAAAATAGAAATGGCAAGCCTAACTGCGACTGACAGCTACGCAACGCACAAATTATATTAACCCAGTCGTTGCATTATTTTGTTATTAAAATTTTATATAATAAAATATAAAGATGTAAAAATTAAATTATGTTCTTAGTTGAAATAATGAATTGCACTTTAAAATTTCCGACTCAATGAAAAAAAATTAAAATAAGAATAAAACAACCTACAAAATATATTTACGTACTTCGGCACTTCAAAGTTGAAAATTTTTAATCTTTGAAGTACTTCACGCAGAAGTTTGGCGTACTGATTTGGTTCCACACAATATAAATGCATCTATTTAACTTAGCTGTCAGTCGTAGTTGAAGCAAAAGTATTGTATGTAGTTGGGCCTTAACTTTAGGAAAAATCTTTAGTACTTGGCTTGTTCATCCAGTGATGTCAGATGGAGGGAATTTTCCCTTTTTGAGGGAATTTTTAAGGCAAATTTTAGCCGAAGGGAAAAAGGGAGGGAATTTTAATTTTTGTCAAAATAGAGGGAATTTTTAATACGTTTAAATTTATCTCAAAAAACGACAAAAATTATAAATAAATAAGCAAAAAATGCAATATTATAATACACACTCATTTAAAATATAAATCTTAATTTGCCGAATGAATATTTTCAGTATTCTCTTCCTTTGCTTAAAATATTTTTTGTATATGTATTTTTTATTGAATTACAAACAAAAACTACAAATTTTGTTGTTTTTGTTAAAAATAGCGATTTTAAGGAGGAGGGAAAAATGGAGGGACATTTTTTCAAAAAAAAAAAAAAAAAAAAGGAAAAAAGGGAATTTTTCAACTAACCAGGGGGATTTTTCTAAAATTCTTTCTGGCATCACTGCGTTCATCAGATATTTTTTGTTAATAAAATAGTAACTTTGAGTCTACATTAGACAAATTTTTATCAAGACAAACGTCAAAATGAACTCGAATTTATGGAAGGTGGCAACAGTTGTGCAAAAATAACAATATGGCGAATTCATTAATGTTTTTTGTATATGCAGTTTGACAGCTGTAACAACCAAAAATAATAATCAGCTGTTTAACTGAGGCTACCTTGTATGAATTCGCACTGATTTTGACGTTTGTCTTGATAAAAATTTGTCTAATGTAGACTCAAAGTAAAACGCAATGAATTAAAATATACATATCAGTAGACATAGTAGAATATCATTTTCTAAAGTTTAATTTTTGGAGGTTGATAATTAGCATTTGTATACAATAAGATTAGAAACAAATCTTAAAGAACTTATTAACATTTTTTGGACGCGTAGGGAAAAATTAGTTTTTTTCATCAGCCGTAGGTATTTTTAAAAAATTCCACTGACAACACTGCTCTAGCTTGAAATTTTACATGTGTAGGGAGAAGATCTGTGTCAAGATCATATATACATTTTTAATAATTTTAAAAATATAAATAATGTTCAAACAAAAGGTCTTCCGTTTTGATACATTAGAAGTAAAAAAGTACAAAAATGTATGTTATAAATCTTTTAGGAAATACCTATAAATAATGTTCAAACAAACGGTCTTCGGATCCCCTTACATCTAAGGGGACTTGGAACCACATTTGTGAACCAATGTTCAGCCGGCTAACAGCCGATTTTGAGCCGCCGCCGACAATTTTTAGCAAAGCCGCCTCCGCCGTTAAAATTGTCCGGCGCAGGTCTCTGATCTACATCTGAAAAATCAACTTGTTCATTTTGAACAACTTTTGTTTTGTAAGCGTGTGTGGACGCGTGAAAAAAAGCAACGCAAATGAAATTGTAAAAAATTAACAAATAAAAGCGAAATAAAAAATAAAGTAAAAAAGAAATTCCCAAACAACCGGCACTGTAAAAGTATTTGGTTAAATTCTGGTGGAGACAAAAAAAATTCAAAAGAAACAAGGAGAGCAGTGACAACGAGTAAAGTGTAATAAAATAGGAAGATAATTATATTAACACTATATAAATATAGAAAAAAACAACAGCAACTAAAAAGAGATCAAAGTTCGAAAGGCCACACAAACTAATTGCATTTTTATTATAAATTTTTTGTTCTTTTCTTTTATTTTCTTTTTTTAATATTAAAATCGAAAAAGGTTTGCAATTACCTGAGAAAAAGAAATAACAAAGTACTCTTGATAAGTCTATGTGTATGTGTTTATGGAATAAGTAACAGAGGAAAGTACAGAGTACAAGTTTTTAAGCCAGAAGAAAACAAAACGTAAAATATATTTTTTTGTATAGTCATCATTATTTAACCGGCCTTAAAAGTAAATTAGAAAACACAAAAGAAACCATGACTGCTGATAATGTGGACACAAATGCCGGCTCCGGCGAAGAGTCAGCACCAACATCCATGTTTATGGCCATTATACAGGAGATTTTCTATAGTCCCATGAATCTCGCCTTGGTGGCCATTATTGCATTTTTGGTTTATAAAATTATTAAAGATAGAATTGAAGTGCCCAGTGTTGGATCACAAAAGCCACCAGAACCTGAGTTGCCTAAATTACGTAGAGACTTTACTATAGCCGAACTACGTCAATACGATGGCACACAACCAGATGGTAGAGTTTTGGTTGCCGTAAATGGCAATGTTTTTGATGTTACCAAAGGAAAACGTTTTTATGGACCAGGTAAATAAGTAATTTTATTGATTTATAAAATGGCAGGATTTTTTAAAAAGTTTACAATATTTTCTAATCAGCTGGTAAAATATGTATGTATATTTTTTGTATGTACATAAAACTTATTATAAGTATAATTCGTGCATGTAGGTGTAGTTCTTTATCTGCTTTTTTATCTTATTTTTTTTTTTTTTGCACAAATTTCTTTATTGGTGGAAAGTAGGAGTAAATATTTATTTTCATTGTGTATGTGGTTATATTTTTCGTACCATGCAAAAACGAACATATGGGGACGGGTGTGCCCAAACAATAACAAAACTTTATTTGCATCGTAGAAAATAAAAAAATCTAACACCCTGTTGCTTCGTGTTTCTTAACAACGATATTTCTATTTTTACGTGCGCCAAGATAGCGTCGAAAGTTAGCGTCGAAAACGCTAATTTGAATTCCCAAAACCGGGAAGTCAAATTAGCGTTTTTGGGAATATGAAAAATAGGAATTTCACATTTTCCCGTTAATGAGAATAGGAATTACGTGGCAAATGCTAAATAATTGGTATTACAAAATACCCAATTCGATTACATGAAGGAAAATTAACTATTGCATTTCTAATAAAAATTAAGCCAAATGCAATATAATCTCATAAAAACAAAATATAACTAATGTATATTATTTTAAGAATAATATTCCATGGAAACGAGAGTGCGTCAAGACACAAACTATATGGGACATGAAAGTACATCACCCAAGGATCATAAAAAGCTTTCCGTGCAAAAAATCGGCCGAGCCGTTTTCCAGAAAATCCACTTCATCCAAAATGGTCAGAAAAATCTGGGATTTAATATTCCATAGAAACGAGGCTGCGTCAAGACATAAACTATATGGGACATGAAAGTACATCACCCAAGGATCATAAAAAGCTTTCCGTGCAAAAAATCGGCCGAGCCGTTTTCCAGAAAATCCACTTCATCCAAAATGGTCAGAAAAATCTGGGATTTAATATTCCATAGAAACGAGGCTGCGTCAAGACATAAACTATATGGGACATGAAAGTACATCATCCAAGGATTCTAAAAAGCTTTCCGTGCAAAAAATCGGCCGAGCCGTTTTCCAGAAAATCCACTTCATCCAAAATGGTCAGAAAAATCTGGGATTTAATATTCCATAGAAACGAGGCTGCGTCAAGACATAAACTATATGGGACATGAAAGTACATCATCCAAGGATTCTAAAAAGCTTTCCGTGCAAAAAATCGGCCGAGCCGTTTTCCAGAAAATCCACTTCATCCAAAATGGTCAGAAAAATCTGGGATTTAATATTCCATAGAAACGAGGCTGCGTCAAGATATAAACTATATGGGACATGAAAGTACATCATCCAAGGATTCTAAGAAGTTTTCCGTGCAAAAAATCGGCCGAGCCGTTTTCCAGAAAATCCACTTCATCCAAAATGGTCAGAAAAATCTGGGATTTAATATTCCATAAAAACGAGGCTGCGTCAAGACATAAACTATATGGGACATGAAAGTACATCACCCAAGGATCATAAAAAGCTTTCCGTGCAAAAAATCGGCCGAGCCGTTTTCCAGAAAATCCACTTCATCCAAAATGGTCAGAAAAATCTGGGATTTAATATTCCATAGAAACGAGGCTGCGTCAAGACATAAACTATATGGGACATGAAAGTACATCATCCAAGGATTCTAAAAAGCTTTCCGTGCAAAAAATCGGCCGAGCCGTTTTCCAGAAAATCCACTTCATCCAAAATGGTCAGAAAAATCTGGGATTTAATATTCCATAGAAACTAGGCTGCGTCAAGACATAAACTATATGGGACATGAAAGTACATCACCCAAGGATCATAAAAAGCTTTCCGTGCAAAAAATCGGCCGAGCCGTTTTCCAGAAAATCCACTTCATCCAAAATGGTCAGAAAAATCTGGGATTTAATATTCCATAGAAACGAGGCTGCGTCAAGACATAAACTATATGGGACATGAAAGTACATCACCCAAGGATTCTAAAAAGCTTTCCGTGCAAAAAATCGGCCGAGAGGTTTTCGAGAAAACTCCATTTGTACCAATGGGCCACTGCCATCTGGAACTGCATGTAAAGTGTGTCCGGAAGATAGAAGATTTATCAATTTCAAAACAAAATAATATCCTTACTACAAAAAACAACATTTTCACAAAAACGCAAAAATAGTTTCCGAGAAAACTCCATTTGTACCAATGGGCCACTGCCATCTGGAACTACATGTAAAATGCGTCCGGAACATGGAAAACGCACTAATTTCAAAAGAATATTATATTTTAACTACAAAAGACAACTTTTTTTCAAAAACGCCCAAATAGTTTCCGAGAAAACTCCATTTGAACCAATGGGCCACTGCCATCTGGAACTGCATGAAAAATGCGTCCGGAAGATGGAAAATTTATCAATTTCAAACGAATACAATATTTTAACTACAAAAAACAACTTTTTTTCAAAAACGCCCAAATAGTTTCCGAGAAAACTCCATTTCTACCAATGGGCCACTGCCATCTGGAACTACATGTAAAATGCGTCCGGAAGATGGAAAATGTACTAATTTCAAAAGAATATAATATTTTAAGTACAAAAAACAACATTTTCTCAAAAACGCCCAAATATTTTCCGAGAAAACTCCATTTGTACCAATAGGCCACTGCCATCTGGAACTGCATGTAAGCTGCGTCCGGAAGATAGAAAATGTATCAATTTCAAAAGGAAATAGTTTGGACAGAGTTTTCGAGAAAACTCTGTCAAATTCATCCAAATTGGTCAGAAAAATCTGGGATTTAATATTACATGGAAACGTGGTTACTTCAAGATAGAAACTATGGAGGACATGAAAGTATACCATCTAAGCATCATCAAAAGATTTCATCAATTTCATTCAATTGGTCAGAAAATTTTAAAAGAGTGTAAGGTAAGGACATAATTTGTATAGGAATGGAAGTGGACTATTTCTGGTTTAATAAACACATTCCATGCTAAAATCCTTCTAGTGAGAATATTATATATGTTTCCTAAAATTTTCAGAAAAAATATTTTTTTTCTTTTAGCGATTTTTACGACATAAAATTTTTTTGCAAGAGAACAGTTTTCAACACTTTTATGACGCGCGTATTTTTTATTAATTGTGAGTTGGAATATATTTGGCGGGTTTTTTTTTTTAATTGTGAGTTGGAATATATTTGGCGGTTTTGGTTTTTTTTGGTTTTTTTTTTTTTTTTTCTTTGCACCCTGAAAAATCTTGTTGTCAATTAATACTTATACACTACTGAGTTTGAATTGGTAAATATGTATGTATGTATGTGTAGTATATAGACAATTCCAAAGCAATTCATATGCACAACCATTATTACTATTTAAATAAGTGTAGCATAAAGCGTATATGTTTTGTTGTTTTACAAATATAAATACTTCAATTCACACCGACTTGATAATGCTTCTCCTAACGAAATGCGAATACATATTTGAGATTTTTAGTTTTTAAGGAACTATATAAGACAATAAGAAATAATTATGTAAAAATTACATACAAATTTTTACGTACAGAAAAGTAATACTTTAGTAAAAGATGTACTAAACAATTTTTTAGTTTTGTTAAAAAACTGTATATAACAAGTATTTTGAGTTTTATTTTTTTTTTACAAAAAATCAATTTGTTTTATGTAAGATCTATAAAATAGATTAATTAGTGTAAAGTATGTAATTTTTGTATTAAAAGTCAAATCTCTGTTAAGCAACTTGTTAAATTTTTGATTATATTTAATTTTGAAAGGTTAAAAGTATTTGATGCAGTAAATTTTATTATATACATAACTTTTTGTCAAAATCTTTACAATCCACGTAGGGGCAAAGGTATACCAAACGAGACATTAAATAAACCGCGACATTTAAAATAAGTGATTAAGATAATTTTCTCTAGATTTTAAATATGTGTTATTAATATAACCCACAGAACAATATTAATGCAAAAATAATGAGAATATATGTACATAAGTTTTTTTTATATTTTCTTAATTGTGTTCTTTCCTAATTTTTAAATACTATTTTATTATTCAATAAAAAAAAAGATCTAAATACATGCCAAAAATTGTACCATTCTAAAGTTTATTCAACATAAAAGGAAATTATAAATTTGAAAATTTTTATTTTTTTTTTAAAGCATACCACTGTGTTGCCTACCGTTTCTGATGCCCCTTAAATTGTAGAAACTTATAAATAAAAGCTAATTGTACCAAATGTGAACCTACCCAATAAGCAAAATCCTTTGAAATTTCATATTTATTCATTTGAAAACAAGTTTAAATTTCAAACATTAGCTGTGAGAAAAGGCCTTAAATTCATATTAGATTGAATAATAAAATAGTATTTAAAAATTAGGAAAGAACACAATTAAGAAAATATAAAAAAAACTTATGTACATATATTCTCATTATTTTTGCATTAATATTGTTCTGTGGGTTATATTAATAACACATATTTAAAATCTAGAGAAAATTATCTTAATCACTTATTTTAAATGTCGCGGTTTATTTAATGTCTCGTTTGGTATACCTTTGCCCCTACGTGGATTGTAAAGATTTTGACAAAAAGTTATGTATATAATAAAATTTACTGCATCAAATAGTTTTAACCTTTCAAAATTAAATATAATCAAAAATTTAACAAGTTGCTTAACAGAGATTTGACTTTTAATACAAAAATTACATGCTTTACACTAATTAATCTATTTTATAGATCTTACATAAAACAAATTGATTTTTTGTAAAAAAAAAAATAAAACTCAAAATACTTGTTATATACAGTTTTTTAACAAAACTAAAAAATTGTTTAGTACATCCTTTTCTAAAGTATTACTTTTCTGTACGTAAAAATTTGTATGTAATTTTTACATAATTATTTCTTATTGTCTTATATAGTTCCTTAAAAACTAAAAATCTCCAATATGTATTCGCATTTCGTTAGGAGAAGCATTATCAAGTCGGTGTGAATTGAAGTATTTATATTTGTAAAACAACAAAACATATACGCTTTATGCTACACTTATTTAAATAGTAATAATGGTTGTGCATATGAATTGCTTTGGAATTGTCTATATACTACACATACATACATACATATTTACCAATTCAAACTCAGTAGTGTATAAGTATTAATTGACAACAAGATTTTTCAGGGTGCAAAGAAAAAAAAAAAAAAACCAAAAAAAAACCGCCAAATATATTCCAACTCACAATTAAAAAAAAAAAAACCCGCCAAATATATTCCAACTCACAATTAATAAAAAATACGCGCGTCATAAAAGTGTTGAAAACTGTTCTCTTGCAAAAAAATTTTATGTCGTAAAAATCGCTAAAAGAAAAAAAATATTTTTTCTGAAAATTTTAGGAAACATATATAATATTCTCACTAGAAGGATTTTAGCATGGAATGTGTTTATTAAACCAGAAATAGTCCACTTCCATTCCTATACAAATTATGTCCTTACCTTACACTCTTTTAAAATTTTCTGACCAATTGAATGAAATTGATGAAATCTTTTGATGATGCTTAGATGGTATACTTTCATGTCCTCCATAGTTTCTATCTTGAAGTAACCACGTTTCCATGTAATATTAAATCCCAGATTTTTCTGACCAATTTGGATGAATTTGACAGAGTTTTCTCGAAAACTCTGTCCAAACTATTTCCTTTTGAAATTGATACATTTTCTATCTTCCGGACGCAGCTTACATGCAGTTCCAGATGGCAGTGGCCTATTGGTACAAATGGAGTTTTCTCGGAAAATATTTGGGCGTTTTTGAGAAAATGTTGTTTTTTGTACTTAAAATATTATATTCTTTTGAAATTAGTACATTTTCCATCTTCCGGACGCATTTTACATGTAGTTCCAGATGGCAGTGGCCCATTGGTAGAAATGGAGTTTTCTCGGAAACTATTTGGGCGTTTTTGAAAAAAAGTTGTTTTTTGTAGTTAAAATATTGTATTCGTTTGAAATTGATAAATTTTCCATCTTCCGGACGCATTTTTCATGCAGTTCCAGATGGCAGTGGCCCATTGGTTCAAATGGAGTTTTCTCGGAAACTATTTGGGCGTTTTTGAAAAAAAGTTGTCTTTTGTAGTTAAAATATAATATTCTTTTGAAATTAGTGCGTTTTCCATGTTCCGGACGCATTTTACATGTAGTTCCAGATGGCAGTGGCCCATTGGTACAAATAGAGTTTTCTCGGAAACTATTTTTGCGTTTTTGTGAAAATGTTGTTTTTTGTAGTAAGGATATTATTTTGTTTTGAAATTGATAAATCTTCTATCTTCCGGACACACTTTACATGCAGTTCCAGATGGCAGTGGCCCATTGGTACAAATGGAGTTTTCTCGAAAACCTCTCGGCCGATTTTTTGCACGGAAAGCTTTTTAGAATCCTTGGGTGATGTACTTTCATGTCCCATATAGTTTATGTCTTGACGCAGCCTCGTTTCTATGGAATATTAAATCCCAGATTTTTCTGACCATTTTGGATGAAGTGGATTTTCTGGAAAACGGCTCGGCCGATTTTTTGCACGGAAAGCTTTTTATGATCCTTGGGTGATGTACTTTCATGTCCCATATAGTTTATGTCTTGACGCAGCCTCGTTTTTATGGAATATTAAATCCCAGATTTTTCTGACCATTTTGGATGAAGTGGATTTTCTGGAAAACGGCTCGGCCGATTTTTTGCACGGAAAGCTTTTTATGATCCTTGGGTGATGTACTTTCATGTCCCATATAGTTTATGTCTTGACGCAGCCTAGTTTCTATGGAATATTAAATCCCAGATTTTTCTGACCATTTTGGATGAAGTGGATTTTCTGGAAAACGGCTCGGCCGATTTTTTGCACGGAAAGCTTTTTAGAATCCTTGGATGATGTACTTTCATGTCCCATATAGTTTATGTCTTGACGCAGCCTCGTTTCTATGGAATATTAAATCCCAGATTTTTCTGACCATTTTGGATGAAGTGGATTTTCTGGAAAACGGCTCGGCCGATTTTTTGCACGGAAAGCTTTTTATGATCCTTGGGTGATGTACTTTCATGTCCCATATAGTTTATGTCTTGACGCAGCCTCGTTTTTATGGAATATTAAATCCCAGATTTTTCTGACCATTTTGGATGAAGTGGATTTTCTGGAAAACGGCTCGGCCGATTTTTTGCACGGAAAACTTCTTAGAATCCTTGGATGATGTACTTTCATGTCCCATATAGTTTATATCTTGACGCAGCCTCGTTTCTATGGAATATTAAATCCCAGATTTTTCTGACCATTTTGGATGAAGTGGATTTTCTGGAAAACGGCTCGGCCGATTTTTTGCACGGAAAGCTTTTTAGAATCCTTGGATGATGTACTTTCATGTCCCATATAGTTTATGTCTTGACGCAGCCTCGTTTCTATGGAATATTAAATCCCAGATTTTTCTGACCATTTTGGATGAAGTGGATTTTCTGGAAAACGGCTCGGCCGATTTTTTGCACGGAAAGCTTTTTAGAATCCTTGGATGATGTACTTTCATGTCCCATATAGTTTATGTCTTGACGCAGCCTCGTTTCTATGGAATATTAAATCCCAGATTTTTCTGACCATTTTGGATGAAGTGGATTTTCTGGAAAACGGCTCGGCCGATTTTTTGCACGGAAAGCTTTTTATGATCCTTGGGTGATGTACTTTCATGTCCCATATAGTTTATGTCTTGACGCAGCCTCGTTTCTATGGAATATTAAATCCCAGATTTTTCTGACCATTTTGGATGAAGTGGATTTTCTGGAAAACGGCTCGGCCGATTTTTTGCACGGAAAGCTTTTTATGATCCTTGGGTGATGTACTTTCATGTCCCATATAGTTTGTGTCTTGACGCACTCTCGTTTCCATGGAATATTATTCTTAAAATAATATACATTAGTTATATTTTGTTTTTATGAGATTATATTGCATTTGGCTTAATTTTTATTAGAAATGCAATAGTTAATTTTCCTTCATGTAATCGAATTGGGTATTTTGTAATACCAATTATTTAGCATTTGCCACGTAATTCCTATTCTCATTAACGGGAAAATGTGAAATTCCTATTTTTCATATTCCCAAAAACGCTAATTTGACTTCCCGGTTTTGGGAATTCAAATTAGCGTTTTCGACGCTAACTTTCGACGCTATCTTGGCGCACGTTCTATTTTTTCTTCTATATTTAATCATCTGTTTATAAAATTTTGCATTGTTGGCCTTTAAAAGCTATATGTAGTACTAACTTTTTTTTCCCACCTCCTCGTTTACTGTGGATTATTAGCTTTTAACAACATTGATTCATTATCTGTACTTGATAATGCACATTGTACATACATATTTTGTGACCAACACTAAGCTAATTTTTAAAATAGTTTAAAAATCGATGACTAAATTATTACTATATTTATAATCATCAGAATTGAATAGAAATATCTTTAGATTTTTGTTGTACTTTTTTTTGATAGTAGTAGGACTTCAAAATCATTACATGTAAATTATTTGTAGATCATGAAATTATTATACAAACAAATATTTTTCGATATCTTTATTTTTAGATACATATGCATATATTTTGAAGAAATTATTGTAGTTTGAATGAACAGTTTACTGAAGTAAATTCATATGAAACTTCGCTGAAAAAATTTTGGACTCATTTTAAGTTGCGGAAAGTTTTTTATACACTAACTTTGCTCAGCATTTCATTAAAAAATAGGCTTGCGTTAACTAAAAATTGAATTAGAATTAAAAGATATTGTGGTTTTCCCACAATATCTCAAATCACGGACCCTCAAACATATTTGAATTCTTTAATAATACAAACAAATGTTTACAAGGTCGACAAGAAAATATGTATATTGGTATATGCAGTAATTCCCGTCGTATTTTTTCCAACAACTTTTTAACTGCTTAATGAGTTACTTAATTCTAAAACTTTTTCGTTCAAAGCTCTTTTTGTACTAATCAATTGTATTCAGCACTAATAATCTCGTGATCGCTTTCTTAACCCTGTTTAAGCAGCGCATAATAGATCCCATTAAATAGAGGACATTACTTCTGTGCCATGGTTATTTGGCTTTGGTGCCGATTTCCCTGATTGGCTCCCCTTTGCATCACCCAAAACAATTCGATGCTTTTGGATAAATTCAAGTGGTTTTAAAAACGGAAAATGTTTGCTTGATCTACTGCCAATTAATTAAACATTTCTTGTAATTGCCACTATCCAGCAAAGACTCTAATTCTTTATTTTCAAAATTTCCCTAAAAAACTTAAATGGGTCCAAAAACTTTAAATTAAGAAGAAATTATTTTACTCAAAATTTTAAATTTCACCAAAAATGTCTAAAACTGGCAAAAAAAAGTTTAAATTTATCAAAAAATTACATTACAAAAAGATGAAAATCTCATAAAAAATCCGAATTTCAACTTTTTTGTATTTTTCTAACAAATTTAAAACTTCTTCTATAGAAAGTGAAAAATTCATAGAATATGAAGCAAAAATTTTTAGTTCATTAATATAAATAAATTCTAATTTAAGATTTATTTTCTAAACTAAAATTTTATTCATTACATTTATTTTACGTAACATGAATTTAAATTTAAGCTTAAATTAAAATTCTAATACATTTTTACATAAGAATATTATCGAAACCTCTCTTAAACACACAAATCTAAATTCAAATTGAGTAATTCATATCAAAAGGTTCTCTATTTTTAATAATTGAAATGCTTACATTGAAAATACATTGTGTTATTGAAATCTATTTTTAAAAATATTTCTTGGTTTATTTTAGCAATCATTGTTGTTGAATTAAAATGAAATGGAAATTTTATTAATTTATGAGTATTGAAGTTGTACCCAAAATCAGACCGTAAAATGTTCAAAACCATGGCTAGTGCTTGTTGTCTATTGACGACATAGCGACGATCAGTATAAAGGCACATCTTTAGAGTGTACTTTTTATTATATTTGTTAAGGTGTATTACTTCTCTCCACACCCTAGATACCATTACTTATTTTTTCAGTTACGCATGAGGTGTTTTTGTGTAATGATTTCTTAATTGTATATGATTTTCCCAAAGTAATTTTAATTTTCTTAAAAAAAAAAAAATACACTATAAAATCTCATATAATTTCATATATAGAATTAGAATTAAAGTAGAAAAATTTTATATTAAAATTAAAAAATAGCCGATGGCCCTGGTAGCCAGTATTAAACTTAAAATATTGTTCATAAATTTATTTATAAGATCAATATTAAATAAATAAAATCTCAAGTTCAAGCACGTGCGAAATATATTGAGAAAAATATGGATACGACTTTCTATTAATTTTTCTCTACCAAAAAGTTAACAATTTCACAATTAAAATACTATATTTATTGGTATTATTAACATTATTGTTTTCTTTTTGTTTTCAATTAGAATTTAAATTGGTCTTAAAATCAAAAACAAATCTCATAAATTATATTATTTTTGTTTTGCATACTTATATCTATAAACTAATAGCCGAACTTGTTGTTGAAATTATTATTGAATATATATATAATCAACAAAAATGTGTTTTAGATTTAATGACGCCTTCATCATTAAATTATAAATGCACACATACATATGTGTATGCATGTATATATTTAACCACCTTACGAGTCACTCTATACCTTATTTAATGAAACTAAAATATCATGTAATAGTGCTCTAGTCCAATATAAATAAACAATACTTAAAATAGTCTATCTAAATGTTTTAATGAAAAAAAATCTTATCAATAAAATGAATTGCCGCCCATTGCCCTCTTCTGTCTCAAAACAATACCTTGTTACTTTTCCAAGTTTTAATAAACAATCATTTTGTTGTTGATAATGTGTCAAATCATGCTTTTGAGCATATAAAAAAATATATATATTCTAATAAGTCAGCACTTATTAGCTGACTTAATTATCAACGTTTAAAATATTTAATATTATTCTTTTTGGATGATTTATGATGAGCAGGCGAATAAATATAAAGAAGAATAACCCTCGTCATAGTGGTTATCAAAAAACAATTTTACAAAAAGATTTAATTAAAAATTTTTAATTTTACAACTGTTAGTAACTGAAACTTTCAATACATATTTGATTGATAATCGTTGTCTTAAATTTATTTCGAAATTGACAGAAACGTTTTTTAAATTTGTAATATGTATTTCTATTAATATATTTTTTGTGAAACTAGTTTTTTTTTTTTTTTTCAAAAATTTAATTTTTAGAAAATGGATACATTTTTACAAATTACATATTACATTTCTTAATTGGTACTTTTTTGAGAAATGGTACTTTTTTAAAAATATTGTATTTTTATACCCTACACCACCATAGGTGGTTGGGGTATTATGTATTATGTATGCAGAAGTTGTAACGCAGAGAAAAAATCTTCGGACCTTCACCTTAAAGTATAGCGTTCGACTCAGAATCACTTTCTGAGTCGATTTAACAATATCCGTCCGTCTGGTCGGCTGGCTGGCTGTCCATGTAAAGCTTGTGCGCAAAGTGCAGGTCGCAATTTTGAAGACAATTTTATGAATTTTGTTACAAATGCTTTTTTCAACACAAGGACGAAGCCTATTGATTTATTATTATTATTTCACCTAGCCCCCATACAAATGTTTTAACACTAATATATGTCTTAAAAATAGGAATATTTTAATAAAATTTAGCACCAATAAGTTTTATATAAGCAAAAATCCGTCTGCCGAATTTCATGAAGATCGGTCCATAACTGACCATAGCTCCCATATAAACTCCTCTCCTGAAAATCACTAATATACATAATCCCATACAAATGTTAGTATTATGTTAATATTGAACACAAGTAAATTGTATATAAGTAAAAACAAAATTATGTGGATCGAAATGGTGTAGGGCATCATTCAGGCTTGACCGACTATATCTTCTCTCGTTTAATGATACCTTCCTTAAGTACTTTTTGAAAATTCGTAATTTTGCATTTTTTTTTTTAATTGTTTAATGCTTTTTTTTTTTTTTTAATTGCTACAATTTTTCAAAAAATACGTACTTTTTAAAAATTGGTACTTTAAGGAAACTAGAACGTTTATACAAATATTTTTTTTTTTTTTTTTAAGAAATTGTAATTTAATTTTTTAAATATTTTTTTTTTTTAATTTGTATCTTTTTCGAAATTGGCACTTTTTTGAAATTCGCATTATATTTTTTTTTAATTGGCACTTATTTTGAAAATTTGTTTCTTTTTTAATATAAGACATTTTAAAAATTGACACTGTTTAAAATGCGAATTTTTGAAGAAAAATTTAAATCTTAAATTTTTTTTTTTTTAAATTTACTTTTTGAAAATGGATATTTTTTTGTAAAATGGGTTTTGTGATGTATTTGAAAATTATTTCTTTTAATGAGTGTTTTTTTCTTAAATTGATTTTTTTGATAAGAATTTTTTTGAGAAAAAAAAAATACTACCTTTTTCGAAATTAGTACTTTTTTTAGAAATTCGTATAAATATGGAATAGATAACACCGTACAACAAAAACCAAAAAAATTTCTTACACATAATAAATTTCATATAGATGTTAAAATATACTTAATATAGTATAACTGCGTTTTTAGTTTTTTAATTTGTGCTCGTGTTTCCTTTTTAAAGGACTTTAATGTTTTGAAGATTGATGTGGATATCAAATGAAAGATGCCAATATTCAGTTTCTAGTACCAAAATTTTATGCTTGAGCCTTATTACTTTAATCCATACAGCGATTTGAAAATTACTCCTAAGAACAAATGTACAAATTTTCAGTTTAGTGAGACATTGTGCTTTCAAAACCAATGTAGTAATTTATAAAGCAATGGTATTTAAATTTTAAGTTATTCTTACCTTATGTGTAACATAACAACATCATTTCGATGATTTGAAAATACATATATTTGAAAGTTAAAACGGTGGCAAGTTGAGTTACCTATTTAACTTTAAATGTTTTACTTATAATTTTATATTTTAGTTCAAAATGTAGAATTTTTCTAAAAAATTTTGTGCATTAAAGTATTTTTCTCGAATGACTAAAATGGAACTATGTTCAATTAAGGATCTATTCTGTTGAAATATAGTGATGTCATTTATAATTATATAAATTTTAATTATTGCAAATAAAGTCACAAAATAAATTATTTTTATGCCATTTATGCGGCTTAAATTGATATTATTGAACGCGCATATAAGGTGCTGTATGAGTGATATGGTCAATTAGTGACCTATATTTGCGAAATTAAATAGCATGATTTATACTTAAATACAAAATAATCGTAAAAAAATGGACGTGGTCCGCCCACTTTTCTGCCCACTTCACCGCCCCCTCCCATATAACGTAACAATAGCAACATATTGATATTTTGTTTCATTCTGTTCTATATTTTATATTTTCTGTAAAACTAAGTAGTTTTAATGTGATTAAATTGTTAATTGGTTTCTCTAGAATGATTTCCATTTGAATTTGTTGACTATACTACACTTTGGACTGCACTAATGTTGAAGCCGCATAAAAAATCTTCCACAGATCTTGCGTCTGAGTATTAGACCACAAGATTAAAAAAATGTTAAGCAATAATTTTAAGCAATTACTTTTAATCCAATCCTTTCAAAGTTTTAAAATATATTTCGCATTTTTTTCCATGCAAAAACATAGAATTAAACAAGATATTTCTCTATGTATGACAAAATTTCTAAGCTTTTTAATAACCTATTAACCTAAAAATATCAAAATTTGATTAGATTTCTAAGAAAAAGATATTGTTTTCTTCTTTTCTGTGCCCAAAATCATTTTTTGGAACTGTGCGGCTTAAGATGAACACCTTGACAGTATACCGGGTTGCCCGACGTTGCGTATCCGGTTATAGTGGATACATATAAATATTGTTTTAGATTAAATTAAGTACTTTTCTTTTTTAATATGATTAATTTTGTTGATTTCAGGAAGAAAGCAACGTTTTATATGAAATTATAAATTGTTTCTTGTATAAAAACAGAAATAGAAAAATGTACCTTTATTGAATAAGCTTTGCTTTGCTGAGGCTGCAACTACTTTAAATGCTTTCAATGGACTTTGAGCAAAGTATATCGTCAATTTTTTATTTTTTTAACAAATGTGATGTTACGTTATTTTGACTTAAGAAAATCACTGAATTCGTTAATAAAATCGTTATTTTTTGAGCTACAAGTTTGAAAATTTGTGATCACACGTATTTTGGAAAAATAGACTATATTTCATTAAAAACACAAATTTGAAAATTTTGATGTTACATTGTTTTGCATTTTCGGTGACGATATATTAAACCTTAGAGACTATATAACCTAACATATTGTGATGTGTTTTTAAAACATTAAAATATAAGAATTATTTATTAGAAAATCTCAAAGATATTTAAGGATAAAGTACTTGAAGGACATTTTGATATTATGAGGTCCTGAAAAGCTTAAATAAGTAATTTTGCTGGAATTTCTAAATCCTATTCTATCATTTGATACACATATCGACACTATTGAGCAAGTGGTAGATTTTAAAATAATTTATAAACAGATTGTTATTTTTTAAATTTCAAAGTCCTTTTAAAAGAATTTTCTAACACGAAAAGAAAAATTAAGTACGCAGTCCTATCATAAAATGTCTCTGCTTTCATATGTATATGGTCTCGTTCATGTGTGAAAAATGCTGTTATACGGTGTGATAGATACTTTTTTAATAATTAATTTCTTTTTAATATAAATATTTTATTTATTTTATTTTTATTTATTTATTCATTTATTTTAGTAATATAAAGCCTTCAAGGCCAAAAAATACATATTACTTAGTAATAATTACAAAAATGCCTAAGTAAACAGTGTATAAAAAATACAAAAAAAAAATTATAATAACAATATATTAAAGTTTGTTACTTTTTTTAAATTTCGTATTTTTAGTTTTTATTTGTTACTATTTTAGAAAAATTGTACTGTTTTCTTAAATTGGTAGATTTCTAAAAATACTTTGAAATTTGGTTTTTTTTTTTTTTTTTTTTTTTTTTTGTTTTTAATTTGTACTTTTTTGAAAATTATTACTTCTAAAAGCAGATTTTGACTTATACCCCATTAGCACAAAATATAGTTTAAATGAGATTTCAAGCAAAATCTACATAATTTTATTCGATTTTAATTAGATTTTCCATACAAATCAAAAACTAGTTTCAAATAAGATTTTACCAAAATCTAGTAAAATTTTAATAGATTTTGAAAAATAACGTTTTTAACACTATTTTTCTTTAAGTGTGTAAGTAACAATGCAACAATGTGCTAAATAAAAATGACTTTTGTATATCAACAAATATTTTTGAAATTAAAAAATATACCAAATTTTATTTTAAAATTTTTATAAATTAACTTAAAATTAAAAAAGGTGTGTGAAACAATACAAGCTTATTTAAATATCGTAAGAAGATATATTTCTACATAACTGCCGTTATTGTGTAATGTAAACAGGGTAGATTTTGTTTTTTCGAAATCTTGTTCAAACGAGGCTTTAGGTGTAAGTGTAAATTGGGTATTACTGTTTTTTAAAATTTTATTTTTATTAATATTAATAATTTTTTGTACTTTTTTTAATTTAAAATTGTTCAAAAAAAAATTTTTTTTTTTTTTTTTTTTTTTTTTTTGTTTTTAAATTTGTACTTTTTTGAAAATTATTTCTTTTAAAGGCAGATTGTTATTTTTAGTTTTTGAAAATTATTATTTTTATGAAGACAGCATTAAAAAAAATAATAATACTGTTTTCTTTTTAATTATTTATTAAAAAATATTACTATTTTTAAAATTGATACTTTTTTTTAATATTTAAACTTTTTTGAAAAATGGTACTTAGAAAAAAATATATATATTTTTATTTTTCAAAATGGGGTTTCTTAAGTTAAAAGTAGTACGTAGAGAATTCATATATATTTTTATATAGTCCCATTTTAAATACTTTTTAATAGCAATTTTATTATGAACTTACACGATCTACAGAGTTGTAAAATATGTTTCCCTTAGTATTCGAGGATTTTTGGAAAGTTAGTATTTAAGAAAAATAAATATTTTAACAAATAATTTCAATATATAAAATAATCATCAATTTAAATTTTTTATATCTCAAATTATAAGGTGGACCTTATGCTTCATTTGCTGGTCGTGATGCTTCACGTAATTTAGCCACTTTCAGTGTTGCTGCCAATGACAAAGATGAATATGACGATTTAAGTGACTTAAGCGCAATGGAAATGGATTCAGTACGCGAATGGGAAATGCAATTCAAAGGTGGGTTTTCTTATGTATTTTCTTGAATTAAAATTCATATATGTAACATATATACATTATAAACTTATTAATTTAATTAAATTTATTTTATTTTCCTAATATAGAAAAATACGATTTAGTTGGCAAACTATTGCGCAAAGGTGAACAACCAACCAACTATGAAGATGAAGAAGATGATACCGACAAAGATACAAAGGCTAGTGACACACCCACCAATACAGCTTCGTCAACAACATCAGATGTGACTGTCGGTGGTGGTAATACAACAACAAAAAATACAGACAACGCTTCATCCGCAGCTGGTCAAGGTGGTATTGAAAGTGAAGGCATTAGAAAACGTGAAACTGTAACCTCATCAACAGAGGAAGTTAAATAAGTTTCCTAACTCTTCAGCAATCATATACAAATATATACATACATATATTTACATATATACATATATTAAACGAGAAGAATCGTTAAAAAAAAAGCTGCTTATTTCTAGATTTCTTTTTATATATTACTTTTGTTAAGATTTTGCTTTTCTTCCCTTTATAACTATTTAACACCAAAACTCTCCCAAAAATCCCCTAAATAAGAACTATATCTTAAATACCAGTTGCACTTTTTAAATTATATTTTATATATTAGTTATGTATTTAGATTTAAAAAAAAAAAAAGGTTTTTGTTACTTTTTTTCTTATTTCGATTTCGTATTTAATTAGATTTAAATTTGTTTAATTAAAATTGCAATTGTGTAGATTAATTAAAATTGGTAAAAATAATTAAAATCTAAAAAAAAATTAAAAAAACTTGTGGTTTCAAAATAAAATACTGGATCTGACATTATTTGAAAGTACTTTAATTAACGCAATTAACAGCATTTATAGCTAAAACATAAATCATCAAATTTATTGCAACTTCGTTAAAAATACGTATACCGCTGATTTACTACAAAAACGTTATATTACAAAAAAAGTGATTTTACGAAAAAAGCATATAAAGTTTTTAAATTACTTCTTCTAAATCAGTGACCATAAGTGAGCACGAAATTTTGACAGACCTTTTGATCTAACGCATATTTCTACATCATTAACAAAAAAAATTTCGCTTTTTGACGTTCTTGGAGTAATTGAGCGATATATAATTACAGTAAGTTTTTCTAATAATTATAAACTAGCAAGTGGGAAATATTTTTATTAAAAAAAAAAAAAATAATAATAATAAAATTTTGATCCTTTACTTATAATAATGTTGAATTTTTAAAAACCATGAAATAAACTATACAGAATTTTTTAGTAGAAAAGGGAACAAACTACTTTTTTAAAATTTAAAATTATTCTGAAGACACAAATCTTTTTTATATTTTTTAACTTTGAAAAATTGCCAAAAATTTATTTGTCAAGCTTTTTTAATTATTTTTGCAGAAGTGAAAGACCGATATATATTTTATGCATTACCTAAAATATAATGGCGAAAATATTATGGTAAGATGCTTTTTAATGCAATTAAAAAAACTCGTTTAAAAAATTGACTTTTTTCATGAAATCTGCTCTCCTGCATTCGTTTTTGGCCGGGCGGGAAGCAGTTTAGTGTCAAATCGTTCTAAATCAATTTTTTTTATAAAATATCGTCAATAAATTTAAGAAAGCTCGCGTGACATTTTTTTTATTAATCGATAAATATATAACCTTTTTCCAAAATTCACCATTTTCGACAAATGCCAGGTGTAGGGTGTAAACATAAATCAATTCAAAATCTCTTTACTAAACATTTTCGAAGCCTTATCTTTTGAAATATATAAAGGAAAAAATGTTTTCGTTAACGGAACTTTGAGAAAAAAGTGAAAGAATTGTATTATATTTTTGTAAAAAATAGCCGTTTTTCATACTAATTCAAGAATGCTGATTTTGAATATTTTTCACGTCTAGACGAATTGAGATAATCCAAAAAAATCTTTCAGCATATTATGTTGAAAAATGTTTTTAAAAAATTTTTACCTCATATACCTCAGGACTTATTCCCGAAAAACGAAAGTCGAGGCAAAAAATCAAAAATTCAAAATTCAAGTGTACATATCTTTTTAACTGTAAGAGATAACATAGGTGAGTAAGCTTGTTTTTTCTTTGCCTTGCCAAACACTTTACAGAAATATAAAAATCTTTAAAATCGGACTTCATTTGTAGAAGTTACGATTTTTTTAAACTTTTACATACTCGAGGTAGTTAAATTTGACACCCTGTAGCTAATCTTGTGTTATCACAGAGTGACCACAGGATGATTTTTTCTGAAAGCATAAGTCCTCCTCTGCATCTCTTCCATACATTTCAATTTAATCCGAGCAGTAGTTTTAGAGATACAGATTTATTACCAAAAAATTTGCGTTTGACCCCACTGTGCCCTGGACCTATCCGTGATATTTCCATTTTATCAATGCGATATGATATAAGCTTAATGTTTACACGAAGTTTTAGGACTTTCACTATATTAGATCTTTTAATATACCATAATTAATATTTACTTTGTATGGGAAGCACCACTCTCCCTACTCCGATCGAAAAATAAAATATATTTGAATTTAGAGACTATAACCACCATCGGCATTGGTACTATCAGTGTGTCAGTGTTCGTAAAATTCGGTTCAGCCGTTTGAGAGTTTAAAAAAGTGGGCGTAAAACGTGGGAGTGACATGTAAGCGAGATCTAACATAATCCATAACCGACACTGATACTATCTGTGTTTCAAATTTCGTGAAAATCGGTGTAGCATTTTAAGAGTTTTAAAAAAGTGGGCGTAAAATTTGGGAACTGGTACTATCTGTATGTCTAATTTCGCGAAAATCGGTTTAGACGAGATTGACGCACAAACAAACAAACTTACACTTCATTTTTATAATATATATAAGGATTAAAAAATAAATATAAATAAAATCCGATATTCATCAAAGAGTAAAGATCTCAAAACATGCCAATTTCAAAACCTCGGTAATAAATTAACAAATAAATTTGTTATTTTACGTATATAACGAAATACGTTCATAACAAATTAAATTTGCAGATCCCTTCGTGTTCGTTATAACTGTGTTCGACTGTACTAGAAAAACAGGGTGTCCGTTGTAAGTCCCATTCATACTTTTTCGCCGACATCTCTTACTCTTGTTCCTCATCTAACATAAAATATTTAACATTAACACTAACATCATGTTAATAGTAAATGTAGACCGTTCAATTTGATGTTAATTTTTTCGATGTTTAAACACGGTTGCACAGTGGTTCTAAAACGCTTTTTTTGGAAATAATTCTGCAACTAAAGAACCGTTAGAGGCATCTCAATAAAATTTCACGTGGACAGAGCTGAGGTGTTTTCGAGTTGATTTGGAGGAGTACAGACCCCTAGCGTTTCGGGGGGGGGGGAAGTGGCTGGCCCTCCAAAGTTGCCCATCTCGGGTATGTCATTTTTTTAAAAAATCGCCAAAAATTCATTTATGATATGACAGAAAAGAAATTTTATATATAGATAGTATATATGTAAATCTCTACAAAAAATGTGCTTACATGTGTAGGTTATCTCTTTTAGTTTAAGAGATATTCGGGTCGAAATAAATTTTTACCTCATTTTTAGCCTCGCTTTTTTTAGTTTTTTAAACTTGGCGGGCTTAATTTTTCCCCTAGAATTTTTCTAAAATGTTTACCAGATTTCCTATAAAATTCTAAATAATATTAATGCAAGAATCACATATGTAATTATATGAATCCGTTAAAAAGTTATATTAATCTAAATTTGGAACTTTAAAAAAATTTTAAATTTTTTGTGTTTTTTTCAAGGTTGGAAACCGATACCGTTATGAATACCGATACCGATTAAATACCGTTTAAAGTTGGTTACCGTAACTGATACCGATACCGAAATTATTATTTTGTTAAAAATACCGGTATTCAAATACCGTTTCCCTCTGTACCGGTATATACCGGTATTTTAGTTTCGGTATTTTAAAATTACAAATTTTCAACATAATATAATACTTGAGGAAATAAGAAATATAAAATTATTCTTAATAATAACAGTTTATTTAATGTAATATTTATAGAATTTTGTTTTAAAGAGGACTTTTATTGTTTACTTCTTTGTTATATGATTGCAATAAATATATTTTTAAATAGGTTCCAATGCCTTAAACCTAATGCGAATTCTATTTGATAAAAAATATTACTGCGAACACAAAAATGCTTTATTATTATTTATTTATATGCTATCAATTATATATCATTTGAACGTACTGTTGAAATAATTGATAGTTTCTTAATATTTGATTCTATAAAGATTCTTTCCTTAATTTTGGTTTCCCCAAAAGACCGACAGATGTCTTTCAGAAGGTTACAACTTGGGCTATCTTTGAAGAATGAATACCAGGATTTCTCGGGAACGATTTTTCATGTCCCTTTCCCTGGGAATTTTGTCCGTGATTTCCTGGAATTTTTAAATTTAAACAATAGGTTATATATTTTCGAAATTTGTTTAACGAATATAATTTAATATGCTAAATCCAGCTGGGAACTATATATACTTATAATTTTATTATTCTTTGAGTTGCTTGTATAGGATGAATCTTAGGTATGAATTCAAAAAGGCATTAAGAAGCAGCAAGAAAAAAACTAATATTTATTGAAAAGATCTTGTAGGCATCTTAAATATACGATATAAATTCGTCATTAGTATGGACAACATCCGGAATTAATCTCTAGAAATTTTTAAAAAACATTTAGAAAGTTAAGAGAAAAAGATAGTCATGCCAGACCTTATAGCATTGTTCCAATTATTATAAGAAGTTGACATTTTTCGAAAATATTTTATTCGATCACTTTCATAATTTAGGTAGGTACGTTTAAATATGTGATACACTTTAATTATTTTCAATAATGTTGATGGAACACCCTATTGAATCTTCAAACAATTTTATACCATTTGAACTAACATTTAAATTACCTCAAACGGTTTCATTAAAGACGTTCATCAGACACTACTTTAATAATTCTTAAATTCTACATTTTTAAGTAAATTTTTAATAAATTCATTTTCATAGAGATTTTCGAAGCTTGTGTAAAAATATTTAAAAAAGTATATGAAATGACTTTCATTGTCTTAAATACGAAATTTTTTGATACATGTCTGATATATGTATGAATAACGACACAATGTATAAGTCAGAATTCATTTAATTTGAAAAATCAGTACAATAACAATTGTTTAAATTTCTTTTTCTCAGAACATTTACAACCCTGTTTAAACCTGATATTGAAAAGTTTCATCTCTTATTTGGTTTCAGTTTTTTAACTAATGTTTGGAGAGATAAAGTATTTAATCCGCGATCCCGGGGAAATAAAAAAGTCCGGGAAATTTTCTCCTGAGCGTTTTCAGAGTATGAATTACATTTGAATTTCTTATTCTCATTCAATCATGGTAATGGCGCGTCGTTTTAACTCATTAATGCCCACGGCGATCTAGCCACCTTAGACCTTTAAAATTTTGAACATCATGTCAAATGAGGCATATAAATACACAGACGTTAAAAAATTTTTTATATTTGGTTTAGTAATGAAGTTATAAGCCGTTACATATACGTAACAGTGGGCATTCCTCACTAATTTTTGGACCTTGTATCTTCTATATAAATTTCGTATAAGCCAAACTTAAAAATTGTTAAATTTTTTTAAAAAAGGCACAACAAAATATGCTTTACAATATGTATTTGTACTAATTCATCACTGAAAAACTTTCCTAAATACATATATGATAGTGACTACATCCGGTTACCGGAAATGCCTCTGTGCCTGAACTAGGATCGTATCTTCCTCATGATCTGCGTTTTCATACTGATATGTGGCACAAGAATAAGAATATACAAAAATAAATCTGACCTGGATGCGATTATAGTGCCTAGGGCAAATTATTATTCATACCGACAATATTTATCAAACCAAAATCACATTTTGCCGCAATAACAGGAGAGAAAGTGAAGAAAAAAATCATTTGAGGATGCAGTACGAATATTAGTATACACAATTCATGACAAAATCATAGTTTATATTATTCCGTTTTTTTTTTACAATATAGTTTAAAACTTAGACATTGTCGCGTTACATATACGTAACAGTGGGTATTAAAGGCTCCATTACTCTACCGTAAATGTAAAAACGTAAATGTAACTGGAAACGTAAGTGGGTGCTTACTCAAAAAACGTAAATGTAGCCAGTACTTTGTTGTTGTGTTGTTCACATCAACATCAGTGATGTAAATTACACATTTTTTCAGTAAATCAAATTCAGTTTAAAAATCGCTAGATTTATTGGTTTGTGTTTTAAGGCTCAACTACATAGTAAAATAATAAAGTACTCGCACATCTACAAAAACAAAAATTGCTTGTATTTTGTTAGTGTAAAACTACTGCCCACAATGTCAGAATGCTTTGAACGGAAAAATGAGAGAACGAAAGAGAGCAAGAGAAAAAAACTCAAAAAATATTTTACATGTGAATACAAAAACAATTTGACAGTACCGCGAGGTTTGCCAATGAAAAAATTATAAAACAGCTGGTCTTACAAGTATACTTTATTATTATACTATGGCTCAACTACATAGAATACTTTCGCTTCAACTGCGACTGACAGCTAAGTTAAATACATGCATTTATATTGAGCGGAACCAAATCAGTACGCCAAACTTCTGCGTGAAGTACTTCAAAGATGAAAAATGTTCAACTTTGAAGTGCCGAAGTACGTTAATATATTTTGTCAGTTGTTTTATTCTTATTTTAATATTTTTTCGTTAAGTCGGAAATTATAATTTGCAATTCATTATTTCAACTGAGAACATAATAGAATTTTTACATCTTTATATTTTATTATATATAATTTTAATAACAAAATAATGCAACGACTGGGTTAATATCATTTATGTGTTGCGTAGCTGTCAGTCGCAGTTGAAGCGAAAGTATTCTATGTAGTTGAGCCTTTAGCGACTTGTATCCAAAACGAAATTTGTGCTTTTATTGCAAAATTTTTAAATTTTAATTTATTGATTAAACTCCGCACTTTATTTAAATTATTTTAACAAGTTTTTTCTGAAGAAAACAGCAAAACAAATTGTTCAGTTGATAAACTTATTATATCAATTTTTTACGCAGATTTAGTATATTGAAATAAAAAGATGTCAACACTGTCCTTTCAGCTGTCACGTAAAAACGTAGAGCGACCTAATTTGATTAGGTTGCTACGTAACATTTACGTTTTTGAGTACACAAACACACATAACTCTCATAAGCAAAACGTGTCAGCTGATTCGCTACATTTACATTTACGGTAGAGTAACGGAGCCTTAATGGGTTAATCCTGCAACTTTAAAATAGTTGGGGAACCATATTTTCTTTACTAATTTTATGGTGATTGGAAGGATATCCCAAAGTTCCTTTTTATGCTTTCTATTTTTTGTGCTACTCGTCATTATTTTTGCATAATTTTACATTTTGCAATTTGTACAATAAAATTAGCTTTTTTTGAAAAATGTTTGCAAAATTAATTGAACGATTTTTGTCTTTATTAAAATCTGTGGTAAATACAAATTTTATCCAAATTTATAACTTCACAAAAATTTATACCAATTTGTTTTTAAGAAGTCGAGCATAGATTAACAACTAGATATTTATGTGAGAGAAAAAAACCTAATTCAATTGTCAAAAACCTAATTCATACAAAAACAAAATACATGTAGTCACATATATTTTGTTTTTGTGTTTTCAAAAATATGAGTAAATTTTTTGAAAATTTAGTATAGGGTGGCTCTCACATAAACTTCTAGTTCTATTCTATGAAGTCGAGTTTAATATTCCTAAATACTTTGTTGCCATAAAATAAGGAATTGTAAAAATTTTATGAAGTTCGTTAACGAAAAATATTTATATTTCAAACATTTCAAGAGAATATTTATTAAATTAAATATACAAATATGTAATTTAATCATTTTTTCGCGAAATTTAATTAAAAATTATTAAGAAATTTAACTTTTTTAAGATTTTTTCCAGTTTTTTAATAATAACGGTATTTACCGGTATTTTTGTTTCGGTACCGGTATACCGATACCGATATAATTTAAAATACCGTAATCGATACCGTTACCGAAATAAAAATAAATTAAATACCGATACCGTTACCGATACCGTTATGCGTTTCGGTTTCCAACCTTGGTTTTTTTCTAAAAAGGTGGCAATATTTATTCAGTGATAAAATTAGTTTTTTGTTCTCAGCTTTATCATTTTTTTAATGTTTCCAAAAGAAATCTTAATGTAAATGCGTGTAAAGTAAATCCGAAGGAGTTTGGGACAAAGGTCTGCCCACGAGCCCTATCCAATACTAAATAATGATCCAATGATACCAAACACTTGCATAAATCCTTTACACAATTGTTTAAATACTTACTGAAACTTGACCCCATTTCAGCGAAATGTCCACATTTTCCTTAATTTCCATAGTAAATGTGTGCTGCAGCATTCTATATACATAAGTGCATAGCAGTTTCAACGTGTTTTTTAAATAATTTTGTGCAACTTTTGAACCGTTAAATATATTTCAATGAAATTTCACATAATTATTACTGAGGTAGTTTCCAACTATTTTGGAGGAGCAAAAGTATCTAGGTGGTCTTGGGGCAGGTGGGAGGACCTCCGAAATGTGTCACCTCGGATATTATATAAGAAATAATTAAAAGAGTTTACCAATTTTGGAGGTTCTACTCCTGCCCACATACCAGCTAGAAACTTATAACCTTTCAAAATATTTTGAAAGTTGCACAAAATTATTTAAAACACACGTTGAAACTGCTGTGCACTTATGTATATAGAATGCTGCAGCACACATTTACTATGGAAATTAAGGAAAATGTGGACATTTCGCTGAAGGGAGGTCAAGTTTCAGTAAGTATTTAAACAATTGTGTAAAGGATTTATGCAAGTATTTGGTATCATTGGAAAGGATATTAATTGTAAAATAACAATATGTAAATAATAAAGTATTTGAACTAAATTTTTTCATTAAATTTATCAAAAAACCAAAAATTTTTGTATGTAGTGTTATTTTTCGAAAAAAAATTTCATATTTGAACTTAAATAAAATCTACATTAATTAAGCTATCATTATAAAATTTTAGTATAATATAAAAAATTTGTCCTTAAAAGAAAAAAATAAATAGATTCCCATTTTCTAACTCCAAAATACCCAAAATTCCAGTTCGGGAAAAGCTTCTTTCAAAATTTGACTTTTTTCATTGAAATGGTCACCCTGTCATTATAAGAGGCCTCCGTCAGAAAATACTTTTTGGGTGTATATCTTACACATAGGGCTAAAAAATTAAAATAATTTTAAGTCCATCCCAGCTTTGCGATTTAAGAACATAACAAAAAAAGAAAAAGCTAAATACCAAAATTAACTAACCCACTCCCCCCCCCGACCCGCTAGTGGTCTGTACTCCTCCAAATCAACTCGAAAACACCTCAGCTCTGACCATGTGAAATTTTATTGAGATGCCTCTAACGGTTCTTTAGTTACTGAATTATTAAAAAAAAAAAGCGTTTTGGAACCACTGTGGGTTGTTAAAGCAAATGTTAAAAGAACCACGTTTAAACACCAAGCATCACACACAATGTTTTTTACTAACACTCAAAAAGAAATTATTGCATGTGCGTAGAATGCATACCGTAATTACAAAGTGCTGGCACATCTACAAAAACAACAATTGCTTGTATTTTGTTAGTATAAAACTACTGCACATAATTTCAAAATGCTTTGAACGGAAAATGAGAGAATGAAGGAGAGGAAGAGTAAAAAAAACTTGAACAAAATTTTGCATAGGAATACAAAAACAATTTGACAGTTCCGCGAGGTATGTCAATGAAAAAATTGTAAACCCTGCAAACATTTTCTATTGCGGAAGTGGCTAAGAAGAGTCTTCCAGAAGTTGAAGCTCATCGCCACGACTATTGCCAAAGTATCATTGAAATCATCTTCCGTCGGGAAGAACTGTTCCACGTGGAAGTGTCTTCCAGACGACTCGAAGAAGACTATTCTGGACGTCACCCGGAAGATGATCACAGAAGTGTCGTCTTAATCTCTTCTAGAAGATTATTTTGCATTTTTTTATTTCTGTATTTATAATTAAAATTATTTTTTTTTTTTTTTTTTTTATATTTCATAATTATTTATACATAAGAAAATCAAAATAAATAATTCACATATAAATTAATTTTACATTTAATAATAAATACTTCATGAGAAACTTCTGGTCAAATCCGGTACCTTTAAAAGAAGAAAAGAAGATTAATAATAATTTTTATAGTTAAATTGTATTTAGATTACCTTTTGTACAAAGAATGCGGCAAGACACTTTTACAGGCAAAGTTTTAGACTTCTTTAAATATGCAAATACTTGTTTGTTTGATGAAAATTTTCCTAAAATTAATATAAATTGTGAGTAAAATCCGATATTACTAAATAAAAGTTTAAGAAGATTTACGTACCTTTTAACAATTTTCTTTGTTAATAATTTCCAAATTATTAACAATCAAAAACACTTATGTAATTATCAGGAAAATTTTTCTTTTTATGTTTATTATTGCTGCCAAACTGTACCAAAGTTAAATTGTTACTGAAAGCATGATTCTACCTGCTTCTTTATTGTGTTCTTTTCTTTTCATAAAAAAACTGACAATCTTCCTAACACACGTCAAGAAGACTAATGCGCAATAGTAATGTATTTTGTTTTTGTTAAATTCGAATTATCATCTTTATTTCTTCCAGAAGTGACTTCAAAGTATACTTTTGGAAGATCAAAGGACGATAGTAATTTATTTTGTTTTTGTGAATTTCGAACAATCTTCGGATTATCATCCAGAAGTCACTAAGAAGTGACGTCTGGAAGATTTGCAGCAAATTTATCTCCCAAATGTTTAAAGGGATACTATAGTAGAATGCTACAACAAAACAATGAGAAAACAAGAAATTAACATAAATACATGCATTCGCCATATTGAAAACCATAGTATAATTATAAACATAGTATAATAATAAAGTACTCGCACATCTACAAAAACAAAAATTGCTTGTATTTTGTTAGTGTAAAACTACTGCCCACAATGTCAAAATGCTTTGAACGGAAAAATGAGAGAATGAAGGAGAGCAAAAGTAAAAAAACTCGAAAAAAAATTATACTATGAATTATAAAGTATACTCGTAAGAACAGCTGTTTTACAATTTTTTCATTGGCAAACCTCGCGGTACTGTCAAATTGTTTTTGTATTCATATGTAAAATTTTTTTCGCGTTTTTTTACTCTTGCTCTCCTTCATTCTCTCATTTTTCCGTTCAAAGCATTTTGACATTGTGTGCAGTAGTTTTACACTAACAAAATACAAGCAATTGTTGTTTTTGTAGATGTGCGAGTACTTTATTATTATACTATGATTGAAAACATTGAAATTTTAGTATATAATTTTATCATCTCTAGTGAAAATTACCCGTTACAAAAAGCATGTACGCCAACGAAATTTTGTACAAATAGTTCAACGATACACTTCCCATATAAATTAAATATCTAAGAAAATTGTGTATAAATGTTTCAAGGATCAATGTTTCTTGAGTAGAAAGCACACTCCACAGTTGAATGAAGAATCCCCACAAAGCTGACAATATAGACCCAGTGTCTCGGGTCAGTTTTTTTAAACATCCACTCTGGTGGCTTTGACACATTGTGTCAATGAAGGAAGAAGAAGAAGAAGGATCAATGTTAATATGGAAACCTCCTATATAACATACTGTCTCCACGTTGATATAATATGTACAGTGTCTCACATAAGTTAGTGAATTTTAATTTTTTAATAAAAAAATGAGTTATTTTTAGTTATAAAATTAGGTAAATAAAAAATAATAACTTTTTATAAATGGGATTTTTTTGCCTGAGTTGTCTTCTACCAAATGCTGCAAAAAGTAGCACAAAATGTTGAATCGTTTCCGAGAAATTGAGAAAAATAACACATGCAGTCATTTCAGGTACCTCACAAAAGTATTTGAATTTTTTAATTTTTTACATTTGAAGATACTCAAAATACAAAAAAGGCAAAAAAAAATATATGTTTTTTCATATTAATTGTTATTAAGTATTAGTGTTAAGCGTTTACTAATTATTTTTATACATGTATCTTACAAAAGGGAAAATTGGAATAATCGGGTAATTATTCCTAAATTATTTCTTAAATATAATTTGTTTTATTCGGAAATATAAATGGACTATATCATGTCTTCGAAAAATAATTTTTACTGCAAAAGTTCTAAATATTGACATTCCAAGCGGGGTACATAGTTTCATTAAGTTGTTAAAAATTAAAAAATCTTCAATATTAAGCCTATTTTGCAGAAGTATTGGTCCACATATTTTAACAAAACTTTGAGATTGTGTTTCTGTAGGTATTAGCTATTATTAAATGAGAGATTTGGATACCGGCTACAAAAATACAAAAAAATTGGAGCCATAGTACAAAACGCGACAAAAGGCATATTTTAATTTACATAACTATATGACTTTCAAGGTATACGGGAAACTATAAAAAGGTAAATATAGCCGAAAAATTTTAATATTCTGTTAATATTACTTATGTTGATGAAAATAAAGTTGACATTTTTTCGCTCCAACATTTCTGGACTGCAAGTTATTGATCCAAAAATAATATGGCTAAGTAATTAGAAAAATAAACCCAAGTACAATTATGTCGGGGTATATTTTGGAGCTATATCATAAAGTCAGGTATTTTAGCCTTCAAATTTATAATTGGCTATATATCGGGAAGATATTCCCCAACATTTTGAAATAAATTTTTGATACGTAGGGTACCAAAATGGGCTTGATATTTAAGGTATTTTATTTTTAATGGTGCCATGCCTCATAATTATCGACTTGGACCGTTCGTATATGGGGTTTTAACAAAAAACTCATAAGGAACTAAAACCCTATAATATTTTTTACTATAATGACAAAAAAAATTATTGTATTTGTCATTTATAGAGGAAAAATAGGCGTGTTCTTCCTAAATCAAGCTTCTAAGTCCATTAAATATAAAATTGGACCAAAAATCCCCCAAAATTTTACTCCAAATTAGGGAAATAAATTAGTAAACATTTAATTGTGATACCTATGACCTATTATTAATAAAAAATACATGGATTTCTCCAATTTGTATTTTGTTTGATATTTTTAAATACAAAGGTGATAAAAATTCAAATACTTTTGTGAGGTAAATTCGATGAATTTTCATACTCTTTCTGGAATAACTTGGATACAATGAAATATTTTTGATTGCAGTTTTTTGCATTATAAAGTTAACAAATAGACAAACACAATTCAGTTAATAAATCTAGAATTAATTTTTTCAAATCACGTAATTAAACCGTTTTAATTATTAATTTAAAAAATTCAAATACTTTAGTGAGACACTGTATGTAAGATAACGCCGACAGAAGAGAGTAAACATTTTGTTTATATTATGTTAAATCTTAAACAAGGGTTAAATGTATTCTAATAAATATCATAATATTTCATTATTTTCATTCAGTCACAGAGTAAACATGTACTTTTTATTTAAGAAATTCGCAATTTTTTAGCACAATTTTAATGAAAATATGTTTCTGAATTTAGAATAACCATTAAAATAAAACAATTTTACAATTTAATCAGCTGATTATGGCAGCACACATTGCTGCTGACTACGCGCTATTGTAATTTGGGCTTATTGCTCAGCTTCGTGTTTAAACATTTATTGCGAAATAGATTGCGCAATAGATTTCTTATTGGTCCACACGTAACTTTGAGTCTACATTAGAGAAATTTGTATCAAGACAAACGTCAAATTTTTGTTTGAGTTGCAGATAATTTTTTATCTCTATCAATTACATACTGTCTCCACATTGATATAATATGTAAGATAACGCCGGCAGAAGAGAGTAAACATTTTATTAATATTATGTTAAATCTTATACAAGGGGTAAATGTATTCTAATAAATCTCATAATATTTCATTATTTTCATTCAGTCACAGAGTAAACATGTAATTTCTATTTAAGAAATTCGAAATTTTTTAGCACAATTTTAATGAAAATATATTTCTGAATGTAGAATAACCATTAAAATAAAGCAATTTTACAAAAAAAACATTGTTTTTAAGTACTTTTAAAAATACACATTCACACACATAAACAAACTTTCGTATGTGTGTATTTTTTGAGAGTAAATCTTATAAGATAGTTGTGTAGAAAAATCTTATCACAACAGTCTCATAATATTTCTTATAATACTAATATTTTAGTCTACACGTGAGATAATTCTCTCAGAGAGCGGATTTGACACTCTCTGTTACATATTATGATATAAAAATATTACGTGGAGACCCAGTGTTATAGGGGAAAACGTATGTCATAATAAACCATGCAAAAAGTACCAACAACAATCAAGATGGCGTCTTTTACTAAGCATTATCAAGACAAAGTTGTCAGAGCTCGATCGCTGACAATTTTCTTTTAACGCTGCAATAACGCTGACAAATTCAGTCTACATTAGACAAATCTTTATCTTGATAAAATTTTGACGTTTATCTTGATAAAAATTTGTCTAATGTAGACTCAAAGTAACATTTTGAAGAGAGAGAGAGAGATAGAATTTGACAATTGCGGACAGAAAAATGTCTGCGTGGAGACGTAGAGTTATGATATAAAAAAATCATGTGGTGACCCAGTGTAAGGTAAATTTAATAATTGTTGTTTGCCAAAGAATTTAACTTTTAAAAATATTGTAATTTTCTTCACATTTTCTTCTTTTTCAAATTTTCCATGTTTTTGTAGGAAAATAATGGATGTCGTTTGCGAAGAATAACTTTCACGGGATATATAATAATCCTTTTTTTATTATTTTGAATATCGGAATTTACACTGTTATATAAGCCGTCGCCGATACGATCTTGTGAAAAACATCGCCGCCGTCGACAATTTTGTGTCGGCTTTGTACGCTATACCCGTCAAATGTTTGTCAAAATTTGAGGTACAATTTTTGTGTTGGAGCAAGTTACATAAAAAGGTTTGTTTTAATAAATTTGCGAGAAAAAGTATAATTTTCTAATAAAAATCGTATTAAAAATAACGTAATTTATAAAATTTCCTCAATATTCTTTTATAAAATGTGTTTAATGTATTTTTATTTGTTGTAGAAAGAATCATGCTGCGCTCCGCTGCTTCAGCTCTTGTAAACAAAACCCCCAAGCTGTTGGCTACGGGTATGCCATCTAGTATTACAGCCGGTTCGTTTGCACCAGCCGTTAACACTTTGATGGTACGCCGCGAACAACAGACAATGCCTGTTGTTAATCCAAATGAACCTGTGCCCAGAAAACCATACTCTCCCTTTGGTACCAAACAGTCAAGCATGGCTGAATGGACATTGGCACGTTTGGATGATTTGTTAAATTGGGGTCGCAAGGGTTCCATTTGGCCTTTGACTTTCGGTTTGGCCTGTTGTGCCGTCGAAATGATGCACATCGCTGCTCCACGTTACGATATGGATCGTTATGGTGTTGTCTTCCGTGCCTCACCACGTCAAGCTGATGTCATTATTGTTGCTGGTACCTTGACCAACAAGATGGCTCCGGCTTTGCGTAAAGTTTACGATCAAATGCCCGAACCCCGTTGGGTTATCTCTATGGGCAGTTGTGCCAACGGTGGTGGATACTACCATTACTCGTACTCAGTGGTGCGTGGTTGCGATCGTATTATTCCCGTAGATATATATGTGCCCGGTTGTCCACCTACCGCCGAAGCTTTGATGTATGGTGTTCTCCAATTGCAAAAGAAGGTCAAGCGCATGAGAACTTTGCAAATGTGGTACAGAAAGTAATTCTAGTTAGAAAACATATAGTGTAATGTAAATGAAGAAGTAGTTGCAACAGCAAACACACCAACTGTGAATTTTGTTTATGAAATAAATAATTTTTTTGTGAAATGAAAAATCGATACACGAAATAAACCTCTCTTAAATATAGTCAAAATCGAATTTTGTAGTATCATAATTATTTACTTTTTTTTATTATTTATAAACACTCTTAACTGATTGATTTAAATTTTAGATCAGCCACTAAAGCCACATGATCTGAAGGAAATACCACCGAAGGTATAGCAATGTGAGCTTTAAGTTCCTCATTAGTGGGCAATGGTATGATTTGTTCCACCTCAAAACGATCAGATTGATAAAATATATAATCCAAACAGGCGGCGAAAGCATGCGTGAAATTGGTATATTCAGGTGTACCACAGGCAGATTGAATAGCAAATGGTTGTTTAAGACTCACATTTTTTACAGCTTCTTCTAAATCTAAAAGAAAATTGTTTGTGTTAGAAAGTTATTAACTAGTATTTTAAATATGGCAAAAGTAACTCACTACTACTCCAGTCAATAAAGTTTTCGTCCACATATCCCTGAGTCATTAAACGATAAATGCCACATTCAGGAACACTATTGAAATCTCCACAGAATATAATCGATAACTGTTCGTTTTTCAGTTGATATTTTTCAATTGATTTTTTATAAATATCTTCCACAAATAACATGGCAAAACCAATTTGCAGCAAACGTATATGATCCGCATCGGGGTGGAAATACAAATGAGTGTTGGCCACCAATACATATCGATCATTTGTTGTTTTCAACAAATTTAATTGCAAAGTTGTAGAACGATCACATATACGTTCTACCAACTTTTCATTGTTTTTTATTTTTTGCCACAATTGACTAAAAACATCCAGTGTTTTTATATTTTCTCCAATATTTAGAGCAAATGTTTCTACCAACTCAAATTTATCTGACCTATAGAAGGTGGCAACACCCTCGCCACAAGTTCCCTTTTGAGCTATGATACCATTGAAACCTTGTCGTACATCTTCCAGCACTGGCCTTAGGTCATAGTCAAAGATTTTCATATCAACTTCTTGCAGACACAAAATATCACTATTGTAACCTAGTATTTCCTTAATAAACAATTGCTTTCTATAGTCGATCCTTAAGGCATATGGAGGACAATAGGGAAATAGATGATTTCTGGTATAATCACTGTCAGCATAAAGATCAGCTAAGATATTATAAGATACAACACGTAAAGAGTCTCCTTGCAAACGTTTTTGAGTAAAACAGTGTCTAGTCTCAAATGGACAGGGACCAGGACCGGCCTGTACAACATTTTTGCTAATATGCTCTACAGGAGGACCAAAAACACCTTCAGCATTACCGGGCGTTAGTTTTAATTTTAAATAATGATCCACATCTTCATTGGAGGTGGTATAAAATAATCCCTCACCACACAACTGCCAAGAAGCTAGCTGAATATTTCCTGATGCTGGCTGTAAGTAATAAAAATTATTAACTTTCTTACTATGTATGTATGTATGTTCTTTATTATTGACTTGCCATTTTAGCTTTATACCACTCAGCTTTACAGTAGTTCTTTTCAGCAAATTTCATTTCCAATTTGCTGGGATATACTACAAATCCTGCCAATATTGACGTAGGTAACACCAAATTAACCACCCAAGGTTGATTAAGAACTAGCTCAAATGTACGATCCAACACTTTTAAATGCAAATTTTCCATAGTCTCACTTAACATTTCAGCAAACGTGACATCTTCTATCTTATTGTTAGATCTTACAAATTCTATATTTATCTAAAAAAAAAAAAAATATGAGCGAAAGGCTATGTGAAATCAGCTATCTACTTACCTCACCACCGGGCACAACTTCATTTACTGGTTCCGGCACCTGGGCTGGTGTTTTCTTTTTACCCTTTTTCATTTTCTTATTTAATTCTTTTTCAATATTTCCACGTATCCTATTTAGTGCAGCCTCAATTTTTTCATCAATTTTACGACAAAAATTAAAGTCCCTATCAATCTTTAGGTCTTCATTGGCATAACGAAAACTTATGTGCAGCTCCTGGCTGTCTGGATCTTTGCGCAAATACACTTTATCCATGGTATAGTTGGTCTGATGAGCATGTGCTGCCAACGAACGTTGTTGTAAGTAAAACCGTTTGTTTTTGTTACAAATTTTTTCAATCCGGTTTTTAATTGTGTGATTAAATTGTTTTAGCGTTCGTGCCAACATAACCCCCACTGCAAACTTAAACACATTGTGTTTTTTGTTGTTTTATTTTTCTTATTGTGCTCCAGCTTTTTTTGCAAGAAAAAATGTAAACAAAAGTCAGCTGTTGAAAGGGGAGAGATAGGGTTGCCCGATTGTTAAAATGTGTACATTTTATACAGGGTTTGAAGTTTACAAAATATTTGTAGAAATTTCAAATAGGTGCAAATATGGTTAAAATCAATTTTGATGTGTATATATCAAGGGTGGGTAGAGAATTTCTTTGAAGTACAAAATTTGGAAATTCATAGATCTGACAAGGGCCGCAATATATTATTTTAGAATATTAACAACTTAAAACAAAATAAAAAGTAACATAATAATAATCAAAAATATTTTCACAAAAATGTTTGGTCTGTTATGATTACTAAAGAGATTAATTTTATTTTAACTAAAAAAACTACTAATTGGAACTTTTGATTAATTGATTAATACATGAGTTCAGATTATATAACATATTTGATTATGTTACCTTTTTTTTGCGATTTCAATGTAATAACACCTCTCAAACGTTTTGATGAGCTTGTTACTCATACTTTCTACAAAAAATTGTTTTGTATTTTGAAGGTGACGTTGAGTCTATGAATGACTTTTTTTTCTTATAATAATCATACGTTTAATGGCGATTCACTTGATTTTGAAGAATTTATTGATTCTAGTTTGAGGTTTTCATTTCGTTGCGTTACTTATGATGAAGTTCTTTATGCTCTAAATAAGCTTAAATCGAAGGCTATTGGTGTTGATAATATATCTATTACTTTTATCAAGTTGGTTTATCCTTACATTTTCCATTACATATATACCAGAGTATTCATTTTACTCGACTTTTTCATTGTTCGAATAATCGAATAACTCGAAAATGCAGTTTTTAAATTACTCGAATAATCGAGTACATCATTTAAGTTACTCGAGTTATTCGATTAATTTGTACCATAAAATTTTCCTCGATTTTTCAATGCTTATTAAAAAAGAAAACAAAAATATAGCATAAAATAAAAAATAGTCTTTCCAAATTAATATATAATTAAAATTTGCGTAAATATTTATGAATATTAGTCTCTTTTGCTTTGATAATTCCGTTGTTTCTCTATATTTAATATATTCATTGATAGTTAAATAAATAGGCCTGACAAATTTGGTCTATCAATTTGAACCAAATCTTATATTAAGGGTAGTCCGAAGTGCTTTTTGTAACTTTTGTGACGCTATAAAATGACTAGTTTTTACACTGTGAAAAAATAATGATACCCATTTAAAGGTGATTATCAATACTTTTGATAAAAATTAAAACTAATGATGAGTTTTATCCACTTTGGAATAATTTGCGATTTTGTCTCATAATCTTACTTTTTAATTTGGACACATACTAACCTATATACAACAGTGGTTTTTAGTTATATTCAAAATGTTTCTACAATATTTTTAAGTATCGGAGATGAGTATAAGGTTTTAGAATGTTTTATAATTTATTGTTCAATTATGTTTAATATTTAGAAGGCATTAAGATGATTATTTAAAATTATACAAATGTATACAGTTTTTAAGATAATTTACTCTTATTTTTATTATAGTGATCTCGTGATTATGTTTTAGTTCAATTTTGTGAAAAAATGTTTCGCAACTTTTAATTTTCTAACAATATCAGTGTAAAAATATAAGAAATTCTATAATAAATTAGTCAAATATACAATTAGTTGGAACTTCTTACTTTTCTCCATTTAATGGAGAAAATAATAAATTAGTTTCTGAGTTATTGCATTTTGAAAATGACAAAAAGCACATTGGACCATCCTTTTTTAGACAAAGTAGTTCATTGATTCTTAACATAAAGAACAAGTTTATATGCTAAACTTAATTTTAAATCCAAATTCCTTATATATTACAAATTTCATTCAAACCATCACCATACTGAGCATTTATTGGTATATAAACTACATATGTACTTTCATTCGTAGATATGTTTTTCCAAATCAAGTTAGAAATCCTTCAATATTGTAATTTAGGCATATATTTCTTTTTACTAAATATACGTTTTTTTAATAAAATTCCAATTTGTAGTACCACTTTTAGATTCAAAACATTCAATACAAATTTTAAAACATTGTTTTTATGCAAAATTTTTTAGAAAATTAAAATTAAAACATCCTAAAAAGTAGTTAAGAAAGGAAATATTTAAAATATTTTTAAAATCGAATTTTTCGATTAATCGGCATAATTTGCTCGAATAAATTGTTACTCGAAATTATTGATTTTAATTTAATCGAACAATTATTTGATTTTAATTTGTCGATTAATCGAACAAACAATATTCGAGTGAATATACTAATATATACTTAAATTTATAAATGTTTACTACATCTATATTCCCCTCTAGCTGAAAAATCGATCGTATTTTTCCAATTGCTAAGTCTAAAGTTGTTCACGGTCCTGATGACCTTAGGCCTATTTCTATCTTGCCGTCTTTATCGAAGGTAGTGGAATATCTTTTAAAGTTTCAAATAATTGATTATATCTTACCTTGTCTTTATGAGTCTCAGTTTGCTTTTCGTCCTGGCTATAGTACAACGTCTTTGCTTCTCTCTATGACTGAGAGTATAAGAGAGGGTTTGAACAGAAATGGAATTATGTGTACTAATTTCTCTTGATATTTCTAAAGCTTTTAATTGCATTAACCATGAGAAAATGATTATGAAACTCAGGAATGAGTTTAACTTTTCGCGGTCAGCCTGTAAACTTATGTTCTCATACTTGAGTGATAGGTCTCAGTTCGTTGTTTATAATAACGTCAATTCAAATGTGATGTTTTTTAGCTCTGGAGTTCCTCAAGGTACTATGCTGGGTCCACTGTTTTATATTATGTATTTAAACAGCCTTGGTGATTTTGTCAACACTTCATTATGCAGAAGTTATATTTATGCTGATGATGTTTTCCTATTGTTTAAATGTGGACGGGATTTTCCTGATGTGTTAGAGAGTAATATACATTTCTGCTTGGATCGTGTTGTGGAATGGACTCTGTCAAATTCATTTCAATTGAATGTCTCTAAGATGAAATGTTTAAGTTTTGGTACGTCACATCGCTTTCATATTTATACTATAGGTTTGCGTCATCATGTTTCGGACTATGTTCAACAGTTTCTCGGTTGTTCTTCCGAACAATTTTTGACGTTGAGGAATATTATGCGTTTTATAGCGTCATTACGAGTAGTAATCCTAAATCGCTTTGCAGATACTTTATATTTTCAAGGTCTATGAGGAATCCACAGATAATATTTCCTAAAATCTAAAATCATGTTTTTGAAAAAGCATTTTTGATTCGAGTTTCTCGAAGTTTTAATCAATTGCCATATTATTTACGTAATTTTTCTTTTTCGTTGAATATTTTTCATCGCAAATTATTGGAGCATTTATGGGGTCAATAAGGTACTTATTTTTGTTGCTTTTGAGGACTATTATTATTATTTAATTTACTGTTATATTTTTGCGGCTGGGGAGCCAATAGGAATGGGAATAATCAGAATTATATTGATTTGCTTTTGATGTTCTTTATATTGTAGATCTATATATTATTATGATCATTATTATGTAATAAATTTGTTTGGCCTATGGGCTTTTTTATTATGGAATGAAGAAATAAATAACTAAAAATCTGATTTGTCACCCAAAATCTATTTTTATATAAAAAAAAAAAAAAAAAACTCAACAAATCTTAGATCCTTAATATCGGTAAATAAGACTTCAATTGAAAAAAGGGCCTCGATTTATTTCCCAAAAAAAAAAAAAAATAAATAAATAAAAATATTTATATAGTTTTTTATATGAAAAACTAAAAATCGCTTATATATCGCATAATAACCCTCCAATTGACGAAAGGGCTCCGATTTTTGATTACTCCATTTCTCACAAAAAAAATTGATTTTTATATGAAAAGTTAAAAAAAATCTTATATCGTTAATATTTCGGTAAATAAGCATCCAATTGAAAAGGGCCTCGATTTGTGAACGCAAGGGTTGGAATTTCACGCAAATGCATTTTTTTCTGGAACATTTGAAAACACATTCACATTCATCATTTTATCTAAAAAATGGCATGGATTTTGCGTATGCATAATTCATGGAAAATGCTTAGTTTTCTTAATTATATTAATTTAAATATTTTTCAACTTATTTTTAACTTTTAATTAGCGTTTTTTTTTTTTAAAAAAAGGGATATTACCAATCGTTTATTTAATAAAAAGTTGTTTTAATTTCAAAAGATTACACAAAGTTACAAAATGAGAAAAATTTTCTGCGGCTCGGGTTTTCTCAGTCAATTCGAATACACGGTACTAATAAGTACTAAGCCTCTAATTTACTTTTTTTGAATAGACTCTAGTTCTCGCGATAAATCGCGATTTGTAAAATTAAGGAGGTTGCACTGTATATGGAAGCATATCACGAAAACGACTTGTCTGATTCTATTAAAAAAAAAAATATATCAAAAAATTCTTTCATTTTTTCTTAAAAGATGGCCTTTATATCTCCATAATAGTTGACCGTATTAAAAATAATGTAAGAACGACTTGAAGATAGTTTTAATTAGAATTTTTTGGTAAAAATTTGAATTTTTGGTGAATATTAAATAAATTAAATAAATGTGAATTTTAAATAAATAAATATTTGAAATCTGGTCAAAGTTTGAATTTTGGTGAAAAATTTAAGTTTTGAATAAAAATAATTTTTTTTTTTTTTTTTTTTTTTTTCAATAAAAATTTTCGAAACAAATTTTCGTTTTACAAAATAATTTTTAACCGAATAGGTTTCAAAGCTATAAATTTTCTAAAAATATTAAATAAACTATTATTTAAAATAACACACATATTAGTGTTCGTTTCGAAAAGAAAAATTTTTTTTGATTTTTGGATATCATACTTTTTTAGAAAGTTTTTGCAGCAGTAAAAATAATGGCGTATTTTGTTTTTTTAAGTTCCAACTCCTTCCCCTGCATATCTGCGGCTAAAAACGCACATTTTGAGCTCCATTTTGCGCAGAGACAAATCCGATTGATTTATAAAAAATTTTATTTTATACATCGATTCTACATAAAATTTTAGTAAGAATGAGCACTATTCAACCAGCTTAAAATGCATCGTGTACCAATTAGGGTGTCCGAAAAATTAACTTTTTTCAAAAAAGTTTTAAAAATATATTTTTTTTTATAAACACAGTGAAAATATACTATTTGCTTTAAAAAATGGCGTAAAAATAATTAATGTACGACTTTTCGCTTTAGAGTTATAAGACTAAGAAATTTTCAAATAATAACTATAAAAAATAATTATCTTAAAAAATAATTGTTATTTCAAAATTTTAAAACAAGTTCATTATAATTCAGAGTAGCCTTTGCATTTTATTGTTACAATATTCAAAATTTTTAATTTTGGGTTAAACAAATGTTTTTTTTTGCTATTATATGAAAATTTTAATGCCTTATAACTTTAAAGCGAAAAGTGGTAAAGTAAATATTTTTGCGTTATATTTCTAAGCAAATAGTATATTTTCATTGTATTTCTAAAAAAATATATTTTTAAAACTTTTTTGAAAAAAGTCAATTTTTCGGACACCCTAATTGGAACACGATGCATTTTAAGCGGGTTGAATGGTGCTCATTCTTACTAAAATTTTATGTAGAATTAAGATTTTTTTTATAAATCAATTGGATTCGTCTCTGCGCAAAATGGCGCTCAAAATATGCGTCTTTAGCCGCAGATATGCAGGGGAAGGAGTTGGAAATTTAAGAAAAAAATTACGCCATTATTTTTACTGTTGTAAAAACCTTCTAAAAAGGTATGATATCTCAAAATCAAAATTTTCAAATTTACCCTAATTCATATATTACAATAAATCAAATAATATGCTTTGTAGTTCGCCACCTAATGAAAATAAAAATTGTTGAGAACAAAAATTAATTTGTTTTTTTTTTTTTTTTTTTTTTTTAAATTAATTTCTACAAATAGCCAATTTAATATTATGACGGAAAATAATATTAATCGTTTCAAGTTAAAAAATACGAAATAATTGTTAATATTAAAACAGCTGCTAATATATGAGTAGTATAACCAAGCAATAGGTAAATAAACAAATTTACTAACTTTCAAAAGAGTGAATAAGTAAACAACAAACAAAACTATTAAAATGTTGTAAATTGTTATAATTGATTTTCACATTTACTAGTAATTACAAATACATTATTATATATGATACCTTCTTTTCCGTCCTTTCTACCCTTAACCATTAATCGAGAATAAAAATTGTTAACAAAGAAAACATGAGTTGGCTTTTTTCTGTGTGTGTGTGTTTTTTTATACAATTTCATCGGTAATTCATGCACTCACTGGGATTTTTTTTTTGCTTTTAATTATTATTATTATTTTTTTTTAATTTAATTAAAATCACAATTAAGAAAATAAAAACAGATACAGATAAATACACATGATTACATACAACATCATATTTTAGGTTTTGTTGGTTTTTTGTTTGTTTTTCTTATTTTTTATGTCACAGTACAAAATGCTTTAACAACTAATCTCTTAATTATTTTTTTTCATCTTTTTTTATTTACTATCAAATTATAATAGTAATTAAACATTATCATTAATTTTTTTTTTATTATTTTAAATATATATTTTCGGTTGTTTAGTTTTTTTTTTTTTTTTTTTTTTTTTTTTTTGTTTTGCTTTTTTTCATTTAATAAATTGTTTATATTATTATTAAAATTATTATTATTTTGTATATTATATATATGTAGAGATGTATGTATAGTATGTATATTATATACTTAATTTTGGTAGAATTTTCATTAATTTAATCATTATCATTAACGTTATTAATATTAAATATATGTATATATAAAATTACCGTCATCTTTATCGTTTTTTTTTTTTTTTTTTTTTTTTTTTTCAAAGAATTTTTTTTTTAAATTACTATTGCAGCACATAATTTTTATTTTATTTTTATTTTTTTTTTTTTTTTCATTTTTAATATATTTTTTTAATATATATCTTATATATGTAAACCGTTTAAAGTTAAATTTCTATTTTTTAATATTTTCTTTAATTTTATTAAATCAAATTTTAATATTTTTTTATTGATTTAAAACTTATCATTGATTTTTGGTAAGAATTTCTTAATTATTGTTATTTTTTAAATATATATTTTTTTTAATTCTTTCCCAACAAACCAAGAAACGATACAGTATCATTTATGATATCATAATTTTAAAATTATATGATAAAATATCGAAATTATATTTTCCTTAGAAAAAAACTTCAAACATTTTCAGGAAAATTAAATTAAATTGAAAATTTTTGTATCAAAAAAATATGTTATGTTATGTTTTATATGCGAATTGAATTTTTACAGCTAAAATTAGTGTAATTGCAAAAAATTAACGCGTATAAGATGAAGAAACCAATATCAGCCCGGATTTAAAGGGGGACTTGTATTCGGATTGCAAAAGTTTCGTATTACATGCAAAATGATTTGGAGCTGTATGAACATTGGTTTATTATGGCTATTTTATTAATTTTTGAAAACATATTTATAATATTATATATTGATCCAATCTTAGCATATATTTGTGTATATATTTTGCAATATATTGCTAAACTATCGCGCTGCTTAAATTTAATGATATCATTACTAATATCGTTATTTTCAAAAATTATGATATCATTTTCGAGTGTACCTTTTAGAAAGCAACCTATATCATTTTAGAATTATAAATGATATCATTCTCGGGCTTCTATATCACCGAAATGATATCGTAATGATATCATTACGATATCATTTGGTTTGTTGGGTTTCTAGTCATTTCTTAAAAAGTGTTTGTTCAATTGTTTTGCTTTTTTGTGTTTTTTTTTTTTTTTTTTAATTTGTTTTTATTATTAATTTTTATCTTGTAAAATCTAAAAACTAATTTAATCGTTTATCAATTTTTCGGTATTTATATATATTTTTTGTTTCTTTGTTTATGAATATTTGTATATATAGAATTATTTATACTAAAATAGAAAAAGTTTTTTAATAATTACATGTTGAGTTTTAACTAGTCACCAGGATGCTCTGGACATGAGCGATTTACTTCAAACCATCGATCAATACAGCTTTAAATTATTAGGACCAAAATGTTATTTAATAAATTCAACAAAAATAATAATAAAACTTACCATTTATGATAAATACAAAGACATGGCAAGCGTGCAATAATATCACCAGGATTTAAATCTTCTAAACAAATTACACATTCTCCCTTGGCATCTGATAAAACATCCTCTGCAATTTTATGATAATATAATTGTTACAAATTTTATGAGCAAACTATATTAATTGTATTGTGTTTAATTACCATTATATGAGAGTCGAGGTTTTGTCAGGCACATAACCAAATGGCATTCAATATCATCGGGTAAAACAAATTTATTACATACGGGACATTTAATTCCTAAAACATAAAAATTTTAATTTTTGTTAAACAAATAATAAACTAACATCATAATTTATATATTATAAGCAAATACATTTTGATTTAAAACATCATTTACTTAAAAAGGCGTTAATACCTAAAAAGAATTCTTTCAAAAAGAGGACAGTACGAGTTTTTGTTTGGAAGGTGATCCCAAAGACCCTACAGAAAAGGAGCTACATATGTGGGCTCAAAGTAGAGTAGCTCGGACATAGAAACATTTTAATCACTTGCCAAATTTATGTTTTAATGATTTCTAGATTTATATTCTCGCATGTGATATTTTTATTTATTTATTTATTAAAATTCAAGTAATATAAAAAAGCCTTTAAGGCCAATAAACCCAACAAACCAAATGATATCGTAATGATATCATTACGATATCATTTCGGTGATATAGAAGCCCGAGAATGATATCATTTATAATTCTAAAATGATATAGGTTGCTTTCTAAAAGGTACACTCGAAAATGATATCATAATTTTTGAAAATAACGATATTAGTAATGATATCATTAAATTTAAGCAGCGCGATAGTTTAGCAATATATTGCAAAATATATACACAAATATATGCTAAGATTGGATCAATATATAATATTATAAATATGTTTTCAAAAATTAATAAAATAGCCATAATAAACCAATGTTCATACAGCTCCAAATCATTTTGCATGTAATACGAAACTTTTGCAATCCGAATACAAGTCCCCCTTTAAATCCGGGCTGATATTGGTTTCTTCATCTTATACGCGTTAATTTTTTGCAATTACACTAATTTTAGCTGTAAAAATTCAATTCGCATATAAAACATAACATAACATATTTTTTTGATACAAAAATTTTCAATTTAATTTAATTTTCCTGAAAATGTTTGAAGTTTTTTTCTAAGGAAAATATAATTTCGATATTTTATCATATAATTTTAAAATTATGATATCATAAATGATACTGTATCGTTTCTTGGTTTGTTGGGAACTTATATTATAAATAAAATAAAATATAAATAGAAAATACTAATTATAAAAATTATATAAAATATTATATAAACATAATATATACCATAAAAATATGAGTGTTAAAATACTTCTACAAGTTGGCTCCCCATACAATAATAAATAATAAAAAAGTCCCAAAGTAGTAGCTAAAAAAAGAGACCAAAAAAATTAACACACACAATCTTTATCCACGAGCAAGAAAAAGATTCACCCGAAAGGCATTATTTGAATGCGAAAATATACGGAGATCTAAAGATAAATAGTTCCAGGATCTAGCAACCCTCACAATAAATGAGCGCTCATAGAAACTACTCCTTATTCTAGGAACAATAACCTGAGGATTTCTGGTCGAATGTGAGAAGTTAAATTCAGCGCAAAGGAGATACGGCACACCACTTCTAATTACTCTATGAAAGAACAAAAGGTTACCCAAAACTAAAAATTCTTTAAAGTAACATACTAAAAAATTTCTAATAAAAGGTGATATATGCACACGTTGTGAAATATTGTAAACATAACGCACAATAATATTCAGTAATCGATTCAACTTAGCAGATACACAAGCCGATGTGCCAGAAAAAACTTCAATACCATAAACTAAATGTGACATTAATAGTGCATAAGCTAATCTGTACCTAATCCGACAAGGTAAATAAATTTGTCTCTTATATTTTTCGAGGTATTTGCATTTGAAATTTCAACTATTTCAATTTTGAGACATGTATTGAAGAATTTCAAACAATAAAAATGTCCTAAAATATTTGCAAAAATTTATATATTTGAAATACAAAATAAGAAATATCACATTAGAAATATGAAAAAAGCAATAATACAAAAACATGTGTAAAACATTAAACATAAAATGATTAAAAAAGATTCAAAACATATTTGCATCTTAAATTACGTAGATTTTATTTTGTCATACTTTTCAAAAACAAGAGAACCAAAAAATTACATTCAAATATTTCGGGTGAAAAATAATTTTTAATGGAATATTTGTATTTGTGGCACCCTATAAATTTAACATCACTTAGAAAATGTTCAAAAATTTCTGCAATCATTGGTATGATTAGCGAGAATTTATGATTTCTATAAAGGTTATTATGTTCTCATTTAAATGTCATCTTGGCTCTTAATGATTTTTTTTATAATTTTTACCACTATTTTTAGATTTTTGCAACTTATTAAAGTTGAGTTTGTATCAAAAGATTTTACACTATCTTATAGACAAGATTTGGGATCATCTTTAGCAAAGTTAAGCGTAAATAATTGATTTTTTTAAAGCTGTGTAAATAATTATGAAGTATAAAAAATGAGTGTAAATACTTTTGAATTAAGAAATCTACTCTACACATTTCAGGCTTTACAACAACAAAAGAACAAAAGAACTTTTTCAAAATATTTCATAACAACAAAAATATTTGACTTCTTTTCAAAATTTTCGAAAAATTTGAAAATGTGTATATAAATATGACTATGACTGTATAATAAATGTGAAAAGTGATTCCTTATTATTAAAAACTAATATTTCCTCTGAAACTTGTAATTTTTTAAAAATATTTAATATATAAATTTTTTTAATTTTAACTTTTTTAATCTATTTTTTTTTTTTTTAATTTGGTATTTTTTTTTTTTTTTTTTTTTTTTTTAAATCTGAGAAATAGGTGTTCAGTTCTTTCAAAAATGGTGCACTGGTACGCAAAGAAATCTCCACTAAATTGATTTTCTTATGATTTGACTCGTTTAATAAATAGGTCACATTGGTATAACTCAAAAACATTTTGTCAAATTTACATAAATAAAACTACAATAGATGCCGACAAAAAATTACCTTCAAGTTATCTTAACTTTATATATTTATTTGCTCAATAGTTTCAGCTTTTCTGAAATTAGTGGCGAAAAAAAAACGAATTTTCATGCAAAATTAGAAAAATTTTCGGTTTTTAATCTCTTCTTTAAAGCTAGGTATAGTAGGAATAAATTAAACTATATACTATAATTTATTAACAAATAATTATTTTATTTACAATTAACTGAACACTTATAGTAAAATTTTCAAGCAAATTGTGTACGTATACGTAATAGATATTTATAATATACATAATATTAGGTATACGTAACATTTTATAAAGATTTTTAATATAGATCTCTTTACTTAATTGTGAATTAAATCAAGATTTGTGTATAAATTTTGCTGATTAATGACTTATTTTATTCGTAAATATTTTACTTTTAAATAAAAAAATAAAAAAAATTAGGCACTGATTTCTGAATAATTTTGAAAATATTGAGCAGATAAAAAATAATGTTAAGATGACTTGAAGTCAATTTTGTTCCGTATTTTTAGTGTTTCTTATACAGTTAGGGACAAAACTATTTGTACACCTCATATATTTCGTATACCTTCACGCACATTTTCGACAGATCCGCTGTTTTTATACTTGCTTACAATGTATTGTACTGTGGAATGTTGCAAATTTACTAAATTACTTATATTCCGGAGAGATTTTCCTTTTTTATGTTCATCAATAATTAAATTTTTAATATCCAAACTCAACTCTTTTCGCTTTCCCATTTTTGATGTGCTTATTATTCAAAACGTTAAAACCAACTTCTTATTTTGTAAAATAAAACTCGATTAACGAAGAAAATATAACGGTATTTAAAAAAATCATCATACAAGAGTCCAACGTACAAATAATTGTACAAAGTACTGATGTACAAATACTTTTGTCCCAAAGATTTTTACTTAAATTGTACTTTTTTTTAACAATGTGTTATATATTAATTTATTTTTTATCAAATAATTCAATAAAAATGGACCTGAATTAAAACTACATATAATAATTTTTTATTCTTTATAAATTATTGAAGATATACGAAATGCATGGGTGTACAAATAGTTTTGTCCCTAACTGTAAATGGAGAAATATTAGATTTGCCCATAAAAAATCAGACAAATTCAAGCCAACGCCGAAATATTTACAGTCAGCCACCGATTAGTCTACTAGACCGAATAAAATGTCTTGAGAATAGAATACCTAATGTTTCCGAACGTATCTATTTCATTTTACTGACCGTACAACAATAAACATTTATTGAAGTGGACTATGGTTGGTATGCGTAATTTTTTTTCTAAATATTTATCATAAGAAATTTAAAAAAGTGATCTAAATATAATATGTATGTAGATGATAATAGAAATTATAATAGATATTCTATAAATTTCTTCAAACATTTTGTCTTTGTTTTTCAATGAGAGTATGTATGAATATTTGTTCAGAAGTCTAACGGGAAAGCATTCAGCATATTACTTATTATAGTATTCTTGTACAAACAATTAGAGAAATTGAGATTAAAAATGTAAAATTCTAATTGGAATATTAATTATTCCCTCAAAATAAATAAATGCAATAACAACAACTTACCATTAAACGACCATATTTGTGATGGAAGTGAGGTTGCTGTATATACTCGTCCGATACTATTAGCTGCACCATTTGAGGCCGATTGAGCTGCTAAAGCTATACTTTCTACGAAGCTAGCTCCCGCCATAGAGACGCCCTGAAAGTAATCCTAAACATTAACAAAGACATTCAACTTGTCTAAACAGTGGCGAAGAGACAATAACTTACACGTAAGTTATCTCCCAATGTATGACGTTGCAAGTGATTGTTGTGACCTTGTTGTGACGACATTGTTGATGAACTGGCATAATTATTGCTATTAGCTGCTGTCGAATTGCTGGCATGTGTATGTTGATTGTGATCGCCGGATGATGAACCGGTGCCCTGAGCATGCATATCGGGTACAGAACTCAAACTACGGGCACGTTGTCGGTCCACCGATGAACTAGTCAATTCGGCACCAGTCGAGCTGCTCGAAAATGTCCGCGAACGAGGGCTCTGGTGACCGCTGGTGGCGGGTGTACTCGCCTTTGCGCCCATTCGTTGTCAGATATTAATATGTATGAGAGGAGGATTTGGATAAGGAGTAGGTAAAGGAATAGGATCAGGGAGAAGGATGCTCTATTGAATTCTTTGCAAACGTATCTATCTATAAAATTCCTTTGTCTGTACAAAGGTTATTGCTAAATATTATTTGGTGTTATATGTTACGTCTCTATTGTTCTAAAATCTATTTATTTGTTAGTTTTGTTGTGGGTGTGACTGACTATGTGCTGCACTATTGTAGTAGTTGTAATTTGAACAAGGATGTTAAAAAAGTTCAAAGTTTCTTCAAGTTATTCATCGTACTTAACTCCATTTGTTTGTTGTTTGTTTGGATTTTTGTTGTTTTATTGTTTGCTTGTTTTTGGACTATATATTGGTTGGTTAGTTGGTTTGTTTGTTGTCTACTATTATTTTTCCTTGTAGATATTATTTTTGTAATTCTCTCTTCCTTACTTTCTTTGTTGTTCGTTGTTTTGGTAAATCCAGAGGATTAATTAATTATTATTTTTTTTTTTCACACAGACAAATAAACAAAACTTTCGGTTATTTTTATTTCATCTACCTCTTTTCTCAAGAGAAAAGTCCTTTTAGAATATCAAATACAACATAAGAAAATTAAAGTAAAATACACTATACGACAGCGGCTAATACGGACGTCGACTTTTCTTTAAGACGACGTTTGACTGCTAGTCTGGTTTTATGATGATGGATGAATTTGTTTTTCTTCTATTTTTTTCTCTGTTCTCTTGCTGTCTGTATATGTAATGCAATAAAATTAAGGTAATATGGTTAAAACTTTTGCGTTATTATATATTTTCATTAAACTATTCATTTGCCAAAATAAACACTTCAATTTTTTTTCCTTTTTTTGTAAAATTTTTATATATTTTGTTCTGCTTTTACGTTTTTATGCAATTTTACATGTCCGTCTTAAAAAAAATTTTCTTACTTAAGTTCTTTATTTGTTGTTCCTCTATGCTGTTGTTGACATTTATCGCATACTTTGACAATTTCGCAAATTAGTACAGGGATCGGAAAACGAAAATAAGTATGGTAACATTTTGTTATTGGGCGATATGTGAAAGGTAGTTTGATCTGGCAACAATGTTTAAATATGATATCGTTATAATATATATTTTTCCATTTTTTTAAAAAACACTGCCAAAAATTACAAGAGTTTAGATATTAGCCCTTTATTTTGAAAGTGATCTAAATCCCTTCATGAAAAATAATTTATTTATTTAGATTTAATCTAAAAGAAAACAATTAAAATTAAATACAAATGAAATAATTACGTAAAAATGTTAATGTTTTTATACTTCTCCATTTTTATGGATGTACTTTGGCCACTTCCAAAATAAACGGTTCATATGTATGATTATCATTCAATTTGTAATTTTCACAATATTCTGATCGTTTTAAATTGAGGTAAAAGGGGTCGAAAATTACGCTTAATTCGGGGAAATATGGTGCAAGTGTTTCAATAGTTACCTTTTATTTATCTATTATTCTCTTAGATATCTTGAATATTGATAAATTTCGGAAATTTTAATAAAAATATAATAGTGCTTATAATCAAAAAAGTACCAATAAAAAAAAAAAAAAAAAAAAAAAAAAAAAAACAATTTTAAAACAAAGTAAGATTTTTTGAAAAAGCAGGTACATACTAAAAAAAAATCTAAAAATTTGCAAAAATACGCTAGTTTTAAAAAAAATACCAGTTAAAACCGAAAAAATAATATGAAAATAAAAGTTGAAAAAGTACCAATATTAAAAAAAGTACAAATTTAAATGAATATCAATTTTAAAGAGATTAAAAATATTCAAAAAAATTTTCATTTATATAAAAAAAAAAAATAATATTGAAAAAATAATTAAAAAAAGTTTAAATTTCTGATTTAAAGTACCAATTTCAACAAAAATGTTACTACCAAGCACCCGAAAACGTTTTATTTTTATTTTTCAATCAAAATAAATATCTTTAATGTTCAAAATGTTTTTTCATTTGTTGAAAAAAATATGGGAGGGATTTTTATTTTTAAAATAAATATCCATCAATGATGAAAAAAATAAATATCTTTAACGATAAATATCAGTTCGAAAAAAATTTCAAATGATTGTTTTTTTATTCATACTTTTGTTTTCAAAATATTTTTTTTTTTTTATTCAAATGAAATTGTTGTAGTTTAAAATTTTTTCCAACCGATGAAAAAAGTTCAAAATAATTTTCAACTTTTGTAATAAATATCACAAAAGATATTTATATTTTTTATTTCCATCATGATGAAAAAAATCAAACTATTGATGAAAATAAAAAAAATCATGATGGATTTTTATTATTTTTTGAACATTAAAGATTGTTTTTCGATTGAAGTAAAAATAAAAAGATAGTTTTTTAGTATTAAAATCCGGTCTCTGGTTACTAGTCTTAGTAGTAGTACATTAGTAAGCCAATTATGTACATTTTAATCCAATTATGTGAACTTACTTAAAACTTACATTGCAAAAAGTTAAACAAGAAAATAAATACGTATCCTGATAACTCTGTCAGATAATAACGATATACTTATTATAAAAATTCAATGTTAGCTTTATTAAGATAATAAAGATACATTTATTTCACTTTCTTGGAAGTAATTATAACTTAAAATTATGCTCTTAGTTCGAATTTTGAAGTGGTGATCATTTAAATTTTTGGAAGCACTTGATAGTTTTTATGCTTGGGTATGTTTTTTATTTCTAATATACGCAATAACTCCATAGAAAAGCTTTACCATAGTTTTTAATAAAATCCATAATACCCAAAAGTAATCAAAGAAGTTTCAATCATTTGAAGTTAATATAAAATATACATGTATTCAATACACATAAATAAATATTGATATTTCTAACTTTTTATTTATTTCATCAAAACCAAATTTTATATAAGAACCATTAAAATATTTATATATAACTACATACACTCTTTTTTATTTTAATACACATAAATTGAATATGTATCTTAAAAAGAATAATGATTATAATTTTCAAATAACTAAAGAATAAAACAGAGTTAATTAGTGTTTTTTATATAAAAAATATCTATGATTAACATTCTTGCTAATTTGTTTTTCATTTAGTTGCAATATAGAGAACAGTTAGAAGATAATCATATATATTTTTATTAGTTTGGAATTTTGGAAAACACAATTGTTGTTATCTATTTTACTATTTCTTGTGATATTTTTATATATGTATGTATATATTAATGTATATAGATTAATTCTAAATTTAATTGTTGTATTATATTATTTTGATGTGTACTTTTTTGTTTTTAATATTTAATGTTATTGTAAAGCAAGAGAATTTGTTAAAAATTTAAACTAAATTGAAACGATTTCTCTTGACGCTTATTTTCTGGTTGCTTTAAACGATTATACGCTATTTGTTAGCATTGCACTTTACAGTATTGGCCTCGACGTTCTAAAACTTCACGGTATTCTTTATAGTTCATCTGAATTTCCTGAGAACGGTAGCGGGTTAATTTAATAGCTTTACGTGTCTCTGGTGTAATGACAGCACGATAACCACCTTTTCTTAAAAGAGAATCAATAGTTTGTATCTGATCCCAGCCTTTGAGAGGAAAAGAAAAATTTAATAAACCGATTTACAACCAAAACATGTGTAAAATGCATATACCTTGTTCTGTAGCTACTTGTGGTAAATAAGTAGCAGTCCGTTTACAACCTCTTTCATTGATGAATTCAATACGTATGCCATGTACACCTAAAGTCCAATCCAAATGTCCATTGGCCTCTTCAAAATTTTGCAAAATCGATACAGAAACTGTCAATTTTGGTAGTTCATCACGTGAGATCGGAGCAAATCGTGAATCTTTCAAAGCGCTAGTTAAGGCATATTCGCGCAAACCCGAATGAAGATGCATAGCACTAAATGTTCCAATACAACCGCGTAAACGTTTATCACGTCCCGTCTTCCAGGTAACAAATAAAGGGCTTTTGGAAGAGAAATAATACAAAAAATAATCTGAAATCTGAAAGCGTAAAAGTCGTGATGTAAATAAAATACTTACTAAGCATCATTAGTGAATGGTGGGGTACCTGGTCCCTCCATATTATTGAGCTCACAATCTAAAACTTCAAAACAAAACAAACACATATCGGGTACGGCCACATTGTCCAAAGGCTTCAAAGAGTAACCATTTGTTAACCTAACCACTCCTTGGTGATGATTGTAATCATTTTTACCATCGCCATTAGTATACAAATGATTGGACCCACTACTAGTACCACCCGAATTATAGGAATTATGATTGTGATAATGATTGGACATAATGTATTTACGCTTTTTACGCTTTACTTTCACGTTTACAAAAATATATATGTATATATAAAAAGTTAATTTATTTTATATATATTTTAGTTTGTTTTTGTAAATTGTTTTCTTTTAACTTTTAATGATAGTGAAAATTAATTTATTTTAATTTAGTCTATTAACGTACGCTAATCATTAAATTAATGGCAGTGGGTATATGATCTAATTAATGGTTAGGTTTATCTGTAATTTGGAATACAAAAAAACACAATTATTGGTCTTTTAGGTGATACATTTAAGTTACAATTTAACATACAAATATAAAAGATAATATACGAGAGTCAGAATCTGCAATAATCTAAAAAAGTGCAAGTTGTAATTTTTATACGAAATTTTAGTTATATTAATTGGCCTAAGGAGGCTATATAATAAATAAAAAATTTTCTATTCGAAACTATTCGATTCACCCGAAAAATATTATACTTAGAAAACTGTTGCACTGATGTTAAACTCGGAGAATCATGCATCAGCAATAAACAATCATCATCAGGGCTTCCAAATACTATGAGGTGAAAAGTGAAAAAGTTATTTATTTCTTAAATGAGTAGTAATAGTTTTTTCTGAATACAATATAATTTAATAAATCGTACAAATGTTATATATTTATTTACATGTGTAAATTAAGGAACATTACTAACCGTCCATCTGGCACCACAATTTTTACTATAATGAATAATTTTCCAAGTGACGTCTTTTATTTCTCTTATTCTTACCGTTTTATTGATATTTACGAAATGTCAGCAAAGATAAAGGAAAACATAGCAGAAGAAAAAAAATATATATGCCAGTCACAAAGAATTAAGAAAAAAGTTAACCCATTTCTAATGTCTCAGAAAATCCTTGACCCTTTCAGAATATGAAATTGTTAAGAACATTTTGTACATTTGTTAAATTAAATACCTTCATTCAATCTATTTAACTACTGCTTCTGGTAAATCTTTTTCCTCTTTGTTTCTTTTTTTTTTTGACCTTTCTCTGCTCCCCACTCGATGTTTTTTCAATGGTCAAACACTGGACAGTTTTCTTCTTTGTTTAACTGTTTCTTTAAGTATAAACTTTGGGGAAATTGGCATCATCCTCATCCGGATCACCTCATACGATTTATAATTTAGAAATTTAATAGACCAATTCGAAGATTTTCTTTAATATTGAGGAATTTTGGTTCGCACGAAACACAACTACACTGTCCAACTGTTTTTTATTATACGACGAACAGAGACCTTTGTCAAACAATTTTAACGGCGGCGTCTGTATGCAAAATGCAAGAAATATTGCCGGCGTTTCAAAATCAGATATGAGTCGGCCGAATATAATAAACTTACTAAAATCGTAAAAAAAATATTATTTTGGATACAAATATATTTATATTTTTTTCCATCAATGATAGATAGTACTTTTAACCCTGAAATATTGATGTAAAAAATGTTCAGGAAAAATTAATTGTTTAGAAGTTAAAAAACGTTTTTCTGTAAGAAACTAAAAAATTTTTGTTTTTAAAAAAATGGATAAATCAAGATTACCAGCACAGTTGATTTTTAAAAAAATTTGATAGTGATTCTACAGTGTCGTTAGATTTATATGAATATCTGTTGTAAAACTAATGTGATTCAATTTATATTGATATCCTTTAAAAGCACTTTTAAATACAATTTTAATGATATGTAACACGATTATATTCATTTACTCTTTGACAAGAACAACCAAATTTTTTAATCGGCATAGCGGTACTTTTATGCTGCTTTTTTTTGTTACTAAAAAATTGGGTAAAAGGGAAAAATTATTTTAGCTGATTATGGCAGCACACACAGCTGCTGACTACGCGCTATTGTAATTTGGGCTTTATATGGCAATGGGCGCCTTTAAATATATAGGAAAAATTATGCTTATGATTCGTAATGATTTAAAATTGGAAAATTATATTGTCAAACTTACAAACCATACAATTCTTGGAGTTCTTAAAATTTGTATTCCTAATTAATTTTTAACTAATAAAATATATATCTACTTAAATTTGTATTAAAAATTTATATAAATTAAAAAAAAAATCATCGCCTTGTATTTTTTCTGTGTACTGTCGTGCAACACTTAAACCAACAACTTGGCATTACTTTTTTCATGATTTTGTTTTTTTAATTTCCTTTTGTTACTTTCTTCTTTTGATTTATTGTAAAAACAACTCTGTTTTCACTCACTTGTCATTCAATTTTGTTCTCTCGACAAATTTGCTTCGGCCGTTTGCGTTGCTAATCTGTATTTTTTCAAAGAAATTTGAAAAGAAATAATTAAAAAAACATAAATATATAATTAGCACGCATACAATATACGAAATATTTTAACAAGCTGATTTCGTTTACAATAACCGTATGAATAAAAGTTTTATACAATAAAAAAGTTCATTAGCCCGGCCAAAGAAAAAAAAAAATTGCAAATACTAAGTGTGAGTGGGAAGCGAAAAGTGAAAAGAAAAAACGTAAAAGTGAAAAATCGATCAAATAGGCTGTAGCAAGCAAACTTGTGACCACTAACCAATAAAAAAGTTAGTATAGAAAAATTTATCAAAACGACGAGTGTTAATAAACGAATAAAATAAAAATTTTGAACAGCCGGGTGTTAAAGAATTTTTGTTTTGATTTATTAAGAAAAAAATATTAAGAAATACAAGAAAATAACTCAAATATAAACAAACTTTTAAAGTAGCAAGTCAACCAACAATAAAAAAGTAAAATATTAGCTTAACAATGCATCAGTGAAAAGGAAACGAAGAAAAAAAAAAAAAAAAAAAAAAAAACGCACATACTGCATTAACATTTCAGTTGTATATAAAAACAACGACATATTGTTTGTATTTGTAGCTTTTTTAATAGGCGCCAAACATCACCCTTTAACCCGCCCGTCCATTATTTTAATTGTCGATTCATAATAAACACGACACTTAAAAACAAAAAAATAAATAAATCAATTCTACCACCCTTAAACAGAAAAAAGCAAAAAAAAGAGGAATTCTTTTTTGTTTACATAAAACGACAAGTGCAGTCATTCTGTTCTGTTCTGTTTTTTTTTTTTTTTTTGTGCATGATACAATATATACAAATCAATCTAGTGTTAATAACGGTAAGTTTATTTTTAGTTGCATTTTTTTTTTTTGTACTCTTCTTTATTAGAAAATGTATTTCAAATTTATGTTAAGAAGTGCGACATAAAAAAATGTTACACACTTGCACAAAGCATTTTTTAAAATTAGATACAAATATATCGTCACCGAAAATGCAAAGCAACGTAACATCACATTTCATAACTTTACAGGAGTCACAAAAAACTTTCTAAAATCTGAACAAATTGTCTTACAAGATTTTTGAGATATTACATCCTTAAATATTTATTTATTTTTATTTTATTTATTCAATAATGTAATACAAAGCCGTTTCATGGCCAAAATATAAATATGTATTACATAGTAATAAAAATTCTGAGTAATTAACAATTTGTAAACAATAATATATAATATTGCCTAATATTGATGAAGAATATTTTTATTGGCACTCATCAAGATCTTCGGCACACTTGAAATTATTATATTTTTTTACGCCTTAATAAAAGTTTTTCTGTGTAGCCGGCCTGCGGCCGGGCTTAAGGACTTTCTCCTCTGGGTATGTCGAACACCGGCTTCGCTAAATAAGCTTTTTTCGAATATCAAATTTTTTTTTAAGTTCCGCCATTTTTATACAATTTATTAATATGGTAATGATATATATCATTGAAAAGGTATTTATAAGTGCTTATAAATGACATCAATATAATTAAGATCCGACAATTATTAATAAAGATATTCAGGAAAATATATTGAAACTTTAAAGGCCTATAACTCGTGAACCGAGCTAGAGCGAACAAATTTTTTTATTGCATTATAATCACATGTAAAAGTACTATAGAATCACTACCAAAGTTGTTTAAAAATCAACTGTGCCGAAGATCTTGATTTACGCCTTTTTATTTTATTAAAATTTTTTTTAACCACGTTATGTGGTTTACGTTTTTCAAGATTTCAATTCTTTGAAGCCAAAAAAACGTAACATCAATACAAATTTTAGAAAAATTATAATTAAAAAGATTTCTGATAACTTTTACTCCAAAATTTTAATAGCTATTATATTTTTAATAATTTGCAATCTGAATTCGTAAAAAAAAAAAAAAACATTTTTCTTTAACGAATGCGATGTTACGTTATTTTGACTTAAGAAAATCTATGCCTTCGTTAATATAATCGTTATTTTTTGAGCTAGAAGTCTAAAAATTTGTGATTTTTCCACGTATTTTGGAAAAATAAACTATACATCAAAAACACAAATTTAACAATTTTGATGTTACATTGTTTTGCATTTTCGGTGGCAATATATTAAAACAAATTAAATATATTAATTGCATACAACTGTATGTATATATTTAAAATTATCCAACATGAACTTTAAATCTGCAAAATAGTGATGTGTATGTGAAAAGACAATGGTGGGTTCAAAATGTTAACAATTAAAATAGCAATCAGTTACGAAAAGACAAAGAACGAATAAAAATACAAACATATACGCTTTTTATAGATATTAAGTACTTAATTTTATTCCATATTTATTTTATTTAAAGTCTTAAGTTCTAAATTTTATATTATAGATCAAAATAAAACTCAGATGCAAAAATAAAAAACATTTTGTAATTTTTATCGATACACATTTTTTATTAAATTATGATAAGTTTAAACAAGTAAATATTGTTAGTTAATAAATTAAATATGCTCTCAAAAATTTAAGTTCCATCTATATTTTACAGCCGCCTAAATCTCAACATTTGCTATTTTTATGTTTTCTTGTTAAATTTCCCATCTTAACATTATTTGCTTTTTTATTTAACAAATTTAAGTTATTTATCAGTTATTTGCATTTAACGAAAGGGGGTTTACATAATAATTATTTGCTTTTTTATAGTTAACGTTTTTTATATAGATTTAATAGTCTTGCTAGCTGAAAAAATTGTACTCATTGATTACTAATAGTTTAAATTGTACTTGTCGGCGTAACGTTTCTCTTGACAAGGCCACTCTTATTAGTGTGTGTTGTTATTGTTATTTTCAGTTCACTGCAGTAAATTCTCACATGTTTACTTTGAGCCTTATCAGTTAATGGTTGCGGCCAAAATAAAAATATACTCATAGATAATAATATTTATTGTATTAATAATATTTCACTTTTAACCAAAATTTTTTGCTTACTATAAAGAAAACCTTTTTGTCGTTTAAAATGCCTACTTATTAATAGAATAACGACGATTTTTTCATAGTGTTTTTCTTAATATATATTTTTTTTTTTTTTTGGAAAATCCCTTGGAAACACCCAGACTGCCTTATTTTCTATACATGTGTATGGTAATAAACATGTTTTTTTTTTAAATTTTATTTGTAAAAGGTTTAAAATAAATATACTTATGTATGTATATGTACACATACATATGTATGTATGTATGTATGTATGTACAAATGTATTGCTTCCTTTTTTCTGAGAATAAAAAATTTGGCATAATATATAACAACTTTCATTAAACTGCTTAATAAGTAAATACCAAACAAATTTATTACGAAGGCGGACCAATAAGAAATGATTTATTAAACTTTGCTCGTAGATAATTTAAAATTAAAGTTCATATCTTGTCCAGTACCATCTGCTGTTAACGGACATGTGTACAAATTTGAGCTCTGTTCGAAATTACTTCCTGATGCTTTTTCATAAGAATGAAACAAATTCGAATTTTGAGTTGAAATAATTTAATTATTTCTTTATTTCTAATAATCCATAATTTTTTTATAATTAATAATTCATCATTTGGCCGGCAAGACAAATGAATTAGTTTTGACAATTTCTATTCTATTTTATATTGCCAAACATTACCAAACATAAAGAAATTGCCCGGCGAAACAAGATTTGGCACAACTAAGAACTGCGCACGAAAAATTTAGTGCATACATTTCAGCATATAAAAATAAAATCAATCTCATTGAAATTTTGATTTTGTTAAAAACTGTTTTTAAATTAAATAAAAAAAATAGTAATAATTTGGTCTGCCAAATTATTACTATTGTGTTTCGTTTACTTTTTTTTTAAACTCTATTTTATTTTTTAGTCAGCTTTAAGTAATGTTAAAAAATATTTTTTAACCCTATAACCCTATACATTTAAAATGACAGAGTTCTGGACATTTATTGGATTGGTCTCCTTTGGTACATAGCAGCACTATTTGCTTAATACAACTAAGTTATTTTTTTGGTGTAGTAATGAGAAAAGAAATGAGGCAAAACAAATTAGAATTCGTTGTATTATTTAACAATAGAAAATAATCTTTATGATGGCCCTCATTTGCATACATTTCTCTGTTAAAATTGTCATTTATTTTGATGGAATGCCTTTTTCCCCACATGTACAAATGTCGTTGCAGACCAAGAGTTTATTCGACAATTTCCATTTTTTATACGATATTTATCTAATACATTTCCCATAATATCTGTGATATGGAATCCATGACCTAGATGCAGTAAAAAGCCAGTAAATACTTTTTTGTCTCCTTTTATACAGCATTTTTGGAAATTTTCTGATAAAAAATACAGAGCAATTTACAGAATGATTCACATTTCATCCAAAGATGTACATATTTTCTCTAAAAATTACTATTTTTAAGACCTTAAGAAATATTACTGAAAAAGATAAATTAATTTAAAAAAATATTGACAAAGTGTATATTATGTTATGTTGAGAAATAAATTATTTTCAAATTAGAACAAAATATCTTTTAGTAAAAAACTAACGAACTTATTGATTCGCCCTCGTACAAATTTAAAAAATATAAAAACATTAATAACTATTTTATTATAAAGCTAATTTTATTTTAGCTTTTAAAACATTTTAATACTATTATTAAAACACATATTGATCATTTACTTCAACGTTCAAAATTCTTGAATTTTGTTTTTTGTACAAAAGTTTCATATGTAAGACCTTTCTCAAATTCTTTTTTAAAGTCAAGAATTAAGCAGTTATCTTTGTCTCTCAAGTTTGATCACTTTTTTGCATTAATATTTCATTAAAAATATCTGTCTATTCCAAGTTTAGTTTTTGATCTTGCTAATATAAAATTGCCAACAATTAATTTCGTATCCCTGCTTTATGTATAATTAATTTTTATAAAATTAGCAAAATTTAAAAGGTTTTTTTGCTCGCACCATCCTATGAAAATATTTTATTAAATTTGAATAAGCTTTTTAAAAAATATATATGTATGTATATACCTTCACACTTGATATATTGTCGTAACACCATTTCCAAAAGTAATTGGGGTTATTCTTAATATTTTTTTTAGAATTTATGTCATCATATCGCGTGTCTGGAAAAATATAACTTGGGTTTAATATGTGTGTTTTTTTAATTAAAAAATTTCCCGTTTCCTGGTAACATTTATAGGTACACATTTTACTATCTCATGCCACATTAATGCGGAATACAAGAAATTTGTTATAAAAATATTTCTGTATACAAAAGAAAAAACCTCTTAATCAATACTTAATGATGCTATTTTTACAAGATAAACGTATGTATATATTTTTTTACATCTTTATTGTTATCAAAAATAAATACAATTCTTATCGTATTTGTGCAATAAGTTGCACACTCATTTCCACAACTGCCGTTGAAACATTATATACATAATTGTACTTTATATAATTCAAACCAACAATAATAAACAAGTGTGGTGATTCATTAAAGTTCTATGTCAAAGTCTTAAATTTTGCACTCATAGTTAACTTTACCAGACCGAGTGCTTGCTAGTCAGTCACACTTATTTACGTACATATGTATGTATGTATGTATGTATGTATGTATGTATGTATGTATGTATGTATGTATGTATGTATGTATGTATGTATGTATGTATGTATGTATGTATGTATGTATGTATGTATATGACTGAAAAGTGATAACATTGGTGTGTCCATCCATTACAAATAGTAAGTATAACATGAATTTGTACGCGTATAGTTTTCGATGATGATGACTATAAAAAAAAGGAAACACATTCACATGCAAATGTTATTAAAACCTTAAAAAAATGTTCATTATTAACATACATATAAACAAATTAAGTTGAGTTTTTCTATCTCATTGTCATTGTTAGCAGCTATAAGTTAATTAGATTTGGCACATATTTATAAAATATATTTTTAACAGTATATGTATGTATACAGAGATTCAATTCTAATATTAATTACGCAATGTAGATATTTGTTGGTATGTAGTATTTATCAAAGTTCTTAAGGCCAAACAAAACATAATTTCTAAATTATTTAAGTGGAACAATATCAAATAAATCAGTAGACTTTGAAAGAAAAAATATCATAATTAATTTTTAGGAGATCTCAAAAACTTTTAAAAAATTAAAGAGGAAAGCTATTTTTTCGTAAATGTTACTTCCAAAGTTAGCAACCGGAGAAAGATGCCAATTAGTGTAAACAAAGCATCTTCAAAAGATTAATTTTACTATTAAAAAACGTTTAAATTACGTTAACTCGACTTAATATAGTTTGTTAAAAGTCGACAGATACTTATAAAGACTGTGTTCTAAAAAAATTCGTGCACACTTTAAGGATTATAACAAAGAATAATAAGAAAAGAAGGCTTGTCAAAAAAACCTAACTCTGTTGTCAAAAAAAACCTAACTTTAAGATTGTGTTAGTCAAATTTTATTTTTATGTATTTGTGCTGAAACCACTTTCACCACACATCATAATCATACATAGTTGCACAAAATAGTATTAACAAATTATTAATTATAATTCATCACAATTATATTCGCAGATTTTCATCTTTAGATGTATAATTATAATTAAATTTTTTGGCTTTTTATTGATGATTCTGTTTTATTTTTAATACCAAAAGTAGCAACCAAAGAGTAACAAGAGATGAAACTAAGTCGGTTGTCAAAAACCTAACTCATGCAACAACAAAATACATGTAATCAAATACATTTTGTTGTTGTAAAAAGAAAATAAAAACACATTTTTGTTTACAAAACAACAATTTTGTTTAAATGTCAATCGAGAATTTCGTCTCTATATGCTACTCTATGGCAGCAACATTGTCCGTTCAATTTAAATTTCAACATACAAAAAAGGAATGTCAAAAATAAAAAAATATTTTTTCAGTTTGTGGAAACTATTCGTTTAACGGGAGTGAAAATACAATAAACGTGTGTGAAAAAATAATAAAAATATCGTGTGTTAGTGGAAAAATGTGTGTAAAAAATATTTAGGAAAATATTTGTTTATTTTGTGTTGTTTCTCTCTCTCACCAGTGTGTTGAATTCACACAGAACTTGTATGTGAAGAGAGAGAAATGTTGTTGTTGTAGGAAAGAGTACTATTTTCTATTCTTAGTATTCTTTGGATTATAACTTTTATTATTCGTAAAAAATTGGTTACCGTTAACTTGTTTAAATTTGTTATTATTGTACAACAAAACGATTTTTTATTAAAAAACAAAATTTTCACCAATAATTAAAGTTTTTACTATAATCCGATTTTCAGTAAAATTTAGATTTTCTAAATACTTTTAATAAAAATCTAATTTTTAATTAATGTCCGATTTTTTGTTTGTCAAAAATTAATAAAATCGATTTATCAATGAAAAAAGTCAAAAAGTAATAGTCGGTAAAGTCCAACAATATGATATGCTAAACCATTGCGTTTGAGGCTCAAAATGTTTTTTAGCAAAGTAACCGATTCAAAAAAGTAAAAAGGAAACGGTAATGGTATTTTGAACTATTTCGGTAAGTGTATTTTAACGGTAACAGTAATTTCAGTTGTTTCGGTAACGGTATTTTAGCGTTGTCGGTATTTTGAGCTATTTTGGTAACGGTATTTTAGCGTTATCGATATTTCGAGCTATTTCGGTAATGGTAGTTTTGGAGTAACGATTGTTTCAGAAATTTCGATTATCACAGTAATGTTTTTTAATGTATGCTCTCACATTACTGCTAAAATAAAAAACAAAACAATACAAAACAAACCACGTAAACAAAAATTATTTGAATTGAGTTGAATTGAAATGATGAAAAAAAAAAAAAAACAAAACATGTTATGTTCTATTTGAGAAATTATTGCTTATGAGAGATTTTTTGCAAAAACAATAATGTTAAATAAAAAACATCAAATCAAAACTGTGAATTACTGTCATTCCCTTACATCTAATATGAAAAAATGCAGGGAACGTAAAAATTATGTATTTTTAAATAAAAAACAGATAATAATTACGTTTGCTTTAAATTTGATTTTTTATTTTAATTACATTTAACTATATCTAAAAATAAATAAAATTTATTTTATTTGTGATATTTTTAATTACTTTTAATTACATTCCTATATTATTTAAATTTTTTTAATTTAATATTTCTTTTACTTAAAATTTTTTTTTAAGCATTTTTTGCCTTTTTAGATTTAATTCAATTCAGTTCCAAATGATTTGTTGCTAAAGTGTTTTTATGACTCTCTGCACAATTGATTTTGTTTATTTTTGTTTTGATTTTTTGTCTTTTTCTTACGTACGCACACACAGAGAATTGATTTTAAGTTTAAAAAACAACAACAGATAACAATTGAAAATAAAGAGAATAATTTAAAATGAGTTACAAATGCAATGATGCAGATGTTTAATAACCAAGAAATATAAAGTTGAGTCAAGTGTTACAAAGTTGTTCTAGGATAATCATCACATTATTTCAAGTTTTATTTTAATTTTATTAAAAATAAATTTTTATTAAACCGAGAAATGACGGTAACGGTATTTTACAGTTTTCGGTATTTTGTCCTATTTCGGTAACGGTATTTTAGTATTATGGGTATTTTCAGTAACGGTATTTTAGCGGTAAGGGTAGTCAGTTTGAAACCTTGGTTTTTAGAGTTTTTCGGAAATGGCTGAAAAATTAAATTCAACGTAAAACAAGAGAGAATGTTATATTCGGCTTGGCCGAATCTATATACCCACCATCAACTTTTTTCAAATTTTACTTTATATGGGAGGTGGTCGGTAAAGTGATCGGACCACGCCCATTTTTGGTTTCCAAGTTTATATCGATCCTCGAACTATCTGTACAAAATTACGTACATGCTTTTGTTTAAGAGATATCAGCAGAAAAGTATGAAATGATGCTACAACGGACACCCTGTGTTTCTAGTATTTAGTACATAACTTTTTTGTTTATTAACTGATTTTGCCCATTTTCAATACCAAACAAACCTTATATAAGATAAATATTTGAGCCAAACTTCCTCCTCCTTGGTTGTCCTGTTCGAGTCCTATCCTGCTTTCAACAGACAGACAGACGGACGGACATATTACTTTATGGGTTCTTAAAAGATTTTTTCGACATGTTACACTGTCGTAATTGTAAGTTACACACGGAATTACAAAATCAATATTATTCCACCCATCTTTTTGATGGTGGGTATAAAAAATATATTTGAAATATATTTTTTGCTAACTTTATCTATTTATTTTTTTTAATTTTTTAATTGGTTGCTCACCTCAAGTTAAAAAAGTAATTGCATATTTGTGTTTTCTCTGGTGATAACAAGAACTCTGTCCATTTTAAACTTATTGGGTCTGCTGTCAAGCTGAAAAAAAAAAAAAAATAAAAAAAAGTAAAAAGAAATGGACCGATTCCAACAAAAATAGTAACTGAAAATACTATAAAGCAGTACTTTTTTTTGACTATAAATAAAAGATATTAAAAAGGAATTTTAATTGTCAGCAGTGACAGCCTAAGTCTTCCAAAAAGACAAAGACAATATGTGAAATACAATTAATTCCTAGTTAAATTTTGCATATATTAATAAAACTGGAAATATTTCATAGATATTTTAATAGCATCAAATATTTTTGTTTGGTTTCAAAAAATTTTTTTTTAATTTATTACACAATTAATTCTCTCGAATTTTATATATAAACAATCTTAAGAAAGCACATTATAATTTCGACCACAAATACTTTGACCGTATAAAAACATTTTTTAGCAATCTGTTTCTTTTAACTTTATATTTTTAGTATCTAATGCAATAATATTTTTATTTATAATAAAATATCAACATTTTATTTATTTATTATAAATACAACATTCTTTAAAAGTTCTGTGTGTATTACAAAAATCTAACTAAAAATAGTGGGTATTTTTAAAATAAACAATAAATTGTTGTGCTTTTGTTTTATTGCAATTTTTATTTTGTATTTTTATCTATTTTCAATTTGTATATACTTGTATTGAGGAAAAAATATATAATTTATAATGATGAATGTACCTATGGGTACCTATTAAACAGAAAATCAAATACAATGAAATGCAATAACATGGGGATTTTCTTTGAAATTATTTTAGATTTTTTTCTATTTAAAATGAATTTCATTATAAATACGACAATGTATATGCAAGTCAAATAAAAATAAAAATAATGATGAATAATTAGTTTATATTAGAATTTATACACACGTACTACTAGCTGTTTAATTCTATGAGTTGAATTATAATTGTATAATTATATTTTTTTTTTTTTTTTTTTGTTTTAAACTTTGAACAATTATTTTACAACTCGTTTATTATTAAAATACTTCATAATGCCCTATTTTTCATTAGGTTAAAATGTTCTTTAGAGATTTTTTTAAAAGGTCAATAAAAATTAATTTTAATTTATTTTTATTAAGTTGTAGTCTAGTATTTTTTTTGATTGTAAAACGCTTGCTCTTGGAAATATTATGTGTTTTGACACACGCTCGTATGTAGTAGATACATTCATAAATACAATGACTTTTTAACCCTATATTCATAATAATGTGAATGGGGGTTTTCATAAATGTTTACTAAGTAGCCCACAAAAAAGACCGACAATATGTAGATTTTTTTTTTCAGTCTTCATAAATTGAAGATTTTAAAATTTTCAGTAAAGTTTAATTAAAGATCATAAAATTTCAGTTACAAATTTATCAAAAATTCATTCACATTAAACATTTTTATAGCTTTGAAAAACAAAACTATGACGTGAATTAGTGTTTTATTTTTGTTGGAACTCAATTTTATATTTTTTTAAAAAAGTGCTCCTTCTAGTATTGTCATTTCATTTTTCAAAAAGTCCTTTTAAAATATGTATACATTTTTTCATAACTTCTCTAATTTATTGCCGATGGAGGTGTTGTTATTATACTATTAAGCTCATAAATTCATACATAATTTACTTATTATTTCCAAAACAAATATAAGTATATTTAAATGCTTTATAGTTTTTATATTGTTTCTATATTCATACATACATACAACATTCATTTGTATATTTTGAAAATATTAAAATGTAACACGTGTTCCACTGGTCTAACTGATTGTATCCACCTGATGAATAGTAATTAGGTTTTATTATTTATTTCCGAAAAACATTGCAAACGGGATAATGAAGTAAATAGTTTGTCAAAAAGAATTAATAAAATAAATAAAATTCTTTTTATTAAATATAGTATATAAAAAAAGATTAAAAGAAGATTAATTAATGTACATTTGTAAACAGAATATTAGAGTATTGGAAAAATACTTTTTGTTTAGAAAATGTAAAAGAAAATAAATTAATTAAAAATTAGAAGGATTTTTTACACAGGTCATTACGTTTGTAATATTTATATTTGGACTATACCTATATGTTCGTTGAAATCCACTTTTTAAATGCTGCAGATGAAAAATTTATTTCTGTTATTCCCTACCAGAGATTGAAAATATCAAGTGTGGTACATTTGGCCAAAAAGAGTTGAATATTTTTTCAAAATAAGTCTAAAAAAAATTGTAATTTACAGCTAGCCATTGAAATAATAATTATGAATTGATGAAGTAATATTACACCGAAAAGAAAAGTACATATATTTAAAAATTTTGTTCATAAATATTATGAATCGAACATGATTTTTTTCATTAAAAATAAAATTTGGTTCATAGATATTATTAAATTGTTCTTTATGAAAATTTTAGGAATTTTGCAAAAATTTTGATTTATTTTTATAAAATTCTAATGCAAATGCTAAATAAAAATAGTTGGCAATTAATGGAAATTTTCGAAGAAAGTTATTAGAAAAGAATTTTTAGAAATTTGCACAAATTTGATACCATTCTGCAGCATATACAGTTATGGACAAAAAAATAGGGTCAAGTATAATTATTTGAAATTTTTCGAGTTTTCAACAAAATTTTTTACAAAAGAATAAAATTTTTAATGCCAAATCATTGCGAATATATTTAGTTATAAACCTATACAAAAATAATATCCTTTAACATTATCCCGAACACGGTACATCGTCTCAAGCTTAAATAGTAATTTTTCAGTGTGGACAAAAAAATAGGGCCAGTAGTAATTTTGTTAAAATTATTTAATTTTTTTTTTTTTTTTGAAAAATTTTTATGAAACTTAACTTTTTTAAATCTTGATAATGATATTTAAAATAAAATACCGAAAAAAGATGAGAATCATCGATTATTTTCAATTCCGAGAACAATTCGTATCGGAAAGAATCTATAGATTTAGCACTAAAAATGTGGGTAAAATCGAAGGTTCCAACAAAAGATAAGTACCGAAATCGATCATTATAGTTAAATAATTTTATTTTCAATCAAAATGCAGCAGCTGCAGACAATTTAAAAGTATTTAATGTAAAATAACTTCTTTAGGAACAGAAAATCACCAACATTTTTTATCAAGTCCTGAACTTTTAATGCCAATAAGTCAATTCAAAATTCGGTAGGAATTTAAATTTCTTCTGAGAACATGAGAAGACAATTGGCGAAAACACAATTTATTCCAAATACATTTTTGGAGTGCCCCAGTCTTATAATACAGACCTGGAAAGACGTCAAATAGTATCCTAATGTACCCTAAAGTATAAAAATTGCGTATTATCCTCTAAAAAAAAAAGAAGTATTTATTTATGTACAATTAAGCATAATCCCAATAAACCAAAATGATATCGTAATGATATCATTACGATATCATTTTGGTGATATAGAAGCCTAAGAATGATATCATTTATAATTCTAAAATGATATAAGTTGCTTTCTAAAAGGTACACTCGAAAATGATATCATAATTTTTGAAAATAACGATATTAGTAATGATATCATTAAATTTAAGCAGCGCGATAATTTAGCAATATATTGCAGAATATATTCATACATATATGCTAAGATTGGATCAATATATAATACTCTTAATATTTTATCAAAAATTAACAAAATAACCATAATACTAATGTTCATCCAGCTCCAAATCATTTTACATATAATACGAAACTTCTGTAATCCGAAGACAATTCCTCTATTGGTTTCTTTATCTTATACTCGTTTATTTTTTGCAATTCCACTAAATTTAGCTGTAAAAATCAGGGACCGTAATGATTATGAGTTTTAAAATAAAAATCAACAAATAATCATTATTTTTTGATTTTTATTTTTTCCCTCAACTCATAATTATTATTTTTGATTTTTATTTTTTCGCTCAACTTTTAATGATTATTTTTGATTTTTACTTTTTTGCTGAACTCATACTGATTATATTTGATTTTTATAAATTTAAAAATAATCATTATTTAAAAAATCTGATGAAAAATATATTGTCTCACTTGCCTTTTAGCAATTTACGATGAGAAATCTTTTTTATTAAAAATTGCGTAATAGTTTCATTTCTCATATTAAGTTTTATATTGTGAGAAAAAAAAAGTAAAAATCAAAAATAATCATTATAAGTTGAGGGAAAAAATAAAAATCAAAAAATAATGATTATTTGTTGATTTTTATTTTAAAACTCATAATCATTACGGTCCCTGATTTTTACAGCTAAATTTAGTGGAATTGCAAAAAATAAACGAGTATAAGATAAAGAAACCAATATCAGCCCGGATTTAAAGAGGAATTGTCTTCGGATTACAGAAGTTTCGTATTATATGTAAAATGATTTGGAGCTGGATGAACATTAGTATTATGGTTATTTTATTAATTTTTGATAAAATATTAAGAGTATTATATATTGATCCAATCTTAGCATATATGCATGTATATATTCTGCAATATATTGCTAAATTATCGCGCTGCTTAAATTTAATGATATCATTACTAATATCGTTATTTTCAAAAATTATGATATCATTTTCGAGTGTACCTTTTAGAAAGCAACTTATATCAGCAAAAAAAAAAAAAGAAAAACAAAAATAATCATTATGAGTTGAGCAAAAAAATAAAAATCAAAAATAATCAATATTAGTTGAGCAAAAAAATAAAAATCAAAAATATTCATAAAAAGTTGAGCGAAAAAATAAAAATCAAAAATAATCATTAATATTGATTTTTTTCATAAAAATCAAAAAAAAAAAAAAAAACATTCCAGATTCCGATAGAACCTGTTCTGAAGATTACATTTCTGTATTTAACACTTTTATCCGGTTGTTCCTTGTATCTGATTTTTTTGTTTAAAATTTCAAGAATAATGATTATTTTCTGTCCCTGGTAAAAATTCAATTTCCTATAATTCATAATATAAAATATTCTTCTAATACAAATATTTTCAATTTAATTTTATTTTCCTGAAAATGTTTGAAGTTTTTTTCTAAGGAAAATATAATTTCGATATTTTATCATATAATTTTAAAATTATGATATCATTAGTGACACTGTATCGTTTCTTGGTTTGTTGGGATGGTGTTTATAATATAACGGAGAGGGTTACTACCATTTCAAATTGTCAGATCGATATCTCAGCATCGGGGAACTCCAGAATGGTTTTCAACACGCTTCCTTGGACTATAAGAAACCTGTGTGCCAAATTTCATTAATTTATGTTCAAAGTTGCGACCTGTATTTTGATTACAAGGTTTACATGGACGTACAGACGGACATCGTTAAATCGACTTAAAGCCGATTGGTACAAATTAAGGTGGGTCTTAAACCAATATTGTTGGGTGTTACAAACATCAGCACAAACGCAAATTGTAAGAAAATAATCATCAAAAATGTTATTAACTTTTATTTAGCATAAACAGAAACCATGGATTAATATGGAAAAAGCTAGAATCAATTTTATTGAAACGATTCTGCAGGTGAAACTTTTTTTAAAACAAAATCTTTGAAATATAAAAGAAAAAATATTATATAAAAAACTATATTTTTAAAACATTAGAAATAATACTTTATGAATATTTGAAAAAAATATTCATAAATTTCGATTCAAATATCAGTATTTAGTACATATTTTTTAAAATAAAAAGCTATTTTTAAAACCGGTTTTTTGTGTTAAAAAAAAAACCGGTCTATTCGACATTAAAAAAATGAACATTTAAAAAAAAAACATTAACTGAAAAAAACCGGTTTAAAAACCGAGTTGATCACCCTAATATATAGCTAAAAATAATTAAAAACTAAAAATTTTATAAAGAAAACTTCAAACATTTCATTATAACCCCTTGTTTTTATAAAACGAACGAAAAATTCGTTTTGATAATTTATATTGAAAACAACAAATAAATTTGAAATTTATTTGTTGTTTTCCATACATTTTGACGAAACGATTTTTTCGTTCGTTTTATAAAAACAGGGGGTAAATGAAAATATTAAATAAAATTTAAACAATTTGTTTAAATCTTCTTGACTTGATTCATATAGAAAACATTTTTAATATGTAAAAAATTATTCTTATATATTATGAACTAAAATCAAGGAAAGAAAATTTTTATATTTATGTACAAACTTTTTTCTGTGTATAGAGTTGACATGAGCACCAATTTTAGCAAACAATTAAACAAATTTAAATACTCCTCAATTGGATGAATTTCAGATTAATTTCCATTTAAATAATTTTTTTCATTACGATTTTCATTATTTTTTAACGTATTCATTTTAACTTAAAAAAGATTTGCGAAATTTTTTTATTTTTGATTTTTTTTTTTTTTTAATGATAAAAATTGTTGGTGATTTCTCTTCCCGTAGAACTTTTTTTTACATTAAGGGCCGTTATTATAACTTACCTATAAGGTATCAGATAGTTAAAAGTAAGATAAACTAAAGTGAACGATAAAGTGAACTTTATCTACATTTGGTTATTACAACTTGGTTTTAAGTTAAATTTTATAATTTTGATAATACGGCAATATCAAAGCAAAAACCGATTACTTTTGGCCACTTAACGTAGTGGCAACATGTACTATTTGAACGTAACTGCCACTAAAGGTACGGTCACATTTGGGAAATATTTGTTTCAAATTAGTTTGCCCGAACGTAAACAAAATTTTTTCAAAGCAATATGAAATTTATTTTATGGTCACATTACTCACATTTATTTTCCCATTTTTGTTTGTTCAAATAGAAATAAATATAGTCAAATAGGAAAATAGAAAAACATGTTTTCTCATCGGTCACATTTGAAAAATTATTTGTCTTCAAAATTATTTCATCAAACTGTCTAAAACAATAAAATTATTTTATTGAAAATATAATAAAGAAAATGAAAATTTTTTGATTTGTAATGTAGAGCTCTTTAGAAAAGGAAGAAGAAATGGCATAGCCATCGGCATAGGCTGTTCATGTGTGTTGCCCCCAATACCACCAGCATCTAGAACGTTAAGATCCCCCTGCTGCCGCTCATTTTAAGCACTGAGCCTCATCAAGAAGGCCTCATTTCCGTACCTTCTTTGGGAGGTCAACCAGCGACTTCTTAAACACCACCTCCCTAAACCTCCGTGATCTTCTTTATATGGCCGACCCATCCGTCACCATCAACCGACGTGGTGACCTTCCTAGGGAGCTTCGTTATACGCGTCTTTTCGGCAGCTTTGCCAGAGGAAGCAGCAGCACCCTTCGTCTCACCTGAATCACTAGCAACCTTAGCAGCGACCTCACCACCACTCTCCATTTACTAAAACGATCCCGGCTTGAACCGTTTGTCCCAAGTCCACCTCATCCACCTCCAAACTGGACGAATTTAGCTCATACTGTCGCAAAATAACCGGCACTGACAAAATAACGTCGTCATACTTCAAAAGGCCACATTTTATAAAATGTTTGCAACAATTTTGCTAAACTAAATTTGTATGTACCATCTTGTAGGGATAGTCCTTTGATTTGCTCAAGTATGTGCCCGATGACTTTTCATTTTATTATTGTAATTTTAGTCTTCTTTGAAAATTTTACATTTTCGGGCACTCTAACTTGAACCACAAAAAGTTTTTTCGACATACGATAAGTAAATATCCTTAGAAGATGGTTGGTAAGTTATCATTACAATTTTAATTTATCGCCCTGCGGTTAAAGGTGCCAAAAATCAATTTTTTGCATACGTATATCTCGCTCATTTTTATGCACCAACTTGTAGGGACAGCCTTTTGATATGCTTAAGTATGTTCCCGAAGTCTTTTCATTTTTTCATTGTAATTTTACCCATTTTGCCTCACTGAAAATTTTACACTTGGATCAGAATAGATTTCTTGACAATACATGCAAAGGAAGAGTAAATATCTTTAAAAGATGGTTGGTATAATATTGCTATATCGTCCTGAAATATAGCTGATACTAAAAAACATTAGATATATCATAAAATGCATAAAATGATTTTTGGCACCCTTAAATTCAATAGTAAATATGGCTCGATACAACTATTATTTGATGTTGTTTTCTCTTACAAAAATTTTGTAAGTTCAAATAATTATTTGCTCAAAAAATGGGAAAATATTTTCTATTATGTGGTCACATTGTGTTCACATTATGAGTATTTTTGTTTGCTATCAAATAATTTTGTTTGCCCAAAATCAGCTGATTTGTTGTTTGCCACACAAAAATATTTTATGGTCACATTACGGCAAAGAAATATTTGTGAGTTTCAGTCAAATGTTTCCCTAATATGACCGTACCTTAACGAAAATATAAACAAATAAAAAACAAAGAATTTTTAAAATAAATGAGTTTAAGCTAACTAACTTTGAGTCTACATTAGAGAAATTTGTATCAAGACAAACGTCAAATTTTTGTTTGAGTTGCAGCATAGTAAAATAATAAAGTACTCGCACATCTACAAAAACAAAAATTGCTTGTATTTTGTTAGTGTAAAACTACTGCCCACAATGTCAAAATGCTTTGAACGGAAAAATGAGAGAACGAAAGAGAGCAAGAGAAAAAAAACTAAAAAAAAAAATTTACATGTGAATACAAAAACAATTTGACAGTACCGCGAGGTTTGCCAATGAAAAAATTGTAAAACAGCTGTTCTTACGAGTATACTTTATAATTATACTATGGAGTTGCAGATAATTTTTTATCTCTATCAATTATAGGGGAAAACGTATGTCATAATAAACCATATAAAAAGTACCAACAACAATCAAGATGGCATCTTTTACCAAGCATTATCAAGACAACGTTGTCAGAGCTCGAGCGTTGACAATTTTCTTTTAACACTGCAATAATACTGACAAATTCAGTCTACATTAGACAAATCTTTATCTTGATAAAATTTTGACGTTTGTCTTGATAAAAATTTGTCTAATGTAGACTCAAAGTAAAAGACAACCCCAGAGCAAATATAAATATAGGCAGAAAAATTATTAAAAACAACAGCGGAATAAATATGATTTTCTTTTTTTCTTTTATAAAGTAGAAAATATGGCAGCTCTGAATACATATACCGTCCGATAAAAGTTAAATGTCAGATGTTCTTACATTTAGATTATTGGTCACTTTTGGCTTAACTTATACTTATAACAACCAAAAACAGTTAAAGTCAACGATAACATCCTAACTTTAGTTATTGGATAGTTATAATAACGGGCCTAAATCTTTTTAAATTGTTTTTAACTGCTGATTTTGAATTAAAAATAAAATTATTTAACTATAAATAAATTTTAATAAATATTTTATTTTAATAATAAAAAATAATTATCTTTATTTGGGAACTTCGATTTTAGCCATATATTTAAAGTGCCTAATCTATAAATTATTTTTAGTACGAATAGTTCTCAGAATTAGAGATGTTTAATGATTCTTATCTTTTTCCAGTTTTTTATTTTAAATATCGTTATCGAAATTTTTTAAAAAAAAAGTAGTTTACTACTATTTCCGTTTGAGACTATGTACCATGATATGGCACTAAAAGTTTATTGTTTAGTATAAAATTTTGTCTAAAGCTCAAAAAGAAGAAAAAAAAATATATAAAATAAATATACTTGACCTTTTTTTTCCCTTGTATATATTAAAAAAAGCTTCGAATTTTTGCACTTTCGTAAGACTAAGACTTGGGCCGCGAATTACTTCAATTTGTTTAAAAAATATCGAATTTTGTCGAACTTATTTTCGATATTTAAAAAAAAAATGGAAAATTTTCTAGCATAATGTACTAAAAATTACCTTTTATGGGCCGAAAAGTTTGCGAAAAATTGTCTAATATTTTTTTATAACAAACTTAAAATTACCAGTTTTTTTAAACCATTTCGATATACAACTATTTTATGAAAAAAAATGTAGTAGACACGTGATTTTCCCGTATTCTGCCATAATTTGGATTTTAGGCATGCCCTTGCAAATTCCACTTTATCAGTCATCTGTATATTACTTGTTGTCAGGGCCTGTAAATAACAATTATTTTTAAATTTGATTTAAGATATTTGTAGTCCTTCGTTCTCAGTTATAAAGATTCTTAAGTTCCATTGCAACTAATTGAACTTAATCGCAAGCTTAATAAACTATTGAATTAAAAATCTCACATTTTGACACCCATTATATAATTAATTTAATTACAAATAAAGTAAATTTTAATTATAATATATGTAACGTTTATTTGCAATTATTATTTGCTACATTAACTTAGATATACGAATACATATTTTCATAAAACAGATGCTTTGCCATAATTCTAATTTATAGTAAGTACCATACAAATGATCTTGCTAAATAATACATTTTAAGTACGAACACGCAAATATACTACGAGTATTTATCGTCAGTGTCATTATCATCATTAATTTCTTTTATGAAATGGAATATTTTTTGTTGTTAATTTCGTTAGCTCATAGACGACTCTACTATAATACAATAGAAATCGTATATATACATATAATAAAAAAATATGACTAGCTGAGGGAGTGCATGAAAATGTAGGAACATTCAAATACATACAAATATGCCGGTACATTGATGTGACGTATACCCATAGAGTATGAATGGTCATGATGGTGTTTTCTTATCTTAAAAAAAAAATATATATATATATATATATATATATATATATATATATATATATATATATATATATATATATATATATATATATATATATATATATATATATATATTTTTTTGTTTTTACTATTTTTTGTTGCTGGTAATATGCATTTAATTTTGTATATTTAATTATTTGTATTTTTGTGTTGGTTTTCTTATTAATTAAACAAAATAAATAAGATAAAAAATAAGAAGATTTGCTTTTGTATATATATGCACAATGTTGTTTACGAGCATCATATTTTTGGTTTTAGGTTATAAAAGTAATAATAAAATATTTAATTATTTTAAATCTCTTATCATAAAAATAATAAACTTTAATAATAAAAGATAAAAAAATTTTTGTTTTAATATAGAATTTATTATAAAACTATAAAAAATGTACTTTTAAATTACATACTTTAAAAATTAGGATAAAGGTCAGTACTACAAGTACAATATTTATTGCTCTAAAATTGTGATTCATTTTTATATTATTTTTTGCAGATTTTAAAGATGAAAATCAAACTATGCATAAACAATGGCGTGCATTTTGCTCACATAAAACATAATTGTTTGCTATTACTTTCCCTAAAGTAAAATTAATCTTTTGAAAATGCAATTGCTTATTAATTAACTTGTAGCATGTATGAGGTATGAGGCTTACGCGTATTATTTATTACTTTTCAAATTAATTATTTTTGGGGCGTTGTTAATTTACTTTTTAATGAATTTAAAGTGAAACTAAATATAATATTTATAAAATTATGAAATAATTACAAAATACTTACTTAAAATAAAATTCCAATAACTATAACTCATCATAATAATAAGGTCACAGAGTGTGACCCAATATTTATAATACAAACTCATTATTTTAAATGAAACAATTGCCAACAATCCCACTTGCCCTAAAGTCGTTAAGAGTTCATTATACTAGATTTGGTATTAAATTTAAAAGAACTTTGATAACTGGTTTAAACAACAATATTTTGATATTATAATTTTTATTTTTATTAACAAGATAAGTCTACTAATATTTGTTAATTATAAAGTAAACAACTGCACCCATAGCTACTTATTTGCAAAATGTTTACACGTACCAACAAACATATTTCGTTTATTTTATTTTTTTATTTAAACATTTAAGATTTATGTAAAATCTATTCACTATTTGAGGTGCGTTAAGACTAAAGAAAGTTAAATAAGGTAATTGACGTTTTATTTATTTATTTTTTTTGTTCTTAAAATTGAAGACAACAAATTATCTCGGCAAAAATTGGACGTTTTTATTTGCTTAAAATTTGTTATTATGAGAACCCTTGACTGAGAACAATTTGTTTTTATTATTATATTCAGTTATTTTTTAAATGCAATAAATTTAAATTTTTATTTTACGTTCTTATTTATTACACTAACTGATTCATAACTAACTTATTGTAAAACTAATTTAAAAGTTATATTGCGTTCTTTATAATTATAAGAAAAATAACTACATATTGAAATAAATTTGTAACAAGCGAGAATGTTATGTTCGGCTTGGCCGAATCTATATACCCACAATCAACTTTTTCAAAATTTGCGTTATATGGGAGGTGGGCGTACCACAAAGAAGAAAAGTAAATTCGTTTGTTAAAAAATAATACATGATCTACATTGTGAGCAACGAAGTTGTCACAGGTCCATTCGTTCCGCCAACGATGTGTCTCGGTCCATCTCCTAGGACCAATCTAGTATCGCCATATCATATGGCCCTTATAACCTGATGATAGCCTGTAGTACAGCGGAATGTAGTGGTTGCTATAAGTTAATAGCTAAGGAACGGAGCAAATATACCTTAACGCGATTTTAGAGGAGAGGCTAAAAAATATAGTACATAAATGCTAGTTTTATATCTTGTTACAAGTTTGTAATTTCATTTAATAATTTTATAATCTGAATTGTTTTTTTTTTTAATATACATATCTATTATATTCTAGAAAAATATAATATTATAATTAAGTCTATGTATGGTTGCGTTAAATTTGTTCAACTTAAACAACATTATTGAGTATTGCCAACTTTTTATATACAAATTTATTAAGGAAGTTTATTGTTTATTTACATTTCCCTTATGTATATATATATATATATATATATATATATATATATATATATATATATATATATATATATATATATATATATATATATATATATATATATATATATATATATATATATATATATATATATATATTTCTATAGTTAACTTTTATTCAATTGTATGTGCAATCTTTGAAATAATTGAAATTTACTTATATGGAAAGTTGATAAATTAAAAATAAATATATTTTTCACTTAAACATTGTACACAATATTAATAACTTTTTATCATTTTCTTATAACCAAATATCGCAATGCCCGACGGTTGCGTAATTTTTATACTCTTTTGTTCATTTAAAAATCGTATCTTTAAACCCATTTCATTCGATTGCCTGTCAGTAATTGTTTATATGGCTCTAACAATTTTTAAATATTTACTGTTAACAAATGTAAAACAAAACATAATTAAGTTATCACTACAAATCAGAACAACAAAATCTCACACAAATAAAAAATAATTTACTTAAAATTTTAAATTAAACAAAAGAAAAAATCATTTAATATACGTATAGTAGTATCTACTATGTGTCATTTAAAAATAGCACATAGTTTATATTATCTTATCATATTATTTACAATTTTTTGTTATTGTTGTTGTTTCAATTAAAACAGATTTGTTATCAAATCTAATTGTTCCATAGAGAAAAGAACTTAGTGCACAAACGCAAACATAGCAAGAAATTTTAGACTATTGCTAATATGATGTTTAACGCTTAATTCAAATGTAGTCGAATAATAATAAAAAAAGCAAATATACAAAACACATTGTTGTATTATTAATTACTTTATTACGTCATATAAACTAATGCATTATTCTTTTGTTTAAAATATTATTTTGTCTTTTTTTTGTCATTACAGATAATTGTAAAATAGTTCTCTAAAATACTTCTATTATTACTTATTGCAACTATAACGGCCATAATCTATAGGAAAATTTTCTGCTGCTGTTGCACTAAATAGAGTTGGGCGTAATAAAGAAGAAAGTATAAAGGTGCTTTACACTCGATTTAAAAGTCAACAATTGTGAATAATTGCATTTAAACAATTCATTAAGCAAACAATAAAAACGACTTAAGAAAGAAATTACACATTAAAACAGTAATAACAAAGTAGTGGACAAAATTGCCTTGAATGTTTAATGCTCTCATCATAAAAGTTAAATCTCTGTAGAAGCAACTAACTTAAAACTAAATCAACAAGACACCCTGACATTGTCCAGCAACATCTACAACTATAGCATCTGTAATAACAGCCAACAATATTAATAATTAAATTATTTATTTCGTCATGAATTCTAGCACAAAACATTTACTTCATTGTACTCTGTTGCTAGTGGTCATAGTAGCATTTGAAATTTTCTCTGGTGGCATAAAAATCGATGAAAATTCATTCACTGTTTTGGATCCCTGGGCAGAATATGGTCAAGTAGCAACCATATTACTATACCTATTACGTTTCTTAACGTTCCTTACACTGCCGCAAGTATTATTCAATTTCTGCGGTCTAGTCTTTTACAATGCTTTTCCCGAAAAAGTTGTTCTTAAAGGTAGTCCCCTACTAGCGCCTTTTATTTGCATACGTGTCGTAACACGGGGAGATTTCCCAGAATTGGTCAAAACTAATGTACTAAGAAATATGAATACTTGTTTAGATACCGGTTTGGAAAATTTCCTTATTGAAGTTGTTACCGATAAAGCGGTAAATTTAGCCCATCATCGCCGCATACGTGAAATTGTAGTGCCTAAAGAGTATAAAACACGAACGGGAGCCTTATTTAAATCGCGTGCTTTACAGTATTGTCTGGAGGATAATGTAAATGTTTTAAATGACAACGACTGGATAGTACACTTAGATGAAGAGACTTTACTAACAGAGAATTCAGTTCGCGGCATTATCAATTTTGTTTTAGATGGTAAACATCCATTTGGACAGGGATTGATAACGTATGCCAATGAAAATGTAGTCAATTGGTTGACAACATTAGCCGACAGTTTCCGTGTTTCGGATGATATGGGTAAATTGCGTTTGCAATTTAAATTGTTCCATAAACCCTTGTTCAGTTGGAAAGGAAGTTATGTTGTAACTCAGGTAAGATTGATTATTGTTAGAATTTAACTAAAATAGATATGAAAATATTTCTTTACATATAAAGAAACTAAACTGACTCCTTTATTATCAATTCTAAATTCAGTGTAGTTCATGGGTCTTAACAAAAGTGGGGTCTAGTGACAATAATAATGAACAACACAAAACAAAACACAAAAGATGTAATGATTAACTTTTAAGATAATTACTCAAAATACAATATAATTCCCTAATGGAGCACATTTTTTATTAAGTAAAAATTTTCAACAAGACTAATTTTTTCATTAATCACATAATTGTATAGAATACTTTCAAATTAAATAATTTGCTCATTAGTCACACTATTACATAGAATACATACTATAAATAAAGCGTTATTGTCATTAACAATTACAAAGTAACTTGGGTAGTTTGTAAAAACCTTAAAATCTGTCAGAACAGAGTAATTATTTGTTAATACATATGTTATACCATAAATTCTTTTGATTATTTATATACTTTTTTTTTTATTTTTCCCCAGGTTGGTGCTGAACGTCAAGTATCATTCGACAATGGCATTGATGGCTCCGTCGCCGAAGACTGTTTCTTTGCTATGCGTGCTTTTGCCCAAGGATACTCTTTTAACTTCATCGAAGGTGAAATGTATGAAAAATCACCATTTACCCTGTTAGATTTCTTGCAACAACGTAAACGTTGGCTTCAAGGCATTCTACTAGTTGTACACTCAAAAATGATACCCCTTAAACATAAACTTTTGTTAGGAATCAGTGTTTATTCATGGGTCACCATGCCCCTATCAACATCAAATATTGTATTTGCCGGACTCTATCCAATACCGTGTCCCAATATTGTTGATTTTGTTTGTGCATTCATAGCGGCCGTCAATATTTATATGTACGTGTTCGGTGTTATCAAATCTTTTTCACTATATCGTTTTGGTTTAGTGAAATTTTTGGCCTGCGTTTTGGGCGCTGTATGTACAATACCCGTAAATGTGGTAATTGAGAATGTAGCTGTTATATGGGGTTTAGTGGGTAAGAAACATAAATTTTATGTTGTGCAAAAAGATGTACGAGCATTGGAAACTGTGTAGGTTTAGTTACTGTTAAACGTTTAGCTAACATAAAAAACAAACAAACAAGCAAGAAAGAAAGCAAACACAAACACAGCCAAAATGTTGTTGCACAATGAAAAGCAAATGTTTGAAAATGCTTTTCCTTATTTTTAAAGAAAATTGTTATTTTTTTGTGATAGGATTTATATATGTAAAGAAAAACAAAACAAATTAACAAAAGCTTGACTTTTGTATAAGCTAAAATAACTCTACCTTACATTATTTGAAATTCAATTGTAAGCTTAAGTTAAAAAACGATGAAAAAAAATAATAATAAGAAAAAAAACTAAAAACTAACCAAAAAAAGTGATGCAGTTTGGAAGATTTTCTTCTGTTATCACATTAAAAATAAACAAATATAAAAAAAAAAAAAAAAAACTCATTGAACAAATAGTATGCTAAAGGCTGGAGCTACATATTTAAAAATTATTTATAATACACACATTTTCCAAACTATTTGTAAACTACAATTTCCTAATTTTAATCAAGTGGAAAATTTAAACAAGTTTCGTTATATAGATTAATTAAATAATCAATAAATTGCTCTGTCCACCACCAAAATTTATTAAATGTTACATCACGCACATAACAAATAAAGAAAAAAAACGAAACAACACACTTAATCATAAACAATATTCTTTTACACCCTCCTCTTTGTCCTAAAAAAAAACAGCAAAAAAACTAATAAGAATAACATTAATATATTTGTAGTAGTTTATTTAGTTATTATTAGGTTTTTTCTTTTTAATTTAAATCTTAAATTTATTTATATTATTATTATTTTTTTTTTTTGTTAAATGTAAATTTGTTTTATGTATTTTTTAAAAATATTTTAAATATAAATTACTGGTGACATAAGGTTTCATTTTTGGTAAACCAACACCTTGTAAAAAAACACTCTTTTAAATCATATCATTTAGAAAAAGTTATTTATCAAGGGAAATATGCTTATATATATTTATACGGAAAATTTAATTCAAAGTCTAGTAACAGATTAAAAGTTCTTAAATTATTAAGATCATAAACACTGTTGAAAGGATTTTCTATATTGTGTTCGACTTGATGTCTTAAAAAAAATGTTATTGTCCTCAAACTCTCCAATTCTTTGAAAAAGTTTAGATAATATTGTGACCCTTTATTAAGGAGTAAAGTTAGTATATTAAAGTGATAAAATCAAGGTTTAGAAAAGAGTTTGCTATTTTAGATGGTAATAACCAGGGTAATCAAAAATATGCGCATAAAAAAATGTTCTTAAAATATTGTTTTTTTTTTTTTTTTTTTCAAAAATTTTAATTATCTGGTATTAATGCTAAAAATAATTCCATTTTAATTAACAATTGCTAAAAAATATTTGTTTGCACCTTAAAACATTAAAGCTAAAAGATTTTACCAGGAAATTATATGAAAATTATTACGGAGTCGGATTTAAAAACATAAAAAAAAAATTCAATATTAAATATGTAAAATTATGGACTTTAGTATAAAATATTCCATTATATTGCTAAAATATTTTCTAAAATAAGAATTTTCTGTGAAAATGTGACAAAATATCATGGTTCATTTGAGACCCAGAAAAAATGAGTTTGTATATTTTTGTTTGCTCTGGTAATAACACATTTTGGAAAAAGCTTCTTTAGAGAAATAAAATCAGCGAAATCTTAGAAAATAATTTTTTGGAGTAAATGTTATGGGCAATGACATACATATTTCCTTGATAATAACACTTTTTATCCTTTTCATAATTCCATAAAAATCATTATCATTATTAATATTAAAGAAAATTGAAAAATTTATATTTATTTTTTTGTTAAAAATTATATTTATATAAAAATAAAATAAACAAATCAAAATTAAATTAACTAGTATATGTATATGTATTTTATGTATAATTTGTTTATAGCGAAAAAAAATATAATATATATAAATATTTAAAACAAGAAATATATAAACAAAAGAAAAAAAATCAAATAAAACCAGAACGTTTTAAAACAAAAAAAATAAACATAAATAATTAATAAATAAACAAATATTTACAAATTCTAAGAAGAGTGCTTGAAAAAAGTCTAAAAAAATAATAAGATGTAATAATGAACAATGAAAACCATGTTTCCTTATTAAACGAGTTTTCTTTTTTTAAATATACATATGTACTTATTAACAAATATATATAAAGAAAATGAAATAATTACACATTCAGACAAATAATAATAATCATCAGCAGCAATTGTATGATCACTTAACATTAGACACATACTTTTTTAAGAATCTTTTTAGAACAAAACAAACAAAAAAGAAAAAAATTCATGAATAAAAAAAAAAAATGCAATTTTTTTAATTTGCTTCACAATTTAAACTTAAACATTTGACCTTTGTTTTTGAATGTTCTTTTAAGACTCAACGCCTTATCTATTTTATTTAAAAACATTTTTCATACAATATGAATACATTTGAATTCTTCACATACTACAGATGTACTGAAAATATTTACATATGTACCTACATCATACCTTGATATGATGATGTCTTTTCTTTTTATTAATGGGGGTCAATGAATGTATATGAGAAATTAATTTAAATTCTACATAGACATATGAAAAATAATAATGAATAAAAAAAAGAACACACACATACTGAATTTATTTGAAATTATTGAATACTATTTATGATGTTAGTTTTTATTTCAATTGATTACACTATTTTAAGGCAGTATTTAATGCAAACAATCTGCCGTCATATAAACAAAATTTAAATGACAAAGTTTTTGCTAAACAAATTTTATTTTATTCGAGAAAAAAAATTAATTGGTAAAATAAATTTTTATTTTATAAATTAAAAACTATTAAATAACTAATGAATAAATTGTTTATGTATAAAAATAGGATATTTGAGAAAAGGAAACATTTTTAACTGGCGATAGAGTCAAGAGCATATAATTTTACATTTTTATAGAAGACTTCTTATTATAAAAGTACTTGATACCCGTAAGCAGAGTTATGTTTATTTTTAGCTAAAAATAGAACAAAAAATTTAATTTCACGCAATTTATTCTTAAGAAAAGAAAAATAATAATTTGTAAAAAATTTGTTGCTATTCATAAAAAACATAATATGTTTGAATGTCAGTTGAAAATATTCGCTCATTTACTTCAAGAACATACAAACACAAAAAAAAAAAAAAGATGAGTTAAAAAAATATCCTGTTCTTATCTTTTATTATCAACGTTTGAAAATACTTATGTTATTCATTTTTCTTTTAAGGTAATTTCAAAACTTTGAATTCGTTTTCTGCAAAACCATTCTTTTTAAGTTATGACGTTCTTCAAGTAATTGAGCGATATGTATATATAAAAATCTTGATAACTATAGTAAAGCAACTAAAAATCCAACTCTTTTAGTTCACTCAGCAAAACAAAATTATTCTCTAGGAAATTCGAATAACACATACCAAGAATTAGGATTTTTAGAGTGATAGTTATTTTTCTATGCTGATAACATCCATAAACTTTTCCATATTTTTCATGAAGATATTTAGACGAAATTTTGCAACTACTCCAAAGATTTATAAAAAACTCAACAATTGTTTAATAAACAAAAAAAATCTTTTTTTAATTTTCCAAAAAATAAATAAATTAAACATAAAAACTGCTTGTGTAGTTTATACCAAATAATTACTTACTAATTATTTTTAATTATAATTTTAATTTTTAAGTTTCTCTTTTTGTTCTTTAAATATACACAAAAATAATAAAAAAACAGTATTTGAAATGTAATTTCTCAAAAAAATAATAATAAAAAATAAAACATGAACTAAAAAAACAATAATTTTTACTACAAAAATAAATTTAGATAAATAAAAAAGGAAAAATTTTTGAAATTTATAGAAAAAAATAAATAAATAAATAAATAAATGTAAACTTAAATGAAATAATAATCATAATGATTGAAATTTAAGGCTTAAAAATAATATCATCATATAACAAACATTACAATAAAATAATACATAATTATAAAAGTAAATAAAGTATTAAATGAAATTTTTAATTCAATTTCAAATATAACATGGGTAGAATCATCAATAAGTATGAAATAAATTGCTTTGCTCTTTAATTAACAATAAAATTAAATAATCTAGGTTATTATTTGTAGATCTCTTTATTTTATTATACATAATATACTTTATGTATATTATAATAATAATAAATAATATAAACGCAGCTGCTGGTCAGCTTCGTATGAATATTATATTAAACAATATGTCCATTTTGAATAACTCTTTCAATGGAAAGGAACAACTTTAACTGAAACTAACAGCATAAGGAGTACTACATACAACTTATATTAAAACAAATTTAAAACTAACAACCTCTCAGAACACAACAATTCAAATAAAATAACCGGCAAATGCAATATCTATATCTATGGATTATATTGAAAAATTAAATATTTTCAATTAAATCAATATAAACAACATAATAGATTTCAATTTGTAATTTTTCAATGTATTTTTTATGTTCATAATTAATGTCTCAAAATAAAGAATAGCACAAGATTTCTTAAAAATAAATAAAAAAAAAAAAAAACAAATGAATTACATATATTGGAATTTTTTTAAAATTTGAGGTTTTAATATAAATATTGTGTAAGTTATATAACGGTAAGCATTAAAAGTAATTGAAAGACATATAAGAAAGATTTATTAAAAAATATGATTATATATTTCTCTTGAAAAAATTATATTCTTAATAAAAAAGGTAAGTATTATAATAAAGAGTAATTCCATATCAAAGCAGACAAAAAACAGTAATTTTCGGATTTCATGTCTTCGATTTCAATGAAATTCGTTACAGTTATTACCTATATATTACCAAGTGTTGCTCAAATTGCTAACTTTCAAACTTAAGACCCTTTCCGGTCCAAAAATATTACGTTTTAAAAATAAAAAACTATCAAATTTTATCCAAAAGTGTACATAGTTCATTGCTCATAACTTCTAAACTATACATTGTAATATTCTAATTTGTATCTCATTTAATAGAAATAGATATTAGCCTTAAAATGACGCATATAAAATTTATTTACTTCGAAAGTTCAAAGGTCAAAATATATAATATAATAATCAAAGCTGAATATCTCAAAAAACGGTATTTTAAAATTCTTTAAAAATTATATATTGATAAATTAACTCCATTCTATACTCGAGAAAAATATAGAAAAAATATTTTTTTTTTTTTTATGTAAAAATTTAAAATATTTATAAAAATTAATTTAAATTATTTTTTTTTTATTTAAAAAATATGAAATTTTATATACAAAATTTGACTTTGGTTTATATTTTGTTACATAACTTCTAAACTAAATGAGTGTCCAATATGAAATTTTGCACTGGTATGGACAAGAGTTGTGGAAACATTATATAATTTTTTAAGAATTTTAAAAATATCGTTTTTGGAGATATAAAGATTTAATTTTTATAAGTTTAAATTTGACTTTTGAACTTTCAAATTAAATAAATTTACTACACATAATTTTAAAGACAATATCTTAATCTTTAAAATGATACTAAAATTTAAATTTTATTGTGTATAGTTTAGAAGTTATAATTAATTAAATTTTATTTTGGTCCATAACCTCTAAACTAAATGAGACTCCAACTTGAAATTTTCCGTACGTAGGAAGAAGAGTTACGTCAACATTATATATTTTTTTCAGAATTTTAAAAATACCGTTTTTTGAAATATAATGATTTGATTATTATAAGTCCAATTTTGACCTTTGAACTTTTGATTTAAAAAAAATTTATAAATATCTTTATAAAGGTAATATTTTTGACTTTATTATGAAACTAAAACTAGATAACTACCGTATATAGTTTAGAAGTCATATTTTTGGACCGGGACCAATTGCCAATATCTGTAGTGAATTTTATTGACATCAGAGATGTCAAGTCCGATTGCTGTCCGTTTTGACATGGAATCACTCTAAAGAAAAATTGAATTAATTTAAAATAATTATTGCGTACTTTTTTAGAAATAAAAATGAAAAACTTTAAAAATCAATTATAATAGGTTAACAAAAGGCTTTCATTACGTATGAAAATAATTAGACATTAGGTGGATGTATTCGAGATACCAGAAGTGACATCTAGAATTTAATGCAGATTCAAAGATCAGTAAAGAGAAATTTTAAGCAGTTGTTAAACCATCAACAACGATGTATCACATTCTACACAAAAAGGGCGGTATCTTGGGACGTGGCAAAAAAATATTTTTTGCGTTTTTAAAAACGCAAAAAATTTCAAAATCAAATATTTCTAGATTAAAATCGATTAATAAGTTTTTGATCTATTTTTTGTTTGTAAAATCTAGTCGACAAAATTTCGAGGTAATAACTGAATAAGAGGTCCCAAAAGTTGCAACATCGTGTTTTTAAACACATGATTAAAAAGACCTTCATAACTGCTCTGAAAATACATAAAATGGATCCAAATTTTTAGCATATAAAAATAATAACAAATCTGTGGCGGAAAGGAAAAACCACATAATTAATTTTTATTACTTTTCAGGAGACCGTTTTTAAGGTTAAAAATTAAAGGTCATGGGTATACAATTCTGATATCTACTGTATAAATATATCTGCAATTCGTATTAAAATTATTTGGGATATTTTGGTAACCGATATGTATATTTGTTATCGAAAAATATAGCAAAAAGTAATGGTGTTGTTTTTCCCTTTATAAAATTAATAGGGGTTTTCATACAATCAAATAAATGCCTCGTATATATTATAATGCAAAACATCACTTTTCATAACTTTACAGGATGTACAAAAAACTTCATAAAATCCAAAAACATTTTCCTACAAACAAGATTTTTGGGTTATTATATAAAAAAAACGGAACGTAACAAATATGTATTTTTGAATAAAAAACATAATAATTACGTTTGCTTTAAATTTTTTCGTTCAGAAAATTGTATTATTTTTTATTTTAATTATATCTAAAGTTAAATAAAATTTATTTTATTTGTGATATTTTTAATTATTTTTAATTACATTCCTATATTATTTAAATTTTTTTAATTTAATATTTCTCATGATGAAATTATACCAGGTGACAGTACCGCTACAACAAATACAACAAGGCAAAAACAACCATGCATTTTGTTTTTGGTTTTTCCAGCACTCAAATTTATTTATTTCAAAACAAATATTATTATTCTTTTTTAAAACAAATATTATTTTTTCTACATAAATATTAAAATTTTATTTTGTACCACAATATTACAATGCACAAATTATTCACAAAAGGAAATAACAAAAAACCACGTGTATTATGTAAACAACTTTTGACAGTAATCTGGAAAAAATAAATGTCGGCAAAAAATCATCAGCTGATTTAGTACTGTCACCTGGTATAATTACATCATGATATTTCTTTTACTTAAAATTTTGTAAACAAAAAACAAACAAATGACAGTATTGCATTTTTTGCCTTTTTACATTTAATTCAATTCAGTTCCAAATGATTTTTTGCTAAAGTGTTTTTATGACTCTCTGCACAATTGATTTTGTTTATTTTAGTTTTGATTTTTTTTTTGTCTTTTTCTTACGTCGAGTCTATATTAGAGAAATTTTTATCAAGACAAACGTCAAATTTTTGTTTGAGTTGCAGATAATTTTTTATCTCTGTCAATTATAGGGGAAAACGTATGTAATAACATTGAGTCTACATTAGACAAATTTTTATCAAGACAAACGTCAAAATTTTATCAAGATAAAGATTTGTCTAACTTTGAGTCTACATTAGACAAATTTTTATCAAGACAAACGTAAAAATGAACTCGAATTTATGGAAGGTGGCAACAGTTGTGCAAAAACAACAATATGGCGAATTCAGTAATGTTTTTTATATATGCAGTTTGACAGCTGTAACAACCAAAAATAATAATCAACTGTTTAACTGAGGCTACCTTGTATAGATTCGCACTGATTTTGACGTTTGTCTTGATAAGAATTTGTCTAATGTAGACTCAAAGTAATGTAGACTGAATTTGTTAGTATTATTGCAGTGTTAAAAGAAAATTGTCAGCGCTCGAGCTCTGACAACGTTGTCTTGATAATGCTTGGTAAAAGACGCCATCTTGATTGTTGTTGGTACTTTTTGCATGGTTTATTATGACATACGTTTTCCCCTATAATTGATAGAGATAAAAAATTATCTGCAACTCAAACAAAAATTTGACGTTTGTCTTGATACAAATTTCTCTAATGTAGACTCAAAGTAATAAACCACTGTCAAATTCAGTCTACATTAGACAAATCTTTATCTTGATAAAATTTTGACGTTTGTCTTGATAAAAATTTGTCTAATGTAGACTTAATATTACGTACGCACACACAGAGAATTGATTTTAAGTTTAAAAAACAATAACAGTCAACAATTGAAAAAAAAGAGAGTAATTAAAAATGAGTTACAAATGAATTGATGCAGATGTTTAGTACACAGATTAAAGCACAAATTACAATAGCGCGTAGTCAGCAACAGTATCAGCAAAAATTATCAGCTGATCACAGTCAGCACAACATGTTGCTGCCGTTATAATTACAATTCAGCGTAGACAGTCACAATTTACAACCACCATCGAGCTTTGTTCTACTTGTGTATTTTAGTCTCTCATTTATTTGCTCACTCTCTTTGTCTCGCTCTCAATCTGAATGCAGCGCAGTGAATTTAGAAACAAGGCTAAATGAAACAGCACTGCAAACTGCTGCTGACCAAATGTAATCAATACCATAACAAAGAGTGCATTCTAAATAATCAGCTGATTATGGCAGCACACACTGCTGCTGACTACGCGCTATTGTAATTTGGGCTTTATAGGGAAACATCAAACAATATAAAATCTGGCAACTCCTAAATCTTTTGTTTATTTTATCGTGTTTCCTTTTTACAGCTCATTCGCAACAATACTATCGCAAAATTTACGTTGACGAATACTACTTGATTTTTTATAATCTTTTTTTAACAACAAAAGAATCAATTAAAAGCACAATTAATACAAAAAAAAAAAAAAAAAAACAAAGCAGGAAAGCTACTATCAATACAAACCAAAAATAACATGATAAATGGCTAATTATGAATTAATAGATGAAACAAATGGAGTACGGTAGGATTTAATAATAATTTCTATAATATATACAAACTTTTCAAGGCATTTAAAAATTATAAATTTAAAAATGTATATTTAATAGCTACAAGCATTTAGGATGGCGTATAGCGTTATTGGTCAGTTTATGCGTGTGCTCCACGGCTTTGGTTTATCGAATATGGCAACATATTTATGGACCATATTATACGGTTATCCTAAGATATCCACAATTCAAGCAAAGTAAGTGCGAGAAAAAAAATTTCAACACCAATATTCTTATACATTGTATATTCTTGTTTTAGATATACCTCCAGAATGGATTGAACGAGCTACTATGTATAGCTTAGCATATCAAAATCAAACACAAGAATCACATGATTTTCGTTTGGTTAAAAATTCTACATTCCGTATTAAATATTTACATTCCGATCAGGATGATAATTCTTCATCAGAAATAAACAGTATTTTAGCACCTTCACCCAATGAAACTTTAGTGGTTTGTTATTATACGATAAACAATGCAGATATGCAGTATGAGGATTTGAATTTGACACAAGTAAATGGAACATTATGTACCCACATTAATGTGGGTATGGCATTTATATATAATTCCTCTATTGTCATTAGTCGGGGCCTAAATAATTCATTACTTAATGATATGCCGCGACTGAAAAAACAATTTCCACACCTAAAATTCCTCTTATGTATTGGAGGTGGTGGCTCGGCAAGTGATGGTTTTCCGGATATGGTTAAAAATCATCAGAGTCGTAAAGTATTTATACAATCATTAAAGGAAGTATTAAGAAAATATGAATTAGATGGTTGTGATTTAGATTGGGAATTTCCCAGTGCTTATAATCGGGAACGTATGCATTTTTCCCAATTACTTTATGAAATACGACAAGAGTATGTAAGAGAAAAGCGTGCCTATTTGTTATCGGTAGCAGTGGCGGCACCTGAAGGTATTGCTTTATTTGCCTACGACGTAGCTGAAATTAATAAGTATGCTGATTATGTCAATTTAATGTCTTACGATTATCATTTCTATACCAAAGGAACACCTTTTACAGGTTAGTCAAAATTAGTACGTCAGTCTTATAATATACAAACATAAATGCAACAATAATATTTACAGGTTTAAATGCACCCTTATATGCTCGCAGTAATGAGCATTCTATTTTGGCTACTTTAAATATTAATTATTCAGTAAATTGGTGGCTTAAGAATGGTTTGGAACGTAAAAAATTAATTGTAGGTTTGCCAACTTATGGTCATTCCTTTACGTAAGTATACTTTCTAAGTAAATCTACTATGAAAATATATTAAAAAATGTAACTTCTTTAGATTGGTTAACCCCTTTAATACTGCCATTGGTGCTCCTGCTGCAGGTTATGGACATACTGGTAATCAAGGTTTTGTAGCATCCGGTGAAATATGTTGGTTTTTGCAGCACAATATATTGAGTACTTTAGAATACGACAAGGATGCTTGTTCCTGTTATGCTAGTAGTGCTACGGAATGGATTGCTTTCGATCAGGCCACTAGCTTAGCCTGTAAGGCAAAGTATATTAAAATGCATGGTCTTGGAGGAGCAATGATGTTTTCTTTAAATACTGATGATTTCAAAGGAATATGCGTACAGGACAAAAAATTTCCATTAATCGAAGTTGTTTATAAAATACTAAGGACTTGAAAAACAAATTGAATTTAAAAACGATGATAGACCAAAGATGTTACCAGTTTAGTTATATTGTTTGCTCTTTGTTATTTATTGGTTTTAAAACTATGATTAATCCATTTGTTTTAAATCGTATTATACATATATATATTTTTTTTTTTATTAAACTTAGGTGAATTGAAAATAAACTTAAATAAACTAGTGAATTATAGCAATAGGAAAACTCATTATTTTGTCCACGAAACTTTGGGAATATCAAAGTGTTCGGTTAGAGAATCCAAATGTTCATTAAACTTTTCTACTCTTTCCTTGTGTGTAGTTGAAGCCTTGTCCATTATACGTTTGTTGCGCTTTAAAGTAAATATAACAGTGTTTTTTATATGTGATATGTGTTTTTGTTGTTTAATTTAATTAAATTTATTTGTTACAGTATAGAAAAAGCTAACTTACCATTTTTTCCTGTTGTTGTTTAAAAGCCAATTCTGCTTTGGTTAGCTGTCGTTCCGGTTTAGATTTGGATCCTCCACCACTTTGTTGTTGCAGTGTTTGTTGAAGAGCTTCACGTTCCTTGTCTTTATCTTTGTCCTTACTTTTCTTCTTTTTCTTTTTAATACCGCCATCACTTTTAAGCTTTAATTTACTTTTTGACACACAAGCATATTCATCAGACATGTTTTTCTGATTATTTCATCTATAAATTGCAAAAAGTAAATAAAATGTATTTATTTATATTTGACTGATATAATGTTACCAGATGGTGAAATGTTTGTATTTCAGTAATGTTGCCATAATATCGTATGAGGATGTATAGCTCAGTGATAACATCATTTAAATACCAATCATAAAAATCGCTAAAAAGTGTAAATTTTTTTGTGACAAATCGTTAAATTATTATTCGGTTGAAATTTGTATAATACTTATTGAGCTCCCCAACTCACTTATCCGATTGCAAAGATTTCTTAAGTTTTAGTTCAATGGTCTTGAAGGGGCGAAACATTTTTTTTCTTTATGGAATATACAATAGTTGCTTCGCTAATATAATTTTTTCGTTCACCCAATTTTTTATAATAAATTGGTTGAATACGATTTTCTTACGCTACATCATTTGCGGTCCACACGAGCCTTTTTCATGCTCGCACATTGAACAAAATGTTGTGCGCACATGCATTTTGATAGTGTGGACCCAAGTTGTTCACGTTTTGTTCTTGTTCGCACACCGTTGTTCGCACAATTGTTCGAGCAACCATGTCTGCCATCAAACGTCATTTTCTATGCTTAAGGAGAGGCGCTGCATGTAAAAGTATCGAAGCGACACTGACGACAAACTAAAAATTATGAATTGTTCGACAAATGTTCTGCCCACTGAAAATAAAATGAAAAAAATTGTGTGTGTTGCTCTGCCGACGTTTTGTTCTTGTGCGAACAAGAAAAAGGCTAGTATAGACGGTACGTCGGCAGAGCAACACACACAATTTTGTTCATTTTGTTTTCAGTAGGCAGAACATTTCTCGAACAAATCATAATTTTTTGTTTGCCGTCCGAGTCGCTTCGATACTTTTACATGCAGCGCCTCTTCTTCCGCATGCAAAATAACGTTTGATGGCAGACATGGTTGCTCGAACCAAAGAGAAACAAGAGGCGAAACTAATTGTCAAAAACCTAACTCATGCAACAACAAAATACATGTAATCAAATACATTTTGTTGTTGCCAAAAGAAAATAAAAACAAATTTTTGTTTACAAAAAAACAATTTTATTTAATTGTCAATCGAGAATTTCGTCTCTATGTGTTACTCTATGGCTCGAACAATTGTGCGAACAACGGTGTGCGAACAAGAACAAAACATGAACAACTTGGGTCCACACCAAGGTAGATTAAGAAGGTAACGCCATTAAAACAGCTGAGAATTTTTTTTCTTTTTGAAATCAATATGGCTGCCAGTGTTTTGTAATTTGAAGTGTAAAATTTTTGTTAATGTTTATATTTTTTTTTTGCTTACTTTTGTGTTATTGCGTCTTTCTCCTCTCTTTTTACTACATGAATTGTTTTTGTTTTTTGTAAAGAAACATGTGAAATGACAAAATTAAAGTTGACATAAGAGATGACAATGCAAAAACAAAATGCATGGGATTTTTTTTGGTGTTGTAATAGTTGTAGAGTTGTCGTTACCTTCTTAATCTACCTTGGTCCACACTATCCAAATGCATGTGCGCACAACATTTTGTTCAATGTGCGAGCATGAAAAAGGCTTGTGTGGACTGCAAATTAAGGAAGTACCATAGAGTATTTAGAAAGTGCTCGCACATCTACAAAAACAACAATTGTTTGTATTTTGTTAGTGTAGAACTACTGCACATAATGTCAAAATGCTTTGAACGGAAAAGGAGAGAATGAAGGAGAGGAAGAGTAAAAAAAAACTCGAAAAAAATTTTGCATATGTATACAAAAACAATTTGACAGTATGTCAATAAAAAAAATTGTAAAACAATTCTTATGAATATACTTTACTTCCTCATAGTACGTTTTTCAAAGGCATATAACTTCTAAACTATTCAATTGTACTCAAAAAAGTTTTCATCAATATTTTCACCGTTAAAATTACTATTATTGATTAATTTGAACATCCAGTTTATGCAAAATATAAAATAATAATAATGAATTATATATACATAAATTCCATACACTTAAATATATGACGACTAAAATAACCTTGAAATTATCGTTTAAATTTTAGTTAAAATTTCATGTTTTCATATGTATTCAAAATTTTATCCCATTATGGTAATTATTATGTTTTTTGCATCTCAAATAACCTTTTCAAATTGAGGAGTTTTTTACGCATTCATATATATGGAAATAATCAAAATTTTGTGTTTAACGATAAAAACCATTTTTTTTAACACAATATATCAACATAGTTTTAATTTATATTTATGTATTCCTATGGATTTCTGTGTTAATTCGCGTATTTTCTTGAAACATTCAAGTTTTTGTTAGAATTTGGTTTGAATTGTATAGTATACCTTTTTGAAAAAGCCGCCGCAGTCTGTGGTGGCATCGCCGATTCTTTTCATCGGCTTTGTTTTCTGCCAACAAGAATAGAATTAATAATAAAAAATAAAAATTACAAATTTTTGTGTTTTAGATTAGTGTTACAAAAAAACTTAAAAAATAATGACTTCGGCCACGGTAAGAAATGTAAGGAATTTTCAATACAATTTTCTATTGTCTGTATTTTGGATGTGTAAATATAAATTATTGCTTTGGTGGCAGACTAGTGGGTAAAACTGTTTTGTCTTATATCGTGATGTCTCATATAATAAAATTGAAAAACCCTCGACTTTATCTCAAGTAATTGTAAACAATATTTATGTTGTTGTTGTATACTTTCCACGTCTTTAGGTACCACTACTTGATGACGATACAATACCATTTGGCGAGGAAGATGAAATGCAAGATCCAAATGCAGTAGCTAAGAAATACGCGTAAGTAAATAGAAAGTGTCTTGTATGTAATATTTATTATATGATTGTATTATTTTGTTTTTGCAGACATCCCTATGTCACATTCTTCCATCTCTTCTTCCGGGGTGCTGCCATTCTGATTTATATGTTTTGTGGTTGGTTTAGTGATTCTTTTATAACCAGTTTTGTATTTGTTGTGTTATTTTTATCGGCCGACTTTTGGACAGTGAAAAATATTACCGGCCGTTTACTGGTGGGTCTGCGTTGGTGGAATTATGTAGACGATGAGGGAGTATCGCATTGGGTATACGAAGCAAAGAAGGTAATTTTATTATACCGGAGATAAAAGAGAACAAATAGTACAAGTGGATTTGATTTCTTACTTTTCGTGTAATAAGAACTTTAACGGTTAGCATTGAAAATCATCTTTACGGGGGTCCTCGTTATTAATATGTTTTATACATATATTAATTTCCTGGTAAAGACTGAAGAATTTTGAAAACCTACTATTGATCCATTAATCAAGGATATTTTCTCGAATTATTGTATTATGCAAATAAGCAAGGGAAATAGTTGTTTCTCAGATCTATCAGAATTTTTTGTTTTTCCTGTTTTATTATTTTTTTATTATTTTTATTTTTGAAAAAGTTAATTTTTAAAAATTACTACTAGCTTTGCTATTTTTACACTTATCTTTTACGTTTTTCTGCACAAAGAAGTTTTGTATAAGTGTTAATCTTAGTGCCCAATTTCCTTAAGATCGTCCAATAATTGACCATAGCTCCCATATAAACCTCTCTTCCGGAAATTACATTAACGTATATAAATCCCATACGAATGATAGTATCAAATTAATATTCGACACAACATTGCCAAAATTTTTGATAATCGGTCCATAATTTACCATAGCTTCCATATAAACCCACTTCCGGGAATCGCTCTAAAGGGCATAATATCATGTAAATGTTAGTATTACGTAATATTCTGTATTTGTATATTATATTTTACATTTAGTAAAAATGTTGGTATATAATTGGCCACAGGTCAAATTTTTAGCTCATACACAATGCTGTAGGTTATCATATGGTCGGTCTTGACCGACTACAGTTCCTCTCTCGTTTTTATTATTATTGTTTATTAACTGTTTTTTATGGCTGGTGAGTCAATGAATTATTAAATTTATTTATTTTAAATGAATTTAGTGTAATATAAATATATTAATATTTCTCAGGTATTAATATTTCTGTTATGTAATATTGTTAGTTTGGCCACAAAGACTTTGTATTACATATTTTGTAAATAAATAAATAAAATAATTTAAAAAATTGTAAATTTGCAAAAAAAAAAAAGTAAATACTTTCTAATTTTCAAAAAAGGTACCAATTTTTGTAAAAATTACCATATATTTTTTAAGCAATAATAAGAATTTTTGTTTGCTTAAAAAATACTAATTTTTAAAAATGTACCAACATTAAAGAAAATCAAGGGTATAAAAAAGCACTAATATGCAACACGAGTAAATTCTTTCAAAAAAATATCTTTTTTTTTTTTCTTTTTTAAACAAAAGTACCATTATGTAAAGTAATATTTTTCGAAAAAGTACCAATTTAAAAAAAGTAATTTTTTAAGTAATAAGGGGCCATTAGACGTTCAAATATATCTAACGATAAATTTGACGACTAAAAGTTGTTTTAAAATACACATTCATATATGTTTGATGATTTAACGAATGTCTATATTTTATTACATACTAGCTAATACCCGGTGTGCTTCGCCACCCCCCGAAATGAAATACATAGTAATTAAAGGATTAAAAAAATATACGAATTTTTGCATTTAATTCATATGGGAGGTACCATGCCCCCTAGATCTAGTCCGCCCATATTTTTATTAAATATTAATATTGATACCAAAGTGGTTCCGACAAAATTTTAGAACTCTGTTATATTTTCTTAGATATGATAATTTAATATTTTCTTTATATGGGAGGTGCCACGCCCACTATTGTTAGTGTACCAATTTTTGTCCAAAATATTCATATTAAAGCTAGTGCTAGTCGTACAAAATTTGAACTCTCTAACTTTTATAGTTTCCCAGATATAAAAATTTTGGTATTAACTTTATATGAGCTATGACACGCCCACTATTTCTTTTCCGCCCATTTTTGCACAAAATGTTTACATTGTCACTTAAGTTTATTGTACAAAATTTGGGAAATGTAACTGTTATAGTTTCCTAAATTTACGGCATTTGGTATTGGCAAGCAATATTAGGCGTGGGATGTGCCACACCCCCTATTGCTAGTTCGCCTATTTTTTTTTCCAGAATGTTCATATAGGTGTCAAAGTTGTTCGTGCAAAATTTGAGGACTCTAGTATTACCAATTTCCGAGATATACTACTTTTAATAGTTATTTAGTAACTAGGCGTGGCACCTCGTCCACATGGAATTTCAAAATAAAAAGTAGCATATTTTTCCTTCCAGGCATATAGGAACACACTGTGAAAAACTCAAGAAAAACGGTTTAGCCGTTTAGGCGGCTATAGACTTCAAACAAACATACATACAAACAAACACACATTAATTTTTATATATGTATATAGATTTATTTTCTAAGTTTTCGCTAAAATGTTTGAATAAATGAATAAATTATTACCAAACGTTTTTATAAATACGTAAACAATTTTGTTTATTGAAAATATTATGTCTAAAATTCTATATTTTAATTTTTAAATCGTACGACTTGTACCATAGAATAGAACTAGAAGTTTATGTGAGAGCCACCCTATACTAAATTTTCAAAAAATTTACTCATTTTTTTGAAAATACAAAAACAAAATATATGTGACTACATGTATTTTGTTTTTGTATGAATTAGGTTTCTGACAATTGAATTAGGTTTTTTTCTCTCACATAAATATCTAGTTGTTAATCTATGACTTGTACTTAGACTGTACAATTTATAACCAAAACAAACTATCAACAATTTTTGATTTTCTTCACACTATCAAAAGTTTTAATCATAAAAATACAAATTATAAAGAAATATATATTTTTTAAAATATTGCAGTTAAAAAATCAAAAATGTACTAATTTTTAAAAAAGTAATATTGGAAGAACTAAAATAGCTGAAATAGTTCACATTTATAAAAAACATGTTTTTTTTTAAACTGTGTAAAATTAAAAAAAAAAAAAAAAAATTATGTAATAAAAATAACTTTCAAAAAATATATTAAAAAGAAAGATATATATTTTTTGAAAAAAACTAAAAAAGTATTAATTTTTAAAAATGTACATATTTAAATAAATATATATGTATATATTAAATAAAAAATGGAATTAATATTCAAAGTACCAAACTTCAAAAATACAGATTTTTTGTGAGATAGCTCTAATTTTAAAAAATATTCCATTTTTTATAATTAATAGCTTTGGCAAAAAAGTGTGTTTTTTTTTTCGAAAAAAGTACAATAAATCATTTTTTTTTTTTTTTTAAATGAGGTTTTTTAAATAAATTTAAGTTTTGGCACTGCCAAATATAGCACACTAACATCTTTCATATCTTTTATTTTTCTTACAGGGAAAAATTAACAATCACGAAGCTCGCATTTTTTGGTTAGGTTTAATATTATGCCCAGTTTTTTGGGGACTATTTTTTATTGTAGCATTATTTGGATTAAAATTCAAATGGTTGCTTTTAGTCATGATTGCCTTAGCTTTAAATGGAGCCAATCTATATGGTTATGTAAAATGTAATTTTGGAGCCAATAAAGATTTAAATTCAGCTGCAACGGATTTTGTTAAAACTCAAATATTTAAAAATGCCATGGATATTATAACGAAGCCAAGTGCTCAGCCTCCAACAGCACGACCCACTGGAGTGGTTTAGATCTTATTTACATAACTTAAGCATTCCTTTTTTAAGTTCTTGTTTAACATTAAAAGCAATTAGTATTTTGTTTTATTTCACGGATTTTTCTTTTAAGATAATTTTGTAGTCAAAGAAAATAAATCGTAACTAAGAAAGTGAATTATTTATATATGTTTGTATATATTTCTTTTTAAGTTAAACACTTTTAAACTATAGTTTAGATTTAATTTAAATTTTTATTTGCAATAATGGTTTTATTACAATTTTAACTAAACTAGTAAAATACATAACATAACAATACAAATACATTTATGTATAATATAGGGGCTGTGTGTGTGTGGATGGGGTAAGTATAATTTTGTTTTTAATAATATAGATTTATATTTTTTAAATATTTCTTAATTTTTACATCACCTAAAAATTATATAAAAAACAAAAAAGTAAAAGAAAAATATCATCACATTAGAAGAAAAACCCATAGAAGTAATAAATTGCATCATGTTTTTAATTTGCCTAAAAGTTCTTGTATTTGAACTTTATAGGCTTCTTTGCACTCTTTCAAATCTAATTCCAATTCTTCACAACGTTCCACTTTTTCGCCATACATTTGCAATAAGGCATCGTAGCGAGTTTGTAAATCATTGTAATTGATTTCTAGCATTTCCAAAGTTTGTAATTTTTCTTTAAGCTGTAAATAATAATTATTTTCTTTTTTCTTATTTAATTATAAAAAAAAGAAAACTTACATTTTCCATTTCCAAAACAAGCTGTGACAACTCTTCTTGTAACATATTACGTTCAGCCTGTAGACGAGATAATTCCCATTGTGTTTGAGCCACTTCGCCATCTCTTTGCTTCAACATAGATTGCAAATATTCAAAGTTTGAGGTGTTTTGAGATAAATAGTGGACTCCAAAACCTTGAATACCCGTTGGCCGGCCAGAATTGGAGATGCAATCTAAATCATCCTGTTTAGGTTAAATTAGAGATAATATATATCTATATATTATGTAAGAAAATAAATTTACTTGATGCCAATCTATACTGCCGCCCATGCCATCTTCCAAAGAATTTACTCCAGCACTAACGGCAGGAGACTGTGGTCTCTGAGAGTTGTCAGTGGGAGAATGTTGTAATTCACCCAAAGAATGCGATGACTGTTCTCTATGCAGATTTTCTTCAGCTGCTAAGGTTTTTCTTTCGGCTTCTTTAAGTTTCTCTTTCAGGGATATTTGTGAATCTTCTAGAGATTTTATTTTCGCTTGGCTTAATTCTAATTCTTGATTTATTTCAGAAATTTGTCTGTGTAAGAAATTTTATTTAAAATTTGGTTAGTGTTTTTAAAATCGGTAAGAATTTTTTGAAGAAATAAAAAAAAAAAAAAAATAAATCCCTTTTTTTACTAAAAAAAAATATCGGATTATTGAAAGAATATAAAATTTTTTGCGAAACTGAATTTTTTTGTGAAATTTCCGATTTTTTTTTTAAATTTTGGAACATTGATGAAATTTATAATTTTTGGTTAAATTTTCAGATTTTTGGTGAATTTTCATAATTTGTGGAATGTGAATTTTAAAGTGCAAAAATTTCACAATTTAATTAAATTAAGGGAAAGATATCGTCACCGAAAATGCAAAACAACGTAACATCACTTTTCATAACTTTACAGGAGGCACAAAAAACTTTCTAAATCCAAACGAATTGTCCTACAAACAAGATTTTTGGGTTATCCCATCCTTAAATACTGCCTAATATATTGATGATGAATATTTTTATTTTCATTAAATATTTTTAAAGTTATGTGGTTTACGTTTTTCAAGATTTCAATTTTCAGAAGTCAAAACAACGTAACATCAATGCAAATTTTAGAAAAATTGTAAATAAAACGATTTCTGATGACTTTTACTCCAAAATTTTAATAGCTATTATATTTGTAATAATTTTCAATATAAATTTGTAAAAAGAAGAAAAACAATTTTTATTTTTTTATTTTTTAACAAATGTGATGTTACGTTATTTTGACTTAAGAAAATTATTGCTTTCGTTAATATAATCGTCATTCTTTAAGCTACAAGTCTGAAAATTTGTGATCACACGTATTTTGGAATAATAAACTATATTTCATCAAAAACACAAATATGAAAATTTTAATGTTACGTTGTTTTGCATTTTCGGTGACGATATGTAGCTTGTTTTTTAAAATTCAAGGCAACACTATTAGAAAAGTTTATAATTACTATTACCTACATATTTTTTTAGAATAAATCATAAAGGAGGATAAAAGGCAAAATAAAGGTAAAACGCCTAGTATTTGGACCATAATTTTTTGCTTTTTAACCGAATTTTTCATTTTCAATACCAAAATAACCTTATTTCTTAGATATATTTGAGCTAAATTTCGTCCCCCTAAGTAATCCGCCCCGAGCCCTATCTTGCTTATTAGTCAGACAGACATAGCCACCATCTTGTTTATGGTAGGTATAAAACCGTTCTGTATTTTTTAAAACAGTTGTTTTAATAATTCCAACTTACCTATTAAACTCCGCCTCTTTTTGCTTCAACTCCAATTGTACTGAGATTTTTGCTTTTTCTTCTTCCATAACAGCGTGAGCCAATTTTTCCTCCAACTCTTGACATCTAGCTTTCAGTACTTCAATCTTGGCGTTTGTAGAGTCTTCAATATTTTCCAGTATTTTGAGACGAGTTTGAGCAGCATCTAGTTTTTCTAAAAGTTCTTTCTCTTCTTTATTCCAATTGGCGGTACGTTGATTAAGAGTTTGTTGCAGCGATTCCAAATGGCGCATAAGCGGTATGGTAGTTTGACTTATTTCCTGTGTTGAAGATTCGGCCCGCAATTCGGCCGCTTCAAGTCGTGCCATAAGTTGACGGTTTTCTTCCCTTAACTGTTGGTCCCTTTTCATAGTTTGTTGCTCGGTTGTTTTAATTTTTTCCCTCAACTCTTGCAATTGCTTTTGCAATTCTAGATTTTCAGCCTTAGCTAAAGCTTTTTCCTTTTCGGCGGCTTGTACATTTTCTGCAGTACGTGAGAGATCGGAATGTTGTTTGGAGCGCTGCTGCAGTTCCGTTTTGACAGCATCAAAACTTCTTTGCAACGTATTTAATTTCTGTTGCGTGTCATCCAATTTACTACGTAATTGGGAATTTTCCGATGATAATCTTTGATTCTCAGAGGTCATTTTGTGGACGGCTTCTATTTGTGTTCTCTCGACATCTTCTTTTGCCGAAAGTGTCTTTTTCAAACGTTCTACCTCTTCGTGTGTTAAGGACAACTGATCCTTTAAGGATTTAAGTTGGTTATCGGAAGTTTTTTCTTTAGCTCTTAGTTTTTTAATAATATTAGATTGTTGTAGAATTTCCTTGGCCAACTTCTCTCCTTCAAGTCTTAGTTCTGCCACCATGTTTTGGCTTTCGCTTAAAGCATCGGTTAAATCATTTTTAGGTATTTTTGCTTCTAAATCTTTAATTTTTGTACGTAAAGAATCACGTTCGCGTATACAATTTTGAAATTTCTTTTCTAGTGATGAAACTCGTTTAGTATACTCTTCTGAAGATTGCAAATTATTACTATTAACTAAAGTCTGGAGCTCATTATTACGTTCTTGTAATTCAGCATTTTGTCTTTCTGACTGTAGCAGTCTTAATTCACGAGCCTCCACAATACTGTTTAGTTCCGAAATGCGCTTTAATAGTTTTTCAATTTCATCTTCAGACTGTGAATCCATTGAAAGAATAGATATTTCTGAAGGTTCTCGACAGTGTCCTTTACGACCAGTTAGCGTTGCATTATTGGCAGCCAATGGTGTTGTCGAAATGTTGGTATTTTCTGTTTTCTTTTCATTTTTTAAAGGACTGGTACGTGTTGTGGTGCTAGCTGTGCTAGAAGCATCACCATTAGGATTAGAGATTATTTCAATATCCGATGAGGTGGCTGTCTCCATTTCGTCATTGGAATTTGGTGGTGAAGTATCACTTTTACTACTTTGCGAAATTTTCTTCATAAGCTGGGTATTTAAAGTATTACTACCACTTGCAGGCGATTGCAATTGTACATCCTCAAAACTTTGTGTAGAATCAGAATCTATAGTTTGTAGTTCATATGGCACCATTTCCATGGATTGTATGAGTTTATTACTAGTAGTACTAACATCCATAGCTGTTAAAGGTTTTTGGTTGGTGTCTGAAAATATAGAAATATTTTTTACTGTCTACCGTACAAACCTAAAAATTCTGCTTGATACCTTACCTTCCATACTTTCCACCAATGTTTTTGTATCAAAACTACCAGAATCATCTAGTTTGGTATTTTCCATATCAAGTAAATTACATTCAGTATCTAAATCGCCAACACTTGACCTGCCTATGATGACAATACTATCAGAAGTTGCAGTGGCTGGCAATAGGTGTTCAGATCCTGAAGTTATCATTTCACTGGTGGCGGTTATTAATTCCACCGATTCCGAAATATCAGTAGTTTCATCCGAGCAAGGTGATATTTGAGGAGGCGATAAGACATCAACAGATTCTAAAGTAGAAGCTACAGAAGGTCTCTTATCTGGTACATCTACAGACACTGGAGTAGCCATTTCTTGACCATCAGTTGAGACCTTCGATAAAGCTTCAATTTCTTTAGTGACTTCTCCCACTTTAGGTGCTGTAGTTATCATTTCCGTTTGTTCCACTCCTTTTAAAAATGTATCCACCATTAAATCAGGTGATGACGCAGAAACTGTCATAGCTTGTTGTTCTTTATCGTCAAGTTTAGCATCGTCGGCACTTTCCGATCGATTAGCAGCTCCCGGAAATCTTTTAACACTATTTGTCACTTCTGTTGTTATGGGACTAGCTGGTCGCCCGTCCATTCCATCTCCTCCTACAATACCCCCACCAGCCGTACTTGCTTCCAATTCATCCTCTTGAATGTCAAGCACTTTGTCGATTTTCTTTTGAGCTTCTTTTAAAGCTGTTTTTGCCAAACTGGCAAAACTTTTTGTATCAAACCAACTCATATTTTAATAACTTTAATTTTTAGACAACACATTACTATTATTTTTATAGATTCTATTGGAAATTTTGATTAAATTTATGCAAAAGTTCCTTTATTTACGTATTCAACGTCATATTTTCACTATTTTTTTCTGTTGTTTTTTTTTATATTTTTTTTGTTCTAATACACACAGTTGTATGTAGTGAAATTTGCTACGTTTTTATGTGAGAGCGAACAATAAAAGAGTACTATTTGAAATCATATGTGCGTGTGTGTGTAAAGAAAATATTCTCTCAGAACGAATGAGAGAAAGTATGTGTTAATATAAGCGTTTTGTCAACGTGGTTGTCACAGCTCCAGTGGCGCAATTGGTTAGCGCACGGTACTTATAATCAGTAACTTGTGAGCAATGCCGGGGTTGTGAGTTCGAGCCTCACCTGGAGCATGTTTTTTTTTCTTCATTTTATATTTAATTTAATAATTTAATTGATATATAAATGAGTAAATAATAAAGATATACAAGTTAATATATATTAAATGGCCAATTAGACTGGTCAACAAGAATAGTTTGAATTAAGGTTGGAAACCGAAACGAATAACGATATCGGTAACGGTATCCAATTTATTTTTATTTAGGTAACGGTATTTTAAATTATATCGGTATACCGGTACCGAAACTAAAATACCGGTAAATACCGTTATTATTAAAAAACTGGAAAAAAAACTTAAAAAGTTAAATTTTTAAATAATTTTTAATTAAATATTGCAAAAAAATATTAAATTATAAAGAACTTCGTACAATTTTTACAAGTGCTTATTTTAAGACAACAAAGCATTTAGGAATATTAAACTCAAATTTTTAAAGACAAATTGGTATAATTTTTTGCAATACGGTAAAGTTAAAAATTTTAACAAAATTTTTATTTATCACAGAGTTTTAATAAAGGCAAAAATCGTTCAATTAATTTTGCAAGCATTTCTCAAAAGAGCTAATTTTGTTCTACAAATTGCATAATATAAAATTATGCAAAAAATCCGTGAAGTAGCAGAAAAAAGGCATTTTTTTTTAATAAAACTCAAAAGTTTTTTTAGACAAAATATTTTACACCCGAGACTTTCAATCGCTGGTAGGAAACTGAAGATCAATTAATTTTTTTTTTATATTTTTTTTCCATATTCAGCTCATTAATACGCATCGTTTGAGGGACCTTCCTACAAAACTTTTTTCTACGGGACACTAGTGTTCAAATATGTACTAATATAAAAAAGAAATAATTTCATGTGTTTTAATTTAACGCGATTTTTATGTCACAAACTAACACTTTTCATTTATTTAGTGCTTTAATTTACACGATATATAGAAATTCTGGTCCCGAAATATAAATGTTTATTTACTCTGGACCTTGTTTTACGCGTTTTTAATTTACACGTACTTCCTCCGGTCCTAACAAGCCGCGTAAATCAAGGGTTACCTGTATTATGTTGAAAAATTTTATTTTTAATGAAAGTGAAAAAAGATTCGGCTGTGCCGTATCTTTGATACTCTTCACCATATTACCATCTTACCGACATCATCTTACCATATTACCGACAACTAATAAAATTTTCGCCATAACTTATGATTTAATATTTTAACATTTTCACATTTATCAATCTAAATTTTTTTCCAAACTACGAACATTTGAATACGAAAAAAAAACAGTCATAGCAAGCATTGCTTTAAAAATATAAACAACAACAATTGAATATTTATATAGTCAGATATCTGACAACAACAAGAACAACAATGTTAATCATTATATTACTGCTGTTACTAACTAAACTACTTGCCCATATAAAAAAAAAAACAATAATGCTTAATATAAATATTTTTCTGTGTATTTATATTATTAACATTTTTTTTAGTTTTTGGCCCATAACTCGGTTATTTATGAACGAATTTGGTTGATTAAAAAACCGAAATTTTGCAAAAATATTTATGACCAACCTGTTCAATAGCGAAACCCGTAGCTTACAGTGGGGAGCACAAATGAGTACATGTTTGTAATTTGTGCATTTGACATTGCATAAAAATTAAAATAATAAAGGAAATCCAAAAATATTTTCTTTAATTTATTTCATGTTTAGTATTTAATAAAGTAATTTATAATTTAAAAACAAAAACATCAAACTATAAGAAAAAATCCAACAAAACGAAAACAACTCGCATATACTCAGTTTTGCACCTGAGGGATTTTATAGTATTTTAAAAATATTTTTAACAACAATAAAAATATATTGGAATATAATATAGTGTAGTTTATAGATATGGGTCAGTAGATTATTATACCATTTTTAGAATTTTAAATATACCTTTAAGATCGGGAGCTATACCCGAAAGACCGATTTTCCGGACTTGGCGGACTTAAAGTGTTATATAAAAAATACCAGTTGACTAAATTAAACTTTTTAAACTATATTAGAAAGACAAGAAATTATCCTTTTTAAAAAGTATACACGGATTTAAATTAACTATGTTGGATATTTAAGACACAAATATAGTTTTTGAATATTTTTAACAACAATAAAAATATATTGGAATATAATATAGTGTAGTTTATAGATATGGGTCAGTAGATTATTATACCATTTTTAGAATTTTAAATATACCTTTAAGATCGGGAGCTATACCCGAAAGACCGATTTTCCGGACTTGGCGGACTTAAAGTGTTATATAAAAAATACCAGTTGACTAAATTAAACTTTTTAAACTATATTAGAAAGACAAGAAATTATCCTTTTTAAAAAGTATACACGGATTTAAATTAACTATGTTGGATATTTAAGACACAAATATAGTTTTTGAATTTTTTCTTCTATTATTTTGAATTTACATCTATTTTTGACCCACTCTTTATTAAAAGACATACTTTTTTTAATTCATAATCTAATTCTATATTTCATTGGAAAAACAAAAAGGTATCGCTTGATAAAATCGGAAAAAATTGTGGGTCCAAAACGAAGTCGCTAGCTTGTATAGGAGCCGAGAAAAGCTGACATCAAATACGATTTTTTGGGAGTATCTTCGGTTTTTTGCCGATATCTCAGTTATTTATCAACCGATTTTGCTCATTTTTATTAGCGATCTTCTAAGGAATATTTCCACATATATATCCGATAACTGGGGCTTTCTAAAAACTGATTTCAACAGACAGACGGACATCTTTATATCGACTCTCCTATCAATAAGGATCCAGAATATATATACTTTTTGGGGTCTTAGATGAATATTGTAGAAATTACAAACGGAATGACAAACTTATATATACCCTTTACACTTGTGGTGAAGGGTATAATAAAATACCGAAACTAAAATACCAGTATATACCGGTACATCGGGAATCGGTATTTGAATACCGGTATTTTTAACAAAATAATAATTTCGGTATCGGTATCAGTTACGGTAACCAATTTTAAACGGTATTTAATCGGTATTGGTATTTATAACGGTATCGGTTTCCAACCTTGGTTTGAATAGATAAAATTTGAAGTGCTGAACACGAATCTGATTTTTTAATTATTACCCACTTCTTAGGCAGTTGTTAATCGATAACGGAAATCTCATTTCATAATAAAACTTCCAAATATGCCGACCAAAATCAAATCAAAATAATATAACTCGAAATTTTATTTATAACAGAGTAATATAACATTAATTTTTTATAAGCTAAATTTTTCGGAGTTATTCGTAAATTAGTGGTGATAAAAATTACTTTTTCATATAAAATTGGTAACATTTTATTAAAAATTTAAAAAGGCCGGCATCTTTTGAAATCAGAGCAGAAATATGCTCTAAAAAGTGTTTTATACTCACAAAAAAACTTTAAACACTTTTTTATACCCTTCACGACAGGTGTATACATAAGGGTATACATAAGTTTGTCATTCCGTTTGTAATTTCTACAATATTCACCTAAGACCCCAAAAAGTATAAATATTCTGGATCCTTATTGATAGGGGAGTCGATATAAAGATGTCCGTCTGTCAATTGAAATCAGTTTTCAGAAAGCCCTAGTTATCGAATATATTTATAAATAACTGAGATATCGCCAAAAAACCGAAGACATCTCCAAAAATCGTATTTATTGTCGGTTTTTTAGGCTATACAAGCTAGCGACTTTTTGTATGAAAATTTCAGAATCTTTTTTCAAAAATTGCTTGCTGAATAAAAGAAAAAAATCCGTCCATTAGTATCCGATATGTCGGTAAAAAGACGTTTTTAGACTTTTTGAAGCTTTTATATAAGCTACGGATTTCGTTAAACAGATTGGTCATAAACATTTTTCTAAAATTTCGGTTTTTTGAATCGAAGAAATCGGTCCATAAACAATTGAGTTATTGGCAAATCTTTTTTTTTTTCATTTATTTAATGGCAGCTTTGCATATTGTTGTTTTTATGGGTAATGAAAAACAACAACAATAAGCTACATCAAATTTGTTTTTTCAAGTTCTTGAAGCCTCTGTATAAGCTAGAAACTTAATTTTTGCACAGAAAATTTAATTTTTTTTTGCTGAAGGAATAAACTCAATCGGCCAAAACGCATTTTCGGACTTTATGAGAATTTTTGATTTTTTTAACTAACCAAATTGGTCCATAAACAATGGAGTTATATCCAAAAAACTGAAAAAATTTATTAAAAATATACACAAACATTTATATTAACCATTGCAATGACTATTGTGTTGTTGTGTTTTTTGTATAAGCAAGCAGTTTAGTTAGGAACAGAGTATTATCAGTTTTTAAAAGCAGTGATTTGCTAAGGCTTTTTTAAATGGGCTTTTGCTGCTGCTTCTACAAATTTCAGCCACAGTCCTGCTTTTAATTTTATTAAAAAAATCTATTCAGCTTTTTTAAGTATTACAATTTTTGCCACATGCTTTTTAAGCAACTAGCAGTAATAATAAATAGCCACACAAAAAGCAGTAACACGAAAATAGTTCTCTTGCTTTTGCTTTTTTATTTTGCTAGAAATAAAAAATTTAACTTCAAAAAAGCAAAAGGAAAAATTACAAAAAATGCTTATTCAAAAAAGCCATCATAAGAAGTGCTCTAGCAGGCTAGTAAAAACACAATCGGTGCTGATAGAAAAACGACAAGGGTTAATGGACGCGCGAACATGTGCTAAAAGCCACACGAACAAGGGCTATTGTCCGCACGAGCATGAGCTAAAAGCCACACAACCAAATTCAAGTAGGCAGCTGAAAGACACAGAATGAATTTACATACAATGTGCATAATGAGTACGATAAAAAATTCAAGACAATTAGAAAACAAAAATACAATAACAATTTTAAGTACCTGCAACCAGTGTTTAAAAGCAATGATTTGCTAAGGCTTTTTTAAATTTGCTTTTCCTACTGCTTCTACAAATTTCAAATTTTCTAGCAACAGCCACAGTCTTGCTTTTAATTTTATTCAAAAAATCCATTCAGCATTTTTAAGTATTAAAATTTTTGCCACGTGCTTTTTAAGCAGCTAACAGTAATAATAAATAGCCACACAAAAAGCAGTAACACGAAAATATTTCTCTTGCTTTTGCTTTTTTATTTTGCTAGAAATAAAAAGGTTAACTTCAAAAAAGCAAAAGGAAAAATTACAAAAAATGCTTTTTCAAAAAAGGCATCATAAGAAGTGCTCTAGCAGGCTAGTGAGAACACAATCAGTGCTGATAGAAAAACGACAAGGGTTAGTGGACACATGAACATGTGCTAGAAGCCGCTCGAACATTTGCTAAAAGCAGCATGAACAAGAGCTATTAGCCGCACGAACATGAGCTAAAAGCCACACAACCAAATATAGGTAGCCGGCTGAAAGGCACAGAATGAATTTACATTATATGTGCATAATGAATGCAATAAGAAATTTAAGAGAATTTATAAAACAAAAAATTCTTATGGTTTGGTACCTGCAATGCGTAAAAAAGATTTGAAAAACATTTGTATGTTGAAGTTTTCTGTCAAAAGAAAACAAGGAAATTCTTCTAAAAAATTATTTTTTTTACACTTATTTGAAAGTTGTTAATAATTTCTTCTTCAAAAGTGAGATCAAGTGTTTTAGCTAAAAACCGTACATTGTTTTTAAAAAAACTACAATATATTTTATAAACATATTCATATATATTTCAATAAAAAAGTTAACAAAAAAAAAAAAACGAATAATTAAAAAATATTGTCAAAACATTTAATAAAAAAATAGATATAAAATGTTCTTATTGGTTTGCACAATCATCTTCCATAAATATATTAAGTTCTGATACGGCATTATCCAGAAAATCAGGGTTTAGCTTTACTAGTAAAATATTCTCCAATGTATCTTGTTTGAGACGATTTCTATTATCGGCCAATACTATCTTTAATGTTGAAAATGCTCGTTCGACAGAAACCTGAAAATAGAGAATATAAAATAAAAATTAAGAGAATATTTAAACAAGAAATTCAAAGTATAACATTTTTGTTTCCAAAATTAAAATTTTACCTGTGTTGGAGGAATTCCAAAGCAAATGTTGCTCAGTGCATATAGCTCAGGTTCACTATATTTTCTTTCCTTCCAAAATTCTAAAACATTTGTCTTCAATTTTGTGTATGGAAGATTTAATTTTTCAATTTTTCTTATAATATTGTCGTTTTCTGCATTATTTGCGTTAAATATATTGTCCAGGAAATCATTTAAAATGTCATCATCTTCATGGTTTTCTTGCGTTGTTGTTATGAAATTTGGTGTTGGCTGTGTGTTGAGTTCGATTTTACATATAGATGTCAATTTGTCCCATAGCAATTTAAGGTATTCCACAGCGTCTTTTCTTTGGGTATCAATTAACATATGATGAAACCTTGGATCGAGGTAAAGACATGCTGCCAGAGCGTTATTAGAAAAAATAGTGGTGGTTCGTTTTTCCATATTGTCTAATAGAAGTTTACTAATTTTGTATGATGATGCACTCTTGTTGACTTCATTTTCTTCAACAGTTTTTGATATCAGTAGCTTACATTTTAACCATTGTGCGTAAAAGTCGCCATAATGAAGTTGCTCTTCTTGAAATATGACAATTATGTTTTGAAGTGGCTTAAAAACAGTATAATATGAGGCCACAAAGTTCCAAAAGTCTTCATTTATTTCAAAATTCTCTTCAGATGATTTATTTGTTATTGATTCCACTGTTTCGACTATCTCTTTCGAATTTTGTATACACGAAATCATTAAATATGTTGATCCCCAACGCGTAGGACAATCCAGCTGAGGAATTTTTAATGACTTTAATTCAAATAAGTCTTTGTAACCATTTGAATTTTTTCTCAAAAACTTTACTAAATTTCTACACTGTCGAATATAACGCTTAATTTCAAAGTCTTTTGTTGCATCCAGTGCCACCAACTGTGCTGTGTGAGCTGCACATCTACAAACTATTATGTTTCCGACGCGTAGATCCATATTATTTTCAATTAAGGTAATGTTTTGAAAGTAGGTTTCATTGTTATAGTTTTCTTCATATTCTTCATCTTCAGAACATAAATGTGATAAAATTTTTGTACATTTCACCATATTACTGCCGTTATCACTTGTAATTGTTACAATTTGTTGTAAATTAATATCATATTTGTTCAATACGTTTAAAATTTCTGTTGCTAAATTTTTTGAAGTGCTTGAATTTTGGCCTTTTAACTCCACCATTCCAAGTATTCTAGATTCAATTTTATCACATTTTATGTATTGAGCTGAAATTCCAAAAATATTTCTTGATAATCTTGTTGCACTGTCCACTTTAAGTGAGATCAATTTATTTTTACATTCACTTGAAATTGCATTTATTATATTTTTTGTCACTTCAGCAAGTGTTTTTTTGCAGTTATTTGCATTCAAACAAAATTTTTCTCCACTTTCTTTTTCGATGCCTTTACATATTGGATCTATTATATTTCTCATGTTATCCGAATTTAAAACATTAAATGGCACGGCATCCTCCGTTACCAATCCGATATATGATTTAATTAAAAGTTTTTTACTTATTTCGCACTTTATATTTTTCTTTTTGTATTTTTGCAAAGATGTATTATTCTTTTGATTAAAAACCACTTTATGAATTTTCTCCATATGTAATTTTAAATTAAACATTTTAACACTTTTAAATTCTTTTTTGCACAATTTACACACTGACATATTGTTGAAATTTTCATAATGTTCCTCGTACTTAAAACAACGCATTTTTAAATATTTTTAATGTTAAAGGTTTCACGTAAAAAAACGAACTATTAATATTCAAACAAGTGCTCTATATCAAGTGGCTTCAAAAAAGTCAAACTTTTACCTAACTATAGTATAACAACCCATATTACAGGAAAACTATTTTTATATTATTTTTATGTGATCAATTTCAAAAGAATTTCAAGTTTTTACAGGTATATACTAAATATTTTTATGAATGGATGCAGATGTTTCCGTATCATAAAAGGGTTTCTAATGATTTTAAATGACAAAATCATGAATGAAACATTTTTTATTATTTTTATTGATATATATAAATGTATAATGTAATTTTCCAAATTTGCATGGAATTACCTAGTATGTGCGATTTGACATTATATTTATTACCTGTAAAGTGTGCGTGAAACTATCAAGAAAGTGTATGCAGCAAATCAGAAAATCGATTAGGTAAATACATATGTTCTGCATTTCTTTAACAAGATCTAATAAAAACAGTTTTTTATGATTCAAACAAAAATTGGTTCTATTTTTTCCTTCATAATTCAAACAAAAATTGATTCTATTTCTATTATTAACTTCGAGGCTAAAACTTGCCATTTTCAAACAGAACTATTCTTGGATATTAACCGTGATTTTCAAATGCTAGAATTTTGTTTAACAAATGGCTTTTCATCAAACACACATTCAGGATACTGTTTATCATATTTGTTTTTATGTCGCAATTGCTAACATAAATTATTATTTGTATTAAAAATTCTAAGTTTTAATTCAATTTTATTAAAACAATTGAACGCTTTTTCAAAATATTCATATTTACAAATATTTAACTTAAGGAATTTTTTACGTCTTAAAAAAAAAAACACATACGGTTGTGTTAACATTTCTAATAATAATTCTACCTACATTTTGACATTCGCCTAATAGCTCACGTTCATGTGGCTTTTAGCACTTGCTCATGCGGCTATTAGCTCATGATCATACTGCTTTTAGCACATTTTCGTTTTTCTGTGTGTGCCTTTTTTGTCCGACTGCGTTTGCTTCTTGTTTTATTTGAGATGGATTTTCATAAACACAAAAGCACTTGCTCGTGCGGCTATTAGCTCATGATCATACTGCTTTTAGCACATTTTCGTTTTTCTGTGTGTGCCTTTTTTGTCCGACTGCTTTTGCTTTTTATTTTATTTGAGATGGATTTTCATAAACACATAAAATGAGTGGTGCTGCTTTTGTTTCGTTTCTAAAATTTTCCATTTAGGACTTTTAGCTTTTGTTCAATTTTTGAATTTTGTCAGCAGCTAGTGCTATTAAAATTTACAAATTTAAAAAGCAGTGTGTTATTTTTGCTTCTGCTTTTGTAATGTGTGAGCTAATTTTGTTTTAGCAATTGTTAGCTCTTGCTTTTTGATGTTTAATTTAGCCACGTAAATGGCAATATTTAGATGCTTTTGCTTAAAAGGCGATAGCGATTTAAACCCTGCCTGCAACGCGTAAAAATATTCCCGCCATAAAAAATAAAGTTCTTCTAAAAATTTTTAAATTTAATTTAGTTTGCTTATGTATATGTATATTTGAATGTTATTAATAATTTCTTCATCAAAACTGAAAATAAGCGTTTTTAAGCAATGAACGGTTTATTATTTGTAAGAAAACTACATTATATTTTATATACATATGTATGTACGCTTGTAAATAAATAAAATTTCTAGTAATTTACGGATTTCTACATTAAAAAAAAAAAAACACATACGGTTGTGTTAACATTTCTAAATGCATTTAATATTAATTCTACCTACATTTTGACATTCGCCTAATAGCTCATGTTCGAGGGGATTTTAGCACTTGCTCGTGCGGCTATTAGCTCATGGCCATACTGCTTTTAGCACATTTTCGTTTTTTTTGTGTGTGCCTTTTTTGTCCGACTGCTTTTGCTTCTTGTTTTATTTGAGATGGATTTCCATAAACACAAAAAATGATGCTTTTGTTTCGTTTCTAAAATTTTCCATTTAGGACTTTTAGCTTTTGTTCAATTTTTGAAATTTGTCAGCAGCTAGTGCTATTAAAATTGACAAATTTAAAAAGCAGTGTGTTATTTTTGCTTCTGCTTATGTAATGTGTGAGCTAATTTTGTTTTAGCAGTTGTTAGCTATTGCTTTTTGATGTTTATTTTAGCCACATAAAGAGCAATTTTTAGATGCTTTTGCTTAAAAGGTGATAGCGATTTAAACGCTGAGTATTATAGTGAATAAAGGTGTTATTCTTGTTTTTTATATATGCAGTCAGTTTGTTTGTATATACATATATGTATATACAATAATATATAAATATGTATATTGTTGTTGTTTTTGTTAAGGAAGCAATGATTACTATGACAGTTTAAATTTATGTAGCTTTGAAAAAATTTAGATTCGTATAAATGTGAAATTATGAAAGCACACTTTAGGGCTCATATTTTAATATTTGTTGGTAAAGTGGTGAAGGGTATAAAAGATTCGACCCAGCCGAATATAGATAAATATTAAAAAAACTATTAATTTTAAATTGTCTAAGATTTTCTTTTTGCTTTTGTTAAATAAAAACTGAATTATAATTATTTTTTCGTATCAATAGTAACAACCATAAGAAAATAATCTTTTGAGTCTGGATTTTTTTTTACTTTGTAGAAGCCATTTTTCCTCACATCTTAAATATAAAGATAATACGAGTAATGATAATAGATAAAAATAACATCCGAATTGTCAAAAAATAACAACATTCCGCCAATGACACGCTTATGTTAAATTTACAGGTTTTTCATCCGAATTTGGAGTGGTACAGGTTACTAGTTGTGGTGATTTTATAACATCTTTTTCCTCCTTTTTTTTTTGCATTTTCTATGACGATATAAACCATTTTACATACCTGAAGTTTATGTATAATTCCGGTTAAAGTATTTATATTTTCAATGTTTGATGGTATTATTGTAGAATTTTTAAGGTTTCCAAGGAAAATTAAAAAAATCTTTACACTAAAAATCGCGATTTTAAAATTTTGCGAAAAATTGAGTTACCTTACATTTCGAAATTATGCTATTTAAATTTGAAGGTTTTTTGTTCTATAAAATTTTTTCTTTCGGATATGTTTGATGCACCTACTAATTATGCCTTTTATTCTTAATGTCTTGCTGTCCATAGAAGTACCTTAGCAAAACGTGTTTTAACAAAAGTCTCCCGTTTTCAACTACCAACAAAAAAGGAAATTCACGTCAAATTACATATTTATTTTTAGTTTTTTTTGCCTACAAGTGTTTTCATGCAGAAGAAATGAGGTAAGCATTATCCTTTTGTAAGCTGGCACAAAATTTCTGCCAAATGAACAATATGAGAAATTGGTATCGTCTTTGGAAGGCGTATTTAATGACCAAATTAGTAATTAGAAAAAAAATTATATCTATCAAACATTCATACTCACCACATTAATTTCCAAACTAACAAAAAAGTAATAAATATTTCGTTCATATTATCAATAGTTTATTTTTAATATAATTAAAAAATAATGTTAAAATTAAGCAATAAAGGTGGTTAAACATAAAAAAGAAACAATTTACCGAAAATATACTAAATATGCATTTTATAGTTATTTAGAGTTTTTTAAGGGGGGGAAATTAAATTATACAAATTTTTATATATATATTTTTTTGTGAAATAGTACTGTTGAAAAAACACTCGGTAGTTAAAAAAAATTAAGAGGCATACTTCACTGTCCAACCACACACATACACCAAAAATATGTCCACAACCATAACACAGCAACATCACACCGCCTTTTTCATGTCCGCTTTCACTTGATTATTAATCACCATCATCAATAACATTCTCTACGCCATCTTCTATAACGAATGCAAAGCGAGTCGAAGATTTAATTTAAAATTACTACTGGCTGTCTGAGTGAATGACAACTAAAAGGGTCGGTTGTCTAGATGTTACATACATATTTAACCTGCAATGTAAAACAAAACCTTTTTAAGAGAAAATAATGATGACATTCATCTCACTTCAATACTCATGGATGGTTTCGTTAGAGTTTTACCTATAGTGGTTGTCGTTCTAATAACCGGTCTTTTTGATTTCTTGGTAGATTGATGTTGATGTTGCATGTAGTTGTGGTTCTGAGAATCATTTTGGTTTTAAATTCTATTTAATATGATTTAATTTGTTTGCAAAAGCCTTAACCATGCTCCTTGCCGGGGGGAGCTGTTGCTCGTAACAAACTACACCCAAGGAGTCCAACCTTCATATAAAGAAGCTAGATTTTCTTCATTAGTAGCTTCACGTATAACAAAGTCTACTTGTTCGGCAACAGAGCTGCGGCGATTATGATCGGGATCTCGACCCTCTAATTTCATGCGTATACGTTTCCAAACAGAAACGGCATATGCATTACGTTTCTGTTCGCCAATTTGACTGTTGATAACTAAAAAATCAAAGTAGAGACAAATTTTGTAAATAAATAGTTATTTTTATGTGTTAGTTTAGTTTTACCCTCTTTATTTGTGAGATCATTTTGTGATGATATTTTACTTTGCGTATCACTTCTTTGTTGATCACGTTCAGTGTCAATTTGCAAGAAACGTGTTAGCAATGCATTCAGTTCGTCATTATTTCTTTCAGCTATATTATGTAATTCTTTAATTTTTTCTTGCATTTGTATAATGGATGGTGAATCAAATTCTCTAGAGTATAGTTGAGCTTGTAGCTCATTTAGTTTGCTTTGCAAAAGTTTTAAAGTTTGTTGTATATCCTTTAAATCTTGACATAAGTCCTCACTATCATATTTTGTAGTTTGTTTACATAATTTCGTTAACATTTTTAATAACTGGCGTAAATCCAAACGCAATGTGGAATCCAATAGTGACTAAAAATGTTTTTGATTGATAATACTAACTGGGAAATGAGGAAACAATTAACACTTACTTGCATTTTTTGGCCATCTGTTAGCAGAATATTTTGCATTGTTTGATCTTCATTCTCCATATCACTTATATTCTTTTGTACACCAAAGATCATTTCATCCAACAAACCCGATACATTTTGAATCCAATATTGATCGATTTTATCTTCCGGATCTAAAAGTTGTACTAACTTGCGTTCAACTACAGTTATTGAAGATTCACTTTGTTGCCATTCCTTGCTTACATCGGCAAAAAGTTTAACCAATTTTTCAAACGATTGCTCTTCCGTACACATTTCAAATTGCAGTAAAACTGCTGCATATTCTGACAACGTTACACACAAATTCATAAAGAATTTATAACGTTGATTGATGAAATTAATGGCATCATCAAATTGTTGCTGTTTAATAATCAAATCATCACTAGAGACTAACGATTGTATAAGATCTTTAAAAGAATGACGATGCAATTCCAAATCAGCCTGTATTTTTAACATTGTTGACTTCCAAACGACTAAAACTTGGTAGATTTTATGGAGTCTAGTTAAAAACTCTTGCTTGCTGGTAATTAGAGTATGTACATCTTGTATATCCTTTAGTTGTGATTCATTTAACCAATAATAGGCCGTAGTTATTAGTTGATATTCCTCAAGCAATTTTGAATGATGTATTACCACAAAATCGTCAGACAGAATTAACGATTCATGCTGTAAAGCTACATATAAATTGCCACACAATAAATCCGCATTCGATAAATCAATTTCATTAACTGTTTCCAATGGTATTAGAGTGCTTGTTATATTTTGATTTATATTCTGTATAGCATACGATAATAAACCTACGAATAGCTTTGATTGTACACCATATACTAGTTCATCAATTGCATATCGTATTTTACGTATATCATAAATGTTATTGATATCGTTTGTTTTAAATGATTCAACACTATGCTTCAGATTTCCTACTAAAGTTATCTTCAAATCAGTGCGTAGTTTTTGCACAAGTTCGCTGATATTCATGTTCCAAGAATACATCTGTGTTATATGAATAACGTTTAAAAAATAAACAAAGATCTCTTAAATATAAAACCAAAACTTACCTCAGAAAGTTCACCTTGAATTTCTTGTAAATATAATATTTTATCTTGTAACATTTTTAGTGATATTTCTAATTTATCCACTGCTGCATCAATATTATTTAATATATTTTTTAACAGTAAATGTTTTTCCAATACAGAACTATCGATGTCAGCTTCAAAATTCTTTAAAACATTTTGTAATTCTTCATTGTCATCCATCATGAAAACACTAAATAGTTTACTTATAGCATATTCCATGGTTTCCTTTATATAGCATATATATTCTAGAACTATTATAAGCAATTGTAGAATCTCATTGTTGGGTAGAGAATTATTGTAATTAATATATATTGAGTTGACAAATGTGTTAATTAATTGCAGAAAACTTAATTGTTTATTAGGCAAAAAATAATCTCGATTTTGTACAAGTGTTTGTTCATGCAGTTGAAAAACCTGTGATGCCTGTAATATGTGACGCAGCATACATATAATAAGAATTTGACTGTTATATGAAGGATTTAGTGAAATAAATTCATTGATAGAATTTAGAGCCAACGATCTGTCAATAATCTGCACAAGAAATAATGTAAATATCTGTAATTCTTCTAAATATTATAAAAAACTTACCGGTTGCTGTTTATGTTCCTCCAAAATCTGTTTAGCCTGTACGATATTATTTTGTAAATCTATTGAAATCATTTTCATACACTCAAAATATTGACTACAATGTTCAATATTGCTTTTCAGCTCCACTACCATATTATCATTTGATTTTTCTTCCGTTCCTATTAAGTGGTCAAACGTTTTTTTATATTTCATTAAACGATAATTTTGTAATTGTGCACGTGGAAAAAATTGCATAACACGTCCATAAAATGTTAATAGATCGCGACATTCTAAGGCTGAACGTTGAGTTTGTATAAATGTATTTTCCATATCATGTCTATTAAACTTTGCCTGTACATATACATTATTCCAATTGTTATCGATCAGCAAATCTTTAATAATATCAAATTCACTTTCATTGTGATCTACATTATCATTTGTTTTTGGATTTACTTCAATATTGTGCATAGCTTCAGGATTTGTTATGATATTGAAGTAGGTTGTTAACAACAAGTCTAGTTCATTGACTGTTTTCTTTACCATTAATTTGATATTATTAAATTTCTCTAAATCATGTTTGTACACATTATAACGTTGGATGAATGCATGACTGGCTTGTGCTGAACCTAAGGCTTCTAATTCCCTGACCATTGCTTGTTGTTTGGTGAAATTATCACGTTCTTGTTCTAATTGCAGAATATTTTTGCGACAATCTAAAACATTTTGAAGATGTAAGTCCAAATCATTTAGTTGAGAATCAAAATCGTTTCTAAAAAGTTTAAAAAAAAAAAATGTAAAAGAATTTGTTTAATTTTAGTTTAGCTTTATAATAATTGAACTTACTTGTATTTCAACCAGGTTGGTTTAATTTCAGTTATTCTTAAGGCCATAGTTTGTCTAGATAAATCAACTTCTTGTTTTCTATTCTTGTATAGACTTTTTGGACTTAGATGTTGTGCCGTTGTATTGACATCCAGTGATGCTATTATGCTTGCAGCATTATGGGCTGATGTTCTTCTAGAAACAGTGGTAGTGCCGTCGTCACTTACTGTCCAATCAACCAAAGGATCATAGACAAAAGCTTCCAATAATGTCAATAGAGTTTCTCGTTCTTTACGAAGAATTTTTAGTACATGAGTACAGGCCAAACGGAAAGCACCCTATAAAAATATTTAATTACACAGGTTAACAAAATCGCCAAAAAAAATTATCTCACAAATAATTCCGCAAAAATATTATTCCTTAGGCTTGATATAGTGTAGAAAGTAAAATGATAATCACGTCACATTTTTAACCCATTAAGGACCAAAGAAAATTTGCATCCCTGAGGAGTTTTTATATTAAAGGTATTCACCTCAGAAATTTGCAACTTTACAAGACCCTTGCAAAGTAGAAAAGTTACATCGATTTCTGTAAACACAACAACAACCACATAGAATAAATTTTGCACAATTTACTTTGCAAGGGTCAAGCAAAGTTGCAATTTCTGAGGTGAATACCTTTATTATAAAATTTTCTAGGTAATAGGTAGAGGAAATTAGTCATTTATGTTTTATAGTCAAGACATGGGGCTACAAAAATGTATAACTTGTCACATAAGTAAAGATTTTAGAAGTCTTTAAAGTTGTAAAAATCAAGAATCTCCCAATTAACCCTAACAAAACCATGGAAAAATGTGGGGTAAGAAGTGGCCGTAGAGGAGAAATTGTTATAACTAAGGACTGCACACGAAAAAATCCGTGCATGCTCTTATAACTTTTGATGTGGCGAAAAATAAATAATTCTATAACTGGTTTACATTTACCATTATGTGCCATGTGCTAAGTTTCTTGGTAACAGCGAAACTATTTTATCTTAAAATGGAAAATGAACAAAAAACTCCTCAGCACATAATTCAAATTTTCCATGAAATCTTATATCGGTCATATAAAAGCAACTACTAGGAAGGCAGTTATGTCACAAAATACAGTTTCTTGGGTCATAATCATAGCGTAATTAGCAGGGCAAGTTTTTCAAGCTTTTCGCTTGGAAAGTAAGCATTTGCATATTTCAAAAGAATTTCTCAAAAAATGCTTATATTTTAAATCTTTGCATAAATTTGCATATAATGGATACAAAAGTTAGTTTTCTTAACAAAAACACAATTTTTTGGTGATTTTCTGGAGTTCAATCAAATGATTTCTAAAATTTTTTTTGTGAGTATTTTGAGTACTTTGCAAAATTGTAAAGAAAAAAATTCGGAAGCATCAAATATGATACTTAAAATTAAAATAGTTATATTTTTATAAACATCGAAATCTATTTGAGATTTGAAGTTAAAAAATGCATATTTGTGCATATTTTTTACACATTAATATATAAGAATGCATAAATTCGTTGGTTTTTATATACATATTCATGCTATTTCTGTATATTTCTGTGCATATTATACCATTTTTTCGTGCTTTTTCAAGCGCATATTTCAATTATTTTTGTGCATATAAAAACTTGCCCTGGTAATTAGTAATTATACTATGGGTCATAAATGTTACACAAAGAAATCATAGTCACTGAATGAAAACCTTGTAATGGAACAATAATAGTTTTTTTTCAGGCTGTAGGAGTCAGACAAAATAGAAAGGATTTTGAGAGAAAATCCCCTCATCTCTGGAAGAAAAGTGGTCAAAAAGTTAATTGCTTTGAATCTTTATCAGAAAAGTTGAAAGGAATTCTAGCTTGAAGACGTATGAAGTACAAACAAAAAAATCCTAATAGAAACGAAAACAAGAATTTGGAGGTAAAAAATAACGTGAAAGTAGTTCAGACGAATTTTTTTATAATTATGATTAGTGTATAATAGACGATAAGGGTAAGAAGCACTTAATTCATAAAAAATGGTTCCATTAACACAGAAATATACGTGAATGAGTACTTTTGGAATAAAATACAGTGTATCCGCATTTTTCTGGCTTGTTCTCACTTTTGCTCATTACAGCAACAAAGCAATGAAGTGGTAACAAAGAAATTTTTAGTGTTTGTACCAAAAGAGGCTAATCCATCTAGTTAAAAATAATTTAAAGGACATTAAAAGCTCAGCATAAAATGAAACGGAGTTTAAAAATAAATTGATTTATTCGAGCAGAAAAGTGACCGAAACACAATAAAACTTTTAATTGGAAGAATTCTGGAAAATATCAGATATTTCCTTAAAAACCAACAGGAAATAATTTATTATTTTATGTTTAGAACTAGAACATAACAGCCATTAATAAAAATATAATTAAAAAAATTCGCCCATTGGTTTAGTTTCTATAAGCAGATTTGTATTCAAGGATTTTTTCGTGCGCAGTCCTTAATACAAGACCTCAAATGATCTCAAAAATGGTAAAATTGTAAAATCGAATTGACAGAAAATGTGAAAAGTTTGAAAAAAATCAAAAAAAAAAAAAAAAAAAATCCAAATTTAAATAACAGAGTAAAAAAAAAATAGAAAAAATAGACAAAATATTTCATTTAGTATGTATCTCAGCGGGATATCATATCATATTCTTTTAACTTTACAAATACCTATTGGAATTACATTTTTGACAGTCTCAAAATGAAGATTAAAAAATTTTTTTAAATACAAAAACTAGTTTTAATTGTTCCACCGTGAAAGTGGTACTTTTAGAAGGAAATCATTTGAAATATTGAGCATAAGATATAAATTGACCTTCGTCACTTCAACTCTGCTTCAGAACTTTTGATGATTTTACTTAGAAACGGATTTTGAACTCTAATCGAAACTCTATTGTTTGTTTAAGAATTCCAGTGTTGCCAGAAAATATAATTGGTAAAGTGCTAAAACGTCCAAAAAATTATACTAAATTGTTCTACAGCAGCAAATGACAATGCTAAATTGTTTTGTAAAGAAAAAAATTATATTTTTGTTCCCTTGTTTCTTGTAAAATATAGTTCAAGTGACAACTTATAAAATTTTTTCCTCAGAGTTATTGATAATATTAGTAAATAAAGTAAAAATAAGGCTTATATTTTGAAAACTGTCAACTAACAACGTCAAATTTACTAAAAAGTTATTTAAAAAAATCAGAAAGTATTTAAATAAAAATTACTGTAAAAAAGAGCTAAAAAGCATTTAGGATATTTTTTTTAAATTGTCAATGCATTTTAACCACTTCAAACCCCTGAAAGTGCTAAAATGGCAACCCTGAAGAATTCATATATCTAGTGAGAATATTTTACACACAAATTCACATTTATTCACACATACAAACAAACATATGTATGTTTTTAAAGAAAAGAGAGTTTCTTTCCTCACAAGTCGTCGAGAGTTCTCTAAAAAAAAATTCTTACTTAATATAGCTAAGTTTAAAATTCAATATGCTATAAAAAAGCTAATCAAAATTGTTTCTACTAACTACGATGATGACTAGACAGTTCAGAGTCTAGCTGGTAGTTAGTTTTTTACATTAGTCAAATATTAATAAGAAACATTTTTACACAATCTAAACTTTGCCTAAAGTTTATTATAAATAATTAGCTGTTAAAAATGTTGTTTTATAGATGCTAATATGTACTTAATAGTTTTAGGCAATAATTAAACAATTATCTTATAATTATATTATTATAAGTTAAAATTTAAGGGGAATTGAACTGTGAAAAATAAATACATTTGTATAGATTTTGTTTTTATTGTAAAGCTTTAAGTCTCATTAATTTTTCTCTAATACTACGAGTAATTTAAAGGGTTTAATAAAACCTTGATGAATTGTATAGATATTATATTTTATGAGTACATTTTATTAATATTATACCACCATGAAATTCCCTAAAGTTATGTCTGAAATAAACATTGACGTAGGTAATGAGGGGGATAATTGTGCTCTGCAATATAATGTATTGTAATTGCGCATACTGAAACGTTTAAAGTTTTATAAATGTAATACAATAAAATTGTCTTGTAAAATATGTTTTTTACTATTTTACAAACTACGCTGCTGAATTTTCCCACAGTAAAATATATGTACATATATTTTTATAAACAATAACATCATAAAAACAATAATATTAAAAATAAACGTACATACATATTTATGTAAGAGCAAACATTAATGTTTAACTATTTAGAAATACATATACATATTATAATAAACAATATCATTCGTTTTGATAAGAATATTTAGCACTGAACTGCGTATCCTTGGAATATTGCGGCTAATTAATGGAAAACAAATATATGCTATAAAAGGTGTTTCATTCATACTAGAAATGTTCAAAATTTAAAACTATACTCTAAATATAATTTCTAACAATTAATAAGAATATAATTTGGGAATTGGATTTGAAAAACGTTTTTGACAGTAAAAACTAGAATGATGTAATTGCAAATTATGTCATTTTTTATTAAGTGCAAAATGATTTTTTACAGAGTAAACATACATGACTTTAAAAATTGAATTTATTTTTAATACTTAGTTATTTAATATGTTACTTCCAACATATTAAATTTTACAAAAATGCGAAATTTTACCAATAATCGACAAAAAAAAAAAAAATAAATAAAATAAAATAATGCATAAAAAATTTAAAATTTCACCAAAAAGCCGAAGATTCAATAAATATTTTATTTTTCACTAAAAATCCAAAATAAAAAAAAAAAAAAAAAAAAAAATAAAATAAATTGAATTTATTTTTAATATTTAGTTATTTAATATGTTACTTCCAACATATTAAATTTTACAAAAATGCGAAATTTCACCAATAATCGACAAAAAAAAAAAAAAAAAAAAAAAAATATATAAAATAAAATAAAAAATGCATAAAAAATTTAAAATTTCACCAAAAAGCCGAAGATTCAATAAATATTTTATTTTTCACTAAAAATCCAAAATAAAAAAAAAATAAATAAATAAAAAATCTTAAAAAAAAAAAAATTCCAATATTACCAAAAAACTAAAACATTCAAATTTTACCAAAAATTTAAATTGGAGTTTAATTTTTTCTTATACTTTAAAAAATTACAGTTTTGTGCTCGTCTGAAAATACCTTAGGAGAAATACGTTTTTTTAAGTTGTCCCACGATGAACAGTGGTCCCAAATCGATTATTTATGGAAATGATTCTGTGAACTTATGAACCGTTGGAGGTGTTTTTGAGTTCTACACATTCTACTCCTAGCGGATAGCATGTGTAGAACAACTCCCAATAGAAATAAGTGGTCCCAAATCGATTATTTATGGAAATGATTCTGTGAACTTATGAACCGTTGGAGGTGTTTTTGAGTTCTACACATTCTACTCCTAGCGGGTAGAATGTGTAGAACAACTCCCAATAGAAATAAGTTAAATGCGGTTAAATTTCTTCAGACCTGAACAGAAAAACTTTAAATTTGAATTTTAAACATATTTTTAAAAAATAATGTTAATATTTGAAGCTAAATAAAATTTAAGCAAGTAGAGGTATTTCAATGAAATTTTTGGCACAATGTAGACTAACTTGTTTTAAAATCAGGGAATTAAAAAAACTCCCACATAATTGTGCCAAAATACCCAAAATACAATATTCCGGGAAAAACTTGATTCAAAAATTTACTTTTTTTTTTTTTAATTATCACCCAGCCGTTGTAAAAGACAATATTTTTTGTGTGTTTAACCAACTTATGGTGGTATGTGCCAATATATTTTTTGTTAATTTCGGCTTTGGCATTTTTGAATTATAGAAAAAAAATGAAAAAACTTTTTCAAAATTGACAAAGTTTGGATAGGGCTTGGGGGAAACCATTACCCTTTACTCGCATTTACTTTGAGATTTCTTTTGGAACCATTAAAAAATTCTGTAGTGCGGAACAAAAAAAAAAAAAATACTTTAAAAGTGAAATAATTTTACCCTCTCTTTTTAGAAAATAACCCCAAAAATGTTATTTTTTTTTTTAAGTTTCAACTTCAGATTAATATAACTATTTATCGTATAGACATACAGTGAAAGCTCCCATAGGCGGACATCGATCGTCACGCTGATTTTGTCCGTTATTGGGAGATGTCCGTCTATGGGATATGGTACATAATTTTTTTTACAAGGGGTAATTCAGTACTATATCTTTTTATTTCAACATCCAAGATTGATTGTAATGAATTAACTTATAGATATACATGTTCTTATTTATACGTATGTATCGTCAACTAAAATGCAAAAGGCCGTAACCACTTAAAAATAAAATGTTGGATTTATTTACTGGATTATAATGTACTGACGCAAACTACATTTATACAAAAAATTTCTTGTTCATGTCTTCAAATATTGTATCAATATTGACAAAAGTCAAAAGATCGTATTATTAATTTCATTAACGAAACGGTCGTAAAATTTGTTCCATTTAAGAAAAACGTTATTTGAAATATTTTATGATTTATCTATTTTTGCATTAAGTTAACGTTTGAAAAATAATAATTAATAGCTCAATTTTAAAGCAAAAAAAAAAAATGTTAGTTTTTTTCTGCTTCTGCGGCAAACGACGTTTTGCATTTTCATTTAGACATTATTTGCAATAAATTATGATTTCATGAAATTTATGGCTTCAGTTCGCTTCTCTCCGTTTTAATTTTTCGTACGCAAAAAAAAATCATCTCTTAATTTGCTAAGAGTCATACTTCTTTCAATAGCATTTTTACTAACGATTATTCCACGAAATTTTAAAAATTAAAGGCATGTTGAGGACAAGTTTGACAACAAAGTCATCTACGTATGTTGGCATGTTGTTGCCATTTAAAAAGGACAGGATTAAATTGGGAAAATAATGTTGGTGGCCAGGCCTCGATCTTAAGCTGCACCCAATTACTTTTTTTATATGACTGATGACAACGTCGCTCTGCATAACAAGAGCAGAATTACTATGTCCTTCGTTCAAAAAAGTTGTCAAGATTTTTAGGAATCTGCCGCTATTGTGCTGTACGAAAAATCATGGACCCATCATCGAGACTGTCCTCAGGACATATATAACTGGGAAAGCATATATTTTTAGGGATCAAATTTTCATTTTCTTTTTTTTTTAGTATGAAGAATTTTTAATGAAGTGGAAAAGCCAAAATTAAATTAAAAAACTAGTTTTTGCTCAAACCCGCAAAAAGTTATCAAAAAAAAAAACGAATAGTAAACAATTTAATTTTAAAAAATGTAAGTAAAGATGAAATATGAATACAAACAACACGGACAAAAATTAAAATAGGAAGCATCTTATTATACAATATTCGGTAAATTTCTTTTACCGCTTATGATTTTTGTCCGCCTACGAGAGATGTTTTCTATAAAAACTGGTGTCCGGGTCCGCCCAAGACAATGTCCGCCTAGCGGAGATTAATTTATTCTAAAAATGCCACCTAAACCATGGGACCTAACAAATTGTCCGCCTACCGGAGATGTCCGCCTATGCTGTCCGTTAAGGGAGATTTTACTGTATTTATATGATTCTTGCATTAATATTATTTAGTAAGAAATCTAGTGGTTATTATCAAAAAATTTTAGGGCCCAAATTAAGGCCGCCAAGTTTAAAAAACTTAAAAAAACGATGCCAAAAATGAGGGTAAAATTTGCTTCGATCCATATATCTCTTAAACTATGAGATAACCTACACGGATTTTTTTTAAAATTACATGGTGACAAACTTTGGAGGCCTACCCCTGTGATCCGCTAGGGGCCTGTACACCTCCAAATCAACTCAAAAGCACCTCAGCTGCTATCATGTGAAATTTTATTTAAATATCTGTTAAGAAATATGATGCAATTTTAAAAAGTAGAACGAAATAACCTAAGCATACAAATTATATTAGCATGATTTATTTAAAATTATATACAAAGATTTACATTTTAGTATACCATTTCGCATACTTTATGTCGAGATATGATTTTTAAGTGTCTTTTAGTGGGAATTATTATTTCCATAATATCCTTATTACAAATTTTAGATTTCTTTTTTCAAGACTTTTCTTTTAGTAGCCTTCGCAATTGTTTGGACACATAAATATGATAAACTTTATTTCGGCTAAGTTTTCAGATATTTGACAAAAAATTCAGCCACATTCTTTGAATGCTGTGAACCTGGCGGACTGTTATTTAATTCAATAGGTTCAACGGGACATTTCGTTAATTACTGTTACATTAATACAATGAAACATTTAAATCATACAGGGTTCAATTACTAGAGAAACATTAATGCCAAAATGTATTATTTTAATTAAATGCCGATTAATGCATCATGATTATCACAAAATTTTATTTTGTATGCTTAACCTAAGCATACAAAATAAAATTCAAAGTTTTTAAGATTTTTATATTTTTCCAAATAAAACATATAAATTATAACATTTTCCATAAACCCCTTAATGCACTTAGATTGCAGTGTTTGAAAAGATAATTCATATTTTTATTACATTTATAGATAGCAAAAAATTTAAACTTTTACTTCTTGAAATTATTTTTATTTTAAGAAGTTTTTTTTTTATAGTGGTGAAAAGATTTTGATGCTAAAAACCGCTGTAAAATCTCCTAAACTTATAATTTCGATCAAAAAACCACACACAATTTACTAAATTAAATGGTTTTAATCTAAGTAAAATATCATCTCTAATTAGCAGCACGCAACTGTTTGTTTTTATATGTTGTATGCTAGGGTAGCTCCAAATATGTTCCAAAATAAATTGAATAAATTACAAATAAGTATCATAAAAAGGCGCTTAATAGTCTCCTCAAATGATATACAAGAGTTTTTCAAACAAATCCAACAATAACATAATATTCATGATTTATCACATTAATTTTAGAATCAAACAATATTTTAGACTAACTGGCCCACTTTTTTCGGCTTCATAAGAAAACCGGACCACCCTACTATCCTTAGAAATGTTATAAAACAAACAAAAATTATTAATGATATACAGATAACACGACAGTAGAGTGTTTTCTATATGTACTCTAAGGTACAATACATGTGTTTTTCCTGATGTTTTGAGGATTGTTAATATAAATTTATTATTGTTGCTATTGTTTTATTGTTTACTATTTATTGTTTGTATTGTTGTTAAATATATTTACATACAAGTATTTTTAACAAATGCAGTTACCCTATTTTTTTTTATTTCTATTTTGTTATTTTCCCAATTTTTATTTTGGAATGATATATTTTTGTTGTTGTTATCAGTTGTAGCATTCGCAGTTGGTCAAATATCCCAAACGAAGTTACAATTTTGTATTTGTAATTGTTGTTTTTTTTATATATGAATTTTTATCAAAAAATATCAAAGAGAATATGAGGACATACATACTACATACATACATACATACATACATATGTTAGTATAATTTTGTGTGAACTTTTGTATTCGATGAACAAAGTACCGGCAGAAGGAAAACAAACAAAAACAAAATAAAAATCTAACTAAAGTAATAGGAATAAAGCCCCATGAAGAAAGTCAGTGCGTTTTTTAATATTTTCAGCAGCATAATAGAAAACAAAAATTCCGCCCACACAATAAAAAAGTTATAAACTAACCCAACGAAAAATTATTATTGGATGTATATAGTTCAAATTTAATATTTCTATAATATTGAAATAATTCATTCAACAAAATGAATTTTTATTTATATCATTTATATAAAAATTAAGTGAATAATAATGAATTCATTCAAAAGTGCTTCAAAATAGTTCAGAATTGAATTATTTATTCAAATATTTATACCAGGATTATCTAAATCTATTAATTTACTAATTTTACATTGGTAAAAAAAAAAAAAAATTATACTCAAATCATGTAAAGCCAAAGTTCATCATATCTTTAACTCCAGCATTTAATATTACTACGTCATGTCTTTATTTTGCTGGGAATATATTAGTAGTTATGTATGTATTTATAGTTAGTATGTACAACAAATATACAACAATATCATACATATTAATAGTAGTAATCATAAAATCAAAAAGACGGAAAGAAAAAAATAACAGCGTTTGTATATTTTAGTTTAAATCATAGTCAATATTCAATCAGTTTAACAACGAATAAGTTGATATTTTTCTAATACAACGGATCTAGTCTTAAAATAATATTAATAAAAAACAAATAAAATTTAATAAATATAAAATAACCTAAACAAAACAAATATTTACATAAATATATTATTTTGAAAATAAAATTTAATTAACTGCTGGTTTTAACAAAATGTCTAACAAACAGTGTAAAACAATCAAACAATATTAAAAAAAAAACAACAAACGAAGATCAACAAAAATTAAAAAAATATTAAAAAACCAAATTTAAATAACAAATTTCCAAACAGTATTCTATGGAGTTTTCTATAACTGATTTGACCACAACAACAACATTACCTTTAACTTCTATAGTGGTTAATAACACATTAATTAATGTCCATCCCATTGATGTTGTTACGGATTTATGCTGGGATACCATACTATGGGCCTTTACCAATGTTATTTTATTAATATGCATTTTGGGCGGCAATGCTCTAACGATTATAGCTGTACGCACATGCCGCCGTTTACGCTGCCTCATATCGAATATGTTTATTTGCTCTTTGGCCGTCTCGGATTTTATTGTCGGTTTAAGTTTGCCTTATCATTTGGCATTTTATTTGGGCTCGAATTGGGGCCGTGTACATGGATTGTGTTTAGTGCGTTTCTTTTTGATAATATTTGCTTGTTGTGTCTCGATTTTAACACTGATATCAATATCGATTGATCGTTATATTGCAATCGTTTATCCACTACATTATAGAAGGTGAGTGAATGTGAGAGTGTGAGTGTATAACATATTTATTTGCATTTCTGAATGGAAAAATATTGAATGACACAGAAAACCCCCGAATAATGCGGCACTTAATTTAAGTGTTTTAAAAAATAATTAAAAGTGCAAAAGTTCAATGAAGTACAATACAATCATATAAAATAACTATGTATTTTAAACTATTAAAAAAATATATAATAATAAACAATTAAAAAATAAAGTATACAAAATAAATTAAATAATATCGGTTGCAGTAGAATTTTATATTAAGTTTTAATACATTACTTTACGAAGATTTCCTAACAAAACCACGCAAATCGAGGGTTTATCTTATACATAAATAAAACTTTAACTTTGACAAAGTATTTAAAAAATATCTGTGATTGTTTTAGTGTTAAAAAGAATTTCAACAGGTGTGTTGGATTCATAAATGCATTAGAAGCAATATGTGCCTAAAATGGTGCTAAACTAAAATGTTCGTGACTAAACAAAATTTCTTTAATACAGAACTTATATGAAAATAAATATATGTATATGCTTTAGAGTTTCCCGAGGAAACGTTTTTTGGGGTTTTAATGAAGATAACCCCTCAAACGATGTGAATATGAAAAAAAATATTTAAAAAATATTTTATCTTTAGTTCAACATTTGAACAAAAACATTTTTTAAAAATATTTTAAAATTTTTCTCTTTGGGATTTTGTTTTGCTAGAGGACTTTTTAGTTCATTTTGGTGAAAAAAAAAAAAAAAAATTTCTGAAAATAATTTATTATGGGCCATACTTTTTAATATTTTTCTTATAAAAGAAACAAAATTATGAAATTTTTATTCATTTCGTTTAATTATATATTTTCGTAATATTAAGCCACAAAGGGCCAAAATAACAATATTACAATGTGTGTGTGCATTCATATTTTTTTTATAACTGGCTAAAAATTACGAGTTCTTTGGTATCCGTTTCAAGACAAAACAAAATGTTATAGATCCGTAGAAAACTGAATATTTTTTATGCATATATTTAGCTTATCACCATTTTTTTAAATTTGTTGTTCAGGATGATTTCCTGAAAATCAAAGTGGACACATTTGGAAACAAAAAAAAAAAAAAAAAAATTAAGCAAACTTTTTGGCTAAAAAGTTGCCATTACACTGAAAAATATGTAATACTGCAAATTAGTAAGACTTTAATTTTTAAGAGTGATGTCTTTAAATATAAAAAAATATATTGCATATTTCATATACATTTAAAATTTTATTGGAGGCAAAATTTGAAAAAAAACTTTTTTAATTGTTACCCTTATGATAAAAATTACAACTAACTACCTACTAGCTACATATGATGATGTCAGTTCATTTATATAGGAACGAGCTGTAAACCCGCTACTTCGTTAGCGGAAATTTTTTATGAAAACCATACTATATAATATATTTTAACTAAGATTCTTAACTCCCGTGGGAACATTTTTTATTATTAATAATGGTGTCGTGTAGGAATTAACAACAATAAACTTTTAAAATATTTTACTTAAAAATTACAATAAAAGGTAGGATTTTCGAAAAGAACAAAAGACATGTTTGATATATTTCTGATAAAAATGATAATATTTTAAATTTAGGGTGCCAATAAAGTACCAACTTTTAACATCTTTAATGTTCAAAAGTTAAAAAACTACGAAAGTATTTCCATTATTATTTTTTAGTATAGCAGAATGGGACTAATAGAGCTTGCGAATTCTCATCCATAAATAATAATATCTCTTTAATTTTAGGTTTCTAATAGTAGAGTAACGAAAAAGTACCACAAAAGCCCTTTTAAGGATTCTTATTCACTTAGGACCTTACATCTTAAATTTTATATTTCTAGGATGAATATTACAGAACATTCAAGAAGTACTATTAGAAGAACAAGAAAGTACCACAAAGTCCCCTCTTATGAATTTTCATTCACTTAGGGCCTCATATCTTCAATTTCATGTTTCTAGGTTTATAATTATAGAAAATTCAAAAAGCGCCATTAGAAGAACAAAAAATAACCACAAACTCCCAATTCTCATTCATTTAGGACCGGCAAAATGACAAAACTCCTAATGAAATAAGTCCTAATGAAAAAGTTCCTAAAAAAATGAATTAAATCCAAAATATTTTAAATGAAATAAATCCTAAAAGAAATGAAATTACTTCAAAAACCATAATGAAATAAAGCCCAAATTTTAGATTTTATTTCATAATGAAATAACTCCCATACAGGAAAATGAAATAAGTGCAAATGAAATAATTTCAAAAAGTAATGAAATAAGTCCCAAATTATGTATATAATTTTAAAATATACATATTAAAAGTGTTTGAAACTTTAATATTAATATTTAAGAGTACAGCGTTAATGCTTTCCTTTATAAAAATTTCTTGATTTCTATTAGAAATTTAAAAATTAATTGTTAAGTAGAAAAAATTATAAAAATCGGGTGACGTTTTATTGAAAATGTCTCTGTAGTGCTGTTTACTTTCAACTAATTGTTATTATTATTATTTTTTTTTTCTTTCAAGTTATTAATAAAATATAGTAAAATAAAAAAACTTCTATTGAAAAATTTTCACCTGTGGCGCTTTACCATACAGATTCTTTTTTTTTTCCATATATTTATAACAAGTTTCAAAATAGTTCTCTTTTGAAAAATCGAGCGATTTTTTATTAAAATTTTTCGCCAGCGGCGCTTCATCGCTAAATATCTTCATTAATGTGTAAGTTTAATATTAGTATATCACTCATTTCCTGCAATAGTACTGATATCGGTTTAAGATCACTAATAAATAGCAAATAAAGTTGTTTATTATCTGAAAAAGTCTGGTGTATTAACATTTCAGATTATAAGCAGGGCCGATAAAAAATCAAGTTGTTCTAATTACGTTACCTATTACGTATTACTTGAAAAATATATTATTTAAGTTATATTATCCTTCGGCTTTTGTATAGTCACCATCACTAAGATATCTAGAAAAACTACCTAATTGACAATAATATAATTTTCAATTAAGATTTAAAAAAAACACAAATTTTAATAATTAAAACTGCGTTTCCTGAAAAATTAGATTCTTGAAGTTATGAATAACAAATGAGCGATGTGCATTACATAACATATAAAATTCCAATAAAACACTCTTCAAACTTGCTGAAATAAATGACTTCTTAAAATAATTAAAAATATATTTCATAAATAAAGACTTAGAGCCTATTTACATTGGGGATTATCGCAGGGTTTGTTTATGATATTTTGTTTTAAAGTTGCTTCAAAATTCCTTCTACATTTACACACATAAATTTCTATTGTGAAATTTTTTAAAAAATGTTTGATAAAAAACAACAAATCAGAATAATTAAAAATAAATTTAAAAAAATTTCATGAAATGTTTAGCTTTGCGACGACGTGCAACTTTTCTTACCTCGCTTGCTTCTGTACACCTCTTGCCTACAAACGTAAAAGTTGCAGCGATTTTTTCTAGGGAAAATCCCCAATGTAAATGAGCTCTTAGTTAGAGCCTATTTATATTGGGGATTATCGCAGCATTTTTTAATTATATTTTGTTTTGAAGTTGCTTCCAAATCCCTTCTGCATTTAGACATATAAAATAGTATTGTGAAATTTTTTCAAAAATGTTTGACAAAAGAACAACAAATCATAAAAATTTAAAATAAATTTGAAAAAATTTCATGAAATATTTTGGCTTTGCGACGACATGCAACTTTTCTTACCCCGCTTGCTTCTCTACACCTCTTGCCAACAAACGTAAAAGTTGCAGCGATTTTTTCCAAGGGATATCCCCAATGTAAATGGGCTCTTAGACTCTCATTCAGAAATTATAAAATTAACACAAATTTAAGAAAATGAAATAAATCCTTAAAACATGAAATAATTTCTTACTTCTTTGAAAAATGAAACAAATCCCAAAATAAATTTTTGAAGGGACTTATTTCATTATTCGTATTTTTAAAAAATGAAATAATTTTATAAGAAAATGAAGTTAATCCCTAAAAAAATGCAATAATTTCAAAAAAATTTAGTAGTTATTTCATATGAAAGAACTTCTAAAATGTATGGAAATTTTTGGAACTTATTTCACTTTTGGTTTTTGAAGTTATTTCATTGGGAGCTATTTCATAGAGCCTTTAGGATCACATAACTTTTATTTCATGTTTCTAGGTTTAATATTACAGAAAATTCCAAAAGTACCATTGGAAGAACACAAAATATCACCATTAGAAGAACAAAAAAGTACTACAAAGTGTTCTCTTATTTATTCTCATTCATTTAGGACCACAACTTTAATTTCATGTTTCTAAGTTAAATATTACAGGAAATTCAAAAAGTACCATTAGAAGAACAAAAAAGTACCACATAGGACCATGTTTATTTAATTTGATGTTTCTAGGTTAAGTATTACAGAAAATTCAAAAAGTACATTAGAAGAACAAAAAAGTACCACAAAGTTTCTCCTCTTGAATTCCTACCCACAGGACCATGTATCTTTAAGTACCACAAATTCCACTCTTTTGAATTATCATCCACATAGGACTACATTTACTTAATTTCATGTTTCTAGGTTTAATATAATTGAAAATTCATTTTTCTCCCCTTTTTGGTATTTTTCCCCCATTTCTAAATTATATGTTTTGGGGTCCCATATTAAAATACGAATATGTTTAAGTCAATAAATATAAAAAACATGTTTTATGAAAAAAAAAAAAGTACCAAAAATAGGTACGATTTTTACTCCCTAAAAGTTCGAATTTCTAAAATTGTTTTCAAAGAGACATATTGTGCTAAAAAAGTACCAAAATATAGTTTTTACCCGTTTTCTCCCTAAAAGGTCCGATTTTCAAAAAAGTGCCAGACAACTGTCCAAATATTTTTTAAATTAATAACGATAACTATCCAACTTTTTTTGTATCTTTATTATTTTCATTTATATATATAACTGTCCAAATTTCGTCTCACTAGCTTCAGGCGTTTGGGCTGGGGGATGATGAATCAGTCAGTCACGTTATTCTTTTATATATATAGATGTTCAGATTCAAAACATCTGGAATTAAATTTTTTTGTTAGTCTATTTAATTTAATTGCAACAAGTTCCATATTTGAAATAGTATGGAGCCTAGATGTTGAGAGTAACCAGGAAAGGTTAAATACAAGTTTGAGTAATTTGTTCTGAGTAACTTGGAGTTTTGCAATGTGGCAAGAAGCACTTGTAACTTTCTTGAACTTCAGTATTCAAAAATGATATCTTACTTTGAAGATAATACATCAGAGTATAATATTGCCGTATCGTCAGCAAAAATGGAAATGGTGCAATTTTCTGGTTGGGGTAAATCTGAGGTATAAAGGTTATATAAGGTGGGAGACAAACAGGAGCCCTGGGGTCATCCTGCATGTACATATATCAAAGCTATCAGAATACGATAATTGAAAACTTTCAATTATTTTAATAAAAAAAAACTTCGGACATTAAATCGAATCATTTTATCAATTAGAACATCTATAAATATAGTAATTTAAAAATAATATTATAATTTAAAAATATCTTCATTATGCAAATGCAATTTTAGTATGCATTTTGGGAAAATTTCTACCCTTTCGATTTTAATTTTCTTTTAATATGTTAACATATTAAATAGCAATATCTTTACTATATAATGCAAAAACAATTGTTCTGGGACAAAATAATGTACTATTTTTAATATTCTTTTAGAAAAATTATCATGTATAATTAAAAAATAAAGTTTTTGCACTCACAACAAGATTTTGATTTTAAATATTTTTGTTTAATATTGAAGGCAGATATGTTTAATACATGGTAAATTAGAAATTAATTTGGGACAAAAAGGAATTATGCCACAAATAACAAATTACAAAATATTATAATTAAAATATATTTTAAAATAAACTCACAAAAAATAAAAAAAATAAAACATTTTTGTATGAAAAAATTATTTTTTTTTTTAAATTGTGGATCATTTTAACTTTTTTTTAATATTAGAGGGAGACAAAATTCGAAAGGGTAGAAATTTTTCAAAAGTGCATCTTAAAATTGCATTTTTATATGATATTATTTTTAAATTAACATATTATGGTTTCGCTAACCAGTTGAGGAGGAAATGGTAATAGGAATAACTTTTATTTATCTCGGCTACGAGCTTTTAAGTATTTTTATTTCCAAAATAAACAAATAATAAGTATTATCATAATTATTGCGTACTTCATTAATTACCCGTTGTAATGCGGCAAAGGCCAAGCAGGATTTTTGTAAATCTTTTGGATATTTTTAGGGGCTTTATCATATAAGATAATTATAAATTCTTATATGATAAAGAAAAATACAAAACTTCGATAGTATATTTTCATTTGTGTAGATAGGTAATATCGAATGTCTGTCTATTTTTTTAAATATTAAAATATGCGAAATGATCAGTATTAATATAGCATAATCAACAAAATATGCAAACATATGCAACAACAAATCAATGACATTTTTCATAAAAAGCTAAATTAAATCTTTTAGAAAATAGAAAATTACGATGTTACATATTTAAAAGATCGCGATCAAACATGCAAATGCATTTAAATCCGCCTTCTAATTATCATAACAATTTTTTAAAAATTTGTTAACCATTTTTTTTCATATTCAGCTCATTAATACACATCGTGTGAGTGGCCTTCTTACAATTGTGTTTTTCTACGGGACACCCTACTATAAATGAACAGAACATAGATTAACAAATAGATATTTATGTGAGAGTAAAAAACCTAATTCAATTGTCAGAAACCTAATTCATACAACAACAAAATACATGTAGTCACATACATTTTGCTTTTGTATTTTCAAAAAAATGAGTAAATTTTTTCAAAATTTAGTATAGGGTGGCTCTCACATAAACTTCTAGTTATATTCTATGGAACAGAACTTTGATATAAAATTGTTTGTATAAACCAATTTACAAAAAATGGAGTGGCCTTAACCCTAAAAAAATTAGGGACAGAAGGAAGTTAGTTGTCAAAACCCTTTTTTGTAAACAAACTTTTTGCGTAAAATGAGTTGTTTACTCTACAAAAACATTTCATACACGTATACATGTATGTATATATACATATGAACATATATTACCTGGAATGTCTAATGTAGGTGCAGCAAAGTATTTCAAAATATATTTTAATTATTTCACAAAATTACATTAAAATCACAACATTATTATAAAATGTGACAGTTATTTCGGAGATGTATCATTAACTTTAGTTTTAGTTTTAAGCACATAATTATGATTAGTATAGCATCACTGTGATTATATAAAAAAATAACATTAATAACAATTTTACATATAACAATCTAAATATTTTATTATTTTTATTCTCTCCAGATACATGACCAGACGAATGGCTATATTTATAATAGCATTTAATTGGTTAGTTGGCGCTACAGTGGCAGCAGTTCCCATGTTTTGGAACAATTGGAATACTGCCTTTCAATGTGAGTTCGATGAAGTTTTACCACCTTGGTATATGGCAGGAATAATAACACCGGGTTTTACCATTATATGGATTTTAATGTTATTTATGTATTGGCGCATAATGAAAGAAGCTTCTAAACAAGCAAAACAATTAAAAAATCCCCGGGGAAAAAGAACAAATTATCTACAACCAGATTGGAGATCAGTGCAGGTGAGTGTTTTCAACTACAGCTATTTTTTAAAGTTTAAAAAATATAAACTTATAAAAATTAATTTCATTCCAGATCGTTGTCTTCATTATGGGTTGCTTTTCCATTTGCTGGCTTCCCTATTTTATAGTGGCTTGTTCACAAATCTTTAAAATCTACAATATAACACCTCTACTATATAAAGCAACATTTTCATTGGCCATGACAAATTCAGCCCTTAATCCTGTTATATATGCGTGGAAAAATTCAAATTTCCGTAAAGCTTTTATACGACTTTTGCATTGTAAATCTCCTAATTGTTATCAGACAGCACCAGAGTTTAGCAAAGAGTCACCCATGTCACAAAAACGTTGTTCCAGCAACGATTCGCCTATAGCACACAAAAGATGTTCTATATCAAGTGCTGATATACCTATAAATCATAATGTTGACGAGTGTGTGATTAGTGGAAATGATGTTGAAGTGTGTGTGATTAATGGTTTGCCGTTGCAAGTGAAAACAGAACGTTTACCAAAAATCTATACGGTATCGATGTCAACAACATCGGATTGTTTATCGTTACATTAAAATAAACAAGAAAATATGAAGCGGAATGAAATTAAGAATTGTAGTTTAATTAATACATTTTTCAGAGTTATAATATGAAAAATTAATAAATTTGTAAGGACTGTATTGAGAGGGAAGTTAAAATATTTAAGAATTAAATTTTATTTAATTTGAATATATAATTTATTTATTATGCATATCACAAAATTTATGATGTTGATTTTTTTTCTTTTAATTTTCCATGGCTGAATTTTGTAAAAATCTGACCAGAAAATTGATTATTTCTTTAAATGCTTTCGCTAGTTTATATAGTATTAGATTACATTTAAATAGGTATTTAGAAACAGCCAAATATCTGATTAAATTTTTCAATCTTTCAATATTTCTTTTAGTGAGTGTTTGAAATAATAAAATTACGTTTAATATCACTTACCTCTGTTCCTACCAACCCCAAAGCATCTTTAAGATTTTGCGTCATACGGAAAGGTACTCGTTCTGGTACACGTAAAGTTTTACCTTTCTCAAAGCAAACACTATAATCAATATGAAGAATTTCTCCTGTAGCCAATTTTATAAGTACATTATCTAAATGACGATCACCCAGACCAATGACGTAACCAATAATAGACATGACAGCCAAAGACATGGAATACCGACGTACTGATTTACGCCACTCCACAGCGTTTGCAGAATAACACCAAATTTCCTTGGATAGTAAATCTTTGGGTGTTTCAGCGGATAGTTCTTTCAAAACTCGTTTTAAGACACTCATGGGCCATTGACGGCGTGAATCGGTAACTTTGAGATTACATTCAGCTAACAAGGGTGTTAATTTATTATAAAACAATTCCGAGGGTCTTGTGGCATTATTAGCCACAGGACTTTGTTGTATTTGTTCTTGTCCTTTAGCCGATGATTGGCGTTCTTTTTGTTGTTGCTTAAGTAAAGCATCACGTTGTTGCCATTTCTTGTATATGGCAAAAAGTGGAAAGCAATTGTCTACCCATCTTATAAGACCGGAACGTGAGCCTAAAGGTATTACCGAATAATGATTGGCCTTAAAACAATCGGTTTTTGCTTTGGAGCCATAAGAACGAGCCATCATGGAATTTGAGATGGATAAGAATTGCATAATACGTTCATCCAAATGCAAATCCTCTTGGCCCTTAAATAAATAAGTATAACGCTGACCATTGCTGCCGTAGAAGGAAAGTTTTTTAGGTTTAGTTTTGGTGGAAATAAAAATAAAAGCTGTGGCATCTACTGATTTTATATAAACAGCTGGCTGCTCATAAGTATCTACTCCTGGCATAGCTATTGTGGTATTGTGCATATTAGCCAAAACAGGACTGATTTCAGATATACGTAATGTTGAAGAGTTTCCTCTTAAAGGTCTTTGTTGGAAAACACTATACAACTGTTTAATCTTTTGCCAATATTCTGAAGGTTTAGTTTCCTCAAAACTTTTCTCCAACTCCTTTAACACAGCTTCAATATAGGTGCCAAAACGTTCTTGGAAACTACGTTCATAATTAGTTTCTGGTTCTTTTTCGGTAATGGCTGCGATTTGTTTAAAGTCAGCCAACAAATGATGTCTGAATACTTCATATTTCGCTTGCATTAATTCGGAATTATTGGATTTTTTAGATTCAGCATCGAGAGCATTATAAAGAGGAGAGTATTCTGCATATAATTGCGAAAGACTGTGTATCCAATATTCATCCCCTAACAAAGTAATGCGTCTAAGTTCTTTGACCAACAACTGAACTTGTAAAACAGTTTCAGGAGCTTGTTCGGCTAAAGAATTTAAAAGTGTGCCAAAACAATTGGTTAATTGAACTTGTGTATCACCATTGTTGCGATGCTTTAATTCTTGTTGGGCACCTACTACAGCTGGGAAAATTATTAGTTGGGGTTGATTAACGGCTAAGCGACATAATAATTCTGCTAGACTTTGTCTTACATAGGGCTCATGATGATTTAATCTACTGAATAGTTGAGGAACAATAACTTTCCAGGGTCTTAGGGGAGTGTTGCGTAAACCTTCTTCTAGAACATCCTAAAAAGAGAAACAGGAATAGAATTGTTAAAATTTCAAAGTCCTGATATTTTTTAATATCTTACCTGTAATCCAATAGCATGCTTAACAATCAAACGTAACAACCTCAGTGTAGTGGTAACAAAAGTACAATCCTCTACCTCATTATTATCCGAATTTGAAACATTCGACTTTTTCGCTACACTTTCACTTTCAATGGCCAAATATTTAAAATATGCCCTCGTAGCTTCTTCGTAAAAACTATAAACACCTTTTTGCGCTTGACGCCAAATTGTAAGTATAGCATTTAATTCTTCTACATTTAGAGAACAAACATTTTTCAATTCACGCTGCAAAATTTCTGTAGTATTTTCAGAATTTCCATTAGTATCCAAATCTTCGGTATTATCATCATTTATGGCATTTAAAATGTGATTATTTAAAACTTCAATAATTTTTTGTATCGAATCCGAATCAAATTTATCTTTTAGTATATCTTGTATAGAAGCAACATTACGTTTGGTAAGTTTAATATCTTTAAGGTCATTAACAGCAACAGAGGAAGTTTGTTCAGCACCTTTAGTCTCCATGAGTTTTTTACCCCAACGATAACACCAGTTGCCATAGGAAAACCAAGCTTCTCCCGAATTTGGTTTACTTAAAATGCTAGCATTTAATAATTTACCCACTGAATATTCGGAAGAAGGTAAAACATTTGATTTAGCACTGTCCGTATGAGAACAGCAGCTAATGTCGGGTAATTGATTTTGTAATTTTTGAAATTGTTGACCATTTGTAAGATTTGAGTTATTCAAACGATGAATGGTTAACCAATCGGCCATGGTTAAAAGTAGATTTGATATGGAAGATGGATAAGAAGAATTTTCATTATGCTCCCGTTTTTGTTTTAAGTGTATGATATCTGAACAACAGGCCGAGCCCAATTCTAAAGCTTCTGATATTGAAGTAGTTTGAGCCTGAAGACATTTTACCAATTCCTCTATACCTTGTATTAAAATAGTATCTTTATAGTCAATATTCAACTGATTTGTTTTTAACAGTTGAGCAATTTCATTGAGAGGCAAATTAATGTTTTTCAATTTAAAGAATTGACGGAGCAAAGATTGGCAGTAATTAATATTGTTTTCTAAACGGGCTTTAGATGATAAATTTATCAATAGATCACATTGTTGTTTGTTATCCTGTTGACCCATGATCAGAGACCAATATAAACATTTACTTAATAAAAGGGAAGACATTTTTGTATCCAAACAATTATCTTTACAAGAAGAAATGCTAATATTTTGTTGATGGTGTAACTTTTGAGAAATGTGATTAATAACCATTAATTCATTTAGTTGATTATTATTGAATCCTGGTTCGTAACTACGTAATAAACCTTCTCGTATACCTTGTTGTACACAGTTTCTTATAGATTCGTAAACACCTTTCTTTTCATCTCTTGTGTTGGCATTTATTATACAGGAATCTTGTAATTTTCTCAATACCTCATAATACGAATAGGTTTCCAGTTTGGGTGTTAATTTAGTTTTCTCAGTAGATGTTGTTAACTCTTCTGGCCATTCGGTTAATTCGACCAAGGCTGTAGTTAATTCTTGGTTTTGCCAGTTGTATTGTTGTTGATAACCTACAGATTGATAGACATTTTCCATGATTTGTAAATGTTGTTTTGAATAAATTGTTTCTTGAGTAATAGCAGGGATTTCCGACCATCTTGCTGTGTGATAAAAACATTCGGTTAATTGTTTTTGTATAAACTCCTTCATATACGAGTCCATATTTTTGTTATTTTCATCATGTAGTGTATAGAGATAACCCGTTGCAGCCTTTTCTAAATGTCCACTTGCTTGTTCTGCTACATATTGTATCCATTCAAAACGTTTGCCATGTTTAACCTTTAGCCATGATGTTATACCATAGAGAGTGTCCGATTCACCACAGCTATAGAGAGCCCAAACTAAAGAGGTTACTGTGCGATCTAGAAGAGCTAGGTTGGTATGATTGGCCTCAATTTGCAAAATATTCTAAAATTTACACACAAAATATAATAAATAATTTATAAAATTCCTTAAATTTCTCTTAAACTTACCTCTGAATATCTTATCACCAATTCTGGTTCCATACAATGAATTGATATCAAATTTACCGCTGTGCGTATGCGTTTGAACCATTCCCTGCAAGTGGGTGCATTAACACGAAAAAATGTTTTTGCTGGCTTTTCAGCTGGTAACATGGCATAAGCCGCACCTTCGGCTGCATTGTAAATATGTTTTTCCAAACACTCTAAAAATCCCAATAGCATGCGACAATTTTCTTGCACCTCCATTATGTTTTGTATGTTTTTATATGACAAAGGCAAACCTTCTTTTTCAGCTAGAAAACGGGCATATTTCATTATAACAGCTTCGATGCCCAGGAAAGTTTCTTGTGGTTTGCCCAAAGTAGTGCGCAATTTTTGTTGTACACAATAGCGGGCCGTTTCATATTGTAAATGATATGATAACAATTGATGATTATCTTGTAGAGTTTTTAAATATTCTACAAAATGTTCACGCTGTAAATTGCAAGAACTCTTTTCAACAAACGATGGGTAAAGTAAACTATTTGCATGGGAATTGGGATCTAAAGATTCCAAAAATGATTTGAAATATTTTGGTCTTAAGCCATTGAAGCAGGGTGACGATTTATGCCATTGGTAGAGAGTAAATATTTTCTCTTTGTTTTTACTATATAATTGTTTATCGTAATTGGGTGTTAAACAAATCTCCAAAGGTAATTGAGCCAAAATTTTAACATATGCTGCTGCCAGATTTTTATTAGAACTTTCAGTTATACACAAAGCAATATCTCTGATGTTGGACAATATTTGTTCTGGAATTTTAGGATATTTGAGCAGAGTTTCTATTATAGTTGAGCATTTTAAAGGCTGCTTGATAGCAGCCAATGTTATATTTTCGCATATTTGCAAAAAATCATCTTTTTGTGTTAATATCTCAAAGTCTTCGGAACATTCTTGTAAAATATTCTCCAGCCATTTAAATATTTTCTCTGAAACATGCCATTTTAGTAATTCAGCTAGAAATTTCAAAATCATAGCAAAATTTTCCGAAGAAGGTGAATCTTGATGCTGCCTAAGTAAACGTGATGATTGGCGAAAATTATGATTTTTCATGCAATGATCTATGATTAATTCCAATAAGGCTAAGTGTAAAGTGGGATATTTACTCCACAGGGAGCAACTCGAAGCCTGGCAATTTTTGATAAGTAATTCCAAAATAGATGGCTTTAAAGCATACATGCCTATAATTGAAGAAGTCTGACAAGCTAGTGCTGCTAAGCCAGCCAAATAGAAATTCAATAACATTTCAGATCTCATCATGCTATCAGCAGTTGCTTCTGTGGTCTTTAAACAGGTTACTGTCTTATTTACATCTTCTAGTATATGACGATAGGCTTCTTGTAGCAGGGGCACATTTTTTATTATTAAAATTTCATGATAGATTTTCAATAATAATTTACAAGTTTTCAAACCGCAATTTAATTTAATATCTTGTAATACTGGGCAATTGATACCCATTATGAGTGAAATAAAACTTAAAGGAAGTTGTGTACGATATTGTCTTACAATATTTAAAACCATATAAAGAAAACTGGACTGTTGATTATCATTAAATACTGTTAAATGTTTCAGTTGTAATTGTATGATATTTTCAAAAGCATTCAAATTCTCCACACTTCTATCGTATAGCAGAATCATACAGTAGAATTCATTTAAATTGACCACAGTTTCTTCACTTAACATGGGCATCAAATCAAAACAAATTTTAGCCACTTTATTGACAGCCTCCTTGGCGTTGCTTATAATAGTGGCCGCCGTACCAAATTCATTGAGATTTACTCCTTTGGAGGCTAAGGCCTTGACAATTGAAGTAAATGCCCCTATAAAAGCTCCAACACGAATTTCTGTTTGTTGCTTTGTTTCCAACGATGTATCTTCAGCCAGTATATCTTCACGACAGGCCTCTAGATCTTCAATAAATTGTCCCAAAAGGCCGAAAGTAAAATCGAGTTCATTAAGAAAATATTCGGCAAATTGTTGTAAAATCTTGGCACAGTGACGTTTGAGTTCAGTAGGTTGTTCCACCTCTAAATGCCAACCTATAATGATGTCAACTATATCGGTAAAATGTCGTTGAAATGAGGTTTTGTAATTTTTGGAAAATTCTGCTATAGTTTCACTGATTGAAATAAAATTTTCCGAAATTTCAGCATTTTCAAGATATTCTTTAAGTAGACTTAATAAACGTTCACTGTAAGTTTTCAGATCTAGATTGACTGCATCGCATCTGTTTTTAGGGAGTTGGAAAAGAGAAAGGTTTTTATTAGCTTTATATTTTATATTTCTTTGTTTAAATTGCTACTTTTTTTTGGTATAATTGGTACTTTCATGAAAATTGATACTTATTTTTGGGAAAATTGTTTTTTTACTATTTGGAAAATTGTTCAAATTCGTTTATTTTTGGGGTTCAAAAAAATTTGAATTTTTTTTTTAATGGCACATCAACGTTTTTTGTACCAATATCAACAGTCTTTAAAGAAACAGAAATATGTTCGCGAGAATGACTTTTAGAGAACTGCGTCGGTATTATGGAGGTTTAAGATAAAAAGTTATAAAAAATTTACAAAATTCTATTCTATCAGCATTTTTTGTAATTGGCATATATTTTTTTTAATTTTTTAAATTTGGTAGGTTTTTGAAAATTGTTTTTTTTTTTTTCTTGAAAATTAGTATCTCCTCTTTTTAAATTTGTTCCTTTTTTGAAAATTTTTATTTGGTAACAATAAAGGTATTCATCTCAGAAATTTGTACATTTTCAATGCCAAACAAAACTTACATAAGATAATTATTTAAGAAAAAACTTCGTCCCTCTAGGTGCTCCGTCCTAAGCCCTATCCATCTTTTAAGACACAGTTATTTATACAAGTTAACCCAGCATACAAATTTATTTTAAAACATAAACTTACCTTAATGTTGTCTTTAAAGCCATCATTAAATATTTACGTATATTTTTATAGTTTCCATATGCCTTGGTCAGATGACCCTTGTAAATAGCAAAATCATAACGATTTATATAGCCCATGATACCTAAAATTGAGCTGGCATTCTCCAAGCATTCCAAAGGACATTGACGTAACACCGTCAGCATATTATCGAATAAAATGTCAAATGAACGACAAATATAGCTGACATTCGATTGATTGCGTACAGCAGTTTCCAATTTTTTACACAGGTCAATAGCAGCTTTGCGATTATTTTCTATCATTAGACGTCTTATTATTTTCGAGATACGCAAATCTTCTGATAACATGGGCAAATTATGTATGCGACCAAATTTATTGCTGCTTTCAAAAGAGTTACCAGGCAAAGACTTTTTCAGTTGAGAAGCTAAATTTAATATACATACAATTTTAATTGTCTTTAAAACTTAATAAAATTTTTAAACAAACCCACCTTCCATATTTTGCCTGTTGCTATTAAGTATATCATTAAAATGACCGCCCTGGTCAGTAGTTGTTTTGCCAAAATGGCCAGCTGACACATTGTCGTGAAAGCTTGTGTGGTTGGCATCATTCGCATCATATTGTTGTTGATGTTGATCTTGGTAATCGTACATGCTTGAGTTACGTAGACCATTTAAGGACCTCCACTCATTATTTGCATTCTCTTCGAGTAGAGGCTGTTGAAAATTTCCCACCAAATGATTTTCAGCATCTTCTTTTTCATTGAATTGTTGTTGATGGTGCTGCTGCTGGTGTTTCATGGTAGTCGTTTCCTGTTCAAGTCGCCTAGGATTGAAATCATCATTGTAATCCATAATTAGGGATTGTTAAATACTTGTCCAAATAACACCACATGTAATTGATTTATTTAATCAAGCAAATTAAATAAAAATATTATTTTTTGTATAGAATATCTTTTACAAGCTAGAAAATAAACACAATTTCCACGAAAATAACGATCAGAGACCTACGCCGAACAATTTTAACGGCGGTGGCGGCTTTTCTAAAATTTTTCGGCGGCGGCTCAAAATCGGCTGTTAGTCGGTTGAAAGGTGAACATAATAGCTTTTTATTTCCTAGTTTTCGCATCGTCTTATTGAGCAGCACCCTCGTTCCCAAATGTGGGTCCACGTCCTCTTATATGTAAAGGGAGACGAAGACCATTTGTTTGAACATAATTTATAAGTATTTCCTAAAAGATTTATAATATATTTATTGTACTTTTTGAAGTGAGTGATTCCATGTCATAATGGAAAGCAATCGGATTTGACATCTCTAATTTCAATAAAATTCACTAAAAGTATTAACCATTGGAAGTGTTTTTCAAATCATTTTTAGACCCATGTCTCTTTCTGGTTCAAAAATATGAAGGTTAAAAAAAAAAAAATTAAAAACTTGACAAAGGTGTATTTTAATTGGTAACAACTTCTAAAATATAAATGGTAGATATCTAGTTTAACTTTTAAACGAGAGAAGAAGATATAGTCGGTTTCGATCCACATAATTTTGTTTTTACTTTTATACAACTTACTTGTGTTAAATAATAACATAATATTAACATTTGTATGGGATTTATGCATTTTTGAATATCTACATATGTAATTTCAATTCTAAACTTTCTTTGGGAAGAAAATTTGTACGATTAGCATCCATATTGCCATTTGAATTAAACGTTTTTGAACTTTTTGTTAACAATGTAACAACTTTTTGTAGCAATATTATTAAATGCTTTTTAGGAGGCATTAATTAGACTTCTTAGCATTTAACGGGAGGAACTTTTGTCACTCATCATTGTTAACTTTTTGTTTAAAAAAATACCTTGTCAATTCCACGAACACCAAGTGTCATATTTTTGAACACACATCATTATCATTTTACTGGTTACAATGAGTTGGTAAAATATTTGTATCTTCTTTATGTCTTATTCCATAGGATCAGTAACAAATCATGCCATCAAGGATGGAAACGAGCCCTTGGCCACTTAGTAGCTAGATACTCTTGAAATTTACACTTTACCCTAAAAGGGTAAATTACCACTTTTAGAAACCTGCTGGAAACAAAAAAAAAAAATTATAAATCTTAAAGAGAATTATATGCTTCTTTCTAACTTAACTTTTTTAGTTTTGATATTTACCCAATAAACCAGAGAACGATATGATAGCGAAAACGATATCATATTAGGTGCCGATTATAATATCATATTTATTGCAGAAAACGATATTATTATGATATTGAGATTTTGAAATATTTTCAATAAAATAAAAAATATAAACATTTGGAAAAAACTTCAAAGAAAATATAAAAATTAAAAATTTTTCAACAAACAAAAACAAGCTGGGAATGAAATGCAAATAAATCAATAATTAACAGATTTTTAATGGTTAAACCAAATTGTTTAGGTATGTAATTGCAGAAATATGTATGTCCCTAAGAAATAAGAATAAGAAAATAATGCTTGTAAATATTATTATTGATATTTGCATAAAATATGTTATGTATGATGATTTTTATGTTTTATTTTTTATTTAGGATTTTTTTTATTATTTTAGCTGATTATGGTACTTTGTAATTATATTTAGAATATTTAAATTCATATAAACATAATTATTGGTATTAAATGGCTATCGTTATTTTTAGAAATAACGATACCGAAAACGATATCATAATTTTATGGAAAAACGATATCATTTAGTCCGTAAAAACTATCGTTATAGATTCGAAAACGATTATCACTAGTGATAGTTTTTATCACCTAAATAATATCGTTTCGATATCGTTGTAATATCGTTTGGTTTATTGGGTATTCTTAAAATAAACTTATTTTTTAAAATTCCATATGCTATACTAAAAAATAGTTCAAATTTGTTAATATTAATTTATATTTATATATTCCCAATGATTTCTGTTGTTAATTCATATTTATTTTATTTATTTTGTTGTTTATTTTTTCTGTCACTGCTAGCGTTCTGCCAATTTTCTTATCCACACTCTGCTGCCATAGCATTACTGCACGCTCAAAATTGAATTTACATGAATATCAAATGGGTATGAGGTCTTACTTAAACCTTTGCTTTCATCTTCATCATACAAACCCATAAGCTCTTTAAGGAGCTAGTACCTCGGTTCATACATCAGTGTGCAGCGCAGCAGCATCTGTCAAGTTGTAACACATCTCATGGCCATAACTTTGAGTCTACATTAGACAAATATTTATCAAGACAAACGTCAAAATTTTATCAAGATAATGATTTGTCTAATGTAGACTGAATTTGTCATTGTTATTGCAGCGTTAAAAGAAAATTGTCAGCGCTCGAGCTCTGACAACTTTGTCTTGATAATGCTTAGTAAAAGACGCCATCTTGATTGTTGTTGGTACTTTTTGCATGGCTTATTATGACATACGTTTTCCCCTATAATTAACAGAGATAAAAAATTATCTTCAACTCAAACAAAAATTTGATGTTTGTCTTGATAGAAATTTCTCTAATATAGACTCAACGTAAGGAGCAAATTCTTGCCGCGGAAATTTTTTTAAAAGGCAGCTTTACTAAAAATGTCGTCGACTTCATAAAGGAATTTATGAAAAATTTTGTAAAAAACTTTATAAGAAAATTAAAAATGTTTAAATTGTAATGAATTTATTTAAGGTTTTACACATAGTAAAATAATAAAGTACTCGCACATCTACAAAAACAACAATTGCTTGTATTTTGTTAGTGTAAAACTACTGCCCACAATGTCAAAATGCTTTGAACGGAAAAATGAGAGAATGTAGGAGAGCAAGAGCAAAAAAATCGAAAAAAATTTTACATATGAATACAAAAACAATTTGACAGTACCGCGAGGTTTGCCAATGAAAAAATTGTAAAACAGCTGGTCTTACGAGTATACTTTATTATTATACTATGGTTTTACATTGAATTTGCTAAAAGTTTGACCAAAATCGGCGGCTGTATTTGAGTCATTTTAAACCGAAATTTTCACGGCGGCTCCTGAAAAACCTTCGGCTGCTCGACTCAGCCGGTCGGCGCAGACCTCTGGCAAATTGATGATAAAATTTTGACAGCTGTGATTTAGCAAGAGATGCCATACTATTTCAAAATAGCCCTTAAAATGTCAAAATTCCTTATTGTGAATTATAAATTGTAGGCGCGTAGGCAAGAAGACGCGTTTACAGTTATTTTAGAAAATGGAAAAGTAAACAACAAAAATTTCTTCAAGTTTTCAAATAAAAAATTTTCATACAAAAAGTGTTTGAATTGTTAATAAAAATCAAAAAATGTAATAAATAATTAATATATTTTGTGTTTTTTATAATATTGGTGTGGTCGCAATAAGAATATATGAAATATTAAAAGTTTGTTGAAATGTCAATGTGAAGAGAGTGTCTCAAGTGTTTTTTGTTAAAACATAAGAAAATGTTAAACGGAAACTGAAATACTGGTATATTTTGAAAAAGTGTGTTTAGTATTAATGGAAATGACTAAAAAAATAAAAAGTGCCTTAACAGGAAACAGAAAAATGGAAATATAAAAAGTATCTGCCATAGAAGTCTTAGTTCCAGCAGTGTTGTATAACGTTTAAAATTACGAGCGTTATTGATAAAAGTGTTGGGTAACATCAAAAGAACAGTGTTGTAAAGGGGAGTAGTATTTAAAACGTAGTAGATTAAGAGGAAATGAAAATAAAAAGTAACGGAAGTGAACATGTGTGATAAAGTAAATTCAATTGAACCGGAAATGGTAATAGAAGAAGAAAATACTTAAGATTAATTCATGTAGGGTATTAAAAACTGTTAAATGTGCGTAAATATAAAAAAATAAAAAAAGTGTTCATATATTTAAATAATTCGTCAATATTTTGCAAAAAGTAATAAATAAAAAAAATTCATAAATTAAATTAAATAAAAATTAAATTGCCAATTTAAATTTAAAAATATGAATGAATTCGGTTTTTTAATATTAAGCGTTTATTTTTAAAATAGTGTTGAAACAAAAGAAAAGTTAATTTAAATATGTTTTTATTTAAACAAATTAAGAATGGCGTTTTTAAAATATACTTTAGTGTTGTAAACCTTAAATATACAGTGGTGGCCACGAATTTAAGACACGACATGTAACGAACTAAGTTGTGATAATTATTACAACCCTGCAATATAAAATTAGATTTTGTTAATTTTTCAGTGTACCCTGTAATGTTAAGATCAATTACCGTTATTTGGTTTTGTTTGTGTATACATTTTGTTGCTGTTTTTATTATATTTTCGTAAAAACGTGCTTTTGAAGCTGGTCACGAATTTAAAACATATAAGAAATATTTGGTTTTTAAGTGATTTTTTGGTGTTTTTTGAAGCTAAAAGGTAAGTAATGAATGTTTTATTCCATTTAATGTTAGAATACATCAAAATATTTAGTTAGAAATGGCCAGAGGTACTTGGAGTTCGGATGCCGAGCGAAAATTGATCCAACAAATGAATACTGATGGAAAAACAGTAATGGAAATTTCCAAGCTACTAAAATGTTCCAGATCCAAGATTTACAATGCACTGGAACACATCAAGCAACATGGCACTACCAAAAATGTCAAACAGCACCCTAGAGCCCGAAAAACTACACCCAGGGAGGATAGCTTAATTTATAAATCAGCTGCTAAAGATCCTTTCAAGAGCTCAAGTAAAATTAAAAATGAGATTTCATCGGATTTTGGTATTAATATATCGTCCAGGACAATAAGAAGACGTCTGAATGAGAAGAACTTACGTGGGTGTATTGCACAACGTAAACCACTTGTGTCAAAAAAAAAATATTAAATCCCGACTAGCGTTTTCAAGAAAAAATCTCAATAAGCCGATGACATTTTGGAAAAATATACTTTGGAGCGACGAGTCGAAGTTTTGTCGCTTTGGTTCTGATGGAAAACAGTACGTATGGCGTCCTCCAAACCTGGAGCATCACCCAAAGTACACCCTTAAAACGGTTAAGCATGGTGGTGGAAATGTCATGGTGTGGGCAGCATTTTCCTGGCATGGTGTAGGTCCCATTCAGAAGATTATCAATAAAATGGACCAGCATATTTACAAAAACATACTGACAAGCATCATGATACCATTCGCTGAAGACAACATGCCTCTAATGTGGAAATTTATGCATGATAATGACCCTAAGCACACTTCACGCCTAGTGAAGAGTTGCTTAGAGGAAAATAATATCACAGTTCTGAAATGGCCAGCTCAATCCCCGGATCTCAATCCAATTGAGAACTTGTGGAATGATGTTGAGGAGCATGTACGAGCAGTAAAGCCAAAAAATTTGACTGATTTATGGGAAGAAATTCAAAAGGCTTGGTATGCCATTCCAAAGGAGCGCTGTATGGCCTTAGTTGAAAGTTTACCCAGGAGATGCGCTGCTGTGATTCAAAATAAAGGATTTCCCACCAAATACTAATATTGTTTTATGAAGCTGAGCTTTACTTTTGTGAATTAACTTTTATTTTGCCTATGTCCTAAATTCATGACCAGGCTTAAACTTGTATTAATCTGTATAATATGTAAATAAAAATTGGAAACTAAATATAGGTAACAAACTATTGTTGATTTTTTTTCATAACATTACTAGGATCTTTAAAAAATAACATGGATCTAAAATTTGTTCGATAAGATGTAAAAATTATCAGAAATATATAAGTGAAATGTCGTGTCTTAAATTCGTGGCCACCACTGTACATTGATAGTCAGATTTAGAAAATCAATCAAATCAAAAGTGTTTAAATGAGTATTATAGCAATAAAATAAATAAAAAATCATTTTATATAAGAAAATAAGAAATAAATTAAAAGTGAGAAAATAAAAATTGGAATATCTTGCATAAAATAATTTAGAATTTACGAGCAGTAAATGGTAAGTGGATAAATGTTTTTAAAATACTTTATCTAAATTTGTTTGAGAGCTTGATCTTGCTTTTTCGGTTTCTTCTACACTTAATGTATGGTACGTTAATCCCCATTATTCGAAAAAATTTTAAAAATTGCGTATAAAGAAAAATTCTAAAATTTATCTCGAAAATCCTAAAATATGCTACACTAGTATTGAAAAATCATAAATAGAGAGTGAACCTAAACATTTTTTAATTTCAAAGCACATGTTCTTTTTTTTTATTAAAAATATAAAAGTGTTCTTTAAACCAAAAAACTAATACGTTAAATTAAAGAACTGATTTACTTTTTCTTTTATTAAGTAACAAAATTTAATGAATGATTTCAATGTACCATACATTAGTGCGTTAAATTTTTCGATGAATTTCTATAAATATTTTCGTTGAAAATAATCATTGTTTTTTAATAAATTATATATATAAATTAAAAATAATCATTCAAATTTAAGCAAAAAATCAAAATAAAAAATAATCATTAAAAGTTGAGAGATAAATTTAAAAATATCATTACGGTTCCTGATTGTTTTCAAGCAAAATTTGTAAAAAAAAAAAAAATTAAATTAAAACATTAAACTAGTTAAGAAAGGAAAACTAGGGTATGCAATCAATTATACATTTTATAATGATATGTCTGTAAGGATACAATTCCATAGACATAAATAAATAAAAAAAAAAAAAATAAAAAAAAAAAAATTAACCGTCATTCGGTTATCCGATTAATATTGGACGATTAACTTTTCGAATAATTTAAAATTGTCTATTTTCGAATAACGAATAAACCGAATAATTTGTGCCGAATATATTTAGAAGTTATATATTTAGAAATTTTTTATTTTTAATATAAATTTATGTCAACCACATCTTTTTTTTTAAAGTGTAAAAAAAAAATCAAATAAATGAAATAAATTTTTTGGGAAGTACTTTTTCTTTACTTCCAAAATGTACATTTTCATATGCTTAAGAAATAATGCAAATAGCATCAAAAGATTATAAAAAAAATCAAATGAATTGTTTTGCTATAAAACGTTGAGATTTGGTTGTTATTTTTTCAAATAGTTGTTGCTAAAAAGAACTGTCAAATAAATGAAATATAATGTTATTAATTATAATATTATTAAAAAATATGATGGTTAATATAAAATTTAAAATTAATTTCCTTTCGCCAATAAAAAATAATTTGGATATTCATTGCAATTTTGAATAATGACAATGTTAAATTTGTTAGAAATTATACCTCTTTGTACTACTTCTGGATCAAAGTTAAGGATCTTATTTATTCTTATTTTATAAATTCAGTTATGTAAATCATAAATATTTTAATGTTAATCATCAAATGTACGTAAAAATACTAATATTAATTTTTACTTTTATGACAAAAAAATTCTCACACAGAAAAAAAAAAATGCATTAAAAATACTGATTTATGAAATAAAGTTGAATTAGGAGAATATTTTGTAGCATTAGGTCGAAAAGTGCAATTTTGTCATACAAATGGGCGAAAGAACTAATAAGATAAACCCTACATTAAGTTTCTAAGACTATTCGGTTAGTCGAATAATTTGCCATTAACCGGTTATTAACCGATTAGCTTTTAACCTCGAATAATTATTTGTCGAATAAACCGATTAATATGAAAACCCGAATAATTGGATACCCTAGTAAATACCTTTATAACTACATAATAGGGATGCCAATCCCGAAATTCCGATCCCGAAAATCCCGGGATTTTTCGGGATTTTAAAATCCCGAATCCCGGGATTGGACAAAAAAAATCCCGGGATTTCATTTTCGAGATTTAGTGTCATAAATACAATCCAAAAAATTAACTCTAAGCAATACAAAACATCAAAATATTAACAGAAAATTTTCAAAAATATATTAAAAATCGATTACGAAGATTAGAACATTATAGGTCTGTTCGTTTGTATGCTATTCTTACTAGTATTACTATTATTGTAAGTATTTTACTCGAAAAGCATTTCAGTGCACATAAAACTAGTAAAAGTTATAAACATTTCAAAAGAAAATAATTTTCTATTTTGCTACACATATTTTACTTGAATATTTTGTAAGAGCAAGACTAGTTCATTTTCCTTTTGAATTTTAATTTGAAACGTTATTTTAATTATTAATACATATTGATTTGTATTAAATAATATGTATTAATAATATCTGGAAAGACATTTGTATGGAAGATGAAATAATGAACAAATGTTGGATTATACAAGTTCTAGGACCAAATTGCGTTAAATCATCTTCCAAAATGGATGAACATTAATGATATTCAACAAAGCTAAAAATCATACTTATCATTAGCTAATGAAATTTTATAAGAAAAAATATCTGCAAAAGAACATATGCCCGTATTTTTGAGATATTTCCAAATTTCCGTTTAATACAAGTAAGAAAAAAAAAAAAAAAAAAAATAATAAAAATTTTACTTTTTATTTACCCTAAAATTTCTTTTATTATTTTCGGTTTTCTAACTTTTTCAAGTAAAAGCTTGGTTTTTAGATTTATTTTTTAAATATCTCTTTTATTTAACTAGTTTTACTAAAATTTCAAACGAACAAACCTTATGATTTATTTTTACAAATACGAATAAATTTCTTTAATTAAAATATGTATAAAAATTGATTTTTTCCATATATTTAAAATGTGTTTTTATAGGAAATATAAATCCCGATCCCGAAAAATCCCGAAATCCCGAAAAATCCCGGGATCCCGAAAAATCTCGGGGTCCCGAAAAATCCCGGAATCCCGGGATCCCGGGATTTGAAATTTTAAAATCCCGAATCCCGGGATTTGCAAAATCCAGTCCCGTTTGGCATCCCTACTACATAAGTTACATATTTTTTCAATGTTCTGCAAAAAAACATGCATTTACATGAAAATAAGTGCCCTTACTGAATACACTGGTCGACAAAAAAAAAAATTTTCCTGCTCCTTCAAAAAAAAAAATATGTGGACTAGATGGAATGCCGCATGCTAAACTCGAATCTGCTTTCAGTTTTTTCCCATCAGATCGAATTTTTTTATGGTCGTGTCTAATATTGCGTCCTAAATAAGCCAATTACTCGAGCATATTTCACTATAACTCGTGTACGGTATGCACTTATATAAATGATACACCAAAATATGTCGAATAAAATTGGCTTTAAGTCGTTCTACTAACAAATTTTTATCCGCTCAATACTTTAGGAGATATTTCGAAATAAGTGTCCGAAAAAAATTGTTCATGCTAAATTCAAGTTTTCTTTTGAAAATCAATATACCCACCATCTTTTTGATGGTGACGAAATTTGGCACAAATATTATTTGTTTGGGATTGCAAATGGGCAAAATCTGTTAATAAACAAAAAAGTTATGGGCTAAACACTAGAAAACGTTTCATACTTTTCTGCTGATATCTCCCATATAACGTAAAATTTATGGTGGGTATATAGATTCGCGCTTGTTTTTACTAAAACTTCTTTTTAAAAGTGAAACCATCAAAAATGTTTCAGTTTATCATCTTTATCCCAAAGCTGGTAAAACTACGAGTAAATTAAACCACGTATCATAAAAATTTATGCACAAATCTTGATTGCATTCACAGTTAAGTTAGGATATCCATGCATATCTACAGTTAAGTGGAGATACACTAGTGGGCAAAAAATTTTTTTTTGTCTTAAATAAAAAAATAGGTGGATTAGATGGAATTTAACGTGCTAAATAAGAATCAGCTTTTACTTTTTTTCTATCACGTATTGATTTTTTTTTTATGGGCGTGACTACTATGACCCCGCCTTTAGGCAGTCACACTTGTATAACTCGAGAACGGTTTGTCCTATCAAGATAAATTAAACTCCAATATATAGCGACTTAAATTGTCTTCCAGCTGAATTTACATAATTTTTTGTTCAGTTAATATTTCCGGAGTTATTCGGTAATTAGTACCGAAAAATTTAATTTTTTTTTTGGAAAAATGGTGAAAATTTTGATCCATAACTCTGAAATTCATGAGCGAATAAAAAATATTGTTGACATACCTTGAAGGCAATTTTTGTATGCATCTTTTGGTGTATCATTTATCAAAATCGTGTAAACGGTTTTTGAGTTGTAGTCCAAATTTAACAAACCATCCTCGAATTTTATAGTGTGACCGCTGAATAAGGTGATGATATTAGTCAAGCCCATAAAAAAATCAGTACGTGATACTCGTCAAAATCCATATAGTCCACCTATTTTTGTTTCAAGAAAAAAATATTTTTTTTTTGCCCTCCACTGTATTTTTACTTAATTGTATGTAACATGAGTATTTTTACTTAACTGTGAATAAAATCAAGATTTGTGCATCAATTTTGAAGATGCATCTCTTATTTTATTCGCAGCATTACCAGCTTTAAGATAAAGATGATAAACTGAAACATTTTTGATGTTTTCATTTATTAAAAGAAATTAGTAACAAAAAAATCTAAAATTTTGCATGAAAAGTTTTTTTTGGATACTTATCAAAATAACTTCGAAACTATTGAGCACATAAAAAAATTAAGATATTTTTAGTACGCATTTTTTGGTGTATCACTTTGATCAATCGTACACACCGTTCTTGAGTTATGAGGAAATACACCAGAGTAATGGCCTTACTATGAGCGAAATATTAGACACGCCCATAAAAAATCTAGAGCTGATGGAAAAAAACTGAAAGCTGATTCGTGTTTAGCACATCAAAATACATCAAGTTCAACTATTCGTCTTTGGGGGAGGATTTTTTTGTCGACCAGTGATGCCATTTAATTCAATAAATAAATTAATTTTTCGTAGTAACGATTCTATTTTCTTATATAATAGGAAAACGCAGTCGTATAATTTTAGTGGTGACGTTTTTTTTTGCTCAAATATTAGTTTAGTTTGACCGTTGCTTCATTAACATTTTAGTTGCAAATTTGAATTAAATTTAGCTTATTTTAAAAATGTCTTAATTAGAATAAATTTAAAGTTTTTTCTATAGTATTCAAATTAAACAAAAAAAAAGAAATCTATACAAAATTCTTCAAAAACCCTTTAAAACATTTTAGCTTTAATGTGGCTGTTCTGCTTTAAATCTCAAAATAACATGTAACAACTATATTTATCTGGTTTTTGCTTTAAAGTTGTTACCTTAATACTTTAATCATTCTGAATGGTTATGTTCTTCGTAACTATTAAAATCTCATTCAAATTTGTGATTTATTTATTCCCTTTTTCTTTTATACATACATTATTCATTGAATTTTTTAAAAAGAACTATTGATTGGCTGCTGGCTTTTGAATATAAAAAAAAAACTCTTTTCCTATGTTCTGTATTTATTTTAATTTTATCTTGGGGTAAAAATAAAACAACAAATTATTTTTTATTTTTTGACATTATAAAAAATTGTTTAACATCTAAAGATTTATTTACGAACAATTAATAAAATATACAATAACATAAATTTACATATTTACAAAATCTATAATACAACATATATAAGTATGTAGATATTTTGTATAATTGTTTTTAGTTTTTTTCTTTCTTTTTATTGTATGTATGTACCCTGATTTTATGTATGGATTCATTTACACATATGTATTATTTTATGTGTATGTGTGTATATATTTTATGATAGAGTAGGTATCTAATTATATATACTATATGACTTTAAGCTGTATTTATTTTTATTTTGTTTATTATTGTTTTTTTTTTTTTTTTTTTTTTTTTTGAGTTTAGGAGTAAATATTTTTTTTGTTTATGATTATTGTAATATTTTGAATTGGCAATTGGTTCAAATGACTAAAATAATATTCAGTTTTATTGTTTTTGTTTCGGTTTTTTTTTAACTAAGCTAAGAATAAAATAATTATTATTGTTTTTATTTATATTGTTTATATATGGCTGTTTGTTTTTGTTGCTGTTGTTGCAATTATGAAATATTTTTATATATTTTATAAAGTGTGTGTGTTTTTGTATAAATAATATTTGCAGTCTGATTTCTATAAAAGGCGTGTACATATGTATTTTCGTTAATTTGTTTTTTTTTTCGAATTATTTTAGTAGTAGATTCTTTACCCAGAGTTTGTTTTTTTATTTAGTTTTAATATTTGGTTGTTTAAAAAGAAAATCTATAAAGTTTACAAAGTCATATACATTGTATGTAAATTGTTTTGTTTTCATTCGTTTGTGCTGAGTAAAGTTTAAAACTTATCTTTTGTTTTGCGACAATTTGCAGTCATCCGTATTTACATATTTGTTAATCGTAATTAAAAATTAATTATAATAATAGTTATATAATAAAAATCGCTCAAAAAAGAACAGGACAATAATCCATCCATTGTCATAGCATTTGTTTACAAATATTTGAGATCATTTTTTTTTTTGTTAAATGGGGGTTGGGTTGATTGCTTGCTTGCTTTGATTGTAACTCATTTTATAATCTGGCAGTGGCAGGTGATGATCCATTGCGAGGTGGCTGAGTATCGGATTCATCATCATCGAATCTATTTTCTGGAGCAGACCAGCGTCTCTTACGTGACATGGTAACATCTAAGGGTTGAGTTTGGGGTGGTTGACTATGTTGATTATGCTCCAATTCGGTGGGCTGGGGACTATGACTATTGTTTAGTACAGTCGATACATTATAATGGGCATTTGGTATTCTTTGTTGATTATTTTTCAGTTCTGTTTGTCTTAAGTGTTCCTGTTGCTGTTGTTGATGTTGTTGCTGTTGTTGGGCTAATTGAAAAATATGATTTTGATAAAAAGCCGTCATCATTTTGGGTGGTAAATTTTGCAACATAGCCGCATCCATAACTACTTCTTTCAGCTGTTCCTGTGGTAATTGTGGTAGACCCTTGGCATAGGCATAAGAAGACATTAATTTGGCCATTTCAGCATAAGCCTGTTGTTGTACTTGATGATGATGTTGCTGTTGTTGCAGATGATGATTCTGTTGTGCTACAGGTATTGAAAAAGCATGAGCATTCATTGTGGCAGCATAGGGCATTTCTGCAGTTGCACTCATGGTAGGCAAAGAAGGTGATTTAAGGTTAGCTGCATTGGGACTAGACACGGTCAATGAGTGTCTTCTTTGATAACTTATGGGTTCATTTAATTGCGTCGTATGTGTTGCCGGCGGTGTTTGTTGTCTTGGCTGTTCACGTTTTGTCAACGATATACAAATATCTCCAACTTGTAAACGCTGACATTTAAGGCCAAACATTTTCATGGACATTTCAGGATTGCACGAAGCCCAGCCTTGACCATATACAAAAAAGGGATGATCCAATGATATTTCCATATCAACCTATTCGGTAAAAAAAGAAATTATAAATTAATTGTTTGTTTAGGGATTTTATTTATATAAATCAGAATCTTACCTTTGATCGGTTTCTATCATAACTAAAGGTTATCACAGCCGTTGTGGGTAGACTAGTATTTATTTTAACCACTGTGGACTCAGCCAACTGATGATGTGGACTACGTTCGGCACATTGTATGAAATCTTCTGTGCGCATATCTTCAACTCTGCGTAAAGCTCCATTAGCCAATTCAATGTAGTTACCTTTTTTGAAATTTGAAGTGGTACTATAGGTTCTAAAAATTGAAAAAGAGAGAAATATTTATGAGTTTAAGAAAATATATAGAAAGTTTAGTAAAGAAATTTTTAATTTTTATAAGAATTATGGCTTAAATAAATTTTAAATAAGAAGGACTTTAACAGAGGAATAATCTAAGGTATATCTTTTTTTATTTATTTCAATTAAAGCCTCGACCAGAGGGCCATATATGACTTAAATGCTACTCAACAACAATAATGCAATTGAGAATTACGAGTATTATATAATTTAGTTCTTAATGATAATAATAGAATATATGAACTAATTGAAGCGATAACAAACTTTTTAATTATTTTTGTATGTATTTAGAATAAATAAGGAAAATCTTTTATATACAGAAAAAATATGGTCTATTAAACAATTTATTAAAGATAAATCTATTTCAATTACTTTTTTAATTGTATTAATTATTCAATTGGTCAAAATTAAAAATTTTTAATATTTTTACTAAAAATAAAACAATTTATTGCTTTTCAATTATTTTTCTTATTGTATCAATTAATAAATTAATCAAATATAAATAAAAATAAGTGATAATTTAAATAATTCAATATATAATTCTTTCATTGGTTGAATTTTAATTAAAATAATTGAATATATATTATTCGTAATGGAAATTGTATTTAAGATTGTTCTATGGAAAATTTTAATTTGAATGTAAGGAGTACTTTGATTTTGAGTAATTTATTTAATTATAAAAGTATTTGAAATCATTTTAAAACTCTAATTAATAATTTAATTGAAATTTTTTTAGAAAATATTTTTTTCTGTGATATTTTAAGATTTTAATACAAATTATTTTCAAGAATATTATGAATAGGGGGCGGATTTTCAAGCATTTAAAAACTATCTTAATTCTATCTAAATTACATTTTATTTTGAAAATTGGCATAGTTTTGTGGCTGTATATTTTTGCCTATTAAGTGAATAATGTATTTTTTGTTATATTTTTCTAAATAATATATATTTATTTTTGCAAATTTTAATATTAAAAAAAAAAAACAAAGCATTTTAACTTGCAGTTATGTGAACCTTTCCTAACAGTCCGATTGGATTTCTTAAAGACCTACACAGAAAAATATACTCTCAGACGTTGCGTATTAATGAGTAAAATACGAAAAAATACATTCACATTACATTTAAATATATTTTACTCATAAAAATAAAAATAAACTGAAGATGAATTTATGAAAGCTATTCATATTTAGCACTTTCTCCAGTAGCAGTTAATATGAAAGAGAGAACTTGGCAGGATGATTTTATTGCAAAGCTTACCATGTAATTATTTGTGTAATTATGCTTTAATAAATATGTTTTAAATTAGTAAATGCATATTATTATGAGCATGTTTTTAAAAATATAATTGATAAGAAATCCGCACCCTAATTATTAAATATTAAAACTCAAAAATATTAAAAAAAAGTTTGGCGTCAAAAGTTTAGTATCACTAAACATAGTCAATAAATGCGATTAACGATTGCATCTTTTGGATGGTCCTTCGAACCAGATGCATTGCCTAGGGGGACGCCAAAGTTAAGTTTCAACGAAAATACATCAAGCAATGGCAACGAAGTCAATTAATTAAAAAGTTTAATATAAATTTGGCTCAAAATTTATTTTTGGAAAAGACAGGAAAATATTTCTATTTGATAAAAAATAAATTTTTTACATTTATTTATTTTTCAATTAAACCCAAGACATAAAAATAATACTAATGCTGATGAAGTGATTTGAAGATACACAGAAAATTTGCACCTTCGGTTGGTGTCTAATTAAAGACAACAAGAGTAATTACCTATTGCATCTTGTTAATGGTCCTTCGAACCGGATTCTATTTGATGACGGCTGTCTAATAATACTATACAAAAACTGCTTTGCTACCGGCCTACAGAGGGCAATAACCCAATAAAACTTCTTTAGTATTGTTCATATTTTTTTTTAAATTTTGTAATTCTTAAGATTTTGGAAATTTATTTGTAACATTTTTGCATTCTAAATGTTTAAAAAACCTTATTTCTCTAAATAAAATTAAAAATCTACTTTTAATAATACAAGTCCTCTTCTTATTTATATTCTTTAATTGTGTTTTAAATTCTATCATTTACTTATGAAATTTCATTATTCATACCTCATTACAGGAATTTGTTTATTTTGTTCCGTTGTACAATCACTATTGCTTGGTGGTCGTAAAATGCGATGTTTAAGTGATCCTTCTTTGCCATTTGGTACTTTAAAATGCGAATCTTTTGTTGCATCAACACTTGACAAACGTTCATTCACTTTATCGTTCAGGTAGGTACCCGAACTATTATTACTACAACTACTACCATTACCACTGCCACTGCCGACACTTAATCTCACTGATGTTTGGGAATTTAATGGCGATACATGATAATCCTTTTTCACTTGTTGTTCTCGTTCTACTTCCGCTAGACTATTCGGTGAATATTGTTGCTGCTGTTGTTGGTGGTGGTGGTGTTGCTGCTGTTGGTGTTGTTGAGGTGATTTGGAAATACCCATAGGTTGTGTAGAAGGCGCCAGCGCCATCATTGATGAACCTAAGGGATTATGTTGAGACGAGGGTTTGGCGGAAATTAACGTAGGATTAACAGCTGATGAGGCAGTCGATGGAGGAGGTGGTGGTGGTGGCGCTAAAGCTGTAGGGCTATATATACCACAGGCAGCGGCTTGTATGGCCTTAAGATAGGTTTCATTGGGCGAGAGAGCTGCATGTAAAGGCAAACCCGCCATATATGAAGCATGAGCAGCATGTATGGCACCAGAAAACATAACGGGAGCTCCATAGAGAGCTGCATTATTGGCATAAATTTGCTGATAGTTAAGAGGAAATCCCGAGGGTATTGAGCCAGCAGTTAATTCCATATTTGTAAAGGCACTTTGGCTTGGGTTGCGAGTATCGTTTAGAAGTGATTTTTGCTGGTGGGATGATGGAATGCTTACGGGGGACATAATCCGTTCACCACAACTATTATCGTTATCGTCGTCGTTTTCTACGTCTATTGAAGCTGAGGTTGACGATGAGGGCGAGGAGACATATGAATTGTTATTGTTGTTGTTACTGTTATTACAATATGTAAATAATTCGTTGTTATCGTTGTAATATGTTGTAAATTGGTTGATTGGTTTTCTTATGGAATGACTTAAATCCAAACCCGTATTTGTTATTAGATTCATAGGCACAAATTGGGAATCTATAAAACGTTTATCATTTGTATTGTTGTTGTTGTTGCTGTTGTTGTTATTGTCATTAATATCATCCGTTTGATATGTAGGTTTTTGGGATGGGGGAGTTGTTGTTATTGATAATTTAGAGTTTTTATCACTTTGTTTTGTTGGAAATACTGTTTGATATACGTTGTTGATATTGTTGCTATTGTTATTGTTTTGGCTAATGCAGTAGCTGTTGTTTATTGTTGTCGTTGTTGTGGCTTGACCAAAATAAAAGCGATTATAATTCACCAAAGATGTTTTGTATTCATCATTTGACATGCTATAATCAAGATATCCAATTAAAACTCACACACGCATATAAATAACTTCTTCCACTACTACTACTACTACGACAACGACGGCGACTTTATTCATTATTAAAATGCCAATTTGTTTCTATACAATTCGAAACGATTCAATATCAATTAAAAATTCACTTTTTTTATTTTATTTTCTTTTGTTTTTTTTTTTTTTATAAATTTTTGTTATTGTTATTCAAAAAGAGGAACACAATGATTGAGTGGGGATTTCATCAATGGAGATCATTCAAGATGCAAACACAAGATGGTTTTTATCGACTTTTTATATTTTGGCACTTTGTTGAAGAAAACAAAAATTCTCTTAGGCACATATACACACACTCACTCTGCGAAAGAATCTATTTTTAATAATTTTCGCTTTTACGTTTAATGTTTATAACGCACGTTCATAGATTTCTGTAATAATATATTAGATATGTTTTTTTTTTTCTTTAGTTTAATTGTTATTATTTTGTTATGTTAAATTTATAGAAATTTATATTCATACTATTATGTAGATATTATATTGTTCACTCAATCTTGTTTTATTGTTAATTTATTATGGCTGTTTTGAAATATTTATTCTTTTTTTTTTATCTTGGCTTTGCTGTTGTTTTTATTATTATTTTTGTTGTGTTTGTTGTTTAATCCAAAAATAGTTCTGATCAATTATTTTAAAATGTTTTTATTATATTAGACCAAAGCAGAAAAAATATATAAAAAATAAAAGCGTATTTAGTAGTATTTTCTTTTTTTTTCATTAAATTTACAAACGTCAGAGTATACCGGGCCGGTTCGTTTGTTAATAATAATGTTTTTATTTTCAAATGAATTTGTTTTTTTCTTTTGTTTATATATGATTTGATCACTTTTCATCTGTATTTATTTGTAATTTCTTTGAGAATTTTTCCCATAACCGTCTTACGGCTGGTGTTCTTTCTTTTCGCCTTCTTCTCGCTTAACTACTAATACAACTACTTCTCACTCTGATTATTGAACTCATACTAACACGATGTATCAACAGACAGCTAACTAATCGTTTGGCCTTCTCGTAAGAGCACACTCGCGCTCGCACACATAGAACATAAGACAGCTACAGCACACCACACAACGAACGCAACACAAGACATACAGACAGACGGATGGACGGACAGATAGACAGACAGATAGAAGAAAAAAATTAAGAGAACAACAACAAAATAATAAATAAATAAACAAATTCTACTACAACTACTACTACTACGGCAACAACAACAAAAACAACAATCATATTATTCAGTTAGTCAGTGAGTCGTACTCGTGCTAGTGTTCATACACTAGACAACCAACCTACCATACTCACTCACTTGTATACACACACTTCACTAACAAAAAAAAAAGCCAACAACAACTAAAAAGAATTTCTATCCAACACATTTAAAATAAATAGCCAACAAACAAGTCTGTCTGTCTGTCCGTCTGTTTTATAGTCATAATAGTAAGCAGGCGATTGAACAAACAAACAATCTAGCAAATCTATCAAGTCAGTCAGCCAGCCAGCGAACCAAACAACCAGCCATCCATCCATCTATCTATGAGTATCCACATCCATCCTCGTTTGTTTTTACTGAAACATTCTTCTACTACGACGGCTACATAAATACATATACCGCCTAATATGCTCAAGTTCTTTTACTAATGCTCGTACTACAAATGATCTTATATATATTTTAAGAAAAAATTCTTTATGAATGTTTTTTTTTTTTATTTTTTTTTTTGTGGTTTTATTTGGTTGATTTTATTAATTTAAGGATGACCAGACTGTTTTTGCGCCAATAAATTAATTAAAACAAATTGAAATGAAATACAGATCTCATGCACATTTTTATTGTGTGTAGTTTCTGGGTCATTATGAAATTGTAAAAGCTGGTTTATGATATATTAGTTAAACAAGGTTTAGTTAAACTCAGAAAGTAAAAAATCAAATATATATAAATATTTTCATAATAATTTTTTTCAGTCCTTCTAATTGCTACTGGAAATTAAGGGTCAATACTAGTGTAAGGAAAGTTTAAGTTGCAAATTAAGCAAAACTATGATTTAGTGCATGCGGACCCTTTCACAAATTTTTCATTTTCCCGAGGACCCCACAAATGCAAAATGAGTCATAAAATATATGCATAAATTCCCATCGTTTTTTAACAAAAATTTTCTCAACCACTTTTGCATATTCCGGTCTCGTTCAAAACACTTTTCATACTGATCAATTGTGTTCAGCACAGGTCCCTCGTGATCGTTTAACTATGTTTTAGCACCGCATAATATATAGCACACTCCTGATCCTATTAAATACCGAGCATTTCTTTGTTGCCATTGTTACTCGGCTTTGTTGTCGATTTTCCTGGTTAGATATGCTTTGGAAATCTCGAAATTGTTGCTTGATCTACTCCCAATTACTATGTAAAAATTTGGCATGAGTCATGACCGAGCAAAACATTCAATTCTTAATTTTTATTTTTTCCGCACATTAGATGACACCAAAGATGACACATTGTTTCAACTAAAGCATCAAAATACGATGGCTTTTCGTATAGCTTTTATTAAGAACAAAATAATAAAGTAAAAGCTTGATTAGCTTCTGCTCCTCGAGAAACATTCACGAGTAATATACAATTAACAAAAGACTTAGTGTCTTTATTAAATATTTCCATACCTCAATTGATTCTTTAATCGGCTTCGATCTCTTCTTATTCCACAAAAAAAAAAAAAAAAAAAAAAAAAAATGTACTATTTTAGAATTTTTCGCGGACTCCCCATTTGGGAACCCGTAATTTAGTGTATTCTTTTGCAGTATTAAAGTTAAAACATACAATTTATAAAAATCCATACTTTTTTTTTTTAAATCAAATTTGAAAAAATAAAAGGGTTCAATGCTCTAAACGAAATATGCTTTAAATGTACATAAAAAAAATCACTAAATGTAAAAATAAGCCATTAAGTAAAATATGCAAAAATATGCACTTATAAATCGATGGCAAAATGCTATAATTATTCTGAAACAGATAAATATTTTAGCGATGGCCTTATCCAACGTACAGAAAAAAGCTTATGATGATGATTAATCAATGATTCTAATGCTCTATAAGTTATATCAGAGTATCCAATTGGAAGATTTAGAAATCGTAAGAAACGGTAACTATATATAAGTCTAATGAGGAAAAAGAGACACACAGGTAATAAGGAATAATAATGGTCTAACTGGTCTCTAAAGATATACAGCCGTATTCACAAAAAAATAATGTATGCTTGATAACGAGTTACTAACTTTTTGTATGTAAATTTCCATAAGAAAAAGTTAGTAACTCGTTATCAAACCTACATTAATTTTTTTGAATACGGCTGATAGGATTTCTTAAGGAACAAGTGTTTTCTTTACAACCAAAAATAATTTTTCTGTCCTTCAAAAAAAGAAAAAAATATGTGGACTAGATGAAATTCAACAACATGAATATGCTTTCAGTTTTTTCCCATTAGGTCGATATTTTTTTATGGGCGTGCCTAATATTTCGCCTTAATAAGTAGATTACTTGAGTATATTTTACTATAACTCGGGAACGATGTACCTCTGAATAAAATCAAGATTTGTACATAAATTTTGATGATATATTCGTTATTCGCAGCATTCCAAGCTTTGTGATAAAGATGATAAACTGAAAAATTGTTGATGTTTTCATTTTTCCAAAGAAGTTTTAGTAAAAAAATCTTAAATTTTGCATAAAAATTATTTTTTTCGGACACTAATTTCGAGATAACTCCGAAACTATTAAGCACATAAAATAATTAAGTAAGAGTGGCTTGAAGGTATTTTTAGTCCGCGTCTTTTGGTGTATGGGGAAATATATTACAGTAATGGCCTTATTATGGGCGAAATATTAGTTTCGCCCACAAAAAAATTCTAGACCTTATAGAAAAAAACTGTTAAGCACATCAAAATCCATCAAGTCAATCTATTCGTCTATATAATTGTGCTGTCTAACAAATCAAATGAATAAAACTCCAAATGGTGGATATTTGGTTCATGAAACCAGTGGGTTTTAAGTGTCTTGTTAAGTGGGGTGCTAATGTTTGGACTTGAAATCAAATCTAAATCAGTGTTGGACATTTTGAAAATTTTCCTATTATGCAGTTTATGGAAAGTTGTTCCACACTGATCTAAATTAACCCCCTGTTTTTATAAGGCGAACGAAAAATTTGTCAAAATGTATGGAAAACATTTTGATGAGACGAATTTTTCATTCGTTTTATAAAAACAGGGGGTAAATCTAAAGTTTTAAACTTGACGTTGTGTATGTTTTTAAGAAGTCAAACGGGCTATAAACATTTAACTACAGTGGTTTCCCGGTTTAACGAATGATTATTGTCAGGCCAATTCGTAAAGTTGAAAAATTCGTTAAATCGTGAATATATTTTGCTAACAAAATATACTTTAAAATAATTATTTTAAAGGGTACATTTTTACTTTTTAACGTTAAAACACAACTTAGTCTTATAACAACAAAAATAAAAAATTTGCAAACTTAAAATTCTTAAAAAACAAAGTTCGAATAACAATTTTTATGACTAATTACAAAGAATTTAATATGGTTGTCAAATACTACAGAGTAGGTCTTTGATTGCAACTGTTTATAATATTAAATCGGCTTAATAAGTAATTTTCAATTGAATGGATACTTTAAGCGGATTTTTCAGCATAAACGCATCAGATATGTATGGAGGTACATGATAAAATGACATTGCACAAAATACAAATGAAAGCATATTTAAAAAGTAAAAAAATAACAGCTTTGTAATGTATTTTTGCTTTGTTTTTTATTTAGAAAATAGTTTTCAAATAAAAAAATTTTGTCCAAACGAAAATCTCTAATTCTCTTCCTTTTGCATAAAAGGTTAGAGTAGTACTCTTTCAATAGGATGAGAAATGTGTTTTATTTAATTTCTCTTATTTTTATAGGTTTCAAATTAAATTTTTTGGAAAAATTCGTTATATCGAGTACTAAAATATATTGATTGTTCGTAATATAAGGTACTCAATGTTAAAAGTTTGGACGTACGTTAAATCGCGAATTCGTTAATCTTAAACCGGGAAACCACTGTAATAATTATTAACAGTTTGGAGTGGAAAATGGAGGCGTGATTTTGAAAGGAAACTGCTAATTTCGAATTACTTTAAAGAACTTATTTTTTTTTTTTTTATATTAAAATTATGTTAGAAGTTATCCGTAGTTAATATTCAAATCGAATTTATATACAGAACTTTCGTCAACTGTAACACAATGGGAACAGAAATATAATGGACCCAAGTGAGATGTCTCGGAGAGACCCAGTTCATGAAACCATGAAAATGTGCCTAATAGAAATTACTATCAAAATATTGGTTTCAGAATCGCTGAACTAAAGATGAAAAAGAACAGTTGAAAATTCTTTACTTTTTAAGAATTTAAAAAATGTTTTTTAGAATTGTAAACTATTATACGTATTGGATATTTAATAGGAAGTCTACATCAATTAAATACCGATATTTCAACTAATAAAAATTGAAATATAATTGCCATTAATTTAAATTTAATTTCCAATGCATTTCCTTGTAACATATTAAAAATATTAAAAATAGAAAATATTTTTCTAATATTCAAATTCTTCACAAATAAAAGAAAAACCTTAACCAACTTGTATGACAAACCTTCAAACGTCTTCCAACCGCTTCAGGTGATTTTTTTTATTTTTTTTTATTTAATAAGTTACAATTAAAATTTCGAAAATCTCAACTGGTCAGTCTAATTAACATAAATGCAAGATTTCATTATTAGTTTTTTTTTCTGATACGTCTGACCTGCTCTTTTTTTCTTTGTTTTTGTTTTCTTCCCCAAACACGATCAATACGTACTAAACACACAACAGCAGCAGTTAAAATAATAATAAAAAAACATATCAAAATATGTGTCTAACTATCGGTCGGTCATTCTGTCTATATATCTTGTAGTATGATGATGGTGATGTTGTTGTTGTATTTTAAGCACACAACATCATCATGATCAAACTAAATACACACACATTTATTACATAAAAACCTTTCAATCTCTGCTGGCTGTTGAAGCAGCCAAAGTACTAGAGTCGGTTGTATAGTATGCATACCAAAAAAAATTTAAGAAAAAAAAAAAAAAAAAAGCAGGTACCAATTCTTGTTATACAGGTTTTCTTTTAATTTTTTTTTTCTTACTTTGCCTACAACTCCAATACTACTGAGTATTACTACTGCTGCTGGCTATTGTTGTTGTTTTTTGATATCAACTTCTTTTACTCTTTAAACCATTAAACCCATTCGATCGATTGTATAGCACAAGCACTCCAACACCACTCTTTACTACAATACTTGTATCACTATGTCAGATCAACCTACCAACTAACTAACCAACCAACAGACCGACCGTATGTTCATAAAACAAAATGTTCACTTGAGTGCGTCCATGACGATGCGTCCCAAATAATTTTTGTTACGATTGATTTGATTTAGAAGTTTTTCTTATTTATAATATGATTTTGTTTTTCCTTTATTTGTATTTGAACATTTAAGAAATAATAACCATGATTCGTTTGATTTTTAGTTTTTCTTTTTAGTGGTCAGAATATAAATGAATGTAATAATTAATTGAAATGAGTTTTTAATTTTTAAATTATTTTTTTTTTGTGGGTGGTAAAAATAAATAATTTCCAGGTTTTTTCTAATTTTAAATGAAATTGGTGTGTGTCCATGAGAGGTATGAAATGTTTTTGATATACAAAGGTATTTAGGAATAAATAAATCTTCGTTTTTTAGATATAGAGCAAATATTTAATCTTGGACCAGGGTATTTTTAAAGATTGTTTTCTATTTATAAGTACCTAATATTTTTAACATTCACAAAATTTGGTCCACAATTAATGTTTCAAGTATTAAACAGATCAACTACTTGTTTTTCTATGTCGAACGAAAAATTCGTTTCGACAAAATGCATGGAAAACAACAAATAAATTTTAAATGTTATTGTATTCCATATAAATAAAGAGTGCGATCGAAAAATTCTTAACACACGTTTTGCCTCATAACTTTTCCGAAGCAAAATTTATTTATTTTTTTATCTAGTTAACTTCAGTTATTATTTTTAATGACAAGCATGTTGATTTGTTGAGAGTTTGATCAAAATTTGTGACGAAAATATATATATGCTATAAATTATTAAAAAAAATTTCAAGAAAATCCAAACTGGTCCTTCAAATAATTGGCCAAAGAATTAAATGTCTGCTGTCAAGTTGTTTCCAAGGTTAGTAAACAGTATCAGTAGAATTCAACAATTGAGAGGAAACATGGTTCGGGAAGAAAAAAAGTCCGCATGATATTGGAAAGGTCAAGAAAATTGAAAGCATTTTGAAAATAATTCCAAACACATCTGGTAGAAAAGCAGCCCGGTTAGCTTAGTGTTCAGACTATTTGGTGCGAAAAGTTAAAGCTAATGCAGAGTTGAAACCATATAAAGTCCAAAATGTTCCAGACTGGAATGCTGCAAAAAATTTGTAAAAATAGGACACGGAAATTGAAATAAAATTTCATACAAAAATACTCACGTCGTATAAAGATGTTCTAAAAAATTCTTGGTTTAGCAAGATTTATGCAAAAGAAGCAAGTCATTTGTTACAGTGGGCTCTACAAATACCAAAAAATACATCAAAGAATGTTTGCAAACAAATATTCTTCCTTTCATAAGAGAGCACAATGTGTCCACATATTTTTGTACCGATTCGGCATCATGTCACTACATAAGAAAGCTCTGGAGTGGTACCAAAACAATAAAATAGTTTTTGTACCAGGAGAGGTCAATACTCTAAATTCTTCGGAGCTAAGACCAGTGAAGAGATATTGGGCTTTTATGAAAAGAGAATCGAAGAGAACAAAAGAGGTGTCCCAAAATATCGAAGATTTTAAAAGGAGATGACCAGACTGCTCCAAAAAAGTGACTGAAACAATTTATAAATCTCTAATGGAAGGGTTACCAAAAAAGGTTTACGAGTTCATAAGTAGTGGTTAGAAGTATAAAAGTAATGTTTTTCTGTGATCAGTAGTAAAATATCAATTAAATAAAAAAACAATAAAAATTCTAAGACCAACCGTTTCCAAATTATTGAATTTTATATATGTTAAGATTTTTTCGATCGCACTCCTTAGTCGAAACGAAAAAGGCAACAAGTTAGTAGTAGTAGAACCTTAGCATTTGTGATCTATAGTAATTTAGAAAGCATAATAGAATAATTTATATATTTTTTTTTAGAGATTACAAATTTCTTTGTAAGTGGCTCAATATTACTTGCTGTCTCTATTATACTAATTTGGACTTTTATATAGAGGAGGTCAAACATAAAGTACGTCTGTTCGTTTTTCTATTGAAATACATTTTCCAAAGGCCTCTGATAACGATAACTAAATATATCGAAAATACTTTTGACTGTCACCATAATCGATCTAAATACACAGAAAAAAGTAAAAATTAATTTCAATTACGAAATTGCTTATATTAATTAATTTTTGCTTAATTTTGCTACAATCATCAAAATGATAATAATAATAACTAGAATAATTGATATAATTATTACTTCTTTTCCTTAAATAAATGCAATGAGCTGGAAATTTTTGAAAATTTACTTAAATTTATTTTATTTCTGTACTTTTTTATATAAATATTTAATTTTTTTTCATATTTTATTAACAGCTATCAATTTATTATAAAACAAAACTGTAAACCAATTAGAAAATTAATTATATTAATAGATCATATAATTTAATTCCAATATAAAGTTAATTAATAATTTTATTAAAAAATTGTTTGGAATATTTTTTTCTTTTAAGTGTAAAATATAATTTATAAAAAAAAAAAAAAAAAAAATCGCTTTTCGAAGCTCTTAGATAAGTTACCGGTATAAATATTTCACAGAAATGTTTTACAAATTAAAGCAAGAAATCGGTTTATAAAAAATATTTTTTTACCAAAATTTGTTAAAAAAATCTTTAGAAAAGAACCACATATTCTTTTAACAAAACTAATATGCATCAAAAATAATAAAACGATTTTTGATAAAAACTCGATTTTTAATAAGAAACATGTTTTTTTTTTATTGACCAAAAACCAATCTTTCTTAACAAGAAAAACAAAAAAAAAAAAAAAAAAATACCCCGGCCCTATCCATCCTGTTTTTATTTTATAAATTCAATATCTTAAGAAAATAGTTCTCACAAAATTTGAGGGCTCTCTCCTTAATAGTTCTTTTGATATACTATTAATAATATTTCATTTGTATGGGGGGTATCATTCCCCCAGGTCCTATCCGTCTCCTTTGCATCTGAACTTGTGAAGGTTTTTGAGAAAGTTATTCCAACAAAATGTTAAAACTTTTGCTGCAATAGTTTCTAAGATATACGATATTTAATATTTTCTTTGTATGGGGGGTATAATTTTCCCTGGTCCTATCCGTTCTATTTTCATTTTAGGTTTGGTGGTTGATGAGAAAGATGTTCCCGCAAAATTTTAAGACCTTTGTTTTAACAATATTTAAGTAATCTTATAATTAGAACTTTCTTTGTATGGGGGCTATCACTCCACCTAAATCTGCCCGCCCCATTTTCATCTCAATTGTAGATTGATAATAAAATTATTTCCACAAAATCTCATGATTTTATCTGTAATAGTTCGAGAGATATGTGGTAATTAATATTTACTTTGTATGTGGGCTACCATTCCCCCTGCTCCTATCGAAAAATAAAAAAGCCTATTTTACTTGCGGGTATGACAATATGATACTGTGAAAATAGGTCCAGCTGTTTATAAAGCCCTAACAAACACAGTTTCATTTTTATATATATAGATAGATATATTCGACTTTTAAATTTTAAGAAAAAAATCGATTATTTAATTTTTAAAATCAAAAAACAAATTTTTTTTCACTAGAAAGCTAAATTTCTGGATTTTCTGAATTTTCGATTTCTAAAAAAACTCCTGATATCCGTTTTTTTTTTTAATTTTTAATAAAAAAGTCCATTTTAAATTTTTAATAAAAAAAAAAAAATACGATATTTTAATTTTTACAATAATTTATTATTTGCTTTTTAAAATAAAAAGTAGATTTGATGTGATTTGATCGAATTAAAAATATTTACTTTTCACAAAAAAAAAAAAAAAATATATATATTTTTTTATTAAAAAAAAACACTCTTTTTAAGCCCTGTTCTGTTTCTTTTATTAACACTACAGTAGTATTTGTTTATGTGGTTATTCTTGTTACTTACTAAGTATATTGTTAGCTACCTTGTGGTGTAATAAATATGATTTGATGTGATTTGATCGATTGTTGTTTGTTACATGAAAACTAAATGTTAATGTTAAATTCTTTTTCTTTATAAGACTTTTAAGACGATGACAACAACAACATAGTAACAAGTAACAAATAAATTTTAAATTGAATTAGAAGAAAGATCATTGTCCTTATCAATTATAGTTTTATTATTAAAATGCATTGAAGAATTTCTAAACGAATGCATTGCATACCAACCATTCATCTAGCTATCTACTAAATGTCCAACCAGTCAACCATCCATCTAAACGATCGACCAACCAACCAACCAGTCAGTCAGCCATCTATCTATGCATCCCAAGTCAAACAAATAATTTCATTTTATTTTTATTTTCCCTGATGTTCTAGCCTATTTGATATTTTTTTTATTTAGTAATTTATTTTTTTATAAATTTTTTTCCTTCATTTAATGGGAATTTTGTTACTATTTATAACTATATAAATCCCTTCTATCCACCACATGATTACATGCTACATACATAGTAGTCTGTCTAAGAGTAATACGCGTACTAAAAGTGGGATTAAAATACATATCTGTCTGGGAATGAATATATTTATATGTCTATTTGTATATTATAGTATAATTCTGTATGTACAATTCTTTAATTTTACTTTTTTTGCATTTGAATAGCGCTGTTGTTTTTGTCTATTTAAATTTGCGTAAAAATAGTATTTATTGTCGGTCTACTGAAGTTTATGTCTGGCTATAGAATTTGATTTTTTGTATTTTTTCACACTCAAGATTATTTTAGATTAACGGATTTCTGTTTGTTGATTAAATAGAAATTGTGATCATTTCTCGTGGAAAAATATTTCGTATATATGTATGTAAATTTGTCAACGTTGTGGAGGTTTTTATGTGGGTTTATTTTTCAAATTGTTTTAAATAGATGATAAATTTTAATAGAATTGTTTATAGGTAATTAAAAAGATGCTATTATTTAAGTAAGTCATTGAATTTAAGCTTGAAACTTAATTGAGTTTAATATTTATGATGAATATTTACGTAGTTCATATACATATTTTTTAAATTGATTTAAATGCAATTTAATAACTGCTTTCATTATTAAATAATAAGTAATTTTAATTTTATTCATGGCGACATGACAATAAATACTAATGAAATGTGTTGTTGTGGTATCTAATTATAATCCACAAACTTTTCTTTAGTGTCGCTAAATAAAGAAAACAAAGATAGTTATATATTACACTTATTTATGGTCCTTCGAACCGGATGCTGACGCAGTGATTACATTAATAATATCAGCGCTGATGGCGTTAGGTGATGAAAATTACGCTCATCCAATTACGCAGGGTGGGCTTTATATTTATATTTCAATAAAATTCAAGTCGAAAGGACGTGAATGATGATAAAAGGCTGTTGTGGCACAGAAAATATTTCTTGCTTTATGTTAGTCTCTAAAGCAGCGGGACGGGGATAAAATATTCTTGGCTCTCCTATAAAATGAAGTGTATCTAATATCAACTCATATTGTCGGTATCTAAAACGTATACCTAATAAACGCATATTAACTCGGAAACTTGGCAATTATGTGACTCCAAAGGCTTTTCTACCAATTAGCCTAATTTCTTTCATGCTTAAGACCATGGATATGATAGTGATTAAAATGGTGAAAAACAAGATAGCAGATCAAAGCCTGACATTTAAATAACAGGCCTAGATCAAAGAAAGATCTGTGGAAACGGCTCTACGCCAAGTTACCCATTACATGGAAAATTATTACAACAAGAAGTTGAAGTACGCAATATTATAGAAAAAGCATTTAATAATGTACGAACCGATACAATTATCAAAACCTTAGACCAGTTTCTGGATGACTGGCAGATTATGAACCGAATAGATCATATGCTATGAAAGAAATGGATTAATTGCGTTTTATATGACATAAATCTCAGAGATAAAGTACAACGTAATACGCCACAGAATAACACATCATTCACACCTACTATGTAAGTCGTTGTCGACGTCGTCGTCAATTCATAGTCGTTGTCACTTTAAGTCGACATCGACATCACCTCGACGCTTAATCCGTATTTTTTAATAGTATTGTGTGGCGTCGACTTGTTATCGATAATTTAAAGGAAATAAATATCTTCTCTAAATATTTTGTGACAATTGTTTATTTTTATTTTGAAATTTATACACAATAATGTGTTTTTTGCAAGTGTATATAAGTTATATAAATGTATTTTTGTTTTTGTTTAATAGTTTTGCTAAAAAAGTGACGTTTTATCTTTTTTTGCAAAAAAAAATACTCTGTCGGTACCTTCTATCAGCTTTTTGCATTCACTTCTATAGGTATTACGGATTAATTTTTTACCCTTATTCCATAACCAAAAATATAAAATACATAATTTATTTTAAATAAAGGAATAATTATATCTCATTATTAAAAAATTAAATTATATTTCGACATCAAAAATCATGTCGACAAAATCATAGTTGTTTCAACCACGTCGACTTTAAATCGTTTTAGAAAGTTACAAAACTTTGTCAATATTGAGATTTGTAGTTAATATTGACATCACAAATACCATTTTTTTTTTGTCGACGTGACTTGCTGTCGACAATGACATACATAATAGGGTTTTAGTATCTAAATTTTTAATATCTTAACGACCCTAGATTTTTTGATAAGGAAATTAAAATATCCAACAAGGTAAACAAATTTGGTATCCTGAATAGGACAATTATAGGAAAGAGCCAGAAAACCCCACAGATGTTAGTTAATATTGAAGAAACGCCATAGGGTCTAAATAGGGGATTAATCCGAAAGAGATACATTGCCTCTACATTAGTGTATTTAGACCACTTGTGTATTTAGATCAGTAATATGGCGAACACCAAAGTAATGTAAAATTCTACAAACATGAACTTTTAAAGACCATAAAAACAATTCTGTTTGTCCAACCGATAGACATTTTGAGTATGATATGAAGCGGCTCTAACAAAAATCGCCTTCAAATAGATCAACCGAGGAGCAAAATATTTAAAGCAAAATATGTATTATAAACCTAATAATTCCTATTTACGAATTTTGCACTAGTCTTCTAAAAAGCTAGTTATTTTTTCAATCACTTTAAATCAATTCCTGTAATTCTGCAAGCAATGTTTCATCGAAGAAATAATTACTACCACATGTTGTAATACCTATGTCGCTATTCCTTTAAACAACTCTCACATCAATGGAATTTTGATGAATAGAAAAATCGTATGTCAATGAACTATAAATATTGTTAAATTGCTATTGTTGTTGGTGATATTTTGTAAAAAAAAAAAAAACAAACAACAACTAATTGCGGTTAAAGCGCGATGATCTGAAGTAAAGATAAAGGTTTCTGCATCAAATTAATACTTAATGCCACAGCATACTTTCTAGAATTTGAGAAAGAAAAACAATATTTAACAACATACAATGTACTCGTACATAAGTTTATAAGATATTGCTAATGTTGTTGTCTTTGTTATAATATTCTAAAAAAATATAATAAAAAAATTATGTATAGAAATATTTTCATCATCATAAATTTAGATTATGTGTCATTGCTATGTTGTTCTTTATAGTACAAAAAAAAAAAAAAAAAAAAGTACAAATCAAGAACCAACTGACTGACTTGACCGTTGTTTTTGTTGCTGCTGTTGTTGTTGACGACAAACAACAAGAATAAAATGACGATTACGACTAATATATACAACGTAAGATATTGTTGAACATGATGTATATGTACAGTGGTTTGGTTTTAATAAATGGTAGTGAAATTTAAATAACAACAGAATAACTTTATGAAATAATAAAATTAAGGTGCTAGAAATTTTATTAAAAAAAAAATATATAGCATCACGAGATTCTTAATCTATTTCTATATTAAATAAAAAATATAAAAATAAAAAAAACTAGATTAACTTTAGATTAACTAAAGTTTTCTAAATCAAGTTTAACTAAAATATTTGTTAAATTAAAAACATCTTAGTTCAGTTAAAAAATTTTAAAACGTAATTAACTAAATTATTATTTTTTTTAAGTTTATCAAAAAATAAATTATAGTAACTAAATTTGTTATGAAATTTTAATAAATCTTTAATTAAACTAAGTTTAGATAAACTTTCAGAAACTAAGTTTAATTTTTTGAAAAGTTTTTTATATATTAACAAAAACTTAATTAAAATTTTTAAAAAATATAAAATTTTAACGAAAATAAACTTAATTTGGTTTTAATTAAACTTCATAAAACCCAGTTTAACTAAAATCTTTGATGTAATTTTATAGTTAAATAAAAATTTAAATAAAAGATAGAAAGATATAGTGGGTCAAGCCCGACCATATGATACCCTACATCATCATGTATATGCATCAAGTAATTTTCGGAAGAGGGATTTATATGGGAGCTATGGTCAATTATGGACAATTAAAATATTACTATATTTAAGCTATTTATGATCGTTAAACCTCTATTCTGGGAGGATATTTGTATTTGTATGGGGTTAGGTGAAATAAATCCACGGGAAATTTGTGGCAATTGCACTAATGGACCGGTCCCTCAGTACCGTTTAAGTACCAATTGACACCTAACTCATTACCAAAGTTCCAGTTGAGAACCAGTTAACACCACCACACTAAATATCAGTCGATAGTCAATTTGTAACAGGCATGTTAAGTGTGCAACTAGCATCTGTGGCTGAGTGGTTAGAGTTGAAGACTATAAAACGTAAGATACGACAGAAGAACGTGGGTTCGATTCGGGGTGGCGCCATCGACATTAACGAAAAATTATAAAATAATAAAAATAAATATAATTTAATAAAAAAAAAATAAAAAATAATAATGAAAGTGTTTAAAAAATATAAATTTTTCTTCATATTTTTTTTATATCAATTGACTTTAAACATGTCCTCTTGGACCAGTCCTGTGACCTGTCCTATGACCTGTACCAAGGGGCTATTTAGCCACCTCCAATGACAACCCCATGTAAAAGTGACAGGTTCCTCCCATATAAAGTTCCGGAACTAGAACCGGTCGCTAGCCCTGAGAACCTGTCACGTGACTAGTTTTGAACAGGTTATCTTTCCTCTAGGGAATGGACCGACCATAACCAATTTCAAAAAGATTCATCACTGGAATATAGGAAACCTGTGTGCCAAATTTCATTAATTAATGTTACACTTTTTTTGTATGTGAGCGTGTTTTATACAGGCTGATGGGGAAACTATTTAAATTTCCTTAACATTTTTCAATTAAGTTTTCCATTCAACCCACTGTACAACAACCACGACGTCAACAACAATAATGGAATCAATCTTCATCATTCGTTGTATATTTTTATTCTTGTACCTTTTTCTTATTATTATTATTGTTGTTGTTGCTGTTGATTACAGCACAAATGTTTGTACTTACGTAGAAACGTTCATTTGTACAACAAAAACGAAAAAAAAAAGTTACAATTTTTCCAGATATTGAAAGACGTGCTTTTTTAAATTTTACGTATGAATAGTTTTAACTTCCAATCATAATCATGATCATTGTGTCTTCATAATCATTACCATCATTATAACAATAATGTTAATGATCACCAACATCATCATCATTATCATACAACTATTAAGTTTAAACGTAGTATTTATTAAAATACACATGTAGTAGTAAAAGTAGACGTAGTAAACTTGGAGGTTTTTTGTTGTTGCTATTGCTTTTGTTGTATTAATAAATAGTGGCTTAAATATAGTAGAAGAAGTTGTACGCATCAAGTTTTAATGTTGTTGCTAGTAGTAATGTTGTTTTTGTTGCTGTTGTTGTTACTAGTATTTTTCTAAACAACATTGTTTTGCTAAATGTTTACATTTATCGCGACAAGGCCAAACATAAACAAGAAAGAAAGACATAATAACAACAACAAAAACAATAAAAAAAATAAATAAATTCAAGAAGACAATCAACTTTTTTGAGTGGGCATCATTATAGTACGCTTATGTAGATATGTATGTATGTACGTGTAGTTGTTGTATTAAAGTAACTTTTTTGTTACTTTTTTTTTTATTTGCTTCTCTATTATCAAAAACACACGTTTATTGTATGTAGGTAGGTTCATTTACAATTGATTTAAATGATAATTAATAAAAAGAGGCCATTTATCATTTTATATTTTTAAAACGAAATGATTTATTGTTTATTTTGTTAAAGTTCTAAATTTGTTTACAAAACATTATTCCTTTGTAAATTATTCTAAATATAAATAAAAAATTTTCTAATAATTTTCTAGTATTACATGAGATTTGTGTACACATACATATTTGTTTTTTTTTTAATGTTCAATATTTATAAAAATTAATACATATGTACGCATACAGCTAATTTTATATAAAAAAGCTTAATAGCAAACTTAAAAAAATTTGCACACTAGGCATTTTTATTCTGCATACAAAAATTTAATTAACATTAAATTATAAAAATATATGCATTTTTTTTGTAAAGAAACATTTGCGGCAATATGAAAGGCTTTTGAGACTTTTGCTGATCGATCATAGTCCGAAAATGGCTATGGTTTTTGTTTTAAAGTCCCTTTAGAGAAACTAATGACTAAACAGCTAAAGGTTCTTAAATTTAGTTTCAACTATTTAAAAATTAGTGCGTGTTTTTGCCCATATACATATATAAACATATTTTAAGTACATATGTATGTATGTATGTCATTTGAATCGTTTTGTTATGTCTGAAGAAAACCTTCTTATATCCATAATGCAGAAACTAAATATCATGTAGTATGTTAATCATAGACCTAAGAAGATTTTTATTTAAAATCAGAAAGATTTTTTCAATATAAACATAGTTATGCAACATAATGTGAGACAACCTCTCAAATCGTTTCATTACTTTTTTAATTGCATCATTATTCAAGTGATAACATTTTTAATAAAAATAAAACAATTTATCGGTTTATAATTATTTTTCTTATTGTATCAATTAATAAATTAATCAAACATAAATAAAAATACAATTTAAAATTGAATATGTATTATTCGTAATTGAAATTGGATTTTACATTTTCTATGTAAAATTTAAATTTAATTTGTTAAAATACCTCGAAGTAGGTATTTTGAGTAATTATTTAATTATATAATATGCTAAGCATTTTTTCTCTTTGCATAATATTAATATTACAACAAAATTCATTCAAGAATTTTGAATTGTAAAATGTATAGATCGGGGTATTGAAGCACTATACCCATAACATGTATTCGTAAAACTTTAACCAATGCTGACAATTCCAATGGAACGCGTATAGAGGTCAAAGATATAATCTTCAGACGGACGTCCGGATGGACATAATTAAAACACAATATGGTAATCAGATAACGTAAAAGGATCTTAATATTATACACTACTATGTTCACTATACGTTCATAAATATTCATAATATTTTCACAATTTGTTTCAAAATTATTACCAAAAATTTTCTGGTAAATCTAAAATTATTTTTAACAATTTTGCTTTATAATTCTAATCAGTGAGTTCTAAAGAGAAATCGAAGACAACAACTTCAGCTGCATCTATCAGATGAGTAAATAAAAATCACCTAAATGGAATGAAGCAGTGCTGGTCGAATAGTTGAATCAATATTTGGGGGTAAAAGTGGATCATACTCGGTAGTAAGAATTAAGCCTTTGTTGTGTCAGAACTATGGATTATTTCAACTTTAGGTTCTTCTCCTTGCGATGTACGTTTAATGGCAACTGTAGAATTGACGTCTTCTCTATGTCTTTGATCTTTTCAATTTGTTTTATGCTGAATTTTTTTAAAAAACTTTACATAATATAGATGAGTAATTTCTCTTATATAGGGTAATAAGAAACTACTCCTAATTGTTCATATGGTCTATGTGAGAGCCAAATAGGCGCCAAAGTCCACCAAAGTAACATTTTTTAAGTTGAATTTTCGAAAAAAATAAATAAATAAATAATATTTTAATTAATACATTTTGCAAACTGAATTCGGAAATTCTTCTTATATAGTGTAGAGAAAATCCTTATCATTATTTTATATGTGGTTCATATGAAAATCCCTAAAAGATCCTTACAGCCAATTAAGGATGTTACCAAACATATATGACCTAAATTTCTTAAAGACAATCAAAATCAAATTTATTCTAAGTTGAATTTTCGAAAATTTTACAAATATATTTCAGAAATTCTACTTGCATATGATTTAATTTTTCATTAGGTCCATATGAGTGATAGCTAAAGATGTGACCTAATACACTCAGGCCCCGATTACGTAATTTCGGTCGATTTGCGTCGTTATGATTTCGGCTTGTGTAGCTATAATTTCAAATTGCGTCGTTATATACAACATATTTTTTCTTTGGAAGTTAAAGTAACTGTATGTGAACACTTTATTGATTCATTTAATTAGAAAATCAAGATAGAATTTATATAAATATTTTAAATTCACCTCTTTGTACAAGAAATACTCTTTTTTTTATTAAAGATTCTTCTTTTCTGTTAAATTTTTTTTTTTAAACTGAAACCAAATATTAAGAAAACAGTGTAAATACATAGAAAATAGTGAATCGATTTGCGTCGTTTCAGTTTGCGTCGCAATTCTCCGGTCCCTATTAACGACGCAGACCGACCCCTTAATGTATTCTCAAAATCTCTCAAAGATTTCCAGAGTCAAATTTGTTTTAAGTTTAATTTTCTAATTTTTTTTTTTTTAATTTTGCAAAAAGATTGTAGGAATTCTACTCCTATAGTGTGATAAAGGTTATTCTTGTCTTCATTTACTTATGGTCCTTATGAGACACAATTAGGTTCCTCGAACACCACCAAAGTTTTAAATGAATTGAAAGTCTGGAATTGTACTTTTATAGTGTGATGTAGAAGATACTAGAATAAAATTTGTTGTAAGTGGGTTTTTAATTTCCCGACCTTTTTCAACTCCCGGGAATAGCCATTTTATTTTAGGCATTAGCGGAAATTCCCGGGTATTCGAGAAAAATACAATATTGTTCAAAAAGTGTCAAAACTAAACACAAAAAATATTTTTCGTATAATTTGCACGTTTAGTAGTTTTCAATTCCCGGGATTCCTGACAAAAAATCCCGGGAATCGGGAAGTGAAAAATTGTTAAAATTCCAATTTTTATTTGTAAGTTTAATTTTCTAAAATTTTTAAAACATATTCCCAGATGCAACTGAAAATAAACTCCTGCCTTCATATGGTAAAAATGCATGCCAAGGCATTAATTGGTCACATGAGTCAAAATCCTTTAATAAACTTCAAAACATTCAAATTCCCAAAAATAAAATTTTCAAAACAGAAAAAAGAATACTATAAACCTATACCTCCAATATCCACATAATGGATTTCAAGGCACTATTTTTTACTACAGCCAAATAACATAATATTCCATTTTTTTTACCATAAAAGAATTAAAATATTTATTAATTTCAAAAGATATCTATAACTAAAGATTTCCATATTAATTTTATTACTAAAAATTTAAATATTTTCAACATAAGTTACTTAAACATTGACCTACCTAAATTAAATACCTAACATAATATCAAACAAATTGTATTTATACGAACATAAAAGAAATCATATAATTTAGATTCAAAAGAACTAATACGGAATCAAATGTTATGGCCACAAATAAAAAAAGAGTTTATATGATAAATATACATAAATATGTATGTATAAATATGGTTGTTGTTAACAAAAAATAAAAAGAACATAAAAAAACACAAACAACATAAAGAACATGATTGAAAAATTAATAAGTCTGGAATGAAATCTTAGTTCTGTCTCTACGATTTACTGTCTGACTATTTCTTTATATACATATTTTATGTATGTATAATGCAATGAAATATTTGATTGTCTGAAAAAATAACCAAAAACAACATAACACAACACAAACTATGATAAACAAAATGTACACAAATATTTTATAAGTAAAATAAAAAAAATATATATTTGTATACTTCTCCCAGTAGTAAAAATTCCAAAGACTTACTCGAAATTCACTAAAGTGTTAAAAAAAAATAAATATGTATATAAAAACATTACCAGATATCAGATTTTTCTATTCTAGGGGTAAAAAAAAATAAAACATTGCAACAAAAAAAATAAAAAAATTATTGTCAATAGTTTTATATTGTTGGTGGCTGAATGATATACGACCACGACAATTAAGTCTATGTATGAGTACAACAACATTGACGATGCAATAAGTGCCTTGTTGTGTTGGCCATTGCTTGATGTTGTTTTTTTATTTAGAGGTACTGCTGCTGAAGCTGTTGTTTTAGTTGTTGTTGTTAATATAAATAATTACAAACTCGTATTTTTTTTATTGCGTACAATCAACGAGTAATGAAAATTCCGGTTGACAACACATTTATTTGTTGTTTCTAAAGTGTTTGTTTTTATTTTCTGTGTTATATTTTTGTTATTGTTGGTGTTGTCGTTGGACGAGACCATAATACTAGCAACAACAATAAAAAGAAAAAAAAAATTCAACAAAAATATCATTTGTTTGCAGTAATATTGCCGACTACTACTAATGAATACCACAACAACTAACTATACCGACAACAATTGCAGCAACAACAATAATAATAACAACTGATCTACCCCCACTTTACTACACTCAATGCACTTTTTAAAAACTTTTTACACAAATACACATTTGTGTAAAAAATCGAGTGCACTTGGTTACGGAGTTACCGTATTAATGGAAGTAGTGCAAAAAGAAATGTAAATGGGGTAGAGTTTATTAACGAAAAAATAACTTAGGTTAAACAAGTGCTAAAATCATTTTAAATTTTGGTTTAAAATTTCCGATCTCTGAAATAGACAGATTTTTCCCATTCTATTCAGTGTCCTATAGTCCAGACAGGTCATGGAATGTAACAATTTCACTCAAAAAAGCTTATTGAATGAAATATGCCGTACTTTAAAGAGCCAGATGGGATCCCAATGAAATCATAATTTTTGTTTGTGAATATTGGCCGAATTTATTCAGTTGATATTTTATATAAGTTTGAGAATGGGTACCTTTCGTATGATATGGAAGAGGCTACGAAAAGGCGAGAAACCACACAAGAATACTTCTTCATATAGGCTAATATGTCTATATAGAAACTGATAACAAACAGAATTGAGATGGAAATTAAAAGGACTTGTGAATTCTCACAAATGCAATTTGAATTTGTAAGGGGAAGATCGACGATTGATACTATCAGGGAGGCAGTAAATACATCAATATGGTTGACAACTACCTGCAGGACAGAGTACTGGAATATGAAACGGAAAATGGTATGAACCACGAAGGAATATCAGCTGGGTTATCACAAGGTTCCATATTCCTATTTAATTTACAACGGGCGGCCGATAACGTGGCAACCATTTTCACTCTTGATCGAGATTCTTATGTAGTTACAAATGACTGCCTAGGCAAAATTAATACATAGCTATAATCGAAAAACTTACTAAACCGAAGCGATTCTAGAGCCCAAATGAAGAACGTTTGAGTGTCCGAAGCTTAAGTTTTATAGATACGAAGTAAATATAAACAGGAATTTAAAATATTTAGGTAATATCAAACAATATCAACTGCCGTTGCATCAATTCTTGCTGGAGTAACTTTGATTGATATAATACTCCAGCGGAAAAAGAACATGAAAATGTATAAAGTTAAATGGAAGGCAGAAGCTATTGATTGGTAACATGATCATCAAACAATTGATTGTGTAGATCATCCAAATTCATTGAGGAAATCATGAAAGAGAAATCTGAATTCTAGCAACAAGTGCAAATGACGAATACCTAATCTCATACAAATTAATGTTGGACGGAGAAGTAGAATTGAGTTCCGCACTAAACGGTAAACGAATCCTTCCCCAAAGTAATCGGGGAGGGGTTAGATAGATAGATAGATAGATAGGTAGATAATGAGAGAGAGAGGATAGATATGTAGATACATAGGAAAGGCTTTAGTACTGTCCCCTAAAGACCACAAGTCCTGTCCTCCAATAGACTTAATTACCTTCTTTGATGAGGGAGAAGCTACGCCTGTAAAACCCCAAATAAAACCGCAGATTCTGCAATGTTTTACATTAATAGTAATTACCCTGCGGGAAATTGGTAGCAATTGGTGCAATAGTACCGGTCCCTCAGTACTAATTGACACCTAATAGTCAGCAAAATTCCAGTTAAGTACCAATTGACACCTAACAGTCATCAAAGTTCCAGTTGAGAACCAGTTTAACCAGTGAGAGCTAACTTTTAGTGATAAGCGTGTAACACTATAAAACATGAGATCAGTAAAAGTAACCTGTGCCTAGTTTCTGTAACTTGTTAAAAGTTTTCGAATCGAAAAATAATTTATTATTATAGTAATCATTCAACAACATCAGTTTCTCACAGGGTGATTTGATAATATTAAAAATGAATGCTTATGAAGTAAACAAAAAATAATTGATTTTCTCTTACTTGTCCTGTTGTTATACAAGATGAGTATTATTTTTTATTTTTAAAAAATAAAAAAATATACAAAAATAAAATAATTTCCAATTTGATTTTCCAAAATTGTATTATATTTATTAATACTGAATATGCCATTTTGGGTTAGTTCTGTGACCTGTCCCAAAACTTGTTAAAAGGGGTGAATTTCTCCCTGCTAGGCCAACGCCATGTTGAAGTGACAAGTCCAGCTCATACAAAGTCTTAGAACTAGAACCGGTCCCTATCACTTTGTACCAATCCCGTCACATGTTTTGTGATAGTTCTTTTCCCTCTAGGGTAATTACATTGGTATTTTAAAATCATTCTTGTCGAGCAATATCTACTCTTGGCATTTTCCCCAATGACAAGAGAATTCTAAATCAAACATAGTGTTTACTTCAAACAATTTGTAAACTATAATTTCTTTTGTTAGTTCTGTTTGGCGGCCCCAAAGCGCCATCAACTAAATGGAATATAAGTTGCAATCGGTAATTACAACTTATATTCCATTATTTACTATAATTATATACCAGAAGAATGCATTTACACATTTCATTAGTACCCATCAAAAAAAGAACTGAAAAATTTATGATTTTAACATTGTGTTGTCATCGGAAAAAAGTACTTAGTGGTGAAAAAGAGCTGCAGAAGTTCTTTTTTTAACCCATGGTTGTCATTGGTAGGATGTTATTCATTTATACTTCTTTTTCATTCCTTTTGAAGTACTTCCCTTAAAACTATGTTTATACAATTTTTTAATAAAAATTCTGTTTTTGCCCTATTAAATAATAATAAAAATGCTTTAAAATTTATAAAATTTAAGTTTTGTTAGAAATTATTATAATTTTTTCCCGCCAAAAATTCATTTATTTTCACATTTTTGGAAGTAATTATTAAGAACTTAAATGTTTAAAATATGCACTTTGTTCCACTTTTGAAATTGTGAAAATGTTTTTTTTTTTTTGTAAGAACTTCATCGTTTTTTGCTGGGTATTAATGGTGACTTTTCCAGATGGATTTCGTTGAAATCCAAACAAATCCTTTCCTTTGAATATTAAAAAGGAAAAAGGATCCTAAGGCCAAGTTGAACTTGGTTATCACACTTCAGTCCTTTGCTGAAACCTAAATTAGTAGTTTAATTAAACAAGCTTAGTGATATCGTTATGATATTAAAATATGATTTTGCTTCCGAATAATAATTGTATTGATTCTTAAGTTTTCACTATACATTGACAACAATAAATAAAGTGGTAGTATTAAAAGATTTTAACTACGATATTTTTTAACACTTTCTTATATTATCGGAAAATATCTTCATTAATTATAATTTTCCTAACCAAAGTTCAGACTTCCTAAGATTCTAAGGTCTTCAGAGTACTATATAAAAAGATAATAATATATCTGGCAACTCTTATAATATAACACGAGTACGATCAAAATACTAACGCAAACTAACACTATCATAATGAAACAAAATAATAACAAAACCAAAAAAAAAAAAAAAAAAAAATTAAAATATATAAAAAACACTACAATCTTCGAGTAAATCTTGAATTCCAATTCACCCATACTGAAACTGATTGTTCAGTATTCTAACAAAAAACACACGCACATACACATAAACATAAATAATATGTAGCAGTACTACAAACGTATACAAACCGATTATATTCGTAGTATTTTTATAAATGTTTATACGACCAGCTACTACTTACTATACCGAACAAGACCAAGACTACGAATACAAAACGAAATTCAGGAATGTTGAATTTTTTTTATTTTATTATTTTTTTTTTTGCTTCAAACGTCTACGTATGGAACGTCTGCCTACGAGTGGAGTAAAGTAGTGAATATCGTAACGTATCGGTTTAATTTTTTTCTGCTGTTGTAGCTGTTTCTTGTTGTTGCTGATGTGTATGAGGCTGTTGTTGTTGTTATTCTATATGTAGTTTTGTTTTATATCGGTGCAAGAAATTCAAGATAAAAAAAATTAAAAAAAAAAAAAAAAAAAAAAAAATTGTCATGATATTTACGAAATACTGGTCGTACACTAACTTTGACTATGCAGCAATCAACAGCAACAACAGTAGCAACCAGCAACAACTACTACAAAAACGTTTTGTATAAAGTGCTGACTTGAGAGTATTTTTTTTCGCTATAGCTATTGATATTTTTTGTTGTTTTTATTGTTATTCATACGCTTTGTATGTTTTTTTTTTTTTTTTTGTGTTTTGTTCTGCTGTTGCTTCATTTTCATAAATGTATAAATAAATTCATTATTAAACAGTAGTCCGTCGTCTCATCAAAATAATAAAGAAAAAAAAAAAAAAAAAAAAAAAAAAAACACAAATCAGCAAGCGACGACAACAAAATTTCATATACTCCAGAGTTGCCGTAAATGTTTTTTGATGGTGTTTGGACCATTTCATAATACATATATGATATGGTTACTAGTAAATTAGAAAAAATACTTTAACTAATAAGATTTAATTTCCGTATTTGTGTCGTTCTAATTTGGATAAATGTGACACTGTGCAGCGCAGATAATTATTCGAAGCCTCTAACTTCAAAGTTTCGAATAAATATAAAAGTCCACCTAAATTTCTCGAAGATCCTTGGGATGCTTCCTAAATATTCGTGCGGAAAGCGCAGAATCTATACAAACAGTGTTTATGTTCTCCTACCCCAAATGCCCAAACTCTGCATCAGTGAAAGGCGCTAGGTTCGCTAAACCCAAATGTACAAATCCTGCATCAGTGTAAGGAGAGTCTTCAAATTCTAACGAAAACAAAGTCTGTTTTGAAGTTCAATTCAATATTATTTTTTTTTTTTTCAAGCGGTCCTTCTTTATAACTACGTCACATGAAAGTACTATCATTAGGTATGTGACATTTTGTTTAAACGTGAACAACATAGTGTTTTGAAATTTTTAATATGTAGAGCTTCATAAAAAAAAAATTAAGATGTTCAAAAGTACTTGGATTCATTCAAAGCAAGGAACTGAAGTCAATAGACGATTTTGCAAGTTTGAAATGGCCACAAAACAAAGCCGTTTCTACATCGAATTTTTACGAGTGATAAAAAGTTGATCATTTACGATAATCTAAAGCGCAATAAATCGTATATAACGCTCGCCAATGAATCGACCACAAGGGATCTGTACCGAACACAAATGATCTATTTGAAGAGAGCATTGAACAATAAACGGCCAGAATATGCGACCAGACATGAGTCCATAATTTTATAGAATGACAATGCTCAGCGCGATAAGTTCAAAAGCTTTTGGAATATAGTGGATGGGAAGTTTTGCCCCATGACATTTTCTCTTTTGACTAGTATTTTTTTGTTCGATTCAGAATTTTGGAAATCGTTTCACAACTTTTTTGGACATAGCAATGTATTATAAGATGTAACAAAATCGGTTGCTATATTGAAAATAATGGTTTGGAAAATTGTACTATATTTTGAATGGAGAAATTCTATAGTTTTGAATTTAGATCAGTGATCAGCATCCATAATCCTCAAGGGCCGAATGCTTTTTGACATTTTCATATACATAACACGAACGTAAATAAAAGACATAACTAAGAGTATACAAAATAAAGAATCATTCAGTTTTATGGTAACTTTCAAGAAGGTATAACAACTGATCCTTTTGACACACTCTCATCTGTCAGTAAGGAGCATGATGGCAATAATTTCCACTTTATTGATAATAAATAAACATTTTACTAAAATAATTGTGTGTGCAAAAAAGTGCTACTTCGTTGCACTCGTATGTGGTGATTGTCATTTTGCTGACACCTTTTTAGTTGCAAAGGTGATTGTGTGTTTAAAAGGCCATTTCATTTCCTTCTACGACATATCTTTATAAAAATGACCAGTAACAAGTTGATAATGTAAATAATGTTGCCCTAATTCGGAACAGCTAACGGAAACTGCTGGGGAGAGTAAGAAAATAAGACATACCAATAAATTAAAATCTTATATTCTCTCCTTTTTGTTGATCATTGATTTAGATTGAAGTATATAAACAAAATTTTTATCTACAAAAAGTTTTAGGTTTGTTCGTTTGAAATTCTAACAAAACTACTCCATTTTTAAGTTAAAATGAGAACTTTCTAAATGATATTCTGAAAACAGCAATTTAAAATGAGGTTTTTCAATTTAGTTTCAGAAAGGAACAAATGAGAATGAGATTTTCCAAATCAAATTTTGAAAATATCGTTTTAATTTATGATTTTTTTTTTTATTATAATTCAGAAAAGAACATATTAAAATAATATTTCTCTTTTAATTTCAGAATATAACAATTGAAATTTACATTTTTCATATAAATTTCAGAATTGATCAATTGAAAGTGAGACTTTTTATTTAGAATTGAGAAAAGATTAATTGAAAATTATGTTTTCCATTTATAATTTTGAAAATAACAATTTAAATTTTAATTTTTTATTTAAATTTTTGAAAAGAACAATTTAAAAGAAGAATTTCCAATTAAAATTCAGAAAAATACTATTGAAATTTTGAAAAAACTAAATTAAATTCAGAACTTCAACTGAAATGATATATAGAATGAAATTTGCATAAGGAATCATTTTATGTAAAGTAATTCAAACTTTACACTCCAGATGGATTTGATACAATCTCTAAATTTTATTTGCTTAAAGGTAACATAAATTAAGTTGACCTTACATTATTTCATCATTCAAATCAGTCTTATTCAATGTTCAAAATTTTAATTCATTTTTCTCAATTTCAATTGTTCTTTTCTAAATTTCAAAATAAAAAATTTAATTTCATTTATTCTTTTCTGAATTTAAAATGTAAAATTTAAATATAAATTGATCTTTTCTGAATTTAAAATATAAAAACTTATTTTAAATTGTTCTTTTCTAAATTTGATATAAAAAACTTATTTTCAATTGTTCTTTTCTGAATGCTAAATAGATAACTTAATTTTCAATTGATTTTTTCCAAATTTTATATAGAAATTCTATTTTTCAATTAATTTTTTCTGAAACATTAATGAAATATAAAAATTTCAACAGTTCTTTTCTAAAATTTAAATGAAAAATCTTGTTTTCAATTGTTATTTTAAAAAAATTAAATGAAAAATTTAATTTTCGAATGATCTTTTCTAAAATTTAAATGGAAAATCTAATTTTCAATTGTTTTTTTTCAAAATTAAAAAAATATTAAATAAATAAATAAACTTTTACTTAAAAAAGTAAGAAAATGGAAAATAGTCCATAAAAGAAAATAAAATGTTTATTTCATTTTTTACTTATATTAAATGAAAACTTGGAAACATTTCAAAAATGCGGACATACCCAGCAAAAACTTTGCTTATTATGTAATGAGTTAAGAAGCTAATATAATTGCTCTTCACAACTGACACATTAGCTGAATAACTCATTATTTTAATACAGTGATGACATTAGAGGCAACTACTTACCCTATACATTACTTAGATGTCATTACAATAACTAATTACTTCCAAGCTGTTAAATAGCGAATTGATTTTAAAGCATTACTGAAGTCATGATTATTAATAACAATAGGAACTAGTTACATTTTAGGTTGTAAATAAGTAATGAAATATCAGGATATAAAATATTCTTTTGTTGTTGTAATAAGATTTTATAAATTTTAATTAAAAAAAATTAAGAACAACCAAAAATGTACTTAAAAAAAATATTTTAGATTACAAATTAATTCATACGCAAATTTTGACTTTCATTTATGCATATCTTCTTTAAATATATGAATTGGTAGAAGCATTATAAAAATCAATATAAAATAATATTTTCAAAAATCTGATCATGAATAATTATTTACACCCGGGTTATAATAATAATTAGTTACTAAACAACTTCTTCGTAATGCAGACAGTATGTTGTATTCATTACAAAGTAACTACATCCGTAACTACATGTCATTACCAAGTTTTTGCTGGATATGTCCCTTTACAGATAATTTGTCACACATTTCCTTATAAAATTATTTTTATCTAAGGATACGTATGACTTTTAGCCTTATTATATATCAAGAGTTCAAGTCCGTCCATATAAATTACAGGCTGATTTGGAAGATTCTCAACATTCATTTTAAAGTAAATCAGTCGATTAATTTTCGTCTAGCTGGCCGTCCAAAATATGATGAAACTTTACAATATTTTCATTAAAGCATATTGATTATGATTAGGGAGATCGAACCGGTTTTTTTTGGAAAACTTTCGGTCTATTTTTTTAAATGGTAGCTTTTCGAATATCGAATAAACCGGTTTTTTTTTTGGTTCGAATACTCTGTTTTTATTATCTTCAGAAATTTTGCTTAAAAAAGCAATTTATTAAAAAAATATTTAAGTTTATAATTGCAACATACAAGGGGTGCTATTTATGTTTTGCAAAATGGCAAAACTACGTAAATCTGACACCGAAGTCATAAAATATGTTGCTTTTAAGGTGTTACGCCCTCAGATAATTTTTTTAAACGAGGGCTATTTCCGTTTCCAAAGTTTCTTAAAAATCGTCAAAAAGTTAATTTTATAAAAAAAGATTTTCTAGAATTTTCCATGTAGATTAATTGAAAAACAATATATTTTTAAATTCTAATCAGTCTTTAGAAATGAACCCCCATAGAAATCAACCTTATATCGCAGATATATGGAATCCAATCATTGCCACTGTTGGTTCCAGAATGAATTTTGTGAAGGTCTTCTAAAAACGGTTGTTTTGCTAAAAAAAACACTGATGCTGTGAGTGAACTGATTATGCAACACCGGCATATGACATATAGTCAGATCGTGAAAGTCCTGCATATTAATTCCACTAAAAGATACTTAATATTGCATAAATATTTAAGCACAGTTTTCCTTTTTAACCCCATATAATTTAACAATTGTTTAAAAAAGATGCGCGTAGACTTTTGCAAGGAAATGAGGAAAAAATTAAGACTATATTCTTAAAATTGCGTTTATGAATTTGTTACAGATGACGAAATCTAGATGGGCACACTCTTTCTAGTTTTTATACATTATTTGAAAATTTCATCAATATTATCTGCGCAAAAACGAATTGTAGATTTATTCACTATACAAGCCAATAACTTCATTGCATAACCTAATATGTCAAAATATGTTGCTTGGCCAACATATTTCTATAGTTAGAAAATCGGTTACTGTAACAAAAATACATGTTTTTGAGGTGTAATTTGTAACCGGTTGTTTTTAAATGACAAGTATTCGAAATATTCGAAAAACGGTTTTTGCAAAAACCCGAATAATCGATCTCCCTAGTTATGATCGTATGACATCTTTCCAAATAGATCCATAAATATAAAAGAACTAATATAGTATTATTACAGTATATTTTTCAATTAATATAGCTGTTTCATTTTGCATTACAATTTAATAAAAATATTCAAGTAAAAATAAAATTTAAGTAAGATTTTATTTCTCATTTAAAATTTTAATTCAATCAATCATTTACTTGATTGATTTAATTAATTTTTAATTGGACATTTTTTTTTATTTTTTACAGTTTTTAGTAATTGATTAATTAATTATTTTGGTGAGAGGTGCAAATTTAAAAACGTTTTTAATTGAATGAATTATTTTCTAATATATTTAATGATTGGTGACTTTTTTCTGTGTATATATTAAAAAATATTTCCTTATATTTTAGCTTCCCTGATAAGTGGCTAAAAACTGCCATATCATAGAATATGAATTGTTTGTTACTGTTTACTTCAGTAAGTTATTAAGTAGTGCCAATAGGTACTCATTACCCAGTAATACATATAATTATAGATTAATTTTTTATAATAAAATACACTCCTTTTCAACTAAGACCTAAAAAACTATTTGTCATTAAAAATAAAAATATTTTAAATTATTATTAGACATTTCTAATTGTTCGCAAAATATCCCTAAATAGCAATTGTTCGATATAAAGAGGCATTTAATAAAAACAAAACAAAACAAAACAAAAATAAAATTATAACAAAATATTTGTATATTTGGCACAAAATTGTACACGTACTACGTAAAGATCATACTAAATCTAAATATAGAACTATAAATTTATGCAAAAAATAAAAAAAGCTATCTTGATAATTTATACATTTATGAAGAGGACGTCAGTGAAATTTTAATGACGGAAATTGATTCAATGTCGCAATTTGTAGACAAATAACTACAAATAAACAAATGAAAATGAATTTTATTTTTTAAAAGTTTACAATTGTGTGTTAAAAATTAAATAAATATTAAATAAAAATGCGTTACTTTTTTTTTTTAATTATATACCTTTATAAAGGATTCATATAACGGTTTTATTGTTAAAGAAATCCCCTAATATTTTTGGAATAGATTTGGCAACACTGTTAAATACATATTTAAACACTTCAAAATGTATTTATGTGACGAGTTTTATTTCTTATACTCTGTTGCTGCTTTTGGCTTTATACTTTATTTCATTTAATTTTTTTTTTGTTTAAATAATCAAATAGAACTTGTGAAACATTAAGAACAACAAAAATAATAACTATAACAAATAACACAGTAAACAACTACAAATCAAAAGAAAATATAAACTTTATATTAAGAATTTTTTGTTATAAAATTTTATATATGTATATATATTTTTTTTATAAATTCATTCGTGTTATTTCTTTTTCCATTCAGTTTAAGTACTTGTTTATATTATTAATATTTTTGTGGTTTTTTTTTCGCTGTTGTTGTTATTTTAGTTATTTACTTTTCATTCTTTTTATTGCCATCTCAGAACTCACTGAAAAAAGGTATCGGTTGTGAACGGGCTTTTTTTCACTTCACTACTTTGTTTTTTTTTCTGTTTTGTTCTTTTTGTTTTTTTTTTTCTGAAATTCTGTCACGACATTATTCTACGAAGCTTTCGAGCAAACTGAGAGCCTATAGACGACAATATTTATCGAGAACTATTTTTTTATTTACAATCTACACAACCAGTCTGTCGGTGAGTCCATCAGCCAGTCGTACCGTATATACAACGCTCGTTAAGCCCTGTGGTTGTTGCTGTTGTTTGCATTTGGCTGAGAAATGAAAAAAATAAATAAAAATGTTTGTGGTGCTTTATCGCCTACAAGACAACATGAAAAAAAGTAAAATATTGAAAACCCCAACAACAACACAGACAAGAATACAAACAAAAAAAAAAATAATAATAAAAAGTATCCACAAAATCTCAACCTGTATAAACGAGAGTCAGAGGGAGAGAACGAGCGTGTGAGAGATTGTTGTCTACTTATACCCCCTAGTTCCCACCAACCATTATATTAACAAAAGTGTATACATTTAGACCAAAACATGGAACAGAGCACAAAAAACATAATAAGCTTTAACCGGCTCCCGCTCTCTGTCTCTCTTGTTTTGAACAACTTTCGTTAAAGTGTTTTGATCATTTATGTAGTTGTATGTGCTCTTCCCCCACATTCCCAACAACTTTTAGGATGCGGCGATTGTTTTTATTCTAGATAATATTTTGTGTTTATTTTTTTAATGCGGATTTAGACTGAAAAGGTATTTAATTGGTTCATTTTAATGTTGTAATAAACTTTTCACCGATCTAATTCTTAACAAGTGAGAATATTATATTCAGCTTGGCCGAATCTATGTACCAATCATCTAAAATTTTTTAAAATTTTATCTTATATGGGAGGACCACGCCCGTTTTTTTAAATTTACATTGGTCTTTGAACTATTTGTACAAAATTTCGTTGATGTTTCACCTTATACATGAGGTAAGCGGTAAAGTGGGCGGATCACACCCATTTTTGATTTCCAAGTTTATATCGATCTGTACAAAATGTCATTATCGTACATTTTTTTTAAGAGATATCTGCAAAAAAAGTATGAACTGAAGTTTCAACAGACACCACGTGTTTCTAGTATTTGGCCCATAACTTTTTTTGTTTATTATAGTGGAAGGCCAATGTACGCGTCACGCGGCAACGAGCGGAAGCGTTATTACCAGTTTAAAAATCAATCAACTGTTTACAAAAATTTGGGAACACTGTCATAAATTTAATCTGGCAATGCTGTGACACGCATTTTTAACCATTTTCAATACCCAACAAACCTTATATAAGATAAATATTTGAGGCAAATTTCATCTCCCTAGGTGGTCCCCTACGAGCCCTATCGTGCTTTAAACAGACAGACGGGCCGACGGAGGATCGACTCAGGATCTTACCAGGACCCAGAAAATATATACTTTCAATGATTCTTATACCCTACACCACTATAGGTGGAGAGGGTATTATGCGTTTGTGCTGATGTTTATCACATTCAAAATATTGGTCTAAGATCCACCTTAATTTATACCAATCGGCTTAGAATCACTTCCTTAGTCGATTTAACGATGTCCGTCTGTCCGTCAATGTAAACCTTGTAATCAAACTACAGGTCGCAATTTTGAATAAAAATTAATGAAATTTGGAAATTGGTTATGATCAGTCCATTATTTCACCAAGTCCTTATACAAATGTCCTCCCGAAAAAGGGATTTTATCATCATAAATCCCTTAAATAGAGTTATATTTTAATGGAATTCGGCACGTATAAGTTCCATATAAGTTTAAATCTATGTGCCGAATTTCATGAACGGTCCATAATTGACCATAGCTCCCATATAAAACTCTTTTCAAAAAATCACTTTAACGGGCATAAATCCCATTAAAATATTAGTGTCAAGTTAATATTTAACACAAATAAGTTTTATATTAATACAAATGATAGTGCCAAATTTTACGAAGATCGGTTCATCATTTTAGCTCCCATATAAGCCCACTTATATGGGAATAAATTCATAGTATAAATGTTAGTATCGACGTAATATTCTGTATTCGTTTATTTTATTTTACACTTAATACAAGTATCGGTCCACAAATGGCCACAGGTCTAAAAAAGATGACCTCTTCCAAAATGTTGATACATGCAATGGTATAGAGTATCATTCTATCTCGTTTTGATTTATTGCACATGGAATGACAAACTCATTCCATGTGTAATAGAGTATCCCGTAGACACACATTTTGTAGGAAGACCCCTCCAACAATGCGTAAAAATTAGCTTAATAGGGGAAAGATATTAAACAAATTTTTAAAATTGATCTTCAGTTCCCTATCAGCAATTGAAAGTCACGGGTCGAGAACATTTCGTCCAAAAAATAGTCAATACTATTTTTTGTCTTGAAATGGGTATCAAAAAATTCGTAATTTTTAACCAATTATAAAAAAAAAAAATATTTTAAAAAATGTTCGCAAAATTTTTGGTTCATAAACCGTCATTTTATTTAGTACAACATTAAAAAAATTTCGATATATTTTTTTTTAAAATGGATAAGAATTTTATAACTTTGTTCTCTTTATGGCTAAAATATTAAAAATTTGCATTGTAGTAAGTATTATTGATAATATATAATTTTCAAAATTTGTTCAAAAAATTTTTCATCAAAATGCCTTAAAAAGTCTTCTAGCGAAGCAAAATCCCACTGGAAAAAATTTTTTAATATTTTTTCCATAACCAGCATAAAACGAATTTTTTGATACCCATTTCGATTAAAAAATCGAAACTTTTTTTTGACCAAAATGTATGGGACTCATGATTTTTCAATCGCTGGTAGGGAGACTAATTTTAAAAATTTTTTAAATAATTTTTTCGTATTAAGCAAATTTTTACGCATCGTTTGAGGGGTCTTCCTACATCGAAATCTCGCTAAAGGCTTTCCTCGGGACACTCTAATGTGTAATAAACTTAAAATTGTACACTCCTCTTTGAAATTTTATGTAAATTTAACCAGCCAATTAGAAGTTACAGATTTATTACCATTTCGTTTCTTCCCCACTTAGCATTGTTGCATCTGATTCTAAAGACCACAAACAAGTTACAATCGGCAATTGTTGCCTTTTGTTGTCTATTTGGCGTTAATAAAGAAAATGTTTAATAATTAGATACAAGCATAATTGAATGCATATTTTTGTACCGCTAAACACTTCATTATCATTCATGGTGAATTTCTATTAATTGAAATCTAAACAACTATTTTTTCGAAATGTGTAATGTATAAACATTCAATCGATGTCTATTATTTCTTTGATTTAACTTCATAAAATTAATCTGAAAAAGAAAATGAATTCTTCACATAGTTAAAAAAAATCACCATATATCCCATCAGTTGTTTAATTTTTATACTTTCTTAAAAACTTCACTCTCCTACTTCTATATACTAAAATACAATTTTAGAATGACCCCCTGATAATCATTATGATCATTATTATACTTACGTTTCATTTCATTAAAGAATGACGTCAGTTTATGTTTTTTGATTGCAGTTAAACTTGTTTTCTGTCTGTCTTTCCATCCCACTGCTCACTCAATAAATAAATTCTCTCTCATTATTACTCATATTAACAAAATGCATTTCAAAGATTCTATCTTATAGATATTTTTTTATAATACAAAGCACATGTCTAAAATAAACCACAATGTACATACCTATATGATATTTTCAACGGGGATTAAAACATGTTTAACGGTTTTTTAATAATAATAATTTTTTTTTATAAAAAAAAACTTTGATTTGATTTTAATTTTTTTCCTTGACCTAATAACAATTAATTTGATTTTGAAAACGTTTAATTTTCTTATAAAATTATATAAACAAATATTTAATACTCGAAATTATCTAAAAAATTGTCTTGTCTAGAGTTTTTTTTTCTTTATTGCATTATGAGTTTATTCGAAATTTAATCTTTAAGTTATTGTGCTGAGAATTTTGTTTTAAAAAAGCTTCCTTAAGGGAGTTCAATGCTCCATAAAAAAGCCGTTACTAAATCAAATAAAAATGTATTAAATTACTACTGTTGTAGTTAAAAATGCGAGGGTAACATTGAAAGTTTAAGAGAGAATGTTGGGTAATGGATTTGGTAAGCTATTTTGCATTCCCTGAGCTTAACAAAACTGTAAAGTGAAGAGAATTCAGAAGTCTCATAATTAAGTAACAGCATAATAAGAGGACATTTTGAGTTTTATTGCACCAATATTAAGGAAATTTGCTTTCCGCTGGACTTCGAATGTAATTTATTAAAATATTTGCTAAATGTTCATTAAAGAGTCTTACGAAAAAAGTTGCAAAAGTAAATATGCAAATGCAAATATGATTTCCAAAATATTACACCTAAATATTTAAAATTATCATTATCATTATCATTTAATATTATTATCAAAATTTTCGTCAAAAGAAATTTAACTTCAAATTGTAATAGTGGCATACTAAGGCCTGGAATATTCATTTAAATAATTGTTGTTTATTTTCAGTTGCGGAATATTAAGATTTTACTAACGGTTTTTGTCATATTTTTTATTTTTTATTTTAACATATATTTTTAAATATTTTGGACCTTTTTAAATAGATATTGGGTTTTATATACCACTGGAATGATCTATCCTGCTGCTGTTGAAGATCACACGTAACTTTAGTTACGTCATGTTAGCAATTTTGTAAATAAATTAAATGGAAGTATTTATTATACTTTAATATAGATGAATCTATGAGAGTTCCTTTAAAGTCGCGGTTATAATCGAATCAAAAAAAAAAAAAAAAAAAAAAAAAACTTAACCAATTATGGACCGGAAATGCCAAAATATTACTTGCGCAACTAAAGGGTTAAATGAATACATATATCTTGTAATTGTATTGTATGAGACCTATCCAATGATACCCTAAATATTCAAACTTTAATAAAGTAGTGTCTATAGATAATTTGCTTAGCATTTTTCACTTTTCAGACGCACATTGGGGTAAAAGGGGTCGAAAATAGCGCTTAATTCAGGGAAAGGTGATATCAATATTTTAATGATCACGTTTGATTTTTTTTTATTAATTATTAGTTTAAAAAATTCAGTTTTAGAGTTTTAAGATTTTTTTTTAGCAGAACGGTAATGTCTGTCCGTCCGTCTATACATCAGAGTTAAATGGGTCGAAAATTATGCATAATTCAGAGAAGGGTAGTATTAACACTTTAATGATCACTTTTAATTTTCATTTTTATTAGTAAGTAAAAAAATGCATTTCATGATCACTTTCTATTTTTTCTATTTATTAGTTCTAAAAAAATTCACTTTTAGAATTCTAAAATGCTTTTTGGCAGCATAGCAATGTCTGTTCGTCCGTCTATACATTTGGGTTAAATGTGTAGAAAATGATACTTAATTCAGGGAAAGGTGATAACAAATTTTTTAAGACTTTCATTTGGTTTTCATATTAATCGAGAAGTGTAAAAAAGATATAATGTCTATGGCGCGAATTATGGACTTTTAAAGCTGCAACTTTTAAAAATATCTTAATTTTATTTAAAACTTTTGTAAAGAAGTATGTTAATTTTAACTTCAGATATCTCAGTAAATACTGCAGATATTGTTTCGAATTCAATACAATTCGAATTCAATCAATACTCAAAATATTGTTTACTATTTAAAAGAAATCATAAGATTAAAAATATATATTTTTGGGAAATTCTATTTTTATTGGACTGGAACTAAAAAGTTCCAACGAGTTTCAATTTAAAAATACGACTGTTATATAAAATAACATCTACAAAATTATATTTGATAATATTGGCTGCGACTTTTTGCGATCTTTTAAAATATTAAAATAAAATGTGCGGTACCTCATATTAGCAATCTTTTAAGAATTATTTAAACATTTTAATGGCTGAAAATTTATTATGCAAATGCTACACTAAGATTGGTGTGATTAGATCTTGCCACGCCTACTTTTAAAATATTCTTTATTTTAATAAATTTCACAAACATACATCCGAAATTTTTTTCAGTATGGGAGTGGCAGTGATTCTACCCGCACATTTTTAGTGGGAAGGTTTACGGCCTTATCTACTAACAGAATATATAATTTCAGACTAATATCTCCAAAACTGTTTTTACATTTCGAGCAGGGAGGGCATTAAGGTCGATTTTTTTTAAGTTTACTAATTTAATACTTTAGTCACTATTATCCCATCAGATTGTAACAGCTGCAAATCTTTAACTTCGATTAGGGAAAGGAAAAGCGTCAAAATGTTGTTCATATTTTTTTTTAAAGATCTTCGGATTTATTTGTGCATATTTTTATTACTATAATATTATATTTCCTGGCAAAGACAGGATTATACGCTCGTGCATATATAAAAGAGTAACATTATTGAGTAATTGACTGACTGACTTACTTACTTGGTGATTCATCATCGCACAGCCCAAACGGTTAAAGCTAGAAAGATGAAATATAAGACGAGAATTTTGGAAATTTGAATGTTTAAGGTATAAAAGGTTAAATTCTGTAACCTTATATCGCTTAAACTAATAGAGATATAAACAAAATTTTATAGTTATTAATATCCATTTAAAAATAATCGTATAGGTGTCTGGCACTTTTTTGAAATTCGTCTCCTTTGAGTGAAACGGGTAAAAACTGCATTTTGGTACTTCCTTGGCACTCTATCTATCATTTAATTCGGTAAGCATAGAAATAAAATGTACATCAAATTAGTACCTTATCGAAAATTGGTGAATATAAGTTTGGTACTTTTTGTAAATTCGAACATTTGATACTTTTTTTACAATATATATATATATATTTCACGCAAATCAAACCAGTCGATCAGAAGTTACAGATTTATTTCCAAACATTTTCCGTTCGGTCCAACTGTCGGAAGTTAGGAATCGTAGTTTAATTTTACGGATTTTTTCACTTATAATATTTCATTTTGTTTTATTCTAAATAAAAAGTCTAACAAATTTGTATATGGTCTATGTAGGAGTAAATGCTATTTATATAAAAGTGAATCTGTGTTTATTAGTCTGTCTGTTTTTGAATTTTATTTCGATGATTTATTTTATTTCAATACAATGGGGTAGCGAAGCGCACTGTACGCTATTAGAAATATTATTAAAAAATTTATAGTTATAAAATTTTAGTATAGTATGATTTTTATTCAAAATAACTTACGCTAACGAAGTGGCGAATTCCCGTTTATTTATAAAAAAAATATGTAATAAACTCCTAGAAATTGAAATAAAATAAAAAAAAGAATATCCTCAAAATTAACCTTTTTATCGCAAGTTTTTAAAAGAAATTTTACTGACTTGTTGCTTATAACCAGTTAAATATAAAAAGTAATTACTAAGTTAAAAAAGTCAAAAACATTTTTAAACTTGAAACCTTTACAAACATTTTCACTCAACAAATTTAATTTTGTAACCTCAACACGAGTATAATATTTTTTTTTCATATAAAATCTTATTTTGCTAAAATGTATCACTTCTTGTGAAAAAAATTAGTTCACATGAAATATGTAGTATAATTTCATATTATTCTTCACTAAACCTTTTCAGATCGATAATAATAATCTATACAATAAATTTCTTAATAAATAACATGATTTTGTCACCTTTGATTCCCAGAAATTAAATATAAAATGTTAAGGTCATTTCAGTTGTTGTTGTGTTTGTTGTTAGTGTATTTCTTCACGGTTTGTGTCACCTACACATAAACACAATATTTCACATTCCACAGAAGATGTAGTAAAAATATTTATTTGTACATCCTACATGTTAATCTCTCATTGAAGTTTTATTACAACCACTTGAAATTCAACCTCAAAAAACATCGTATTATTACATTTAACAGGTTGCCAACTATAGAGAACGAAGAAAAGATTTAACAACCTGTACTAAAACAGCAGCAACAATAACAACAAACAACAAAAAATTATGCTGCATAGAGTATATTTTTATGAGTTTTTCCTATATTTTTTTCTGCTGTGCTGTTGATATTATTGCTGAGAGTTCATAAAGAATTTTCAAGTACCCCGAGTCTTGATGTCTGTCTGTTAGTCTAACCATGGCGCTTCTAAGTCTAGCATGAATTTTATGATACTTGAAATTCTTTCATTGTTTACTTTCATTTAAATCTTTAAAAGCGCCTGGTATTTTATTTAGTATGTATTTTATTGTTGTATCTTATCTGCCTTGATGGAAGGACGGACGGACGGATAGACGGACAGTCCGTGTGTATGTATGTTGTTTTCCCTTTTTTGAGTTTTGTATCTTTTCATTGTTTAATATTTGAAAATATCCCAGCTTGTATGTATTACTTAAACAGGCTGTTATGTTGTATTTAGTATTTAGTTCTTAGAGTTAGCGCAGCCAAACTCGCGAAACCTTTTTTCTTTCCTATTCTTTGTATTATATGTATGTATGTGTGTGCGTTTTGTTCTTTTTTTGATAGAGCAAGTGTTTAGTATTGTATCTCAAGCATTTATCTACCTACTTTGCTATTTATTTTTTTTTTTGTTATTGTTGGCTTACTATTGTATATAATCGATCTTGAGAGTTTATCTTTAACATTTTATGACACTTATAGGTCGTCAATATTCTTGTTTTTGTTATTACTATTGTTGTTGTGGCCTTTTGTGCAGGTAAACAACAATTCATTCTTCTCTTTAGAACTTACATGTATGAAGAAAGAAGTCCTTGAGATTTTTTTGTATGTGTGTATATAGTATAACTGCATATAATTTCAAAGAAACTTCGCACCTCAACTATTGTATTTATTATTTTTTGTTGTTGTTGTTGTTGTTGCTGTTTTATTTAGCATTTTTCTTATTTTTGAATTTTTGGGTTAGAAAGAATAGATCGGTGTTATATTCTTCATCAATTACTTTTCTTCCCGCAGTGATTTCAAGTGTTGTTTATTGTTCGACGTCATAGAGATTTTTACGCCTTCGAAAATGTTGGTACCATCATAAAATTTTCAAGTGGTTATTAAGTAAAATCTTTTTGTAAGCCTGGCTTTAAGAAATTCACTGTTTCACTGTGCTTTAGTTGCATGTTCACGCATGATTACAGTGAGAGAAATGATTGGGTGGTTATGATTTCAATATTATGGGATCTGTAAAAATAAATGTAATCAATAGATGTAAAGGTAAAGGGGAATTTTCAATGCAATTAAAAAAATACAAAGATGAAATGTACGATGTATTTTTGCCCTCACAAAATGCAATAATGTTGCTTCTTCCAAAAATAATGTTGGCCTTTTCAAGTACGAAGCCAAGCCAAAAACACGGATTAAGTGCAATAAGTTTATTTTTTAATAAAATTGCTTCGTTTTAAATGTTTTATAGTATTGAGGGAAACAAAGGGCAAGAGGTTTGCGAAAAATTGCAACATTATAATTTTTTAATATACATATCTAAATGCAAAATTGAACATTCCCTTTTAAAGATGACATGTTTAAAAAAGAGCAAAAACAATGAAGGTAAAGTTAAAAAGAGCAGAATGTCATGATATAAATATCAAAATTATTTATAATATTGGAAATAAGTTTAGAGTTAATCTCTGTCCGAAAATTAAAAAACCAAAACATGCATGAAAAACCAGCCCGTTGTGAATACGGAAGGATATGGTTAAATCGACTAAGAGAGTGATTCTGAGTCGAGTCTTAATAATTTCTTAATAATACACTTTTATAAATTTAAAAATTTTTCATCATACTTTTTCTCTCAGTGCTATACTAACACATTCAACTATTGTTAGCTATGTATGTATGTATGTATGTATGTATGTAGTTGCACATTTTCAATGGCCATATAAACAACCATTTTATTATGATGTCGCCCCGTATCTATTGTTTTCTCAAGTGGTTCTTTATATTTCTCTCAACTATTTATTGCTTTAAGTTGGATTTGTATTGCTCTAGCCCAAAAACAACAATAACGGCAACCTAAAATAACAATTCAAATAAATATTAACAGGCAACATATTAAAAACAATACTATAACACTATTGTTAAAAATAAAAGTCCTTTTTGTCCTTATTATAAGATAGTTGAGTGTTTAAAATGTGTTATACCTAGAAACAGATTAAAACAAGGCGAACAACATAAAATCTTCAAACTCTCTTACAAACACATATTGTATTTAATGCGGTATGCTACAACAACAACAAAATACACTAAACTACACGCATGTGTATATGATCATGATCATTTTCAGCCACTTGAAATTTTTATTTTTTTTTTTTTCAACACACATCTTTTCTTAATTTTGCATGTATCTTAAAATTAGACACCCACTCGACTGCACAGCATGTGCGTTTGGCACAGTGATAAAAAGGTGTGCGTGTGTGTGCAAATAAATGCATATCATTTTGGCTCGAATTAACTAAAGGTGGAAATTCTAACAAATTTGGAAAATCTTATTTTAATATTAATGAAATACTCATTGACATCCAATTGAAATTTGTTTGGAATTTTTCTGTAATCATTTTCGATGGCTTAAATTCTTTTCTAGTTTTTTTCTTGTGGTGGGAATTGGAAATTTTGCAAAATCATTTTAATGAAGTGATACAGTATAACTTTGGAATTTCCTTTTAGTATTAAAGTAAGGTTTTAGGTTTCAGTTTTTTTGGATTTTCCCCTTATATGAATTGTTCGAAGTGTTTTGCTATTGACAATACAATATTTACATACATTAATTAATTTTTATTACTTGACAATTGTTTTTTTTTTTTTTTGTCTTTAGGAGGTGTTAAATATTATTCCCACGGTAGTTGTGAAAATAAATGTTGTAATTTTTTTTTTTGGAAAAACCCCCCAAAAGTATTTAGTCAAATGAAAAAGTAATAGTTCCTTTTTACTTTATGAAAGACGTCAATATCTTTAAAAGGAAATAAGAGTATGGAATTTTATTATAGGAGAATAAGAATACCAGTGAAAAAATAAATATAACAAATACATATATTGTGGGGTTTCGAAATTAAAAAGCAAATACACAAAGAAAAAAGTCACCAATCACCAAATATGGTAAATAATTTATTCAATTAAAAATCCATTTTTTTGGTACCTATCAATTTTGATTATGATTTATTTTGTTGGTTTTTCGCCTTTAGTGATAAGAAACTTTTTTGGAACAAATTGCCAGTTAAGCACTTTTTTTGAAGAAACATTTGCTTAAGCTAATGAATATTTGCAACATTTGCTTAAGCTTCTTTTGGACTTTTTTACTTGTCTCCCAAAAATCATATAATTTTTTAGATTCCTTTTTTAAAATAGTTTCAGTTGTTGAAGTACATATATGCTGAGCAATTTGTTCCTTTATGTTAAAGCTATTTTATTATCTTTAATCCTTATGTATATTACTTATTATAAAATTGAAGTTTAAGTTTGTTTGTTTGTGCGTCAATCACGTCTAAATGGCTAACCCGATTTTCCCGAAGTTTGGCACAAAGATAGTGCCAGTGCCAAATGTGGTTCTAGGCTATGTTAAATCTCGATTGGAAGTTATGCCCACATTTTACGACTAAGGTTATTTTTTTCAATTTCGCACAGATTGTATTTGCACTGGAGAATTTTATAGTCTATGTTAGATCTTGATCGAACGCCACATCCACATTTACGTCATTTTATCATCATTTTTTCTACGGGAGCAGTGGGAGTGGTACCTCCATATAAAGCTAATATTTATTATGGTATATCTAAAGACATATTATGGTGAAAGCCCTCAAACTTCATGTGCACTCGCATTGATGAAATGAAAATAGGACGGATAGGTCCAGAGGAGAACAGTAGACTCGCGGAAACGTGAACTAATTTTTACCAATGATGTTCACGTTTTCGAGACTGTTCTGTTCACGTTTTCGATTTGTGTACATAAATGTAAAACTTTTTTGTTTTAACGAACAAAAACAGGTATTATATTCTTCTAGGATTAGAAAAAAAAAGTATTTTATTCTTATTCGGGGTTTTCCCATTTTTTAAACACTAAAAATTAAAAAAAAAAAATATTGTTCACGTTTTTGAGCTTTAATTTTTTGTTCACGTTTTAGAATAGTCTTTGATAAAAATATGTTCACATTTCTGAGTCGTTCACGTTTTCGCGAGTACACCATATAAAGTAAATAATAGTTGTCGCATCAAATGGAGTAGCGAAGCGCACATATTTTTAAAACGCTATATTTGTCGGTTAAAATGAATCTTTTGAATTTAACAAAAGCTGAAATAGTTGTGACCATTAGGATTTTACCATTTTATTTTACAATGGTTATTAAGGAAATAATTAAAAATCCTTTTGTACTGTGCAAACTTTTTATTGTGTTGAATGCATTGTGCTGTATTTTAACCCATTATAATTTTTGGTCAATATTTTGTATTATATGATCTTGTTATTGCTTAATTACAAATGGAAATGCCTTTTATCGATAAACAAAATGCAATACCGATGAAGTGGTAAATATACTTTTTTTTCTATTGCCATTATGCCTAATTAACTTTTTTGTGCAATCCGTACTTTTGACTTTTTGGGGATTGTAAAATGACAATTTTCCTCATGCTCGTTTCCGATTGTACAAATAGTTACAATACTCGTTTAAAAAAGACTCACAATGACAATTGGCTTAGCGTTTGTTCTCAAAGTTATTTAAGGTGTGAGATCGAAAAATTCTTAACATACATAATATTCAATAACTTGGAAACGGTTGATCTTAGAGTTTTCATTATTTTTTTTTAATCATTTGATAATTTAGCACAGATCACAGAAATATATAATTTTTATGGTTCTAACCACTAATGATAAAATTGTAGACCATTTTTGAAAACCATTTCTTTGGAGATTTGATAGTTGCTTCAGTCACTTTTTTGGAACAGTGTGCACATCTTCTGTTAAAATCTTCGGTATTTTGGGACACCTTTTTTGTGCTCTTGAATTCACTTTTCACAAGAGCTCAATATCTCTCCAATGGTCTAAGCTATGGACAATTTTGAAAATTGACCTCTCTTGGTACTAAAAATATGTTATTGATATGGTACCACTCCAGAGCTTTCTTACCGTAGTGACATGATACCATATGGGTCCAAAAATATGTGGACACGTTGTGCTTTCTTAAGAAAAGAAGAAATCTTTTTTGCAAATATTACTTTATGCATATTTTGGTATTTATAGATCCGAATGTATCAAATGACTTTCCTGTTTTGCCGCAACTGCAAAAAGCTTGTCATACCATGAATTTTGTAAGAAATTTTTGCTGCTTTTGGGTCCTAAACTTATCTCCAACATTGCTTCGAGCATTAGCAATAAAAATTTTTGAGACACAAGCTGCGAGTATTTTTTTATGAAATTTGGTTTTAAATTCCGAGGCCTATTTTTGGTTTGTAATTTTTTTTGCAGAATTCCAGTTTGGAATTTTTTGAACTTTATATGTTATCAACTTTCCCATTAGCTTTAAATTTTCGCACCAAATAGTCAAAGCACTGAGAAAACTGAGCAGATTTTCTACCAGATGTGTTTAGAGTTCCTTTCAATATGCCTTCAATTTTCTGGCGTTCCCAATATCATGTGGTCCTTTTTTCTTACCGAACTAGGTTTCACATCAATAGTCAAATTTTTCTGATACTGTTTAATAACATTAGATATGGTTTTACGGACGACATTTAATTTTGTGGCCAATTATTTGTAAGACCTATTTGGATTTTTTGAAATTTTTTAATAACTTGTAGGACGTAAATCTTTTTCGTCATTTATTTTGATGAAAATAAGGACAAATTAACATGGTTGTTATTAAAAATAATAACTGAAGTATTTTTCCATGATAACTAGATCAAAAAAAAAAAAAAAAAATTTAGTATTGATTCCGAAAAAAGTTATGAGGCAAAATGTGTGTTAAGATTTTTTCGATCTCACTCCTTAAAGCATGTAAACGAAAACAATTTTACATTTTCATTTGAATATATTTAAGTCACAGCATATAGTATTGGAAAAGCTAAAAAGTTTCTGATTCTCTAAAGTCTTGAGAATATATATACATTTACATTTTGAGTTTCGAGATATCAGTCAAAAAAATATCTTAAAAATTGCAAAACATGAGAAAAAAAAAAAAATGTTGGATAAATTTTTTAAAAAAATGTGTAAACGAAAAATTTTTTACATTTTTAAAAGTAAATATTTCAGTCGCTATAAGCAATATTATATAGATTGGATACTTTTCAGAATTCGCGAAGTTCGAAGATTTTAAATATGTAATACTTTTTTATTATATCCAAACTGTTAATTCATATTCTTAAAAATTGGAAAATAACAGAAAATTAATTTTGAGAAAATTTTTTTGAACACTGCGTCAACCAACTTCAAGTTAAAAAAAAATCCTAGTTTAACAATGACAATTTTGGTAAATGATACATCAAGGAAAAGACAATATCATAGTCTATTAACTTAAATACTAAATAATCTGTTGATTAACACTCGGGCTACATTTGGCATCGAAAAGTGAATCGGGAAAAGGGTTATGATAAAAAACCGTAAAACGCACTGCATACGGGTGTCATAAAAAATTAATAATCATCAAAACCAGTTTAAAAATTTTACATCCCAGATTGAAAATGTGTCAAAAAAAAATGTGTAAAATGTAAAAAATTGTGATCTTTTACAAAAGTTCTTAAGAAATGATGTAAAAAACGTGTCCAAAAAAATTTTGTCTGAATTTTTACAATTTTTATATTTATTCAGTGACTGATAATTTTAAGCAAAAATAATAAGCATATTTATATTCTTTGGAGTCTCTAGTTTCATAAAAATATAACATTTTGGAGATACCTTATATAGATACCTAAATATTTTCATTTGAAAATGTAAAATTTTTTTCTTTTACATGTTTTATGTGACAAATCAAAAAATGGTAACCTTTTTCTAAATGAAGCCAATTTCCATCTATAAAATAACTGGGTATGATTATGATACAGTGATGGTTATACGTTACAATAAGGATCATAGGGCTTCATTGATTGAGTTCCGCTCTCGTTTATCTGTTACAATAACTTTAAGTTGGTTTCTCGATTTGTTGGCATTTACTGCTTCTATATCCAACTGTCGACACCATGTATGTATAGGACGTCCCATTATGGCTTAATATGAATGAAAATCGGAGTTGTATTTTTAATTAATACACTATATAAATAGGGAATTGCATAGATTTTTACTTTAACATAATTTTTCATTCGTTTTCACTTAGTTTTAAAGATTTTCCAATATTTTAAAGATTACTATATGTGGTACACATCAGAAAATGCTATTTTACAGATTTTCGGCAAAACTGGTAAAAAATTAATACAAGAATCGTGTTCAGCATTTTTACATTAGGGTACCATTAATTAAAGTATCCAGATTTTAATTTTTACAATTATTTTGGTTAGAGATACATTTAAAAATTTTTTGTATTGAAAAAATAATTTTGGTAATTAAAAAATTTTAATCATTTTTCCTGTGTACGTTCCCAGTAGGGTGATCGATTATTCGACTTTTTTGAGAAACCGGTTTTCGAATAGTTCGAATAGTTGGTATTTTAAAAAAACCGGTTGCACTTTTTGAAATTCAGAAAAAACCGGTTAACCGGTTTTTATATCAAAAGACTACATTTCTTCAAAAAAAAATCAATTCTTATAATTAAGTTAAAATTTATTAAATACAAGCGTAAAAGCCTAACAATGTTAAGAAAAATAATATAATAATGAAAATATGCACAAACAAATCCGAAAATGAAAAGAAAAAAATATGAACAACATTTAGACACCTTCCTCTCCCTAATCAAAGTCAATTATTTCAAGCCGTTCAAATTTATTGGAATTATATTGATTAAAGTTTTAAATTCGTAAACCTTTCAAAATCGTCGTAAATGCGCTCCCTGGCCGAAATACAGAATCAGTTTTTTATAGGATAGGAGCAAACAATAAGTATAGCAACTCAAAAGTTCTTAATACCAAAACAGACTTTTTGGTCCCTGATAGAAACATCTGGCACTGTTAGAATTTATTGAACGAAAAGTTTTATAAGTATGCCGATTTTTAGTTTCTTACGTCGTCTGCGAGCTTCAGAAAGTTCTAGAAAGGAAACATTGCTTAGGAAAGATATATTTAAATCCATATATATAGATCCACGTATTTTCGCTCCCTGATAGAGAATTCAAAATCTGGCTCCGTTAGGATTTGTAGGACGAATAGGATAATAATTAAGCTGAATTTTAATTCTCTATGTCTTCTGGGAGCTTTAGAGAGCTCTGGAAAGAGAAAAATTTCTTAGAAAAAGACACATAAATCCTCTTATATCCGCTCCCTGATAAAAATTTCAAAATATGGCTCCATTAGGATTTGTTGGACGAAAAGTTTTATAATTAAGCCAAATTTTAATTTTATACGTCGCACAGTGTGCGATTCAAAAAATAAAATGGAAATAATTATGGAACATTTGGAATCAGGATCGTTTTTAACAAATTTTACACCCGAGGTGTCCAATTTTGGGACCCTGTGGAGTCGCCCCCTGTAGGTCTATATGGTCCAAGTTCAAAACTTAAATTTGCTTATACCTCTACTACCACCATGTGAAATTTCATGGAAATCGGAACAGTCGTTCCAAAGTTCCATAATTATTTACATTTCATTTTTTGAATCGCACAAACAGAAACCATGGCTTAATATGGAAGCCTGTTTCAATTGAAACGATTCTGCAGGTGAAACTTTTTTAACACAACACCTTTAAAAAATAAAGGAAATATTGGATTAAAAAAATTAAATTTGGTGTAAAAATATTACAGATATTACAATAGATTAAAAAAATCATACAAGATAATTATTAATCATTTATTTGTTTAATTTTACAGAATAAATTCAAATTTAGACTTAAACTATATTTTTAAAACATAAGAAATCAGTCTTTATGAATATATAAAAAATTATTCCTAAATTTCGACTCAAATATCACTATTTAGTACATGTTTTTGAAATAAAATGCTATTTTTAAAACCGGTTTTTTGTGTTTAAAAAAACCGGTCTATTCGACATTCGAAAAATGAACATTTTGAAAAAACCGACAGCACATTGACTGAAAAAACCGGTTTTAAAACCGGTTGGAAAACCGCGTCGATCACCCTAGTTCCCAGTGTTTTGAAAATTCGCTTAAAATAATGTAGTTTCAATATTGACATACAATATGTGCAGCTTTACTACCCTACCAACATTTTCTATTGACATTTAGACTAAAACTTAACTTCAAGTAGACATTTTCAATCGAAAAAAATATCATTTTCTTATCGAAGAAGAATTCTCCATTCGGGATGAAGTGTTCCACAGTTCTAATATTTTTTAGATGACACTGTTAAGTAATTTCTTTGAGTGTCGATATAGTATCATTTAAAGGTGTAAAAAACTACACATAGAAAGTATCGAAATATAAACCCTTTTGTATAACAAAAATGTTTTGAATCCAGTTGAAGTATTTCTTAAACATATTTGGGTTTTTCATGAAAGGCTGGTTAGCACTTAAGTGCAGACATTTTCTTTGCTTCTTTTCTTAAAAAATTAAACAGGGGTGTAAAATCGAAATAAATCTGTAACTTCTAATCGGCTGGTTAGAGTTGTCCTCTGCTACGCCTATGAAATTTTACATAGGCGTAGCAGAGGACAGTAGTATTTTAAGTTTAGAAGCAGAATGCCATATACACTTCAAAAGCGGAGCTGTGGTTCTAAATAGAGTACTAATGTAATAAAAAATGTTTAACCACTAGAGAATATTTGTTCCTTACCTTATTTCCAAGATTTTTATATAACATTAAAGTCCTTGATAAATCCTTTAGAAATCATGCTTACATGTACTATTTCTTTTATTTATCTGAGAGATATATTCTTTTGAAATTTCAATAATCTTAACTTTGCAAGATGTTGGTCAAGTCTTTTCCATATATATCCCAACATTTTCAACCGATTTTATCATTTTTTTTTTGCAATTTATTGAAGTCGATATCTTTATTGAGTCAAAAAATAAATGAGTTTGAACTGACAAGTTTGCAAAAATTAACAAAGAGACGGACGGTAGGACAGACATTAGAATTCTCTAAAAAAGACTTAAAATTCCAAAAATATATTCTTTTTTTACTTCCTGTCCAATATAAAAATTGAATCTAAATATTAAAGTGTTGATATCCCCTTTACATGAATTAGGCGCCATTTTCGACCCATGTAACCCAAATGTATAGAGGGACGAACATTGCCATTCTGCCAAAAAGTATTTTAGAATTCTAAAAATGCACTTTTTTAACTTATAATAAATAAAAAATAAAACGTGATTATAAAATATTAATATCACCTTTCCCTGAATTAATCGCCATTTTCGACCCCTTTTTCCCAATGTGTGCTGGTAGGGAATAGCATTAATTAAAAAAACAATATTTAACAGTAAGCTTTATTTGTGATCGTGGTTTAACAGTAAATACTTAGTAAGGTCATAAACCCTACAATTAAAGCACTAAAGCTTTTATAATAACTTTATGTTAATAACAGTGCCCATGAACAAGAAACAGTAAACATTTTGATAAGTGTACATGTGTGAGTGTGCCTTAACAAAGTGTTAAAAAAGTTCTGTCTGCTGTAAAACATCTTCGACTAAAACATATTTTTATTCAACATCCATATTGAGTAATAAAGCAAAAAAACTATAAGCATTATTCATGGTCTGAAAGAAATCGAAAAAAAAAAAAAATAAATCATCATTGAAAAAAATACACAATACTTAGACAGAAAAATAATTAAATTAAATAAATTACTTACTTTTGTATAGACTGGTAAGCCGACATTAAAAAAGTTACCAGCTTTTAAGATGACTGGTTTTTGCAGATATTGCATATACATTAAAATAATTTTACGATTATAAGGCGACATTTCTGGCCAATTACAATTGTAAATGCTATTTGTTAAATGAGAAGATTCTATGGTCAATTTATTGGCATAATAGCAGGGTAAAAATATTTGTAGAGTCATGGCTACAGCAAATTGTACCAAAGACAAAAAATTTACAGGATCTTCTAAAACATTAAAATGTTGCATACGATAGAGACTAAAACACAATATAAAGGCGCTTAATATAATTTGAGCCAAAATCGGATAAGAAATTATGGCCTCACAGGATGTAGACATGCTGTAATTGAATTACATACAATATATTTTTTATTTATTTATTTATTTATTTATTTTATTATAAATTCTATAAATTGTTTTTTTATTTTTACCTTTTTAATTTAACATGAAATTCAATTATTGCCAACAACTTTTTTGTGATATCAGCATTCATTTCGTTCTTGGCAAAGCCCAATTTCTCCAAACGCATTGCTAACAATTTAAAGTACAAAGCCAAATGTTGCATCATATAACAAAGAAACATGTCCAGTGTACAATTTGAGATACATGTCAACGGTAGAGCAAATAATTCATAAAAGTAAGCATACCAATACTTTAACGGATCTTTCCAATTAAATGGCAACCAATAGGGAAATGGCAATTGGTATCTGTTGAGAAAGAGTACAGCTGCGAAAGCACAACCCACTACACTCAAACTGCATGTTATATAAAAGAATGACACAATACTATATAATTTAATCGTACGCTGCCACATGACACATTCTTGTGTTGTTTTCAACTTGAACATTTCATTTTGTTGCCATTCATTAAACAAGGATTTGACCAATGCATCATGGTACCATACACTTAGCAGCTTTACCACCAATGCCATTTCCGTTAAGACAATATAAAGGACATCGCTGGCCTGATTTAAATCCGTACTAGATAAAACTTCCAACCACATGAGGGTGGTTATGGTGAATGTTAGTGGTACGTGTAGTATTAATTTGTAATAAATGGGTGGAATTTTTGGTAGTTTACGTTGGAGTTGCTCGTTGGTCAAAACACCAAATGTAGCCAAAATCTTAATAATAATACGGGATTTTTCCAAAGTATCGAATGTCATTGTTGATTGACTGACAATGATGATGACAGCAGAAACAGTTGTTAAACTAATTTTTATGTTACAAGTTAATTTATAGGTAAATTTATGAAGAATTTAAGTTGCACACAGTGGTATTGAAAGGTATAAGGTTAGGGAGGAAATTATTTTATTTATGGCATTTTTATTAGAGTAAAGAGAAACTGCTGTTAAACTTAAGTTTTTGTACAAGTTAATTTATTAGGGTTAATGCCTCGTTCCACCTTACAAAGCACTAGACATTTGGCAACGCCGTCAATACTGGTTTATGGTCGAAGGACCATAAACAAGTTGCTATAGGTAATTGCTATTGTAGCCTTTGTAAGGCGGTGGAATGGAATGAAATATAATACAGTTAGTAATAATTACTTTTTTCAACTTTTGTTTCGTTGGTACCTAAACAAATTGTATTGACTGCCATCAAATGATCTTTATTTGAAATTTTATTTTCTTTCATTGTTATTGGAATAGATTTTTAACTGAAATCTTTTCTGGTCGTCATTCTTTTTAGGGACAACCATAAATCAAACTAGATAGTCACTATTTTTTTTTTTTGATATATCGAGGTCTTAACGAGAAGGTCTTATTGCACGAGAAGGTCTTATGGCATTGTTGACTCTAATAGAAGTTACAAAAATTTGTTTAAGTTTTGATATCACGAAAACTTTAACAAATTTTGTTTACTATATTCAAGATCTGACAAATATTTAATTTATTCAATAAAAAGTGACAAATTGGAAATAAAGGTCATCGTGCCTTCGCACAGTGAACTGAGACCATATAAAAATTGGAAAAAGTAAGTAAAATAAATATTTTTAGAATTATAAGATTTTTTGACAGAAAGGTAATGTTGGTCCGATCCTATACATTAGGATTAAATGAGTTGAAAATACCGCTTACTTTAGGAAAAGGTTATAGCAGTATGAGTTTTTTTTCGAAAAAAATTGTTTTTCCTAAAATCGGGCTATATATGCGCACCGTTTTTTATTTTCACAGTATTAATGTAGACAATATGTACTATTTTTCTAGAACATTTTCTGAACATACATCTTGTAACATTTTAAGTTGTATTCCATGAAAGTAAAAAATGTGTATATTTCAAGACAATAAAAAAAAAGTATTAAAAATATTTGCATAAAATATTACTGACAAATACTTAAAGAAAAATACATTTAAATACCTGTTGATGGTTCCATTTTAAATTTTTACTTTAAAAGTCTTTTTATTTAAAATCAATGCACCGAAAGTTGATGAAAATTGAATTCTTTACTCTTTTTAAAAATTTTTAACTTTGACAGCTCCATACATGAAAACAGCACAACCTTCATAGAAAAAAATATTTAAAATTATTTGTTCATAAAATTATTAACTAACTTTATATTGGAATTTAATTATATTGTTTATTTTAAAAATAAATTGACATCTCTTAATAAAATATAAAGAAAAATTAAAAATTTGTCTATAAAAAATATAAAAATAAAATAAATTTAAGTCAATTTCCAACAATTTTCAGCTCATTATATCTATTTTAGAAAAAGCAGTGATAATAAAATCAATTATTCTAGTTAATTATATTATCATTTTGATGATTGAAGCAAAATCAATTAAAAATTAATTAATATAAGCAATTTCGTAATTTTTACTTTTTTAAGGTTTCAGAAAAATCATCTTGAAGTCATCTTGTGATAACACGAGATAAGCAACAGGGTGCCGAAGTAGACTATCTCGAGTAGGTTTCAAAAATCAAGTGCGATGTCAAAGTTATCTCTTACAATTATAAATTTATTTACGCTTGAATTTTAAATTTTTTAGTTTCCATGGTTTAAGTGGTATTTTTAGAATAAATAAATCCCCGCTAGGCGGACGCTTTCTTGGGCGGACGCGGAAACCTGTTTTTTTGCACAAGCATAAAGTGGAGTTGTATTAATATTATATATATTTTTTTTTATCATTTTAAAGACATCGTTTTCAGAGATTTAATAGTTTATTTTTTGTAAGTCTTATTTTGACCTTTGAACTATCGATCTAAATTAACTCACTATATATCATTTTTAAGGCCATTTCCTTGTTTTTAAAATTACGCGAAAATTAAAATTTTATTTTCTATAGCTTAGGAGTTATTAATAATTGGATTTTATTTTTGTCCATAACTCTTAAACTAAATAAGGCTCCAACTTGAAATTTTATATCCATGTGGAGAAAGGTTATGTCAACAATATATAATTTTTTAAGAATTTTAAAAATACCGGTTTTTGAGATATAATAGTTTGAATTTTTTTTATCTCCAGCTTTGACTTTTGAACTTTTGATGTAAAAAACTTTGTATATATCATAATGAAGGTAATATCATTGTCTTTAATATGCAGCAACAACTAGAAATCTACCATGTATATTTAAGAAGTTATTAAAAGTTAAATAAGTATTCATTTGTAAAGTTTTTAAAATTTTTTCGTTTTTTAAACCGTCATATTTCCGGACCGAAAAGAAACATGGGTCTGAAATTTCATGTTTTCGGAAATACTTCCAATGGTCAATGCTTGTAATGAATTTCATTGAAATCGGAGATGTCAAATCCGATTGATGTCCGCTTTGACATGGAATCACTCATATGTAGTTATTTTTAGACTTTAGAGATACTCAAAAATATGTTTTTTACCAATATTTACATGTAACTAAAAATAATTTGTATTTTTTTCACAGGAAATTTGAAAATTTTTTACAAATCGTTTTTGAAAATTAAAAGTTTTAAACTGTTACGATGATCATCTTCTCTACTGACTGATCTTAAATGTACTTTGCGTGTATTTTTTAATGTTGACCTCGATGTTGGAAGACCTCCCAAACGATGCGCATTGTTAAGCTGAATATGGACAAAATATTTAAACATTTTTTAACATATCTTCAGTTCTCTACCAGTAATTGAAATATCTCAAGTTTGATACATTTTTGCCAAAAAAGTTTCGAATTATTTTTCAGAAATAGGTTTAAAACTCATTATTTTAAGAATGTTAATTTTTAGATTTAGAAACTCATTCCGGGAGAATATTTGTATGGGAGATATTTAAATAATTTTTGCTAATTTTATTTACCAAAATGTGCCATTTAGTGTTTATAAACCGGTTAACCGAAAACACGGTTTTTCTTCAAATTTCGGTTATTTGCGAACCGGTTAATTTGAAATATTCAATTTCGGTTAAACGGTTTATCCGGTTTTTTTGTGTCGGTTAACCTGTTTTAAAAATTTGCTAAAAATATCACTAAATTTCCTCCTTTTGTTGCTTTTTCTGAATTTATAAGAAAATATTTGATTTAACAAGTAGTCAGATGATATATTTACTTTTTGGAAGTTAAATATATTTTAAAACCGTATGTATAATAAAATTAGATAGATAATTAAACATTCCATTTACAAAAACTTTAATTTCATGCGAATGAAATTTTCCAAAAGATTAAATTAACATTATATCTCCTAATGTACAGCTTAAGAGAAATATAAGATTTTATATAGGATAATAGAAAAAAAAATGAAGACTTCAAAAGTAGAACTAAATAAGTGCAGAAAATGTACTTTTAAATGATTAATAAATCTCTAAAAATTAAAAAAAAAATCTCTTTTTAGCAGAAAAAATTTTAATTATTTTACCAATTTTACACAGTTATTTTTATTAGTTACATTTTTTTATAAAAATTATATAAACATTTCTTTAAGAGAAAAACTTCAAAAACGGTGAATATAAATTATAATATAAACTACATTATTCTAGGTCTGAAGCTTCCTTTTAGTTGAGATATTTTAAAATTTTGATAATTTAATTCTTATTTTATTATTCTTATATTAGAAAAATTGGAAAAAACTAATATTAAAAATACTGAAAAAAGGCTGAAAAAAAGTATTATAAACTTTCGATGTAAATCATTCGCTATTTATAAAGAACAGTGTTTATTATTTGGTGCATGATTACACTAATAAGTTGAAAAACACTTTTTTAACCAAAAATATTTTTATTAAGGTTAAAATTAGAGCAATTATTAAAATGTCGGTTAACCGGTTTAATCGGTTTTTAAGCAGACGGTTAACCGAAAACCCGGTTTTTTCATTTTACTCAATTTTCGGTTAACCGTCAAACCGGTTTTTTGAAAAGTCGGTTTTTATAAACACTAGTGCCATTTCAAAAAGATGTTTTGACCAGAACTTTGATCTTAAGTTTAACATGGATCTTTTCGTATTGTACTTTTAATAAATAGCTTGAACCAGGGATTAAAAAAACTATTAAATTAGTAGAGAAATTGCTTTCAGTTTCATAATTATAAATGAAATGTACAAAATTTTTTTTAAAATATAATCATTTTAATAATATTCAAATTTGAAATATCAAAATTTTAAATTTTTCATTTATGCTTTTAGCCAACAGAATAAAATAATTTTGCTAAAATTTAAAATTAAATTTTTAAATTTTAGTTTTTGTAGCTTTTTCACATATTCAAATTATAACTGTTTATAATTTCAAAGAAAAAAATTTGAAAAATAAAAACTAAAAATTTATAAGAAATTAAATTTTTATTACTAAAAAAATTTAACTAAAATTATGAGAAATTTAACAAAATTTACTAAAAAAACTAACAAAATTTAATTTTAAGTTTAAAAATGTAAATAATTTTTTTTATTACTAAAAACAAATCCTTAAAATTATGTAAAATAATTAAAAATGAACTTATTGGATATAAACCAAATTTAATTGCACTTGTGGTAGAAATTTTTTGGTCAAAATGGTTTACTTTATTTTGTCTTTTACCTTCTTTTGTGTTTAAAAAATATATTGCATGTTAAACATATTAACAAAAAACTCAAACATATTTGTCTAGAATAACTACTTTTTGATATTTGGTTAATATTTCACAAAATTTTAATATCAAAAAATTTACCAAGAATATGAAAATTCAACAAAAACTAATTTCTTAAAAATACGAAGATTTATCAAAAATTTATTTCACCAAAAATTTTAAATTTCGCAAAAATATGAAATTTTGAACAAAAAATACAAATTTTACCAAAAATACAAAATTCTGAAATGTCACCAATAAAATCCAAATTTGCCAAAAAAAATCGAAATTTTACCAAAAATCCAAAAGTCCATAATCCCATCCATAATTCGAAAATTCCAGATGTCATAAAAAAATTCGAAATTTCGCATAACCCCATAAAAAAGCTTAAATAATTTAAAAGTCATTTTGATCGACAGTCTTTCATTTTTCTGGATTTATAGTTAAACATTTTTTGACCACCATATTTGACATGCTATAAAAAATCTGTGACAGACAAGTTCACATATTCTTTTTTTGCAGACCAACAAATTTCAGTAAAAAATTCTCGAAGAATTCTCAACACTTTACGAGACAAAATTTCGAAACACTTTTGATAGTCTCACTTAAAATGTATTTCATTAAACACTTTCCAACTGTGAGAAGAGCTTGTGTCTCTCAAAATACGTAGAAAAATCAAACCAAAGTTATCATAAAATTATTTAAAAGAAGTCTACCAGATACATTTTAAATCTTATAATTGATTTTACATTACGATTTCACGACAGATTTTACAAAAATCTGTATTCAGTTTAGAAAAGATTCCATATTAATATTAGTTTGATTTCATTTCAGTTAATTTATTGAGAAAAATATATAAAATACTTAAATATTTATTCTTATAACGTGTAAATATTTTTTAATTATGTATAATATAATAAAAATTTCTTTTTTTAGTAATTTTAGTTACATTTTTAGTAAAAAAATCATTTCTCATAAAACTAAAATTTTTATTTTTCAAATTTTAATTTCTCATAAATTTAAAATTTTTAAAATTTGAATTTTTTGGTAGTAAAATTTTGTATGCTAAGAAAATTGTATATTAAAATTATTATTTTTATTAAACTAAAAGCAATTTGAAATATTTCATATTAACAAAAAATATTTTTAGTTCAATATAAGCGACAGTTAAATAAATTTTCATATTTGAAATTACTTTCCTTTTAAAAACTAAGACTACTCATATTGTATTATAGTTTTTAGTAACCAAAAAAATAGTTAATATATAATTTTAATCCCTGGCTTGAACCATATAAACGATGTGCCTTTGTTTCGGATTGGCTAAACTTTTTATTATATTTTTGTGTAGACTGAAAGTTAAAAAATAACTGGAACAATTTTTTCAATAAAATTTACTTAGTTAGAGCTAACGAAAATCTTGTGTTAATGATTTTATTTTAATTTTTTAATATTTTTAACTGAATGTTAGTGTTTAACATTTAGTTATTGTTTTATTGTTACGGGCCTAAGAATTATTTAGAAAAAAACCTTGCTATCGAATTAAAAAAAGTACCACGTTTTCTTATCAATCCGAGTTCAAACTTGAAATTTAACTAGGAATTTTTTTATAATTTTTAATGTTTCAGTTTATAAGGATATATTTACTTAATTTGTTGTTGCAAAATTTCGATGGGTCGTAATAAATTTGTAACGTCTCAAGTGGGTCGTGAACCAAGAGCTTGCAAGAACAAATGATTTAGATTTATAATTGAGATATAGAAAGAAAATTCCTCTTTTTTTTAATTTTTTCATTTTTCCATACAATTTTGTTCAGAATCCTGCTTTTTAATCGATTGTCATCAGCATGTTTTAACAGTATTAGCCCACTGTTCCAACAATTAAAAATCAATCAATTGAATAACTTGATTATCATCAATTATCAAAGTTCATCCATTCATTCGTTCATTTCACATACATAGTAGTTACTAACACTTCGCTTACCTAAAGGGTAAAATCATAAATAACTTATGAACAATTTAGCTTTAAAAAACACCCCAACAATTAAGCTTTTCTAACAAATGTTGTAATCTATTAAAAATCCTTTTAATTTAATTTATATTTTTTATATATATTTTTATCGTTTATTTATCAAAAGTATCTTTTATAACAAAAAATAAGAAAATTACATACAAACAAATTTACATTTACATTGTATTTATAAAGCAAACAATTTTACATAAGGATTTCGTTTGTTTTAGTTTCGTACCTAATTTTATAAAACTTAAAGTAATTTTTTAATTAAGTAATATTTTAAATCAAAACATTTTTATTTATAAAAAAAAAAAGAAAAGAAAATTTCATACATATGTATAAAAGTTTTTGTGTGTGTGTGTTTACTTTTTGGGTTTACCTAAGTTTTTTTTTTTTATTTATATTTTTTATTATATCTTTTGTTTTTACATTGAAACCACTTTAATTCACATGTGGTTGTACAACAAACTACTACAAGCTACCAGGATAAAATAAAAAATAAAAAATTCACAAAATCAAAAATTTAAAAAGAAAAATAATAATAATAAAAAAATTAAAATAATTAATTTACATACAATACATGAAGAAGTAGAAGAGAAGGACATAAAATATTTATTACTAAACAGAAGGAGTTTTTTTTTTTTTTTTTAAATTTGTTTTTAAATAAGTTATCTTTTAAATTAAAGATACCTTAAAAATGATGAGCATTTAATTGGTTTTGAGTACTCTAACAAGGAGGCAGAAAAGGGCACAGGATTTTTGGAGGAAAATTTAAATTCTTTACAATAATGTGCCGGGTTTTCTTAAGGGCAATCGCCTTCTTTGTCCCAAAAGACCCAAACCACGAGCTTGTTGTTTGGTGGTGGTTTCTGTTTCTTCTGTTGTCTCATCCTTGGTTTCATCTTGAGCTGTGGCAGAAGCTTCTTCCTTGGAATCGGATTCTTCTTCTGAACCTGTAGGAATTTCTTCAGCAGGAGCAGCTTTAAAGGGAAATGGAGTATTAAATTGAGGGAAATGAAGTATTTACTTTTTAGTGATCTTACCTGTTGTTGTAGAGCCTACTTTGAGGCGTCTGTTGGCAAGCAGAGGATTTACTTTACGTGGAGCTACTGGTGGTGGAGCTACTTTTGGTTTGTTATCAGTCTTATGTATGCCACCTAAACGTGGACGATTTTTCAAGCGGTTTAAGCCACCAACATTGGCGGAGGCGGGCTCTTCAGCTGGTTTTTCAGAAGCTTCTTCACCTTCTCCTTTGACATCATTGTGATGTGAACTATCGGCAGCTGAATCTTCAGATTCGGCAGCAGCTGGTGCTTCTGTGGTGGTGCGACCGAGTTTCGCACGTCCTGGTAAACGACCACCGGCAGCACGATTTAGATTGAAACGTGAAGGTCTAACTGGTCCACTGTGACTGGGTGCTGGTGTAGAGGGTTTATCATCTACGCTATTATCGCTATCGTTAACTTCTTCTTCATGTTGAGGAGCTTTGGTAGTGGTGGTACGACTGCGGCCACGAATGTTAAGAGTGGGACGTCCTCTCAAAGTACGAGCAGTAGTGCTGGAAACAGTTTCTTCATGGGATTCATTGGAATCTTGGGAAGGAGCTTCAGTAGTTGTGGTACTGCCACGAATATTGAAACGATTGCGAGCTACAAAAGAAAGAGAATAAAAGTTAATTAGTAAATCAAAAAAAGGTTTGGTTCAAGTATTCAACTTACGTCTGTTACGTGAAAATCCAGAGCTAACGGGCTTAACTTCCTTGACTGAAACTTCTTCTTCCTGTTGAGGTTCTTCAGCAGCGGGGGCAGCAGTTGTTCTGGCACCAGGACGACCACGACCACCAATAGAAGGACGAGAGAAACGATCTAAAATGTATATTAATTTTAAAGTTTAGATAATTTTCCTCCTAAACTACTTACTTTTGCCAGTTTTGGGTGCCTCCGAAGGAGCTTCGGTAGTGGTAGTTGAAGGACTGTTAGCAGACTTAAGCTTGAAACGATTGCGACCAGTTGTACTACCACCACGTCTGCCACCATACAAAGAAGGAGCTGGTGTTGTTGTAGTAGTTGTGGTAGTGGTTGTAGTAGTAGTGGTAGTAGTTGGTTCAGGAGTAGTTGTTGTAGTGGTGGTGGTAGTAGTACTGCTGGGTTCCTCATCTACCACAGTGGTTAAAAGATCTTCACCATACATATCAGTGGTATCGGGTAAAATAGTGGTAACATCCATATCCGAATCAGTGGTCATATCCATATTGTTATTTTCATTGGTCAACAGAGCATACAAATCAAAAGCAGCCTTTTCCATGGCAGGTGTAGTTTGTTCAACATCCTCATCAGCATCCATGGCAGCTTCATCATCTTCCTTTTCTTGAGCCTTGGCAGCTTCAGCTTCTTCAGCATCTTTAGCGGCTGCTGCTATTTCTTGTTCAATGGTAATGGCCGATTTGGTATCATCAGAGTTACGTGAACTCTTCGCCTGTTTCTCATCGGTGTTGAAAGTTTCACTATCTACCAATTCCAAACTGGGACGTTTTACACTGATTTTCTTTTTCTCGGCGGCAGAATCGACAGAATCCAAAGCAGGTGTAGGAGGAACATCAACAGTTTTACCACGACTGGGGAAGCGTGTATTCTGAGGTAAACGTTCAGCTTCAATATCATCTTCAACATTGGAAGAACGACCTTTAGCTTTGCCACTTACCAAACTGTTGTCGGCTGGGGTAGCAGCAGTACTGCGTTCAATATTAGTATAACGTGACTTGCCTCTGGTTTCGGCTTCTTCACCATCTTCAGCTGCTGCACCTTTAGTCTTGGCATCATCTTCTTCATCTTCGTAGTAGTAAACATATTCATATTCATAATCCTGACCATTGGGACCCTTTTTAATTTCAATGCGTGATTTCTTGTTGTTCTCAGTACCAGCTGTTTCCAAAGCAATGGCTTGGTCTACAAAACCTACATTGATGTCATCATCTTTTTCCAATTCAGCTTTTTTCATGGGGGCAGCAGTGGTAAGCACATTAACGGGTGCTTCTGTAGCCTTTACAACTTCCTCTTCTTCTTCCTCTTTTTTGGCTTTGGCGGCTTCTTTAGCTTCTTCGATTTTCTTTTCTTCAGCTTTGACAGCAGCATCTACTTCAGCTTTAATAATTTCTAATTCAGCCTCTTCAATGGCACGTTTAGCTTCTATACTCTTCATAACATCTTCATTGATGAGGGCACTTAGAATAGGATTAAGTTCGGGTTTCTCTTTGGTGGGCAAGAGATTCATGTTTTCCACATCATAGTGATTGATAGAATGTGCGGTTTGGAATGAATCATCGCCTAAGCCTTCGGGACGTTTGTGAGATGTTTCAAAAGATACTGAAGATTCAACACGAACTTCGGTGGGTATCACAGTAGAATCAATAGAGTTTTCGGCTAATGCAAGACTTGCCACAAGACAACAAAGGAATCTAAAAAAAAAAAAAAAATAGAAAAAGACATTAAAATGTTTAATAAATTTAGGGTAAAAAGAAAAGATTTAAAATATTAATTTAAATATTTGTCATATGTTGATATGTTCAAAGACTGAGTCACATTTGGCTTAAGAAATGATGCAATAATTCAAATTTCAATAGAATACTGCTTTAAATAAAGATGACTTCATTTTGTGTTTGTATATTAAAACTCTTTAAAAGTTCTAACATTTTAATTTTACCACAATTTTTAAAGACTCTTGTCACATATGTGTTTATTCAACTATATATTTAACTTTACATTTAATCTTCATATAATTGTTAACATTGTCAGTTAAATGACAAATAATTAAAATACTTGAAATACTATGTACATACATCTAATCTAACAAACAGCATCTTAAAAAAAAACTCCTCCGCATTGCAAAGTCATGAGTGTATAATAAACGTTTTAAAATTTGTAATTTACTCTTAAAGGTAGACTACTTCAATAACCACATTTTTTTATTTCAACTTAACAAATACAATTTAATGGTTAGTAAAATATCTTGGTTGTTATAACGTTTTATATCTTTTATAATTATTTTTATAGCATTAATTCTATTTCATTATATTGTCGTCGTTTTCTTTAAATATTTCTTTTTGTTGTTTGTTTAATTTCAAAACAATTGTTTTTTTTTTTTTTTCTGTTTTTCCAAATGCTCATACGCGCGCGCCCACATTTATTACGGATTGTTGGCGCGCTGCAACTTTTTTGATTGTTAGTATTGTTTTCAGTGCAGTCTGTGAAATGTTAGTTGCTCTTTGACTTGTTTTGTCTTTGTTGTGGAATAAGTATGTGAGTCATGGTAATAGAATGTTAACCCATGACTGCTGATGATTTGGAAATTAATAAGGAAAATTATATAAGTTTTTTCTTACTAGTTGACTTGACATTATTGAAAAAAATATTTGGTCATTCCCAGTAAAAGCGATCAAATGCTTCCAAAAAAAGGACATTTTCATCGCTTCAAAGTGTATATTTTGAATTTTTTGAAATTCTTAATAATTCCTTCCAAAAAAGTGAAAATAAAAGAATTTTTAGCGGGAAAAAAGGTTAATAATTTCTAAGAAAATTAAAATTCTGTAGCTCTATTTCAACGAGCCATCGCCTAATGGAAATATTTTGACGTTCAAAAAAGTCCTAATTTAGGACAGAACTGGTTATTTTATGGAATTTTGCTCATAACTGATAGGTTTGTTGGAGCAATTTTTATAATTTTTAATAGTGAAAATATAATGATATCGATTCCAATATTAAATACTTCTTCGCAACTAGTCATCTTTAAACTGAAGTAGTTTTGATTTTAATTAGAATAAGGACTGAGATCGAAAAAATTTTAACACACGTTTTGCCTCTTATCTTTTTTAAATTTTAACATTTTTTTCTTGATCTAGATATCTTTGAAAAATATGTCCATTACTATTTTTAATGACAACCATGTTGAATTGTTGTGAGTTTGATCAAAATAAGTGACGAAAAAGATTTACGTGCTACAAATTATTAAAAATTTTTTATTTTACAAATAACACTGGGCAACAAAAAAAATTTTTTCTTCTTGCTCCTTCAAAAAAAAAAAAAAAAAAAAAATTAAAAATATGTGGACTAGATGGAATTCCGCATGCTAAACTCGAATCTGCTTTTAGTTTTCTCCCATCAGATCAAGATTTTTTTTTATGGGCGTGTCTAATATTGCGCCCTAAATAAGCCGATTACTCAGGTATATTTCACTATAACTCGAGAACGGTATGCATGATTGAAATAAATAATACACCAAAATATGTGGAATTGGCTTTAAGTCGTTCTACTAACAAATTTTTATTCGCCCAATAGTTTTGGAGATATTTCGAAATAAGTGTCCGAAAAAAATTTTTTCATGCTAAATTCAAGATTTCTTTTTTACTAAAACTTCTATTTAAAGTGAAAACATCAATGTTTCACTTTATCATCTTTATCTCAAAGCTGGCAAAACTACGAGTAAATAAAGCTACGTATCATAAAAATTTATGCACAAATCTTGATTGGATTCACAGTTAAGTTAGGATACCCATGCATACCTATAGCTAAGTAGAAATACACTAAAATTTTTTTATTAAATAAAAAACTAGGTGGATTAGGTGGAACTTAACGTGCTAAATAAGAATCAGGTTTTTATTTATTTATGGGCGTGACTACTATGACCCCGCCTTTAGGCAGTCACACTTGTATAACTTGAGAACGGTTTGTCCAATTAAGATAAATTAAACTCTAATATATAGTAATCTAAATTGTCTTTGAGCTGAGTTTACATAATTTTTTTGTCCAGTTAATATTTCCGTAGTTATTCGGTAATTAGTAACGAAAAACTATTATTTTTTTTTTTTGAAAAAAATGGTGAAAATTTTGATCCATAACTCTGAAATTCTTGATCGAACAAAAAATATTGTTGACGTATCTTGAAGACAATTTTCGTATGCGTCTTTTAGTGTAACATTTATCAAAATCGTGTAAACGTTTCTTGAGTTATAGTCTAAATTTGACAAACCATTATCGAATTTTATAATGTGATCGCTGAATAAGATGATGATATTAGTCATGCACATTAAAAAAATCAGTACGTGATAGAAAAAAAGTGAATGCAGATTCTTGCTTAACTCTTCAATATTCACCTATTTTAGTTTCAAGAAAAAATAATTTTATTTTTTTGACCACCACTGTATTTCTACGCAATTGTATGTAACATGGGTACTTTTACTTAACTGTGAATAAAATCACGATTTGTGCATCAATTTTAAAGATACATGCCATATTTTATTCGCAGCATTACCAGCTTTAAAATAAAGATGATAAACTGTAACATTTTAGATGTTTTCATTTATTAACATAAATTTTAGTAACAAAAAAATCTATAATTTTGCTTGAAAATGATTTTTTTTGGACATTTATATCAAAATAACTTCGAAACTATTGAGCACATAAAAAAATTAAATTTGGGTGATTTGAAGATATTTTTAGTACGCATCTTTTGGTGTATCACTTATGTCAACCGCATACACTGTTCTTGAGTTATGAGGAAATATATTAAAGTAATGGCTTTACTATGGGCGAAATATTAGACGCGCCCATAAAAAAAATCCAGACCTGATGGAAAAAAACTGAAAGCAGATTGGGAAGATCAAGAAAATTTAAAGCATATTGAAAAGATTTCCAAACACTTCTGATAGAAAAGCAGCCCGGTTACCTCTGAGCTCTGACTATTTAGTGCGAAAATTTAAAGCCAATGCAGGCTTGAAAATATACAAAGTCAAAAACTTCCAGACTGGAATGCTGCAAAAAATTTAGAAGCCAGGAATATGACACGGAAATTAAAATCAAATTGCATACAAGGCACTCCTTATATAAAATATTATTCAGTTTGAGCACTTTTGTGCTTTTGTGTAAAAAAAAAATAAAATTTTTGAGTCCGCTATGGAAAATTTCATACAACTCTGTCATTTCTAAATGGATTTCTTTGAATTACAATACTAAGTTTCTCGAGTTGATATGCTACACATGTGTACAAAAAGAAATTGAATAATTATACTGTGGGCTTGACAACAAATTTTTCAACATACAGAATATTTCTCAAAACTTATTTTTAATCATGAGAATTACCAATATTTTTGATAACTGGAGGTGTATTTTAAAACAAGTATTTATATTAACTTATATACCCTTCATTATATGTGAAGGATATAAAAAGGATGTATAATTTATTCAAATGGAGGAAACTTGTCTAAAGCTATATCACATTTTAAAATATTTGAAATTTGAAGTCTTTAATTTTAAAACTTATTATTTGTTGAGATTAATTAAAGTACATTTTCAACTATTTAATCCACTCTAGGGTTAATTGTGCTATAAATGACAAACTAGGAAATTGTTGTACTACAAAAGTAATTAATGTGGCCATTACAATGGATTTTTAAATAGCATTTATTTCTAAATTTTTTTATAAACAAATATAAAAAAATTTGTAAAAAATATAATAATAAAAAACCCATTACACACTTTTAACAATAAACTTTATTTATTTCAATGTAACTTTGTAATACTGGCCCATATTACAAATATCAAATAAATGTTACGTATGATTAGGTTTTCAATGGTGGTTGGGTGTTGGTTACTTATTTTTTTTTTATATTTTTAATGGTTTTGTTATTTGCTAATGATAAAATGATTTAAAAGTGTACAAAATGAAAAAAAAAAAAGAAAAAAAAAAGATTAAATTATATAATTTCAAACAAAAGGAATTGTTCATATATTTGGTAATTAAGATTAACACTTTAATAATGGATTGGTATAATAAATATAAGATTATATGTATCATATGATGTTAAAAATTATAATAAGTGACCGCAATTATAAAAGATTGAAAAATATTGGTTTATTATTAACTAATTTTAAAAGAAATCAAACAGAAAATGGACACTATTTAATGCACTAATGCCAAATCTTAATTATTTGAGAGTGATTGAAATTTTAATATTTTATTTAGTTGTAAATATGTTGGACTTACATTTAATTTCTTTACAACCCAGAGAAAAAAAAAAAAAAACGACCACATACGTGTTGAAAATGATACCATTCAGTGTCAATAGTGGAACAGCCCCGTATGTGTTCAAACTCAACATTGCGTGTTCAAATCTTAACGAAAATTGATACCTAATTAGCATCAAGTTGAAAACAATTCGCTTTCAAATTATTAAATGCATTATGTTTTCTATTATACTGGTCGAAAAAAATTTTTTTCGTGCTCCTTCAAAAAAAAAAAAAAAAAATATGTGGACTAGATGGACTTCCGCATGCTGAACTCGAATCTGCTTTCAGTTTTTTCCCATCAGGTTGAGATTATTTTTATGGGCGTGTCTAATATTGCGCCCTAAATAAGCCAATTACTCGAGTATATTTTAATTTAACTCGAGAACGGTATACACGAAAATAAAATTGTCTTTAAGTCGTTCTATTAACAAATTTTTATCCGCTCAATAGTTTAGAAGATATTTTGAAATAATTGTCCGAAAAATTTTTTTTCGTGTTAAATTCCAGATTTCTTTTTTTTTATTGAAACTTCTTTTTAAAAGTGAAAACATCAAAAATGTTTCAGTTTATCATCTTTATCTCAAAGCTGGTAAGACTGCGAGTAAATAAAGCCACGTATCATAAAAATTGATGCACAAATCATGATTGCATTCACAGTTAAGTTAGGATACCCATACATACCTACACACAGTGGGGTCAAACGCAAATTTTTTGGTAATAAATCAGTATCTCCTAAACTACTTGTTGGATTAAATTTAAATGTATGGAAGAGTTGCAGAGGAGGACCTAAGCTTTGAGAAAAATTATCTTACAGTCACCCTGTGATAACACAAGAAAATCTACAGAAATTGACTACCTCGAGTATGTAAAAGATTAAAAAAATCGTAACTTATAAAAATGAAGTCCGATTTTAAAGATTTTTATATTTCTGTAAAGTGCTTGGCAAGATAATGAAAAAATAAGCATACTCACCCAAGTTATCTCTTACAGTTAAAAAGATATTTACACTTGAATTTTGGATTTTTTGCCTCGACTTTCTTTCGTTTTTCGGGAATAAGTCCTGGGATATATGAGGTAAAAATTTTTTAAAAATATTTTGTAATTTGCTATATATTTCAAAATAACATTCTGAAAGAATTTTTGGATTATCTGATCTGATTCAAAGTCAGCTCTCTGACATTGGTATGAAAAATGGCGAAAAATCAAAAATTCAAAATTCAAGTGTAAATATTTTTTTAACTGTAAGAGATAACTTGGATGAGAGCTTATTTTTTCGTTATCTTGCCAAGCACTTTATAGAAATATAAGAATCTTTGAAATCGGACTTCATTTTCGTACACACCGTTCTTGAGTTATGAGGAAATATACTAGAGTAATGGCCTTACCATGGGCGAAATATTAGACACGCCCATAAAAAATAATCCAGACCAGATGGAAAAAAACTGAAAGCAGATTTGTGTTTATCAAAATGCATCAAGTTCAACTATTCGTCTTTGGTGGACAATTTTTTTTGTTGACCAGTGTTACCAATGTGTCCACAACCGTGTTAGATATTGAATTGAAATTTTTCCCTCAGTATTGTTCATAGGAAAAAATTTAAAAATAACTTTTCAAAGCCAAATTAACTTTAAATTTACAAATTTTGATTTAATTCAAATTTTACGAAATCACTTTTTCTCCAACCTCAAAATTTTAAATAAAGTTTTAAAACTTGCAGAAAACTTCACCTTCTCAGATAAAGAGCAGAAACAAAAACCTACAAACTAAAACTAATTAGTTCACTTGCATGCACATTTATGTATCTGTGTCTCTATGTTTTTTTATATCTAGATGTTATGATGAAAGATGACACACATTTGAAAGAAGAGGAGATTATGATGTTTTTGCATTTTTCTTTGTTGTAGTTGTATTTTTAGCAAAGTCAAGTCAGATTGCAATTTAAAATATCAACCAGTGCTGCTACTTGCTGTTGGCAATTTGATATGTTTGTATAAATATGATACATGCAACTAATTTGGCGAAAGGGTTTTATTATTATTTTTTTTCTTGTTGTCTGTTGGTTAAATGTTGCACAGTATGCTCTTGCTGCAGCTACTAATGTTGTTGTTACAGTTACTGTGAGTAGCAGTTTTTGCACAACACCTTCAAAATGCAGTAATACTCCAATAACAAATACACAAAGAAACAAAAAAATAAGTTGTATTGGTACTCAAAGTACAAAAGCAAAATTGGTACCAATAATGAACCGGTTTAGTTGCTATACGGTCACCTTTAAAAAATAACTTTAATAAAAAAAATACATAATATTACCCCGTTAATAAGATTGTCTGTTTAAATGTCTATCTTTATGTCTGTCTATCTATCAGTAAGTTTATTATGGTTTAATATTAAAAACAAACTCCCCTTTCAGTTAGAAGGTAAACCAGATAACTTAACAAATGTTTTTTAATAGCAAAAAAAAAAAAAAAAAAATATTGAACCAGCTTTAAGTAAACTGGTAAGTAATTTAAGCAACCAACCGACCAACTACTCAGCAATTTAACTCAACCAGTCAGTTAGCCAGCCAGCCAGTTAGTTCAGCAACAAGTTTCTTGCAAAAGCTGCAAAACTTAGCGCAGCGATCTAATGAAACCTGCAAGTCTTGACCAAAAGTTTTAAAACTTTTCGAAATATCTAAAAAATAAATCCCGGTCTCTTTTCTACGTTTTCAACTTTTGCATTTACTGCTAAACTTTGGGAGATGTCAATCTACCATAATTTACTCTTTTTTTATTATTTTTATTGTTGTTTTTTTTTTTTTTTGCTTTTTGCACTTAACTTGTCTTAGACACGGCAACATATACACACAATTCATGACTACTATGTATTTGATTGCAGTTCAATACATTTCTTTCTCTAAAAATATAACGGCCGTTAGCCTTGATTTTTTTTTGTATTTTTTTGTATATTTTATTGTTGAAATATTAATTTAACTTGTCCATTTGTTAAATCATCGATCGAGGGAGCAAGCCGCTTTAATTTATAAGATGTTTTTATTTCTTTGTATTTTTTTTTTTACTTTTTCTTTGTTACTTTTGTTTAATGTTGTTTATCTAAAGTAACTTTGGCATTTAAAAGAAAATGAAAACAAGCAATGCGAATTGAAATTGTAGTTGTTTTGTTTTTTATTATTTTGTATTGTTAGTCTAACGTTTTTCATCATCATTAGTCAGTATTATTAATAAATAATCGGCTTCTTTACTGGTAATTTGTTAGGTTGTTTTGTTTTTCTTTCTGTCTTTAATGCAGCTTTTAGAGTTGCTAATTATTGGTGGGGGGTAAAAGTAGATGGCATGTATATAAAGTTATTATAAAATATTATTGTTGTTTAATTATCTAAGAGCAGTAAAGTAGAAATTCAAATTACAGCTGCCATAACTAGATCAAGTCTAGTATTGTTCAAATAAACACAAATCAATTATATTGTTATAATTCCAGATTAAGTTTAATATACATTATACATATTTTTAGAATAGGGTAGGGGATTGGGGTAAAGTGGAGCATACTTTAATCTTACTATAATAAAATACCAACCATAAATATTTTAAATGGAATTGTTATATAAGGAGTGAGATCGAAAAGTTCCTAACATACATAATATTCAATAACATGGAAACGGTTGATCTTAGAGTTTTCATTATTTTTTTAATCATTTGATAATTTAGCACAGATCACAGAAATATATAATTTTTATGGTTCTAACCACTAATTATAAAATTGTGGATCATTTTTGAAAACCCTTTCTTTGGAGATTTGATAGTTGCTTCAGTCACTTTTTTGGAACAGTGTGCACATCTTCTGTTAAAATCTTTGGTATTTTGGGACACCTTTTTTGTGCTCTTGAATTCACTTTTCACATGAGCTCAATATCTCTCTACTGGTCTAAGCTATGAACAATTTTGAATATTGACCTCTCTTGGTACTAAAACTATGTTATTGATTTGGTACCACTCCAGAGCTTTCTTACCGTAGTGACATGATACCAAGTGGGTCCAAAAATATGTGGACACGTTGTGCTTTCTTAAGAAAAGAAGAAGTCTTTTTTGCAAATATTCCTTTATGCATATTTTGGTATTTATAGATCCGAATGTATCAAATGACTTTCCTGTTTTGCCGCAACTGCAAAAAGCTTGTCATACTATGAATTTTGTAAGAAATTTTTGCTGCTTTTCGGTCTTAAACTTATCTCCAACATTGCTTCGAGCATTAGCAATAAAAATTTTTGAGACATAAGTTGCGAAGATTCTGCCAGCACCTACGTTTCTTCGTCAATTATACAGCTTGTGTATTTTTGTATGAAATTTGGTTTTAAATTCCGAGTCCTATTTTTGGCTTATAATTTTTTTTTTTTTTTTTGCAGAATTCCAGTTTGGAATTTTTTGAACTTTATATGTTATCAACTTTCCCATTAGCTTTAAATTTTTGCACCAAATAGTCGAAGCACTGAGAAAACTGAGCTGATTTTCTACCAGATGTATTTGGATTTCCTTTCAATATGCCTTAAATTTTCTGGCCTTCCCAAAATCATGTGGTCCTTTTTTCTTACCGAACTAGGTTTCACATCAATAGTTAAATTCTCCTGATACTGTTTAATAACATTAGAAACGGTTTTACGGACGACATTTAATCCTGTGGCCAATTATTTGTAAGACCTATTTGGATTTTTTGAAATTTTTTAATAACTTGTAGGACGTAAATCATTTTCGTCACTTATTTTGATGAAAATAAGGACAAAATAACATGGTTGTTATTAAAAATAATAACTGAAGTATTTTTCCATGATAACTAGATAAAAAAAAAAAAAATTTGAATATTGATTCCGAAAAAAGTTATAAGGCAAAATGTGTGTTAAGATTTTTTCGATCTCACTCCTTAGAATGGATTGGATTAGAATTAGAACTAGAATTTATCAGCTCTGCACTAAATAATCCACAATTTTGTTAGAGGTACAACTGATATATTTGTATTTTTTTTTTTTTTTATTCTAAAGCGTGCAGTTAACTAATTCGATATTCTTCTATATGAATTAGTTCTGTTAGTTGAAAATAAAACGGTTCTAAACTCGAAATTGCTTATGAGCAACTTTGGGCTCGAAAGGGTTATTATTAATATCTCAAAATACAATTAATCTCTTACAATGAAAACTTGTGTGGACCTAGAAGAGATAATACTAAATAATACATTATTTACTATAGATCATTATAAAATTATATGGTAACCATATTATGTCCGTCCGGTTGTCTTTCTAGAAGGGGAATACTAATTAAGTCTGTATATAAAAAAAAAAATAAATAATAAAAAATAAATAAATTTTATACAAAATTGAGAATAATATTTTTCTTTTCAAAAAAATCATAAAAATCAGAAAGTGTCAAAAATTCAAATTTTTATTTTTTAACCATAAAGATAAATTTAAACAAGACATATTTAATTACATAGAAATATTTAAAAAATCATAAAATACTTTTTAATACATATTTCTATGTATTTTACAAATGAGTATTTTCACTATATTTTTTAATAAAATCAACATTTATCTTGTTTTATTTGCAACAAATTTATCTTTATGATTAAAGAATAAAAAATTGAATTTTTGACACTTTCTAATTTTTATGATTTTTTTTTTAAATATTTTTCTCAATTTTGTATAAAATTTATTTATTTTTTTTTTTTTCAGAAAATACATTTAATATCTTTATAACTGTTGACCGTATTAAAAAGTAATGTAAGAACGGCTTGAAGACAATTTTAATTGAACTATTTTGATATTTTTTGTAATAAAATCAGACAAGTCGTTTTCGAGATATGCTTCAATGCAACCTCCCTAATATTAAAAATCGCGATTTATCGCGAGAACTAAATTCAATTCAAAAAAAGTGGATTAGAAGGCTTAGTATTTATTAATACCGTGTATCCGAATTGACTGAGAAACTCCGTGAGACAGATTTTTTGTATACCCACCATCAAAGAGATGGGGGTATATTGATTTTGTTATTCCGTGTGTAACATGTCAAAAAAATCATCTCAGACCCCGTAAAGTATATATTTTCTGGGTCCTGGTTAGATTCTGAGTCGATCTAGCTATGTCCGTCCGTCTGTCCGTCAGTTGAAAGCAAGATAGGGGTCGAACAGGACAACGTAAGGGGACGAAATTTGACTCAGATATTTACCTTATATAAGGTATGTTTGGTATTGAAAATGAGCAAAATCGATTAATAAAAAAAATTATGGGCAAAATACTAGAAACACAGGGGTCCGTTGTAGCTTCATTTTATTCTTTTCTGCTTATATCTCTTAGATAAAAGCATGTACGATAACGAAATTTACATTTACAGGTAGTTCTAGGGTCGATATAAACATGGAAACAAAAAATGGGAGTGGTCCGTCCAATTAACCGCCCACCCCCCATGTTGAAACGTCAAGGAATTTTTGTACAAATAGTTCAAGGACCAATGTAATCTCGGAAACAAAAAATTTGAAAAAATTGATGGTGGATATATAGATTCGGCCGAGCCGAATATAACATTAGCGCTTGTTCATTTTGTAACTTTGTGTTATCATTGTTTAAATCAATTAATTCCATTCCTCATTCCTTTAAATATCATGCATTTTTGATATATATATTTTTAACTTATTTAATTAAATAACCATAAATCTCAAATTCAACGAGAGTTTGCTAAATAGTTTCCAAATGGATTTAACTCATATTAACTATTATTATTGAAAGTAGTATTATGATTACACTGGTCGACAAAAAAAATTGTGCTCCTTCAAAAAAAAAAAAAAAAAAAAAAAAAAAAAAAAATGTGGGGACTAGATGGTATTCCGCATGCTAAACTCAAATCCTTTGTCAGATTTTTTCAGGTTCAGGTCAAGATTTTTTTATGGGCGTGTCTAATATTACGTAATAAATAAGCCGATTACTCAAGTATATTTCACTATAACTCGAGAACGGTATGCACGATTTATATAAATAATACACCAAAATATGTGGAATAAAATTGCCTTTAAGTCGTTCTTCCAACGAATATCCGCTCAAAAGTTTTGGAGATATTTCCAAATAAGTGTCCGAAAAAAAAATTTTCATGCTAAATTCAAGATTTCTTTTATTTACTAAATAAAGCCACGTATCATAAAAATTGATGCACAAATCTTGATTGGATTTGTGTGTGGACAGTTAAGTTAGGATACCCATGCATACCTACAGTTAAGTGGAGATACACTACTGGGCAAAAAAAATCTTTTTTTGTCTTAAATAAAAAATAGGTGGTAGATGGAATTTAATGTGCTAAATAAGACTTAGCTTTTACTTTTTTTCTATCAGGTATACATTTTTTTTTTTATGGGCATGAATACTATGACTACTGGCAGTCACACTTGTATAACTCGAGAACGGTTTGTCCTATTAAGATAAATTAAACTCCAATATATAGTGACTTATATTGTCTTTGAGCTGAATTTACATAATTTGTTCAGTTAATATTTCGGTAGTTATTAGATAATTAGTAGCGAAAAAATTTGATCCATAACTCTGAAATTCTTAAGCGAATCAAAAATATTGTTGACACACCTTGAAAACAATTTTCGTATGCGTCTTTTGGTGTATTATTTATCAAAATCGTGTAAACGTTTTTTGAGTTATAGTCTAAATTTGACAAACCATTCTCGAATTTTATAGTGTGACCGCTGAATAAGGTGATGATAATAGTCACGACCATAAAAAAAAAAATCAGTACGTGATAGGAAAAAAGTGAATGCAGATTCTTGTTCAATTCGTCAAAATCCACCTAGTCAACCTATTTTTGCATGTAACATGGGTATTTGTACTTAACTGTAAATAAAATCAAGATTTATTCCTCAATTTTTAAGATACATGCCTTATATAGTATATAAAAAAATCTAAAATTTTGCATGAAAAAAATTTGTTTGGACACTTATTACGAAATAATTCCGAAACTATTGACCACATAAAAAAAATTAATTTGGGGTGATTTGCAGATATTTTTAGTCCGCATCTATCACTTATGTCAATCGTACACACCGTTCTTGAGTTATAATTAAATATACTAGAGTAATGGCCCTACTGTGGGCGAAATATTAGACATGCTCATAAAAAAAATCCAGACCTGATGGAAAAAAAACTGAAAGCAGATTCGTGTTTAGTACATCAAAATACATCAAGTTCAACTATTCGTCTATGTTGGATGATTTTTTTTGTCGACCAGTGTTATTAGTGTAAGATGTTGTTAATTTCTCATTGAAGATAAAAATGTTGCAGAAATTAAAAACCCAGTGCCATTGCTGGTGAAGGTTATAAAAATGATAATCTGAAAAGAAGGTACCATTGCCCCTGGTCCTATCCGTCCCATTTTAATTTTAGATGTTAAGGTTGATGAGAAAGTTGCTTCTACAAAATATATTCCCCCACTAGAGCGTGTTATTAGCCGTATACCAAAATACAAATAAAAAAATTATTTATTTCAAACTTAAAACATACTTAAACATATTATTTAAATTAAGCAGATTTTTTTTTTGTCATTTCATAGTTTTTCTTTTTGCAATTAATAAACCAATTTAAAAAAACATATCATTTAAAAAGCCAAACAAATAATCGTTAAAAGTTTTTGTCATTGTCTAGCGGAATACATTTATCAAATAACTTACATATAACAAGATTTTTTATGGAATATTTTTTTTTTTTTTATAAATAAATGAAATTCCAACAAAAAGGATTTATTTGTTGTAGCTAATGAATAAACATTTAATGATATTTAAATGCTAAAATAAATAAATAAATGAAATGATATTATAATTAAATCAATATAAAACTTGATTGAGTAGAATTTTTTCGTAAAAAAACATGCTGTTTAACACATTTTTTATGCTAATTTTATTTATTTTTAAATTAAAATTTAATGATTTTAAAAAAAGCGTGAAATATAAAATGGAACTAAGATTTTAATTTCCGCTTTGATTTTAAAGTGGAATGATATCTTGTTTTTATTAATTTATTATGTAAATGTCTTCAAATTTGAAGAACATTAAAACAGAAGATTATTTTTTAGAAGCAAAGATAAACTTTAAGAAGATATTATGACATCACATTAAGTTTAATAAAAATTTGAATGTCGTAGGTTTAACCAGGTTTGCCATCTAATAGATAATTTCAAAAAGCCCAACCTAGAAATTCTAGTTATACGCAAATACCAAGCCAAGAATTTAATTTTATTAACAAATAGAAGTTGGTATTTAAATGAATACAACTTTTTTTAATTTTATGCAGAAGAACTTGTTTCTTTTTTTTCTTTAATCGGTTTCAGTTTCAATTAATTTCCATTTCATCAGTATATGTATATTGCGTAACCCACAAAGAAGGGGGAAAAAACAGATAAAGATACAAAAACTCCCAGCTACAAATGAAACTGAAAATGCGTGCAAGATTGCAAGAGCAATTGCGATGAATGTGTATAACAACCAACCAACCAGTTTCCTTTTTTTTTTTTTTTTTTAAACAAAACTTTTTGAAATGCAGCTGACCTCCAGTTGTTGCATTTGCAACAGGATTAATTATACAACAACGTCCTTGAAATAAACGATTATTTTCAGTTTATTGTTGCTCTTATTGCTGTTGCTACATTTGTCTTCCATCAGGTCTTATTCCTTTGTAAATGATCAGCAACATGTTTGTAAAGGAATTGGTTAAATACGTTGGTATACTTGGAGTAAGTAATTTGCTATCATCATAAGTGATTGTACTATATACACAGAAAATTACTCTTACACACACAAACACACTCACACAGGGAGAATCATCCATTACATGTATTATAATTTGCATCCATTACATGTTCACAAATTAAATTAAATAAAATAAAAATAATGAAAACACATGAACGAAAAACACTTTTAAAGATGCTGCAGCAGTTTGTATTCACAGACACATAATGCGATTGTTGTAAAATAAAAACTGTTGCATTCAATGTTGTTCATGCAATTATTAAGATGATTTTAGTAATTTAAGACATCGCTTTTATTTTATCTTTAGTCTATATCTTTGTGTCTGTCTGTCTGCCTGTCCGTCCTTCTGTCTGTTTATCTACTCAGGCTTAAAAATCGATCATGCACATTGTTGTGTTAAATTAAATAAAGTATTTTATTTTTTGCTATTGTTGTTTATAATTTAATATTGTATTTTAAATTAGTTTTAAGACTTTGAAGTTTGTTTTTTTTTATTGCACATGTGATCGATCTTAATGCTAAGAAACTTGTTGATGTTCTGTAACATTGGTTAGGGGAAAAAGTTATTTCAACTAAATGTATTTTTATTTTTTCATGCTCAATTTTAAAATAACAAATCGGATTTTTGCATAACGATTTTTTATAGATAAATATCTTTAAATAAGTAAATAAATGGCGTTAATCAGTTGAAATTAAAATTAAATTTTTTACATTACATTTTTATAAACATTATGAAATAAAATAAATTTAAAATGGACGATTAATAAAGCTATCAAATGGTCCAATAAATTTATCTGAAAATTACACTTTGGACTTTCATACCCAGTCGGAAAAAAAAGCGCTAAAGAGACATTCTAAAATACTTTAGGATACACAAGGCATACCACTCGCATTCCAACATAATTCTTTTTTACACGGCGTGTCATTTGAGGCAAGGCCTTCCTTCTCTCTTTAAAAAAGAAGCGAGAAGTCAAAACCACTTAAATAAATATACTTTCTTATGTTCAGTGCTATTACAAAAGAGTCTCAAATATAATTAAAAAAATACATGTAGACTTCCTTCTCTATCAACACTTAAAATAAGACTTAATGGTTTTAAACTTTGTAAGTCTCGCAACTGCAATTTTTTATGTTTTTATATACCTTCTATTTCGCAATAAATGAAAGGGAAACAAGAATTAGTACGGATTTTTTTAAAGGAAGCCGAGGCATTCTTTGAGGAATTTTTATTGAAGGCAAAGTGGAATGTGTTTAAAAATTGTTCAGAGAGGCATTCACAAAGGCCTGCGAAAGGAAACAGTAACATATTTTCCTGCTGGGTATATATGCAGTGAACTGCATTACCAATGGAAGGTAACATAAAATATAATTTCAGCATTTTTCTGTATATTGCTTAATTTAAATTTATTTACATGTCTCGTTCTAAATAAAAATATATATATATATTATATATAATTTTAAAGGAAATTATGTCCTTTTTACTATTTGATAATTTAAAGAAGACTTTTGTTAAAATAAATCTAAAGAAATAAAAATTATGCTTACAGGAATGTATATCATAAATTTAAGTCCGAATATCAGCGAAACGGTTACAGGAATCAAATTAATTTTTAGACACGTAATAAAATAATTTGTGATGAATTCAGAAATGCAAATATCAGCCAAATTTATTTATTTTTAAGATCGAACATTTTATTATTGAGATTTTATTTTTTTCACTAAATCAACTTTTGTGATTAAATTTACCGGTTGTCACATTTTTTTCAGAAACTTGAAAAATCTATTCAATATTGTTACCAAAATGATTCTAAAATTTAGAACTTTTTAATAATTTTCTTTTAGACTCGAAAAGTTGAAATTTTGTTAAAAAATTTATCGCTTTCGACCACTGTTTTAACGCTTTCGACCACAGTTTTTACAAGATTGCACTTAAACGCTTTCTTAAAATTTATACCTTCAGAAAATGTTATAAAATATGAAATTTTTTTAACATAAAAAAACATCGAATAGTGTTAATAAACAAATTATTTCTTCAGCATAATACAGAAAATGATCAGAATTTTTCTAAACAAATTTCGAATATTTATTGAAAAAGTTATATAAACTTGGTTCACTATAGTTTCGTCTGTGCTTCAGTTACATACTTCCACCAACAATATTCTGAAATCTTAATTCCTTCTCTATTGATGTTCCAAGTTTCATCGTTACAACAGCTTAGAAGATCCTTGAGCAAACTGTGCGTAAAATTTCATTACAGCCTTTGCAACAACTAATTTGTTTACAAAACTTACATGAAACAACAGATGGACGGACGGCAGGACGGATATCGTAAAATGGGCACAGTAGGCTTTTCTGAATATTTAAAGGGGTATAGTGTAGGACCATTATTTTAAAGCATTATAGAGGTCATCCCAAATGCCACATGTCTATTTTAGAGGACACCTTTGAGACGCGATTCTATGCTTTTAGAGGTTTTATACTATCTTGTATAAATTTAAACAGAATGCCAGAGATATTTTCTTAATAACACTGGTCGACAAAACCAAAAAAAAAAAAGAAAATTCTCCAAAGACGAACAGTTAGACTTGATCGATTTTGATGTGCTAAACACGAATCAACTTTCACTTTATTTTCTATCATGACTAATAACATCACCTATTCAGCGTTCCCACTATAAAACTCGATAATGGTTTGTCCAGTTTAGACCATAACTCAAGAACTGCTTGCACGATGATAAGTGAGATGCAGACGAAAATTGTCTTCAAGGTATGTTATTATTATTTTTTATTCGCTTAATAATTTCAGAGTTAATAATTATTTTTTATTTTATTAGAATTATATAATACAATAAATGATATTATATAAATAAAGAAAAGAGAGTGCGAGCGACAATGGCCTTCGACTCTAGTAGTTAATAATTATAATTACGGAATTATTAAGTCAACAAAAAATTTTATGAATTTAAATCGCTATCTATCGGCGTTTCATTTATCTAAATTGGAAAAAATGTTTTCGAGTTATACAAGTGTGACAGTAGTCATGTCTATAAAAGAAAATCTGTACGTGATAGAAAAAAATGAAACAAGATTCTTGTTTAGCACGTTTAATTCTATCTAATTCACTGATTTTATATTTAAGACGAAAACATTTTGCCCACAAGTGTATCTCCACTTAATTGTAGGTATACATGGGTATTTTCACTTAACTGTGAATGAAATCAAGATTTGTGCATCAATTTCAATGATACATGCTTTATTTTATTCGCAGCATTAATAACTTTAAGATAAATATGATAAACTGAAACATTTTTATGTTTTCATGTTTAAAAAGAAATTTTAGTAAACAAATTGTTTTAAATTTTGAATGGACTATTGAGCGGATAAAAATTTGATCGAATAATCGGCTTATTTAGGGCGAAATATTAGACACGCCCATAAAAATACTCGACCCGATGGGAAAAAACTGAAAGCAGATTCGTGTTTAGCATATCGAATTCTATCTAGTCCACACATTTTTTTAAACAGGACGAAAAAAGAGTTAAACTGTTTAGGAATTTTGGCATATTTTTGTATATTTTGAGCTTAACAACATATTTGCAATGAAAAAACATATTTTATTTATAATGAAAAAGCTTATTTTTGAAATATTTTTGCATATTTAATACTTATCAGCTTAATTTTGCATATGTTACAATAAAAAGCATAATTTTGGATTATTTACTAAATTTTTCACTCAAGAGTGTTTTTACATAATTGGACGTTAAGCATTTGTTTTTTAAAATTATTTTTATTTTTTACTTGAAATATGTTTTTCAAATCCAATTACACAGAAGAAAAATATTTTCCAACAAATTTCAATTAAAGTATCTGATTAATACTTTAATTGAATTTTTCTTATGATATTGAATTATACAATCAATTAAATTATAATTAAATAATTTACTCAAAATCGAAGTATTCTAACAAATTATTTTAAAAATTTATATAAAAAAATTTTGAATTTTAGTTTCAATAATGTTTAATTATTTTATTAATTGAAACTCAACCTATTAAAAAATGCTAAATTCAATTACTCAGATGCTCACATAAAAAAAATTGTCCATTAAACGATTTACCAAAGATAATAACAATATTAATTACTACTTTAATTGTATCAATTATTCAAATGATCAAAATTCAAATTTTTAAATATTTTTTATAAAAGAATAAAACAATCGGCTTTCATTTTGTTCCTTATTGTATCAGTTAATAAATTAATCAAATACAAATATAAAATTAATAAATTTAACATATAATTGATTAATATGAATGATTTTTTAATGGATGAATTTCAATTAATAAAATAATTGAATACGTATTATTCGTAATTAAAATTGAATTTTAGAATTTTCTATGTAAAATTTGAACTTAATTTGTATTATTTTGAACAATTAACTTAATTATAAAGATATTTGAAATTATTTTAAAATTTTAATTAATAATTTAATTGACATTTTTTTTTCGAAAATATTTATTTCTGATTAACTAATAAAAAGACTTTATTTTTTAATAGAAATATAAGAAAATTTAAAATTTAATTATTCAAATAATTGAGGCAATTAAAAAAGTAATTGAAACATTTCAAATTTTTTACAAATCGTTTAATTGACGAAATTTTTTCTTTCAAAGATTCAATTTTTTTTATCAGCTTTAAGTATTTTAAAAAGCAAAAAATATTTTTTTTCAGCAAATTGAAAGAGAACCGGTTCAAAACTAGTCACGTGACAGGTTCTCAGGGCTAGTCACCGGTTCCAGTTCCGGAACTTTATATGGGAGAAACCTGTCTCTTTCACATGGGGTTGTCATTGGAGGTGGCTAATTAACACCTTGGGACAGGTCACAGGACATGTTCAAAGTCGAGTATTAAATAAAAATTTTAAGAAAAATTTTAACTTCTTAAACTTTTTTTATTTATTTTTTATTTCTTTTAAATTTGTTTTAATTAAATTCTGCTTTATAATTTTTCGTTAAAGTCGATGACGGCACCCCGAATCGAACCCACGTTCTTCTGTCGTATATTATGTTATTTCGAGCACTTAACATGTCTGTTAGAAATTGACTCTCAACTGATATTTAGTGAGTGTGGTGATGTCAACTGGTTCTCAACTGGAACTTTGGTGACGAGTTAGGTGTCAATTGGTACTCAACCGGTACTGAGGGACCGGTCCATTACTGCAATTGGCACAAACTTTCCGCAGGGTAATTTTACCAGAAAAAAATTACATTTTAAGAGCATATTTATAAAATTTAAGGGTTATATTTTCCGAGAATTTTTAATGCGCATAAACAACTTCATATAATATATTTTTGATTGACCTGATTGGTTAATGACATTATGATAAATGTGCTCAAAAATCAATAAATCTAAAAGCATATAATTTTTTTCAAACAACAATTTGCAGGATGAATCAAATACATACGTTCAGAGGTCAATTATAAATAAGGGCTGAATTTCAGAAGGAATAGTGCGAAAAAAAATGTTTTGCTGTAAATTATGTATTTCGAACTTTAACTATAGATTATTCCTATTAATTAAAAAAAGTTGAGAAGTTTAGTAAAAAATATGCGTTCATTTAAAACCATTTAATTTTATTAAAAAGTTAAATCAAGGTGTAAAATTCATGATAACAAGAGCAATGATCAGTTGTCTAAAATTGTTTTTTAAACTTTGTAGTAGTTCATGTATAGCATAACAAATATAATTATTATTTACTTATTAAAAAATTTAATATAATGACTTTAATTAATAACTTAAAGAATTCACATTTTTTTTGTTTAAAAAAATCACACTATGTTTTATTATATAATTTATTTTATAAATACAAAAAAATTAAATCTTAAATCTTTTAATCATGAATTAAACAGTGCATTAAGTTGAACACACAGTTACTTTAAAAATAACAAAAATACTTTTGTGTAGTAAAACATTTGTAATGACTTAAAGTTAACTTAAACATAAGTTTTTATTTATTATGTCATAAATATTTAGTAACCACAACTAAGTAACTATAACAGCAGCATTAACTTGCTAGCTAATATCTTAAAAAATATTTACAGTTAATATATTATTGCTTGTTGGTGCTGCAAATGGCATTTTTTTTTAATTACCAAAGACACATAATTTAATTAAGCGCGAATTAAAGATTTAAACCCAACATTAAAAAAAAAAAAAAACTGAAAAGAAAAACATAATGGGGTTTTTGTTTTCTTTGAAAAAGTTAGTTTTTTTATGTTTTTATTGGCAAAAACTTAATTTTTTTTCCTTATTTTCCTCTTATTTAAAAAGAGGTGCTGTGAAGTGTTTGGCAAAAGTAAAACAAATTACATCGCATTGGAAAGAAAAAAACTAACTGCTGAAAAAACATAATAAATTCAACACTTGAGTGCACCTGAACCATAAAATAAAAAAATACAAAAGATGAACGTTGAATTTGTTTTTCTTTTTTGTTATAATTTTTCATTATTATTTGGTTGCTTTTATAATTTTTTGGCTTCTTGTCGATGTTTTGTTTTCTTTTTGTTTTATGTGTTTTTATTTAACGAAAAAAATTCATTGTTATAAAATAGTTAAAATTGGAAAAAAAGTGCAAGAAAAATAAGTTTCCAAAATGGAAACATTTTGTTATCTTTGGCACTTTAACGCAGCCAAGATTGTTTGTGCAGAAAATGATTTGATAGGGAGTAATGGGGGGTATATAAGTAATATGTTGGAGAAATTAATTAATTGTTTATTGCTTTTGGTAAATGTGTTTTTCTTTTTGTTAAATATTAAAAGGTATTGAATTATTTGTAGATTAAGGTACCCAGTTGGAAATTTAAGACATAAAAAAAATAGTTAATAACAAATTCTCAAATGAGTAATTCCCTAAAATTTTATAAAAAGAGTTTAATAAGGACTGCGCACGAAAAAATCCGTGCATTCTCTTGGGCTTATAACTTTTGATGTGGTGAAAAATTAATAATTCTGTTAATTTGTTAGTATTTGCCATTATGCTCACTTGCAATGTGCTAAGTTCCATGGTAATAGCAAAACTGATTTTTCTTAAAATGGAAGTTTATCAAAAAACACATAAACACACAATTCAAATTTTTCATGAAATCTTGCATTGGTCATATAAAATAATTGCAAGGAAAGCTGTTGCGCCGCAAAATACAGTTTCTTGGGTCATAATACTATACAATGAATGGTAACCTGGTAATAGAAGATAAATATTATCTTCAGGCTGTAGGACTCAAGCAAAATAGAAAGGATTTTGAGAGAAATTCACCTCATCTCTTGGAGAAAAGTGTCACAAAAAGTTAATTGTTTTGAATATTAATCAGAAAATTTGAAAGGGAGTCCAGCCTTATAGACTTATAGTGTAAGAAAAAATCCTAATAGAAACGCAAGCAAGAATTTGGAGGTAAAAAATAACATGAAAGTTCTTCGGACGATTTTTTTCAGAAATTTTGTTTCTGTATAGTAGACGATGAAACAATTGTACAGGGTGACTTTTTTCAACTTCCTAGCCAGGAATTTTATGTCGCAGATGCTAGAGGGATTAAGGCAGAAAAATTTCGTGTATCAAAGAAATAAAAATTTACAAGAAAGTTTTTGATTTAGGAAGTCATATGCATATGGGGGTATGAAGCACTTCTTTCTTAAAAAATTGTTGAATTAACACAGAAATATATGCGAATGAGTGCCATTGGAACAGACTTCTCTCTGTCTTAAAAAAATACAGTGTATGCGCTGTTTTCTGGTCTGTTCCCGCTTCTTCTCATTACAACAACAAAACAATTTAGTTGTAGCAAAGAAATTGTAAGAGTTTGTACCGAAAGAGGCTAATCTTCCAAATTGTTCGAAAATCGTAGCAATTTAAAGATATTGGGCTCTAGTAAAAAATAATTTAAAGGACATTAAAAGTTCAGCATTACATGAAACGGAGTTTAAAAATAAGTCGACTTATTCGAGCAAAAAAGCTAACGAAACACAGTAAACTCTTTAATTTGAATAATTTTGGAAAATATCAGATATTTCCTTAAAAGCCAACAGGAAATAATTTATTTTTTTATGTTTAGAACTTGAACATAACAGTCATTAATAAAACTGCCACTTTAAAAAAATTCGTTCATTGGTTTGATTTCTATAAGCAGATTTGCATGCACGTATTTTTTTCGTGCGCAGCCCTTATGTTTTATTTATATATAAAGAATGCATTTCTTATTTATAACAAAAAAAAAAAAAAAAATTGCAACACTTGATAAATTTGCTATTAAGGGAATCTTTTCAATAATTTTCCTACTAGAGAATCTTTTTCAATTTACAAAAAATTCAATTAATTTTCCATTTAAAGAAAATTTTTATATTTAAAGAATCTGTTCGATATTTTTTATTAAATAATAAAAAAATATTAATAAATTTTCTAATAAAATAACCTTTTTTTAAGAGAATATATAAATTCTTTAAGAGAAAATTTTCAAAACATTTTTTTTACAAAAAATTTTTCAACAAATTTTTAAAGAGAAAATTTTCGATATATTTTTTTTCATAAGTAAATTTTAAATAAACTACTCTTAAAAAGTCTTTTGAAAATTAATTGAAATTTTATTGATAATTTGCTCTTAAAAATTTATTTAAAGATTTTTTAAGAGAATAAATATATTTTTTAAGAGAAAATGTTCAGTATATTTTATACAAGAAAGTTTTCCATAAATTTTTTTAAGAGAAAATTTTTGATAGATTTTCTTTCATAAGAAAATTTCTCTTATTTTTTTTTTTTTAATTTTCTTTATAGAGAAAAACTTCTCTTCTTTAATATATTAACTTTTTATAGAGACTTTTCGATAAAATTTAATTTTATTTGAAGAAAATTTTAGATATTTTTTATTTATTTTTATTTTAAATTTGTTTTTTTTTTTTTTAATTTCCGATAATTTTTTTCTTTTAATTTAGAAAATTTCGATAGTTTTCTTTTATTTAGAGAAAATTTTCGATAAATTCTCTTTCAGTTAAGAGAAAAATTTCGATAAATTTTCTTCTTATTTAGGGAAAATTTTCAATAAGTTTTTGTTTGGAGAAACTTTTCGATATTTTTTTTTATTAGAGAAAATTTTTGATAAACTCCTCTTTTATTTGTAGAAACATTTTATTTTTGTTTAAAGAAAATGTGCGATAAATTTTCTTTTAATTTAGAGAAATTTTTGGTAAAATTTCTTCTAATTTAGAGAACATTTTCGATAAATTTTCTTCTAATTTAGAAAAAATGTTCAGTAAATTCTCTTTATGTTTAGAGAAAATTTTCGATAAATTTTTTTTTGAAAGATTTAAAGCCTGTCCCACGATGTCGAACGAAAATTTCGATTCGACAATTTATATGGAAAACAACAAATAAATTTAAAATTTTGTTATTGTTTCCCATACATTTTGTCGAACGAAATTTTCGTTCGACATCGTGGGACAGGCTGTTTTTTTTTTTTTTTTTTATTTAGAAAATTTTTTAATTTTTTTCATTAAGAGGAATTTTTATTAATAAATTTTCTTCTGATTTTGGGAAAATTCTTAATAATTTTTTATTATTTAGAGAAACTTTTCGATATTTTTTTTATTTAGTTAACATTTTCTTTTTTTATTTTTGTTTACAGAAAATGAGCGATAAATTTTCTTTTAATTTAGAGAAAATTTTGATAAATTTTGTTCTAATTTAGAGAAAATTTTCGATAAAGTTTCTTTTAATTTAGAAAAAATGTGCGATGAATTCTCTTTTTATTTATAAAATATTTTTTTTTGTTAATTAGGAAAAAAAAATGTTGATAAATTCTCTTTTTATTTAGATTATCTCTTTATATATAGAAAAATTTTATTTTTGTTAAGAGAAAATTTTCGATAAATTTTCTTTCGATTTATTTTTTTAATTTAAAAAATTTTCGATAACTTGTCTTTTTCGATAAATTTTCTTTTTATTTATAGAAACATTTTATTTTTGTTTAGAGAACATTTTCGATATATTTTTTTTTTTATTAAAGAAAATTTTCGATAATTTTTTTTCTAATTTAGAAAAAATTTTCAATAAAATTTTTTCTAATTTAGAGAAAATTTTCGATAAATTTTCTTTTTGTTTAGAAAAAAATTCACTTTATTTTTATATAGAGAAAATTTTTGATACAATTTTTATTTTCGTTAAACTTTTTATTTAGAGAAAACTCCCGATGAATTTTCTATTTAAAGATAATTTTCGATAAATGTTCTTTTTATAAAAAACTTTAGATAAACTGTCCTTTTATAAAAAACTTTCGATAAATTTTCAATTCTAGAAATTTTTCTCTGAAGTTTCTTTTTTTTTTAACATTTTTTGATTTTTTTAATAAATTGGATAAATTGGCTTTTTAGGGCAAACATTCGATAGAAGGCTTTCGATAAATTTTCTTTTATAGAAAATTTTTGATAAGTTGTCTTTTGTACATAACTTTCGATAAATTTTGTTTTTAATAAGTAAACAAAATTAGAAATTTTCGATAAATTTTCTCTTAATAGAGATTTTTCGATAGAAAAAATGTTCGATAAATTGTCCTTTTATAGAAAAATTTTCTTTTTAAAGAAAAAAAAAAAAAAAAAAAAAAAAAAAACAACTTTTAATAAGTTTTCTTATTTTTTTAGAAATTTTTCGAAAAATATTCGTTCTTTAGAAATTATTGATAAATTTTTTTCATTAAATATTTGTGGATAAATTATCTTTTTTATAGAACATTTGCGATAATTTTTTTTATATACATTTTTCTATAAATTTAAATGTTTATAGAAATGTTTCGATTAATTTTCTATTTATATAAATTTTTGGATAATTTTTCTATTTATAGAAGATTTTGATAACTTTTCTACTTATAGAAAATTTACCAAAAAATTCTTTGGTCAAAGTGTCGATAAATTCTCTTTTTAGAAAAAATTATCGACAAATTTTCAGTTTAGAAACAAATTTTCTGATTAAGAAACTAATAATAAATTCTCTATTTAGAAACAATTTTTAAAAATTCTCTATTAAGAGAGTATTTGAAACTTTTCTTTTATAAAAAAAAAAAATCTAATAATTTTCTATTCATGAAAATTATTGATGTTTTCCAAAGGTCCGCAAAAGTCCACCATTTTTTTTGTAATTAAATTAATTATTATTTTTTATGTTTTAATTTATTTTAATTATTACTATTTTTATATTAAAGCAACGATAACAAATTTATCAAATGGTCAGCTGAGTTGTCATTAGCTAGTCATTATTTAACTGTTATAATTTAAAATAGCACTTTTTTCTGTCCTTAATTTCCAACTGGGTTTTAAATATATATTTTTTTCATAATTTTTTTTAATAACATAATTATTTTTTAAATTAACACTTACATTTTAAATAACATTTTGTTTAAAATTTGTTATGTTTATTATTTATAATAAATTAATTTGTTATGATTTTATTCCAAATAAATTGATTTTTTATTTCTTTATTTTTTCTTTTATCAATAAATCCAAAGGAAGTTATACAATTTGTAATACTTTCACTTTAAACAATTGCCAATAATTAACGTCAAATGTTTTTCAAATAAAATATTTATGGGCCATTCAAGTGATTTTCACACAATACAAAAATCTTTATTTTTTTCTTTTATAACATTTATTTTTTTATAGAAATATAATTTTTTGCACTTTAACGTTAACTACGCGGCGTCAAACGTTATTTCTTTTTTTGGTGTCGTAGTGTATTAAGTGTTGCGCTTGCTTGGCAAGTCACTTTCGATTTCTTTGCCAGCCGAACGAGAAATGGCAAAATGATGAGCTTTTTAAATATCGAAAACCGATTTTATTAAACAAAAACAACGAAATTGTATATATAAAATGAAGGCAAAATGGAAAAAATAATGTTTATTATAAATACAAAACTAAGAAACAAACTACTGCATCCGTTAACGACGACGATGACGATGACGACGAGTAACCACCGCAATACCACTTTAATAAAAAATCCACAAACCACATTCGACGAGATCACGACAATCACACCGTTACACGTTACACTCACTACTACTATACACACACATACGCATACACTCGAAAAAATCCAGTACTTCCCAGCAAAAAACACCAACACAGTTACTTCTTTAGCTAAAATAAAGGTAACTAATACCACTTTAGATTTGAGCGCATGAACTACGTCGTCTTGTACTTTTTGAAGCTGAAGATCGTTAATTTTTTCAATATTTTTATATTTTTTTAGTTTAATATTTTTTGTTTAATAAATTTATATTGAAAATAAAATATTTTTTAGCGAACGGCATTCAAAGGCCATGTAGCTTTAGACCTGGGCTTTTGACCAAATGTAAACCCAGCAGCAACTATAAAAAAATATCAGCAAAATTAGTAGTAGCACAAGTCTTAACCGGTCGTAGAATATGATTATGAAATATTAACTAAATTCCACTATTACACTAAAAACACTTCGGCACACACCGCCATCAAGATAACTAAATAAAGTATGTAATATGAATGATCTAACCAACCAACCAAACTACGAATTATAATATAAACCGATCAAGTCAACAACATCACTACATACATCAGCACCAACCACCGTATTGACCAATAATTCGCTCTAACTCAATGATCTTTCAATGGAATGCAGATCAACTTGTACTTTTTTTTTTCTTTCTTAACTTCTTTTAAGCAATAACTTGTCACTAAGTATTGCAACAAATTTGAATTTTAGTTGGAAAATTTAAATGTATTATTTTTTTTGTCTTGGTTATAATTTGTATTTAAATAATTTTATTTATTATTAATTTTTTATTTCTCTCGGGATTAACGTTCAAAATTTATAAATTTATGTATTTATCATATAATTTTTTTTGATGTTGTTTTTTAAACGGTTCGTTGAAAATTATTTAATAATATATATTTTTTTTTGTAAGTGCGCACGCGCCCGTTTGTTTTCGTCTACAACACGTTTGGAGTACAAATTACAGGAAAATGTTTGTTGAATGTTAAAAGTGTCATGCTTTATGTTTGTGGTTTTGTTGCTTCTAAGACATTCGTTCGTTTATTCGTTTGTTGCAAGACAAATTGTTAAAAAAACAAGGGGGAAAAATATAATAAAAATAATGCTCATATTATATGGTTGAGTGACTTTCTTCAAAAGTTGAGTTGTGGGTATCTAAACAGTTGATTTTGAAGGGGGCTTTATACATATATAAATAGGGTTAAATTTAGTATTAATTAAATTATAATTCTTTTAATTTTGGCTGTTATTTGGTTTAATATATTACACCACTGTCTGCCGTCTAAACGAAAATCTAAAATCCGATATAATTTGGATGGGACTTTATATATTGTAAATAATGTGATCACTAAAAGTAATTCAAAATAAATTATCTTTATATGGATAATTTTAAATTTTTTTAATAAACGCTTACATTTTTTTAATAAATGATTTTGATTTTATTCCATTTCAAAAACTTTTATTTTTGATTTATTTATTTTCTTTAAAAAAAAAAAAAAAAAATAAAAAATTAAATAACGTTATTTAATTTGTAGTGAGGTCAGGCGCGGATCCAGCTTAAGCTTTTGGGGAGGAAAATATATTGATTTTCTATTTCTAAATTATATTATTTAGTACAGATTTTTTACTAAGCGTTTTCATTTTGGGGAGGGAAATTTCCCTTTTTCCCTCCCCGTGGATCCGCGCCTGAGTGAGTTAAAGGTGACTTTCATATTAAAAGCCACTTTTTTAAAGTTCTCTTTTTTCTTAAACCGTAAACGATATTTGTAATATTTAATTTGTCCTAAAGACTTAAATATGTTGGCTTTAATCTATTGCCTTTTCATCCTGACTATCTCTCCTTATTGTTCATTTTTTATATCCACCATCAAAAAGATGGTGGGGTATATTATTGATTTTGTCGAAGGAATCATTTAAGACCTCATAAATTATACATTTACTGGGTCCTGGTTAGATTCTGAGTCGATCTAGCTATGTCCGTCCATCTGTCTGTCTGTTGAAAGCAGGATAGGGCTCGAACGGGACAACCTAGAGGGATTAAATTTGGCTCAAATATTTATCTGCTATTTGGTATCAAAAATTAGTAAAATCGGTTAATAAACAAAAAAGTTATTGGCAAAATACTGGAAACACAGGGTGTCCGTTGTAGCTTCATTTCATACTTTTCTGCTGATATCTCTTAAACAAAAGCATGTAGGATACCGAAATTTTGTATAAATAGTTCAAAGGTCGATATAAACTTGGAAATGAAAAATGGGAGTGGTTCACCCTCTTTACCGCCCACCTCCCATATAAGGTGAAACGTCAACAAAATTTTTTACAAATAGTTTAAGCACCAATTTAAACTCGGAAATAAAAAATCGGCGTGGTGCGCCCACTTTACAGCACGCCTCTCATATAACGTAAAATTTGAAAAAGTTGAAAAAGGTGGGTATATAGATTTTATTTTTATTCTAGTGATCGATTCCTTTTTAAAAAGTCGACATATTGAAGGAATAACGAATAAAAATTAGTCTTCCTGTGGAGTATTTTGCTTAGTTTTACTTATTGTTTTAGTGTTAATTAGGATATCTCGCGGACTAAATAAAATCTAGCAATGGTGTCACCTAATATGAAACAAGTGAGAATGGAGGTTGGCGGTAAAGTGGGTGATCACTAGGGTATTCACTCGAGTATAGTTCGTTCGATTAATCGGCGAATGAAAATCAAATAATTGTTCGATTAAATTAAAATCAAGTATTTCGAGTAACAATTTATTCGAACAAATTATTCCGATTAATCGAATAATTCGAGCAAAAAAATATTTTAAATATTTCCTTTCTTAACTAATTTTTAGGATGTTTAAATTTTAGTTTTCTAAAAAATTTAGCTTAAAAACAATATTTCAAAATTTTTGTATAGAATGTTTTGAATATAAAACTGGTACCATAAATTGGAATTTTATTAAAAAAAATGTATTTAGTAAAAAAACCGAATATATGCCTAAATTGCAATACGTATAGAGGTTGTGATAGTTTAAATGAAATTTGTATTATAGTAAGAATTTGACTTAAAAATAAGTTTAGCATGTAAACTCGTTTTTTATTTAGGAATAGCTGAAAAAAGGATAGTCCAAAGTGCTTTTTTTCATTTTTAAAATGCAATAACTCAGAAACTAATAAATATATTTTCGCAATTCTTTCACAGTCTAACGGAGAAAAATCCAAATAATATATATATATAGATATATATAAATATATAAATAAAATACTTTACATTTTGGTAGAAATTGTGGTTTAATTCATAATAGAGCCAATTATAATTCGTACGCGAACATTTGAGAGAAAGAATTATTATTATCAGGGCAAGTTTTTCAAGCTTTTCGCTTGGAAAGTAAGCTTTTGCATATTTCAAAAGAATTTCACAAAAAATGCTTATATTTTAAATCTTTGCATAAATTTGCATATAATGGATACAAAAGTTAGTTTTCTTAACAAAAACACAATTTTTTGGTGATTTTTTGAAGTTCAAACAAATGATTTCTAAACATTTGTTTGTGAGTATTTTGAGTACATTGTAAATATTGTAAAGAAAAAAAAAAAAAAAATCGGAAGTGTCAAATATGATACTTAAAATTAAAATAGTTATATTTTTATAAACATCGAAATTTATTTGAGATTGAAAGTTAAAAAATGCATATTTGTGCATATTTTCTACACATTAATATATAAGAATGCATAAATTCGTTGGTTTTTATATACATATTCATGCTATTTTTGCATATTTCTGTGAATATTATACCATTTTTTGGGCTTTTTCAAGCGCATATTTCAATTATTTTTGTGCATATAAAAACTTGCCCTGATTATTATTCTTTTAAATTCATAATAAATTTGTCTATTAAATGGAGAAAAAAGTAATTATTTCTAACTAATTGCATATTTGACTAATTTGTTATACAAGTTTATATTACGAACTTTATACATTTGTATAATTTTAAATGATCATCTTAAGGTCTTAAACATAATTAAACAATGAATTATAAAGCATTATAAAACCTTATACTCGAAATAAATCTTTAGTAGATCTCCGGTACTTAAAAATATTGTACAAATACTTTGTATATAACAGAAAACATCTTTTGTACATAGGTTAGTATGTGTCCAAATTAAAAAGAGAGATTATGAGACAAAATCGCAAATATTCCAAAATGGATAAAAATCTGATTAATTTTAATTTTTATCAATTTAACTATCACTGAATATATTAAATTTAGAGAAGCAACGGCATTATCAAAGCAAAATAAACAAATATTTACAAATATTTAAGCAAAATTTAATTATTCTATTATTTTGGAGAGACTATTTCTTATTTTAAGCTATATTTTTGTTTTATTTTATTGAAAAATCGAGTAAAATTTTATGGTATAAATTAATCGAATAACTCGAGTAACTTAAAATTTTTATTCGACTATTCGAGTAACTTAAAAACTGCATTTTCGAGTTATTTGATTATTCGAACAATTAAAAAGTCGAGTAAAATTAATACTCTAGTGATCACGCTTATTATTGGTTTCCGAGTTTACATTGGTCCTTGAACTATTTGTACAAAATGGCAGATGAAGAAAATATAGTTGAGAAGTGCAAGGATAGCCAAACTCACCACAAAAAAGACAAATCTTTCTGGTGAACAGCGTAGAAAAGGTGCACAAATCATCGGAGGAACAGAGCGTCTTTGACCAAGCAAAAAAAAAAAAAGATTATCTCCGCATGCTAGAGATAATGTAGCTGGCGGTTTATAAGTCTTATAAGATAACTCTTCGAAGAATAAAAAAAAAGCATCCAGCTCTTAACAAGCGATGGCTGATGCTGAAATTTGAAAAGGAAATCTTCGCTATCGGCTAAGGAGCAGCCTACATATGCTAAGGTGGCACGGAGAAAGGTCGCAGAGGAGCTATTATATGTGGTCGTTAAATCTATAGCTGATGGTGAAGTTCCCAAATCCTCGCTATCTCTGAAGAGAAAGCCAGAGAAAAAATCTAATAAGAAATATCTTACATATGCCAAGGTGCTGCAGAGAAAGCTCGCGGAAGAGCTATGCTATAATAGACTCTAGCTTCTCTCAGTATTACGTACAATAAACTTTTTAAATATTATAGTTACCAGTTTCTTATATCTTACTTTAACGTTCGAAGGTTCAAAAGCTTATAAATTATATTTATTATTATACTATAGTATAGAAGAATGTGACCAATAAAACATCTTTAATTTAGTTTTTGAATTTTTTTTTTACAAAAAATTCATAGAGTAATATAATAACGAAAAGTACCACAAAGTATCCTCTTGTGGGGGTTCATTCACTTAGGACCATATATTATCAAATTCATGATTTTAGATTAAATATAGAAAATTCAAAAAGTACCTTTAGAAGAACAAAAGAGTACCAAAAAGTCATTACACCCCCCTCCCCCCTCTCAAAATTCTTACCCACATAGTCATATATCTTAATTTTATGCTTTTATGTTCAATTTATAGATTTCTAAGAGCACCATTAGAAGAACGAAAAAGTACCACAAAATCCCCTCTTATGGATTTTCATTCACTTATGATCTTATATCTTTAATTTCATGTTTCTAGGTTCAATATTTTGGAAAATTCAAAAAGCACCATTAGAAGAACGAAAAAGTACCTCCAATCCCCTTTTTTGGATTCTCATTCGCTTAGGACCATATATTTTTAATTTCATATTTGTAGGTTCAATATTATGAAAATTCAAAAAGTACCATTGGAAGAACGAAAAAGTATCACAAAGTTTCCCTATTCAATGCTTACCACCCACATAGGACCATGAATCTTTAATTTCATATTTCTAAGTTTAATTTTGTACAAAATTCAAAAAGTACCATTGGCTGAACGAAAATATACCAAAAAGTCCCTCACTTGAATTTTTACCCACATAGGAACATGTATATTTAATTTAATGTTTCTAAGTTCAATATTATAGAAAATTCAAAAAGTACCATTATAAGATCAAAGAAGTACCACAAATTCCCCTCTTGTGAATTCTCACTTACTTAGGACTACATGTACTTAAGTTCATGTATCTTAGTTGTATCTTATAATAATGTATCCTAAAAATATATTCGATAAGATACTAATTTGATGAACATTTTATTTCTATGCTTACTGGATTAAAAGATAGATAGGACTCCAAAAAAGTACCAAATTACAGTTTTTACCCGTTTTCTCCCAAAAAGACTCGAATTTCATTTTTCAAATGAATAACGATAACTGTTTAATTTTTTTTGTCCATATTTCATCTTTCTAGCTTTAACCGTTTGGGCTGTGCGATGATGAATCACCAAGTAAGTCAGTCAGTCAATCACTCAGCCATTACTCTTTTATAGATATAGATTGTCTTTCAATACTTTTTGTTTTTCTTTAAAATGTTTCTACTTCATCGTAAACCTCAATTACCGTTTTTCAAAACGTTGCTTAAGAACCACTGGTTTAAACTACATTTATACACCCAAACCTTAAAATACACACGAATACTTACTTATAAACAATACAAATTTTCCAATAGCTTATTTTTTTTTATTAGACTCTGTAATTGTAAAATGTAATTTTATTTCAACGAAAAAACTCATTGTTCGTTTTCTTTAAACTCTCATTTATTTAGATTGGAGTTATTTTGGGCTTAAAACTCTTTCTCATTGTGAGTGTTTTTCACACATTATTACATACATTTGTATATTTTTCAAATATTTCAAATAAAAATATTGAATTTAAACATTTTTACATAAAGCTGGTTATAACTCTAGCTCTTAAGCTCTCCCCTTTTTTATGATCCATTAGTGTATGTGTGTGTGAGTGTGTGAGTTTGTGTTATTTTGTGGCAAAAGATTTGTTAACATTTTATTTGGATCAGTTAACAAATTTAGTTAATTTTTTTTTATATTTTTTTTCTTATTATTTAGGTGTTTGTAATAAATTTTTAGGAGCATATTAAGTTGAGTGGATTTAAGGTTTAAACTTAAAATAAAATGGATTATATTTATGGGGTCAAACAAATTTTTAAATATTAATTTAATAATACTAATTATAATATTTATTATATTAAAATTAGCTAATGTTTTATTATTTTTTTGCTATTTTTTTACTTGGCAGTTTGTACAATTAAATCAATTAATATTGTCTGAAAAGCCATAAATTTAGCCAATTAATAATTTTTTTTATAAATAACTGTTGACATTTAAAAAAAGCGGAATTGAATTTGAAATAAAAAAAAAAAAAAAAATACAAAAAATAACATAGTTTAATGTCAAAGTTTTATTGCCATGAGAGAGTACATTAAACTTTAAATGAAGAAAATCACTTAAAAGATATGTTAACAATGTATTTTATGTACATAATTTTAATTGTCATAGTTTTGATAAAAAAAAAGAAATTAAATGAAGTTTATTTATATACTCAAAAGCATCGTTATGCTACTTAAAACATTAAATAGGATCCAAATAATTGTTTTTTATTTTGGAGTAAAAGGGGTCCAAAATAGCGCTTAATTCAGTGAAAGGTGATTTAAATATTTTAATAATCAGGTTTAATTTTTTTTTATTTATTAGTAAATAAAAAAGTGCATTTTTATAATCATAACATTTTTTTTTTTTTTTTTTTGGCAGAAGAGTAATGTCTGTCCTTCCGTCTATACATTGGGGTTAAATGGATCGAAAATCGCGCTTACTTCAGGAAAATGTGATGTCAGTATTTTAATGATCACGTTTTATTTTTTTATTTATTAGTAAATAAAAAATTTTTTAGAAATAGAAATTAATTTTTGCAAAATAGAAATATCCATCATTCCGTCTAAAAATTGGGGTTAAATGGGTCGAAAATGGCACTTAATTTAGGTAAAGGAGAAATCAATATTTATACCCTACACCACCATAGTTGGTTGGGGTATTATGCGTTTGTGGTGATGTTTATAACGCATAGAAAAAATTATCCAACACCCACATCAAAGTATACCAATCGACTCAGAATCACTTTCTGAGTCGATTTAACGATGTCCGTACGTCCGTCTGGTCGGCTGGCTGGCTGTCTGTCCATGAAAAACTTGTGAACAAATTAAAGGTCGCAATTTTAAAGATATCTTGATGAAATTTGTCACGTGGGACTCTTATGATACAAGGACGAAGCCAATTGAAATTGGTTATGATCGGTCCATTATTTTACCTAGCCCCCATACAAATGTCCTCCCGGAATAGGGTTTAACGATCATAAATACCTTAAATATAGCAATATTTCAATGAAATTCGGCACAAAGGAGTTTTGTATAAGTGTTAATCTTTGTGCCAAATTTCACCAAGGTCGGTCTATAACTGATCATAGCTCCCATATAAATCCCCTCTTCCGAAAATCACTTTAACGCGCATAAGTCCCATACGAATGATAGTATCAAGTTAATATTCGACACAAATAGATTTTATATCAGTAGAAACAACATTGCCAAAATTTATGAGAATCGGTTCATAATTTACCATAGCTCCCATATAAATCCACTTCCGGGAATCGCCCAAAAGGGCATAGAATCATATAGATGTTAGAATCAATGCATTGTTCTGTATTTGTATAATTTATTTTGCATTGAGTAAAACTGTTGGTCTACAACTAGCCACAGGTCTAATTTTTAGCTCATACAGAATGGTGTAGGGTATCATATGGTCGGTCTTAACCGACTGTAGTTTCTCTCTCGTTATACTTAGATTGGGTTTTATATTGATTGAAAAGTAAAAAAATATATTTTTAGAATTCAAAATTTATTTCTTAAGAGAATTCCGATTTTCGTCCTTCCGTCTGTTAGTTATTTTTTGAAAACTTTCCAATTCAAAATCGGTTATTTTTGGACTCAGTAAATATATCAACTTCAAGTTTCCTTTATTCGATAGATAATTTTGTTATTTAACTATTTATATGGAAAAATCTTGATCGCAATTGAGATTATTCAAATTTTAAATGCATATAACTCGAAAACTATATAAGAAATTATAAGATAAATTTATCAGGAGTTTTACGAAAATTCGCTAATGGTTAAACAAAATATGGTACTAAACATGTCACTAGTACCCTATTTTGAGCCCCTTAGCTTCGATGCTGAAATTTATGAAAGATTCCCCTTCCAAACTTACAGCATTATTAAAAAAAAACTTAACTTAGCTGAACTAACCATTGATAAGCAAAATTTTCTAAAGTTGTAATCAAAAGCGATGATTCGCTTAATATACCTTTGGTAAACCATTATTAAGGCTATTTTAAAATGATTTCCGTTATATTTTTTAAGAAGAAAATAAATAAATTTTTGGATTCATTCGTAAACGCCATATTTTTAAATGTCCGGATTTTAAGATTCGTTCTAAAATTCAAAAATGTGACAATATAGCTATTTTAAAACCTATTAAATGAATTCTGGACCGGATAATAATTTTTTGCAATTATTGTTAAACTATATATTTCAAATTATATTTTTTAAATATTTGTATTGAAATTATAAACAGAAACAGGGAAAAGTATATTCTAAGTGCTTTTGGATTAAATAATCACCATTCCAGCTACCAGCATATCAACCCAATGTTCGCCACAATCGCATAAGTTCGACGTTTTCATTGTTTGCTGTTTACATGTAATTGCAAATTGTTAATATACAATTTGTACACGTCTTAGATTAAGGTGTCATTAATTTAATATAATAACTCCGGGTTAAAAATAATGCATTTTAACAGAAAAAATCAGAAAAATAGTTAAATTTTAACAAAATCTCAACAAATAAAAAAAAAGTAAACAAAATATGAAATAGTGATGTTGATATTATTACAGAATATTCGTGTTTCGGATACTTATAACAACCAACAAAAATTAAATAAAAGTATTTAATTTATACATAAGTATATCTACATAAGCCAAATAATTATTTTTTCCAAAATAAAACCACTTATTTATCATCAAAAACGTACTAGAACATCAAAAATAATAATGGAGTAAAACAGTTAACGAATAACTTTTTCCAACTACTAATATCACTGACAATAAACCCCAAATTACAATAGCGCGTAGTCAGCAGCTGTGTGTGCTGCCATAATCAGCTGATTATTTAGAATGCACTGTTTGTTATGGTGTTGATTACATTTGGTCAGCAGCCGTTTGTAGTGCTGTTTCATTTAGCCCTGTTTCTTAATTCACTGCGCTGCATTCAGATTGAGAGCGAGACAAAGAGAGTGAGCAAATAAATGAGATTCTAAAATACACAAGTAGAACAAAGCTAGATGGTGGTTTTAAATTATGGGTGCCTACGCTGAATTGTAATTATAACGGCAGCAACATGTTGTGCTGACAGTGATCAGCTGATAATTTTTGCTGATACTGTTGCTGACTACGCGCTATTGTAATTTGGGCTTAAGAATGATAGAGAAACTACATAAACAAAAAAAGTTTATTAGTTAGTGTAGACTGTAAACAGCTTTTTGCATACGATTTTCTTAATTAATACTTTAAGAGCTAAATTAAGTATTAGCTAGTATGTACATTAAACATAATGTTTTTAAGTTTTATGTAAATCCAACCATCCGATTAGAAGTTACATATTTATTTGATTCTGTCCCACTGTCAAATGTTTGATAAAGCAAAGAAAAAAGTCCACGCTTTAGCTAATTTTTGTATGAGTTTGTGGAGTTTTTTCGAAAAAGAAAAATTAATTTCTAAAATCGGGCGACATATTCGCATGATGGTTCCATTTAAAATTTGTACTCTAAAAGACTTTTTTTTAAAAAAAAAGTACACCGATAATAATTAAGTGTTTTACTCTTTTTCCAAAATAAAAAAAAAAGAAAAAACAGCACAACGTGATGATTTTAATTGATATTGACATATAATTTTGTCCATTTTTATGCGGTACCCAATTTTATAACGAAAATTTATAGTTCAAAATTCAATTAATCGCCATTTTTGACGTATTTTACATCAACGTGCTATTGTGGGAATATTACTCTAGAAGCTTGCTAGATAGCTTAGAAGATTTTTCTTTTAAGGCCCTCAAGCAGTACATATGTTTTGTTATAAAATAGAATACCAAACCAATAAGAAACTCAGTGAATTTCTTTAAATTTTATATTCCTATTTGTTGTGGGAAGATTCTAAGAAATCAGTTTACAATTTTTATTAGTATTTTCTAAAATTAGGCCTTGTTTTTTTTTTTTTTTTTAATTTAGCATTTTTAATAGAATTTGATATTATTAATTGACTACTTAACCTTGATCTATTTAAAATAAAGTCATTATTGGTGTTTTTGTTACGTTTTTCCGTTTTGTTTTTAGTAAGTATGTCTCAAACAATTAGGAGTCGTTTTTTTTAATTATAGATTTTGTAATTTAAAAAAACAAACATGTTTCACAATTTAATGGTGACTTTAAGATAACGCACAAAAACTAAAAACTTAAATTAACTACTAAAAAAAAAAAACGTTCATTAACACTAAACTAGTAGAAGGTCTTCATTTAAATATTAACAAACATTAGCAAAATACTCAGTCAACGAAAATCTATCAGTTAAGAAAAATAAATTAAATAAACATACATAAATTATAAAAATAAAACTAAAATGAAATGATAAATAAAAAATAGATAAAGAAAAATATGTAACACTTGCTAAAACTACAACATGTGTGTCTTGGCGGTCTGTTTGTTTGCCCGCCTTTCCGTTTAAACTTATAAACTCACAAACAATTTAATGAATGAATTTGTAATAAAATGAAGCTCGACTATACCATATTTGTTATTAATAATTTATTATAATTATAGGGAGTCTTGTGGCGAAGATGCTGTTAATAATAAAGTTAAACTTATGTTTAATAAATAGAAAATATCATTTCACGTTTTCGCACAAGTTTTATATTTAAATAAAATTTATGTATTTTTATACCTGCATTTTCTGTAAAACTAAAAAAAGCTAAACAAGATTTTGCAATTATATTTATATCACTGGTCGTCTAAAAATTTTTCTCCCAAAGACGATTTTGTTGAGCTAAACTCGAATCTCATTTCTGTTTTTTTCCATAAGCTCTGGATTTTTTTTATGGGCCACTACTCTAGTATATTTCACCATAACTCAAGAACAGTGTATACGATTGACATAAGTGAAACTTTATTTATTTAAATATTTTATATGATTTATTCCTTTATTTTTAAATTTATTTTTCTTTTTCGAAATAAATAAAAAATTTAGTAGATTGCAGTTGAACTTGAAAAATTCTGAAAATATTTTATTTTTTCTAGATGTTGCTTAAAAAAAAAAAAAAAATAATAATAAAAATATATGCGGTTGAAAGCCTGATCATTTTATTTTTCAAAATAGCTTAAATCAATAAAAGAATAACAGAATTAGGAATGCTTTTATACGGGAACATAATTTTTTTAAAATAATTGAAAATTGTAAGAGTGTATTGCAAAATTGTGTACACACACAGGCAGAGAAAAAACATGGTTACAGCATGACAATTATTTAATGTTTGTATATCCGTTTTTCATTGATTTTAATAATACCGTGTTCATGATAGCAATGTTTATGATTCTGTTTGATCATTTAATGATTACCCACAATCAAAATATTAACATGGTTGACTGAATTATAATATGTATTTAAATATTTTTGTATGAAATCATATTTATGAAAAATCCAAACATTTAATTAATTCTACAACTATTCAGTTAATTCTACAACCATTAAGCTAATATTTTTATTTGCTTTTAATAACTTTTGAATACACATTTGTTTGTTAGTATATTAATTCTCATTTAGTTTAGATATGACCAAAAATAAATCGACAAGGTTTGTTTATATTCAGTATGATGAATGTATCACATATCGTGGTACAAATGAATATAAATATGAAAACATGGGATTATATATATGATGAAATTAGTTCATATATATGATAAAATGGAATTATATATTTGATTAAATTAGTTTATATATATGATAAATTGGAATTATATATATGATAAAATGGGATTATATATATAATGAAATTAGTTTATATGATAACATGGGATTATTAAATGATTAAAACATGATGAAATGGAAAGCAATATATATGAAAAGGTTATAAATCTTGGTAAGAGTTATTAGTATGGTTATAAACCTTACTAATAAATTATAAAATGGAATCATAATAATGATTACGTACAAATATACTTATTGTTATCTGTAATCATATATTACAATCATATTATGTTGCTCTTAGTTTATGGTCACAAGAACCATATTTTTTCTTTGCGTGCACCATCAAAAAATGTTGACGAGCACATTGTGTTTTATTATTCCGCACAGCATGTCGAAATAGTGATCCAAGACCCCATAAAGTATAATGTACATTCTAGGTCCTCATGAAAATCTAAGACGATTTAACGATTTCTATCCGTCCATCCGTCTGTCTCTCTGTCTGTCTGTTGAAAACAGAATAGGGCACGGGGCAGATATCGTAGGGACGAAATATGCTTCAAATATTTGTCTTATATAAGGTTTGTCTGGTATTGAAAATTAGCAAAATTGGTACATAGACAAAAAAGTTTATACTTTTCGGGCGATATCTTTTACAAAAAAGCATGCACATCAACGAAATTTTGTACAAATAGTTCAAGGACCAATGTAAACTTGGAAACAAAAAATGAATGTGGTCCTCCACTTTAACTACTGGAAAATGCTTGATTTTTCGTAAAGAAATTTGACAAAACTGTTGAAAACTTAGATGAACCTTCTTATATTCTATACCAATTTTTGTTTTAAAATTCTCGAAAAAAACAATTTATTAAAATTTGTATAGTTATAAAACCAAGTTATTTTAATTTGATTATTTATTTTTTTTTATTTGCAGGTAACTGGCTGTTTTCAAAATATCATTAATTAATTTAAAACATCAGGTAATTTACTTCAATACGAGTATAAAACTGTTTATGTTAATTAAATTAAATTTAAAATCTTCAAAAATTACCCAGATTTATTCTTGAAATTTAAAACGGATTATTATTACCACAGACAAGTATAAAAAACAAAAAAAAAAAAAAAAAAAAACTGATTTAGATAAAACTTGGAACATCGATAGTGGAGGAGTGGAGGCTTTCAGAAGCTGTAACACGGACGCCGCTACAGTGGGCCAAAGTTGACACCTCGAGGGTGAAAAACATATTTACATATTTTTACATTTTTGAATTCTTCTAAGCAAGACAAGGAAAAAGCATGATTATTGTGCTACATTATCTCGCACGGTTTAAAAGATATTTAACTTCAACAAATATATTTCTCATTTTTGGCCTTGACTTTTTTGCGATTTTTCCCTATAACTTTTAAAATAAAATTTCTAGAGTTTTTTTAAAAATATTCTGAAATTCTCTATAATTTTCTAATTTCTGCTAATAAACATTTTTTTTTTGTTATCTCAATTCGATTACAAGAAAAAATTTTCAAAGTCAAAATTTCAAAACAGGTCTCAAAAATTAACATTTTTTTGCCAAAAAAGTAACTTTATATATACAACTTTTTTAAAAAATTTTGTTAAAAATGTTTAATATTTTTTTGACATTTTCTGAAAAATGAAAAGTTCTAAACGTTTACCCTACATCCAGCAGTGGTCAAAAATAATCAATTTTGGATGAGAAGTTGAGCTTTTTGAGTCTGTAAAAAAAACTGATTGTTGATTTCGTTACTTCTGTGAATTAAACTATATAGCTCAATATGTTCTTAAAGGGTTTTGCAAAAAATTATGACAGCCTACAGATAAACTTAGTCACACGAGGCAATTTTCCGAAAATACCCATATTTTCAATAATAAAAAGTTCGACCTTTACAATTATATAGAAAAATTATTTGCACATTTATTAATTCTCCATTAAATATTTTATATCATGTGAAAAAATTATGTCGATACCTATAATCATTTAGAAATTATTCAGTCTCAAATTTTGAAATATATCCATATAAACATATTTTGTATTTGTTCGCTTTGTTTTAAGAAAAATGTGCTAAAAATTTTAAAATTGTGAAATTTATTATACATAGTTTTAAAGAAGACACAATTTTCTTTAAATTGATATATAATGTGACCCATTTTTTGTTTCCGAGTTTACATTGGTCCTTGAACTATTTTTACGCAATTTCGTTGAAGTTTCACATTATATGGCCTGTGGGTGGTAAAGTGGGCGGACCACGACCATTTTTGGTTTACAAGTTTATATCGATTCTCAAACTATTTATACAAAATTTCGTTATCGCACATGCTTTCGATTAAGAGATATCAGCAGAAAATTATGAAACGGACACCCTATGTTTCTATTTTTTAGCCTATAACTTTTTTGTTTATGAACCGATTTTCAATACCAAACAAACCTCATATAAGATCAATATTTGTGCCAAATTTCATCCCTCTACGTTGCCTCGTTCGACATAGCTAGATCGACTCAGAATCTAACCAGGACCCAGAAAATATATATTTTTTGCACACGGAATGACAAAATCAATATACCCCCATCTTTTTGATGGTGGGTATAAAAATGTACATTTTGACCTAACCATTAAAAAAAGGGTTAACTTATTTTTCTTAAATGACCTTGAATCTTAAAAGAATTATTCTAGCCTCTACAGACAGTAGTTATAAACTTTGATTAATGGTGCATTAAGCAAATTTATAAATGAAACAAACTTATCATTAAAAGCGCTTTAACAAAATTATTCATTAAACTCTTGAACACGCTAGGACAAGATACCTTTAAAATTTACTAATGGATCTAAATGAAAAAAAACATAGCACTACTTAAGACTTAAAAATTGCCTTAACATATTTCAAAAAAAGGTTCTTTGTTCTTGCCAGACAATCATCAGTGTGGTTTAAAAAATGATTTGTAATATCACTGACATTAATGTTAAAAAAAATAAAGTATATAGCAAGATTTATCGCCAATTTTTACATGCATCATAAAAACTTAAACAGTTGAATGACAGCTTCTATAGAATTTTATTTTATTTTTATGTTTTACATTAAGTATGTATGTATGTGTGTATTCAACAATCGTATGTCTCTTAACAAGTTAAAGGACATGGCTTTTTATCAGTTGTGGCACATTTGTAACTTTTAACGCAACCAAAAATGTCAGCATACATATATTTTTGTTTATTTATTTTTTCTTTTAAGTTGCTGTTTTTTTTTTGTCAACCAAATTGAAGGTGAATAAATAAATAAAACCAAAATGCATAAAAAATCCCTCAAACTAACTGAAAAAAATATATATATATATCATTCGTTACACATTTTTATTGATTTATTGTTCACTTGATGGAGAAAAATATAAATAAACATAAAAGATAAAAAATAAAAAACCGAAAGGTAACTGCTCTGTAACAACAGTACATTTTATGCATCCAGTATTTATAGTCCGTTTGTCCGTCCATTTGTCTGTCAATCTTTTGTTGCTATAGTTTTTTTTTAAACCATTTTATTTATTATTATTTTTATACATTTTACCAACTGAATCAGGCTTAAAAATCCAAACGAATTGAAACAAAGATATTTGCATAAATACTCACATACATATGTACATACAATCGTATATACCATTCAATTTTACTCATATGAAGTGAATTTATTTCTGGCAATCGACCATTTGATTGCTTGGAGTGACGAATACATACTTAGTATTTGCGGTTTATAAATGAATTGTATGTAAAAATGTAGTTTTTGTTTTTCTTAATTTTTTAAGTTTATTTTTCTGAAAATTTTTTTCTGTTTATATTAACAGGAGTGGCCATTATGGTTGGAATAAATGTTTGTTTGTCTGTCATTTGAGTGTTTAAAATAATCAAGTGTTTGTGCATGATTTAAAGTTACATGAACTCTTAAGTTTATGACAAAGAAAGGTGTAAAATCATATACACATATATACTTTTAACTGGCATTGTACTTTTTGTCACACATACAAAGGCATTTGGAAACAGACACAGATATAAATATATAAAATTTTTTGTATAAAGCTGTTATTTATTAAAATTTGTTCATGTGTATGTACCAATATATAATTATTTATGAAAATTATTGGACAGTGGGGTTAATTTTTATATTTATTTCTAGTTTCTTAAAATTACTAAATTTCTTGCTAAATTTTATAAATAATTTCGTTCGTTTTTAATATATATAGTGTACTCTGGAAAAATTAAGCATTGTTAAGTATCAGGTGATATTAAAATGTTTCCGATCTTAGCTTTAAACCTGGTGGTTCTATCGAAGATTTTTTAGACTGATCGCACATTTGGTTAGAAAGGTCGAAAATGGCGCTTGATTCAGGGACATGTAATATCAATATTTTAATAATCACGTTTTATTTTAATATTTCTTAGTAAGTAGAATTTTTTTTTGTCAGAATGCTAAATGATAATGGGTTAAATGGATTGAAAAAGATGCTTTATTTAGAGAAAGGTGATATCATCACTTTAATTATCACATTTCATTATACCCAACACCACCATAGGTGGGGAGGTTATTATGCGTTTGTGCTGATGTTTGTAACACCCAAAAATATTGGTTGAAGACCCACCTTAATTTATACCAATTGGCTTAGAATCACTTCGTCCGTCTGTCCGTCTGACCGTCTGTCCGTCCATGTAATCAAACTATAGATCGCAATATTTATAATAAATTATTGAAATTTGGCACACAGGTTTTTTATAGTCCAAGGACGAAGCTTATTGAAATTGGTCATGATCGGTTTATTATTTCACCTAGCCCCCATATAAATGTCCTCCCGGAAAAGGTCTTTAACGATCATAACTCTCTTAAATATAGCAATATTTTAATGTAGTTTGGTACATATAAGTTCTACATATAAGTCTAAATTTTTGTGCCGAAATCCATGATCGGTCCATAATTGACCATAGCTCCCATATAAAGCCCTCTTCAGAAAATCAGTATCAAGTTAATATTTGACACAAATAAGTTTTATATAAATATAAATGATAGTGCAACATTTTACGAAGATCGGTCCATAATTAACCATAGCAATTAACCATATAAGGCCCACTTTCGGGAATCACCCAGAAATGAATAAATTCATATAAATGTTAGCATCGACGTAATATTCTGTAATCGTATGTTTTTTTTACACTTAATACAAATATGGGTCCACAATTGTCCACAGGTCAAGAAAAAAGAAGACCTTTTGGTCGGACTTGACCGACTATATCTTTCTTTCTCGTTTTAATATTTATTAGTATGTAAAGAAATGCATTTCTAGAATTATGAGATTTTATTTGGCAGAATGTTAAAAATTTGCTTAATTCAGGGAAAGGTGATATCAGTATTTTAATTATTACGTTTTATTTCTTTCCCAGCAAAAAAAAAAAAAAGAACTAAAAAAGTCATGATTTTAACATTGTGTTGTCATTGGAAGGAAGTACTTAGTGGTGAAAAAGAGCTGCAGAAGTTAATTTTTTAACCCATGGTCATTGGTAGGATGTCATTTTTTTATACTTATTATTCATTGCTTTTTAAGCACTTCTCTTAAAACCAGGGACAGAAAATAATCATTATTCTTGAAATTTTAAACAAAAAAATCAGATACAAGGAACAACCGGATAAAAGTGTTAAATACAGAAATGTAATCTTCAGAACAGATTCTATCGGAATCCGGAATGATTTTCATTTTTTGATTTTTATGAAAAAAATCAATATTAATGATTATTTTTGATTTTTATATTTTTGCTCACAATATAAATGAAACATGAGAAATGAAACTATTACGCAATTTTTAATAAAAAAAATTTCTCATCGTAAATTAGATTTATTTACTAAAAAATATAAAATTTTTTTTTTATAAAAATCGATTTTTTTTCTAAAATTTTATTTTTTTTTTTATTAAAAATCAAGTTTTTTATTAAAAATAAAATTATTTGCAATAAATCAAATTTTTTACTTAAAGAAAATTTTTTACTAGATAAAAGTTTAATTTCTCATGTTAAGTTTTATATTGTGAGAAAAAAAAGTAAAAATCAAAAATAATCATTATGAATTGAGCAAAAATATAAAAATCAAAAATAATCATTATGAGTTAAGTAAAAAAATAAAAATAAAAAAATAATCATTATTTGTTGATTTTTATTTTAAAACTCATAATCATTACGGTACCTGCTTAAAACTATGTTTATATAATTTTTTAATAAAAATTCTATTTTTGTTCTATTATATGATAATAAAAATGCTTTAAAATTTTTAAAATTTAAATTTTGTTAAAAATTATTACAATTTTTTCTCGCTATAAATTCATTTATTTTCACTTTTTTAGATGTAATTATTAAGAACTTCCAAAAGAGTTTAAAATATGCACTTTGTTCCACTTTGAAGTTATGAAAATGTTCTTTTTTTGGAAGAACTTCATCGTTTTTTGCTGAGTTTTATTTATTAGTAAGTAAGAAATGCATTTTAGAATTATTTTATTTTTTTTTTGGCCAGAATGGTAGTGTCAATCTACACATTAGGGTTAAATGGGTCGACAATTCAGGTAAATGTGATCCCAATTTATCAGTATTTTTTAAATTTACATTTGGTACTTTTATTTTTTTCTTGATAGAATACAGATGTCGGTCCTTCCGTCCGTCGGTTTATTAATTTTTGCAAATTTTCTAAAAATATCAAAAAAATTCAATTTAAAATTATCTTTAAGTCCTTCTTACATTGCTTTTTAATATGGTCACAGTTATGGCGATATTCAGCCCATTTTATAAAAAAAAAAAAAAAATTTTTCAAAAAATCATAAAATTTCGAAAATGGCAAAAATTCTAATTTTTATTCCTTATCATAAAGATAAATTTGTTGCAAATAAAATTAAACATATTTCGTTAAAATCAATGTTTAAATTTTGATTTTATTCACAAATTAGTGAAAATACTTAAATGAGTTTCTGATTTTCATAATTTTTCTATGTAACTTGTAAATGAGTATTTTGACTAATTTGTGAATAGAATCAAAACTTATGCATTTATTTTAATGAAATATGTCTTGTTTTATTTGCAACAAATTTATCTTTAATGATTAAAGCATAAAAATTTGAATTTTTGACATCTTGGAGTTCTTATGATGTTTTAAAAAAATTCTTTTTTTGAAATTTTGTATACAATTTGAGTTTTTCTCAGAAAATGGGCCTAATATCTCCATAAGTGTAGGCCGTATTAAAAAGTAATGTAAAAATACTTAAAGACTATTTTAATTAAAATTTTCTGATATTGTTTTGAACAAAATCAGACAACTCGTTTTTGAGATATACACTTCTTTAATTAATTAAAAAAAAAAAATATAATAAAATCTGTAGAAAATGTTTGGTCATATGAGGAAAAATCTTCGCCAAGATCTTGCATAGTTGAGATTTTTAAAATTCAAATGTATATAACTCGAAAAAGACTATACATATAAGATAAATAGTACATTAGGGTGGTCTAAAATTCCTTTATCATTTACATCATTTACAACATATTTGCGAAATTTCAAGTTCCTACGATGATTGGAACAGGATGCTACACGGCCATTTATGTCGATGACTCTATAACAAATCTTAATTTTTTTCACCAATATTAATAATTTATACATCAAACGATTGCTAACGAAAAATAAATAGACCCATATTTTTTGATTTTTCAAAAATAACCAATAGGAAGGATAAATTTGTAATTTTAATAAAAATAACTCATATTAAAAAATTACTTAGAAATTAAAAGTAAAACTTTTACTTATACATTTTGTATAAAATGTCCTTTTTCGTTCGAAATATTGGTATAATAATTTTTATTAGCTATCATTTGATGTATGTATCATTAATTTTAGTGAGAACAATTATTTAGGATTTGTTCTGGAATAATCAATATAAATGGCCGTGTATCATCCTGCTCCAATCATCGTAGAAAGTTGAAAATTGGCAAATATGTCCTAAATGATATGTCCTTTCATAATATTAAGGAGGTACGTTTAAATGTGCGATATATTTTGGTTTTCTTCATACAATGTTGAACCACCCTAATAGCACATGCAAGCACGTTTTTTAAAAGATTTATCAAGAGCTTTAAGGTATTATAAAAATCTTTGTAATCGGATAAGGAACAAAAATCTGCTAGTGGTTAAAAATTGCCTATGATATTAGTATCCAATTTTCTATGTAGGATCATCCTTCCAAACTTAATATGTTACTTTCCTCTGCTATGCCTATGTGAAATATTATCTAAATCCAGCCAGCCGATTAGAAGTTACGGACTTATATCCAAAATTGTTCGATTCTGTTTGCAATTAATCTTCAGAACAAACATCTTGTAACATTTTAAGCAGCATTCACTGAAAGTTGAAAATTAATGTTTTTAATACAATTTTCGAAAAAATAACAAAAATATTTTTACAAAATATAATTTATACTTTAAGAAAAGTATACTTAAATACCTGAAACTGATGGTTCAATTTTAAATTTTTACTATAAAAAACTTTTTATTTAAGAAAATACACCGATAATTGATAAAAGTTGCATTTTTTTACTCTTTTGAAAACAGCACAATCTAGCTGGATAATTTTAATTGATTTTGACATATAATTTTGTCCATTTTTATTCGGTACCCAATTTTAAAATGAAAAATTTTATTTCAAAATTCAATTAATCACCACTATCAACACATTTTACTCCAACGTGCATCGCCTGAACATTCGAATCTAAGTTTACAGATATCAAACACTAAATATTTTTATTTTATTGCCTATTGCCCCACTGTGCAAGCACTTTACATTCATTTATTTTTATTAAATATTTATAAGTAAATAATCTTCATACATTTGTTATTTGTTATAGCTTTTTGTATAAAACCTCAAAGGAATTAACTTTTTTTTTTTTTAATTTTAATTTGATATTTTCTTTGTATAAAATTATTGTAACTGTAAATATGTATTTTTTTCAAAATGAAAAAAATCTATAGGGTTTGGAATTCCATTGAAAAAATTATATTATTTTCAATATTTAATAAAAACTATAAACAAATGAAAAAACAACAATAACAATAATAAAATTTATCGCTATCAATTATTATGCAAGAGTTAAACTTCAAATAACAGTTACAGTTACAACCTCACAAACTTCGATTAAATACAACTACAACAATAACTACACATTAATTTATACAATAACATTTTTTTTATTATTATGGTTTTTTTTATTAAATAAAAAAAAACAAATATTTTTTTACGTAAAACATACACGTATCGATCAATAGACGAGTGAGTAATTTTAAAGTAAAGTCGCGTCATGCGACAACATTCAAATTTTATTTAATCCATACATATATTTGTTTGTATATGTGTGCGTGTCTGCGGGGGAGTTTGATTTTAACTGCCACAACTCTTGATTGGTATTATTTTGTATCTTTAGGTCTTTCCCAAAAAATAAACGAAATTAACAAAAAAAAAAAAAAAAAAAAAAAATGTGAAAGATTTATTTGTTGCAAGTGAAGGTAAGGGTAGACTAAGGGACATACTTTTAAACGGACACATAAGAATCGAATTTTGGTACAAAAATATGAGTGATAACCAGAAAAACCAAAAATATGCTTTAAAAAAAGGGTTTTATGCGCATTTAATATGCAGTAAAAAAGAAAAATATGGTCTAAAAACGTAAAAATAAGCACAACCATTTTTTCTATTATATCATATAAAAACCATGCCAACCCATCATGTTTCTTTTTATAGGGGTTTTACAATATTATGCTACTCGGAAATGTTTAAAAGCATATTACATTTTAAAAATATATGAAGATCAATTATAAATAGCATTATAAGATTCATTCATTTACGTCGATTTTTTTTGTTTTAAAAAGTTAACTAATTTAATGCTTTTATCACTATCATCCCATCAGATTCTAACAGCTTAGCATCTTTAACTTCGATTAGGGAAAGGAAGAACCTCAAAATGTTGTTCATACATATTTTTTTTTAAGATTTTCTATTTTTTGTGTATATTTTTATTATGATATTATATTTCCTGGCATTGGCAGGCTTATACGCTCGTCAATTAATATTTTTCTAAATCTTCAATATTGTTACTATAAGTCAACTTCCTCTGCAATAAAATTGTATTCATTAAAGTTGAAAAACAAATACTGTTTAGGTTTCAACGAAACCGAAATGGATAAGACACCACGAATGCTGATGAAGTATGTAGCGGTACAGAAAATACGTATTCCATTCTGCTGGTGTCTAATTATAGTCCACAAACTCTGCTTTGGCACCGCCAAACAGAGACAACAAGGCAATTTACGATTGCAAACTTGTTTATGGTCCTTCGAACCGGATGTCGGCTTACGACACTATGTAACCACATCTTAAACAGCGTTTACGACGCTAGGTTCAACCTCTTTTTTACTTGCTGCTAACTGAGTCCCTCAAAATTGCACCCAGTGCAAGGCGGGCGACATGTTTAGGTTTCAACGAAACCGAAATGGATAAGACACCACGAATGCTGATGAAGTGTGTAGCGGCACAGAAAATACGTATTCCATTCTGCTGGTGTCTAATTATAGTCCACAAACTCTGTTTTGGTACCGCCAAACACTTCTTTAAATACTAAAATAATAAACAAATTAAATAATACTAATTGGGCCACATAGGCTTGTAGTATACTGAATTTTTTAATAAATAAATAAAATTTTTGGATTTCTTATCTTTTTATAAACTCAAATTTGAGAAACATTCCATGAGGAATAAAACAAAATTATCGTCAAAGTATGATTTAAAAAGGTTTAATATGCTCTAAAGATGACAAAAAATTCTATAAATATGCACTTAAAATCGCTAAATGCAAAAATATGCCGTAAAGGGTAAAATATGCACTTACAAATCGATGATCAATGCTTTATTTGTTTTTAAACGGATAAATATTTTTTCCATGGCTTTATTTAACGTTAAGGAAAAAATATGCAATTGCATATTTGTGGTTTCCCTGGTGATCACAAATTGAAGACTTTTTCTCTTACCGAGCTTTGAAGATTTAAGATTTTTGTGTTTTTCATATAAAAAATAGATTTTTTGAGGAAATGTGAGTGAACACAAAAGTAAAAATGTTTTTTGAATTTCTATACAAATGTAAAAATCTCTATTTTTAGACCAATTAAAAATAAAAAGAAAAAAAAATATATATTAAAAACATTTTACCAAAAAAGCTACTTTTAATGAAATTAAACACAAAAATATTTACTTGAAAAAAAGTAAATTTTCCGTTTTTACCACCGCACAGTGGTACCAAATCGATGTCTTTTTTGAAGTAATTCTGTAACTTGTGAACCGTTGGAGATATCTATATAAAATTTCTCATGGTCAGAGCTGAGGTGTTTCCGAGTTGATTTCATATTTTTGTATGAAAAATGCAAACATGTTATAAGCACAAGTGCTATGTAAAGATAACAGAAGAAGTTAACATTGCATTGTTACTCGTGCTGTGTTTACAATTTTTATAAATTACATGGGAAAAATGCTAAAAATTGACCCAAGAAGACAAAGTTTTTGTTAGTTTTCATACAAAAGTGTAAACATTTTATTAAAGGACCATGACCAGAAAAACTTTAAATTTTAAAAATATTTTTGAGAAACAACGTTAATATCACTGGTCGACAAAAAATTACAACACTATATACGAATAGTTGGACTTGGAATAAATGAAATCATCAAAAATGTTTCAGTTTATCATCTTTATCTTAAAGCTGGTAATGCTGCAAATCAAATAAGGCATGTATGTATCTTTAAAATTGATGCATAAATCTTGATTTTATTCACAGTTAAGTAAAAATACCCATGTTACATACAATTGTATAGAAATTCGGTGGTGGGCAAAAACAATTTTTTTTCGTTTTTTCTTGAAACAAAAATAGGTGAACTAAGTGGGTTTTGACGAGTTAAACAAGAATCTGCATTCACTTTTTTTCTATCATGTACTAATTTCTTTTTCTGGGCATGATCTTATTCAGCGGTCACACTATAAATTCGAGAATCGTTTGTCAAGTTTATGTTATAACCAGGGCAAGTTTTTATATGCAAAAAATTTGAAATATGCGCTTGAAAAAGCACGAAAAAATGTTTTAATAGGCTCAGAAATATGCAAAAATAGCATGAATATGTATATAAAAACCAACGAATTTATGCATTTTCATATATTAATGTGTAGAAAATATGCGCAAATGTGCATTTTTTAACTTTCAATCTCTAATAGATTTCGATGTTTATAAAAATATAACTATTTTAATTTTAAGTATCATATTTGACGCTTACGAATTATTTTTCTTTACAATATTTACAATGTACTCAAAACTCTGACCAAAAATTTTTTAGAAATTATTTGATTGAACTCTAAAAAATCACAAACAAATTGTGTTTTTGTTAAATTCTTTTGAAATATGCAAATGCTTACTTTCCAAGCGAAAAGCTCGAAAAACTTGCCCTAGTTATAACACACGAATCATTTACACGATTTTGATAAACCAAAAGATGCATACAAAAATTGTCTTCAAGTTATGTCAACAATATTTTTTTTTTTTTAATTTTTTTTGCAGCTAATTACCAAATAACTACGGAAATATTAACTGAACAAAAAATTATGTAAATTCAGTTTAAAGGCAATTTAAGTCGCTATATATTGGAGTTTAATTTATCTTGATAGGACAAACCGTTCTCGAGTTATACAAGTGTGACTGCCTAAATGTGGGGTTATAGTAGTCATGCCCATAAAAAAAAATCGATACTTGATAGAAAAAAAGTAAAAGCTAATTCTTATTTAGCACGTTAAATTCCATCTAATCCACCTATTTTTTTATTTAAGACGAAAACATTTTTTTTTTTTTTGCCCACTAGTGTATCTCCACTTAAATGTGAATGCAATCATGATTTGTGGATCACTTTATATGATACGTGGTTTCATTTACTCGTAGTTTTGCCAGCTTTGAGATAAAGATGATAAACTGAAACATTTTTGATGTTTTCACTTTTAAAAAGAACTTTTAGTAAAAAAAAGAAATCTTGAATTTAGCATGAACAATTTTTTTCGGTCACTTATTTCGAAATATCTCCAAAACTATTAAGCTGATACAAATTTGTTAATAGAACGACTTAAAGCCAGTTTTTTTTCCACATATTTTGGTGTATTATTTATATAAATCGTGCATACCGTTATCGAGTTATAGTGAAATATACCTGAGTAATCGGCTTATTTAGGGCGCAATATTAGACACGCCCATAAAAAAATCTCGACCTGATGGCAGAAAACTGAAAGCAGATTCGAGTTTAGCATGCGGAAATCCATCTAGTCCAAATATTTTTTGGAAGGAGCACGAAAAAACATTTTTTTGTCGACCAGTATATTTGGAGCTTAATAAAATTTAAACAAGTGGAGGTATTTGTCACAATATAGAAAGACTTATTTTTAAATCAGTGAATTAAAAAAAAACTTGTACAAAAATACCCTAAATCCCAGTCCGGGGAAAACTTGTTTAAAAAATTTAATTTTTTTCATTAAAATGGTCATCCAGCCGTTGTAAAAAGAGTGAGCGCCTACGATTTTACCACATTTTTGGAAAATAACCCCAAAAATTTAAATTTTTTTTAAAGTTAAACTTCAGATTAATATAATTTTTTATTGGATAAATATATTTACATATATAATACTTACAGTAATATTATTTAGAATTTTTTTAAAAATCTAGAGTCTATTTTAGAGCCCAAATTAAGGCCACCAAGTTTAAAAAACCTAAAAAACGAGGCCAAAAATTAGGGTAAAAATTTGCTTCGACTCAAATATATCTTAAACTAAAAAAAATAACCTACAAATGTAAGCATTTTTCTGTAGTTATTTACAAGGACTACTTACATACACGAGGTGACCAACACTTTCTATCTCCGTGACCCGCTAGGAACCTGTACTCTTCCAAATCAACTTTATTTAGATATTTCCAACGGTTCAACGGTTACAAAATTATTTCCAAAAAAATCGATTTGGGACCACTGTGCACTGTAATTAAAAATTTAAAAAATCTGTGACTTTTTAAAAATATTTATTTTCAATCAATTGCAATTTTTCTTAATTTCACTTCTGTGATATGGTTGTGTTACTTTCCTACTGTAGGGTACTACTCACATAACCACCAAATCAATAACAGTTAAGTATTCACTGATTTAATAATCAAAAAACAAAGAAGAAAAAAATCTATTTGAATAAGTATATATTACGTGTTCTAAAGAATTATTCAATTCAATGTATGTAAATTTAAAACGGAAGTTTTAAATACAAAAAATACCATTCAGAGAGGCAACAATGAATGAATGACAGACACTCAACCATCTAACACTGACACAAAAAGTAAGCATTACATTATTTATTCTATTCTGAAACTACTAACGGTTTAATACAGCGCACAACTATGTATCACAATAAAAAACTTAAAGAATATAAGCAAAAGTAAGAGAAAATATATACAACTTCCTTAATTTCTTTTTAACATTTTACAAAGAATATGTTTTTTCTTCTTATTTATGTTTCCCAGTTTCCTATTTGTTAAAGTCTCGCTATATAGGATTCCCGGTAAATAAATTTTTTGGTGTTAGTTTGTTGATGACAAACACTTGTATGATTTATAGTCAAATAGAATTCATATTTATGCAATTTATTTTGCAACTACCAAACAGATTGTATTCATATTTTAACAGCTTAAGAAGATGCTACAACAAGTTTTGTGTGTGGTGTATTTACCAGAATTGCTCAAACGAATCTCAAAGTATGTAGTATGTATTGGAATAAAGAGAGAGAGAGAGAGAAAAAAAGAAAGATGAAAAAAAGCAAAAGTTAACGTTTGACATTTGAATATTTTATGTGACAACTTATATTGCATGTATGTTGCAGCAACCAAAGATGAATAGATGGATGAATGTTTGTTTGCTTTGGATAGATGGATGGACGGATGAAGTATTGTTTGGTTAGTTCATTTCTTTAGATATTTTGGTGGGCTATTTGCTAGTGTGTTTTAGTTTGCTATGTTTATGCATTGCACAGTGTGACGATCAAGTCACTACAAAGGATTTTGTTCATCTGCTTTTGGTTATACTTATTATTAATATTTGTTAAATTAAATTGCTTAATTAGTTAAAAGTTAGCTTAAGAAATTTTACATTTATTATTGTTAGCCTAAGATCCCACTGTGCATAGTAGTATACAACCTTGGTAATTTACATAAATTTTTCTTTTAATTTCCTTACTTTTCGGCCCATCGTATAGCTACCCCTAGATACAGGCAAAATTTTGCCGGTTGCTGTTGCGAGCTACTACGACTATTAATATTGTTGGTATTCTTAATACTAATGCTGCTGCTATTACAACAGTAGTAGTAGCAGTAGTTGATGCTGTTGATTTTTTTTCTTTCTATGTTGCTATTTGTTTACTATGCATTACTTGTTGTTGCTTTTGCCGTTGTTGTATTTATTGCTTTTATTGGTATGCGTGCCTAAAGTGTTGGCGTTAAAAGGTGAACAGCATTTTTGTCATCGTCTATAATACAAAACTTGTATAAGATTGAATGAGTGTGTACTAGTAAATTTACGAGTGTTTTTTTTTTTTTTAATTCACACATATACATACAATCGCATAAAACATTCATCAAGTGATGTTGTCAGTCAGTCAATTCTCCCCTGACACTAATTGTTGTTTATATAAATGCACTTTTTAGCAAAATTTTAAAATCAGGAAATAGTTCATAGTAAAATACTAAAATAGTACTCATAGTACTTGTACCTTTCAAAAAATTTTTATTTTTAGATCAAGTTTTATTTTATTTTTATTTTGTATAAATAAGAAAAGTAGAGCAATTTTTTTTTAGGTAAATACAGGCTACTTATTTTAGCTAGATTATGTTAGCTTTTCGTTTTAAGTTGTTATATCATTGCTAGAGACTGGGTGAGAGATAGAGAGGTTATTTATTTTATTTAAAATTCAAAGACATCTTGTTTTAAAAAGTTAAAACTGTTTATTTTGTTGAATTATTGAGGACTTTTCAATTTATGCAAATTAAGGTACTTGAAAGTATTTAAGTAGATTTAGTTGTTGAATTGAAGTGATGTCTTAAGGCAATATGATTGAGATGATATGAAAAAGTAAACTGTTAACAGTGGTTGTATTATTTCTTATAGAACGAGATGAAAAAAATTAAATGTTTCCTGTTTCGTTATTTAACTTAGTAACATAGTAATAACTTATACTTGGTTATGAAGTAAAGACTGCGCACGAAAAATTCGATGCACGTTTTGAGGCTTATAACTTTTATTATACTTGAATAAACCGTTCATTTGTTTATATTTGTTCTCAATAATTATGTGCTTATTTTTATGGTAATATCACATATCGAATATATAAAAAAATTGCTAGGAGCGCCGTAGAGTCGAGAAATATAGTTTCTTGAGTTACAAAAAATACAAAGGGTTCGCGATCACCAAAATGAATTTTTTTTAAATATGCGCTAAAAAATTTAATTAAAAAATTAATTTTTATTAAATAAAAAGGAAAAACAAAATTTATTCTATAAGAAAAACAAAAATCAGGCCATGGTAAGCTAAGAAATCCATAACATTTTGTACTTTTAAAAGTTAAAACTATGTATTCTTTGTACTTTTTTAAAACGTAGCTCTTTTTTAATTTTTTGAATTTATATTTGTGACATTAGGTTTAAAACAACTAAGGTTGTTTACCTAACTAAGGTATTTTTATAAACAAACATTTTTTTCTAAGTTGTCAAACGTAAATGATTGTCTATTTTAGTGAAAACATTTTTATTCATAGAAAATAATCCTCCCAAATACTTTCCACGTTATAGGAAAGTATTTGAATAATTTTAGTTTTTCTTAAGACGAGATCTGAACGTAGAATAATTGAGATTGATTTTTTTCATTTTATCAATTTTTTTTTTATTATTTTAAGTAACAGCTTGCAATTTTTATTTTATATTTTCAGAAATGGGGCCTTCCGTAGCTTCGATTTTCTCAATAGAACTATCAATTAAACTATTCTTATTTACTAATAGTCTCAGAAGGAAATCAATAGTTGGAACAGATAAATGAGAGATATTTAATATTTCTTGATGTTAATACTCGTTTAATATTATCTATAGACTTATAATTGTTATCATTAGATTTAGAGTCGTTATTATGATTTTTATTAAAGTCCTTCCCCTACTTAATAACTTGTTTGAGAATAACCGCTAAATGAAGGTTAATAATCGTTAGAACACATGTTATGCGCGTTAGGAAAATAGAACTTTAACAAAAACGTTTTTAAAAAAAGTAAAAAATTAAAAATATGAGTTTTTAAGAAAACATTCAAAAATATATTTTTTCTAGTAAATATGCAAAAGTATGCACTAATAAATCGATGCCATTTTTTAGTAAAATGTCTAATTCGGATAGATAACAACATAATATAGTTTTTAAATGCTCCATAAAAAATATGCATTTCCATGAAAATCCGCCCTCTACTTATAACCAAAGAAAAAGTTGATATACAGACTGCGGAATCGCAGACAAAATAATACCAATTTTAAGAGAAAATCTCTATCTTTAAATGGAATGTGATTCATTTTTTAAATTTCTCTGTATCTATTATAAAAAAAAACTTTCGGAACTTTCGTCCGGTTTCGTGGGGAATTTTGGAATTTGTTTAATTTATATTTTAAATTTCTTTACACGTTATCATTCCAAATAATAAAGTTAAATATCACCGAATGCTTCGTTAGGATATCTTTGTTCAAAAAGATTTTACTATATATACAATATTTATAGTACTCATTAAATTTGAAATAAATACCATGACTTTTAAATTATATTACGAAACTGAAGTCATATTTTGATTATACCAAATTTTTTTTGTCTTATACACTTTTAAAAGAAGTAAATGTTTGCTCTCAAAACATCATAACCGTAGGTGGTTGAGGTATTATGCGTTTGTGCTGATATTTGTAACGCACAGAAAAGAAAAACTCATCGGACCCCACCTTAAAGTATACCATTCGACTCAGAATCCCTTTCTGAGTCGATTTAAAGATGTCCGTCAGTCTGGCTGGTTGGCTATCTGTAAACCTTGTGAACAAAGTACAGGTCGCAATTTTAAAGATATATTAATGAAATTTGGCACAAATAATTATTTTGGGACAATTATTTTGAAATTCGGTGCAAAGAAGTTTTGTATAAGTGTTAATTTTTGTGCCAAATTTCATGAAGATCGGTACACAATTGACCATGGCTCCTATATAAACCCCTTTTTCTTACATTAACGTGCATAAATCCCACACAAATGGAAGTATCAAGTTAATATTCGGCACAAATAAGTCGGTTCATAATTTACCATAGCTCCCATATAAACTCACTTCCGGGAATCACCCTAAAGTGCATAAAATCATATAGATGTTAGTATCAATGTATTATTCTGTATTGGTATATTTTATTTTACATTTAGTAATAGTGTTGGTCTAAAATTTGGCCACAGGTCTAATATTATGAATTTGTGAAGTGATCACAAATTCATACCCCATCCCATGGGGTAGATTCTACAAGTGATGGGGACAAAATCGTTTCCGTATATATGTTGTTTTTTTTTTACTTTATTTTAATACAGCATTTAAAAAAACATACAAAAATTCATATGTTTAATTGAATTTTAATTAACAATGGCGAAAAAAAACACTATAATTTTTTCACACTTTAGAAGAATTTATTAAAATTTATGTTGTCAATTCTTGTTCATTACTATCATATTTATAACATAGAAAAAAATCTTTAATCAATTCCAGAAAGTGAAATATTTAGAAGAGTATTGAAAAATAGTTAATCACGTCTACCGCCGAACAAATGTATGTTGAAAATAACAAAATTTGATAGATGAAAGATCTCTGATAGAGGAAAAGAAAATAAATAATTAACACAAAAAAATTTACTTCGTTTACAAGACAAGACAAGATAAAAACGAATGTGCCCCTATGTTGAATGCTCCCTCTTCTACCCTACCTATTTATGTCCATTAAAAGGTAATAAAAAATACGAACATTATAATCATAAAATTATCCAACTTTTCATATTGTGATCCGAGTTGTTGTATTTTGTATTTAAATATTTTTAAATTTTATGATTCAGTTTTATAAAATTATGCTCTGATTTTCTCATATTATGATCTTAATTTATCATATTTATCTTTTTTTTAATATTATTTACCATAAAAAATTTCATAACATTTTCAAAATTACTCATAACATGTTTCATATTTATCGTATTATACTCAATCATTATTTGTTCATTAATTCATTTCATTTATTTGATTCATCATATGTTGTGCAAGAAAATACAAGAAATTTTATTATTAACTAAACTTTTTAATCATATTTAATTAATACAAAACCTTGTGTACTTATACTTATATTTTTTAATGTATAAACCAAGTGAGAATTGTAATGAAGTTGGAAAACAGACCTTAAAAACAAAATATATTAACAAACAAGATATAAATTTTTCTACCATATTTGCAAAAAGTATATGTAATATTTATTTGTAATTTTTTTTTTTTTTTTTGTTATGGGAATTAATATGTTAAAAAAAAAAAAAATATGATATAAGGAGTGAGATCGAAAAATTCTTAACATACATAATATTCAATAACTTGGAAACGGTTGATCTTAGAGTTTTCATTATTTTTTTAATCATTTGATAATTTAGCACAGATCACAGAAACATATAACTTTTACACCCAGAGAAATATCAATCACATACGTGTTGAAAACGATACCATTCTGTGTCAATAGTGAATCTACACCGTATGTGTTCAAAATAAACACTGCGTGTTCAATTCTTATTAAAAATGGATACCTAAGTTGAAACCATTTCGGTATCAAATTGTTAAATTACATATGTTTTCTACTAAATTTGTTAACGAAAGGTATTAAAAAGCTGTTACCGTAAATTACCAATGTGAGCACAACCGTTGTTGATTTTGAATCGAATTTTTTCCCTTAGTGTATGGTTCTAACCACTAATGATAAAATTGTAGACCATTTTTGAAAACCCTTTCTTTGGAGATTTAATAGTTGCTTCAGTCACTTTTTTGGAACAGTGTGCACATCTTCTGTTAAAATCTTCGGTATTTTGGAACACTTTTTTTGTGCTCTTGAATTCACTTTTCACAAGAGCTCAATATCTCTCCACTGGTCTAAGCTATGGACAATTTTGAAAATTGACCTCTCTTGGTACTAAAACTATGTTATTGATTTGGTACCACTCCAGAGCTTTCTTACCGTAGTGACATGATACCAAGTGGGTCCAAAAATATGTGGACACGTTGTGCTTTCTTAAGAAAAGAAGAAGTCTTTTTTGCAAATATTCCTTTATGCATATTTTGGTATTTATAGATCCGAATGTATCAAATGACTTTCCTGTTTTGCCGCAACTGCAAAAAGCTTGTCATACCATGAAATTTGTAAGAAATTTTTGCTGCTTTTGGGTCTTAAACTTATCTCCAACATTGCTTCGAGCATTAGCAATAAAATTTTTTGAGACACAAGCTGCGAAAATTATGCCAGCACCTACATTTCTTCGTCAATTATACAGCTTGAGTATTTTTGTATGAAATTTGGTTTTAAATTCCGAGTCCTATTTTTGGTTTGTAATTTTTTTGCAGAATTCCAGTTTGGAATTTTTTGAACTTTATATGTAATCAACTTTCCCATTAGCTTTAAATTTTCGCACCAAATAGTCGAAGCACTGAGAAAACTGAGCTGATTTTCTACCAGATGTGTTTGGAGTTCCTTTCAATATGCCTTTAATTTTCTGGCCTTCCCAATATCATGTGGTCCTTTTTTCTTACCGAACTAGGTTTCACATCAATAGTCAAATTCTCCTGATACTGTTTAATAACATTAGAAATGGTTTTACGGACGACATTTAATTCTGTGGCCAATTATTTGTAAGACCTATTTGGATTTTTTGAAATTTTTTAATAACTTGTAGGATGTAAATCTTTTTCGTCACTTATTTTGATGAAAATAAGGACAAATTAACATGGTTGTTATTAAAAATAATAACTGAAGTATTTTTCCATGATAACTAGATAAAAAAAAATTTTGAACATTGATTCCGAAAAAAGTTATGAGGCAAAATGTGTGTTAAGATTTTTTTGATCTCACTCCTTATATTAAAAATTCGATTGAATGTAAACATTAAACTAAAAATAAAACATTATTATCATGAACATAGTATTATTAAAATTAACAATAAGAACATAATATTGTTATAGTGACAATGCCGTAATTATGTTTTTTCTTTATGTGTACTAATTAGCAGAAAATGTTTTAATTTTTGTGCATACTTTAGTTAACTTTAACTTTAAGAAAAGTTATATATAGTCAATTAATGTTTGCTTTCACAACTGCATTTACTGAAATCTCCCTTAGTGTGCGAAAAAAAAAAAATAGTGTGTATGTACATAAAAAGGTAAACAAATTTATAATTCCATTAAGTTCACAAAAGACGAAAAAAGAAACAAATATTCTTGAGATTGCAACGCGCCTTAATATACAAAGCGTTGCAAAAAAACTAAATAAACAAGATGTCATAACAAAAGAAATAAAAACATGCAAAAACTACAATATTTAAAACCGGCAAAAAGACGAAGAGATAATAAGACAAAAGATGCACACAAAAGTTAAATAAAAACTTGCTAGAAAATTAACATTAAAAAGACAAGTTAACAACAGAAAGAAGTACCTTTTTTTGCGATGTTTGTGTTGTTCAAACTACTTAAAAAGGTATTGTTTTAATAAAAAGGTCTCTCAATGATAATTACGATTATAATTATGATGAAAATGCGAATGCTGTTTATTTTTATATTTCTTTATAGTTTTGTTTTATTTTTTTTTTCTTTAAATATTTTATGTTTTTTTATTTAAAGCTGCTAAAACATTAAATGTTGACTTGACATGGCTTGAAATGGCCATTAATGATGCTGAAGATGAAGTTGACTTATGACTGTGACTGAGTGAATTAATGGAATGGATGGTTTGAATGACTGTTTAGTTGCTGATGATACTGCGTTCGATGTTGAGGGTTACTTAGCTGAGGCTGCTGTGGTTGTGAGGAATGCATTGTGTAAAAAATAAAAAAAACTTATTTTTTTTTTTTTTTAATTATTATTGTTTGTTTGTAATATATTATTATTACTATTTAGCCATGATTATGATTTAACATGGGTTTTTCTTTTATTAATATATACTCGTATCTTTAAGATATTTTTTTGTTTTGTTTTCAAAATTATTTATATACATAATTTTATTTATTTAGTTTTTGCACGAAAATTTTAGTGAAGCAAAAAAATAAAAAAAAGTTCATTTGAAAAACAACTTAAAAAACTCTGTGCAATTATTAATGATTGTGTTGAAATTTGTATGTGAATGACCGTGATATTGACCCACTTTATTTTATAACATCATTATTAGACACAAATAAACATACATACATACATACATACATATTTATGTATATAGATGCTAAAACTAATAATGTATGCTTTTGATGCTGGCTGTCATTCACAACTAAAAACCGTTGAAACTGAAAACCATTTCATTATTCATCTCTTTTCATCAAGTTATTTGCTTCTTTTTTTATTCATATTTGTTGTTCGATAATAATTTATATCAACAGCTCAATACCGCCACCACCATCATCATCATCACCATCTTCTTAACCAACAACCAGCATCCGACTGATAGCAATTCCAAACCATAACTAAATTGTTAATGGTTTGCAATGACTTAAGTTTATATACTTTTTTTTTAGTTGGGGTTTGTCTGTCTGTCTTTTTTCAAACACTTGCCATACCCTACATTTGTTTTAAAAGTTTTTGCATTTCTTTTGTGGTATTTATGTGTTAACAAATATTTTTAGGGTTTAGATTTTTAGTATTGAGTTTATTAATTTATAATTAAACAACTAACAGCATGCGATTAAATTTGATTGATGAAATAACTTGTAGCCCGAAAACTTTATGCATTTAATATGGGTTTGGTTGGCTATTTGGAAATAAGTAATAATGTTTTTTTAAGCTGACAAAATAAATAGTTATATTTTTTTTTTTTTTTGCGCTTAAAATGAAAATAATATAATCCCTGAATAACATATGTACATACTCCTAATACAAATTCGGGTTTTGGGTTATAGACCGGTTTTTGTTGAATAAACTTTATTAAAGAAATCGGGTCTTTTTTTTATTTTTAGCAAAATTTTTTTTAAGTGTATAAAATTGTAAATAAGCAAAAATGAATAATCTAATAAATTTATGAGTCATTTTAGATTAATTCTGCAAAAATATATAGAAAATATTTGATAAAATAAAGTCGTACTTTCATAGAGGCTCTAAAAAATATATATCCTCCATTAAAGCACCGATTTCGCAAACTTTGATATTAAATATTTCAGAATCATAATGGTCAATTAGTATCGAATAAACCAATTCTAGGAAAAATAATATAATAATATGAAAAATATGCACAAACAAATTGAAAAATCTCAAAAAAAAAAAAAAAAAAATAACAATGGGCAGGCACCTTTTATTAAATTAAATTATTAAATTAGTCACTCCCTGACCGAAATGCAAAATTGGAGGGCAAAAAATTAGTATAGCAAACCAAAACCGAGTTTAAAAAATGTTTCATAACATAAAGGAACAGCGTATCTCCGCTCCCTGATAGGGAAATATGGCTCCGTTAGAATCTATAGGACGAACAGTTTCTATAAATTTTATTTTTCTACGGAAGCTTGAGAAAGCTGTGACTCCTTTAGGATTTGTAAAATGAATGGTTCTTTAAGTAAACCAAATTTTAATTTTCTACATCGTCTGGCAAATTTAGAAAGCTCTGGAAAGAAAAAAGCTTAGAAAATTACACATAAATACGCTTATATCAGTTACCAGATACAATTTTCAAAATCTGGCTTCGTTAGGATTTGTAGGACAAAAATTTATAAACCTAAAAATACTTAGAAATTATATATGTATATAGATTTAGCAATTTTAGGCCAACATTTTTATATTATTTACATATTAAACAATTTGAAAATTATAAATCTTGAATTAAAAACTTGTTGAGATTTGAAAATTTATAACAAAACTATAATTCTGATCCCGAATAAATTTTCGAAATAATATTTGGTACACAAAAAGATCTTTTCTTTCTAATACTTCACATTAAAAATAAATAATAAAAAAAAACTTTCATAAAATATGCTCTCGTATCAGCATTTTTGGCTAAGAGAATACAATTAAGTGAAAAAGTAAACCAAATATAGATATATGTGTACAACTATTAAAATTATTTTTTTAGATTTGAAAAATTTCGCTTGACTTTATTTAGCACGATGAAGTTTAAATTTCATTCTAAATTTTACTATTTTCGACCAGAGCAACTTTCAGTTAAATAAGAATTTATGTATTATCCATTGCTGAAGCCTTCACGCAGAGAAAAAACTTGGTTACAGCATGATCACTACAACTATGTAATGCTTATATAGCTATGAATAATAACATGTTTATGATAGCAACGTTTATGATTCTGTTTGATCATTTAATGATTACCCATAATCAAAATTTTAATATGGTTGACTGAATTATAATATGTATTTAAATATGTTTTGTATGAAATCATATTTATGAAAAACATCCAAACATTTAGTTAATTCTAAAACCATTCAGTTAATTTTACAAATTTGGTTAATTATACAACCATTAAGCTAATATTTTTATTTGCTTTTAATGACTTTTGAATACACATTTTTGTGTATCAGTCCAGTAGTTTACTAGTATATTAATTCTAATTTTGTACAGATATGAACAAATATAAATTGACAAGGTTTGTTTGATGATGAATGTACCTCATATCGTGGTACAAATGAATATAAATATGAAAACATGAGATTATATATATGATAAATATATATGATAAAAGAGGAAATTAGTTTATATATATGACGAGCTGTAAACCCGCTACTTCGTTAGCGGAATTTTTCAATAAAAACCATATAATAAATTTAAACTAAGATTCTTAACTCTCTTCACAGAAAAAAATATTTCAAATAATTTTTTAATAAAATTATTAATTAACTTTATATTGGAATTTAATTATATGATTTATTAATATAATTAATTTTCTAATTGGTTTACAGTTTTGTTTTTTAATAAATTTACAGCTGTTAATAATATATAAAGGAAATTTAAATATTTGTCTATAAAAGTACAGAAATAAAATAAATTTAAGTAAATTTTCAAAAATTTTCAGCTCATTGCATCTATTTAAGGAAAAGAAGTAATAATAATATCAATTATTCTTGTTATTAATATTATCATTTTTATGATTGGAGCAAAATCAATTAAAAATTAATTAATATTACAAATTTCGTAATTGAAATCCATTTTTACTTTTTTCTGTGTTGGGAACATTTTTAATAATGGTGTTATGTCGGAATTTATAATAATAAACTTTTTAAATATATTACCTAAAAAAGTACCAAAAATTGCAGTAAAAAAAAAGGATTTTCGAAAAATTCAAAAGGCATGTTTGATATATTTCTGTACCAATTTTTAACATCTTTCACGTTAAAAATTTAAAAAACTATCAAAGTATTTTTATTATTATTTTTTTGTATAAAATAATGTGACTAATAGACCTTGAGAATTTTTATCCATAAATAACATCTCTTTAATTTCAGGTTTCTAATGTTAGATTAACGAAAAATAAATATCAGAATTACGAAAAAGGATATTAGAATAAAGAAAAAGTACCACAAAATCCATTTAAGGTTTCTGATTCACTTAGGACCTTACATCTTCAATTTTATGTTTCTAAGGATTAAAATTACAGAACATTCAAGAAGTACTATTAGAAGAACGAAAAAAGATACCACAAAGTCCCTTCTTATGGATTCTCATTAACTAAGGATCACATATGCCTAATTTCATGTTTCTAGGTTCATAATTGTAGAAAATTCAAAAAGTACCATTAGAAGAAGAAAAAAGTACCACAAAGTCCCCTCTAATGAAGTCTCATTCATTTAGGACCAAATATCTTTAATTTTATGTTTCTATGTTAAATATTATAGACAATTCAAAAAGTACCATTAGAAGAACGAAAAAGAACCACAATGTTCTCTCTTATGGATTCTCATTCACTTAGCAGTTCATTTCCTTAATTTCATATTTCTAGGTTAAATATTATAGAAAATTCAAAAAATACCTTAAAATAACAAAAAAGTACCACAACGTCCCCTCTTATGGATTCTCATTAACTAAGGACCCCATATCCCTAATTTCATGTTTCTAGGTTCATAATTATAGAAAATTCAAAAAGTCCCATTAGAAGAACGAAAAAGTACCACAAAGTCCCTCCTTGTATATTCTTTCCAACATCGGACCATACGTATTTAATTTCATGTTTCTGGGTTAAATATTACAGAAAATGCAAAAAAGTACCAATAGAAGAAGAAAAAAGTACCACAAAGTCCTTCCTACCCACAGGACCATGTATCTTTAAGTACCACAAATTCCACTATTGTGAATTCTTATCTACATTTTCTTAATTTCATGTTTCTATGTTTAATGTAATTGAAAATTTATTATTAAGTTTGAATAAAATGTAATTTCCCGCCATTACCCCTTTTTGGTACTTTTTTTCACCCATCGAAGTATCAAAAATTGTATTCCACTAAATTTCTAAATTGTAGTGGTATCCCATATTAAAATACTCATATAAATATTTCAATAAATATAAAAAAATGTTTTATGAAAAAAAGTATCAAAAATATGTACGATTTTTACCCCTTAAACGTCTGAATTTCTAAAAAGTACCAAATTTATATTTCTCATTTTTTGATAAGTTATGAATACTAATTTTTTATACTAATTTTAAAGTATGAATTTTGATAATTAAAAGAAAAATAAAAGTTTATTGAGAATCTTATAATATTTTTAGAAAAATGTTTATTCCTATTAAAAGAAAAATCTGTTCAAAAAATTGAATTCAATCGCATTTTTTTTTACCATTCAGTTAATTTTATGATAAGTGTGTTCGTTCTTCATTATTATAGGGTGTCTACAAAATTATTTTTATGAAAATTTAAGTCCTCCTCTAAAACTGTCTTATAGATATGAATTTCATCCCAGTAGCTTCGAAGATACAGATTTATTAATAAAATTTTTACAATCGCTGAGTAGCTGGACTAACGTTTAGTGGTCATTTCGAGTCGGAAATCAATTAGCAGTGCAAAAGAACTCGGCGTTTCGACTTCACGAATTTTGGCCATATATCCGTAAAAAAAAAAAATAATTGGATGATAAAGATGTGAATTAAATGTGGCTCCAACAGAATTGTTCTATGTTTCACAAGCAACTGATGGCACTATAAACATTTTCCTTGAATGATTTTAGAGCATTGTAGTATCACAAAGAGGCAGCATAAGATTGCCACTAAGAACTTTATAAATCTCATTTTATATAACAGTGTAGAATGTTTATGAGGCTATCAGCTGTATGTGTATATATTTTCTAGTGGATTTTCCTAAAATTGCAGTTCTATTCTATCCTGAAAGTCAACTTAAATTAGACCTCGAAGAAGTTGGATATAAAACCAAGACGATGCAAAATGGTAAATCTCTGTTATATTCTGTTGATAAAACTTTAAAAATAAACCAAATTTTATGCCAATAATTCTGAGAATATTTTGCATAATATAAATGAATATGAGCTAAATCTATTTGTGAATTTTTGGGCAAACTGTTTTTAATTTTGCAGTTTTTTGTCATTCGTTTAAATGTGTTTAAATTATATTTAAAAATTTATGACATTTAGATGTATGAAGGCTACAAATTAAAGCTTTTTCTTTAAAGAATTAGTGCAAATACTTTAATTGATTTAAGGAGAGAGATCGAAAAAAATGTAACATATATAAAATTCAATAATTTGGAAACGGTTGATCTTAGAGTTTTTATATTTATTTTTATTTAATTGATGTTATTTTGCAAATCACAGAAAAATATAACTTTTATTGTTTTAACCAGTACTTATAAACTCATGGATCATTTTTGGTAACCCTTCAAATACAGATTTGATAGTTCTTTCAGTCACTTTTTTGGAACAGTTTGCCCATCTCATTTTAAAATCTTTGATATTTCGGGACACCTCTTTTGTGCACTTCAATTCTCTTTTCATAAGAGTCCAATATCTCTCCACTGGTCTTAGCTCCGGACAATTTGGAGGATTGACCTCTCTTCGTACAAAAACTATGTTAGTGATATGATACCAAATAGAGCCAAAAATATGTAGACACATTGTGCTCACTTAGCCTTTTTTGCAAACATTCTTTGATGTTTATTTCTGTATTTACAGAGCCTACTCTAACAAATGACTTGCTTCTTTTGCCGCAACTGCATAAACTCGTCATATTAGGAACCTTTTTTTAGAAATTTTGTCTGCTTTTGAATCCTAAACTTATCTTCAACATTTCCCCGAGCATTAGCAACACAAAAATTTTGACCCGGAAGCTGCGAAAAATCTGCCAGTACATACCTTTTGTCATCCATTATGCAATGTCAGTATTTTTTTATGAAATTAGATTTTAGTTTTCCTATTTTTTTTTTGCAGCATTCTTGTCTGGAATTTTTTGGACTTTATATGTTTTCAAGCCTGCATTGGCTTTTACTTTTCGCACCAATTAGTCAGAGTACTGAGCTAACCGGGCTGCTTTTCTATCAGATGTGTTTGGAGCTCTTTTCAATATGCTTTCAATTTCCTTGGACTTCTCAATATCATGTGAACTTTTTTTTCTTCCCGAACCAGGTTTCCTATAAATGGAAAATTCTTCTGATACTGTTTAATAACATAGGAAACAGTTTAACTCTTTGGCCAATTTCTGTAGGACAATTTTGTTTTTTTTTTTTTGGAAAATTTTTTATAATTTCAGCACGTACTTCTTTTTCGTCATTCATTTTGATCAAAGTCACAAACAAATTAACATGATTGTCATTAAAAATGGTAATTGATTAAAAAAAGAAAATTTAAACATTGCTTCCGAAAGAAGTTACAAGGCAAATTTGTGTTAAGATTTTTTCGATCTCATAATATGGCCGCCATATAATTTTATAATGATCTGTGGTAATTGGTATATTATTTAGTATTATATCCTCTATTTTTAATAGAAATATTTTAATGTAAATAAGTTTTTTGAAATAATACCATTTAGATTTAAAAAAGTTTAAAATATTTCATACAAAAAATGAGTAAATATTAGGGTATTCACTCGAATATTGTTTGTTCGATTAATCGACAAATGAAAATCAAATAATTGTTCGGTTAAATTAAAATCAAGAATTTCGAGTAACAATTTATTCGAGCAAGTTATGCCGATTAATCGAATAATTCGAGTAAAAAAATATTTTAAATATTTCCTTTCTTAACTAGTTTTTAGGAAGTTTTAATCAGAGACCGAATTTTAATACTAAAAAAATAATCTTTTTATTTTTATTTTAATCGAAAAACAATCTTTAATGTTCAAAAAATAATAAAAATCCATCATAATTTTTTTATTTTCATCAATAGTTTAATTTTTTTCATCATGATTGAAATAAAAAATATAAATATCTTTTGTGATATTTATTACAAAAGTTGAAAATTATTTTGAACTTTTTTCATCGGATGGAAAAAATTCTAAACAAAAACAATTTCATTAAATAAAAAAAATTTTTTCCAAACAAAACAAAAGTATGAATAAAAAAAACTATTATTTAAAATTTTTTTCGAACTGATATTTATTTTTAAAGATATTTATCGTTAAAGATATTTATTTTTTTCATCATTGATGGATATTTATTTTAAAAATAAAAATTACTCACATACATTTTGAACATTAAAGATATTTATTTTGATTGAAAAATAAAAATAAAACGTTTTCGGGTGCTTGGTTTTAATTTTAGTTTTCTAAAAAAAAAATAGCTAAATTTCTATAAATATGTATAAAATGTTTCGAATCTAAAAGTGGTACCATAAATTGGAATTTTATTAAAAAAAATTTTATTTAGTAAAAAGAACCAAATATATGCCTAAATTACAATACGTAGTTAAACGTCGTTGCTCAGTCTGGTGTAGAGGATGTGATGGTTTGAATGAAATTTGTAATATAGAAGGAATTTGGATTTAAAATTATGTTTACCATGTAAACTCGTTCTTTATGTTAAGAATAGCTGAACCATTTTATCTAAAAAAAGGATGGTCCAAATTGCTTTTTCTCATTTTCAAAATGCAATAACTCAGATACTAATAAATAAATATTTTCACAATTCTTTCACAGCCTAACGAACAAAAATCCAAATAATATTTGAGTTTTTACTAAATTATTACAAAAATAGGAAGAAAGGAGAAATAAAATATTTTGAATTTTTGTAGAAATAGAGGTTTGATTCAAAATAGAGCCAATTATAATTCCTACGCGTACATTTGGGAGAAAGAATTATTTATTTTAAATTTACAATAAATTTGTCCATTAAATGGAGAAAAGTAAGTAGTTCTAACTAATTGTATATTTGACTAATTTATTATACAAGTTTATATAATTTCTAATATTTTTACACTGATATTGTTAAAAATTTTTCCACAAATTTGAACTAAAACATAATTACGAGATCACTATAAAACAAATAAGACTAAATTATCTTAAAAACTGTATACATTTGTATAATTTTAAATTATCATCTTAATGCCTTCTAAATATTGAACATAATTGAACAATGAACTATAAAACATTCTAAAACCTTATACTAAAAAAAAATCTGGGTTTAGTAGTTCTCCGATACTTAAAAATATTGTACAAACATTTTGTATATAACTGAAAACCTCTGTTGTACAAGGGTTAGTATGTGGCCAAATTAAAAAGTGAGGTTATGAGACAAAATCGCAAATTATTCCAAAATGGATAAAAACTATCATTAATTTTAATTTTTATCAAAAGTATTGAAAATCACCTTTAAATGGGTATAATTTTTTCACAGTGTAAAAACTAGTCATTTTATAGCGTCACAAAAAGCACTTCGGACTACCCTTAATATAAAATTTGGTTCAAATTGATAGACCAAATTTGTTAGACCTATTTATTTAACTATTAATGAATATATTAAATATAGAGAAACAACGGCATTATCAAAGCAAAAGAAACAAACATTCATAAATATTTACCTAAATTTTAATTTTATATTATTTTGGAAAGACTATTTCTTATTTTAAGCTATATTTTTGTTTTCTTTTTTGATAAGCATTGAAAAATCGAGTAAAATTTTAGGGTATAAATTAATCGAATAATTCGAGTAACTTAAAAGATTTATTCGAGTAACTTAAAAACTGCATTTTCGAGTTATTTGATTATTCGAACAATGAAAAAGTCGAGTAAAATGAATACTCTAGTAGATATCAAGGCACTTTTATTCATAAGTCAGAAATCAATTATGGTAATATATATTTGTCATGTAATTGTAGGCCATTTTGGTGCTATAATATCGTCAAACCGTACGTCAAACGTATAATATAGTTATTGTGTGTATATTTGTTGAAATTTTTCTAGAATTTCCCACAATGCGATAAAATTAAAATTTCATTATATTTTTTTCTGTTCTTATTGGAAATCAATGTGAAGATTATTTTTTCTAAAAACGTTTCAAGACCGATATTTAAATTAAATTTCAGACAATTGAATTTGAATTATTTGGGAAATAATTTGTGATAATAAATCTCTGTTTCTTTGCAATCCAATTATGGTAACAATTCTGTGTTAAAATTGAAGTTAAGGTTAAGTTTCTTTTATAAAAAATTGAATTATTTATCAGCAATTTTTTAGCTTCCTAAAGAAGTAGGTATATCACATTTGAGTAAAAAAAAAAAAATACTTCTATTGTGAAGAGCAACTATTAAACAAATATATTGTCAAGATGTTAACAGTTTTTGAATTTATTATGCACTTGACTTTAAATACTTATTATTACTACTTTTAATTACTTAATTTTGTTTTAAAATTATTACAATTTTTTAATTGCTTTATTTTATCTATCATCTCTGAAACATTTTTGCAGGTATTTCAAGATGATAATTCTTAGATCAAGATCTGTTGCACAAATATGGTCTACAAATATGATAGATTACCTTGCCATGGTATGATTTATAATACACAAGATTTATGCTAATAAACAATTAAAATACTATTAAATTGTAAAGACAATATTAGTTACGAAATATTGTTAAGTTATGCATAGAGCGTGTGTCATAAATAAGTAAACAAACATATCATTTCTGTTTCGCTTTAAAAAGCAGCCAATCTAACGGTCTATTTTTAAAAATTTACATGTTTTTGATGAAGTCAATTTGTTTGCTTTTACATTGATGACAAATTTTACAAATATTATTCCATTTTAAGTTTTTTTCTAGAGAAAGTTGAAAATAAGTCGTTTTCCGGTGAGTCAAAAATAAGTAAACAAGCAACTTTTAGCTTAAATTCTTAAGTTTTTTGCTAAAGTAAGTGAAGTTTATGGTTGTAAAATGATTTTAGCACATCAGAGATAGTGTTTTGTTACATTATGAGAGGAATAAAATAACGCTTTTTCGATTATATTAAAAAATTTGATAAAATCAAAAAATTTTAATTTAACCATAATTTTGACCTAAAGGATGGCAAATAGCGCCCAATTAAGTGTAGAAGAACTAAGAGTAACTATCATACAATACAAAAAAGGTGAAATATATAGAAATATATAAAAAAATCTTTAATAAAACGGCCACTTTAAACACAATGAACGCGTTGACCGCAGTTACTCGCGTAAACGCCTAAGAATCACTACAAAAAGTATAGATAACAATTTAGCTCTAAAATTCTAAGCTTTCTGTTCCAAACTTTTTATTAAAACTTATTCCAGAAGTCCGAAATATATGGTCTGAATTTACAACTCACAGAAAAATATATGAAGACGGAAAACATGGTCTAGCCGTGCGGAAAATTTTATACATAACTATAATAAATCTAGAAAATTTTATGACATTCTATGCAGATTATGACTAAAAATATGACAAATTTAGAATAAGTCTTTGTATTGAATAACCTGTGATTCGCATGAAATATAATGTAGGCTATATGTATTTTTAGCTCTAAAATGTTTGAACTTTAACTTTTAAGTATAGAAAACCAATACTTAAGTCCAGCAGAAAGGGCTCAGTGGTTTGGAAATATATTTCTATTTATAAAATAGGAAAAAAAGTTGTAGACAAAGGTAAAATAAAATCCCAGATTAACCTTAAACTGTTAAAAATTGTTGTTTAATTTTTGTGGATTTTATCCTATAGTAGGAAAATTCGCCTATAAATTAGGGTTAATTTGATTCAAAATATATAGCTGAGAAAATAATTAACATTTCACAGTGACCTGCTCAAAGTCCAGATGTATCACCAGTAGAAATTGCATGAAATTTAATAAAAAAGATAGAGTCCTCATAACTGACCAAACTAATGGACTAAAACCTTTTAATTTTGTCCAGGAATATGCAGAATATATGTAGTCATATATATATAGTCGGTCGCCGGGGCTATTAAAAACCTTGTTTATTTATTTATTTATGGAACATTGATTTTTTTCACTTTTTTAAAAAGAGCCAGATTTACTAAGTAGTAATATGTGGAATTGAATCTTTTGATGTTTATTTTGCTAACAGTACATTATATATTTATAATTATATGTTACTTTTGATATCTTCGATCTACAACTTGAAAAAGAACCAATTGAGTTCAAGATACTACTTTGTTTACTTATTTATGACACCCGCTGTACATATGCATATCTGTACAATATAAACTGACTTGTGTTAAATTTATGAAAAACATTAATAATTGATTTGAATTTTTTTAAACTATTACTGGACTTGTGGCTTGTTTGGCAGAAAATATAATATTAAAAAAAAAAATATTTTTAAATATTTATAATTTCAAATACGATATAATTTAAATTTTCATATTACATTTCATTTAACACCTAGATACATATTAAGTTATTAAATATTTTCATAATTATGTTTGTATTAGACACATTTTTTAATTAGGTTATGATTGATTATTCTCCAATATATATGACCTTTTTAAATTCTTATTTCTTTTTATACATATAAATAGCTAACCAACGTTTAACATCATTAAGCTTAAGTCATATTTTAAATTTACAAATATTTAAGCCACTGATTGATGATGTTTTAAAAATTTTATATTAAAACAAGACTTGGGACATCATAATTATCAATTTTTATTTTTTTAACTTAAAAAACAAAAAACCAATATTTATATTTTAAAGTTTTTGTATATGAAATGTAAGTTTTAGTTTATAAAAACCTAAAATGCGTTTTCTGTGTCTTTAAATGAAATAATGGATAAAAGTGCAATCATAAATAGCTTTTTTTTCTCCTTTTTTCTTAATTTGAAACTGGTTCGTTTTTTTTGAGTAAGAAAAAAAAAAAATGAAATAACGAAAATCTTGCATAAGATCCACGTAATTAAATGCCAAAAAATTATGTACAAAATAAACTTAAAAACTGGTTGTTAAATTAAATATTTGTACACATATATATGCATGTATGTATATTTTGGTGTTTTAATGTAGATATATATTTGTTTTGAGGTTTGTTTTTGTAAGTACTCACATGCCACTGCTTATTAATTTTAGAGCTTTTTAGCACCAAATGAAATGTGATATTATAAATACCCAATATCCTTGAAAGGCTTTAAAAAAACAAAAATCTAGTACTGAAAGTAGGTCACTAAAGTATCCAGTAACAATGTGTTTTTTTTTTATTGTAATTTAAGGAATATGGGTTTATTCCTTGGAATTTTAAATAGGATTGATTATGCTATAATCAAACAAATTGGAGTTTTTAGTAAATTGTTAAAATAAAATAATTGTCAAAATCAAAATATATGCATATTATATTTTCTTTGCAAACGTTAATTGGCTTTGTTTTTTCTATTTGTTGGTACTAAAATTTATTAATTAATATGTAATGTTTGTAATATCTTTTTTATTTTTATAGTCGCGACTATAGTTTGTGCTATTTTCTCGACTGTACTGTACTGTCTGTACTAAAGTTTTGGCTATAGTATGTACTATAGTCTCGACTATAGTCTTGACTATAGTCTCTACAATAGTCTTGACTATAGTCTTTACTATAGTCATGACAATAGTCTCTACAATAGTCTTGACTATAGTCTTTACATAGTCCTGACTATAGTCTCTACTATAGTTTTTTCTAAAGAGATGCATATAATACTATAGTCTCTACTATAGTCTGTATTATAGTCTCGAATATAGTCTGAACTATCGTCTCGACTATAGTTTGTATTATCGACTATAGTCAGTACTATAGTCTCAACTATAGTCTGTATTATAGCCTCGACTATATTCGCGACTTTAGTCGGTACTATTGTCTCAATTTTAGTCTATACTATTGTCTCGACTGAAGTCTTTATTAAAGCATTCGATTATAGTATATATATTGTCCCGACTATAATCTCAACTATATTCTCAACTATAGTCTCAACTACAGTCTCAACTATAGTCTGCCCTATAGTCTGCACTAAAGTTTTGGCTATAGTCTGTACTATAGTCTTAATTATAGTCTCTACTATAGTCTTGACTATAGTTTCATCTATAGTCTTGACTATAGTTTCATCTATAGTCTTGACTATAGTCTCTTCTATAGTCTTGACTATAGTCTCTACTATAGTTTTGACTATAGTCTTGACTATATTAAAGTGATACAAATAATTTTACAGTCTCGATTATAGTTTGTATTATATTCTATATATATTATATAGTCTGTACTATAGTCTCGAACATAGTCTGTACTATTTTCTCGACTATAGTTAGTATTATGGTCTCGACTGTAGCCAGTAATATAGTCTCAACTATAGTCTGTATTATAGCCTCGACTATATTCGCGACTTTAATCTGTACTATTGTCTGAACTATAGTCAGTACTATAGTCTCAACTATAGTCTCTATTATAATCTCGACTATAGTCTTTACTTACTCGACTCTAGCTGTATCGATTGTGTGTACTATAGTTTTGATTTAATCTACTTGCTATAATCGGCCTTTTAAATTATTTGCATCTTTTTAAGTTATATCATCAAATGTCTTGCTGCATTTGTAAATTTTTTGCGAACATTAAAACGCGTGCTAAATTAAATACAATTTAATAAAAATTGCTCACATTATTTGAATCTTAAATTGATTATATTGTCATAAGCTACACTTGATGAATATCGTAGATCAATTAACAAAGAAATATTAACTCTATTGATAAAAACATTACCGATTGATTAATCAATTAAAATTTCAAACAAGTGTCTGTTTAAGGGTTTAATCCAAACTTTCTATTTATTATAGATCAAATACAAATAAGTTATGTTTTCTACAAGTGTATAAGCTATATAATGCAGCTTAAGAAAGTATTTATATCCGATTTTGTTAACCTTGACATCATTAATTTCTAGTGAATTGAAACAACTACATCAATTTGGATACAAGTTTGTTGCTCATATTCCTTTTACTTTCCTTTTCGAAGTAACCAGGTTTCACCGCAAAAAATTATTGAAGTAACTGCAGTAGTAATAATGTACATACACATACACATAAACAACAAACAAAGACATAAATAAAATCAAACTAGGAATATGTATGTACAAAGTACTTCACATAAATTTTAAATTGTTGTTTTTTATTTTCTTTTCAAAAAAAAAAAAAAAAAAACATAAATCTATTTGAGACACAGTGTCGCATTGCGTTTCAAACAACTTTCATTAAAAACTGTAAACAAACAGACAAACAAATGAAACAAAACAAATTAATTGTTTTCATGCAATTGAACTTAAAAATGGTTTTTTAAAATCATAAACATGAGTAAATATTGAGAGTAGTTTTAGTGTTTAATAAATTGTTATAGCGAATGAAAAAACTGTAGAAAAAAACATTGTATTTGTAACTATTAATGACAATAACAACAAACACCACCCAGTACCAAATCTCCTATAAACAAACATGCAAACAGCATAAGCATATTTTTTTCATGGCATGTTAACCAGGTTTTGGTTTAAATAAGTTTAAATGTGTTTATGCGCTGTATTAGTTGCCACTGACACTGACAACAATAATTAGTTGGTCTGACAGTTGCATTGTGTTGCCATTTTTTTGTTGTGGTCGCAATTGTGTGTAATTTACACACTTCTGTAGAGGGAATGGCGTAAAAAAAACAAAGGAAAATGTTTATTTGTAATGAAAGCACAAGTGTTGTCACTGTTTCATATCTAATGGCAAAGAATCGACTAAAATGGCAAACAATGAAAAAAATAAAATATCACAATCATTTTATTAAGATCATGCCAATTGTGTAAAAATGTATTAAACGCATTGATTAATTGAATTTCACTATTAACCCATTAATGGGGAAAATATTGTAAAAATAATTAACGGTTTTGCAAAGACTATAGACTAAATGATAGACCAGAATAAGATTGCAGACTACATAATTTAAAATTGGTCAGAAAATAGGCTATAATAAATAATATATTACAGACAAGACTACAACAGCCAGACTGTACTAAATATTATAGTAAAGGCAATTGTCAAGACTTTAGTAAAGACTATTGTAGAGACCATAGTAAAGACTATATTCGAGACTGTAGTACAGATTACTATACTAAAGACTATAGTACAGATTACTGTAGTCAAGACTACAGATTACTGCAGGCGAGATTATAGTCGAGACTATAGTACAGACTATAGTCGAGACTATAATACAGATTACTATAGTCGAGATTATATTACAGACAATATTCGACACTATAGTGCACACTACTATAGTCTAGATTATGATACAGGCTATAGTACATACTACTGTCGAGACTATGGTACACACTATAGAACAGATTATAGTACAGACTATAGTCGACACCATAGTAAAGACAACAGTCGAGACTATAGTACAGACTATATTCAAAACTATAGTACATACTACTATAGTCGATACTATAGTATAGACTATTCTCGAGACCCGACTATATTTGAGACTATAGTGCAGACTATAGTCGGGAATATAGTACAGACGAGATTATAGTACGTATTACTATAGTCGAGACTAGGTTAGGTTATAAGGGTTGCCCGCTATTGTGAGTGCACTCGGAGGTCATTAGACCCATTGTGATGCCCTATATGTGAAGAAAGCTCCTCTTCCTTTCTATAAACAAAACTAACTTTCCGTTGGTCTATCTTGAAACCAACCCGTACTCCTAACAAACCTAATCAGGTTTGAAAGTGGCATGTCATTGAGACAATCCAGCTCGTGGAAGAGACTATAGTACAGACTATATTCGAAGCTATAGTACAGACTATAACCGAAACTATAGTCGAGACTATAGTACATATTACTACAGTCGAGACTATAATACAGGCTATAGACGAGAATATAGTCAAGACTATAGTACAGACTATAATCGAGACTGTAGTACAGACTATAGTCGAGACTATAGTACAGAATTAAGTCGAGACTATAGTACAGACTATAGTCGAGACTATAGTACAGACTATAGTCGAGACTATAGTGCAGACTATAATCGAGACAATAGCACAGACTATAATCGAGACTGTAGTACAGAATATAGTAGAGACTATAGCACAGACTATAATCGAGACTGTAGTACAGAATTAAGTCGAGACTATAATGCAGACTATAGTCGAGACTATTATACAGACTATAGTCGAGACCATAATACAGACTATAGTCGAGACTATTGTATAGACTATAGTCGAGACTATTATACAGACTATAGTGCTGATTATAGACTATAGTCGAGACTATAGTATAGAGTATAGTCGAGACTGTAGTACAGAATATAGTCGAGATTATTATAAAGACTATAGTCGAGACTATTATACAGACTATAATCGAGACTATAATACAGACTATAGTCGAGACTATTGTATAGACTATAGCCGAGACTATTATACAGACTATAGTGCTGATTATAGACTATAGTCGAGACTATAGTACAGACTATAGTCGATACTATAATACAGACTATAGTGCTGATTATAGACTATAGTATAGACTATAGTACAGACTATAGTCGAGACTACAATCGAGACATTAGTACAGACTATAGTACAGACTATAGTCGAGACTATAGTACAGACTATAGTCGAGACTATAGTACAGACTATTGTACAGACAATAGTCGAGACTATAGTACAGACTATTGTACAGACTATAGTCGAGACTATAGTACAGACTATAGTCGAGACTATAGTACAGACTATTGTACAGACTATAGTACAGACTATAGTCGAGACTATAGTACAGATTATAGTCGAGACTATAGTACAGACTATACAGAATATAGTAAAGACTGTAGTAGAGACAATAGACGAGACTACACTACAAGCTATAATCGAGAATATAGTGAAGACTACAGTCGAGATTATACAGACTATAGTCGAGAGGTTTTACGGATTTTTGTCTAGACTAAGATCGAGACTATAGTACAGAATATAGGCTATGTTATGCACTAGACTACTTTATGGTCTGAACATATTGTGAACAAATAAGCTAGAATTTTGGCTACACTATAGTGCATTTGTTGTCACTTTGTTTTTTACTGGGTTTAAAAGAAAATCCATATTATCATCTATGCATTTGTATGCTTTCGTTATCTCATCGCAATGCAATCAGCCAAATATTTATTACTTTACTATCTCCACATTGAAATCTACAACAGCAAATATTTTGTTAATTATATATAGAGAAATTTTCAAAATGCGCAAATAATTAACACTTGAATGGAATTTTAATAATCAAACTGGCAAGTTGTTAACTATTTCCTACTTTGTAATAAATCATCAAAAGGTATAAACACAACAAACAAAAAATATGCAATAATCAGCATAAAATGCAAATTAAAATTTTTAATATAACCAATATTTTTTTTCGTTTTATGCAAAAAAGCATAAAAGAATCAGGAAATAAAACAAAACAATTTAAGTAAAATTGTCACATGCTGCAATTTATATATAAAAGACACCTACAACAAAAGTATTTATTAAAACTATGTTTATTATAACGTCAAAAACAAAAACAATTTATTTTTTTTTCATATAACAATTATGGTTATTTTATGCAAAATAGTAATAGTTAATATTAAATGTAGCTATATGATGAATAGTATGTGCATATGTGTCTGTCAATGTGCAGAAAAATATGTTGGTATGTTATCAACTTGCTGGCAATGTGGCATATTATTAATTATTAATAACAATTACAATAAAACACCAAAAACAAAGTATTTATTTTGTAAAAAATAAGAAAAAAGTAACACAAACAACTTTTTTATACAACTATGCATATTTATTGTAAACTAGCTTAATCCCGGTAAGCTGCGCTACTCATATTGTATTGAAATGAAATAAGTTTAGGGTAAATAAAACGTATTGTTTCAGTTTTAATTGTTCAAATACTAGGGTATTCACTCGAATATTGTTTGTTCGATTAATCGACAAATGAAAATCAAATAATTGTTCGATTAAATTAAAATTAAGAATTTCAAGTAACAATTTATTCGAGCAAATTATGCCGATTAATCGAATAATTCAAGTAAAAAAATATTTTAAATATTTCCTTTCTTAACTAGTTTTTAGGATGTTTTAGTTTTAGTTTTCTAAAAAATTTAGCTTAAAAACAATGTTTCAAAATTTGTATAGAATGTTTCAAATCTAAAAGTGGTATCATAAATTGGAATTTTATTAAAAAAAAAAAAAATTGTATTTAGTAAAAATAAACGAATATATGCCTAAATTACAATACGTAGTTAAAGGTCGTTTTTTAATTACAAAAATTAAATAAAAAATATACGTCACTTAAAAAATTTATAAAGTAAAATTCAAATAATTTTAACATAAATATAATAAATAATAAGAAATGAATTGAAGGATTTTAAACCTGATTTGGAAAAACATATTTTTGGTTCTACGAATGAAAGTACATAGTTTATATACCAATAAATTCTCAGTCTGGTGTAGAGAAGGAATTTGGACTTAAAATTAAATTTAGCATGTAAACTCGTTCTTTATGTTAAGAATAGCTGAACCACTTTATCTAAAAAAGGATGGTCCAAAGTGCTTTTTCTCATTATCAAAATGCAATTACTCAGAAACTAATAAATATATTTTCGCAATTCTTTCACAGCCTAACGGACAAAAATCCAAATTATATTTGTGTAAAATATAATACTGTGTAGTTTTTACTAAATTATAGCAAAAATAGGAAGAAAGGAGAAAAAAAAAAATATTTTACATTTTGGTAGAAGTTGTGGTTTACTTCAAAATAGAGCCAATTATGAGACAAAATCGCAAATTATTCCAAAATGGATAAAAACTTATGATTAACTTTAATTTTTATCAAAAGTATTGATAATCTCCTTTAAATGGGTATCATTGTTTTCACAGTGTAAAAACTATTCATTTTATAGCGTCACAAAAGTTACAAAAAGCACTTCGGACTACCCTTAATATGAAATTTGGTTCAAATTGATAGACCAAATTTGTTAGACCTATTTATTTAACTATCAGTGAATATATTAAATATAGAGAAACAACGGCACTATCAAAGCAAATGAAACAAATATTTACGCAAATTTTAATTTTATATTATTTTGGAAAGACTATTTCTTATTTTAAGCTATATTTTTGTTTTCTTTTTTGATAAGCATTGAAAAATCGAGTAAAATTTTAGGGTATAAATTAATCGAATAACTCGAGTAACTTAAAATATTTATTCGATTATTCGAGTAACTTAAAAACTGCATTTTCGAGTTATTTGATTATTCGAACAATTAAAAAGTCGAGTAAAATGAATACTCTATCAAATACTAAATCAATTATAATAAAATGCATATTGTGCACATTTGTAATTAATTATCTTTCAATTACTATACTTTTTGTTAAGTTCGAATCTATACTGATTTCAAAAAAGGGTTTACAAAAAAACATCTTACCTACTTCTTAATATGATATAATTGATTGATGTTGTATTGTGGTGTTAGTAATTTGTATGCTTTATACGACATCAGTACGATAATAACGGCTTTAAATAAATATGTAAATTGTAAAAAAATACAAGAAGAATGTGAAAAAATTTTTTCATTATAATTTAATAACAATCTGAAAAAAACTACTATAAATATTTTTATTCCATTAGGAAATGTTCTTTTTTTTCATGCGAAATATCAGGACTACTAATAATTAAACAACTTTATTAAAAGGATATGCAAAAGCATTATATATTTAAAAAAGTTTACAATCATTTGTATGGATTTTTTAATGTTTGAATATTTTTTGTAATTTTTCTTTTTTGGCATAAAATGCAACATTTTTTTTCGTATCATTTTTTTTTACATAACCACTGAAACTTAATTCCATACGTGTTTTGTTATATGGAATTTTTGAATTGGTTTTTCAACAAATAAAATGTTTGTCATTTTCATTTTGTACTCGTATGTTTATTCTAAAATTATTTATCCAACAACAATAACTGTTAAACTTAAATGTCAAGACATAAGGTTAGAGATAATTTGACATTTAAGTTTTTGTTCAATTATGTGTTGTTGGCTGTTTTATATTTGCTTGAATTTGCCGTTACTGCTTTCAAATAATCTTAACTTAATTGTTTTTTCTTTGTTATATTTAATAAAATTTCACCTTGATATACTAAAAGTAGAAAAAAACCAAAATCTACTTGAACACTTAAATATTTAATAAGGTTTAAAAGAGCTTGTCCTGGCCAGTTTTAAATTTGTTGAAATCAATTTAAATGAAGCAAAAAATATTAAATTGACATTTAAAGTTAAAGTCAAATAAATTTATGTATGAAACATGTTACTAAAAATACTTATAAAAATATACTCAATGAAATAAATATTTATTTAACGTTTTCATATTGTTGCTTAGGTATTTATTTAGACGATTGCTAAAACAACTTCCTTAACTCTGCCATGAATTCTTAATAAAGCATGAAATTAATAATTCTTTTAAATATTTAATTCTTTTTAAATTAACAAAGAAAAAAAATATATAAGATTTTTTATTGAAATAAATAAAATACCAGTTTAGGGGAATAAATAATATAATGACTTTATACTCTACGTATTTATACGTTAGTAACTCGCCGTCTTGCATGTATTTTATTTAAAAGTGTGTTATATGAATATACAAATTTATGTTTTGATAACGTTTTTTTTTTTATTTATTTTTTTGTTTCATTTGCAGGAGTTTTGTGGTTTTTCGTGATTTAAGAAAAAATTGTCATAAAACCTTAAACTAGTTCTTGTTATGATTTTTCAGTTTAAATTAATTTAAAGTTTCAGATTAAAGCCACAAAAAATCCAAAATTGATTATTGTGTGTAAAATGTGTTCTTCAGATACAATTTTTATTAATTTTGTAAAAAATTGAGTCACGAAATTTCTCTTTAAATATATAAACTTTTTAAAGGTTTTATTGGGTTTAATGGCTTCATTTATTCAATGGAATATTGTCATACCAAATAAAATGAATTATTTTTATAAAATATAATCTATATTACAGAATAGAGACTAAAATATAGTGTAGACTATAAAATTGACGATAGACTAGAATATGTAATACATATATCATAGACGAGAATGTAACCCATATGAGAGACTATATAATAATCTACTGTATGGACTAAAATTTAGTGCTGACTATTGACTACAATATAGTCTATGGGTTAGATTTAAGTCTAGACTATACAGGACTATAGTCCAGACAAAAGATTAGAATATAGTCTATGCGCAAGGAAATAGTCTCGATATTAATCTAGAATATAATCCACACTATGGACTAGTATATAGTTTAGGCTATAGACTAGAATGAAAACTAGAATAAAGACTTGAATATAGTCTAGATTATGGACTAAAATATGGTTCAGACTATAGAGTAGAATATATGGACTATATTATGGACTAGAATATAGTCCAGACTAAAGACTAGAATATCGTCCAGACTATAGACTAGAATATAGTCTAGATTAGACTAGAGTATATTACAGGCTATAGACTAGAAAATTGTACACTATGGACTAAAATATAGTCTAGACTATGGACTAAAATATATTCTAGACTATGGACTAAAATATGGCCCAGACTATAGACTAGAATATATTAAAGATTAGTTTAAAGTCTAGACTATGGACTAAAATATGGACTAGACTATATACTAGAATATGGTACAGACAATGGATACTCTAGACTATAGAGAAGACTATAGACTAGAATATAATCCAGACTATAGACTAGGTATAGTATACACTATGGACTTAAACATAGTCTAGACTTCAGACTAAAATATGGTAAAAACTATAGACTAGAATATAGTAAAGACTATATACTAAAATAAAGTCTAAACTATGGACTAAAATATAGTCTAGATTAAGGACTAAAGTATAGTCTAGACTATTGATTGAAATATAGTCTAGATTGTAGTGTAGTCTATACTGTAGTATAGACTATAGACTAGATTGACTCTCGTCTAGACTATGGACTAAAATATAGTGTAGACTATGAATTAGAATATGGTCCAGACTATGCACTAAAATATTGTTTAGACCATGAAATAAAATACAGTCTATACTATAGACCAGAATATAGTATAGACTATGGACTAAAATATACTCTACACTATGGACTAAAAAATAGTCTAGACTATTGATTGAAATATAGCCTAGACTATAGTATAGTCTACACTATAATTTAGATTATGAACTAAATTATAGTCTAGATTATAGACTAAAATATAGTCTAGACTATTATCTAAATTTGGACTATAGACTATGGATTGGAATATAGTCTATATTATTGACTGTGAATTGCAATTTGGCCTTAACTATAGAGTCGATTATAGTCTATGCTAAAGACTAGATTATAGTCTATACTATAGACAAAAATATCATATATACTCTAGATTAAAATATAATCAAGACTATAGTCAAGAATTTATATAGAATAGATTATAAAATAGTCTTCAGTATAGACTAGAATATGGGCTAATGATCATAAAAATAAAAAATATATTTTCCAATTAATTTTCAGCTATGCACATTATACTTTGACATTTTCTGCTAATATTAACTGAAATGTATTTTTTACGGTTAAACAAATGCATCTAAAAAATCATTTCTTTGTTCTTAAGAATTCCTGTACGCTATACTTTTCAAAAGAATTAAACATGAGTCATTTCCTATTTGTTTACTTAACATTCTTTAAGATTCAACAAAAAATTGTAATAAAAACAAATTATAATTTAATTTCAGCACAAAAAAAAAAAAAACCTACAAATAACCATGTCAATGGTAATTATTTACTTTGTTTTTATATCTACATAAACCCAACAATTTGTAGGAGTATCTGTGTGTATGTGTATAAGTAAAAGTATCTCTATTTGTATGTTAAATAGATTTCATAAGAAATGTGATTAAGGCAGTCTGATAACGCATGTTAAACTAAATTTAAATTGAAATAAACAACACCAGAACATGATTAAACATGTTCAAGTACTAACAGCTATGATAAAAATAACAACAATGCATAAAACATTAATATAAGCTGATCAAGATTTTAATATTATACAGATTCAAGAAGAGAAACAAAATAGCAACAAAAATGTTGGAAATTAAAAACCAAAAAAAAAAAAAAAAATCCAAATAAAATACTCTACCGCACCTTCTTACTAGAGTTGAGTTTAAATTTGAATTTTTTACTTTATTTTTTTATATTTATTTTTTTTTTGTGTAATAGTATTAGTTTGTGAGCCGCATAGCTAGAGTTACAAACATCCAACCAACCAGTCAGTCACTGAGTTTAAATCACTCTATGATCTTTTGCTTATATCCAAATTTCTGTTGGAGCCACAATTACACTACAGCTACAAAATAATCTTAAGACCTAAAAACACCAAAATAAAACTACATACTATGATTATGAGCAAATTACCATGTGACATAACAGCTATACAAAGAAATGAAAAAAGTAGTTTGAAGGGATAGTGGGACAAAAGCCTTTTTAAATGAAATTTTACGAATGGTGTAGTAAATACTAGGAGTCATTTAAGCAATAACTTTAAGGATTTCAATTATCATTTTCATTTGTATTTGAAATTCTAATTCTTTTTATTTGAATTTAACTATTTAAAAAAATTAAACTCGCTTAAGTTTGCTTATACACTTAATACCTTTTTAATTTTAAAATAATATATTAAGAATAGTGCTTGACGAAAGCTATATATATTTAAATATGAACCGACTTTAAGGAAAAATTATTTATGTTATATGAAATTTATACGATATATTTATAAAAAATTTGTGTTTATTAAAGTAATTTTTATTAGCTGGCCTTTTATGGTCCTTATTTATTAAAAATAATCTAAAATTTGATTCAACTGAATCCACTGTTATACATACATTTTTAACCCTCTAACGGCCGAAGCAAAAGTTTATAAAATCAATTTACATATTAAAAATATAATTAATGTTAAATTTTTTTTTAGATATTTAGTTTATTATGTTAAATTAAATATAAAATATTTTCAGAAAAAAAAAAAAAAAAAAAAAAAAAACAAGAAAAGATGCTCTGAGGCAGCCTTGACATTTAGAGGGTTAAAAACCAGCTATCTAAAAAAAAAAAATTCAGCAAGAGCACAAACTGTTTTTTTAATTTGTTTTTTTTGAGTTTGAAAATTTTTATATTCTTATTCAGAGCAGAACAGGGAAGTGCATCATTTTTATAAATTCTTTTCCGCGTTTGCAACAAATTGAAGTTTGAAAAACCGCCAATATTATTATCACAAGCTTCGAATTCCCCGCCATGCAACTCTGCTCTATTGTTCAATAATTTCACTGCATTACGCAGTGTTAAAATAAATTATGTGGATAATTTATTTCGACACTAGGAAAATCTGTTATTACAACAAAAATACATTTTTTTGAGGTGAAAAAACTGCCTTAAGACTTGTTTAAACATATCAGAAAAGCTATCGACTATCATGAATACTAGTCTAGGAAATAATAATATCTTTTTCAAAAAGAAATATTATTGCTTTATACGTTTTTCGCAAAATATAGAATCCAAAATTGTTACACAGAAAAAAAAAAAAAAAAAATTTAAAATTTTTTTTAATAAAATTTTTAACTAATTTTATATTGGAATTTAATTATAGTCAGGGACTGTAACCATTATGACTTTTATCATAAAAATCAAGTTATAACAGTTATTTTTCGACTTTTATTTTTTGAGCAAAAATAACTTTTATTATTTCGAGCAGAAATAATAGTTATTTTTTGATTTTTATTTTTTCGAGCAGAAATACCGGTTATATTTTGATTTTGATTTTTTCGGACAAAAATAACAGTTATTTTTTGATTTTTATTTTTCGAGCAGAAATAAAAGTTATTTCTTGACTTTTACCACAGAACAAAATCACCAAAATAAAACAAGGGCGAATATATTCGGCCCGGCCGAATCTATATACCCACTATCAAAGTATGCAGTAAAGTGGGCGGACCACGCCCATTTTTTGTTTCCGACTTTACATTGGTCCTTGAACTATGTGAACACAATTTCGTTGATTTTCACCATATATGGGAGGTGGGCGGTAAAGTAGGCGGACCACGCCCGTTTTTGGTTTCCGAGTTTATGTCGATCCACCAAGTATACGTACAAAATTTCGTTGGCGTACGTGCTTCTATTGAAGAAATATCAGCAGAAAAGTATTTCACGGACACCCTGTGTTTCTAGTTTTTAGCCCATAACTTTTTTGTTTATTAACCGATTTTGCCCATTTTCAATACCAAACAAACCTTATATAAGATAAATATTTGTGCCAAATTTCGTCTCCCTACGTTGCCCTACGTTCGAGCTCTATCCTGCTTTCAACAGACGGACGGACATAGCTAGATCGACTCAGGATTCAACCAGGACCGAGAAAATATATACTTTGTGGGGTCTTAAATGATTCCTTCGACATGTTATACACGGAATGACAAAATCAATATACCCCCCATCTTTTTGATGGTGGGTATAAAAATAAAAACTTCAAAAATAAAAAAATGGACAAAATGTTTTTATTTGCAAATTATTAAAGACGAAAAGCGAAAAAAATATATTCGAAATGAAATAAATGCAAACAATATTTGAAAAATTTAATATTAAAAGAATAATAATTTATTAGAAACACCAGAACAGTTCACAATTATTAACAACAAATTTAACAAATTTTAAGTTTTAGAAAATAACTTTTATATCTGCTCAAAAAATAAAAATCAAAAAATAACCGGTATTTCTGCTCGAAAAAATAAAAATCACAAAATAACTTTTATTTCTGCTCAAAAAAAACAAAATCAAAATTTTAAAAAGCATATCATTTTTTGAAAGTAGACTCCATAGAGATCTCAATGATGTATTTGAATCAGTTTTCCGACATTTGGTTGCCACTGCTTTTTTTTTTGTTTAAAAATTCAAAAATAACAGTTATTTTCGGTCCCTGATTATAGTATTTATTAACATAATTAATTTGCTGATTGGTTTACAATTTTTTATTTAAATAAATTGACAAAGAAAAATTAAAAATTTGTATATAAAAATATAGAAATAAAATAAATTTAAGTCAATTTCCAATAATTTGCATCTCATTATATCTATTTATTAAAAAAAGCAGTAATAATAAAATCAATTATTCTAGTTATTATTATTATTATTATTATTATTATTATCCTTTTGATGATTGGAGCAAAATCAAACAAAAATTAATTAATTAATATAAGCAATTTCGTAATTCAAGTTAATTTTTACTTTTTTCTGTGTTATAAGGAAACATAAATACAGAAAATCAAATAAAAAGTGTCAAAAGTGGCAATTAATTAAGTTTTGAAAATTAACTTTACGTAACAAAATTGTGAACCGATATGATTTAAAGAGCAAACAATAAGTATATCAAAATTCTGGCTCCGTTGGGACTTGTAGGATGTACAGATTTATAAGTAAGCCGATTTTTTCAAAAATTGGCTCCGTTAGGATTTTAGGACGAATAGTTTTATAATTAAGTAAAATTTTAATTTATTAGACGTACCACATGAGAGTAGATAATACTTAGTAGACTTAAGGAATGCGATTGAAAAAATCTTAACACACGTTTTACGTCATAACTTATTTCCGAAGCAATATTTAACTTTTTTTTGTCTAGTTATCTTTAAAAAATATGTCAGTTATTATTTTTAATGACAACCATGTTGATTTGTTGTGAGTGACAAAAAAGATGTACGTGCTATAAATTATTAAAAAATTTAAAAAAAAAATCTATATTTGTCCTGCAAAAAATTGGTCAAAGAATTAAATGTCTGCTGTCAAACTGTTTCCAAGGTTATTAAACAGTATCAGAAGAATTCGACCATTGATAGGAAACATGGTACGGAAAGAAAAAAGGTCCACATGATATTGGGAAGGCCAAGAAAATTGAAATCGTACTGAAAAGAACTCTAAAAGCACATCTGGTAGAAAAGCAGCCCGGTTAGCTCAGTGCTCAGACTATTTTGTGAGAAAATTTAAAACTAATGAGGAGTTGCAAACATATAAAGTTCAAAAAGTTCCAGACTGGAATGCTTTTTTGTTTCCGAGTTTACATTACTCCTTGAGCTATTTGAACACATTTTCACCTTATATGGGAGTTGGGCGGTTTCCGAGTAAATATCGACCCCCGAACTATGCGTACAAGAATTCGTTGTCGTATATGCTTTTATTGAAGAAATATCAGCAAAAAAGTATGAAACGGACACCCTGTGTTTCTAGTTTTTAGCCCATAACTTTTTTGTTTATTAACCGATTTTGCCAAACAAACCTTATATAAGACAAATATTTGTGCCAAATTTCGTCCCCTTACGTTGCTCCGTTCGAGCCCTATCCTACTTTCAACAGACAGACAGACGGACGGACATAGCTAGATCGACTCAGAATCTAACCAGGACCCAGAAAATATATACCTTGTGGGATCTTTGATGATTCCTTCGACATGTTATACACGGAATAACAAAATCAATATATCCCCCATCTTTTTGATGGTGGGTATAAAAATACATAAAAGAATGTTTGCAAAAAATCTTCTGCCCTTCATAAGAGAGCACAATGTGTCCACATATTTTTGGACCGATTTGGCATCATGTCACTACGTAAGAAAGCTCTTGAGTAGTACCAAAATAATAACATAGTTTTTGTACCAGACAGGACAATCCTCTAAATTGTCCGGACACAGAAAAAATTATTACCGTCTTTTTTACAATTAACTCAGTTGTTTAATTTTGCATCAAAATTTAATAAATATGTTTAAGAAAAAATAAAATAAATAATAAATTTTGGTATGATTTTTTTTCCTATACACATTTTTAATTCATTCAATCATCTACTTGATTGATTTAATTAATTTATTAATTGGGAATTTTTTTCTGTTTTGTATTTTTTATAGTTTTTAGTAATTGATATAATCATTTTGGTGAGAGGTGCAAATTTAAACAAGTTTATAATTGAATGAATTATTTCCATATATATTTGTTAATTGGTGACTTTTTTCTGTGGAGCTAAGACCAGTGAAGAGATATTGGGCTTTTGTGAAAAGAGAATTTTTTTCGATCGCACTCCTTAACACATTAGAGTAGAATTTTAAGTTTGCAATTAGGACCCTACATTCATCTCAGGAGCAGAGGTATAAGGGCTTAAAGTAGGGTACCTGTGATATAAAAAATTTTAAACCACTAACCAAATTTTTTTCGATTTCAAAGATTCTTATATCACCTCTTGATAAGACTTTTGAAAAGTACTTTTTATTTCATATACATATGTATTTTTCGAGTTTTTTCATTTGAAATTTCAACTTCTCAATTTTGAAAGATCTTAGTCAAGTTTTTTTCATAGCCCAACATTTTCAAACGTTTTTATTATATTTTTTGCAATTAGTTTAAAAATATAACGAATAATGGAAATTTGATGTCGATATTTTTATTGTTTTGAATTTTAAAATTTGCAAAAATTAACAGTCAGATGAATAGATAAAAGAACTATTTAAAAAAATCTTAAAATTCCAAAAATGTGTTATTTTTTCTATTGATCAATATACCCAGCAAAAATTTTGGTTGCCATGTAATGAGTTAAGAAGCTAATATAATGGCTGTTCACCACTTACACATTAGCTGAATAACTTATTATTTTAACCCGGTGATGACATTAGAGGCAACTACTTACCCTATATTATTACAAGTAACCATTTTACGAAGTCATTACAAAAACTCATTACTTTCAACCAGTTCAATAACTCGTTGATTTTAAAGTATTATTAAAGTCATTATTCGTAAAACCAATAGGAACTAGTTATATTTTAGGTTACAAATAACTTATTAATAATAAGATATCATAATATAAAAATTATTATACCAACTAAAAATCTTAACATTAATTCAGAAATACAAATTAATACTAATTTCGAACTAATTTCAAACTACTTCACCAATGATAATTTTTGTACATCCAAGAAACCAACATGACATCAATGAAATCCTTTCAGCTTTGCTAAAAATAATGTTTGTCCATTAACAAATAATGTAAAATGATGTTAAGTAAAAAGTTACTTACATTTATTTGAAACAAGACTTCCAGTAAGTAGTGACATACAAATAATACGTATCTATTTTAAAACAATGGATCATTTGCGACCATTTCGAGAAGAAACAAATTTTTTTCAATGGGAAATTCCCATTAATCAGCTATCATTTAAAGTGTTGAACGTGGACATTTTTCTGGTCTATCTAAACATTTTTACTCGATAAATGAATATTTAATAATGTTACTTACGTTTATTTGAAGTAGATCTTATCAATGCGGTAAGGCGCCTTTTTTGATGGAGGTAATTATGACCTTCAAAAGATATAATATTAAATGCAATATTTATTAATATTATATACACTTACCATTTTTTGCTCCTGATATTTCGCTATTGGCTATTGATTTTTGTTATTTTAAAAACTGATTTTTATTTTTTATATTTTTCTTAAATAAAATTAATTTATGAAATATGTTTGACAAATACAATATTGACAAATACTTATTAAAACCACAAACCAACTTATTCTGTATTCAAACCCTTTATACGAATTAAATATTTTTACAAAATTAATAAAGCGTCTATAACAAAAATTGCAAATAAATTTTTTTTTACTTAGCTTGCATAATAGTCACTCCGCCGGGTATTATTAATATTTTTTTATTTCTTTAATTATATACATATATATATTTTTTTTTGTTATAAATGTAAAAATATTTCATAAAATTTGATTACATATTTTAAAATCTTAACAACAACCAAAAATTCAGCAATTTTTATTTGTTCCTTCTATGAATCTGTCCATAAATAAGTAATTACATATCATGTTAAAAATAAGTGGTTACTAAACTACTTCTTTATAATGCAAATGGTATGTTGTCATTGAAAACTACATCCGTAACTACATGCCATTACCAAGTTTTTGCTGGGATAAAAACAAAACATAAACATTAAAATATTGATATCACCTTTACCTGAATTAAGCGTCATTTTCTAACCCTTTTACTTTAGTGAAGTGATTCCAATATTATTGATTCTAAAATTGAAAGCACTAATTTAGATTATTTAAAAACATTCTTGGAACTTGTGGTATTGCAATCAATTTTGAGGTTGATTGGTTATATTTCATAAGAAAATGAACTATCGGCTGAAATTGATTTAATTAGGTAAATTTATTTATTAAGGTAAATTTAAAACCGTAGGACCATGTCTTGTACGAATTTCTTTAATTTTTTTTTATATTTTTGCTGAAGTAATAGGTCTATTAACAATCGAATTATCGCCACAAAACTTTTCTATAACTTCTTATATTTTCTTATATTTAATATTGGAGATATTCAGAGAAAATTTTGCATGATCAGAGCTGAGGTGCTTTCGAGTTGATTTGGATAACCACAGTTCAAGGTGATAGAATATGGACCTCCAAAATCACCTAGGGTATGTAATTTTTTGTAGGTTATCTCTTTTAATTTAAGAGATATTTTGTTTGAATTAAATTTTATCCTCATTTTCAGTCCTATTTTTTTAAGTTTTTTAAACTTGAGGGTCTTGATTTTGGCCCCAGAAATTTTGGAAAATATCCACTAGATTTCTTACTATAAAATATTAATATAAGAATCATATAAATATATTTATCCGATAAAAAGCTATACCAATTTGAAATTTAAACTTTAAACAAATTTCATATATTTGGGATTATTTTCCAAAAAAGGTTGTAATATTCTTTCAATTGTAAAGTATTGACTTTGTTCCGAACTATAGAATTTTTGTAATGGTTTTGTAAATGCGTGCAAAGCTAAACTGAAGGCATTTTGGTCAATGGTTTTCAGCTAAGCCCTATGCAAACTTTGTCAATTTTTAAAAAGTTTATGTAAATTTAGATTTCTAACATTTTATCTGCAGATGTAGTCAGATGAATAGCAAACTCAAAAAAAGTCAATGCCACATATGTTTGTAATGGCTAATAAAAAAATTAATTTTCGGTTACCTTGCTGATACACATTATATGTTCTTTACAACATTGAGTCAAAATTCTTTTTTTTTTTTCAAGTTCTTAATTTTAAAAATAAAACTATTAAAATTACACCTTTAACCATTATTAAAAATTTAACCTCTAAAATACTAAATTAAACTTCATTTCGGATACAATGCAAATAAATTTTAAAACGTAGGCTGTTACATAATCGGTCCTGACCTGCCACAATTTTCTTACATGGGTTGTTTAAAATTTATTTATACGTTCATTTGTTGTGTTGGGTTTTATTTTGTTTTGCGCCTTTTTTTGTTACTTTAACATTTTGTAGTTTGTTTTTGTAAGTTTTTTTATTTTTTATTTTATAGCCACAAAATGTTAATCTTCACTTCTGCTTTCATTTAAAACCAGTTTCAATATTATTTTTTCGTTTGCTTTTATTTTATTTTGTTGTGAAAATAAAATTAATAAAAAACAAAGAAATTTAAAGTTAAAATAAAACTTGTCTAACTAAAAAGTGTGAAATAATAATAAAATTGAAACAAAAGAAGAAAAAACAATAAAATAAATATTATTACAAATTATAATTGTTTTTAAAAGCAAGAAATATATTTTTATAGAAATAAGATTAACCCTTTAATAATTATTTTAATCTCTTTTGTGTATTTGTTTTATTTTAGTTATGGTAAAAAACTTATTAATGTTTATTTTTTTTTAAACACCCAAATTAAAAATACAGTGTTGGAAAAAATAATAGGGACTACCCTTACTTTCGCAAACAGATGCAAGCAGTTTCTTTATATTAAGTTTTTTTTTGGGGATCCCGCTATTTATCTGTTCCTAAAATAACGGAATTTCATTATTTGTTAACTTTTTCTCTTTTGCGCTTTTATTTTATATTTATTTGCAAAGAAAAAAAATCAGTAAAGTTGTAATTTCAATTGGAAAAAATAATAGGGACGCACTACAAAAAATTGCCATTAGTCAATAAAAATTATTACTTTTAACAATAAACATATTAAAAATCCGTAAAGCAAAGTTTATGTGATTAATTTAATCATATTGGTTTCGTGTTTATGATTTATGTCTTCGGTAAATAAATTCGAAAATGGGTCGTGGTGTTCATTGTACTGAATCTGAAAAAAATGTTATTCTTAAATTAAATTCGGGCGGGTTATCAATTAGAAAAATTGCACAGATAATGAAGTGTTCCAAAACTAAAGTATTCAATGCCATTCATTCGAAAAAAGTCATAAAACTAGAGGTAGAAAGCCTAAAACGTTGGCGCGTTTAGACCAACGTTTAGTTCTAGTTTCCAAAAAATAACCCCTTTATGTCATCAAGTAGCCTTAAAAATTAATTGTGTGCTTCAGTGAAAAGGCGAACAATAAGAAATAGGCTGTAGGAAGTCTGAAAAAAGTACCACTGTTGAACAAGAAAAACATACAAAAAAGGTTGGAATTTGCCAGGCCGTAAAAACTGAAACAACGAACCATGGTCAGACGAAAAAAAAGTAAATTTGTTTGGATCTGACGGAAAATCATTTGTACGTCGTCCTGCAAATGCTGAATTTGATCCAAAATATACCAAAAAAAAAAAAAAAAACGTCAAACACGGCGGTGGTTCTATAATGCTATGGGGATGTTTTTCGGCCTCTGGAGTTGGTCAAATAGTTTGGATTCAGGGAAAAATTAATGCTGCTGACTATATAGACATTCTCCAGAATAAAATGCTTCCATTTGCTGAGGATGAAATGTCACTAAAATGGGAATTCATGGAGGATAATGATCCGCTAGAAGTGTCAAAACGTGGTTTCATCAGAATGAGGTGCCTGTAATGGAGTGGCCGTCCCAATCACCGGACTTAAACCCCATTAAGCATCTCTGGGGAGTTCTCAAAAATAAAATTGGTAGCTTTAAATCAAAAAATAAACAAGAGTTGGGAGAAAAAATTCAAGAAACCTGGTACTCAATTCCGTCCGAGGTATGTGCGAATCTTGTGGGATCTATGAATCGCCGTTGTCAGGATGTTATAAAAATGAAGGGATCTTCAACCAAGTATTGAAAAAGTATTTGAAAATTATGGTAATGTTAAAAAAAATAAATATTTTTTCCACAACTTTAAGTGTCCCTATTATTTTTTCCGGGCCTTTTAAAAAAAAATATATTTTTTGGCAGAACTAGTTAATTACTTTTACTTTATAAGTTAAAATATTGGAAGTTATTTAATTTTATGTATATTCTTTTTAATATTTATGGAACAGTAAATAAAAAAGTAAGTATATATTGAATAATTAGAGTGTCCCTATTATTTTTTCCAACACTGTATAAATTGTAAATGTTTACTTGTTGTGTTATTGCTGCAGAAACAGCAATAAAATTTTTAAACTACAGAAAAAAATATAAAAACTTAAAAATGTTATTTGTTTTTATTTTATGCGTTTTAGTTAAGGGCCAGATTAAATTTATAATTTTAATTTGTTACACATTATAATTTTGGAATTTTAGTTAAATTGTTTTAAAATTAAGGTCAATAGTACCGGAAAATATGATGTATTATAAAACCAATAGAGGGTTTTATAATATTACTAATGTACAGTGGGACCAAAAGCAAAATAAATGGTAATAAGTCTGGATCTTTGAAACAACTGAACCGATTTATATGAAACTTGGAAAATATATATAATATTACTATATATTTTTAAAGATACAATTTTTTTGATAGAAAATATATATCGTCAATTCCACGAAAGATTTATAAAAAATGTCAATTTTTTTACGGAGGGTATCCGATTTTGTTTATATTTGGTACACATATAACCTATGGAACCATTTAAATATCTCCGTTTTTATTTTTTTGAATTTTGAAAAATTCGCGAATTTATTCGTGATTTAATTTTTTCAAAAAGTGAAAAAAATGACAAAAGTGTCTAACTTTAAACATCAAAAAGTTGTTAACGGATTTTAATGATTTAAATTGCATATTTAAGAAGAATAAGTCCACTATAAATGTAGTTATTTAAAAATAATATTATCGTTTAAAAATGCATTCATAATGCAAATGCAATTTTTGGATGCATTTTTGAAAAATTTCTACCCTTCCGATTTTAATTTTCTTTTAATGTGTTAAAAGCAATATCTTAATATCATAAAATACAAAAAGAACTGTTCTGGGACAATAAAGTCTACTATTTTAGATATTTTTTTTCAAAAAATTTCCATCATTTTTTTCATACAAAAATTAAAATTTTTTTTATAAATTTTGATTTTTAATTTTTTTGGTTACACAGAAAAAAGTCACCAATTAACAAATATATATGAAAATAATTCATTCAATTATAAACTTGTTTAAATTTGCACCTCTCACCAAAATTATTATATCAATTACTAAAAACTATAAAAAATACAAAAAAGAAAAAAATTCTCAATTAATAAATTAATTAAATCAATCAAGTAGATGATTGAATGAATTAAAAATGTTAAAATCGTACAAAAATTTATTTTTATTTTATTTTTTCTTGAATATATTTATTAAATTTTGCTGCAAAATTAAACAACTGAGTTAATTGAAAAAAAGTAATAATTTTTTCTGTGTATACTTTTTTAGTAATATGTGACTTTAAATATTTATAACTCCTTAACTATACGTGGGATTTTATTGATTTAAAAACTAGTGTAAAGTTTATTACAATAAATATTGTAAATTATATTGTATAAATCAAAAATAATTTTTTTTGCTAAAGATGCACTCACGAAAAGAATGCAATTTTCGGATGCATTTTTAAGAAATTTTTACCTTTTCGATTTTAAATATTTTTGCTTAATATTGAAGACAAATATGTTTATTATATAAAACATCAGCACTTAATCTAGGATAAATAGGTTTTCTACCGCAAATAACAAATTATGAATTATTATGGTTAAAATTTATTTAAAAATATGCTCACAAAAATTAAAAAAAAAAAAAAATTTGTATGAAAAAAATTTGAAGAAATATTTTGAAAAATTTTTTTAAAATAGTGAACCATTTTGTTCCAGAACAATTTATATTGAAATTTTTAGCTAACATAATATGTTTTTTATATCGAAAGAAGAAAAAAATTGAAAGGGTAGACATTTTCCAAAAATGCATTGAAAAATTGCATTTGCATTATGAATGGATTTTTAAACGATAATATTATTTTTAAACTACTACATTTATAGTGGACTTATTCTTCTTAAATATGCAATTTGAATCATTAAAATCCGTTAACAATCCGTTTCACTTTTTGAAAAATTTAAATCGCGAATTTTTCAAAATTCAAAAAAATAAAAACGGACATATTTAAACGGCTCCATAGCGTATGCCAAATATTATTAAAAAATATTCTTGGGCGTTCTTTCATGGAATGGACGATATATTTTCATATTTTCGGAAAATTGCCTCGTGTGTCTAAATTTATTGGTAGGCTGTCGTAATTTTTTTCAAAACATTTTAGAACATATTGAGCTATATAATTTAATTCACAGAAGTACCGAAAACAACAATCAATTTTCTTTTACAGACTCAAATTTTCAACTTCTCATTCAAAATTGACCATTTTGAACCACAGCTAGAGGTAGGGTGAACGTTCAGAACTTTTCAAAATTACACTTACACATTTTCTTGAGGTCCCGTCTTTCAGAAAATGCCAAAAAATATTAAACTTTTTTAAGTAAATTTTTTAAAACCATTAAATATATAGCGTTACTATTTTTTTTTTTGGCAAAAATTGCAATTTTTGAGACCTGTTTTGAAATTTTGACTTTGAGATTTTTTTTCTTGTTATCGAATTGAGATAACGAAAAATCTTTTTTTATTAGCATAATTTATAAAATTATAGAGAAATTCAACATATTTAAAAAAAAAAAAATTATTTTAAAAGTTATAGGGCAAAATCGCAAGAAAGAAAAAAAGGAGAAATTTTTTTTTTGAAGTTAAATATCTTTTAAAACATACGAGATAGTATAGCACAGTAAGCATGTTTTTTATTTTAAAGTCGGTTTATGTTTGTAAAAGTTATAAGCTCCGATATGTTTTTCATCCTCGAGGTGGTCAACTTTGGCCCACTGTAGCGGCGTCCGTGCTGCAATTAAACACTTTAGCCAACAATATTTTGAAAGCCGAACTCCTCCTTTATCGATGTTTCAAGTTTCATATAAATCGGTTTAGTTGTTTCAAAGATCCAGACTTATTACCATTTATTTAGCTTTTGGCCCTACTGTGAAGTGGTTCCAAAACGCTTTTATTTTTTTTAAATATTTCTATAATTTTTGATCCATAAAAAATATCTAAGTAAAATTTTACACGGTTATATCTAAAGTGTTTTTCGGTTGATTTGAAAAAAAATTCACATTTTTGTTTTTTAAAAAAGGTGATAACATTTTCTACTTCCCAAAAAAACTTAAAATTAAGACTTGAAACATATTTTTAACCTTTATGTTTACAACCAAAAATTTATACGTATCCTTTAGGGTGATCGACGCGGTTTTCCAACCGGTTTTAAAACCGGTTTTTTCAGTCAATGTGCTGTCGGTTTTTTCAAAATGTTCATTTTTCGAATGTCGAATAGACCGGTTTTTTTAAACACAAAAAGCCGGTTTTAAGAATAGCATTTTATTTCAGAAAACATGTACTAAATAGTGATAGTGATATTTGAAAATTTAGGAATAATTTTTTAAATATTCATAAAGACTGATGTATTATGTTTTAAAAATATAGTTTAAGTCTAAATTGGAATTTATTCTGTAAAATTAAACAAATAAATAATTAATAATTATCCTCTATGAATTTTTTAATCTATTGTAATATGTGTAATATTTTTACACCAAATTTAATTTTTTTTTAATCCAATATTTCCTTTATTTTTTAAAGGTGTTGTATTAAAAAAGTTTCACCTGCAAAATCGTTTCAATTGAGACAGGTTTCCATATTAAGCCATGGTTTCTGTTTATGCTGACTAAAATTTAAATGATTTTTGTCTACAATTTTGAAACATAATTATCTTCTAGTCATCTAGATATATAATTTGCTTAGCATATTTTTTCTTTCCAGAGCTTTCTGAAGCTCCCAAATGACGCACAGTGTGCAATTCAAAAAATGAAATGGAAATAATTATGGAACTTTGGAATGGCTGTTCCGATTTCACATGGTGATAGTAGAGGTGTAGGCAAGTTTAAGTTTTGAACTTGGACCATATAGACCTACAGAGGGCGAGTCCACAGGGTCCCAAAATTAGACACCTCGGGTGTAAAATTTGTTAAAAACGATCCTGATTCCAATGTTCCATAATTATTTCCATTTAATTTTTTGAATCGCACACTGTGCGACGTATAAAATTAAAATTTGGCTTAATTATAAAACTTTTCGTCCAATAAATCCTAATGGAGCCATATTTTGAAATTTTTATCAGGGAGCGGATATAAGAGGATTTATGTGTCTTTTTCTAAGAATCTTTTCTCTTTCAAGAGCTTTCTAAAGCTCCCAGAAGACGTAGAAAATTAAAATTCGGCTTACTTATAACCCTATTCGTCCTACAACTCTTAACGCATCCAGATTTCGAAATCTTTATCAGGGAGCGAAAATACGTGGATCTATATATATGGATTTATATATATCTTTCTTAAGCATTGTTTCCTCTCCAAAGCTTTCTGAAACTGCCAGACGACGTAAGAAACTAAAAATCGGCTTACTTATAAAACTATTCGTTCTACAAATTCTAACAGAGCCAGATGTTTCTATCAGGGACCGAAAAGTTTTGGTATTAAGAACTTTTGAGTTGCTATACTTATTGTTTGCTCTCCAAATCCTATCAAAAACTGATTTTGTATTTCAGCCAGGGAGCGCATTTACGACGATAACAGCATCAAATAATTGACTTCGATTAGGGAGAGGAAGGTGTCTAAATGTTGATCATATTTTTTTCTTTTAATTTTCGGATTTGTTTGTGCATATTTTCATTATTATATTATTTTTTCTCATATTGTCAGGCTTTTACGCTAGTATTTAATAAATTTTAAATTGATTATAAGAATAATTGATTTTTTTAAAGAAATGTAGTCTTTTGATATAAATATTAACTTCTGCAAAAAACCGGTTAACTGGTTTTTTCTAAATTTCAAAAAGTGCAACCGGTTTTTTTAAAATACCAACTATTCGAACTATTCGAAAACCGGTTTCTCAAAAAAGCCGAATAATCGATCACCCTAGTATCCTTACAACTAACATACCTGGGTACTTCATACATTTTGTATGCAATGTTTGACACTTTAATGTTTTCAAGATAGAAAGAGATACCTCGTATTTGATAATAATATTTTTCGGAATGAAGCTAAAAATGTAAGGGTTTTTTAAGAAACTTTGAGTTTTTCCCACTTAAAAAATCTGACTTTCTCATCATTCGAAGGCATAATGGTTTTATATGTTCCTCGTATATTCAAATTGGGTTTCTCGTTCATTTATTGATCTCTGAAAAGTACCTGTAAATTTTACTCATGGAAATTATTCCTATATGATTTGTTTACACTTTTTTAAGTATTTTTTTATGATAGAATTTTGATGTTTTAAAATTTTTATTATTATTTGCTAATTATTATACAACCGTTTTTGCCTTATTTTGACTGAAAATACAAAAAGAAAGATCTTTGCTAAGTACCTGCAGATTTCACTCATTCAAATTATTCTTTTATGACTAAAAAGGGTTTTTGTAAACTAACTTTAAATTATTTCAATTCAAATGAAATGGTACTTTTGAGATACACATGGTGTTGATTTTCCTACTATTTGAAGCTAAAGCAATGCTGAAGACAAAGAAGAGTACGTCAGTCGAATGCTAGAGAAAGTTAGGAGTACAGAAAGTGAGGATGAGCAGGAACATTTATCAATAGATGAAGATGCTGAAGATTGCGTGAGAAATGTACAAATATTATAAATATTTGCTACAAATATTATAAATATTATATTGGAAAACAATCCACAATTAAAAACCCCAACAAATCGTAGAAGATAATTCCTGCTGCATCTAAGCGAATAACTAACAATTGAGGAAATTTAAAAAAATGTGCAAATTATGCTACATTTCTACTCTAGAAGTGGAATCGAAAGCATGTTGGAAGGCGCCAAGAAGTTCGAGATATTAGCGGAAGAATGAAGAATAAAGTGAATTGTTTTATGTGTTCTGAAAGAAGACCAACGCGAAAGGCATGTAGGAAATGCTATAAACCAGTATGTGCTGAACATTCAGAAGATATTATGGAATGTAAGGATTGCGCATCCTAAAATACATTTTTTTTATTATAATCTAATGTATCTCTTATTTATAAAAATTTAAACATAATAAATATTTTACTTGTATTCGAGAAAATATTTCCAAAATTACTCTATACATACCCGGGTATGCTGGTTGTAAACGTAAGGGGTATCGTCACAAAAACGCTTATAACTTTGGTTACAAAAACTTTTTTTAACATTTTTCTTCAGAATATCATAGCTAACAATATTGTTGACAAACGTCTAAATTTTCAATTTAATATGACAACCAAAACTCTAAATATTCTAATTTAAAAATGAAAAACATACCCAGGTATGCGGTTGTCAACATAAGGGTTAAGAGATAATGTTTGAATTAAAATAAAATTTAAACGAACAAAGATATTCTATTGAAATTTTTATATAATACAGATATACTTGACTTAAAAGTATATATAAAAAAATCCCATTTTCTTGTACCAAAATGTTCAAAATCACAATCCGGGAATAACTATATTAAAAATTTAATTTTTTCATTGAAAAAGTCATCTATCAGAAAATACTTTTTGTGTGTTTAGCCGTCAGGTAGAGGTGTATACAAAAGAAAGTAAAAATGGATTTCAATTACGAAATTTGTAATATTAATTAATTTTTAATTGATTTTGCTCCAATCATCAAAATGATAATATTAATAACTAGAATAATTGATATTATTATTACTTATTTTCTTTAAATAGATGCAATGAGCTGAAAATTTTTGAGAATTTACTTAAGTTTATTTTATTTATATTTTATTTAGAATTTTATAAGGAATACAGTACACATTTAAACAAAATGTTGGACCTAAATTCAGCTTTTCATGTTTTAAAGAACATAAAAAATTATCGAAAATTTTGTTTCGACCTAAATATTTGTTAAACTAAAACACATAGTTTATAAGATAAACTAATGGATCAAAAGTTTAAAAATTATTAAAAAAAAAACGTTTTAGAACCACTGTTTAGTGTCCCTTAAGACATAATGGGGCGGATCCAAAGTGTCCCAAAATTTAACTCCTTGGGTGTATATTTGAATAGCTTTGAAATATTTTATATAGAATATAGAATATTTTATATAGTATATATAGAATATCTCTTTTAGTTTACGAAATATTCACCTTCAAAAATTAAAATTTTTACTTTTGGGTGCACCTTGGGAAATATTAACCGATTTTTGTTGATTTCATTAACAGCAAAAAAAAAAAAAAAAATTGTGTATTATTTTATAAAAAAATGCATATAACTGAAAGATAATGCAAAACAGTGTGTATGAGGATCAGGTCTTCCAAACTAGACAAATTTTTTCCATAAATTTTCATCATTATTTCTCAAATCGCAAAGCTGGAATCAGAAAAGTGTAATATGTTTTATATGTTCTAATATGTATTTAATTTTTTTGGCAATAGAAATTTTTGCTCCTCGATATCGGTTGAAAAGATATAGTAAAAATAGTAAAAAATAACATTTTTGGGTGATTCCCGAAATTGGGTCTTATATCTTCATTAAATTTTGCACTGTCATTTATACTTAAAAATTTATTTGTGTCGTATATTAAGTTGATACTAAAATTTGTATGGGATTTATGCACGTTAAAGTAATTTTCGGAAGAAGGATTCATATGGGAGCTATGGTCAATTATGAACCGATCTTCACGAAATTTTGTATTCGGATTTATTATATAAAATATAAATATAAAATTTATTTGTGCTAAATTTCATTAAAATATTCCTATTTTTAAGGCATCTATAAGTGTTAAAACTCTATTCCGGGAGGACTTTTGTATGGGGGCCAGGTGAGATAATGGGCTTCGTCCTTGTGCAAAAAAAAAAGTCATATGTACCAAATTTCATTAAATTATCTTATAAATTGCGACCTGTACTTTGAGCATAAGCTTTACATGGACAGTCAGCCAGCCGAGCAGACGGATGGACATGGTTAAATCGACTCAGAAAGTGATTTTGAGTAGAACGGCTGCGTTACATAATTTGCTCAAACACATAAAACTTTAGTTTCAAATTAAACATCAAAAGGTCTATATAGCTGTAAAATTTCTTTAACAATTTTTTATTAATAATAATTTTATTGCATAATTGATACTGAATAAGACCACAAAATCTTGACTTAATTCTTTTTCGGTATCTTTTTGCAAAAAATCTTCATCAAATTTTCGTATATCAGATTTATTTCCATTTAATTTTTGAAATAGGACACTGTGCAATGGCAAACATTTAATATTTTTCTCCTTAATAAGACCAAATTTATTTTGATTATAATCAATTTCATTATAATTGCAAAAGAAAACTTAAAGTGAAACAACTAACAATTTTGTAGCAAAACAACATTTTCCTCTAAACCATCTATTAAATTTATATATAAGTAATTTAATTTAAATTTTTGGCATACTATACACAACTTATCTTCAAAACGATTCTATCTAAAGAAAAAAATTAAAAATATATTATAGGTAATAGTTTAAAAGAAATTTTTTAATATTTTTCCTCTTAATCATTTAAACTATAGACATCTTTGCCATAAAACCATTATGATAAACTTATACATAATAACATTTTTAAACGACATTTACGAAACTGGCTTAAAGCTTAAAATTTATTTATTTTCCTTTGATATAAAGTTGCTACCATAATGCTAATATTTTTATATTAACTCTTTTTTTTTTAAGTCCTATTTACCTTTAAATCATTCACTAGAGCAACAATTGCCAAAGGAAGTAGAAAAAAATAAAATTAAAAAAATTTTTATCTTTAAACTAACTTTTGACCTAAATTAAGTCTTTTTTCTTTTTGGTAAGATATTTCATTAAAGTGGACATTTTAATTTATCTATAATTTATTTGTAAATTATCCCCAGAGAGTTTTATTTACATTCTTATTATAAAATCTTTTAATTATGTTATGTTTAAATACTCCTGCATAAATAAACTCTTTAAGTTCATTAAAAATGTTTGTTTATTTTGCTTTTCTTTGCTGTTTTTTCTTTTTCCATTTGTTTGTTGGTTTTATAACTTGGCTAACAACTTATTGGTTTTAATTGTATTTTAATTTTTTGTTGTACGTTTTAAGAAAAAAATTAATTAGTAATTTTTGTTGCTAAAGTCTATTGAAAGAAAAATACTGCTATAAATGAATTACTATGGGGTTTTCTTAAATCTCAGGGTATTTGAACTTATAAACGTTATTGTAGTTTAATAATTAACACTCAAAGTTTGAATGGTTAATAAAATGTTTCAAGTGAATTGTGAGGAATAATAATTTTTATCTTAGCAAATTATTACTTACAAGTAATTAAATGAGTATGATATGAAATGTGAAATTTTTCCTTAAGAAAAGTTCTTTTCAATATGCTTTAAGTTTTCTTTTTGGTATTCCCAATATCATGTGGACTTTTTTTCTACCCGAACCACGTTCGATATCAATGCAATTGGGTAAAATGTTTCAAAAGTGGCGATTAATTAAATTTTAAAATTTAAAATTTTGTAATAAAGTTGGATACCGAATAAAAATAGACAAAATTATGTATCAATATCAATTAAAATCTTTAAGCTACTTAGGTTGTGTTGTTTTCTTATAAGGAGCTCTCAAAACTAAGAATTTTTTAACATTTTTGAAAAATAGAAAAAAATTAAATTTTCATCAGCTTTCAGTGTATTTATTTTAAATAAAAAGTATTTTAAGGTAAAAATTTATAATGAAACCATGAACTTCAGATATTTAAGTGTACTTTACTTCAAGTATTTATAAATTATATTTTGTCCTAATATTTTTGTTATTTTTTTGAAAATTGTCCTAAAATACACTAATTTTCAATTTTCATGGAATGCAACTTAAAATGTTACAGCATGTTTGTTCTTAAAATTTTCTTAAAAATAGTATATATTGACCACTTTAATATTATGAAAACTCCAGTAGATTTCATACAAAAAACAGTTTAAGTCTTGACATTTTCTTTGCTTTATCAAACACTAAACAGTGGGAAAAAATCGGCTGGTTGTATTTGTGTGAGATTTCACATAGACATAGCAGAGGAAAGTAGCATTTTGAGTTTTGAAGCAGGATCCAATATAAGCATCGGGAGCGGAACTATGGAGGTTAAAAATAGGGAACTAGTGTCATGGTAATGTTTAACTTCTAGCGAATTTTTGTTCCTTACCCGATTTCCAAGATTTTTATATCACCCTAAAGTACTTGATAAATTCTTTAGAAAACATGCTTGCATGTACTACTTATCTTATATATTTTTCGAGTTATATACATTTGAAATTACAAAAATCTCAATTTTACAAAATCTTGGCTAAGATTTTTCCATATACTGTGAGTGTCAAAAAAAAAAAAAAAAGTAAACAGCTCATTCCCTTTTAAACGAAGCCTTTTGAGAAGTAGATAAATAATGATATAAAAAAAGTGATATGCCAAAATTATTTGGTAATTAGGTAGGAATTGAACTCATGAAAATCGGAATAACGATATAATTGAATTTTTAAAAAATATACCAATTTTTACGCGTCAAAAAAAGTAAAAACTTGCACCTTTCTTTTATAAAAATGTCAGCAAATTGTAAAAGTGAGAGAAGATCTTATATTTTTTTGTAGTTTAGGTTCCAGGGAAGGACCAAATTATAATCTTAAATGTGTTTCTTGTTATTGTTTAACAATAGAAAAACAAACTCCAATTCAAACTCGAAAATAATATCAGATTTATATGAAAAAGGAAAAATCCTCGCGTGAAATTGGAAAAATTAATTCAAGGAATTATTGCGGAATAATATATAAATATATCAAACATCATACTGCAAATAATTTTCCTCGGGCAAGATGGGCAAATTATTTACAGACACAGAGAAAAAAGCTATAGTTTGCGAAGTCAAAGAAAGCCTTTCTTCAAGTACCTTAAAAAAGCTGAAAAGATAACCTTAATTTTCTCTTATTATTTTAGGGATAGTACCATTTTAGGAACACTACACAAAAAAGACTTTCATGGAAGAACACCACGTAAGAGCACTACATATCGTAAGCCAAACTAAATGTTTGAATCTCGCACAAAAGTATAAAAATTAGTGTTAAACCTCCAGGTAAAATCTAGGAACCGTTTTACTCATTGACGAAAGTAAATTTAAATATTTGGTGCCAAAAAAAAAAAAAAAAAAACACGAATAATATTGCAAAGATGGAATGAAGGCGTCAATGTCACATGTGTGGTTGATATAGTTGAACATGATCGAGACTCGGTAATGGTCTGAGGACGTCTGGAGGCTTCAGGAATCAGTAATTTCATATTTATAAAATCGACAATGAAATAGAAGATCATATAAATAGTTTTAAACATAATATGGATCCTAGTGTGCGAAAATTTAGCTTATTGCACAACAGCTTATTCCAAAATGACAAAGATCTCAAGCATTTTTCCAAAATTGTGAGAGAATGGTTGCTTTATCGTACTCCCAAACCTATTTGTAATGCTCTGAAGTCCTCAGACTTTAATCCAATCGGCCATTTGTTAGATCATATTGGCAAAAAATTAGAAAAAGTACCATTATTTGCAGTTATCATCTCTAGCTGGCATTATAGAAAGAGTAACCCAAAATATCACAAAATTTTGCCAACTTTGTCGACTAGTTACCTAGGATATTAAAGAATATAATAAAGTCAAATGAAAAACATACAAAGTATTAAATACAATTTTTTACATTTAATTATAAAACTGTTTACTTTTTTTTTGACGCCTAAAAAAAGATATTTATCCACAAAAAGTGCATTATTTTTTAATGTGCTGCTGTTTTAAAATTTTTTTCTTATGAATTCTATATTTATTTAGTTACCAAACAAATGTACATTATTCTTTTCTACATAGCATTTTTAATCTAAATATAAAATAACTTTATTTTGAAGGATACTTGCTGTTTACTTTTTTTGACGCTCACAGTATAGCCAAATATTTTCAACTGATTTTATTACATTTTATGTAGTTGGTTAAAAAACAAAATTATCTATCGAACAAAGGAAATTTTGTGTCGTTATCTTTATTGAGTCAAAAATTAAACGATTTTGAATTGGAAAGTTTGCAAAAATTAAAAACATACGGACAGATGGACGGACGTTAGAATTCTTAAAAAAAAAATGAAAATTTGAACAATATTTTGTTTCTACTTTTTGATTAATATTAAAACCAAATGAAGGTATTTAAATTTTGATATCATCTTTCCCTGAATTAAGTGACTTTTTCGACCCATTTAACCCAAATGTATAGACGGACGGACATTGACATGCTGCCAAAAAAAAAAAATTTTAGAATTCTAAAAATGCATTTTTTTACTAACTAATAAATATTAAAATTTTCCTGATTTAATATTTACCTTTTCCTGAATTAAGCGACATTTTTTCCCATTTAATCGAAATGTATAGACGGAAAGACGGACATTACCATTCAGCCAAAAAACATCTTATAATTCTAAGAATGCAACTTTTTACTTACTAATAAATAGAAAAATTAAATGTCATTAAAGTGTTGATGTCACCTTTTCCTGAATTATGCATAATGTTCGGCCCATTTCACTCTAATGTATAGACGGACGGACAGTCTTTACCGTTCTGCTAAAAAATCTTAAAATTATAAAATTTAATTTTTTTTTTACTAATAACACTATGCAACCGTATTTTGGGGGCGAAATCATTCCGATTGCAATTGATAGCTCTTTATATGCGTAATAAACCCTCCAAAGGATTTTTCGCTGGTAGGCAAAATTTTTGTTTTATGACCACTTAAACTTTTCTATTTTTGCATCAAGGTAGTTACAGATAAATCGAAAAAAAATAATATCAATATAGTCCGAATCTAAAATAATTTTCCATAAATGTTTAGAGCATTTAACGGGGAATATTTCATTAGAACTTTAAATTCATTTATCTTACCTTATAAGGGGTCATTTCTAGTCCGTTTTAAGGAAATGACATGAAAGTCGATTTAAACTTGGTTAATATGTTCTACAGATATTTTCTTCTTCAAATTTTACTAGGGGTCTCCAAAGATAAAAAATTCATCCGACTTATCATATGTCGTTAAAAAAGAAAATTATTAAATTTTACCACATTTCTTATATAAACTCCTTAAATTAGGCAATGAAATAAATTATAAAATTAAAAGTTTTGTACAAATCGTAAACAAAATTAATAATAATTTCATGAATTTCATTTCTTTGGATAAACGCTTCACCGTATGAACTTTGGACCTTCGGTGACCCCTAGTAAAATTCGACGTAGAAAGTTTCTGTAGAATATTTTAACCCATTAAACTCAAGTTTTAATGGACTTTTGTTTAATTTTGTTTAAACGGACTAGAAATGACACCTTATTAGAGATAAATGAATAGAAAGTTCTAATGAAATATTGTCATTTAAGTTCTCTAAACACTTATGTAAAAATATTTGAGTTTTGTACTATATATATACTATTTTTTATATTTATCTAAAACTACTTTAGTGCAAAAATAGAAAAGTTTAAGTGGTCATAAAACAAAAATTTTGCCTACCAGCGAAGAATCCTATGGAGGTTTTATTACACATATCAAGAGCTATCAATTGCAATCGGAATGATTCCGCCCCCACGCGATGGTTATCAATTTGTTTCATAGTGTAATCAATAAAAAATAAAACGTGATCATTAAAATATTGATATCACCTTTCCCTGAATTAAGCGCCATTTTCGTATTGTCGAATTCTTCTAATACTGTTGAATGACCTTGGAAACAGTTTGACAGCAGACATTTAATTCTTTGGCCAATTATTTGTAGGACCAATTTTTTTTTTTTTTTTAATTTTCTTATAATTTATAGCACGTACATCTTTTTCGTCACTCATTTTAATCAAACTCACAACAAATCAACATGGTTGTCATTAAAAATAATAAATGACATATTTTTCAAAGATAACTAGATCAAAAAAAAAAAAAAAAAAAGATAATAAATAATTAAATATTGCTTCCGAAATAAGTTAAGAGCCAAAAAGTGTGCTAAGATTTTTTAGATTTTTTTTTTATGTAAAAAATAACTTAGATTCAAACTTCATTTTTCGTAAATTAAAATACTATTTTTACTATAAAGAAAACTCTGATAAGTCAGTAGTTTTTGATATTGCGTTTTTTTTACCATAAGGAGTGAGATCGATAAAATCTTAACACACATTTTGCCTCATAACTTTTTTCGGAATCAATATTAAAAATTTTTTTTATCTAGTTATCATGGAAAAATACTTCAGTTATTATTTTTAATAACAACCATGTTAATGTGACCTTATTTTCATCAATATAAGTGACGAAAAAGATTTACGTCCTACAAGTTATTAAAAAATTTCAAAAAATCCAAATAGGTCTTACAAATAATTGGCCACAGAATTAAATGTCGTCCGTAAAACCGTTTCTAATGTTATTAAACAGTATCAGGAGAATTTAAAAATTCAAAACTGGAATTCTGCAAAAAAAAATTACAAGCCAAAAATAGGACTCGGAATTTAAAACCAAATTTCATACAAAAATACTCAAGCTGTATAATTGACGAAGAAACGTAGGTGCTGGCAGAATCTTCGCAGCTTGTGTCTCAAAAATTTTTATTGCTAATGCTCGAAGTAATGTTGGAGATAAGTTTAAGACCCAAAAGCAGAAAAAAATTCTTATAAAATTCATAGCATGACAAGCTTTTTGCAGTTGCGGCAAAACAGGAAAGTCATTTGATACATTCGGATCTATAAATACCAAAATCAGCATAAAGGAATATTTGCAAAAAAGACATATTTTTTTCTTAAGAAAGCACAACGTGTCCACATATTTTTGGACCCATTTGGTATCATGTCCCTATGGTAAGAAAGCTCTGGAGTGGTACCAAATCAATAACATAGTTTTAGTACCAAGAGAGGTAAATTTTCAAAATTGTCCATATCTTAGACCAGAGGAGAGATATTGAGCTCTTGTGAAAAGTGAATTCAAGAGCACAAAAAAGGTGTCCCAAAATACCGAAGATTTTAACAGAAGATGTGCACACGGTTCCAAAAAAGTGACTGAAGCAACTATCAAATCTCCAAAGAAAGGGTTTTCAAAAATGGTCCACAATTTTATAATTAGTGGTTAGAACCATAAAAATTATATATTTCTGTGATCTGTGCTAAATTATCAAATGATTAAAAAAATAATGAAAACTCTAAGATCAACCGTTTCCAAGTTATTGAATATTATGTATGTTAAGAATTTTTCGATCTCACTCCTTAATTATACATAAACCTTTAGTTTTTGTACGTTCAACTTGAATTCGCTTTAAATTTCGCTAAAATCAAAAAATTTTAATAATGAACTATAATTATATTATATTTTCTGAAGAAATTTTGTTTCAATAAAATATCGAGCTTTGAAATGTTCTGGTTTTGTATTAAAAAATCTATTAAAATATACTTAATATTATGTTATCATTGTTCGTACTAATTAGAATATTAGAATATTTTTGGAAAAAAGTATTTACGACTAGTTCGTATTTTGGCAATTTTCTTGTGAGATGTATGGTTGAGCATATGTATGCCGTAGACATTATAAATGCAATGCATATCTTAGACTAGCATATTCATGCCACCTATGGTGAAGGGTATCAGTGGTAATGGAAAAGATATAAACGACTTTTCAGTCTTTGTTTGAGACTTTTGTATGGATTTAATTTCAATTTCTTTATATGTCAAGACTAAATTGTCCCAGTTAAGAATCTTAAATATTTAAAAATGTTAAAATACTTTAAAATGTTTTACTTTTTAAACAACATAAAAAAAGTAAATATAATTTATTACCTACTGTTATTATTTATTATATTCCTTGTCAACACTTTATATTTGCAATTGTTACAGTTTACACTTTTGCATACAAAATATATAAATGTTAAAATTTTAACAATGCATTTTAAATATATACATAAACTTATAAATACATACATATGTATACATTTTTTACATGCTTTTACGATACACGTATGTAAACAGCAGCATGCGTTATGTACAAACATGAATATTACATTAAAGTAAAATATAAAACATATTTTTGTTTTATGCCTGGAAGTATGCTTCAATAATATGTTAGTAATTTTAAACATGTTTTATTTAAATTTTTACACTTATACACACACAGCCAAACTCAATGAAATATTCACTTAAAAACTAATTTACACTTGAGTTGTTTATAAAGTGCATTTACTTTTCTTACGAGAATAATTAAAACTATCAAAGTATATTAAATATAAAAAAGTATCCAGATATAACATAGTTATAAAATTTTAAATATTTTAAAGTTTAAATATTAAATAATATTCTGATTTTATAATTTAAATTTAAATAAACATAAATTTAAACATATTTATGTACATATTGATGAACTCCTTTAAGGTGTTTTTTATTTATTTTATTGTAATTTCAAAATTTATATTTACTTACTTACCTGCTGTAATGCGTATGTATAAACACATCTATGTACATATGTGTTGAATATTATGTTTGATTTTATTTGTAATAAGCTTATGGTAAAACCAATTAAATTTTGCTTTAAGCTTTTATTAGATCTTAAAATCTTAATGCGTAGAAATTTTACACTAACACATGTAAGTGTTTGCGATTTCCTGTTAAAGGCGCTTAAAAATGTGCTTAACAAAATTCCTTCATATATAAAATTTTATATTTATGTATACACGTGATAATATTGCTAGAAGGAAAATACATACATTAATTTTATCCATAAAATATTTACATATATTTACACATTTCTATATATGGAAGTATATGGTTTTGTGTACTGTTATGTCATATGCTCTTCAAAATAGCTACATATAACATTTACTATTTTATTACATTATATATTACATCATTGAGTTAATTAACCATTAAAGTTTATAACTATTTTAAACATAGAATAGTTTAACTTATTCTTGGGGTTTAATCATGTACATATATTTTAGTTGAGGAATTTTGAAAGTTAAACTAATTTCGAATTAAAGTAAATTGTTTATTTATATTTAAGTAGTGTAAATGACCACAAATATTTCACTCAAGTAAGTTTGAGTTCTTTATTAGGGTAAAAGAAATAATTTAAATTAGTTTTAATATTTAATAGAGTCATATCATAAACAGTTTTAGTTAAATTAAATTATGTACATGAATAAAAACGAAATAATAGCAATGAAATGAATAAAATGTTTCGTAAATTTATTTAAGTATCGAGAGCCATTTTTTATATTTAATATTTAATTGTTTTTCTTTTAAAACGAATACAGATTTGCCAATATTTATGCATGTACGCGTTAATCATTTTTGGAGTGCGATCAAAAGTCTTGCGAGTTTAAAGTTAAAACTTTGAAAAAAGTCTTTAACCATAGACTACTAACTAATAAGGAAAACTAACATGACTAGTGGACATAATTTCAAGAAATAGGTAACTACGGGTGTATTAAACTGTTCGATATCTTATCTATCTGATAAAATTCAATTAGTAATCTCAAGGCATTTTTAACCTTTAAAAAATTATATTTGATAGAAAATATGGTAACATGCAATAATGAAATGTCAAATAAAATTATAACAAGCGCGAATGTTATATTCGGCCCGGCCAAATCTATATACCCACAATCAACTTTTTAAAATTTTATGTTATTTGCGAGGGGGAGGTAAAGTTTGCGAACCACGCCCATTTTTTGTTTCCAAATTTACATTGGTCCTTGAACTATTTGAACACAATTTGAACTTATATGGGAGGTGGGCGGTAAAGTGGGCGGACCACGCCCATTTTTGGTCCGAGTTTATATTGATCCCCGAACTATACATACAAAATTTCGTTGTCGTACATGTTTTTGTTGAAGAAATATCAGCAAAAAAGTATAAAACGGACACCCTGTGTTTCTAGTTTTTAGCCCATAACTTTCTTGTTTATTAACCGATTTAACCCATTTCCAATCCCAAACAAACCTTATATAAGACAAATATTTTGCCAAATTTCATCCCTCTACGTTGTCCCCTTCGAGCCCTATTCTGCTTTCAACAGACGGAAAGACGGACAGACGGACGGACATAGCTAGATCGACTCAGAATCGAGCCAGAACCCAGAAAATATATACTTTGTGGGGTCTTAGATGTTTCCTTTGACATGTTACACACGGAATGACAAAATCAATATACCCCCCATCTTTTTGATGGTGGGTATAAAAAAAATATGTGGACTAGATGGACTTCCGCATGCTAAACTCGAATCAGCTTTCAGTTTTTTTCCATCAGGTTGAGATTTTTTTTTTATGGGCGTGTCTAAAAAAAAGTTATTCTAACCGCTCATTGGTTTAGGAGATATTTCGGAATAAGTGTCCGAAAAAATTTTGTCATACTAAATTCAAGATTTCTTTATTTTTACTATAACTTCTTTTTAAAAGTTAAATCATTAAAACTATTTCAGTTTATCATCTTTATCTTAAACCTGTTAAAACTACGAGTTAGGAATACTTACAGTTAAGTGGAGATACACTAGTGAGAAAAAAAAAAAAAAAAAAAAAAGAAAAAAAAAAAAACTAAATTTTGTCTTATATAAAAAAATAGGTGAATTAGATGGAATTTAACGTGCTAAATAAAAATCAGCTTTCACTTTTTTTCTATCACGTTTTGATTTTTTTTAATGGGCATGACTACTATGACCCCGCCTTTAGCCAGTCACACTTGTATTACTCGAGAACGGTTTGTCTAATTAAGATAAATTAAACTCTAGTGGATAGCGATTTAAATTATTTTTGAGTCGAATTTACATAATTTAGTTATTCTGTAATAAGTAGCAAAAAAAAAAAAAAATCGTAAAAATTTTGATCCATAACTCTGAAATTCTTTAATTCTTTAACTCTGAAAAATAAAAAAAAAAATTCTCAGAAAGTGTTTCTAACCAACCACCTATGCACAGTGTGCGATTCAAAAAATGAAATGGAAATAATTATGGAATTTCAGAACGGCTGCCATGATTTTCATGAAATTTCACATGGTGATAGTAGAGGTGTAGGCGAGTTCAAGTTTTGAGCTTGGACCATATAGAATTACAGGTGGCGAGTCTACTGGATCCCAAAGTTGGACACCTGGGGTATAAAATTTTTTTAAAAACGAGTCTATTTCTTTATATCTGAACCGATTTCATATAGGATGATTTTATCTTACTTTCAAATATATATAATAAGTTATGGGGAAAATCGCAAAAAAAAACATAAAAAAAAACAATTTTTTTTCTTTGCCTTGTTTTGAAGAATTCTTAAATGTAAAAGTAATTAATAGATGTAGGTCAAAAACGCCAAAAAAAAATCAAAAATGAGAAATTAAATTTTTAAAATCAAATATCTTTTGAACCATAAGAGGCAAAAAGAAATGTTTTCTCTTTGTCTTGCTTAGAAGAATTGAAAATGTAAAAAATATTTAACCCTTTTGACCCCAAAGTTGCTTAAAAGCAACTTTGACTTTAGCACCGTTTTATTTTAAACTAACGGATCTACTGAATTCATATAGAAACACATCGAATCTGTTAAATGAAAACTTTAGAATAAATAAAAAAGACATAGAAAAATTTTAGTTAAAAATTAAAAAAAAAATGAAAATTTTTAAATATTCGTATAAATAAAAATTTAAAAAAGTATTTATGTAATTTAAATCATAAATAAATGAAGCAAAAAAAGAAAAAAAAAAAAAAAATAGAATATACAATTTTTTATTTTTTTTAACTATTTAATGTCCCAAATCGGCTTATGTTTGTTTATAAACTACTTCCAATATCTACGGACGCAGAAATTCGATCTTAAAAAATCCTTATTTTGGGTCTAATAAATATAAAAATTAAAACAAATTTAGTTTTTCCGACAGCTGGTTTAAAATCGGGCCTCAAAGGGTAAAAATCGGTTTATATTTGTAAAAGTTACAAGCTTCGATATGTTTTTTACTCTCGAGGTGGACAACTTTGGGCCACTACATACTTCATTTCATATATTTCCAAAAGCTTCACTTTTACTCTATTTATGTTCCTGATTTCTTCAAAATAGGTTTAGCGATTTCAAGATTTAATTTACAAATGGCCCCACTTTGCAATGGAACGATCTCATTGACCAGTTCACGTAGTCTTTTGATCTGTTATTGCACTTCCCTTTAAAAATAGCCTAAGATATAATTTTCAAATCATATTGCATAAGTAGATATAGATATACGATTCTATTAAGTATAATTTAAAATTTCTATTGCTCTGTGAATATTTAAAAACAGCTTTTAAATCTTATTTACATTTCACTTAATGCAAAACTTAAAAATTCTTTTATTAAAATTTTACATATTTTTTTCTTGTCACCTTAAGAAAAGCGTGTGAAAATGTCAACGCAATAAAAACTATAGCAACTTTATGATTATGTTTTAGAAATTTATGATTTTAATAAATATTTAAGAAAAATGATATGCATTCTTTATTTCTGAGTATTTTAAAACATCAAGCAAAAACTGTGAATGAAAGTCGTAAATTTTTTTTCTTGCAACATCCATAAACATGAGTTTGATGCAATTGAATGTAGTGGATGAACGACAATAAGTCTACAAGTTTAATATTCCTGTTTTTTTTTTTTTTTCTAACTCTCACTCACTCTTACACTTACGAGTGATTGTCCTTTTCCTGTAACTTGTATAACGAAATTTTGACTGTAAATGAATAATGTTGTGTTGGATGTAATAAAATGTCTTATGACATGCTGTTACATTATGAATCTTGTTTGCTAGAAAAAAAAAAAGAAGAAAAAAAAAAAAAAAAAAATATTAAAAAAGAATACCAAAATATGTAAATGGAATGTATGAGAGTTGGTATGTCATTTCCTTTTATTCATCTGATAGAATTTGTTATTCTTGGCTGAGTTCTAGGAGTGAGTATTCATCGTTCGCATCGTTCTTCCGAACAATTTATGCTGTTGCATCTTATACAAACAAATAAAAGGAAGCAAACACTTATTTTTTACTTTTCTCTACTACATTTGCAACATTGTGATCATAGTAATACACAAGAATTTGAATTTTTATTTCCAGTTTAATATTTTGTTGTTTTTTGTTTGTAGTGAGTGCACAGTGGATCTGTTTCTTAGTTTTGGTAACTGGTTTATTTTTACAGTTTGGTATATTAGTCTATATCAGGCTAATAGTCTTGTAAATTTAATACAATTTATTTTCAGAAATATTTAAATTTTTAATAATTTTGCTTAATTTTTTTTAATTAGCCCCAGTGTGCCTATGGAATATGCAAAGCAGGAGTTTTAAAAAGTCTTTCTAAATATACATACAGTTATGAAACGCATGTAAGCACACACAGAGTATGTAAATTTTCTTATGCAGGATATATTTTTTGGTTTCTTTGTAACACAAATACAAACAAACAAAAAAAAAAAAAAAAAGAAGATATTGTGTTTGTGCATTTGTAGCAAATAAACTGTAGGAATAATACACGCAGACACACACTCTTAAAACCAATTGCTTTTGAAGAGAGAGAGAGAGAGAGAGCATTTGAATATGATTATAAATCCCTATACATGAGTGTCAAATGCATGCAACATCTAAAGCTTATATTTATTCGCACACAACATCATCATGTGGCATTTTTGTTGCCACACTACTGCATCTTTAAAATGACATACTCACTACTTTTACTGCATGCGATTACTGTGAATTTTATATATGTATGTGAACATAAGTATGGATGTGTGTGTTTCTCTGTGTGTAGGAAGAAACATTTCGGTGTTAAATAAAAAAAAAAGAAACATTTGAAACAATTTATGTATGAAATTAAAATAACCTTGTAAAGTATCACATACATCTTCTTGTGCATATTCAAACACTTACATACACTCGCTTAATAATGCCTGTTCATTTCTGCTTTTACGAGCATTCTCTCGCTAAGTTAGAGACAATTTCATTCTGGTGTGTTGAATTGTTTTTTTCCTTTTTTTTTTGCAAGAAGTTAGTGTTATTTTTCTTTGTTGGCTTTTAAAAATGAATTTTTATTTTTGCATATATTTACGTTTAATTTGGTTAATTTAACAAAAAAAAAAAAAAAAAAAAAAAAAATGAGACAAAGAATTTAAAGAAGTAGGCAATATTGAAACTCAAATGCTGTACACGAATTTATAGCTGGGGTATTCTGCTACTCTGTTGTATTTAAATAAAAAAATTGAAGTCAGAACAAATATATGTTGGACGATCTTTTTTCATTTTGAAAATATATTTTTCGTTGTAACTTTATGTTTTGGAGATTTTCTTCTTCTTTTTGGTATTTTTTTGGTTTAACGTTCCTTTTTCATTGTGGAGATTTGGCGTTTTTTATTTTGGAACTTTTTTATTTTAAGTAATATTTTATTTTTGATCTTTTTTTATTTTTATTTTGAAAACATTTTTTTTCATTTCACCGTTTTTTTTTGTTTCTGGCGATTTTTTTTTTAATTTTGGTATTTTTTTTTGTATTGACGTTTTCTATTTTTGCAATTTTTATTATTATAATTTTGACATTTTTTTTTCCTTCTGGAAATATTTTTTTTTTTGGCGATTTTTTGTAATTTCGGTGTTTTTTTTATTGATGTTTTTCGTTTTGACATTTTTTTATTTTGGATATCTTTTTCGCCTTTATATTCTATTTTTGTAACGTTTTTTTAGGTTTTGGAGATTTTTTTCTTCTTTTTGGTATTTTTTTGGTTTAACGTTCCTTTTTCATTGTGGAGATTTGGCGTTTTTTATTTTGGAACTTTTTTATTTTAAGTAATATTTTATTTTTGGGCGATCTTTTTTTTATTTTGAAAACATTTTTTTTCTTTTTTTTTTTTCATTTCACCGTTTTTTTTTTTGTTTCTGGCGATTTTTTTTTTATTTTTCTATTTTTGCAATTTTTATTATTATTATAATTTTGAAATTTTTTTTTTCCTTCTGGAAATATTTTTTTTGGCGATTTTTTGTAATTTCGGTGATTTTTTTTATTGATGTTTTTCGTTTTGATATTTTTTTATTTTGGATATATTTTTCGCCTTTATATTATATTTTTGTAACGTTTTTTAGGTTTTGGAGATTTTTTCTTCTTTTTGGTATTTTTTTGGTTTAACGTTCCTTTTTCATTGTGGAGATTTGGCATTTTTTATTTTGGAACTTTTTTATTTTAAGTAATATTTTATTTTTGGGCGATCTTTTTTTTTTTATTTTTATTTTGAAAAAATTTTTTTTCTTTTTTTTTTCATTTCATCGTTTTTTTGTTTCTGGCGATTTTTTTTTTAATTTTGGTATTCTTTTTTGTATTGACGTTTTCTATTTTTGCAATTTTGATTATTATTATAATTTTGACATTTTTTTTTCCCTTCTGGAAATATTTTTTTTTTGTCGATTTTTTGTAATTTCGGTGATTTTTTTATTGATGTTTTTCGTTTTGACATTTTTTTATTTTGGATATCTTTTTCGCCTTTATATTATATTTTGAGTGAATTTTTTGTTTTTGGCAATATTTTTTAAATTATTTTCAGTTTTTTGTTTTAAGAGATTTTTTTAATGATGAATTTTGCTATTGATGTTTTTATTTTAATTTGGTTATTGTTGGCGATTTTTATAATTATTGTAATTTTGATGTTTTTTTCGTTTTGGAAATTTTTTGTATAAGCTATTTTTCATTTCGTTGTTTTTGTTGTTTTCATTCTTGGCGATATTTTTAATTTTGGTAATTTTTATATTGGCGTTTTTTCGTTAAAGTATTTTTTGTTTATTTTGACTGTTTTTTATTTTGGCATTTTTTTATTTTATTTTAAGTGATTTTTTAATTTTGGCGATTTCCTTTTATTATTTTCATTTTGAGTTTTTTATTTTTTTTTTAATTTGAGCGATATTTTCATTTCGACGTTGCTTTTTTTTTGGCGATTTTTTGACTGGAAATTTTTAATTTGTTCGGAGTGATTTTTTTATCTTCGACAATTTTTATTATTTTAATTTTAATGTTTTTTTGTTTTAGCAATTTTCTCATTTAGTCATTTTTTTTATTTTTGGCGATTTATTTTTAATTTTGATGATTTTTTTGTTGGCGTTTCTTCACTTTGGCAATTTTTTGTTAGTTTTGGTTTCTTTTAGTGATTTTTTATTTTTGGAGTTATTTTTTATTATTTTCATTTCGTGTTTTTTATTCTTTGTTTATTTAGTTTCTTTTTATTATTTTAATTTTAAAGTATTTTTATTTTTTTTTTATTTTAGCGATATTTTTCTTTCGACGTTGGTTTCATTGTTTTGACGATTTTTTGGCTTCGGAATTTTTTAAGTTGTTTTATTTTATTCCATAGCTGTAACTTATGAATGAGATAAAGAATTAAAATACTTTTTATTTCATTTCCATTTCTTATTTCTAATTAAAAATATTTATTAATCAATTTATTAACTTTTAAATAAAAATATTAAGTATTTCTATTTATACTAAAACAATTGAATTTATTATAAATTTGTATCTGATTGAACAAAATAAATTAAAAATTGAAATATTTTATTTAATCAAAAGAAAAACAAATATTTTTTATAAGAAGATAATCAAAAGTTTTTTATTTGATTATTCTAACGTTGAATAATATTCATATGTATTTTATTTAAATAAAAAAAGTTCAACAAATTTTTCTGATTTATATTCAAATAGAAAAATTTTAAATAAATATTTTTATTATTTATTCAACAAAAACTCCAAAGAAATAAAAATATTCAGCCTCAAAAGTTTTGAATAAAAAAAAAAAATATAAAATTTTTTCAAACATTCAAGTATAAAAAAAATATTTTACTTATTTTTTTTTTTCAAAGCAAATTTAAAACTATTGAAACAAATCATGTTGAATAAAAATATTCAAAAATTTTCTATGAATAAAAAAAAATTTAATGTTTTAAAACAGATTTTATTTTATTTTAAAATAGAAAATAAAATAAAGAGCAATTGTATTCAAGCTAAGGAAATAAAATATATTTTCAAATTTGTTGAAGTATTTGGAATTTGATTTAAATTTTATAAATTAATATTCGAATACTTTTTGGAAATTTTATTTTTATTCAAATTAATTTCAAGTAACTGAAAACCATATTACAAAGAGTATAAAATAATTTGGAATCATTTTATTTCTAAAAATATAAATAAAATATAAAAATTATCTATTTTTAACAAATATTTTGAATGAAAATATTCACAATGAACAGCTATGTTTTATTCGGAGTGATTTTTTATTTTCGGCTATTTTTATTATTTATTATTATTATTATTTTTTGATGTTTTTTTCGCTTTAGATTTTTTTTTGGTTTTAGGATTTTTTTATTTCGTTGTTTTTGTTTTTTTTTTGCGATTTATTTTGATCTATTTTTTTTTATATTGGCGTTTCTTCACTTTGGCAACTGTTTGAGAGTTTTGGCCGTTTTTTCTGTTTTGGTTTGTTTTAGTCATTTTTTACTTTGGAATTTTTTTTACGATTTTCATTTTGGATTTTTTAATTTTGGATCTTGGTGATTTTAATTTTAATGACTTTCTAATTTCGACGTTTTTTTTTTTTTTTTTTGTAATTTTGAAAAAAATTTCTATTATAGTTTTTTCATTTTGGAGTTTTTTTTCGTTTTTTGATTTTTTTTTTTTTTCAATTTGGTGATTTTTTCATAATGTTTTCTTACTTTTTTTCCATTTTAGAGTTTCATTGTATATTTTTGTTTTAGCGTTTTTTTTTTCATTTCAGAGTTTTATTATTTTAGCGTTTTTTTTATTATGGCGATTTCTTTATTCTGACTTTTTTTCATTTAATATTTTTTTATAACCTACAACAACAACACCCACCTTTAAGTATACTAATCGACTCAGAATCACTTTTTAAATCAATATAACGATGTCCGTCCATCCGTCTGGCTGGCTGTCCATATGAACTTTGTGTACAAAGTACAGGTCGCAATTTTTAATATATTTCAATGAAATTTGGCACGTGGGACTTTTAAGATACAAGGACGAAGCTTATTGAAATTTTGTGATCGGTCCATTATTTCACCTAGCCCCCATACAAATGTCCCCCCGGAATAGAATTCCAAAACTCAAAAATGCTTTAAAAATAAGAATATTTTATTGAAATTCAATGAAAAGAAGTTTTAGAATTTTATCAATCTTTGTACCAAATTTCATGAAAATCGGTTCGCAATTGATCATAGTTCCAATATAAATCCCTTTTCCGAAAATCACTTTAACGTGCATAAATCCCATACGTATAATAGTATAAAGATAATATTCGACATAAATAAATGTATAAATTATTGTACTAAATTTTATAAAGATCGGTCCATAATTACCCATAGCACCCGTATAAGTCCCACTTCGGAAATCGCTCAAAAGTGCATAAAATCGTATAGATGTTAGTATCAACATAATATACGTATGCATATTTTATTTTAAACTTAATAAAAGTATGGGTACACAATTGGCCATAGGTGTAAGTCCTGTACCCGAGTTTTGATGCACATATAAAATGGTGTAGGGTATCATATGGTCGGGATTGACCGATATATCTTTTTTTCTCGTTTTTTGTTTGTTTTGGCGACAAAAATTACAAATAGCTTTTCTTGCGTTATCAAGATGATCCCATTTTATTATTCTTTTGTCTAAAATATTTTAAATTTGATATCGTAATTATGACTTATATTAATAATAAATACATATTGCGTAAAAATAAAAAAAAAAAAAAATAAAAAAAACACTTTAAAAAGCATTTCAAATTGTTTACTTTGCTATTAATTATACATAATACCCAACCCAAAAAAAATAAATAGCAAGGCAAATTATTAAACTGTTCTATTTTATTACTCCTTTCTTACAACTCTCTCAATTAACAGTGAAAAAAATCTTACTGTTTTTACATCATTAAGACTTATCTATTTTGTTTCAGGCTTATACACATATTAAAAGCAACTTTGACAGCTTATAACTGTCTGTGATTTTATTTATATTTGAAAATATTCCAACTATTTATTGTTAACAGCATAGTTTTTGGACGTATTAGCAATAACTTATTTTTCAAATTTATTACTCATACGCATATATGGTCACATATATAAACTTAAATAATTTCAATAAATAAAAGTTAAAATTTCATTTAGTTTGAAATACAATGCCATAAACATAAGTGAACTATTAGATATCTATCAGATATGTGAGAGTAGAAACTTAAGCCAGATTTCAATTTTAAATTTAGTTTGTTGTTATACATCTATTCTATTTTCCAACAATTAGTAATTTACTGCACTGCAAGTTTATAGAGAAAGTTAATATAGTGTCTTTTTTACGGTAGCTCATTTAAAATTTCCTTTTACTAAAATGTTTGGGTGAGTGTATATATTCTCATTTTTTATGCTCCTGTATAGATTTACATGTCAAATTGGGTTGCATTTATAATTTAATCTCAGAAAATCACTGTGTAAAATTGCATTGTCAATCATACAAATTGTTGTTATAAATCTTTCTTTTTTTTTAAGGAAAAGCTTTTTTATTCCTTTTTACAATTTTTTTTAATAAAAGGATGAAAAAAGTACATAGAATTAGATTTATCTTCAAAAGAGCATAAAATTGAAAGTGTTTTTTATGGCTATTATTTTTTTCAGAAAAAAAAAATTATGCAAAATTTTAAAATTCTTAATTATAAACTATTTTTTTAGTTGTTTGGTTTGTATCAATATTTTTATTGAAAACTTGGTTCATAAAATCGTTTTTTAAGCTTTTTATATAAAAATGGATTTTTTTTAAATTTTTTAGTGGTAAATTAAAGTGATCATAACTTTTACTTATTTCGGCTCTAGCTATTCTAGTTTAATCGATTTTTCGTAGAAAATATATAAGTAATCACAGATTTTCCTCCTTTTTGCTTTATCTACCCTTAACATAAAATCGATTTTAGGTTTTTAAATTAGAAATCGTTTCTTGTTGGAAATTAGAAGTGATCACAGATTTTACTCCCTTTGCTGGAAAAACATAAATCAGTTTTTATTAGGAAACACAAGTGATCACAGATTTTTGTCCTTTTAGCTTTAACTGGCTTAGCTTAACTATAAAATCGATTTTTAGGCTTTTCATATAAAAGTGTGTTTTTGATGGAAATAATAAGTGATCATAGATTTTCGTTCCTTTGGTTTTATCCCAGCAAAAATTTGTTGGCTTTTGCTAATAAGTACTACTTACTAGATGCATTACCTGGTAATGAGTTGTCATTATTTTTCTAATTTTTTCGAATAGTGAAATAACTAGTTACTAGTAATCAAAAAGTTTATTTAGTTCTACAAGTGCTCAGTCCGCTAGAGCGACTGCGTAGCACTCAGAATATTGTCGGTTCAACCCCAAACTAAATCCATATATTTTTTTCAGAGTATTATTTGAATTTCTATTTCTATTAAAACGCACACAAATTTTAGCGTAAAAGGAGTGAGATCGAAAAAATCTTAACATATATAAAATTCAATGAATTGGAAACGGTTGATCTTAGAGTTTGGATTTTTTTTTTTTTTAATTTTATTGATACTATATTACAGATCACAGAAAAATATAATTTTTATAATTCTAACTACTACTCTAACTACTTATGAACTCGTGGATCTTTTTCTGCTTACCCTTCCATTAGAGATTATTTCAGTTATTTCAGTCACTTTTTTGGAATAGTTTGCCCATGTCCTTTAAAAATCTTCTATATTTTGGGACACATTTTTTTGCTCTTCAAGACCCCAATATCTTCCCACAGCTTTTAGCTCCGGACAATTTGGAGAATTGACATCTCTTGGTACAAAAACTATGTTATTGTTTTGGTTCTACTCTAAAGCTTTCTTACCGTAGTAACATGAAGGAAAATCAGGACAAAAATGTGTGGACACATTGTGCTCTTTTATGAAAGGAAGAAATCTTTTTTGCAAACATTCTTTGATGTATATTTTGGTATTTATAGAGCCCACTGTAATAAATTACTGCATAAAAAGTGCCATACCAGGATTTTCTACGAGATGTGTTTTTAGTTCTTTTCAATATGCCTTCCTTCAATAGTCAAATTCTCCTGATACTGTTTAATAACATTGGAAACAATCTGACGACAGACCTTTAATTCTTTAGCCATTTTTTGTAGGACTAATTTGGATTTTTTTTTTTTTTTTCGAAAATTTTCAATAATTTTAGCATGTACTTCTTTTTCATTACTCATTTTGATGATGGTTATTAAAAATAATAACGGAAATATTTTAAAAAAATATCTAGATCAAGAAAAAAAAAAAAAATTATATATTTCTTCCGAATAAAGTTGAGAGGTATCAGTTGAGCCAAGTTTTTTTTTTTTTTTTTATTTTTTTTTTTTTTTAGCAATTTTATAGTTTTTAGTATTTGATTAACGAATACTACAATAAAATTATTTAATTATTTAAAATTGGTACTCTAGTAACGGGGACCCATGAATTCGTGGACATCGCCATAGGATAATTCACCCGAATTATAAGTAGTTACCGCTTTTTGGCAATGTAATATGTTGGTTTTCCGGGCAAGTAAAGTTTTTGCTGGGATGTGTCTTGGTTTGGATACAAAATTAAAAATTTTATATTTTTCAGCTTCTGTTATTGTGTGAATTGTTGTTTAAATAGGTTAGAAGTTAGAGATTTATTTCGAAAAATCATAATTTAATAACGAATGACCCATCAAGAGCGGACCCTCTTGTTTTTATATCCACCATCAATAAGATGGGGGGGGGGGGATGGTATATTAGTTTTGTCATTCCGTGTATATTATGTCGAAAAAAATCATTTAGGACTCCATATAGTATATATTTTCTGGGTCCTGGTTAGATTCTGAGTCGATCTAGCTATGTCCGTCCGTCTGTCCGTCTGTTGAAAGCAGAATAGAGCTCGAAGGGGACAACTTAGGGGGTCGAAATTTGGCTATTTACCTTATCGAAAATATTTATTTTCGATAAGGTTTGTTTTGGATTGAAAATGGGCCTTCGGTTAATAAACAAAAAAGTTATGGGCTAAAAATTAAGCTTCCCTTGTAGCTTCATTTTATACTTTTCTACTGATATCTCTTAAACAAAGGCATATACGACAACGAAATTTTATACAGATAGTTCGAGATATAAACTTGGAAACCAAAATAGACGTGATCCGCCTACCGTACTTTACCGCCTACCTTACATATAAAATTTAGAAAAGTTGATGGTGGGTATAAAGATTCGGCCAAGTCGAATATAACATTTCTAACACTAGTAATGTTCCCTGTAAATTATTTCTAACTGATTTTCAATTCCGTTTAGAATTTATATTTAAATATAAAATATCTAAACCATTCTAATTAATTTACATTAATACATATCTATCTATATTACCTAGAACTCTTGCCTGCTTATGAGTATTATTTAATTTAAAACATAATTAATATATAATACATAATTAATTCAATAGATTTTGATTTATGCATTTTATTTAAATTCAGTATATTCACTTTATCAATAGTTAACAACATGGATCTCTACTCACGAATTACAATTTATAATGCACAAAATACATTAATTTGAACAAAATTTCTTTGCTTCCATTTAATTTTATTTTAAATTCTACATTAACACGTTTGACATTTAAAGTTTTCTTCTTTACTTACATTTTCTAAAGTCATTATCAGTTAATTTTAATGTTTAGCAGTAGCAGCAGCACATATAACCTTATATAGCAGAAAGCTATTAAAACCCACGCGAAACCACCAACAAACGAATCGACACTTCAGACAACCAAACAGTAGTTATAGCAATAGTTTTACGTTCTAGATAAAATTAACTATAAATTTATTTACTCTTTGTTAGTTCCAAGAAAATATTGGCCCACAAAATAAAGGCAAAGAAAACAAAATAATACAAGATGAACATGAAGGAAAATTTACTACCACAAGAAAAACAAAAAAAAAAAAAAAAAAAAATAAACCACGTAATTCTCATTTCATTTATCAAATTTTACCACCTAAAAAGAAAAGAATTGAACTTAAAAAAAAAGAAAGAAGAAAAACTGCATACAAATGTTAAAACCAATAAACTTGAAGTTTATAGGCGGCTGTAAAACTGAACTCTATTACTTACATTCGTTTGTATCCAATATTAAAATACACACACACACAAACTGGGATACACTTAGACACAGAATAAAAACAAATATAAATTTGTATATGTAAAGAATAAAGTTAAAACAAAATAAAAGCACACGAGTCATAGAACAAACAAGGATTGAGAGCAAAAAAAAAAAAATTTATATATAGGATGTGACTCTTTGGGTTACTAGGAAAAAACTACAATGAATGCATTTTTACATTGTTAAGTATATTGAACTACAGACATACAATCGAAATGTAAGCACAAATACAATTACACAAAACAAAACTGGCACGTGCTAAATGAAAAGAGTTTAATGGCAAAAACAAAATAATAGAAAAAATATTGTGCCGCTTAATATAATGGGAAGAGTTTTGGATTGAACAAAGCCTGCGCACTGAGCACTGGATATTATTTATACTCTTAATTTTTATTTAAGAGAAAATTATAATTGCAAGAGTATTTGAGAAATCTAAGAGATATTTTTATTTACTTTGCAGAATTTGGTTTTGTGCTACATATTGCAATAATTTATTTACTTTTGCAATATTAAAGTTAAGACACGTAAAACTAAATTATTTTAAGTTTGTGCAGATTTTTTATACAAAAATAGAAAAACTAAATATTAATAAATTCATGTGTTACTTAAATTCTTTGGACTTATTTTTCAAGTTCAACAAATAATTTTGAAGACTAAAATATTTGTAAAATAAAAAAGGTGTAAAAATTATATTCTGTTTTCCAAATAGAAATGAATACCATCTTTAAATATTGAAAATAGAAAAAAAAAAAAAAAAAAATGTTTTCAGTAAGGCGAAAGCCTATAATTTGTTTTATGTATTGACTCCGAGAACTAGAAGTTAACTCATATATTGCAGCAAATCTTGAGAACGATTTGTATGATTTGGTTTAATAAAATAACTAAAAAAATTTAATTCAAATTACATAACATAATTTTTTAATCTGGTAAATAAATAAAATTTTTTGCAAAAAAAAAAAAAAAAAAAAAAAATTAAAAATCGTAGAAAATAAAAACTGCTCAGAAGTAGAGAAACCACTTCTGAGCAGTCTTTGTTCATAAAGCCGAATAAGCTACAAATAAAATTAAAAAAAAAAAAATTAAAATTAAATTCCTTAATTTCGGCTTTATACTCTACGAGCAGTGCACCCGCCACATCGTTAGCGTAGATTATTTTTAATAAAAGCCATACTATATTTTAAATTCAAATTATGTTTTATTAAGCTATAACTTTATAACTACAAATTTTTGAATAATATTTGTAATAGCTTAAACATAGTGCGCTTAACAGCTGTTCAAAACATACAATCTCGTGTATGGAAAGAAGTGAATTTCGAGTGCTCATTAAACATTATTTTTTGCGAAAAAAAAAACCGTCAATCAAACCAAGAAAAAGCTCCATAAATACTATGGGGACTCTGCACCATCGATTTCAATGGTAAAAAAGTGGTTTACTGACTTTCGTTGTGGTCGCACAAGTGTAAATGACGCTGAAAGTTCTGGATGGGCAATTGAGGTCAGTACATCCGAAAATGTCGAAAAAATCCACGATATGGTGTTGGCCGACCGAAAAGTAAAAGTGCGTGAGATTGTTGATGTCACAGGCATTTCATGTGGCAGGGTGGTTTCGATTTTAAATAATCAGCTGGGTTTAAGAAAGTTGTCTGTAAGATGGGTGCCGCGTTTGCTCTCAATTGACCATAAACGTAAACGTGTGACAACTTCAAAGGATTGTTTGGTGTTGTTTAACCGCAATCCGAATGAGTTTTTGCGGCGTTTTGTAACTGTGGATGAAACATGGATCCATTACTGTACTCCGGAGACCAAGCAGCAGTCTAAACAATGAGTGTCTCCGGGTGAACAGTTTTTTGTAATGCACGCGGGATAATTCACATCGATTACCTTCAAAAAGGAAAAACAATAAATGGCGAATATTATGCCAACTTATTAGGCCGATTTAATGAGGATTTAAAAAAAAAACGACCCTATATGGCCATGAAGACCCTATTTCATCAAGACAATGCACGGGTGCACACGTGTGCAGTCTCAATGGCAGAACTTTATGAATTGGGCAACAAGATTATGGAGATTATGTTGAAAAAAATTTTTTTTTTTTTGCAAAAAACACTGTGTTTCATTCAAAAAGTCACGGACTTATTGATCCGCCCTCGTAAAATACAAAAAGTGAAAAAAAACGTAAAATTAAACTGATTCCTAACTCCCATGGGAACAGTTATAATATTGGTGTTCTTTCGGCATTAAGAACAATAAACTTTTAAATATTTTAGATACCAGTTTCTTACATCTTTATCGTTTGAAGGTTAAAAAATTACCAAATTATTTCTATTATTATATTTTAGTAGAAAAGAATGTGACTAATAGCGCTTGTGGGTTCTCAACACAGCACCAGATATCTTTAATTTCATGTTTAAAAGTTAATTATTATTAAAAAAATTCATAAAATTCATAATAATGAAAAGTACCCTCTTATGGATTCTCATTCACTTAGGACCATATATCTTTAATTTCATAATTTTATGTTCAATATTATAGAAAATTCTAATAGTACTATTAGAAGAACTAAAAAGTACCACAAAGTCCTCTCGTATGTATTTTCATTCACCTAGGACCTTATATCTTTAATTTCATGTTTACAGGTTCAATATTTAAGAAAAATCAAAAAGCACCATTAGAAGAACGAAAAAGTGCCACAAATCCTCTTTTCTGAATTTTTACACACATAGGACCATGAATCTTTAATATCATATTTCTAGGTTTAATATTATAAAAAAATTCAAAAAATACCATTAGAAGAACAAAAAAAAAAAAACTCAAAGTCCCCGCTTTTAAATTTTCACTCACTTAAGACTACATGTCCTTAAGTTCATGTTTCTAGGTTTAATATAATCAAAAATGTATTATTTAACTTGAATAAAATTTAATTTCCTGATTTTATCCTTTTTTTGTATTTGTTAATCCTCCTGGATCTAACAAAGTTTGTATTCCAATGAATTTCTAAATTATACTGGGATCTAATGTTAAAATATTCATATGTTTGTTGTGTCAGTTAAAAGAAAAAAAAAAAAAAAAATATTTTGTGATAAGTTATTAATTTGATGCACATTTTATTCCTATGCTTACTGGATTAAAAGATAGTTAAGGTGCTAAAAAAAAGTACCAAACTAAACTTTTTACCTGTTTTCCCTCTAAAAGTGCCGAATTTAGAAAATGCGCAGATACTTATCTGATTATTTTTTAAATGAATAACAATAACTATTAACGTTTTTTTATACCCACCATCAAAAAGATTTTGTCACTCCGTGTGTAACATGTCGAAGGAATCATTTAAGATCCCATAAAGTATATATTTTCTGGGTCCTGTTTCGATTCTGAGTCGATCTAGCTATGTCCGTCCGTCTGTCCGTCTGTTGAAAACAGGATTGGGCTCGAACGGGACAACATAGGGAGACGAAATTTGGCACAAATATTTGTCTATTATAAGGTTTGTATGGGATTGAAAATGCGCAAAATCGGTTAATAAACAAAAAAGTTATGGACTAAAAACTAGAAACACAGGGTGTCCATTTCATACTTATCTGCTGATATTTCTTAAACAAAAGCATGTACGACAACGAATTACAGATAGTTCGAGAGTTGATATAAACTTGGAAACCAAAAATGGGCGTGGTCCGCCCAGTTTACCGCCCACCTCCCATATAAGGTGAAACTTCAACAAAATTTTGTACAGATAGTTCAAGGATCAATGTAAACTCGGAAACAAAAAATATACTTAGTCCGCCCACTTTACCGTCCACCTCCCATATAATGTAAAATGTGGAAAAGTGGATGGTGGGTATAAAGATTCGGCCAAACCAAATATAACGTTCTCGCTTGTTGTATCTCTATATAGAGATATGTTTACCAAATTTACCTGTTTTTACCCTTTTTTACCCCTCTACACATTCGAATTTCCAAAAATCTCGTCTTAGTGAATCTATTTGATAGGATATCAATCTACAGTCCATATTTCATCTTTCTAGCTTTAACCGTTTGGGCTGTGTAAGTAAGTAAGTCAGATTAAAAAAAAAATTAATAAAAAAATTTAGTCTAAATTTTATAAAAAATTACAGCTTTTTGTGAAATAAAGTATAATTAGAAAAAATATTTACTAAAAAGTGTGGGTACCATTAAAAAAAAAAAAATAGAAAATTTAAATGTTGTTAACAAGTAAATGTAAAAAGGAAATTTAAAACTATTGTTTCTCATTTAAAGATCAGAGTATAAGAAATTCATCATAAACAAATTATCCCAAGAAAAATTTTTATAAACAATGGAATTTTAACTTAGTAGACATTAATATTATTACAAAAACATATGTATCCAATGCAATTCACATCGTTGACTTCCAAAGGCTTTTTACCAAAATCTTAGTACTTAGTGTATACACAGAAAAAAATTATTACGGTCTTTTTTCAATTAACATAGTTGTTTCATTTTGCATCAAAATTTAATTAATTAATTCAAGCAAAAATGAAATAAAAATTAAATTTAATTATACTTTTATATCATATATACATTTGTAATTCATTCAATCAACTACTTGATTGATTTAATTAATTTATTAATTGGGAATTTTTTTCTGTTTTGTATATTTTATAGTTTTTAGTAATTGATATAATCATTTTGGTGAGAGGTACAAATTTAAACAAGTTTATAATTGAATGAATCATTTTCATATATATTTGTTAATTGGTGACTTTTTTCTGTTTAATATTATTTAATTCCAATTTAGTACTGTATTTTAACATAGATAATTAAATTTCGTTGAGTTTTATCTTCCTCTGTCCGCTAGATATTTTTAATTTTAAGTTAAACGTCCCTTAGTCTCTGAGCTGGGTACCATAAATTCACAAACAAATGCAGAATTACTTATTTGGAAGGTTAAATCACTCTTTTAGGATAAATAAGACCTTTGAATTAATTTTACAATTTTTTTTTGTAATTTTAAGTATATTTCTCTAGGATAAAAAACCAAAGCTTTGGTATTTTTCCTTCTTTGTAATTAACTTATTTAGACATTTGAACTACACAAATATTTATTGATGATTCACAACAGCAACAATATGCAAATTGTAATTGCCTTTTGTTTAATGATCACAAAACTCATGTTGCTATTTCGTTCATAAAAATTAAAGTCTTGCAATGAGTTTAAGTGCCAGACAAAATGAAGTAAAAATTTGAAAACAAAACAAAAGTATTCAAGTAGAAAGAAAAGAAATAAAAAAAAGCTGACTACTTATTTACTGATAGATAACAAAGAGTAAACTAAAACAAAGAAAAGTTTATTGATACAAGTACAGTGGGATTTTAAAATCATGTTTTGCTTAATAATTTAAGTTTACGCATGTTAAATTAATATTTGAAATTAAAAAACAACAATATTTTGATCATCTTAAAGATTTTTTGACTAATACCTTTAGTATATACATTACAGTGCCTTGATTTGTATGGGATTAAAAAAAAAGGTGCAAATGTACCCCCCTGAAATTAAAGATTGATATGTTTTAAACTAATTCCCAAAATATTTCGGTTCAATTATTTAATTTACTTGAGCGGACCATTTTTAAAATACCTCCAAAATTATGGTTTTCGATCGACAGTATACACAGTTTTTAACTTTTTGTAAAAAAAAAAAAAAAAAAAAAAAAAAAAAATACAACATATGACAGAAAAACGACGTCTAATACACATTGAACAAAAGGTAATTTAAAATTAGTTTTCATTCTCGCGAAATTCAAATTTTAGTAAAATTTTCAATGATTTTGTTGTAAATAATATTTTATTAAAGTTTGAATATTTTGAACATTTTTCATCGTAAATTATATTTTAGGGCATAATTGGAAAGCTCTCACTAAGTACTATTGATGTGTGCATTCATTTAACCCTTTAGATGCACAAATAATATTTTGGGATTTCCGGTCCATAATTGGTTAAGTTAATTTTAACAGCAACTCATTTAGTTGCTTAAGGACATACATGTCCTTAGTTATTTAAGGACATACATGTACTCAAAATCATAAATTTATCAATAAAGCGGCGAATCGGTGTAAAATGGCGGTTAAATTTAAAATACTCCTTTTTATTCGATTATTGTCTCGGTTTTAAATGCTTTTCATAAATTTATCGAAATTTAAGTGTAATAAGTACATTATTTGCAAAAATTTCTAATTTAAGCTTTTGGGAAATAAATGCATAAAATTGACCTTCTGGCTCATAATGGGTTAATTACGTGTTATCTTCAATAGTAACAATGTCCGAAATATATAAAATTACATGTTTGAAAAAAGAAAATATGATAAAAAATGTTAGTAAAATCTTAATATTTCGCGACTGAAAAGAGACATAATAATTATTTAAGTGAAAATTCAAAGTTGTTGTATGCCTTTATTATAACTTGAAGTTTATTTTCTTATAACTAAAATTTTGATAATGATTTTGAAAGAAATACGTAATTGTAAAGGTGTTTTGAAAATGGTCCAGCTCACGTAAATTTAAACATTGAGATATAATATTTTGGGAATCATATAAGAACATACCAATCTTCATTTTTAGAGGGGTACATTTGCAACATTTTTTCGTGAGGCACTTTAATGTATATATGAAAAGAAAAAACACTGGACCAAGAATTTGCAAAATTGAGGTACTTAAAATTTCAAATTTATATAACTCAAAGACGATACAAGTAATCAAGTTTTTATAGGCCTTTTGAAGGGTTTAATAAGGTGAAAAAATATCAGAAAAATTGGCAAATGTTTAAAAATTTTCTGTCAGAGGTACTATACTTTAAGCTCATAAATCCTCTCCTGGAGGATATGTGGGGTCCCCCTTCTTTACTTAGAATTATAAACTCCTCTGCTATGTTTACGTGAAAGTTTCTGCAAATCCAAGCAGACAATTAGAAGTTACATATTTATTTAAAAAAATTACACTGGTCGACAAAAAAAAAAAAAAATTTTTTTTTGAGCTCCTTCAAAAAAAATATATAGATTAGATGGAATTCTGCATGCTAAACTCGAATCTGCTTTCAGTTTTTTTCCATCAGATAGTGATTTTTTTATGGGCGTGTCTAATATTGCGCCCTAAATAAGCCGATTACTCGAGTATATTTCTCTATAACTCGAGAACGGTATGCACGATTTATTTAAATAAAAAAATAGGTGGATTAGATGGAATTAAACGTGCTAAATAAGAATCAACTTTTAATTTTTTTTCTATCACGCATTGATCTTTTGTGTGGGCATGATTACTATGACCACGCCTTTAGGCAGTCCCACTTGTATAACTCGAGAACAGTTTGTCCAATTAAGATAAATTGAACTTTAATATATAGCGACCTAAATTGTCTTTGAGCTGAATTTATATAATTTTTTTTTTCCAGGTAATATTTCCGTAATTATTCGGTAATTAGTACCGAAAATTTTAAAATATATTTTTTTGAAAAGTGGTGAAAATTTTGATCCATAACTCTGAAATTCTTGAGCGAATGAAAAATATTGTTGACATATCTTGAAGACAATTTTCGTATGATGTATCACTTATCAAAATCGTGTAAAGGGTTCTTGAGTTATAGCCTAAGTTTGACAAACCATTCTCGAATTTTATAGTGTGACCGCTGAATAAGGTGATGATATTAGTTATGCACATAAAAAGAAATCAGTACCCAATAGAAAAAAAAGTGAATGCACATTCTTGTTTAACTCGTCAGAATCCACCTAGTCCACCTATTTTTATTTCAAGAAAAAAATAAAAAAATAATTTTTGGCCACCACTGTATTTCTACTCAATTGTATGTAACATATTTTGATGGGTATTTTTACTTAACTGTGAATAAAATTTAGATTTCTGCATCAATTTTGAAGATACATGCCTTATTTTATTCGCAGCATTACTAGCTTTAAGATAAAAATTATAAACTACAACTTTTTAGATGTTTTCATTTATTAAAAGAAATTTTAGTAAAAAAAATCTAAAATTTAGCATGAAAATGATTTTTTCCATCCAGACGTGATGGAAAAAAACTGAAAGCAGATTCGTGTTTAGCACATCAAAATACATCAAGTTCAACTATTGGTCTATGGGGGAAGATTTTTTTTGTTGACCAGTGTTATTAGAGACCGACCGAACGCACTTTTTCAAACCGAACCCGAACTGCGGTCAGTTTTGCAAAGTTCGGCTGAACCCGATCCCAACACAAAATTCTTGTTATAGGACCTAGAAAGTACAAAAAAATGTTTATTATTAATAAAAATACCGGGTATTACTTTTTAGACGCTGCACATTGGGTTAAAAGGGGTCGAAAATGGGAAAGGTGATATCAATATTTTAATGATCACATTTTATTTTTTTTTTTATTGATTATTAGTAAAAAAAAATTCAGTTTTAGAATTTTAATATTTTTTTTTAGCAGAACGGTAAAGTCTGTCCGTCCGTCTATACAATAGAGTTAAAAGGGTCGAAAATTATGCAAAATTCAGAGAAGGGTGGTATCAACACTTTAATGATCACGTTTAATTTTCCTATTAATTAGTAAGTAAGAACTGCATTTTTAGAATTATAAGACTTTTTTTGGTTGAATGGTAATGTCCGTCCGTCTATACATTTCGGTTAAATGGGACGAAAATGACGCTTAATTCAGGAAGAGGTGATATCCCAATTTTAGTGATCACATTCAATTTTTTCTATTTATTAGTTAGTAAGCAAATGCATTTTTAGAATTCTAAAATATTTTTTGACAGAATGTCATTCTATACATTTGGGTTAAATGGGTTGAAAATGCCACTTAATTCAGGGAAAGGTGATATAAAAATTCTAATACCTTCATTTGATTTTCATATTAATCGAAACGCGGAAAAAAAATACCTTTTGAATTTTAAGATTTTGTTGAAAGAGTTATAATGTCCGTCTGTTTGTTAATTTTTGCTAACTTTCCAATTCAAAATCGTTTAACTTTTGACTCAATAAAGATAACGACTTAAAATTTTCTTTATTTGATAGATAATTTTACTTTTTAACCACAGACATAAAATGTAATAAAATCGGTTGAAAATATTTGGCTATATATGGAAAAATCTTAACCAAGATCTTGTAAAATTGAGATTTTTGAAATTTCAAATGTATATAACTCGAAAAATATATAAGATAAGTAGTACATGCAAGCATGTTTTCTAAAGAATTTATCAAGGACTTTAAAGTGATGTAAAAATCTTGGAAATCGGGTAAGTAACAAAAATTCGCTAGAGGTTAAACTTTTTCCATGACATTAATTCCGCCCCTGATGCGTATATTGAATCCTTCTTCTAAACTAAAAATGCTACCGTCCTTTGCTACGCCTTCGTGAAATTTCATGCAAATTCCCCACTGTTTAATGTGCGATAAAGCAATTAAAATGTCTGCACTTAAGCAGTTTTTTGTATGAAATTTACTGTAGCTTTTTTTGAAAAAAAAAAAAAAAAAATTATTTTCTCAAATCGGGCTATTTTCATAATATTAAAGAGGACAATATAGACTATTTTTCAGAATATTTTCAGAACAAAAATCCTGTAACACTTTAAGTTGCATTCCATGAAATTTGAAAATTAGTGTATTTTAGGACAATTTTCAAAAAAATAACAAAAATATTAGGACAAAATATAATTTTACAAATACTTGAAGAAAAGTACACTTAAATATCTGAAGTTGGTGGTTTCATTTAAAATTTTTACCTTAAAATACTTTTTATTTAAAATAAATACACTGAAAGTTGATGAAAATTAAATTTTTTACTATTTTTCAAAAATGTTAAAAAATTCTTAGCTTTGAGAGTTTCTTATAAGGAAACCACACAACCTAGCTTAAAGATTATAATTGATATTGATACATAATTTGGTCTATTTTTATTCGGTACCCAACTTTATTATAAAACTTTAAATTTTAAAATTCAATTAAGCGCCTTTTTTGACACATTTTACCCCAACGTGCGCTGTTTAAAAGCATATAAATGAAATAGAATTTGAAAATGTAAAGATATTTGCATTATGGAAAGTTAAAGTTGTAGCTAAATAAATTTTATTTTCCTTATTAAACTAATTTTTTTTATCCTTTTCTTTGTGTTTTTTCGTACTTTCGATTATTATAATTGCAGTTGTGCTGTTTTTATGCTTTTGGTGACACAAATACATGTTAAATTCAGACTTAATAAAACCTCACACATAAGGGTGTAGGGTATAATATGGTTGTTTAACTTTTCGACAAGTTTTTCACAAATGAGTGATTCCATGTCAAAATGGACAACAATCGGACTTGAAATTCACTACAGATATTGGCAATTGGAAGTGTTTCCCAAATCATCAAATTTTAGAATCATGCCCCTTTCCGGTCCAAAAATATGACGGTTTGAAAAAACGAGAAAAACCTAAAAAATTTACAAAGGTGCATTCTTTTAATTGCTAATAACTTCTAAACTATAAACGGTAGTTATCTAGTTTTAGTTTCATAATAAAGACAAAAATATTACCTTTATAAAGATATTTATAATTTTTTTTTTAAATCAAAAGTTCAAAGGTCAAAGTTGAACTTATAATAATCACATCATTATATTTCAAAAAACGGTATTTTAAAAATTCTGAAAAAATATATAATGTTGACGTAACTTTTCTTCCTACGCACGGAAAATTTGAAGTTGGAGTCTCATTTAGTTTAGAAGTTATGGACCAAAATAAAATTTAATTACTTATAACTTCTAAACTATACACAATAAAATTTAAATTTAACTATCATTTTAAAGATTAAGATATTGTCTTTAAAATTATGTGTAGTAAATTTATTTAATTTGAAAGTTCAAAGGTCAAATTTAAACTTATAAAAATTAAATCTTTATATCTCTAAAAACGATATTTTTAAAATTCTTATACCACCAAAATAAAATTTAATTACTTATAACTTCTAAACTATACACAATAAAATTTAAATTTAACTATCGTTTTAAAGATTAAGATATTGTCTTTAAAATTATGTGTAGTAAATTTATTTAATTTGAAAGTTCAAAGGTCAAATTTAAACTTATAAAAATTAAATCTTTATATCTCTAAAAACGATATTTTTAAAATTCTTAAAAAATTATATAATGTTAACACAACTCTTGTCTATATCCGCGCAAAATTTCATATTGGACACTCATTTAGTTTAGAAGTTATGTATCAAAATATAAATCAAATTTTGTATATAAAATTTCATATCTTTTAAATAAAAAAAAAAATAATTTAAATTAATTTTTGTAAATATTTTAAATTTTTACATACAAAATTGATTTTTACTATATTTTGCTTCATAAATCCTAAACCAAAAGAGACTCCAACTTGGATTTTGACTCGAGTAAAGAATGGAGTTAAGTTATCAATATATAATTTTTTTAAGAATTTTAAAATACCGTTTTTTGAGATATTCAGCTTTGAATATTATATTATGTATTTTGGCCTTTGAGTTTTCGAAGTAAATAAATTTTATTTGCGTAATTTTAAAGCCAATATCTATTTATATTAAATGAGATACAAATTAGAATTTTACAATGTATAGTTTAGAAGTTATGAGCAATGAACTATGTACACTTTTGGATAAAATTTGATAGTTTTTCAATTTTTAAAACGTCATATTTTTGGACCGGAAAGGGTCTTAAGTCTGAAAGTTTGCAATTTGAGCAACACTTGTAATAGGTAATAACTGTAGCGAATTTCATTGAAATCGGATACATGAAATCCGAAAATGACTGTTTTTTGTCCGTTTTGATATGGAATTACTCAAATGTAGTTTTTCTACTCTACATTGAGTTTAATTTCTTATATGGAAATTTCCTAAATTTTCCAAAACATTTTTTTGCTGTATCTTGAATTTTTCTGTATTTTTTTTTTGGTTAACATGACATTTTTAGAAAAAAAAAAAAAAAAAACGATTTTCTACTTGTTTCTACTGTTTATCTTTTAAAATATCAGCCATTTTTGTTCTTTGTGTTGCTTCCTTTAGCAAACAGTTTTGCCTAAATTTTGTTGTTACAAATATAAACATGTATTTTATTTTGTATCTTTATGCCTCTTATTTTCATGTTTTCTTTTTAGTTAAATGTCGTTGACGTTGTTTATTTTTCATTCTCTCACATTTTAAAGATGAAAAGTTTTAGTTTGATTGTTCTTGAAATTCGTTAGACTAGACAACCTATTATGTGCGTTTTTTTTTTTCTCTTTCAATAGATTGAACCAGAAAACAGATGATAATGAATAAGCAAGAAAATGTAGAAACATAATAACTTTGTTGTAATTATAAGCATGACTAAGTAAATGCGTACAATAGACGAAAGAAAATCTGTGAAATTTAGCTAATTTCTTGTAGACAAAAATGTAGAAAATTAAATATTTCTTTTAAATTAGGGGCAGGCACATCAGTTTAATTTAACTAATTAATAGTAAAAACCAATGTAAACAGAGAACAAAATTACTTGTATGTAATTTTTAAAATAAATTGCCAAAAAGTCTGGCAAATATTTGAAGGATTGTTTTAAATTCATTATAAATTCTATTTATTATCAAAAACATTTTATTTTTCTTCGTTTTGTAAGCTTTTACTATATTTTCAATTTTAACCCAGTCAGCAAGTAAATCTAGCATTCATATCCTTCGTAATATCTTGCTTGAGTGGGTTTTTGTAGCAATACAATTTATAAAATATAAATAAAAATAGAGAAACTGAAATTCTTTACAGTTAAGATTTCATTACTGGTGGCTTTATTTCAATGCCCCCATTACTGCTGCATTCTTTTACTCTGCTATATGACATTTCTTGAAATAAGCTTTTCAATAAATATTTCTTAAATTTAGTATAACTCATTCCTTTCCCAGAGCACCTCAAATATTTACGCATTGTTGTTTTTCTTTTTAAATAAATGAATTTTTATATATCAACCATACACCCAAACTAAAAATCATTAAGTTCTTTAAATAATGCAATGTTCAGCAAATTGAGAGACGAAGAAAAAGACTAAGTAGTAGAGGAGCAATAAAAGGAAGCTTCTAGGAGACAGGGAAAGTTGTAGTTTAAAAAATCTATTTTTTATTATCCCACTTTACAGCTGTTTAAATACAATTTATATTGCTTTTACACGAACGAATTTACGAATTGCAAAATAAAAGCGAAGAAAAAAAACTTTAAGAAAGGTTATAAATGAACAAAACGAAAGGACACTCTGCCAAGCAGCAGGCAAGGAGTTTTTTTCTTTTTTTTTATTATATTTTTTATTCTTATTTTTATTGCAAATTATATATAAATCCCCCACAATAGCAGATGCTAAATGGCAAATAATTGTATATGCACTTTTTTTTTATTTATTATACCCTACACCACCATGTAGGTTGGTGTAGGGTATAATAAATAAAATAGGTTGCGTTTGTGCTGATGTTTGTAACGCCCAAAAATATTGGTCTAAGACCCACCTTAATTTATACCAATCAGCTTAGAATAATTTTCTGAGTCGATTTAACGATGTCTGTCCATCTATCTAAACCTTGTAATCAAACTACAGGTCGCAATTTTGAACAAAAATTAATGAAATTTGGCACACAGGTTTCTTACAGTTCAGGGACGAAGCTTAAGGAAATTGTTTATGGTCGGTCCATTATTTCACCTAGCCCCCATACAAATATCCTTCCGGAAAAGTGTTTAACAATGATAAATCCTTGAAATATAGCAATATTTTAATGAAATTTGGCACATATAAGTTCTATATAAGTTTAAGTTTGTCGAAATTCAGGAAGATCGGTTCATAATTGACCATAGCTCCCATATAAACCCCGTTTCAGAAAATCACTTTAACAGGCATAAATCCCATTAAAATGTTAGTATCAAGTTAATAAATGACACAAATAAGTTTTATATATGTAGCTGTAAACCCCCTACTTCGTTAGCGGAACTTTTTAATAAAAACCATACTGTATAACAAATTTAAACTAAGATTCTTAACTACCTTGAGAAAATTTTTAATTGTGGTGTTATGTCATCCATAAATAACAATATCTCTTTAATTTCAGGTTTCTAATCTTAGAATAATGAAAAATATATATCACAATTACGAAAAAGTATATTAGAATAAAGAAAAAGACCACAAAATCCATTTTAAGGTTTCTAATTCACTACATCTTTAACTTTATGTTTCTAAGGATGAAAATTGCAGAACATTCAAGAAGTACCATTAGAAGAACAAAAAAAGGTCCCTTAAAGACCCCTCTTGTGAATTTTTTCTCGCATGGGACCATGCATATTTAATTTCATGTTTCTACTTTAAATATTATAGCAAATTCAAAAAGTACCATTTGAAGAACAAAAAAGTACAACAAAGTCCCCTCTTATAGATTCTTATTCACTGAGCAGCACATGTCCTTAATTTTATGTTTCCAGGTTCATAATTATAGAAAATTAAATAAGTACCATTGGAACAACAAAAAAATTCCACGAAGTCCCCTCTAATGAATTCGCATTCATTTAGGACCAAATATTTTTAATTTTATGTTTCTATGTTATATAATATAGAAAATTCAAAAAGTACCATTAGAAGAACGAAAAAGTACCACAAAGTCCCCTCAAGGATTTTCATTAACTTAGGACCATATTTCCAAACTATAAATTATAGAAAATTCAAAAAGTACCATTAGAAGAACAAAAAGTACCACAAACACCCCTCTTATGAATTATCATTCATTTAGGACCAAATTTCTTTGATTTTATGTTTCTATGTTAAATATTATAGAAAATTCAAAAAGTACCATCAAGAGAACAAAAAGGTACCACAAAGACCCCCCTCATTGATTTTTATTCATTTAGGACCACGTATCTTTAATTTGATGTTTCTGGGTTAAATATTATAGAAAATTCAAAAAGTACCACAAAGACCCCTCTTATGGATTTTCATTAACTAAGGAGCACATATCCCTAATTTCATGTTTCCAGGTTCATTATTATAGAAAATTCAAAAAGTACCATTAGAAGAAAAAAAAAGTACCACAAAAGCCTCCCTTATTGATTCTTATTCATTTGGGACCACGTATCTTTAATTTGATGCTTCTGGGTTAAATATTATAGAAAATTCAAAAAGTACCATCAGAAGAACAAAAAAGTACCACAAAGACCCATCTTATGGATTTTCATTAACTAAGGACCACATATCCCTATTTTCATATTTCCAGGTTCAATATTATTGAAAATCCAAAAAGTACCATCGTAAGAACAAAAAAGTACCACAAAGTCCCTCCTCTTGAATTCTTACTCGTAGGACCATTTATCTTTAAGTACCACAAATTCCGCTCTTGTGAATTCTTATCCACATAGGACTACATTTAGTTAATCTTATGTTTCTAAGTTTAATATAATGGAAAATTCATTATTAAGTTTGAATAAAATGTAATTTCCCGCCTTTACCCCCTTTTTGGTACTTTTTTTACCCATAGAGGTATCAGAAATTGTATTCCAATGAGTTTCTAAATTATAGTGAGATCCGATATTAAAATACGCATATGATTATGTCAATAAATATAAAAAAATGTTTTATGAAAAAAGTACCAAAAATAGGTACGATTTTTACCCCTTAAACGATTGAATTTCTAAAAGGTACTGAATTTGTATTTCTTATTTTTTGATAAGTTATGAATACGACATACATTTTATCTGTGTGCTGATTGGTTTCAAAGATACATATGGTGACAAAAAAGCACCAAAATACAGTTTTTACCCGTTTTCTTCCTAAAAGGGCCGATTTTCAAAAAAGTACCAGGCACCTGTCCGATTATTTTTTAAATGAATAACGACAACTATTCAACTTTTTGTTTATCTTTATTAGTTTGGGAGTTATAGAGTTACCGATTTTACCCTTTTTTACCCCCTAAACATTCGAATTTCCAAAAATCCCGTCTTAGTGGATCTATATGGAGGGAGACCTACCTACATTTCACATTTCGTCTCTCTAGCTTCAGCCGTTTGGGCTGAGGGATGATGAATCAGTCAGTCATTCAGTCAGTCAGTCACGTTACTCTTTTATATATATAGATAAATGATAGTGCCAAATTTCAGGAAGATCGGTCCATAATTTACCATAGCTCCCATATAAGGCCCTCTTTCGGGAATCACGCAAAAGTGAATAAATTCATATAAGTGTTAGTATCGACGTAATATTCTGTATTCGTATGTTTTTTTTTTTTTTTTTTTATAATTGATATGAGTATCGTTCCGCAATTGGCCCCAAGTCTAATAAAAGACTTCGCCATAAATTATAATATACACAATGGTGTAGGGTATCATATGTTCGGGCTTCACCAACTATATCTCTTTTTCTTGTTTTTTGTTTGTTTTTGTTCACTTTTTTTTAAGAACAAGAAGAATGTCTTTAAAGGGAAATTTATATATATATTTTTTTATTTTATTCTTTTTGTTCATTGTGGAAGAAATTAATTGTTTATTTTTGTTGCATTAGAATGTGTAAGTAAGTATGTTTGTATAAATGTGTATGTGTGTAGTCTTTAAACAAAAACCAGCAAAAGGAAATATAAAATAGATGAGAAGGAAACGTAGTGAAGCAGAAAGTGCATTACTGCAATTAATGTGTGTATGTGGGTGTAGATCAGGAGGAAGGTTAGCTAACATTATAGGATTAATTTTTTGATAGAGTTAAGTTATTAATAATACACTTATTGTTTTAGTCCTAGACAAACTATGTATTCAAATATAACGAATATAGAAAAAATAAAAAATAACAACAAAGTAAATTTGTTGTTATTTAATTAAAACACATTCTACATGTTAGTTCTAGAATTGGTGTAATCACAACTACTTCAGATACTTTAATAACATCCTTAGAACTAGAGGTTTCACAACTAATTCTGGAACCCTTTGAGTAAGGAGTGCGATCGAAAAAATCTTAACACACGTTTTGCCTCATAACTTTTTTCGGAAGCAATATTTTAAATTTAGTTTAATCTAGCTATCATTGAAAAATATGTCAGTTATTATTTTTAATGACAATCATGTTGATTTGTTTTGAGCTTGATCACAAATTATTAAAAAAATTAAAAAAAAAAAAAAATCCAAATTGGTTCTACAAAGAATTCTAGGTCTGCCGTCAAACATTTTCCAATGTTATTAAATAGTATCATGAGAATTTGACCATTGATAGGAAACCTGGTTCGGAAAGAAAAAAGTTCCACATGATATTGGGAAGACCAGAAAATTTAAAACATATTGAAGGGAACTCCAAACGCATTTGGTAGAAATGCAGCCCGGTTAGCTTAGTGCACTGACTATTTGTTGCGAAAAGTTAAATTTAAGGTGAAGTTGAAAACATGTAAAGTCCAAAAAGTTTCAGACATGTATGCTACAAACAATTTAGAAACGAAAAATAGGGTATAAATATTTTTTTGTTGCTAATAATCGAGGAAATGTTGAAGATACGATTTTTGAGTCTTAATCGCAGAAAAAATTTCTTTAAAAATTCCAGGTATGACATGCTTTACGCAGTTGCGGCAAAACGAAAAAATCTTTTGTTAAAGTCGGCTCTATATGTATTGAAATATATATTAAATAATGTTTGCAAAACAGGCTTCTTCCTTTCATAAGAGAGAACAATGTGACCACACATTTTTGGCCCGATTTGGCATCATGTCACTACGGTAAGAAAGCTCTAGAGTGGTACCAAAACAATAACATAGCTTTTGTACCAAGAGAGGTCAATTCTACAAATTGTCCGGAGATTTTGGGCTCTTGGGAAAAGAGAATTGAAGAGCACTAAAAAGGTATTCAAAAATATCGAAGATTTTAAAACTATCAAATCTCTAATTGAAGGATTATCAAAAAAGATCCACGAGTTCGAAAAACTGGTTGTATCTTATAAGATACACTGAGCACTCTCTAGAGTTTATTTTATACATACAATTTTTATTTTGCAAAGAAAAGTGTTCTTATAAAACGTATAAAAAATATATTAAAATTTGAAAGTTTTAATTTGTTTTTTCAAAAAAGTTAGAAAAAACGATATAATTTAAAATTTTCATGATTTAATTTAAGGAAAATAATGCAAAAAATTTATTTTTAATGCTTCTATAAATTTAAATAAATATAATATTTCCATATAGCACTTTTTTCTTTACTAAAAGTACAAATTTCACCACTAAAAATATTTACCTTTGTTTATAAACATACCAACACATGCAAATTTGACATTTCAGTCTTACACCAAAAAAAATTAGCTGAGCTTACAATGACACCTTGTTTGTTACTCGTTGCATCATGCCTTGAACTATTTGTAAAATTTTTTTTTGTCGTGGGCGGAACACGCCCATTTTTGGTTTGATATTGGACCTGATACTAATTGTGCAAAGTTTCGTGGACGTGCAGGCTTTTTTGAAAAAAATATCAGCCAAAAAGTATAAACTGGGGTTACAATGGACACTCTGTGTTTCTAGTGTTTGATCCATAAAGTTGTTTATAAACCGATTTTATTTGGTCCAAATTTTGTTCCCTTAGGTGGTCCGCCCCGAGTCCTATACTGATTTCAACAGCCAGAAAGATAAACGAAGGTACATAGTAGGTAGATATATTCAGAATATTACCAGGACCCAAAATATATATTCTTTATATGGTCTTAAATAATTTTTTCGACATGCTACATACAGAGAGAAAGATATAGTTGGTCAAGCCCATTGTGTACATCAAAATTCGGGTAGGAGTCTTTTTTTAGACTTGGGGTCAATTTTGGAATGATATGTTTATTAAGTGTAAAATAAAACATTCGAATACAGAATATAACGTCGATATTAACATTTATATGAATTTATAGATGTTATATATAAGGCCGAAAAAAGGCCTTATATGGGAGTTAAGGTAAATTATGGGCCGATCTTCGTAAAATTAGGCAATATCATTTATATTTTTATAAAACTTATTTGTGTCGAATATTAACTTGATAATGACATTTTAATGGGATTTATGCTCTTTAAAGTGATTTTCGGAAGAGGGGTTTATATGGGAGCTATGGTCAATCCAGGACCGATCCTCCTGAAATTCGGCACTACATCTGGGAAAAATTTCAGATCATTGTAATAATTAATTTTGACGAGAAAATTATTTGTATATATATTCAAATCATTTTCATTGATTAACTGCATTTTAGCCTCTTACAGGGTGGATGTCAGTTCTTAGTATCCCTTTTCTAAAAGAACTGCAGAAGTTCTTTTTTTTAACCCATGGTTGTCATTGGTAGGATGTTCTTCTTTAATGCTTCTTATTCATTTCTTTTGAAGTACCTCCTTTAAAACTATGTTTATGAATTTTTTTACAAAAATTCAGTTTTAGCCTTAATAAAAGATAATAAAAATGCATTAAAATTTATAAAATTTTAATTTTCTTAGAAATTATTAATGTTTTTTCCAGCTAAAATTTCATTTGTTTTCACTTTTTTGGAAGTAATTATTAAGAACTTCCAAAAAAGTTTAAAATATGCACTTTGTTCTATTTTTGAAGTGGTGAAAATTTTCTTTTTTGGAAGCTCTTGATCGTTTTTTTTGCTGGGTATATTTATTATTATACTTTTTTAATAAAACTATTTTCTACATTAATTGTTTATATAAAATACAATTATTCACCAATAATTTTTATAGACAAAATATTGCGTATACGTCATAAATGTCATATATTTTGTATGCAATTTCTTGTATTGGTGTCTTTACCTAACTGAAAATTAAAACAATATTTAAAATTTCCAATGTTTATAGTTTTATGATTTACTGTTCAGTTCTTAACTAACTTCGAAACTGATGAGTAGATAAAAAATTATGTTAAGATATTCTTAAGATAAAATTGATCTTAAGTCAATTTTATTTATTAAAATCAAAAAATATTTTCAAAGTTACGACCTTTACGGAAGTGCACAATTATCGGCAATTAAAAACGAGATAAAAAGATATAGTCGGTCAAATCCGACCATATGGTACCCTACACCATTCGGGGAGGGGTAATATGTTAGACCTGTGGACAATTGTGGACTGATACTTTTACTAAGTATAAAATACACAATATTACGTTATTATATGAATTTATGAGCTTAAGGGTGATTCCCGAAAGTGAGTTTATATGGGAGCTATTATTAATTATGAACCGAAACTTATTTGAGTCTAATATTAACTTGATACTGACATTCGTCTGGGATTTATGCACGTTAAAGTGATTTTCCGAAGAATGGTTTATATGGAAGCTATGGTCAATGATGGACCGATCTTGATGAAATTGGACACAAAGATTAAGTTATACAAAACTTCATTGCACTGAATTTTATTAAAATACTGATATATTTAAGGCATTTATGATTGTTTAACCTCTATTCCGGAAGGACATTTGTATGGGGGCTAAGTGAAATAATGGACCGATCATTACCAGTTTGAATAAACTTTGTCCTGGTGCCAAAATAATTATTTGTACCAAATCTTATCGAGATATCTTAGAAATTGCAATCTATACAATCTATTCACGTTGTTTACATGGACAGAAAGCCTGCCGAACAGATAGACGGACATCGTTAAATCGATTAAGAAAGTAATTCTAAGTCGATTGGTATTTTTTAAGGTGGGGTTTATTTATCCGAAGATATTTTCTTTTCAACCACCTATGGCGGTGTAGGGTATAATTAAATCTTTTCAGTTAACATCTGGTCGTTTCCAAAATGGTATAATTTTTTTTAATTCAGTTTCCTGTGAATGCAATCAGCATTGAAAAAGTTTATAACCACAGCTGCTGTATCCACAATTTTTCCATTTCTTGCGAACAAAACAAATACATGCTATAAAATATTCAGAACATACATAATATTCAAGTCCCTAATAATAAAGCAAATCATGTTCAAATTACGATAAGAATTAGGTTATGAATAAAATATAAATTCAATCTATTTATAACAATAATTTTCTTAAAAAAAACTGAAAAATTTACATAACCCTCAATGGAGTACTTCCCCTCTTAAACGTAGACACGTGAAAATTTAACTACACTTTAGAAAGGAACTTAATATTGCATTTATAAGCATTTCACAAAATAATGTTAATGACTTGAAACACAACAACAATAGCTTGCAGCAATAAAACAAACGGAAGGAAAGATCATTTTTTGTAAAATAGGCTCATGTGGGTGACTAAATTAGTAATTCTTAATAAATATTCCACTGATGTTGTTATTTTAGCTGCCATTGTTAATAAATAAACTATTTGACTGTTTCCTCTATCACTCTCTCGCTCACTCGCTTACTCTCACTTATTTGTCCTTTTAAAATTATTATTGCTATTGTTGTTGCTGTTATTTGGCATCAATTTAGTACAAAATTTTAACATGACTCTAAGTTGAATCGTGACTAAAGAACTCATCACGTCTTTAACAAAAACCGACCTCATGAATACACCATTTACAACCTATCGAAATTTATGTATTCTACTCGCTTTAAATATGTCTACTATATATGAATGTATTAGAGTAAGAGTGGTCTTGTGTATGTGTTTAGTTTTAACTAAGTGGTGTATGTGAGTGTTGGAAAAAATATCAAGTCAAACTGCATACCATAATGGGAACTCTATAAAAAGTGTCTGGTGCAAAATGAAGAAGGTTAACAGAGTAAAATAAAAAGAAATTATAGTGTTGGCATTTTTAGAGCCACGTTTTTCTTTTCTTTTCTTTATCGTTTCAGTTCAGTTTTCTTTGCTTTTGCCATTTTGAAACTTAATATTTCATTTGCTCTTTGTTGGCTTAAATAATTATCTTGCGGAATGTTAAGGCAATCAATTTAACGGCAATGTAAATTGCTTTCTTTTCCTTGGCCCGTCTTTATTGCTGATATAGCTACTGGTGGAGTTGGTGTTAATGATTTTGTGTTGTTTTCGTCTTGTTTATGTTGTTGATAATGATGGCAATAAGATGAATATTGTATTTAAGAAATGTATTAAGAAGTAAGAGTTGCTATTTTTTTTCTTGTCAAGCCAATATTGTTTCCTTTTGATATTTTTTTGCATATTTTTGCACTCCTTTTCTTCTTATGAAATGAGCAGTAATTTTGAAAGAGAACGTGTCAAGTTTTAAAGAAATTGGCTAATGATTGGTTAAGAAAACATTAATTTTGTAAAATTTTAAATATCATTTTTTAACCCTTAAGCGAACACAAGGTCCTGGCCAGGCATTTTTGAAGTTTTTTTTTTTTAATTTTTTACATACACACAGCTTCGTTATTTTTTATGAATTCCTCAATAAAGGTGTTTTGTATAAAAAATTGTGGTAAAACTTATAATTTTTTATCTGTGGGCGTGACAATCACTCTTAAACAATTTTTATTCACGTTTGAACCACCAGGGCCCAGCCAGGCCCTATATTATTATGTATAAAACTCATTGCATGAAATCAAAACAAAACAGATAAAAAGTACACAAAATACAATGAAAGCCTTTGCTTGAGTTTACTTCGGAGAATTGTGTAAGTTGAGAACATGGTAAACTACAAATATAGCTTTATTTCCTTGCTAAACATAAACTTTAAAAATATTTATAAACCGAAAGAAAATAGCAACTTTTTCCGTTCTGAGGGAGAACGAAGTTCACCAAGTATATTCCTTCGAAATATGGCAGAAAGTAAGTCCAAATTCGGGCTGGAAAACAGGAAAAAAACGGGCTTATGTACCATGCGATCCTTTACAAAGGTTCGGGGACAACAATGTTGTTGATGTTTTTACGATCAGGGTTGTCAGATTTTTTTGAACCTCTGTCGCCAAATTGTTAATCAGAAATCGCCAAAATTAAATTTTATATATTATTCTTTAAGAAAAACTAAAAATTACTAATTTATTTAGTGCTTCAAGTTTTACATAATTTTATAACGTAAATTCTGCATCAACAAAGTCAATGATAATTTCAGTAGCTAATAATAATTTGAATAAAAAATATTAATTTCAATACACTTTTCTGACATACATAACGTGACCAGAGGGTTTTTGTCAAAAAGCGGGACCCGAACGACTAAAAAGCGGGATTCTGAACAAAATGGTATGAAAAAAAAGCGGGATTTAAAAATGTTTTGTAAAAAAAGAGGGATTTTCTTTTTATACCTTAAAAATCTTAATCAGCTGTATTCTCGCAAGCACTTGGTTCACTACCCAATTGAGAAGTTACAAACTTAGAGCGACTCATGAAAATTTTGGAACATCGAAATAATTAAATATATCCCTAATAACTGAAATATTAAAAATTACAATTTTAACGTGTTTCTCGAAATATTTTCATAAAATTCCTAGTTAAATTTCAAGATTGAATTCAAATACGGATTGATGAAAAAACTTTATACTTTTTGAATTTGGTAGCAGTATTTTTTCTTAAACAATTCTTAGACTCGTTAATAATAAAACCAAAATATGTTGTCATTACCGCTAAAAAAACATTCAACTTGATTATCGTTACCCCTAAAATAAAGTTACCGAAATAATTGAAAATATGATTACTGCTTAAATATATAACGCTAAAAAACCTTTACCGAAATATAGATCGAAATACCGATAACGCTAAAATACCGTTAATTTTTTTATTTATTGTAATAATGTTATGGCTACCCCAGCTCGTCATTATAATACTTAACTACAGATTACATTTTATGGTTCTGAACCGATACTTTCTTAAGCAACAGCTACCCACAAAATACCGTTACCGACATAACTAAAAATACCATTACCTCTAAAAAACTGTTATCAAAATAATCCTATATGCTTTTTTAAATCGGCTGCCAACAAGTTAAACACTAATATTTAGTTAAAATAAAAAATTTAAATAAAATCATTAACACGAGGTTTTCGTAAGCACTAACTTTAAGTAAATTTAATCGGAAACATAATTTCAGATATTTCTATAACTTTCATTTTATATAAAAATAAAAAAGTATCCAATCCGAAACAAAGACACGTCTTTTATATGGTTCCAGATAATTATTAAATGTTAACATTGATATGAAAATATCTATGTTAACATTAAATTCAAATTTCATGTCAAAAAATCTTTTTGATATGGCACATTTTGGAAAATAAAAGTGGTAAATATTATTTAAATAGCCAACATACAAATGTTCTCAATGAGTTTTTAAAATCCAAAACTCTCTCCGAAAGAACAATACTTCTTCCACCAAAAATTTATTTATATTTTATTCTAACATTCTTAAAAATTTAAACAACATAAAATTTTTAAACCTATTTCTGAAAAAAAAAAAAACTTGACATTTTTAATTCACTGGTAGAGAACTGAACATATGCTTAATAATACGTATCTTTTTGGAGGTCTTCCTACATCGAAGTTATCAAAAAATACACACTAAGTACATTTAAGATTAGTCAGTAGAGAAGATGATCAGCGTAACAAAATATTTAAAACTTTCAATTATCAAAAACGATTTGTCAAAAAAATATCAACTTTCCAGTGGAAAAAATTATTTTTAGTTACACTTAAATATTGGTAAGAATGTTATAGAAATCGAAGAAAGAGTTAAAAAAGCGGGATTTTTTAATAAAAAGCGGGAAAAATATTTTAGGCGGGATAGAAGTTAAAAAAGCGGGATAATCACGCCAAAAGCGGGATGTCTGGTCACGTTAGACATACATAGCTCAATTTTAGATCAACAATTTTAAGAATTTATTGAAATTTATTATATTTTTTAACAGAATAATTCTAAAATTATATAATGAACATTTGTCCTATTAACCTTATAAATTGTTTTGAAGAATTAATTTATTCATGAACTTTTTCTTTTCATTATGGCCCATAAAATCTCAATATTCATATTTGAAAGATAATGGAAAACAAATTGTTAAAAAATTATTGAAGATATTTATAAATTAAGAATCTTTATTTTGATATTCGAGGTTCATAAACACACTTTTCTTGCTGCAATTCTGAGTTCGTAGACTCAGAAACGCTAACTTTTCTCTTCTCTCTCCTACGAATTCAGAATTGCAGCAGGAAAAATTACTGTGTATGATCTCCGACTTAAATCAGGGATTTTTACAAACTTTTACTTCGTGTCTTTAAATTTGATAATTTAAAGGTATTTCTAGAAATACGTTTATTGAATTTCAAGTTTGAATGACAATGAATATTAATTTGAAAAAAGTGATATAGTCTCAATTTCATATCAAATTTTATTCCTAAATAATTCTTAATCCGAAACTAAATTAAAAATTAATAGCATATTCTCAATTTGATACCAAAAGCTTTTGATAAATCAGACTATATTTAAGAAAATAGCAAAAACATTTGATTTCAATTAATTATAAATTTAAGATAAAACCTTTGTATTTAAAAATGGATTTTAAAATTGCTACTTAATGTCTTATTCCAAGGACGAAGTATCATTAAATGTTTTTTACAATTTGCAAAAATTACCAGAATGATAATAAAAATCATGCACAAATAATTGTTTTAGTATTTTTACTCTATATTTTTGCAACTTTATTTTATAAGTATGAAGAAATTATTATATATACGTGTGTTATCTGTTTAAAGAAATACTTTTAATTTTATGTTCAACAAAAGGTTTTAGCGACCACCTAACAATCTTTGTATGGACCCTTTGTTGAGAACCACCGTTTTGGATAGAAAAATACTAAAAAATGTTGATGTTGGTTAGTAAGAAAACGTAATAATTTTACTATGCGAATACTTATTTAATGATAATCTGTTGCTAGCATAAAGAAAAAACCAGATACAATCATGGACTACAAGAAAACCAAAAGAGGTATAGATGTTATGATCCAAATGCTTGGCAAATATACAACTAAATGAAGAGAACATCGAATGACCTTGGCACTGTTTTAAAACATGATTGACGCAATAGCTTATGCTTCATATATAACACAAATATGATGATGAAAAATGTAGGTACCAGAAGAAAATTGGTATCTCATTTTTCGGAACAGAATTATTTACTCTTGCTTTGAAGAACGAATTAAGAAGAAAAATGTCAAATTTCGTTAGTAGATTGGAAATAGAACACACAAAAATCTTTTATCTATTACAGAAACCTAAAGATATTTTGAGTAATGAAAACGGACCCGAGGTGTGCGCTTTTTATAAATATATTTTATAAAAATCCTTTTTGTCTTCAGCAAATGTAACCAAGACTATATATAATTTTATAAGAACCCAGCAAAAACTTTGCTTTCCTGGTAAGGTATAATTGGAAATAAAAATAAACTACTTATATTTTGTCTCAATAACTAGTTATTTTTGTTCGAGTTGTCCATGAATTCTAGTAGTTATTTTTAGACTCTAGTTATACTAAAAAATATGTACCTAAACAAAAATAAAAATAAAAAAAAAAAAAACGAATAAATTTGCCGTCAGTGAGTTTTGAACTTGGGACCCTATTAACTAGTTGCTTTTAATGACTAACGTCTCACTCTGTACACCATCTCGCACTTAATATTCAAAGCTAAAATAACATAAAATAAAATAACATAAAATATATTTTTAAAACATTTTGTTAAAAAAACGAATAGAATGAGAATGGGGTTGAAACGGCAACCTTCTGGTTGCTAATCCTGCGCTCTAGGCAACTGTTCCATGTGATTCTAACTTACTCTGCAATTATACCATTGAGTAGTCATTTATGTAATGTAAAGAAGGCAAATAAAAATTACTAATAAGTAGTTGTCATTACCGAAAACCAAAAAGTTTTTGCTGGGAATGACCTCCATTTTAAAGATTCGAGTAAATTTTTGTTAATTTTTTCACTAGTTCACCGTTGTTTCTTTTTTTAATTTGTAATATTTTTTGAGTATGAATAAAAAATATATTTAAATTCAATAACCAACAAGAATATTTTATTAACTTGCATGCAGTAGCAATTAAAGTGCATACAAAATATAAAAAGTCCCAGCCAGACTCGTTTATGTAGAATCATTTTGGTGTTTGTTTAAGGGTTAATGTATTTTTAAATATATGATTTTCTTTCACTATTTCAACTATATTGATACGATTTTATTTTTATTTTATTGCATAATTCAATCTTCAATTACTTAAAACATATTTTATCTAAATGCCGAACTGTTGTTCTTTAATTTAATCATTTATGCAATTTATAATAATATTTCCATTATTATTATTATTGAAATTTAAATTGTTTATTTCCAAACAAATAACATAAATTGTGTTTTTACAGTTAAACTACAACTACATAATATAATTGAAAGTGTTCATCATTTTATTACCTTTTTTGATCTCTAAATCAAATAGCATACACAAACAAAAATAAATACTAAACAACAAAACAATTTTGAAATTATTCTTCAATATTAAATTAAATGTTTACTAAAACTCTTATCAAATACATGAACAATTATACTTAAGGGCAAATGAATTGTATTATAAAAAATTCCAAGAGAATATAAATTAATTATGAATCAATTCAAAGAATTGAATTGTAATGAATTTTTATGTACTCATTTGAGGAATACGGAAAAACATTTTATTTTAATGTTTTTAATAGTATTAGTAATTACATTACATACAATTTTTTTTATATTTTTGTTTGAAAGTTGTTAAGAGTCTTGGACATTATTTACATTTGATCGAATTGATGAGATAATTTTATTAAAAAAAAATTAATTTAATTTTGTTCTTTGTTGCGCCTTTAGCTAGAGAATAATCACAAGGAATTTATATGCTTCATTCTGTATTGTTCTTGGAAAGGAAATATATTTCTTGTTTAACTACTTACGTTAAAGTGACAATAAATATAAAGCCAATATTAGTTAATATAGATTGTGTCAGGAACAAGAATTGTTGACATTTTAATTTATAATTTGTGCTGCTGAGAAATTTAAAAAAAAATAAATAAATAAATAAATAAATAAATAAATAAATAAATAAGTAAATAAATAAATAAATAGAATTCTAGATCTACTTAAATACTTTTGGAGAAAACGAAAAAATATAGGAAAAGGTGATTCTTTTGTAATATTTATGTGTGTAAATACTATTTATTAATATATTGAATATTTTCAATATTTAACCTTTTTCTTACGAAATTATTTTTAAAGTTCATTTCGCTATCTTAGACAATATGATAGATGACGACGGGAGCCTTATGATAACTAGCTATCAGCCGGGATATGGGGGGATTCTTGTCTACTATCATTTTGCCGCATTCTTATATTACAAATTTATATAGACTCCCTATAAGTTATAATAAATCTAAAATTTACATTAATAAAAGACTCAGTTAATCATAGCCAAACAAAACAAAGCCCCAGAACTATGATCAAAAAATGAGAAATACTATTGTGTGATCCTAACCATTAAAAGTTTAACAGATCTCAGAGATGACATGAGATCGGTGCTCAAAACCCACGCCTACCAATTCCTAAATGCACTTTATTTTTTTATAGGAACCCACATTTAGATCACCTTATCACCATCAATGCATACAAAAGATATCTAAGTTTTTAGAATTTCATATTTATATAATTCATTATCATTTTTATATTTTATATTTTAAAACTAATTAACAAAATTTAGTAAAATTTTGAGCTAAATTATGACATAAAAAAAATTGGATATACATATATAGCAAACATTGTATTTAACCAATGTATTAACTTATTTCATTTATATGATTCAAAAGCAAGTAAAAAGTGTCAATATTTTTTTTACCAAATTCAAAATAAAAGTTCTTTCTGAATAAAAGAAAATATCACTATAAAAAAAACCATAACCGAATTCAAGTAATTAAACGAAAACGATAGCTTAATTATATCAAAAACAAAAATGTAACAAAGTAAGTAAAAAAAAGATAAAGAAGAATATATGATCAATAACAAAAATGTAACAACACAAAAAAATAAATAAGAATATAGGAGTAAACGATCATAATAATAATTATTCAAGTAGTACAAAAGAGAGAAACAAAAAATGCTGCTTCTTTTTTTTATAATTTTTTACTTTATACTATGACGTCATCATTTACATTGATCTCCAATATTCTTACTGTATTTTTTGTTGTTGTTTTTGTTTGCAAGAAAAAAAATCAAATTAAGTAATAATTTATATTTTAAACTTACCAACCAATTTGCAGCAACGATGAGGCCTCAGCGAACTGTTGTGGTTGACCTTAATGATTTTAATAGGGGTGATATTTAGATATTATTAATTTCTTGCATGCTAAATTTTTAAAATATTTAATTACGAAAAGCACTATTATTTTAAACACATCTGTGATATTCTTTCTGTGATATAATTTTAAACTTATCTGTGATATTTTAGAATATTTTTATATTTTTTTTGTTTTTCTTTCTTTTTTATATAATTTTTCAAAATAAAAAGAAATTATTGGGGAAAAAATTCTAAATCGTCCTCTACACTTTGAAAGCGCAAACTAAGTATTTTAACAGTTCAAGATTAACCTTTATGTTTACAACCAAAAATTTATACGTATCCTTACAAGCAACCAGAGCTTCAAAAGAATGAATTCTATTTAGAATTAATTCACGTATAAACTTAATTCAGCTTATAAAAATTTTATTTAGCATTCTTTAAAATCATTCCTCAGAAAATAATTCTTAGACTTAATTCTTTAGGCTTAACTTTGTATTGAATTAATTCCCTTGAGAATTAATTCCTTGAAGAATTACAATTCAATTTGAATGATTAAATCTTTCTTTGATTCCATTCTTTTACAAAATGAATTAAAAATATCTAGAATTAATTCCATAAAAAATGAAATTCAATTGAATGATATATTTTTTTTTCATTCATTCCCTTCTACTACAAATTGAATGACAATATTTTTCTTCAATTCTATTTTTATATATTTTTTGAAAATAAGTATTAAAACAGTCGAAAATCAGTGGAATTTTGCTAAAATCAATACAAAATCAACATGTTACAGTCCAGCTAAACTCTACATAAAATAGAAGATGATTGTGTCCAAATAAACTTTGAAGGAAACGGCACTTCACAGTTTTAAAGACAAATAATACTCCTAATACGTTCTATTTGAGATCTAGGGATAAATCCTGTGATTCAGTATAATCTAAGTTCATATAACAGATGAAATTTAGTAAACGTTCAATACAGAACTAATAAAAATAATAGATACCTCATACTGAATGTGACGCACGTCCCGAAACATGTGTGTACATAAACGCGACTTACCACACATCGTTTTTGCAATTATATAAAATTGTTTAAAATCTAAAGAATTAAAAACTAAAACTTTAATTCAATCTAGTACAAATTGATTGGTTGAAAATTTTTATAATTCAATTTGTAATAGTTTGAATTTAAACAAAATTTAATGAAATCAAAAGAATTAAGCATTCCCAAGGAATTAATTCATAAATGAATTAATTCCATCGTAGCAAAAGCTTTAGGAATTAAGCTTCAGAATTAATTACAATGAATTTATTTGAAAGAATTAATAATTCCATATAATTAGTTCAATTTTAAAAAGTGAATTAAAGAATTAATTCTTTCGAACCTTTGCAACCAACATTCTTGTTTAGCTGGGTATGTCAAACATTTTGTATGCAATTTTTGACAATTTAATGTTTTCAAATGTTTTTACGATAGAAAGAGAAACACGTGGTATTTGATAATAATATTTTTCGGAATGAAGCTAAAAATATAAGGGTTTTCTAAGAAACTTTGAGTTTTTCCCACTTAAAAAATCTGACTTTCTCATTATTCGAAGGCATAACGGTTTTATTTGTTCCTCGTGTATTCAAATTGGGTTTCCCGTTCATTTATTGATCTCTGAAAAGTACCTGTAAATTTTACTCATGGAAATTATTCGTATATGATTTGTTTACACTTTTTTAAGTATTTTTTTATGATAGAATTTTGATGTTTTTAAATTTTTATGATTATTTGATAATAATTGTACAACCGTTTTTGCCTTATTTTGACTGAAAATACAAAAATAAAAATCTTAAAGGGATTTTAATTACCCTTGAGTTATAACAGTTTCATTTTTTCCATGTGCATTTAAAAACCTCTACAATTCATTTATTGATCTTTGCTAAGTACCTGCAGATTTCACTCATTCAAAGTATTCTTTTATGAAATTTGTTGAGGTTTTTACATTTTTGTGATAATTTCTAATTATTATATAATCGTTTTCACCTAATCTTGAATGAATAATAATAAAATTCAAGCACAGACTAAAAAGGGTTCTGGTAAACTAACTTTAAACTATTCCAATTCAAATGAAATGGGATGCACCTGGTGTTGGTTTTCCTATCATTTGAAGCTAAAGCAATGTTGAAGACAAAGAAGAGTACGTAAGTCGAATGCTGGAGAAAATTAGGATAACAGAAAGTGAGGATGAGCAGGAACATTTATCAATAGATGAAGATGCTGAAAATTGCGTGAGAAATGTAGATGATTCCGATGCAAAAGAAATACAGTTACCAGAATGTGATCCTACATATGACACTGATTCGGATGAAGAAATGGATGCAGATGCACTTAAAGTCTCAATGAACACATATATGGGAAGAGATAGCATTTTCTAGAGAACGAAAACGTTGTATGTGATGTACAAGCTACAATTTTGCCTCTAATTTGATGCTGGACTACATTTTCTAAATTTTGGGAACCGTCAACAAAACGAGAACATTCGGTTGTGGCTACCTTTGCTACAAATATTATAAAAAATTAAGCAGTAAACTTAAGAGATGTATATTTTTTGTCTGAAGTCAAGAAGATCGAGACATTAGTGGAAGAATGAAGAATAAAGTGATTTGTTTTTTTTATGTGTTCTGGAAGAAGACCAACGCGAAAGGCACGTAGGAAATGCCATAAACCAATATGTGCTGAATATTCAGAAGATATTACGGAATGTAAGGACTGCGCAACCTAAAATACAATTTTTTTTTTAATTTTTTATAAGCTAATGTATCTTTTATTTATAAAAATTTAAACATAATAAACATTTTACTTGTATTCGATAAAATATGTCCAAAATTGCTCTGTACATACCCGGGTATGCTGGTTGTAAACGTAAGAGGTATCGTCACAAAAACGCTTATAACTTTGGTTATAAAAACTTTTTTTTTACTTTTTTCATCAGAATATCATAGCTAACAATATTGTTGACAAACATTTAAATTTTCAATTTAATATGACAACCAAAACTCCAAAAATGCTAATTTAAAAACGAAAAACATACCCGGGTATGCGGTGTCAACATAAGGGTTAAAAACCAAAAAAAAAAAAAAAAAAAATTATGATGGAATTTTACGAGCTAAACAAGAATGTGCTTTAATTATTTTTTTCTACCACATATTGTTATTATCTTATGAGCATGACTAATATCACCACCTTATTAAGCGGTCACACTAGTGAAACTCGTTAATGATTTGCCTAATTTAGTCAAGAACTCATGAACCATTTACACGATTTTTGGTGCATCATTTATGTAAATCAAACGCTTATTATGGACGAAATAATAAACACGCCTATAAAAAATCCCAACCTGATGTGAAAAAACTAAAAGCAAATTCGGGTTTAGCATGCCATATTCCATCTAGTCCACATATTTATATCCTAGACCAAGATTTCCCAAATGGGGGTTAATAGCCATATTCCAGGGGGTCCGCGAGAGAGACCGAAAATGTATATACAATTATTGTACATTAAATATATGTTTCGCGATCAGGTTATATACCTACAATTATTTGCTGCGAAATCCTTATCTGAATTTTATAGTAAGTAGTGCTTTAAGAGATAGAATTTTTAAAGCCCTATGAATTAAAGACAGTTGAAATTTTCCTTTAATACAAATATATAGATCTTTTAAAAAAGTTTATAGAGAACTTTGCTTATATCTCAAAAATGTTTGAGGTCTTAAACAATATAAACATTAAATTACAAGACAGACAATTAAATAAATAAATTAATTGAATTTAAGTCAAAAAGTGCTTGTATGTGCATATGTTCTTTATAAAAAATATGTTTTCAACTCTCTTTACCAAAATATTTCTCATTTCCACTGATGAATGATAATTTGGATTTATTTGAAGTTCAAAAAGAACATATAAAAGGTATTGTATACTTGGAGTCACTTAGCGATGAATTTTTCCGTTATTATCCGAAAAAGATTTAGATCACGTTTGGATGTGGAAAATGTAGTAAGATGTGGTTTGTCAAAAAATGTCTCTCAATGTTAAAAAGTTAATAAAAACAAAGACGTTTGTTTTGGTAATTTTGTTAACGGAATTTTATTTAAAATAAATATGTTATGAGCTTTTACTAGTTTTAATTTTTACTATACTATGAATCAATATATGCCAAGGGGTCTGCGAAGAAACAAAAATTTCCAAAAGGGTCCGTGAAGAATGGAGAGGTGGGAACCCCTGCATTAGACCACCATAGGTGGTGGGGTATTATGCGTTTGTGCTGATGTTTTTAACGCACAGGAAGAATGGTCAGACCCAATCGACTCAGAGTCACTTTCTGAGTCAATTTAACAATGTCTTTCCGTCCGTCCGTCTGACCGTCTGTCTGTCCATGTAAACCTTGTAATCAAACCTTGTAAATCAAACGCAATTTCAAAGATAAGTCAATGAAATTTAGCACACGATCTTCTGTTAGCTCAGGGACGAACCCTATTGAAACTGATTATGATCGGTCCATTATTTCACCTAGCCCCCATACAAGTGTCCTACCGGAATAGAGGTTTAACGATCATAAATTTCTTAAATATAGCAATATTTAAATTAAATTCGGTGCCAAAAAGGTGTATAGGTGTCAATCTTCGTGCGAAATTTTATCAAGATCGGTCTATAATTGACCATAGTTCCCATATAAATGCCTCTTCCGAAAATCACTTTAACGTGTACATATAAATCCCATATAAATGTCAGTAATATTCGACAAAATTAATGTTTTATTTAAGTAAAAATTAAAATGCCAAATTGTATGAGGTTCGGTCTATAATTGATAATAATTCCCATATAAACCAACTTTCGGCAATCCCCCTAAAGCGCATAAATTCATATAAATGTTAGTATTAACGTAATATTAGTTATTTGTATATTTCATTTTACACTTAGTAAAAGTATTGATCCATAATTGGCCATAGGTCTAATAAGTATATGACCTGGAAAGGGTCATACATGCACATTAGGGATATAACCAAATTTTGGCTCTAGCACCACGCGATGGCTAATGTTGTGTTATTTACGAAAACAATTTTTTCGGGTCATTTTGGAATAAAAACCTCACCCACAAAAACGATTTTATAAAATTTCCCCAAAAACAGTACATACATTTTAAATAAAAAATTGTAAATATTTTATTAATAAAGTAAAATAGTAAAGTGAAGAATGTTGTTTATAATTAGTAAAATACATAAAATTAAAATTTGACGTGAACATTGTTTTTCATAATGGATAAATGTTCTGTACTCTTTAGTACCACGTTGAGTGCAAATGATTCTTCGCTATTGCATTGGAATTATTGATTTCCAAATTTTACCACGTATTGTGGGTGAACTTTTTTGACAACCGCGAAAAAGTAATACCATTTTTTTAATTAATTTTCGATGGCCTATTTAACTATGCTAAGGCCATTGTGATATTCGCAAAAAAAAAAAAAAAAATGGAAAGAGTTATAGCCCTAATGCACATACATGATGGTGTAGGGCATCATATGGTTAAGCTTAGCTACTATATCTTTTTACCTGTGAAGGAGAATGAACAAAAACTACATACATAAATAATATATTTAAATGATATAAAAGAAAAAATGGGAACGGTATTTATATTGCTGTAAATTAAATAATTCGAAAATACAATTTTAGTTATACATTACATTAGATGCATAAATGCATTTGTAATTTTTCAATTGGCTTTTTTATTACAAAAAAAAAAATTGTTTTAAAAATATATTTTATTAAAATTTTACAATTTTATTAATTATTCTTATAAATAAACCAAAATATTTAGTTGAAGTTTTTATGTTTTTAGTCCAAAACACAGATTGTTTAGTCAATATATCAATATATAAACCACAGGGTGTCAAATTTGACTACCTCGAGTATGTAAAAGTTTTAAAAAAATCGTAACTTCTACAAATTAAGTCCGATTTTAAAGATTTTTATATATAAAGAAAAAATAGGGTCACTCACCTAAGTTATCTCTTACAGTTAAAAAGATATATACTTTTGAATTTTTGATTTTTTGCCTCGACTTTCTTTCGTTTTTTAGGAATTCCAGAGATATTTGACGTAAAATTTTTTTAAAAATATTTTGTAATTTGCTATATATTTCAAAATAATATGCTGAAAGAATTTTTGGATTATCTCAATTCGTCTAGACGTGAAAAACATTCAAAGTCAGCACTTTGAAATTAGTATGAAAAACTGCTATTTTTTTACACAAATATAGTACAATTCTTTCACTTCTTTCTCAAAGTTCCGTTGACGAAAAAATTCTTTCTTTATATCTTTCAAAAGATAAAGCTTCAAAAATGTATAATAACTAAATTTTTAATTAATTTATGTTTGCACCCTACATCAGGCATTGGTCGAAAATGGTTAATTTTGGAAAAATTTTAAATTTGTATCGATTAATAAAAAAAATGTCACGCGAGCTTTTTTAAATTTATTGACAATATTTTATCAAGAAATAGATTAAGAACGATTTGACACTAAACTGTTTCCCGCCCGGCCAAAAACGAATGCAAGAGAGCAGATTTCATGAAAAAAGTCAATATTTTAAACGACTTTCTTTAATTGCATAAAAAAGCATATTAGCACAGTATTTTTGCCATTATTTCTAATGTATTGTATAAATTTTATATCGATCTTTCATTCCTGCAAAAATCATTAAAAAATCTTTAAAACCCGATTTTTGGCAATTTTTCAACCAAAATTAACCAAAATGAATAAAATTTGGCACACAGGTTTCTTGCAGTCCAGGGACGAAGCCTATTGAAATTGGTTATGATCAGTTCATTATTTCACCTAGCCATGCAAATGTCTTCGCAGAAAAGGGTTTAGCGATCATAAATCCCTTAAATATAGCAATATTTTAATGTAATTTGGCATATATAAGTTTCATATAAGTCTAAATAAGTGTGCCGATTTTTAAAAAGATCAGTCCATAATTAACCATAGCTCCCACATAAACCACTTTTCAGAAAATCACTTTAACGGGCATAAATCCCATTAATATGTTAGTATCAAGTTAATATTCGACACAAATAAGTTTTATATGAAGTTTTATATGAAATAAAAACTTAAAGGTGGAAAAAATTTTCAAATATTGTGATTCAACCATATTATTGCTGTATATATAAATTAAGCACGTATGCAACAAAAATATGTTTGCAGATCGACAATATATTTATTTTGATTCAATCATATATTTTTGTATACAGTACATGTGCAACAAAATCAAGTACATGTGCAACAAAAATATGGTTGCAATTCAACAATATTTGTATTGAGATTCAAAAATGTTATTGCTATATATATGAGTCAAGTACATATGCAACAAAAATATGTTTTCAAATCAACAATATTTTCATTGTGATTCAACCATATTTTTTTGTATACATGAATCAAGTACTTATACGACAAAAATATGGTAGCAGGTCAACAATATTTTTACTGAGATTCAAGCATATTATGGTGCTGTAGCAAACCATAATATAATTTGCAGACAACCATAATATGACAGTACTCGATTACGGTTGCTATTCACCATATTTTTACTTTGCGTGACTTTGTATGTTTTCAGGCCTACATTGGCTTTAACTTTTCGAATCAAATAGTCAGAGCACTTATCTAACCAGGCTGCTTTTCTACCAGATCTGTTTGGAGCTCTTTTCAATATGCTTTCAATTTTCTTAGCCTTTCTTGACCTTTTTTTCTTTCCGAAGCAGGTTTCCTGTCAATCGTTAAATTCTTCTGATACTGTTTAATATCATTGGAAACAGTTTGACGGCAGACCTTGAATTCTTTGGCCAATTTTTTGTAGGACCAATTTGGATTTTTTTTTTTTTTAATTTTTAATAATTTTAGCATTTACTTCATTTTTGTCACTCATTTTGATTAAACTCACAACAAATCGACATGGATGTCATAGAAAATAATAACTGACATATTTTTCAATGATAACTAGATCAAAAAGAAAAAATAAAAATAATAATCAAGTGTAATTTTATTCAGACTCGAGTTCATTCTAATGTAATTATTAATGAAGAATATATTTTTGAAAAAGTTTTATTTCGACACACTGATCCAAACAGTTGTAAATTTCATTCCACTTAATATAGTTAAAGAATGAAGAATATTGTGATTTCAATTACTTTGAAGTTACGTATTCTAATTCTGAAAACTTGTAAGTTAAAAGGATGATGTTTGCAAATGACATTAAAAGGCATGAAGAATGCTGAAGACGGTTCGAAGCGGGCCAGAAAATGCATTCTATTCTGATATAATATATATAATTATATTAGAATGAACTCGAGTCTGAATAAAATTACATTTGATTATTTCAAGAAAATTAAAAAAAATTTACTAATAATAATAATAAAAAAAAAAAATTGATTATATATTGCTTCCGAAAAAAGTTAAGATCTCACTCCTTAAGTACTATAATTGGACATGAATGGTCCTTATTTAATTTAAAAACATTTTTAACTGTGTTCGTTTCGTTTTTAAATTTTAAACTAAAACAAACGCAATTGTTTATTTTAGTTGGACCAAAAAATATATATTCCACATGAAACAAGCTAAACATTTGACTACAACATGTATTGCCATTTTATTTTATACATTTTTAAAATATTTAAACAAATTTCAAATAAAATCAACAAAAATTTACACTTGTTTCTCTATCATCGTCATCAACACCAAAAACAAATAAGAAAAATATTATTAAAATTGTCAAACGATGAGAGATAGAAGATAGATATGTAGATCCTTTATCTGAAACTACAACATGTTGAAATAACAAAAAGAATAATGGTAAAAATGATTTTTTATCAGACATAAAAACATCATCAATTAGTGTTAAAAATTATTTGTGGACATGATGTCGTTGTGTCAACAACACTTAATAATAAATACAACAAAAATAAATGTTTGAAAACTTATACAACAATATGTATAAAAACATAAACAAAAAATTAATGAAAAGTTTAGAAAAAATAACTAAATGGAAATAGAATTTTGCCTAAACAAATTGAAAAAAGAATGGAAATTAAGGAGTGGCAAAAGGGAAACATTTAGATCGTTTAAAAAGGTGAGAGTTTTATATAATTTATTTTTTAATCATCATAATTATTTGGTCTTTAACTGCTAAATGTCTTTTTTTGTAGATCTTTTTATAAGATAATCTATTCCTAAGCAGATAGACCTCTCGTTTTTCAAACACTTTATTATTCGTATTTAAACTTAATTTTGTATAAAACATTTTCAATACCAAGAAAACTTTTACCATGATTATGATTTTTTTTTTCCTTTTTTGTTTCTTTTGTTTTGTTTCTTTCTATTCTAAATAGTTTTTGCATTTTTTTTGCCTTCATTCTCATGTTCATTTCATTTTACAATAGTTGAGTTTTGTTAAAGTTTAGTTTGGTTTAATAGTTGTTCTTGTTGTTGTTGTTGGTTCTATGGTTATTATGATGGTGTTTAAACTTATTTTCTTATGCAAAAACTTATGAATATATTTAAAGTTAAATAGAGATAAAAAAAATAAAATGAATACAGGAAAAAATATAGAAATATATAAATAGGAAACAAAAAATTATTCTATATAAGTAAAATGATCTGAAAACCACACTGACATTAATAGTTTCATAGTAATATTATACGCGTATTACAGAATAAAAGAAAAATATAGGAAAAAAAAAAAATTCTGTTATAACAACAATTGTTGTAAAAATATTTTGTCTGTAATACTTATAAAAAAAGCTAAGAAAAAATTAAATTGAATCTGTGCACATAAAGTCAGTTGTAATATTATTAAGTCCATTTAGGCATTTTTACACATTTCTTTACTTTTTCTTGTTATTTTCTTGCAAAAATTTTTTCTTAAGAAAATTAAAATTCATGTAAAACTTGATTATTACAGGGAAAAGACAAAGAAGTAAGGAATAGTTGTTAAAATAAAGATGTGATAGTAAGAGTAAGATTTTTTATGTTAGTTCTTCAAAAGTTTAAGAAAATAATTTGGTAGATTTTTTATGGAGTTTATCAAGTTATAGCTAAATTAATTTTAGAATTAAATTAAATTGTAGGTTAAGGATTAGTTGGAGTTGGTTTTAAAAAGGATATTTATCTTTAATTATAAAGTTGTTATATTAATATCTCAACTTCAATAACTTGTTATCTTATGAATGATGAAATGAATGTTATTTGCAACATTTCTTATAAACTTCAAAATGTGGCATATACATTTTATCTATATATAAAAAAATTAATGTGTGTTTGTTTGTATGTATGTATATATGTATGTATGTTTGTTTGAAGTCTATAGCCGCCTAAACGGCTAAACCGATTTTCTAGAATTTTTCACAGTGTGTTCCTATATGCCTGGAAGGAAAAATAGGCTACTTTTTATTTTGAAATTCTATGTGGGCGAAGTGCCACTTACTAAATAAATATTAAAAGTAGTATATCTCGGAAATTAGTAATACTAGAGTCCTCAAATTTTCCACGAACAACTTTGACACCTATATGAACATTCTTGAAAAAAATAGGCGAACTTGCAATAGGGGGTGTGGCACATCCCACGCCTAATATTGCTTGCCAATATCAAATGCCGTAAATTTAGGAAACTGTAACAGTTACATTTCCCAAATTTTGTACAATAAACTTAAGTGTCAATGTGAACATTTTGTGCAAAAATGGGCGGAAAAGAAATATTGGGCGTGTCATCTCTCATATAAAGTTAATACCAAAATTTTTATATCTAGGAAACTATAAAAGTTAGAGAGCTCAAATTTTGTACGACTAGCATTAGCTTCAATATGAATATTTTGGACAAAAATTGGTACACTAGCAATAGTGGGCGTGGCACCTTCAATATAAAGAAAATATTAAATTATCATATCTGAGAAAATATAACAGTTAGAGTTCTAAAATTTTGTCGGAGCCACTTTGGTTTCAGTATTAATATTTAAGAAAAATATGGGCGGACTAGAAGTAGGGGGCATGGTACCTTCCATATGAATTAAATGCAAAAATTTGTATATCTGGAAAACTATTGGAGTTGGAATGCTCAAATTTTGCACAAAGAATTTTGACATCCATGAAAACATTTGTCTAATAAATTAGCGGATTATGGGGGTATGGTCCCTCCCATAAAAACAAAATGCAAAAATTAGTATATCTGGAAAGCTATTAGAGCTTTAATTTTCAAATTATCTATCTAATTTTTAAGAAAAATTTTATATTTTAATTACTAAATAAATATATTTTTTAATCCTTTAATTACTCATTTCGGGGGGTGGCGAAGCACACCGGGTATTAGCTAGTTTTAAATAAAAATTTTCTGGAATGAGATTTATTTATTTGTTTTTTTTTTAACTTAATTGTGATTTTAATATATTTTATTTTCCTTAGAAATTTGAATTTTTTGTTAGATTTCAAAGAAATTTATAAGGATTCTTTGATGTTCATATCACACTCACACTACAAGAGTCTAAACAAATCGATGTAAAACTATTTATATAATTGTGCTGTAGTTTAATTGTTTGCAAGTTTTGGGAAAAAATTATTTTGTTTTACATTTTCTTTGTATTTGATGGTCTGACCTAACTGATATTGACGTCATTCTGTGCTTTTGTTTCATTGACGTCATTCTGTGATTTTGTTTTATCGAGAAATTCAATTAAATTGAAATAGAGATTGAATGCAGGTGAATATATAGCTCGATTTAAGCATATTCAATTAAAGGCCTTGGTGCGGCTTCACTATCAACGCGAAAGTCTACGGTAGCGCTGATCTCTGCCTAGAATATTTTGTGTGCAGCTTAGAAATATCAAAAATATTTCTTTTCAGAAAATATTCCTCACCCAGTTTCCATAAAAGTTTTCAAACATACTGTGAAGTATGATGAACGAATTAACTTTTTTGGAAATTAAAAAAAGGATAGATTTTAATTGTAAAATTGCTTTTATCAAATTAAATATTTTTTGATTTTATTCCAATTATCAGTATGATGCACGTAAATGGTTCCTATAGAAAGTTTAAAAAAGGCTGAAGGAGTTTTCCTATAGCCATGGAAATTAGTACTTATATCTTATATGGGAATTTCGAAGAACATCCATAAAGACATATTGACTAATGTGTACCTTAACCTTAACCGAGACAATCAAACCTAGGGTTGATCTGGGTAAGGGGTCACTCAAACACCATGGGTAATATTTTTGCAAACGAACTAGTAGTGGTGAAATTAACCAACTGGTTTGATATTTTAGGTGATTATATGATATTTATTCTGAACTGAATTCTTACAAATTCTTTCAAAAGATTTATACTCGTATGTAGCTTTTTTAATTCTATAACATATTATATAATATACTACCTTATTCCGGTACGCTTTGCTACCCCTTTTGATAAGAATGTTATTCCCACATAATTTTTAAAATTTTGCTGTTACAGTTTTTAAGTTATCCGACAATTAAAATGATCTTTGTATGCCTGCTCTATCAGAAAATAGTAAGCCTGTTTTTGTTCTTGGGTTTCTAGGATGATACTAATTTCCAGAAAATAACAACAAACGTAAGTCATTTTTTATATATTTAGAACAACAAATATTTTCAATTTATAATGAATATTTTTAATTGTACGATTTTATTAGCTATTTTTTTCTGTATGTGTTCTTTAAAAAATTGTAAAATTTCTGTTGAAAAGTTTATACGTTAGAAGTGGAAAAAGTTAAGGTAAATAAATTAAAATTAATAAGTCCACTGTCTGTTAAACCATAATGGTTTGTATACTACTTAGTTCTGATACGTTATTTTCACATAAATACATTTTTAAAATTTTAGGGTATTTTTTCCGCATATTTCTCCATGATCTAACTTAATTCACCAATTTAATTAAAAATACAAGTTGAGCTACTATAATTTTTAATTTTAGTATATTATTTGTTATTTGTTTAAAAATTTTATGCATTTAATTACACAGGTCAACACTAAAAAAGGATTTAGAAAATCATGTTGCATATATTGTAGGTATAGTCATCCCAATCAGCAGGAATAGTTAGGTTTTTTCCCCATCACGTCACATTTTTAACCCATTGAGGACCAAATAAAATAGGGTTCCATTATGAGTTTTTAGGTTATAAAATTTTCTAAGTAATAGATGGAGCAGATTAGTTACTCATATTCTATAGCTAAGACATGGGGCTACAAAAATGCAGCAATAGCCAAGTCTCTAACTTGTCACACTTAGGGGCTATGTCTTTAAAATTGTAAAAATAAAGAAATATTAACCCTGATAAAACCATTAAAAAATTTGTGGTAAGGAGTAGGTGTAAAGGGAAAATTTATATTTGGTATAACAAACAAAAGACCGTAGATCTCAAAAATGGTAAAATTTTTAAAATCGCACTGACAGAAAATCCGTAGCCACCAAAATATGAAAAAAAGTAAAAATACCAATTTAAATAACAGAGTTAACAAAAAGTTATAAGAAAAATATATTGTGACTAAATATAGTGCACAAAATTAAATAAAACATTTTCACGACGCACAGTGATTCGTTTCATTGGCAAAAACACAAACGTAATAATTTTAAGAAATTTATATTTTTCTTATAGCTAATAATATAAGCTTTTTAAAAAAGTATGTCCCATATTTTTAGAAAACATAATCATGCCACTAGAGGGCGCCAAAAATCAGCAGATATATAGCAAAAATGTGTGTATTAAAAAAAAATTAATTTTGATGGTTTTACTTAAATAATTGGTAAAAATATATTTCAACAGTTTTTTTGGTTATTTCTTTTGAAAACGTAAGTCTATAACTTCACCTAAAAACAGTATATTTTATCTTTCTGATTGTTTCGTGTATTATTGTTAAAATTTGTTTAGAAATTTGGATTTCATTAAAACTGAATTTACACGAAAAATATAAAAATTGACTAAATTTGGAAAACTATTTCAAGGAGATTAGTTCATGGATTTTAATTTTTTAAAGCTGATACTATAACTTAATATCTATCATTTTTAAAACAGTGAAAAACGCAACCACCTTTTTCATTAAAATATTTTTGAAGTGAACAATTAAAAAATAAATTTTAATGTGTTTTTATAGTTCTTTCAGCATTTTTTTATGAAGTTAAGCTCAATATAATACAAGTTCTAACAAAATAAGACGTTTGTACTTAATTTCTATTAAAATTTAAATATTTCATACATTTTATATATGACTTTATTTTGTGTTAAAAACATAAAATTGACAAAGTTTGATGAAATATATAAAGAAGATTATAGCATGGTTTTTTAACTTCTTTTTTCTATTTTATTTCCCCTTTTCTCCTTAATAGTAATCAATAAAGAACGGAACCACTTTTTGCTCAGTATTTTTGTAATTTATATTATTAGGAACAAAAAACTAAAATTTTCTGTAAAATTATTCTAGTACAAATGAATGTAAAAATTAATTATATAATTTAAATTTTTAACACATGGTCTTATCTATAGTTAACAGAGCTAAATTTAATTTATTTTAACTTCATTAAAGAGAAATAATCATTTAAAAGCATTTTGCACTCTAATATAACTTTGTCAGTAACATTTGTATATCTTTCATTTACAACCGTGCGTATGAGTAATATATATTATTTATAACACGTATAGTCTAGTATTCCTTACTAATATTTATATTATTAAAAAGATATATATTTCCATAATTTAAAGAACGTTGCCAACTGCAAGTCTATTCAAAAGTTACTTTATATTACGTGTCGTTTTAGCAGTTTTACGCAGTTTTTAGTAAAAAGAATATATGAGAGCTACGATAGTCTTTACTCCGATTAGAAATAAAAATCGCACACATAATTATAGGCATAAAGGTACTAATATGATCAACTTTTAGAATTTTGATTTTAAGTTTGTGGAAAATATGTCATTTTAAAATTTCAGGATGTTTGGGGGGTATAAGAGTCCTTACACCGATTTTTTTTAAACTTCGTATTTTTCTTAATTATTTCAAATTTTATTAGTATACAAAATTTCATAAGTCTAGGATAACTCCTTCTATTTTTGTCCAGTCGTTATATGGGAACGAATCACTGTGCGACGTCCCAATTTTAAAATATGTATGTATATATTTTTTTATTTTTAACTTAATTGAAAAATATATGGATATTTTTTTCTGTATTTAGGATTTAAGAATGTAATATTTTTAATTTTAACTCATATTAAGAAGCAGCAATAGTCTGTCACCAAAGTAGGATTCCATTTTCGTTGATACAATCTCTCAGTAACAGCGTTTTGGTGTAAAAGCTCCCATTGTTCTTCGCTCATTTTTCCTATTTTTTCAGTGTTTTTATCAAATTTTAAAGACTTTTAGGTGCTATTGAGGACATGTTAGAGACATGGCATATTTTACACTTTTGTTGCATTATTCCTTCTCTATAAAATACGGATTTATAATTTGCTCTATATATTACCCACAAAATTATATAACCTAAAAATTCATTTGGTCATCAATGGGTTAAAAGTGTAATGTGATGGAAATGTTTCATGCAACTTCTTTCACTACATTTAGTCTTAGAAGTAATAATTAAACAAAATAATTCAAGATATACATTTTTTATAATTTTTTGCTAGCTTTGTTATTGAAACTTGGATTTTTATTTTTTTCAAACTTTTGGTGTCAATGCGATTTTAAAATTTTACCATTTTGGAAATCTGCGGTCTTTTATTAGTTAATTAAATACAAATTTCTCCTCTACACCCAGTCCTTATCACTTATTTTGCCATGGTTTTATGAGGGCTATTTGAGAAATTCTTGATTTTTACAACTTTAACGACTTCTAGTGGCTATGTTGTACATCTAGGGACAAGTGAGAGATTTCACTAGTACTATATTTTTGTAGCCCCATGTCTTGACTATAAAACATATGTAACTAATTTCCTCTATCTATTACCAGAAAAATTTTATAATCTAAAAACTTCTCAAGGAATCAAATTTTCTTTGGTCCTCAATGAGTTAAAAATGTGACGTAATGAAAAATTTTCATTTGACTTTCTACACTGTATCAAGCCTAAGGAATAATAATTTTGCAGAATTATTCCAGATATAATTTTTTTTTGCGATTTTGTTGACCTGTGTTATTTAGACAATTTATTTTATCTTTTATGTTCTATATATCATCAAGCCATTAATTACCAAATAATTGAGATTATTTGAAACTAAAACGTATTTAAACAAACACATTGTACATTGTACAAACAGCTAGCTTCATAAGTATGAAAAAATTCAAATTAAAAATTTATGTTTAAATAGTTTTAAATTTTTATAGCAAAAATGAACAATAGTTAAAAAGTAAAAACTTATTTTTTGTGTTAAAGTTATAAAAGAAATTTAATCCAATAAATTATTTCAGTTAAAAAATTTTTTTAAATTTCTTTAAATTCTTGTTGTGTATGTTAATATGGTAATGTTAATGTTTGGCTTTTAGTGGGTATGACTATTCAAAAACTATCTGAAGGTAATATTTATTAAGTAATCCTATATCAGTTTATTTTACTGTACTTTATATAAAATTCCAAACATATTTATTTTTCTATATTTAAATATATGCCAGAACATATGTTATTTATGTGTGGGTGTTATTTTGGTAACAACAATTTGTTTAACATTACCAAGAACAAGTAACAACAATTAAATCTGACATAAAAGTTTGATTTTTTTCCGAATTAAAAATTCAGTAATTCTGTTGCAATCAATCAATAGAAATCAGTTGAATTTAGGTCAATATGTAAATAGTTATATATTTTTTCGCATACTTTTGCTCTTTATATTGTTAGTAATGCTTTTGTGTCTGGTTGCTAATAAATCAATAAAATTTCCAGCAAATTTTTCCTGCATAGTTCTATAAAAAAATATTTTATCAGTTTTATAGTAATTAAAAGTTTGAAATTTATTTTAATTTTGTGGTAGAGTTTCTTTTTGTATTTTTATTTTAAATACTTGTTATTAATTAATTTTCTGTTTTTTTTTGTTTTATAAATTTTACCTGATTACAGATTCATTATGTGCTATTTTGTAATTGCAACCTTTTTGCTGTTGACTACTAGAGTTGTAGCATGTAAGCGCTTGTATATGTATTAAAATAAATATTTTATTTCAATAACATTTTAATATACTGAGGTTTTTGAGACATAGACGTAGTTTAAAAATAAGCTAATTTAAATGGATTTTAGGAATTTTATTTTAGGTATTTAAAAATAGCTATTAAAAGCAAACAAATGTTAAACTCAAACAACAAAATTGTTTGTTTGAGTTAAGAAAAAAATTTTTGTATGTAAAGGTACGGTCACATTAGGCAAATGTTTGTTTCAAATAAGTTTGCCCGAACATAAACAAATTTTTTCCAAAGCAATATGAAATTTATTTTATGGTCACATTACTCACATTTATTTTCCCATTTTTGTTTGTTCAAACATACAATAAATATAGTCAAATAGGCAAATAGGAAAACATGTTTTCTCATCGGTCACATTTGAAAAATTATTTGTTTTCAAAAATTATTTCATCAAATTGTCTAAAACAATAAAATTATTTTTATTGAAAATATAATATAGAACATGACAATTTTTTTATTTGTGATGTAGAGCAGCTTCGATTGCTTTTTGGAAAAGGAAGAAGAAAAGGTAAGATAATGGCATAGCCATCGACATAGACTGTTCACGACCATGTGTATTGCCCCCAATACCACCAGCGCCAAGAACGTAAAGATCCCCCTGCTGCCGCCCATTTTCAATACTGTGCCTCATCAAGAGGGCCTCATATTTTCCGTATTTTTCCATTCTTCATCACCTTCTTTGGAAGGTCAACCAGCGACTTCTTAAACACTACCTCCCTAAAATCCTCTGTGATCTTCTTCACATGGCGGACCCATCCGTCACCCTCAACCGACGTGGTGGCCTTCTTCATAGGGTGCTCCGTTCTACGCGTCTTTTCGCCAGCTTTGCCACAGGAAGCAGCAGCACCCTTCGCCCCACATGCATCACTAATAGCCTTAACAGCGACCTCACCACCACTCTCCATCGATTTAAACGATCCCGGCTTGAACCGTTTGTCCCAAGTCTACCTCCAAACTGGACGAAATTAGTTCACACTGTTGCAAAATGGTTGGCACTGACAACATAGCGAAGTCATACTGCAAAAGGTCACATATAATCACGTTTTTGTTACACGGGTTATTCGCAGTTAAAGGAGCCAAAAACAATTTTTTGAATATATCTCGCTTATTATGCATCATATGTGTTTTTACTATATCATCTATAGAATATAAAATTTGCAACAATTTTGCTTAACTAAATTTGTACGTATCATCTTGTAGTGATAGTCCTTTGATTTGCACAATTATGTGCACGAAGTCTTTTCATTTTATTATTGTAATTTTAATCTGTTGCCTCTTTGAAAATTTTACATTTTCGGACACCCTAACTTGAACCACAAAAAATTTTTTCGACAATATATGCAATAGAATATAAGATAGAATTAAAATTGTAACACTTTATTTCCCTGCTACACAAGTTATTCACGGTTGAAGGTGCCAAAAATCAGTTTCTTGCATACATATATCTCACTCATTTTTATGCACCAAACTTGTATGGACAGTCCTTTGACATGCTTAAGTATGTTACCGAAGTCTTTTAATTTTTACATTATAATTTTACTCTTTTGCTTCACTGAAAATTTTACACTTGGATCAGAAAAAAATTTCTTGGCAATATATGCAAAAGAAGAGAAAATATCTTTAGAAGATGGTTGGTATAATATTGCTATATCGTCCAGAAATATAGTTGATACTATAAATCATTAGATATATCATAAAATGCATAAAATGATTTTAGGCACCCTTAGATTCAATAGTAAACATGGCTCGATACAACTATTATTTTTATGTTGTTTTCTTTTACAAAAATTTTGTAAGATCAAATAATTATTTACCCAAAAAATGGGAAAATATTTTCCATTATGTGGTCACATTGTGTTCACATTATGAATATTTTTGTTTGCTATCAAATAATTTTGTTTGCCCAAAATCAGCTGATTTGTTGTTTGCCACACAAAAATATTTTATGGTCACATTACGGCAAAGAAATATTTGTGAGTTTTAGTCAAATGTTTCCCTAATGTGACCGTACCTTAAGTGTAAAACTTTAGATATTTATAATGTTATTTTTCTATTTTTTTTTAATTTCAAGCTTTAAAAAATCTTTATAATTTTAATATATTTAAATTAATTTCAATTAAAATATTCTTTACATTAAATATGGCTAGACGGTTTTAGCTTTAATCGTCATTTTGCATCATAATCAACACTAAAGATTCAATTTCATGTTTGACTTAATATTTACACTCAACGCAAAAACCTTTAACAGGATAAAATTTACATTATATTACCAACAAAAAAAAAAGAAAAACCCAAATCAGCCTCCCACTCATGCATAAACAGTGAAACGCCATTTGGTGTTAAACAGCAACAATAACAACAACAACAACAGACTAACACCAGCAACCAACAACAGCAATATTATCGTGATGACAAGTGTGAACATTCTCATAATCACTGACCAAATAATAAATAAACAGAGAAACAAAAGCCGGGAAATTTTTAAATTCAAACATATTATAAAATTACAACAAGTAATATGTGGCCAAAAGTACCCAGCAGTTCTAGAGACTTTTCACGAACTAATTACTTTAGAAAAAATATTTTAAGGGAGATACTTTATCGTTCTATATATATTATAAAAATATAATCAGTTGGCTATTTCACACGTTTTGTGTTCTTTATAAGACAAATAGAGCAAAAATTATATACGGTTATAAATGATTAATTCCCTTCAGAATTGTAGGGTTTTCACATACACACAGTCTCATATTACTTATATACTCACTCTCAATATATAGCAACGCTCACGTTCGTTTGAAAATGAATACATTTCAACGGAAGGCATAATTTACCATAATTTTCAAGAGAGAATTTAAATGAAAAATGAAAATGCAAATGAAAATAAAAAATTTACAAAACAATATAGTTACTCTGGTACACACAATGAAAGGTTGTTAAACTGTAAATACTTACACATATTTATATATATTTGAGAAATTTTACATATAGTACTGCTCACGTACGTCTACAATTTAAACTATAATAACAAAATTAACAATGGTAATGCAGAGGTTCTCTGCATATTAATTTTTTTTTTTTTTTTGTAAATTAAGTCAATAAAATTTTTAATTAATATATAAATTTTTTTTTTTTTAAATTAAAATTGTATTATTTAAATGGATTTACAGAAGATTATAAATCCATTAAACTTATTTGCAATTAAAGTTTTAGTAAGGAAAGAGGAATAATGTTTTTTTGGGTCATAAGTAAATAAGGAGTGTGAATATCTTAACATACATATATAAAATTCAATAATTTGGAAGCGGTTAATCTAAGAGTTTTGATTGTTTTTTTATTTAATTGATATTATACTACAGATCACAGAAAAATATACACTTTATATTTCCAGCCACTACTTATGAACTGGTAGACCTTTTTTGGTAACCCTTCCATTAGAGATTTGTTAGTTGTTTCAGTCACTTTTTTGGAACAGTCTACCCATCTGCTTTTAAAATCTTCGATATTTTGGGATACCTCTTTTGTCCTCTTGGACCATCTTTTCACAAAAGCCCAATATCTCTTCACTGGCCTTAGCTACGGACAATTTAGAGGATTGACCTCTCTTGGTACAAAAACTATGTTATTGTTTTAGTACCACTCCAGAGCTTTCTTACGTAGAGACATGATGCCAAATTGGATCAAAAATATTGTATTCTCTTATGAAAGGAAGAATATTTTTTTTCAAACTTTCTTTGATATATTTTTCGGTATTTGTAAAGCTTACTACAACAAATGACTTGCTTATTTTGCCGCAACTGCATAAATCTTGCCAAACTAGGAATTCTTTAGGAAATTTCATCAGCGTTTCAGTCCTCAACTTATTTTTAACATATTCTCGAGCATCAGCAACATAAAAATTTTGACCCGGAAGCTGCGAAAAATGTGCCAGTTCGTCGTTCTTTATACAACATGACTATTTTTTGTATGAAATTTGATTTTAATTTCGGTGTCCTATTCTTGGCCTTTAGTTTTTTTGCAGCATTCCAGTCCGGAACTTTTTGGACTTTATATGTTTTCAACTCTGCATTAGCTTTAAATTTTCGGACCAAATTGTCAGAGCACTGAGCTAACCGAGCTGCTTTTCTACCAGATGTGTTTGGAGTTCTTTTCAATAGGCTTTCAATTTTCTTGGCCTTCCCAAGATCATGTGGAGCTTTTTTCTTCCCGAACTATGTTTCCTATCAATGGCCGAATTCTCCTGAGACTGTTTAAAAACCTTAAAAACAGTTTGGCAGCAGATATTTAATTCTTTGGCCAAATACTTGTAGGTCCAATTTGAATTTTCTTTAAATTTTTTAATAATTTATAGCACGTGCACCTTTTTCGTTTCATTTTGATCAAACTCTCAACAAATCAACATGGTTGTCATTAAACATAATAACTGACATATTTTTCAAAAAAATGTTAAATATTGCTTCGGAAAAAAGTTATGAGATTTTTTCGATCGCACTTCTTAACTACCCAGCAAAAAACGATGAAGTTCTTCCAAAAAAAATCATTTTCACAACTTCAAAAGTGTAACAAAGTGCATATATTAAACTTTTTTGGAAGTTCTTAATAATTACTTCCAAAAAAGTGAAAATAAATCAATTTTTAGCGGGAAAAAATGGCAATAATTTATAACAAAATTTAAATTTTACAAATTTTAAAACATTTGTGTTATTATTTAATACGGCAAAAACAAAATTTTTATTAAAAAATTGTACAAACATAGTTTTAAGAGAAGTTCTTCCAAGGCAATGAACTAGAAGTATAAATGAATAACATCCTACCAATGACAATCATGGGTTAAAAAAAGAACGTCTGCAGCTCTTTTTCACCACTAAGTACTTCCTTCCAATGACAACACTGGGTATGTTAGATTTTTATAAAATTATTATAAGAGTTAAAATATTAAAAATAAAACAAACTGCTCTTTCCAAACGCATCTATTAGGAATTAAGTTTCTCTTAATGTTTGTATATTTATGTGATAAAAATTATTAAATTATTTTTCATGTATGCGTATGAGTAATATTAATAAATTATAATTTGTGAAAAATAACGAATTTTTTAATTTTATGGATGCAATAGCTAATGTTTTCTTTGGATGGTGGGTTCATCTCAAATTTATAATATTATTATCAATTATTCCCTAAAGGCTTTCGCTGTAATAAAAATAGCTTAATTATTTTTTATTGCACGGGAGGTACCCCGATCGAAAAATAAATTTTGCTTTCCAGACTTCTTATTTTGAAAAAAATCAGTTAATCGGTTTAGCTGTCTATAAGGTAGAAACAAATACAGATTAATTTATAACTATATATGTATGCATATAGTTATACATACATATGTATATACATATGTAACTACATATGTATGTTGTATCCTTGTAGCGTTTTTTGTCAATTTTTTTTTTCACTATTTTACTGTGTACTAAATTTCATAACTCCAGAAAAATTCTTCCTATTTTGGCTCTATGGATCTTTAATTAAACATCATAAGTTTCTCTACACGCAGAGAAAAAATATCCTTTTGGTGACCATAAACTAAGAGCAACATATTTGTAGTATATGATTACTAGGGGGCGGAATTATATGCATTTATTTTTGGAAAATATGCACCTATAAAATGCACTTAAAAATTCAAAATATACCCTAAAAAATTAAAAAATATGCATTTATTTTTATAATATTTGTTAAACAAAAATAAAAAAAATAATTTGTTCTATAAGAAAAAGCAAAAATCAGTCTATCTTAAGCTAAGAAATGCAGTAAATTTTGTATTTTTAATAGTTAAAGCTATGTTTTAAAAGATCAATACTAATTATTTGTTCTTTTTAAAAAAATTAAGTGAAATTGAGTTTAATACAACCTTAATTAGATAGGTTTTAGTTTATATACACAAACATATATTTTACTAAGTTGTCAAATGTAAATGATTATCTATTTCGGCGGACATATATCCTTCAACGTCAATAGAAGTGATAGGAGCGTATTTGAATAAGTGTAGTTCAGAAGAAGAGTATTCTTCTAAACACGAAACATCATATTAATTTTCTGAAATCATTTTTTTTTTATATAACAGCTTGCAACTTTAACTCAGCAACGGGGCCTTCTGCAACTTCGATTTTTGCAATATCACTATCTATTAAGTTGATTTGAGCACTTAATGAATCGAAACCCTCTAATTTAGTATTAGTTTCAGAAAAAAAAAAAAAATAAATAAATCTAAACAAGAATTTCATTGAATGAAAAAAATGTTTGAAACGAAAAAAAGGTATGAATAAAATATTTTTACCCTTCTGAGGGCTTAGTTTGTCGAAACGACTAACTTTTATTAAAAATATTTTAAGACGAATCATTAACATGAAAAACAAAACAATGAATTAATTTAAAAAAATAATAGCAAAAATTCTTAAATAATTTCCGTTGTTTTCAAAATATTAAGCAAAAACTGAAAAGATCTCAATATTTGTACTTTTTCAGGGATAGTGTTACATAAGTACCCTTTATGTTAGTTGTGCACAAAATTTTAAATAGGCAACATATGTTTTTTTAAATGTGTGCATACTATAATTGTTCTAACCAAAATAAAAAGTAAACAAATAAATGTTTTTGCATACTCTGTGAATATTTCAAATTTGTGATACTTTTTTGCATCTTTTTACAGTATACCTTAGTAGTTCAGTGTTTTTTTATTTTTTATTTTTATTTTTTTCTAAAATGTACACTATTGTTATAAATTTACCTGGATGTAGGATATTTTCGACATTTTTACGAGTCTTGGCTGTTATATTGGGAGTAGAAAACAGTCGATAAGACATTTGTCGCTAAATTAGATCCTTACGCTGTTTTTAAGGGAATTTTATAAAAAAATGTTTCTTTAATTATTTTTAACATATTTTTTAATAAACTATTAATATAATTAATGTTTAGTTTGATGAAGAAAATGTTGAGCAGCGCCGATAAGTCTTGATTTAGTGTGACATTTAACTGCATATTTGGTCGAAAATATCGATCGTGTCCTTAGGTTTTATTATAGAACTCATATGATGAAGACGATCTGTAATCATTAGTACTTTATAATATGGCTTTATTCAGTCTTCGGAATACCTTTTCTATTTGATATAGAAAATAGAGCTTAATCATCATCATTGTCTAATATGACAAAAAAAAAATATACTTATGTGTTGTTAAAATTATTTCTGGAAGTCATATTGTATTTATTTTCCCCCAAAAAATATATTCCACACTATAGCAACAAATATTAAAAACTGTATATTTATATTTATTTATATTTACTACATTACTTTATTGATAAAAGTTCAAAAAGTCACGCTAAGTGCTTCGTTAGTCGTTTCGACTAACAAGGCTGCTTAAAATATTAACTTCCAGACCGCTCACAGCAACATACGTCTGGAGATATACCAAAATTTTCAAAAAAAAATATGCAACGAATGAAAAATTATTTTTTGAACAGTAAAGATATTTATATTGTTTTCGGTTGCTTGCATTTTACCTCAAAATAAGAAATATCAAAGTAAGATTTGTAACGAAAAAAAAAAAAAAAAAAAAAAATGCAAAATATGCAATATTAGGCAAAATATGCAAAAATATGCATTTTCACCAAAATGTGCACTAACAAATCGATGCCATTTTTAGTAAAATGTCTGATTCGGATAGATAACAACACAAGATCATTTTTAAATGCTCAAAAAAAAAAAAACATGCATTTGCATATAAATCCGCGCCCTAATGATTACAGTTCAAAATTAGTATATTTGTACGTAATTATTATTATGATTCCATTTTATAGCTTTTTCATCATTTGATGATTTGATTTAATAATTTGTAGAACTTTTTCTTATAATATTACTTCCGATTTCATCATGTTTTTATAATTTAATAATCCTATTTTATCATATATATAAACAAATTTTATCATGTTATAGGACGCTTTTATAATAACGTAATTTAATTATATTTTGTTATAATTCCATTGTAATACATTTTGATTCCATTTTGTCGTATTTCGATTTCATGTAATCGTATTATAATTCCATTTTGTCATGTTGTAATTCCAAATTGACATGTTCTAATTCCATTTTATCATATATATAAACCAATTTGATTATATATAATAGTATTTTATCATATATATAATACTATTTTAACATATATATAATTCTATTTGATCATATATATAAACTCCCATTTTATTATATATATATATATATATATATATATATATACTCCCATATATTCATATTTATATTAATTTGTACCACCATATGTGGTACATTCATAATATTGACTATAAACAAACTTTGCCAATTTATATTTATTCATATTTTAACTAAATGAAAATTAAAATATTAAATACTATACTAACAAACTACTGAATTTATACACAAAAATGTGTATTCAATAGTTACACAGAAAAAAAAAAGAATTATGATTAAAGGTAAAAATTCAATACTTGTGTGAAATTAAATCATAGTCTAAAACAAATATTCTATATTTGAGGAAAACATAACACTTTTCAAAAATAAACATTCAACAGTTGTGCAAAACAAAATATGGGTTAAAAGCAAATAAAAATATTGGCTTAATGGTTTAGAATTAACTAAATGGTTGTGGAATTGACTAAATTTTTGGATTCTTCATAAAATATAGCTTCATATAGAAATATTTAAATACATACCATAGCTGTAACTTATGAATGAAATAAAAAATGAAAATACTTTTTATTTCATTTCCATTTCTTATTTCTAATTAAAAATATTTGTTAATCCATCTATTAACTTTTAAATAAAAATATTAAGGATTTCTATTTATACTAAAACAATTGAATTTATTATAAAATTGTATCTGATTGAACAAAATAAATTAAAAATTAAAATATTTTATTTAATCAAAAGAAAAACAAACATTTTTTTATAAGAAGATATGGCCAGCTTATACGCTCGTATTAATATATTTTAATAAGGGTTTCCCGCCTTACAAATAATCAAGTGCCTTATCTATAGATGAAATGTTCGGGTAGGGGGAAGTCAAGTCCCCTACAGTAAACCCCACCTACGGTTCTTTCATTTAGCTTAAACCCTTAGCAAATTCAGCAGTTCCAATAAGGGAGGGGGATTTAAAACCGGTTTCGCAGACAATCAAGATAATATTATGCAAGCTTTGTTATCTAAATTCATCGCCAGAAAGTAAAGAACAATATCGGAAAGTAAAATCCCCTAACTGAACATAGGTCCGACAGACCACTTTTTTGTCAAAACAATATACAGTGGTGGCCACGAATTTAAGACACGACATTTCACTTATATATTTCTGATAATTTTTACATCTTATCGAACAAATTTTAGATCCATGTTATTTTTTAAAGATCCTAGTAATGTTATGAAAAAAAATCAACAATAGTTTGTTACCTATATTTAGTTTCCAATTTTTATTTACATATTATACAGATTAATACAAGTTTAAGCCTGGTCATGAATTTAGGACATAGGCAAAATAAAAGTTAATTCACAAAAGTAAAGCTCAGCTTCATAAAACAATATTAGTATTTGGTGGGAAATCCTTTATTTTGAATCACAGCAGCGCATCTCCTGGGTAAACTTTCAACTAAGGCCATACAGCGCTCCTTTGGAATGGCATACCAAGCCTTTTGAATTTCTTCCCATAAATCAATCAAATTTTTTGGCTTTACTGCTCGTACATGCTCCTCAACATCATTCCACAAGTTCTCAATTGGATTGAGATCCGGGGATTGAGCTGGCCATTTCAGAACTGCGATATTATTTTCCTCTAAGCAACTCTTCACTAGGCGTGAAGTGTGCTTAGGGTCATTATCATGCATAAATTTCCACATTAGAGGCATGTTGTCTTCAGCGAATGGTATCATGATGCTTGTCAGTATGTTTTTGTAAATATGCTGGTCCATTTTATTGATAATCTTCTGAATGGGACCTACACCATGCCAGGAAAATGCTGCTCACACCATGACATTTCCACCACCATGCTTAACCGTTTTAAGGGTGTACTTTGGGTGATGCTCCAGGTTTGGAGGACGCCATACGTACTGTTTTCCATCAGAACCAAAGCGACAAAACTTCGACTCGTCGCTCCAAAGTATATTTTTCCAAAATGTCATCGGCTTATTGAGATTTTCTCTTGAAAACGCTAGTCGGGATTTAATATTTTTTTTTTGACACAAGTGGTTTACGTTGTGCAATACACCCACGTAAGTTCTTCTCATTCAGACGTCTTCTTATTGTCCTGGACGATATATTAATACCAAAATCCGATGAAATCTCATTTTTAATTTTACTTGAGCTCTTGAAAGGATCTTTAGCAGCTGATTTATAAATTAAGCTATCCTCCCTGGGTGTAGTTTTTCGGGCTCTAGGGTGCTGTTTGACATTTTTGGTAGTGCCATGTTGCTTGATGTGTTCCAGTGCATTGTAAATCTTGGATCTGGAACATTTTAGTAGCTTGGAAATTTCCATTACTGTTTTTCCATCAGTATTCATTTGTTGGATCAATTTTCGCTCGGCATCCGAACTCCAAGTACCTCTGGCCATTTCTAACTAAATATTTTGATGTATTCTAACATTAAATGGAATAAAACATTCATTACTTACCTTTTAGCTTCAAAAAACACCAAAAAATCACTTAAAAACCAAATATTTCTTATATGTTTTAAATTCGTGACCAGCTTCAAAAGCACGTTTTTACGAAAATATAATAAAAACAGCAACAAAATGTATACACAAACAAAACCAAATAACGGTAATTGATCTTAACATTACAGGGTACACTGAAAAATTAACAAAATCTAATTTTATATTGCAGGGTTGTAATAATTATCACAACTTAGTTCGTTACATGTCGTGTCTTAAATTCGTGGCCACCACTGTACATATATTTTTCCCATTGAAAATTGTATTCATATCAATTTCTAATAGGTATACGTCAATTAATTTAATAACTAATATCACTTTGTTTTCCGACTTCCTTTAAAATATATTGACTATATATTTAGCCAGATTTAAAAAAATACGTAATTTTTTAAACAAAAAATGCCTATAGATTTTTTTTTTCGAATTGGCAAATTTTGTCCAGTTCAGCGTACTGACCAGGATTAAGCCGAGATATTTTGCGTGATCCTAGTGAGAATCCATTCCAGAAACTCGTGTAAAGGTAGCTATAATTATGTTTCAAATACTATTGAGACCAAACAACTCATATTATGCTAAGTAAATTAATGTAAAACTACAAAGCATCTGTTGGGATTTTATAAAGCGAAACAATTTTGAAGAGTTTGAATCTTATAGAATATTTTTTGGAATTGCGGAATTTTAGTTAAAACATATTTTTAATAAGAAATAAAAATGAGAACTTTTAGCTACTTATACTAGAAAATATGAGTTTCGTCATTGAATTCCCCTTTGCTTAACAAAAGTTTAATTAAACAATTTATTATTTTTTCTAAGTTTTATTTTTTTTCTAAAATTTCTCGTGTGTTCCTTTTTCTATGACTATTAAATGTTCTAAGTATTACTAAAAACGTCCTATTGCTTATTTCTTTATTTTGACGCATCATCGATTTTTCTACTTCAGTATATAAATAAATGTTTAAATTTAACACCTGTTCATTTACTTTTCTAACTAAATTACTGTTATCTTTCATTTTGACAATATTTTAAAATAAATATTTGAAATTCTGTCCCTTCTCCTTAAGTAGGCAGTCTTTTGTCGCTACGATTTTTTTTTTTTTAACTCATAGTAATTTTTGCCACCTAATTTCTATGAAGGTGTCTGTCCATGCTGTTTTCAATTATACACTTAAAATACTCTTAACAGTGCCAGCCAGCTAACAACCATCCTCATTATCAGGGCCACCCATCAGTCACAGCGTCATCAACACCCACAAGAGACATTTTTTTTTTTACAAAATAAAAGCAGCAGGAACAGTAATTTTTTGTTATTTAATAAACTTAATTTGTTGCGCATTCATGGATGTCCGGCCTCATTTGTTGCCACCTTTTTGTTTGTTTTTGTTAATACAGCTAATGTTGTTGCTCTTTATTTGTGAATGATTTTGTGCTGCTTTTTGTACCTTGTAATGCTTCAACAATTTCTCTTTACAGATCCTTTTGTTATAAATAATAACAAATAACCGGAGAATGAATAACATGGACAACATTTATACAAACACACTCACAAACAATACTTACAACCAGAAACATTTTATTAATCGTATTAATATTTGTTATATAATATAAATAGCAAAAAAAAAAAAAAAAAAATAACAACAATAATATTATTAAGAGTAGCAACAGCGACAACATCAGTAACAGAAGGGGACAAGATAAACATTGTTATGTGAATTGTTAAGGGATAACTTATGGATTGTTTTGTTCACTGGTGACAGGGTTTTTATGATATTTAGTGTATTTTGGATAAAATGAAAATTATAAATCAGAAAGTATTGGTGACAAGAATTTAAGTCCTCATATATATAAAAATTTCTACAAACTTTTAGATGTTTAGAATAGTGAAGTTCTATTTAGTTTATTTAGATCTTTTAAGGATTTAATTTTTAATAATCGGTTGTTTACAATCAGTTTTATGTTAAAGATTTTCTACGGAAATCGATTATTGTTTTGTTATTTTAAAAATTGATTTTACTCTGTATTTTGAGAATTCTGAACACTTTTGACAATTTTAATATCTTTTTTTTTTGTGACAGCATCTGAGAAAATGCTATAAAATTAAGTTGTTCATCAAAAATTTTGCTTAGATTACTACTAATTAATTCCTGTCTAAATTTTTGTGAAACATTGTTTTTTGAATTTGGCAAAATTTGAGTTTTAATTTTGATTTGTACACATTAATAATAACTTTAAATGAAAGCTAAAAATTCAAATTAGGTACAATTACTTGCAGCTGAAAATTGATATTGAAAAAAGATAACAAATTAAGTTACTTTTTTTAGTAAAAAAAAAAAACAAACCAACTCGATTTGAAAATCCAATTAATCGATTTGAAAATCGAATTAAAAAGTTGATCATAAAATCTATTTTTGGCTTTGTTTCCCATTTAACCTATTTCCGACCGCTGTTGCATTTTCGCATCAGTAACTTTAACATTGCCTAATTAACTAAATATGCAGTTAATGCTAATGTTTTTTACAGTTATTATTAGATTAATATGTTGTCTTAAAGATAAGAGAAAAAAAAAAACGATTTTTTTTATAAATAGGCTGTCCAAAATTAGTTGTTAAAGCCACACGGATCGCCTAAAACGTTAGTGTTGCGAAAACGCATCAATGGTCATTTCGGCGATATTTTCAAATATGCTTTCCGAAAAAGTGCTTCCCATAGCATAGGTGCATTCTAAAGGTAAATAGCTTTAAGTTTGAGGTAAAAAATTTTCAAAATGTTGTTCAGAAAAATTTTCCGGGTCCAAAAATGGAACGATTTCTGAAATTTTCAAGGCCCTGTTTTTCGGAATGAAATATATCTAGGCGTTTAAATCTTCTTAATTTGTTATCACAATCACAAAAACAAACTTTGTGCCAAATTTTGTAAAGTTATCTCAACGGAATCGGGTAGTGGTCGGAAATGGGTTAATGACGTTTTTTGTATTTATTTTTTTGTTTGTATTTGGCGTTTTAAAATTTTTAATGATTTTTTTGAATTGTAGATTTTTGTAGTTTATTTTAGCGATTTTTTTGTATTGTAACGTATTTTCTTGTAATTAATTTTTATTAGGTATTTTTGCGATTTTTTATTTTGACAATATTTGATTTGAGTTTCCTTTTTGTTTAATTAATAGATGTTTTATAATTTAGCGATAATTTTTCGGAATTTATTATAAAGTTGATTGTAATTAGTCTATTTTTCTTATTATTATTACTATTTTTTTAAGAATTCGCACTTTTTTGGCATTTTTTTCAAGCAATTTTTTGTATATGGCGGTTTTTTAATATACATATTAGTGATATTCTTTAATATGCACAATTTGGAAGTTTTGTGATTATAATATATATTTACCTCTTTACATTTTAGAAATGTTTTCTTATTTCACTATTTCTTTTTTTTTTCTTTTTTTCGAAATTTGTCGTTTTTGAGTTTTTTAATTTGTACTTTTTTATATTTTTTAAACCATTTTTTGCGTAATTTGACGTTTTTAAATTGCTTAAGAAATTTTTTTGGGAATTGTTTATTTTTGTAGTTGTAGGTTATTTTAGCGATTTTTTTTTTGGTACTGTAGCGTATTTTTTTGTAATTAATTTTTGTTAGGTATTTTAACGTTTTTTTTTTTTAGTTTAACAGTATTTGATTTGAGCGTTTTTTTAATTAATAGATGTTTTATATTTTAGTGATCGTTTTTCAGAATTTATTATAAATTTGTCTGTGATCAGGATTTATCTTTTTAAAATTACTTTTTTTTGTATGTTTTTAAGCAATTTTTTGTAATTTGGCTTTTTTTTAATTCCTTTGTATTATTTTTCTTTTGTAATTCGGAAATTTTTTAATTGTTTTGCTGAACTTTTTTTTGTAACTAAGGAATTTTTCTGTAATTTAAAGATATTTCTCTGATTTGGCGATTTTTTTCTTTTTGGTATTTTAAGCAATTTTTTTAGGTTTAGTTAATTTTTGGTAACTTGACGACCTTTTAGTATGTCACAAAATTTTTCTACTTTTGAAATTTTTTTAATGTCCGTAGCAAATATAAAAAATCGTTGAAACAAATAATTTCAAAAAGAAAAAAAAAAAAACAAAAAACAAAAAATATAATAATAATAATAAAAACTAGAAATTTGTCTCATATATTCTTGAAATATGAGACAAATTTCATCCACTTTCAGAATGAATACTATTGTAGCTAATTTAATTTCTTATTTCTAAGTTAATAATTATACAAAAAAGTATCATTGGATAAAGAAAAAAGATTCTGTCTCATTTAGAACCATTTATTCTTAATTTTATGCTTAAAAAATTTATTATGGAAAATTGAAAAAAGTACCATTCGAAGAATTAAAAAGTACCACAGGACCTTAATTTCATGTTTATATTTGCAAGAAAGTTAAAAAAGTACCATTAGAATAATGAACCAAAATGTTCCTTAATATTTACTCCCATAATGGATTTCTTATTTAATTAGAACCATATTAGGTATCTTTTACAGCTGTAAGTTTGTTTTGGAAAATATTAAAAAAGTACCTTTTTAAGCAAAAAAACAAAAACAGTACCAAGTTCCATTTTCCGTCTTAGAACAGGTTGGATAAACTTTAATTTTATAATGGCTCTATGTGTTTAAATCACATTATTTAAATCTACCCTAAATTACTTACAAAATATATTTTGCAAAAAGTACTTAATTATTTCCCCGGATTTGGTCATACCTACCTCTTGGTGTTTTGTAAAACTAAATAACCCTAACAATCCTTCAAATTTTATCAAAATTTTTTCTATGTAGTTTTCCCTTTTTGTTACTTTTTTCACCCCCGTGGATATAGCTGGAATTGTATTTCAATTAATTTCAAAATAATATGTGTACGTCAATAAATAAATAATATTTTATGAAATAGTACCAAAAATAAGTTATTAATCTATCTATATATATAAAAGAGTAATGACTGAGTGATTGACTGACTGATTTACTTGGGGATTCATCATCGCACAGCCCAAACGGTTAAAGCTAGAAAGATGAAATATGGACTGTGGATTGGTCTCCTACTGAATAGATCCAGACGGGATTTTTGGAAATTCGAATGTTTAGGGTGTAAAAAATGATAAAAATGGGTAAACTCGGTAAACTTATATCTCCTAAACTAAAAGAGATACAAAAAAGTTAAATAATTATCGTTATTATTTAAAAAATTATCGGATAGGTGTCTGGTACTTTTTTGTAATTCGGCTCTTTTAGAAAAAAAAAAAAAAAAAAATTAGTAAAAACTTTAATTTGGTACCTATTTAGAACTCTATCTAACTTCTAATCCAGTAAGCACAGAAATAAAATGTGCATTAAATTAGTATCTTATCGAAAATTGGCGTATACAATTTTGGTACTTTTTGAAAATTCGAGCGTTTAAGGGGTAAAAATCGTACCTGATTTTGGTACCTTTTTCAAAAATATTTTTCTTTTCTTTTAACTGACATGAATATATGTGAATATATTAATATTAGAAATTCATTGGAATACAAACTTTGTTAGATCCAGGGGGAATAAAAAGTACCAAAAAGGAGATTATATAGGGAAATTATATTTTATTCAAATTAAATAATGCATTTTTTATTGTATTAAACCTAGAAACATGAACTTAAGTACATGTAGTCCTAAGTTATTGAGAATTTAGAGTAGGGGATTTTGTGGTACTTTTTCATTCTTCTAATGGTAATTTTTGAATTTTCTACAAAATTGAACCTAGAAAAATGAAATTAAAGATACATGGTCCTATGTGGTTAAGAATTGAAGAGGTAAACTTTGTGGTACTTTATCGTTCTTCCAATGGTACTTTTTGAAATTTCAATAATATTGAACCTACAAATATGAAATTAAAAATATATGATGCTAAGTGAGTGGTACTCTTTTGCTCTTCTAATGGCACTTTTTGAATTTTCTTCTATATTTAATCTAAGATCATGAATTTTAAGATATATGGTCCTAAGTGAATAAAAACCCATAAGAGGATACTTTGTTATTATATTTCTCTTTGAATTTTTTGTAAAAATAATTAGCTTTCAAAAACAAAATTAAAGATGTATTATTATTGGTCACATTCTTCTCTACTAAAACATAACAATAGAAATAATTTGTTAGTTTTTGAACCTTCGAACGTTAAAGTAAAATGTAAGAAACTGGTAACAAATATTTAAAAAGTTTATTGTACGTAATGCTGAGAGAATACCAATATTGTAACTGTTTCTACAGGAGATATGAATCATAATTGAATTTTACGGATTTCTTAACTTTTGGTATTTCATTTTTTTTTCTAAATAAAAGAGCTACCAAGTTTTTATCTGATCTTTGTAGGAGTACTGCAAAATCGTGTTAAATGCTATCTATGTAAAAGTAAATCCGTATTTGTTAGTCTGTCTTTTTTTAATTTTATTCCAATGCTTTTATTTTATTTCAATACAATGGGGTAGCCAAGCGCACTGTGTTTATGCTATTAGAAATATAGTTCAAAAATTTATAGTTATAAAATTATAAATTAACACAATTTGGATTTATAATATAGTATGGATTTTATTAAAAAATCTACGCTAACGAATTAGCGGGTATACTGCTCGTATGTAATAAAAAGTACCAAATTTATATTTATAATTTTTAATATGAAAATTTTTGAACATACAAAAATAAAGTTTTTATCCGTTTTCTCCCTTATAGGAAGGAATGCTAAATAATGCGAAAAAATATATTTTTTTTTTTTTTATATTGGGGGCCTTAAAAGGTCAAAAATTATTATATACGTTTTTAAGATATATATCTCTGCTATATGCAGTCGATTTAATAATTTTAGAAATTCAGGTGCATTTCCGATGTTATTATGTTATATAAAATATCTTTATGTTATCGAAAACGTCCAAACACGACATTTAATCGCACGGATAGAAGGAAATTGTTACTTCTGCTCCCCTACCTATGTATAAGAAACCAAAATGTATAAACAGTGAAAACTTTCTTGAAAGGTCCTTCAATTATAATTTATTAAAAAAAAAGAAAAAAAAAAAAAAAAAACATATTTAAAATAAAAGCTACCACCACATATTGTTAACACATCTATAAATAAAACAAGCAATAAATTTCATTTGACATCATTAAAAAAATGTTTTTTTCTTATTTTTTTTTTTAATCAAAACCCACACTCACACTTGGCTTTAAATTAAACGTTAAAATATATTTTTTTTTATATTAATTCATTATACATATTTTTCTGAAGTATTATTTTATTAAGTCTTTAACCATTTATTTTACTTTATTTGTGTTGATTAAATGTCTGCTTTAATCATTTCAGTTCGCCCATAAATTCAATCATCTACTTGTGTGCGTATATATATTAGTATGCTTTTGAGACTTTTGTACATTTTGCCAGTTTTATTAATTTAAATTAATTTAAACATTTTTTATATTCATTAAAATGTTAATTTCCCAGAGTATTGTTGTCATTAATGTCACCGTGTCTACGCATCTCATTTCACTTCATTTTGTTACAGATTGTTGCGTTAATAAGTAATAATAGCAAAATGCCAACTAGTAAAAAGCAAATGACATTAATGCCAAGCACATGGATGTAGATATCCACATATATACAAGCTTATATATAAAACACACACTCATACAAGAGAGTGAAAATTAAAATAATACCATTGGCCATTTATGTTATTCCTTTTGTTGTTGCTGTTGCTATTGCTGCTGCTGTTGTTATTGTTGATTTAGCTTTATTTTATTTCGGTTTAAGTGGCCAAATAAGTGTCACGTATTCTAAGAATTAAAATCAAGTCAGCCAGGCCAACATCATGCCTCAAACGAATTTGAACAATCGCTTCAAACTAACACAAACCAGCCATGTTGAAATGATTTATTTGATGACATACAAATGACGTATCGCTTGTTTTACTTAAGTTTTAACTTCATCTTTTAGCTGAAGCTAAAACAACATAAAATGTCAAAAAAGATTTTTTTCTTGTCTTATTTTGCCTTATTCTCCCTCCGTAGTTCCTTTTCTCAAATTAGTTTGTATGCATGTACAATACTACAACGATTAAGAGGTTAATAAAATGCTATTTGAGTTGGACAAATACATTATGTCATAGAAGAGAATGAGGAGAGAGTAAGATTACGTTGAAATTAAGACATTGTTAAATTGATATTTATTTCAATTGAATTGATTTAAATTTATTGAGTGAATTTTTTATGATTTTTTTTCATTTTGTTTTTTTCATGGGAGACCAGACATTTTGTTCGTGACTATAAGGCGTTGAAAAGATTTTAAATGATTTTGAGAATTTATTATATTTATTCTTAATGAAGGCTAAAACAATTAGTTTTAAAGTTAAATAAATTAAATCATTTAAATTAAAAGCTTTATTAATGCAAATAATAAGAGATTGTTAAAGAGTTTATTTCAAATGAAATAGAAATTAATTGTTCGCTAGAAAATTGTTAATGAGGACTAAATTTTTATTTCTTTTATATATTCCCTAAGGATGGCAACTATATTTTAATGTTTGTATTTAATATTTAATAAATAGCAGAGCATTTCTTTCGAAGCAGAAATTAATATATTTGGTAGATTATTTATTACATCAATAGGGAAGTAATTCTAAGTAAAGGTATACAGAAAAAATTAAATTTCGTATTCCATTACTAAATTTATAAAACCAATAATATTTTTTACAGAAATCGGACCTATCACTGAATTAGTAAAATCAAACATTCAAATTCGTAAATATTTTATTGAAAAAAAAAAAAAAAAAAAAAAAAAAATTTTTTTTTTCTTATTAAAATAATTTTACTATTTATAAATTTAAATTTTTAAAATTCTCACAAATTTTTACAACCTTTTTATTTAAAACAATAAAAATAATATTTGGTTTTTTATCAGATTTTCAAACAATATTTATTTTTGAAACAATAAAATGTTTAATAAGATTTTATTATTATTTTTCTTTTTTTTTTGCAAATAATACGTTTTTAATAATATTGCAAAATAAATACAAATACATACATAATATTCTATTTTAAGAACTAATTAAATGTTGGAAAAACAAAACGTTACACCTTGGAGCCATCTTTCACGATTCACCAAAATTCTAATTGATCTAAAAGAAAGAACGTTATTAAAATTTAAAGCTTTTATTGAGTATAACTTACTGTAAATGAAAATATGACTGATCCGTTAATTTTTTAGCTATGAATACTCGCTTTACCAAGCGTATATCTGTGAGTATAAATAAACAAATCTGGATAAATCTATAAAATATACGTATGCATAATATTACACTGTCGGACAAAATAAAGTGCTGTTTTTTACTCTTGATATTTATTTCTTAATAATTGCCTTCTAGGTTTATAATGTTCTACTTTTTTGGTGTCCAGGTATTTGTCGTATTATATTATTTAAATTAATATACAAAAGAAGAAGAAAGTGTTGTGTTGGTCATGGATTTTGTGCGACAAAATAAAGTGACACTTTACTTAACATCTTAAATTTGGCTTCCAATTTTCGAATTTTTTGATGAAAGGCATTTGCTTGGAAAGTGCTAAATTTTAATATTCTATTCATTAAATTCTATTCAAATTATTATTACATTTGAAAAATAAGGATAGATCCGACCATATTATCAGAAAGTCTTCGACCACAATCCAGTAAGATTTCTTAATTCCAGATAGAGAAAATTAAGAAAGATTAATGTAATTGTCTTAAAAGTGCAGCTTTTTAGAATCTGAGCCAGAAAAAAAAAAAAAAAAAAAAAAAACATTTCATTATACAAAATTACAATTTAGAATAAAAATAATAAGAAATTGAGGGGTCAGAAACCCTAATACTGCGAAGTAAAATCGTCGCTATATCGCAAATCTCGCCAAAAAGAATCTCATATTTCTAAGCGGAGAGATAAAGGAGGAAGTAATTTTAATTATTACTAGCTTAACTGTCCAGACTAGGTTCAAATTAGGGTGATCGATTATTCGACTTTTTTGAGAAACCGGTTTTCGAATAATTCGAATAGTTTGTATTTTAAAAAAACCGGTTGCACTTTTGGAAATTCAGAAAAAACCGGTTAACCGGTTTTTTGCAAAAGTTAATATTTATATCAAAAGACTAGATTTCCTTAAAAAAATCAATTCTTATAATTAAGTTAAAATTTATTAAATACAAGCGTAAAAGCCTGACAATGTGAGGAAAAATAATATAATAATGAAAATATGCACAAACAAATCCGAAAATTAAATGAAAAAAATATGAACAACATTTAGACACCTTCCTCTCCCTAATCGAAGTCAATTATTTGAAGCCGTTCAAATTTATTGGAATAATATTGATTAAGGTTTTAAATTCTTAAACCTTTCAAAATAAAAATATCGTCGTAAATGCGCTCCCTGGCCGAAATAGAGAATCAGTTTTTGATAGGATTTGGAGAGCAAACAATAAGTATAGCAACTCAAAAGTTCTTAATATCAAAACAGACTTTTTGGTCCCTGATAGAAACATCTGACACTATTAGAATTTGTTGAACGAATAGTTTTAGTTTCTTAAACTATTCGATAGTTTCTTACGTCGTCTGGGAGCTTCAGAAGGCTCTGGAAAGGAAACATTGCTTAAGAAAGATATATTTAAATCCATATATATATAGATCCACGTATCTTCGCTCCCTGATAGAGATTTCAAAATCTGGCTCTGTTAGGATTTGTAGGACGAATAGGTTTATAATTAAGCTGAATTTTAATTTTCTGTCTTCTGGGAGCTTAAGAAAGCTCTGGAAAGAAAAAAAATCTTAGAAAAAGACATATAAATCCTCTTATATCCGCTCCCTGATAAAAATTTCAAAATATGGCACCATTAGGATTTGTGGGACAAAAAGTTTTATAATTAAGCCAAATTTTAATTTTCTACGTCGTTTGGTAGCTTCAGAAAGCTCTGGAAAGAGAAAAAATGCTAAGCAAATTATATACCTAGATGACTAGAAGATAGTTATGTTTCAAAATTGTAGAAAAAATCATCTAAATTTTAGTTAGCATAAACAGAAACCTTAGCTTAATATGGAAGCCTGTCTCAATTGAAACGATTCTGCAGGTGAAACTTTTTTAACACAACACCTTTAAAAAATAAAGGAATATTGGATCAAAAAAATTAAATTGGGTCATACAGGATAATTATTAATTATTTATTTGTTTAATATTACAGAATAAATTCCAATTTAGACTTAAACTATATTTTAAAAATATAAGAAATCAGTCTTTATGAATATTTAAAAAATTATTCCTAAATTTCGATTCAAATATCACTATTTAGTACATATTTTCTGAAATTAAATGCTATTTTTAAAACCGGTTTTTTGTGTTTAAAAAAACAGGTCTATTCGACATTCGAAAAATGAACTTTTTGAAAAAACCGACAGCACATTGACTGAAAAAACCGGTTTTAAAACCGGTTGGAAAACCGCGTCGATCACCCTAGTTCAAATAAATGGATTTCATATGTACCAATGTTAAGAAAACTTTTTTTATACGATCTCCTATTAGAAAAATTAAAAAAAAAGTTTTTTTCATGACAGTTTTCAAAATTTTCTGTTTTTTTTAAGTTTTAATAAGATATTTATTTATTCATCCAAATAATTGTATTTTAGAATGGTTCTGGGACTTTAATTATTATTTTTCTATTACGGGTCGCTTTATTATTCTACCACAACAATGGTGTGACTTTTACTTAGAATAGGTTCTTCTAAAACTCATATATTTGAGATTTTTCCTAGTAGTAAAAGCTAATATATTTATAATTACTTCTTTCTTTATAACTTTAGATGATGAAACTCATTCTCTTTTGGCGAGAATATTGATATAGTTACGATTTTACTTCGTAGTCTTAGGGGTTCTGCCCTATTAATTTCTTCTAAATTTCATTTTAAATTGTTATTTTGTATAATGAAATTAATTTTTTAGCCTCAGATTCTAAAATGTTTAACTTTAAAGACAAATACACTAATTCTGCCTTATTTTCCTTATCTGAAGACAAGAAATCTTTCTGGATTGTGGTCGAAGACTTTCCAATAATATGGCCGTATTCATCCTTATTTTCTAAACTTAATAATAATTTTAATAGAACTTAATGAATAGAATATTAAAATCTTGTACTCCTTAAACATATACCTTCCATTTTGTGTTAAGTAATTCGAAAATTGGAAGCGAAATTAAAGAAATTAAGTAAAGTGTCACTTTATTTTGTCGCACAAAATCCATGTCCAACACAACACTTTTGCCCCAAACTCGAAATACACATATTTCAAAAACTTATTTTGTATATTAATTTAAAGAATATAATACGACAAATACCTGGACACCAAAAAAGTAGACCATAATGAACCTAGAAGGCAATTATTGGGAAATAAATAGCTAGAGGTAAAAAACCACACTTTATTTTGTCCGACAGTGTATGTTTATATTAAAATTTTGTGGGATTAATGCACTATAATGTGACTCTGGGAAGTGAGCTTTATATGGAAGGTATGATCAAAATATACCTTCCGGTTTTTATGTAATTTGTTATAAACAGTTTTATTTATATAGAGGTTATTTGCACCGGATTTCATAAATATGTTTAAAACGTTTTAACTCAAGAAAAGCTACAAATACCGTAGAAAGTGGGAAACAATCTTTTCCATACATTTTCTTTAAAAAAGTCGCTTGTTATGAAAATCCTAAATAGGTTCCATCTAGGCTAAATCGCATTCAAACTGAAAAAGGACTTTTTTGTGATCTTAATTTTACCTAAAAAAATATTTTTTTTTTGCTTGATATTAAATTGGTTCTTGATTAAAATGAGTTTATATCGAAAAACATTATGTTGTGATTACCCATTTTTTTCTTACCTAAAATTAATTTTTTAATAAACATTTTTAATTATTTTTTATTTTTATATATTACAAATTATATTCTAAGATAACACTAGTCAACAAAAAAATCCTCTCCCATAGACGAATAGTTGGACTGGATATATTTTAATGCGCTAAACGCGAATCTGCTTTCAGTTTTTTTCCCATCAGGTCTGGATTTTTTTTCCCATCAGGTCTGGATTAACTGGACAAAAAATTATATAAATTCAGCTCAAGGACAATTTAGGTCGCTATATATTAAAGTTCAATTTATATTATTATTTATCTGACTGCCTAAAGGCGGGGTCATAGTAGACATGCCCATAAAAAATCAATGCGTGGTGGAAAAAAAGTAAAAGCTGATTCTTTTTGAGCACGTTGAATTTCATCTAATCCACCTATTTTTTTATTTAAGACGAAAAAAATTTATTTTTTTTTGCTCACTATTGTATTTCCACTTAGCTATAGGTATACATGGGTATCCAAACTTAACTGTGAATCCTATCAAGATTTGTGCATCAATTTTTATAATACGTGGCTTTATTTACTCGTAGTTTTGAGATAAAGGTGATAAACTTAATTATTTTTGATGTTTTTACTTAAAAAAAAAAAAGTTTTAATAAAAAAAAGAAATCTTGAATTTTGCAAGAACAAATTTTTTTCCGACACTTTTTTCGAAATATCTCCTAAACTATTGAGCGGATAGTATTCGATAGTAGAGCGGCTTAAAGCTATTTTATTTCGCATAACGCGGTATATCATTTATATAAATCGTGCATACCGTTCGCAAGTAATAGTGAAATATACTCGAGTAATCGAGTAATTTAGGGCACAATATTAGACACGCCCATAAAAAAAATCCCCACCTAATGGAAAAAAACTGAAAGCAGATTCGAGTTTATCATGCGGAATTCCATCTAGTCTACATATTTTTTTTTGAAGGAGCTTGAAAAAATTTTTTTGTCGACCAGTGCTATGATCTCAAATTATGATTTCATTCACAGTTAAGTGAAAATACCCATGTATACCTACAATTAAGTAGAGATACAGTGGTGGAAAAAAAAAGAAAAAATAGGCGGATTCCATGGAATATGACGTGCTAAACAAGAATCTGTTTTTCTGATAGAAAATCACGTATTGATTTTCTTTTATAAAAAAATCTAGACCTGATGGAAAAAAACTGAAAGCATGGTCGTTGTTGTCTTCCAGTGAAATCGAAAATTTCACCAAAAATCCGAAAATTCACTAAAAAGTACGAAAATTCGCAAAAAATCCTAAATTTTCCAAAAATTCGAAATTTTACCAAAAACAGAAATTTCACAAAAAAAAAAAAAAAAAAGTTTTAACTAAAGTAGCTAAACTTAACCCAAAATCTTTTGCTTTCCAATTTATTTTTTTGTTTTTGTCATATATATCTTAAGAAATAACACAATTGCAGAATTGATCTCACATTTTTTTGTTCTATTGTAATCATAAAAAGGGCATATATAATTTTATGAGGGAAAAGGTAAAAAAAAAAACGTTACACGGTAATATTTTTATTCAGAAAAGAAAACATTATTAGTATCAAAATAATCTAGGAGCAAAAATAAGTTTTATACAGTATACTCTGGGATGTCAACGAAATTTTAAATTAATCTTAAACTAGGATTGTATAGAAATTTTCGATTAAAACTAATATAGCACTATTAAAATAACAAATATAAACCAGCTATAGACTTTAAATTAATTTCTTTCTTGATTTTAATTAGGTATTTATTTACTTATATTTTTCTCCCAAATATTTGGACGGGATCAACAAATAAATTTGGATACAAAAATCTCCCGTGTAGACCCTACGTAAATACAAACAGATTAGTATTTGTTCACTGGCCGACTAGTCGTATGAGTGATATGTAATATTTATCACCGTGAATTATATGAATCATATGCGTGAGTATAAACAAATTACGTTTTTATATTAAAGTTTACATTTTATATTTAATTTACAAATTAAGTTTTTTTATTTGTTTAATAAAACTGCTACTAAATGACATTTTTTTTATTTTCACTGGAAAAAACGATCTAATGTGTATTGTAGAGCTTCTTGAAAACATCACTTAACAATTTTCAAAAATACCTTAAATTCTTAAATTTTAAGTAATTTTTAATCTTTAAATTTTTTATATAAATTAGAAGTATAGTTTATTGTTCTTTTCGTTTTCAAAATTTTTACATTGATATTGGTTGGTTGGTTTACGTGGTAATCAATTAGACTCGTTAGATTCCATTTTGATAAGACCGCACTACTCGCCAGGTGAATGAGTTGGATTGAGTCTGTAATGAGATGTATGGAAGAAAAATGAGAACATAAATTAATTAGATCCAGCCAGTAGCATTAAGATATTTAATAATGTCACTGAGTCTAGTGTCAGATATCTCACAGAGGTTGTCTAATTGGTGCCTTCCCAGAAATGTATGTCTGATTGCCTTTAAGGCTGGGCATTCGCATAGAAGATGATGCACTGTCTCCTCCTTTTTGCGATTGCCACAACTGCGATAGTATTCATTGTAAGGGAGACCAAGTCTGCTTGCATGTTTTCCGATCATCCAGTAACCTGTAAACAATGCTATAAGTCACGAGATGTCTTTGCGTTTGTAGCTAATGAGTTGCATTGAGCGTTTGTCATTGTAGGTAGGCCACGTTTCCTTCGCGACTCTACATTTGTCCAGATTTCGCCATCTATTTTTCGCCTTTTCAAGATAGTGTTTTTGGATTCTGCTTTTGACTGATCCTAACGAGATTGCAACAGAAACCGATAAGGAGGCATTCATAGCAGAGCCTGCCCGGACTAATTCGTCTGCCTATTCATTACCATAGTAATAACTATGCTCAGGAACCCAGACTATAGTAATGTCATACAGTCGACTTAGTCCTAGCAGTTCCTCTTTACACTGTCTGACTAGAATAGAGGTAGTTTTGGGTGATTTGAGCTATAGAATGGCTCAGAATTTCTGTCGACAAATAAACCAATATTCCTTTGAATATTTCTACAACGAATTAGTTTACACCCTTCTCGCTAGTATTTCCACCTGGAATACGCTTGCCTCATCAATGAGTCTATATGAGTGTCTAATTCCAAGGTCGTCGGAGAAGACACCAGAGCCAACACCGCAGTTCATCTTTGAGCCGTCAGGATATAATTTAGTTCCATATTGTTCAAGAAGATTTTCCCTTCTCCATTCGCTCCTGGTGGGGAATAGGACTTTAATAGTATTTCTGAAGTCCATCGGGGAATCATATAGTCGCTAGATTGATTGGCTTGCGGTGGTATTAAACTTAATATCCTCGCGTGCCCATATGTTATTGATCTCCAGTTTTCCGTTACAGATAATCTTATTGCAATATTAACTGATGATTCAATGATATGTAGGTCTATGGGTGTTAGGTGCAATATAGTGTTCAGAGCTTCTGATGGACTAGTACGTAATGCACCTGCAATGCCAATGGAAGCGGATCTTTGTATCCTGTAAAGTTGATCCACCACGTAATTCTTACTAGTAGCGGTCCACCAAACAAGAGATCCATATACAAGAATGGGCCGTACTATTACAGTGTTTAGCCATTTTGTCAATTTTGGACTTAAACCCCATTTCACACTAAACAATTTTCTACAGGTGTAGCATGCTACCGTAGCCTTACTAACCCTATGTCGAATGTTTAGCTTCCATGATAGCATTGTCGGACAAAGTGAGTTCACAGTTCTCTAACCGTGGTAGTCTGAATCTTGGTATTTATGGTGAAATGTACCAGCTCTGTCTTGCCCGGATTCACTCCTAGTCCACATTTTTTGGTCCAGTTGCTGAGTGTAGTCAGAGCAGTTGACATGATACCAGTATCACCACATCGTCCGCTTAAACCACGACTTTCACCCCCTTGTCGTCCAATTCGCACACGATGGTATTAATGACAATAAGCCACAACAGCGGAAAAATTACACCTCCTTGTAGAGTTCCACGCATAAAATTGATATAACTATTTATTTTTTCTGTTATTGAGTAATTCAAAAAAATTCTTTAATTAATATATTAACAAAAAAAAAAAAAAAAAAAAAAAAAAACATTTCTGCATCAAAGAAAATAAAATTTTCTATATCTAAAACTAAATATGGGAAAAACAAATTTTCTATTAAGATTTATTCAAATGCAAACTTAGTTTCTTCTTATATATATTTGAATACTATTTTCTTATTATAACTAATATTTACCATGTACAAAAAACACCATAAATTTATTACAAAGAACATGCAAAAAATTAGTAATAAAAAGAAAAAAAACAAATTATACAGTTGCTTTATTTTTTCTTAGATTCAATTCCCATTTCCTTTATCGTCAACTACTCAAGAGAACTTCCTTCACATCATTATTTAACACACTCTCTTAAAGTGTCGAATATTTAATGGATTTTTGTATACAGCAATACTATATTATTATTTTTTCCCACATATTTTTCAATTCTCTAGACTTAATGTTTTTCTTGTATAAATTTGAACAGTTTCCATCTTTTTGGCATCACAAACCACATGAATTTCCGCCCAAATACAAACACAAACATTGAATTACATTTATTTTACAAACACATACAAAGTTAAATACAATAAAATACGATTTTGTGAAAATAATGCATTTCTCAGCATTTGTGTTGAATTTTTTTCTTGGTAATTCAAATAGGAAGACAGAGAATTGAAGAGAAAGTAACAAGAAAAAACTCTACCATTGGCATAATTGTTAAAACGACATGCAAAAGTCATTTATTGGTCAATGGCGCAAACGATTAGTTTGTCTTGAAATTTTTTTGTGTCCTGCATTCACATTTCTTATGGTAGTAAAGGAAATTGTGAAAAAATTTCAATCGTTTCCTCCTAATAAAAGAAGAGTTAAGAAAAAAAGGAATTGTAAGAGATTAATGATTATTTGTGTAAAACGAAGCTAAAGTTATAAATAATTGTAATGCAGTAAATGACTTAAGAAAATCTCTAAAGTATAAGGAATTAAGACTGCAAAAATGGGAAATAAATTGAAAATTTTGTCTTCCATTTGTAAGGATAAAGCTGATTTAAATTATAAACGTGGAATTATAAAAGTAGTTTAAAGATTGAAAATAATTTTAAAAGCAAAATGTAATTTCTTGTAATATTTATTTATTGTTAAAAAAGCTTTTCTTTAAAGCATTTGTTTTTTAAACTACGTTTGCATAATTTAAACTAATTGATGTATTTTTATCCAAACTAATATTGAAACAGTCGTTTAAATAAAATTTTATGTTAAATTTTATTTATTTTTTTTTTTCTTGTTTAAATTTCATCCCAGTCGTAAAAACCAAATATCCTTTGTTTAGTTTTACATTGAAATGGTTACTTGTTTCTCTTTTATATTTTTCATGTAGAAATTATGTCTGATCACAATGCATTATTTTTGGAGTTTTTACAACTTGTATAGATTTTTCGTTTTTGTTGTTTGTGTGGTTCCTGTCACCAAAAAGCTCAACAGTTTTGGTTAGGGTATTATATTGCATTAAACAATATGACAGTAGAACAAAGTAGGAAAAAAATTAGAAAAATTATTAAGAACTTTGAATTCCTTAAAACAAAGAATTAATTGTCTTAAAGTAGTCTAACTAGAATACAGTTTAGTCTTCATAATCTAGTCTATGGTTTAGTTTATAGCCTAGTCTATAGTACAGTTTATAGTTTAATCTTTAGTATATTTTATTGGGTAGTTTATACTTATGTCTATAATCTACTTCATATTTATATTTTTTTGTAATGTGGTGAAGAATCATCGCAAGATGACTAGTTATTCATAATGTTAGATTCGACTAGGTGTTGTTTGTCGCTTACTAACTAAACCGCCTTCTATTCTTCAACAACTCTGCCCGCGGCACTACCGTTAAGTATTACATTGCGGGGCTGGTTAGCATTTACGCTACGGCCACATTTTTTACAATTCCTCTTTCTGCTATTCGTCGGAACTAGTTGTCGTTTTTCTTCTGAAACTGTCATTACGTTCACCACATCTGGTGTTATAACTCTTTAAACAAGTTTGCAATCGTAAATTGCCTTGTTATCTCTTTTTGGCGGTACCAAAGCAGAGTTTGTGGACTATAATTAGACACCAGCAGAATGGAAAACGTATTTTCTGTGCCGCTAAACACTTCATCAGCATTCGTGGTGTCTTATCCATTTCGGTTTCGTTGAAATCTAAACACTCTTCCTATTTCATTCTTCAATATATGTCTAATGTCCTCAAATCTTGGACTTTTGAACAATATGTTCTCAGCACCTTCTATTTTCGTACATAGTGGGTAGTTTGATGAATCATTATGTCTTTATGTAAATAGGGAATTTCCTTATACCCTGTGTCTTGAGAAAACTTGCGTTCCATCCAAGTTCTTATTACTGGAATTATCATCTAGATACATAGCTTTTTTTACATATTCTCTGCTACTTCTTCATAGCCATATTTCATTCCTTCTGTATTGGCATATACTTTACATGCCCCATCTGCAGCAACGTCAAGAGGGATCTTTCCGGCAATTAAACATATTTTATCTAGTGTCACTGTTCTGTAACCACTGCATATTCTGAAACAGCTTCGTCGAAAATGTTTTAAATAGTGATGGTTTTCGCCCATTTTGTTGTTTCATGAAGCAAGATAGATGAAGTCACCCTAGAAATAAGCAATATTCGACTTTGTCTCGACCCCACTACATTCGGCATAACTCTACTAAAGGCGTTGTTTAATGCTGTCCCTATACAATATGTGCCATAAAATTAAGCCTATGAATAAATTAAGCCAATCATTACTCCTAAGTACTTCATAAATGTTTTCGATTTAAAATCCGCTGTACCTGGCCCAATATTCAGTGACTCCTTTTTACTTCGGCTCCAGTTATTTCCCAGCAAAAAAGGAACTGAAAAAGAGCTGAAAAAGTCATGAATTTAACATTGGATGGAAGTACTTACTGGTGCAAAAGAGCTGCAGAAGTTCTTTTTTTAACCCATGGTTGTCTTTGGTAGGATGTTCTTCTTTTATGCTTCTTTTTAATTTCTTTTGAAGTACTTCCTTTAAAACTATGTTTATGAAAATTTTTACACAAATTCAGTTTTAGCCTTATTAAAAGATAATAAAAATGCATTAAAATTTATAAAATTTTAATTTTCTTAGAAATTATTAATGTTTTTTCCAGCTAAAATTTCATTTATTTTCAAAAAAGTTTAAAATATGCACTTTGTTCTACTTTTGAAGTGTTGAAAATATTATTTTTTGGAAGCTCTTGATCGTTTTTTTGCTGGGTTATGGTGCGAATCATACGTATATACATTATCACCTCATCTAAAAAGCGTGCAAGAATAACAAGGGCGATATAATCATCAAAGCCAATAATTCTCGTCTCATCAGGTACAATTTGCTCCAGTAACTCGTTATACATTACGTTCCAAATTAGTGGGACCATTACTGGTTCTTATGGGACTCTTGCTGAAGTTTTATAACATCGCCTTACAATGTCGAGAACTTCGAGACTATTAAGGGATAACATGATATGCTGGAATCCTACACTGATTATGTTTTTGATATCCAGAATAATGGCCGCGCGATATTTTTTGTTTCTTCTCCTTACTTTCAATACTATTTGTGCCATATTTCTAACTGTGTATCGTTGATCTTGTATATCCAAATCCGTATTGTCTTTTCGGAAGTCCACGTCCTTTCTACTGTTATAAATAATATTTTCCACAAGCACAACAACACACAACATATTGGTCGGTAAGATGATGGATCTCCAAGTTGTTTGTTGGATCTTGGCATAAAAACTAACTCTTGTTTGTTCCAGGAAATTATCCTTTGCGAAGGAAAATGTTGAAGTGGTATAAAATTTTAAATGCATTATTCGGAACGCCACCCAGGCCTGGTGGCTTTTTATTAACCATGCCTAAGCAAATTTGCTAGACTTTATTCTGCGTTAATCTTTTGTTATCGTTTCCTTGGCATATGTCGTAGTTGCCCTGTATTGTTTCCATCTTGAAAAAGGAAAAAAAAAATAAAATACTTCTACTATATTTCTAAGGAGCTTTAGGCATATGACCTGTGGAATCCTTCAGCCTTTCAGAAGTGACATTACTATACAGTATGTATTTCCCCATGAATTAATGTCAACTATCCTGCTGAATTTTTTTTAAAGCTTTACTGCCTTGTGTCGTAATCTTCTCTAGAACTAGCCCTTTGAAATATCCTTCCTGCTCTAAGGCATTTTCTTCGAAGCTCTGTTATTTAACCGTTCCATAATTAGTTTGGTTTCCTTTTACCTGATTGTCTTCATCTAGACATTGCTGTATTACATGCTTTGGTCACATCATGTACGGTTCGTTTTCAATGTTATGTGAGAGCTAAACTCCGCTAAGAATGTCCTTTACCCAATTGGACCCTGTAGTTTACAATGTTGGAAATATACAGATGCTTAGAAGAGGAGATGCGTTATCATTCGTGAGCACAACTCTGGCAAGGGAACTCAAGTAATATGTTAACGAACACTATACTCATATGGATCACCAGACAATTATTTTTCGATATTAAGCGAAACTAATGTGTATATAATCTAAAAAAAGACGATGGGCGTAGAAGAAATTAAACTCTTAAATCGATTACTTATTCAGTATCTTTTCTTCTAAACGTCTGTTTATTTCCAACTTTGCAAAGTACAAGTCCCAATTGGGCCCAGCATTAGTACATCTATATCCCCATTTAACTACCCAGCATAAAAAAAAAAAACAAAAATAATAACGATCAAGAGCTTCCATTTCAAAAGTAGAACAAAGTGTATATTTTAAACTCTTTTGAAAGGGTTTTGGCCAAAAGTCTATCTTTCTGGACCTCTGTGTACTTTGCTTCCATAAAATCCAAAATGACACACATTGAAAACGGTCTATAACTTTTTTACATTTGTTTATTATATGTATTTGCTCTTTTTATATAAAGACTTTTTATGAGTCTATTGGTGGAATTTTATTCTTGTTTTGTGAGCAAAACACATGCAACTGTCAATTTATGTAGTTACTTTCGAGTATGTGTGTATATGTTTTCATCGCAGTGTCTGCCCAATTTTGTAAAATTTGTTGTTATTTTAATATTTGAACAAAAGGTTTATACACGTTTTTTACTACAAATGACTTTAGTGTAGAGTTGCATTCAGCAGTTCGAATGTGTTGCCAAAAACAAGGACATTTTTTATGGGAACCTAAAACAAAAACACACATATATAAACAAAAAATGAATATGAAGCTTAATTTCGGTGGTAAAAATTTAAGATTTTTTTTTTTATGGCACCTTTACAGCACATGTTATGGTTGTTATTTTTAAATTCGATTGCAGATACATAGATATATTTTCTTTTAATATTTGTTTTTTTTTTTTTTTTTTTTTTTTTTTTTTGGTAATAAGAGTAGAGTTATAAAGGTGGGTTTCACATGGGAAATTGTTAATTAAAATGAGGTTCAAGAGAACAAAAATTAGTTTTTAAAGATTAAGGTATTTAAATAATTAATAGGGAGTTTTTAAGTTATTTTGTTCTTAAATTTAAAAATCTTTTCCTTAAGCTTAAATATCAAATCAAGCTAATTCCATAAAAGCCTTTTAATTTCCTTTTATTCTTTTGCAGAAATTTTGTGCTGTAAAATCAATATCTGGCCGGTAAGTGTATAAATCTTTTAATAAGTATTTTCTTGTTTTATATTTTTAAAATTTTTCTTTACTACAACACTCTTAATTTTCTTCTCCGTTTTTGTTAAAAACTCATCAACCTTTATTACATACCAATGTCTCTTATTCCCCAATTACCTACACCTATTATCGCACCTACTACATTTTACAGACATGTTTTATTTGCCATCAGCAGCCTTTAGTCCTCTTTAGAAAGCATAAATACATTTCTTTTAGTAGGTCAAATTCAATATTGTTCTGCTAGAGTTAAAGTTGAATTATTGGTCATATTACCTTTTCTTAGTTTAGGGAAAAAGAACAAAATTTTTTTCCTTTTCTTAACTTTTTACTTGAGTTTTTAGTAGAGTATTTTTCTTTTGCGAACAAAGTTTATATATGATTCTTTAATAACGACTTTATAAATAGTAGAGTTATTGAAACTCTTTTAAAAACTATAAACATGATTTTGAAATGAAAACTTTTCTTTATATGTTTGTGATTTGTTGTGAATTCAACTGAAAACTTTATGTGCGTGATTATGAAGTCATTTGTTAGGAAGATGAGAAAATGAGCTTTGCAAGTCATTAGATTTGTTTCTAAACAAGATTTTAATAACAATTTAATACAAGTGTGATATAAAGGATTTAAACAGAAGATTTATATGACAACTGTGTAAATCAAGAAGTAAGTAATTGACTAATGTGATATAATAGCGTTAAGGGCTATTTGTGTTTAGAATGAATAATCCTCAATTCTTTTTAGGCTAGAGTCCATATTATTGACCACGATTTTCGAAAAATTTTTAACAAATAATATTTTTTTTTTACTTTATTATTCAAGATTTTTTCACATTATTTTGCAAAGCTTTAAGTGATTTTTTAGAAAATTTAAATTTGTTTTTGTTTTCAGCTATAATATTTGTTTTTTTTTTTTTCAGCTATACAATATAATCCTATCCGGAAGTCACTAAAAATGGATAATGATATACTTACGTTTTGTTTTTAGTTGAGAGCTTTTTACATTTTGTAGATTTTTTACCTTGGCGGTAATCCCATTTTTTCTTATATATAACTCTCTGAATATTGTGTCATAGCTTTAACTCAAAGCTTATCAAATTTGATCTGATATATCAGATTTTTTTTGCATCAATTAGTCATACAGTCCAAAATCGTCGAAATTAAGTTGTCTGTGGTAATCAGTTACTTGTGTCAAAATAAGACTTTAAAAACGAACCCTAGTGGTCGAGTAAAATGATAGAAAAACTCTGTGTATAGTAAAATCAACCATTCTTTTGATGAACATTGATAGTCTCAGTATATTTCAGCTTCATAGAAATACTATGTTCAAGTTTACTATGTCAGGTAAAACGAGAAATATAATTTCTTGAGTCATAAAAAATACAAGTAGTTTACGATCAGAAGAAAAGAGTTCATCTTTTATATCTTTTTCAGAAAAGCTGACCTGAAGACCCACAAAGTAGAAAAAATTCCAAGACACTAGAAAAGATGTGGAGTCAAAAGGGAGGACGATAGTTATTGAGAATATTTTTATTCAAAAATATTAATGCTTCCTAAAGTGCACATTGCAGACTTTTTCCAACACCATGTTCAAAAATTCCAATATCATAGATGTTATGGGAAATAAAGCAGATAAATATCATGTAAAAAAAAAGAAAAAAATATGGCAAACCATTTGCTTAAGCGTGGAAAAAAGAATTTCATTAACAAACGAAAAAGAAAGATACGATGGCGGATCAATATTTCCGTGACTTTTCAAAATTCCCTCGTAGTTATATGAAATTCAACACTGTTTCCATCAATTACCACCTGTTAATAGACTACTGATCAAAACATACAATCTCATGTATGAAAAAAAGTGAATTTCGAGTGCTCATTAAAAATTGATTTTTGCGAAAAAAAAAACCGCCAATCAAACCAAGGAAAAGCTCGATAAATACTATGGGGACTCTGCACCATCGATTTCAATGATAAAAAAGTTGTTTATTGACTTTCGTTGTGGTCGCAGAAGTACAAATGACGCTGAACGTTCTGGACGGCCAATTGAGGTCAGTACACCCGAAAATGTCGAAAAAATCCACGATAGAGTGTTGGCCGACCGAAGAGTAAAAGTGCGTGAGATTGTTGATGCCATAGGTATTTCATGTGGCAGTGTGGTTTCGATTTTAAATGATTAGCTGGGTTTAAGAAAGCTGTCTGCAAAACTCTATGAATTGGGCTACGAATTGGTACCTCATCCGCCATATTCTCCGGATTTAGCCCCTAGTGACTACTTCCTATTTCCAAATCTAAAGAAATGGCTTGGTGGAAAGAGATTCAGCTCCAACGATGAAATTATTGAACAAGCAAATGCCTACTTAAGGACCTCGAAAAAATCCTATTTTTTGGACTAAGTGTATTGAGTTAAAAGGAGATTATGTTGAAAAATAAATTTTTGTTTCGCATAAAACACTGTGTTTCATTCAAAAAGTCACGGACTTATTGATCCGCCCTCGTATAGTCGGTACTATCATTTATATTTATATAAAACTTATTTGTGTCGAATATTAACTTGATACAAACATTTTAATGGGATTTATACCAGTTAAAGTGACTTTCTGAAGAGGGGTTTATATGGGAGCTATGGTCAATTATGAAACAACCTTCCTGAAATTTGGTACACATATTTAGACTTATATGGAAGTTATATGTGACAAATTTCATTAAAAATATTGCTGTATTTAAGGGATTTATGATCGCATAGTGGTTCCAAAATGCTTTTAATAATTCAGTAACTATTGAACCGTTAGAGGTATCTCAATAAAATTTCATATGGTCAGAGCTGAGGTGTTTTCGAGCTAAATAAAATTAACATTTAAACATTAATAAAATTTTAACGAATAGTGATATTTTATTGAAATTTCAATATAATATGTATTAATTTGTTATAAAATCAGAAAATTAAAAAAATTCCATCTTTCTTACATGAAAATACCCAAAATCCCATTCCGTATAAAACGTATTAAAAAAAATTATTTTTTTCATTGAAATGGTCACCCTGTCATTATAATCCTCCGTCAGAAAATACTTTTTGGGTGTATACCCTATATATAGAGCTATAAAATTAAAATAATTTTAAGTCGATCCCAGCTTTACAATTTGAGAATATAACAAAAAAAGAAGAAAAAAAAAGAATTTCCAAAATTGACAAAATTTGGATAAGCCTTGTGGGCAAGCCCTTACCCCAAACTCCTCCGAATTTACTTTACACGCATTTACATTAATATTTCTTTTGAAAACATTAAAAAAATGATAACGCCCAGAACAAAAAACAAATTTTATCAGTGAATAAATATTTGGAAAATTTGGAAAAAAAAACCCAACAAATTTAAAATCTTTTTAGTTCCAACTTCAGATTAATATAACTTTTTAACAGATTCATATATTTATATAATTCTTGCAGAAATATTATTCAGAATTTTGTAAGAAATCTGGCTAATATTTTAAAGAAATTTTAGGGGCAATATTAAGACCATGTTCAAAAAAACTAAAAAAAGATAAGGCTAAAAATGAGGTAAGAATTTATTTCGACCCAAATATCTCTTAACTAAAAGAGATAATCTACACATGTAAGTATATTTTTTTGTAGAGATTTTCAAGAACTATCTATATATATAAGATTTCTTTTCTGTCATATTATAAATTCAATTTTGGAGACTTGTCAAAAAAATTACATACCCTAGATGGCCAACTTTGGAGGGCCACCTAGTACCCCCCTGTCCCGCTACGGGGCTGTACTTCTCCAAATCAACTGGAAAATACCGCACCTCTGATCCAACTGTTCAAAAGTTACAGAACTATTTCCAAAAAAAGCGTTCGTTAACTTTTCAAACAGTGTTTTATCGCAAGAAAAAAAGAAAAAAAAAAAAAAAAATGGAATTGAAAAAAGATTCGGCTGTGCCGAATCTTTGATACCCTTCACCATATTACCATATTACCATCTTACTATCTTATCGACATCATATTACCGACAAATAATAAAATTTTCGCCTTAACGTATGCTTTCATATTTTCACATATATAAATCTAAATTTATTTCAAACTACGAAAATTTGAATATGAAAAAAAAAAAAAACAATCATAGCAGGCTTTGCTTTTAAAAAATAAACAACAACAATTCCATATTTATTTATTTTTTTATGTGTGTATATACAAACTGACTGCATATACAAAGAACAACAACAACACTGTTATTCATTATATTACTTCTGTTGCTAACTAAACTACTTGTCTTATAGGTAATAGTCATTACAATGCTTAATATACATGTTTGTGTATGTATTTATGTATATTCTTAACAGATATGTTTTAGTTTTAAAAAATAAACAACAACAATTCCATATCTATTTATTTTTGTACATACTGCATGTACAAAGAACAACAACAATACTGTTATTCATTATATGACTGCTGTTTCTAACTAAACTACTTGTTTATACAAAAAAACAAAAAACGTCACTAATAGTCATTACAATGCTTAATATACACGTTTGTGTGTGTATTTATATTCTTAACAGATTTGTTTTTGGGCCATAACTCAGTTGATTATGAACGAATTTGGTTTATTAAAAAAAACGAAATTTTATAAAAACATTTATGACTGATCTATATAAAAATAAAAATCTATAGCTTAAACCAGGGCTTCAAAAAAAAAAAATGCGTTTTGTCCGATATCTCAGTTATTGTTGAACCGATTTATTTCATTTTTTCAGAATAAAAATTTAGAAAAAAATGTCCGAGACCTCTTTGTAAAAACATAGTCCCTAGTATATACAGAGGCTTCAGAAACTGGAAAACCGGTTCTAAAAACCGGTTTTTTTAACATATCTCCGCATTGTATGAACCGATCTTGCTGAATTCCAATAGCAAAATTCTCGAAAGCATTTCCGATCGTTTGATATATATATTATATATGTCAGTTATCGGTGGGCTTCATAAACGCCATTTCAACCGACACACGGACGGACGGACATGGTCCTATCGTCATCATTTCTTACAAGGATCCCGAAAATGTAAACTTTTTTGCTCTCCGACGAAAATTGTGAGAATTACAAACGGAATGGCTAACTTATATATACCCTTTAACCTTTGGTGAAGGGTATAAAAAAGTAAACGTAAACCTGTGTTATTGACTTCTAATTTTTTTGTTTTTATTATTTTCATAACTCATTCGACATTCTTTGTTAAACGATAATTATAAAATGGGTGGTTTTATTTTACTATATTTCCCATTACAAAATAAGAACGATGATCATAAATTAACAAACTATTTCTTTGATCCTAAGTATTTTTTCATTGAGTAATGGTTCTTTGTTCTAAATCAAAGTACATACTCGTATTAGTATTTTGAATCAAATTTTACGTATAATCACTATTTTTATGTATACTATATTTTGTGTTTTCTTTTTTTTTTATTCTCTAAATCGACGTAAAGTAATATTGATTTAATGAATAACTTCTTAAAATTCTACAAACATGTTTTTTTTATTGTTAAAAATATAAACGTGTTCAGTAAATCAACGAACTAATACGTAGAATTAAAGAACTTGTTTACTATTATATTAAAAAATAACTTTAATGAATAGTTTCAATATATTGTTCATAAGTAAGTAGAATTTTTCGTTGAACTTCAATGAATATTTTCTTTAAAACAACGAATTTGTACGTTGAAATAAAGAATTCCTTAAAAAAATCATTGAATTTTATTATACGTATCCCCTCCATAAAATAGTAATAAATTCCAGTATAAAAATATTCTTTAAATTTTCACTTAAAATATTTGTATACTTTCTACTTCATATACTTAACATTTTCAACTCAAAACATAAAAAAAAACATTTTCAAAGATTTTTTTTTTTTTATTTAGGGAAACCTGTCACTGTGATTTGGGTCAATAGAGCTAAATTTTTAACAAAGTTTTTAAAGATAATAAACGATTTTATTTAAGCTTTAAAGATATTTATTAAACATTAAAAACAAGATAGGTCAAAGTATACTTAATGTTAATTTTTACAATAAAATTATTTCTGTTTGTTATGGAACCCTAAAAAACGTGCTGCAATAAAGAACATTTTAATATAAAAATCACTAAAGAAAATTCTCTTAAACTCCAGCACACAAAGAAGGCAATAAAAGGAAAAGCAACAAAAACAAAGTTCTCTTGAACTTTGTTACACATGAAATGTTTTTTTTATTATTATTTTATTTTAAATTAAACAACCATTTAAAATGTTTTAAACAATTAAAGCCAAAAGTATTAACAACAAGTAAACAAAAACAATTATGTTTATAAAAAAAAAAAAAAACTTTAGAGGAAAAAAATCTCATAAAAATAAGCATTTTAATACTTTTATTTCAATTTAGTAAACATTTGTTATACTTATTCAACTAAGACAAACTTTGAATTTAATTTTTAAATTGTTTAAATTTCTACATGCTAACGAATATATTTCTACTGTTCTTTTTTTGTGTGTGTTTGTTTCTGTTGGTGTTTGAGTGTGTAACATTTTAATTAATTTTTAAGCCAAGTAACATAAGCATTACTCACTTAACTCTTAAAAACGTAACAAATGGCCATAAAAATGAAAGTGAATGTAGACGGGTTTATTTTTATTTTTGTTTGTTTGTAAAAAAATAAAATAAAAATAGCACAGGAAACAAGTAATTTTTACTACATTTTTACACTTGGCAAACAATTAACTGAAGGTTTTTTTATTTAGTTTTTCTCTCTACTGGATTTGTAGTCTTCCCTCTGAAACTCCTTGTTGTGTTGTTTAGAGACTTGGCTATTAGAAAGCCAAGATTCACACACTTTTTGGTTAGAAACTGCAAGGATTCAGGTGTTCTAAGACTACAAAATTAATATTAGAAAAACAAAAAATAAAAATATAAAATTAAAATAAAAGAAAACAGAAAATGCTAAAAGTATAAACAAAACTCTGAGTGCAAGTTGAGATAAGCAGCATGTTAAATAATGTTAAGTTTTTTTGTTTAGTCTTTAACCCGGATGTAAAATAAATAAAATAACAAAAAATAAGGAACGGAAATAACAACAGCAAAAAATGTATGGCACTGTTTGTTTCCTTTTACTTCCTTGTGAGACGTATGTTGTATTTGTATTTTAAGGGCAATCTTAAATGTTGCTTGGGAATATATAAGAACATTTAAGAGTAAAATTTTAATTATCTACTCTTAAATATGGATTATTAAAGTTTTGATCTTATTATTTAATGTAGAACTAGTTATATCCGTATATTTCATACAGAGGCCGAAAAAGGTATTAACACAATACATAAATTATTATAAAATCAGTCACTGCATTCAAACTTCTTTAGTTAGAAATGTGAGTGTTAGTTATTTAATACATCCATTTGTAAGTTCATTAATGACTATTACGATCGCCTGCCAATGCCATATAACATTATACTATTAAAGTATTAAATTAGTAAACTTTTTAAAACCAAATCAAAAAAATCGATGATAACAAATCAAAATTCCTCAAAACCAAAACAGATCTGAAAAAAAAAAAAAAAAAAACTCTGGCTCTGTTAGTTTTTCCGAATGTGGGTGCTCCAGAAAGCAAAAAAATGCTTAGAAAAGGACACATGAACCTGATTATTTCCGTTCCCTGGTAAAAATTTCAAAATATGTGTCCGTTCAAATTTGTAGTTTTATAAGTAAGTCTTTGTCTGGAAGCTTCAGAAAACTCCGAAAAGGAGAAAAAGTCTTAAAAATGACATATATTTTTATAAATCCGATTATCTCTGCTCCCTGATAAAAATCTGGCTCCATTAGGAATTATAAGACGAAAAGCTTTATAGGTAACCCGAATTTTTCTACCATGCCTTGGAACTTCAGAAAGCTCTGGAAAGAGAAAAAATGCTTAGAAAAATTACACATAAATCCGCTTATTTCCGCTTCCTGATAGAAATTTTAAAATCCGGCTCCGTTAGGTCTGGGAGCTTTACAAAGCTCTGCAAAAGAAAAAATGCTTAGCAAAATATATATATTAGGGTGACCCTCACTGCAAAAGGTGTCCAGTTTTTGGTTCTCACCCCCTAGAAATGTTCGATTGGTAGCAAAACTAAGATATGCCAAGTTTTAAACTGATTGAAAAAATTTAAGGATGGCTCAAAGCGATAAAAACCTTGAAAATGATTACTTTTAAAATTTTTTTTCCTTTCATCGATCATAAAAAAATAATTTTAAATGTAATTTTGTGGGTTTATATCTTGTTAAAATATGAGCTTTCTGAAATTCCTAAAATCAAGAAGTTTGGATAACTAATAACGTAATAGTTATTAAAGTAAAATTACCGTAAAACACGTAATTTTCGGGCAAATAGATCCCGAAAAATAAGATTTCAACCAGAATTTGAAGGAGAGAAACGAAACTTGGCATGTAGTTTCCTATTGATGTTTTATATATCCTGAAAATAATTTTATTATCAAAAAATGTTTGTAATAGCAAAAAATATGTGGGTGAATTATATACTAAACAATAGATTTTTGTGAATTTCGAATTACCGAAAATTATTGACATGATGTTTAAGTTACTAAGATAAAACCATATGCCGAGTTTCGTTTCTCTCTCTAAATTTTTGGATGAAATCTTATTTTACTGGGGTGTTTTTGGTCGAAAATTACGCGTCTTACGTGAATTGATTTTAATAACCATGATATTATTAGTTGTTCAATTTTTTTCATTTTGATCATTTTAGAAAGGTGATAAACTGAAGAATTCAAAATTTTTAATATTTCAATCGCTTTGAGCCACCTCTGGATTTGTTCCAATAAATCTAAAACTTGGTATTTTATGGTTTTTGTAGTATTCAAAACATTTCCAAGGGGTGAGACTGAAAATTTAAAAACCTTTTTATTACATATAAAAGAGGACCACCCTAATATATATAGATTATATTTTTTGTAGAGAAGAATGTTATAAATTCTGCTTGTGAATTCTCAGCCATGTAGAACCATATATTTTTAATTTTATGTTTAAAGATTAATTATTACAAATAATTCAAGAAGTCTCTTTTAAAAATTCTGATCCACTTAGGACAATACATTTTCAATTTTATGTTTCTAAGCTGAATATTTCAAAAAATTCTAAAAGTTCCCACTAGTGGACTTCATACAAACAATTATTCGAGTTTATGTTTCTAGGTTTAATATAAAATAAATTTCACAAAGTACAAAATAAAAAAAAATTATAACATGTTCCTTTTATGAATTCTTATTCACTTAGGACCATATACATATCTAACTTAATGATTTATGAAAAATTCAAAAACTACTATTAGAAGAACAAAAAAGTACCACAAAATTCTCCTCTTGAATTCTTAACTACATAGGACCATGTATATTTAATTTCATCATATCAGTTTCTATATTATAGAAAATTCGAAAAGTGAATTCTTAGTAAACTTAAGACTATATTTACTTAAGTTTATGTTTCTATGCTAAAAAAAAAAAAAATAGAAAATTCATTATTAAATTCAAATTAAATGTAATTTTCAGATTTTACACTGTTTTTGGTACTTTTAATTCCCTTGTTTGATATTGAAAATGGTCAAAATCGGTTAATTAATAATAATGCTATGGGCCTAAAACTAGAAACACAGGGTGTCCGTTTCATACTTTTCTGCTAATATTTCTGAAAGAAAACCATGTACGACAACGAAATTTTGTGTAAATAGTATGAGGGTCGATATAAACTTGTAAACCAAAAATGGGAGTGGTCCGCCCACTTTATCGCCCACCTCCCATATAAAGTGAAATGTCAACGAAATTTTGTACAAATAGTTTAAGGATCAATGTAAACTCGGAAACAAAAATGGGCGTGGTCACCCAACTTACCGCCCACCTCCTATATAATGTATAATTTGGAAAAGTTGATGGTGGGTATATAGATTAGGCCAAGCCGAATATAACATTCTCGCTGGTTTTTTTTTTTTTTTTTTACTAACTTTATATTTTTTTCCTAACAATTTTTTTTATAACTTTGAAACTATTGATCGCATCAAAAACAATTGTATATATCATTTAAAGATATTGTATGCCAAAATGTTTATAAATTTAGTTTAACAAAATCGGACAAGTTGTTTTTGAGTTATGACAAGAAAAGTGGAGAAATTTTTCAAAAAACTAAAATTTTGTGAAAATGAGCAAATTTACTCAATTGCGAATAAATTCGAAAAAAAATCAATAGACTTTTATGATCGATATCTCATTTTGTTGCTATTACATGTGGCTTTACGATTAATTAATAAACCTGAACAGTTTTTGCCGTTTTCGATTTTTTATGATTTTTTAAAACAAAAAAACTTGCTATTATCACGAAAAAAATATATTTTTTGTTTAACTTTTTTATTATAACTCCGAAACTACTGAGCCGATTAAAACGCAATATATAAAGAGATTAAAGGTTATGTAAATATACATTTTTCTAAGTTTATTTCAATAATATAGGACAAACACTTTTTGAGTTATCATTAATTATGTGCAAAAACGTCTAAAAAAATTTATAATTTTAGAAAAAAATTTTAAAAAAACAACCTCACCATAGAATTTTGGATTTTTGAAATTTGGACCATATTTGGACTACTGGAGCCATAATACATCAAATCTATATAGTAGTTATTCAAGCCTTTTTTGCTGTTGACCTGTGTAATTTATTTCAATAAATAGAAAAAAAAAAATGTTTTATGAAAAAGTACCGTAAACAGGTACGATTTTTACCAAATTCAAATTTCCAAAAAGTACCACATTTTTAAATGTCATTTTTCGATAAAATATGTAAATTTGAATTTTGATTATTTGAATAATTGATACAATTAAAATAGTAATTGGAATTGTTTTAATCTTCGATAAATCGCTAAATATATTATATTTTTTTGCTATGTACAAATAGTTTTATTTTGTATCTTGTTACAAACAAAACTCGAAACCTTTTTCAAAATTTTTCAAAAATATTTTTTATTTCTTTTTTTAAATTTTTGCACTAATTCCTACAAGAGCATCATTAAAATGGCATTTGGATTATTAAAATTCACAGTTTTAAAGATGCATGTTTTGACATGCTTTTTGTATTTTTGTTTAAAAAAGAACTTTTTTTCTATAGTTAGTGTTTTATTTTTACATCATGTCTAGAGCCAAAAATAAAATTTTGTTTAACTGAATTAGTTATGGTGACCAAAAGTACACAAATTTAAATAACTTTTCTGACTACACTCGTGTGTTCATTGTTGTTTTTAACATTATTATAATTTTTCTTTTTATTTAAAGACTTAAGAAGTTTTTATATTAACAATTTTGTAGACAGGCTGAATAAACCCTTTTACAAGTATAAATAAATATAAATAAATAATTCTCACTTAGTTGTTTTGGTTGTTATTTTTTTTTTTTCAACTTTCGTATTCAGCCATGTTTACTAATTGTTAAACTTGTTAAACAGATAACATTATTTATTATTTAAAAAATAAAAATGTTAAAAAAAAAAAACACAGCCTTTAAATAAAAAGACAGAATATTCATTTACATCTACACACACATGCCAAATATAACATTCAAGAAAATTTATATAAAATACTTACATTTATATTTACAAATTTATATTGGTATGGGTTTGTATATATATGTATGTGTATGAGTGCGTATGTAAGTTTCTAAGTGTTAATGCTTAAATTGTTTGCGTTTTGATTTCTTTTTTTTATTTATTTAGGGGTATAGTAGTAGGTATGTTGTTGTAGATATTTGTATGAATGTGTGTATGTATTTATAGTTGTGGGTGTGAGTGCTTATTTGGATTTGTTTGTTGGTTTATGTACGTGTTGGTTTTTATTAAAGATTCATAGAACGTTTATACATGTGATATTGTACATTACAATTCATTTCATTTCCTTCATTCATTCATTCAACTACTAAAACAATGTTTGACTAAATGACACAGTGGGCCAACCACAATATGTTGATGAATATTTAATATCATATTATCCGATTATATTCTTAAGAATATTTAGACTTTTTCTGGTAGTATCTCTTGTAACACTGTTCATTTCATCAAATCAAAGTTTCTTTTTCATATTTACAGATAATCTTAGCTAAACGCTTATCACGTAGACCACGAGTTTAAATGTACAGCAACCAGTCAGTGTTAGAATTCAAATAATTTTTGTATCCTTTCACAAATTCTACGAAATACTGTCAAGTCAATAAGAATGTCAAACAAAAGTATCGTTGCCAAAAAAGACAAACATGAAAATCAAAAAGAATAAGCTAAAGAAGTGGAGAAAAAAAGTTCATAGACTATGAATATCAAGCAATTCGTAAAAAAAGCAGCAAAAATGTTTGTATACAAATTGCTGACATTGCCAAAGATACCTACAAACGATATAAAAGATACCTACATGTATAAAAGGATATGTGTGTGCTTGTTTGTAGGAATTACTATTTGCTGTCTTCAAAACATGTCCTCCTTAATATTTGTTTGAGAAACTAACACTCTGACGACTGACTGACTGTTTGTTTATGTGTCAGTTGGTTGAAATGACATTTTCTCTATTTATTTTTGTGTTTACATATTAAAGTAATAGAATTATTTTCTCTTATTTACTAAGATTTTTTTTTTTTTTTTGGGTGGGAGAAAAACAGACATTTCTCCTTTTTGTTTTTAGCGTTTTATTACTCTTTTTTTTAGATCAATATAACTAGAGCAACTAGGAAGTGTGTATTAAGTGAATGTATAAATATTTGTGAATTTCTTGTATTTAAGCACAAGTGTGATTGACAGAGTAAATGATACATTGTTCGCTTGTGTGTTTGTTTGATTGTTTGTATTTATTTTAATGAAGATGTGAACATATGCATGTATTCATATATATGTGTGTGTGTGTGTTTATATACATAAACAAATGTAACCACACATAAGCATATATTTAAATTCACGTACATATAGGGCAATATGTTAGTATATAATATTTTGATTTACTTATGCTATATTGTAATCAATGTAAATGCTACTAAGGACTAGGATTAGTCAAAATAATTTAAAGGCCTTTAATATAAAATATAAGTGAAATAAATTAAAGGTATGTTAGATTTTAGATTAGTATTTTAATCTTAAAAACGAAAATCTTTTCGTTCATGTCAAAAGTTTGGTTTTCAAACCCAGTTGATGGAATTTCGATATCTATATATGTCAATAATTAAAATTACAGCATTTGAAGAGAGGATAAAGATAGGAAGACGTTATTAGTGTTACCATGAATTCTCAAAAAGATTCCTATTTTATAAAAAAAAAAATAATAAATAAAAATTTTTGATCGATCTTGATAAAAGTCGATTCATTATGCCTGTAAAAGACATTATTAAATCTGAAAGTTTATTTTCTTTTTAAAATACCAGCTATTGAAAATCATGGTTATAGTAAGTTTTTGCTCGGAAAAGATCTCAGATTTTTCATTAATTTAAGTCGTTATGAATATTTATACCCTACATCACCATATGTGGTTGGGGTATTATATAATAATAATTATTTTGGCACAAGGACGAAGCCTATTGAAATTGGTTATGATTGGTCGATTATTTCACCTAGCCCCCATACACTTAGCCCAAATAAATGACTTAAATATAAAAATATTTTAATGGAATTTGGAGTTTTTTATAAGTGTCAGTCTTTGTGCCAAATTTCATCAAGATCGGTCCATAATTAACCACAGTTCCCATATAAACCCCTTTTTCGAAAATCACTTTAACGTGCATTAATCCCATTAAAATTTCAGTAACAAGTTAATATTCGACAAAAATAAGTTTTATTTAAGTAGAAATTACAGTGCCAAATTTTATGATGTTCGGTCCATAATTTATAATAGGTCCCATATAAACCCACTTTGGGGAATCACCTTAAAGCGCATAAATTCTTAAAAATGTTAATATTAACGTAATATTCTGTACTTGCCTATTTTATTTTACACTTTGTAAAATGATGCACAGTGTGCGATTCAAAAAATGAAATGGAAATAATTATGGAACTTCGGAACGGCTGCTCTGATTTTTATGAAATTTCACATGGTCATACCAGAGGTGTAGGCGAGTTTAAGTTTTGAGTTTTGGTCCATATAGACCAACATGGAGAAATTTTTGTGAAGAATTTTATAATTTTGAATTTTGTGTTAAAAACAAAATGTGTGTTTTATATATTGTGTGTTTAATTATCCTTGAGGAAGAATGTCGATGTCAAAGCACGCAAAAGGTCAAAAGAATGAACTATTTCCTTTCAGGAACATTGAACATTGCAAATGTAAACAAAATATTTTCATATTTTTTTAATTGTATTTTTCTTTTTTATATTTACTTTTTGAATTGTTTGATATAAGAAGACCTCAAAAGTGACAACTCTCCCTAATAATTCTACCTTATCTAGATGTATCATGGTTTTGTAGTAATTTAAAGCCCTTTTTAAGAAAATATTTATGAAATTTCACATGGTCATACCAGAGGTGTAGGCCAGTTTAAGTTTTGAGCTTGGACCATATAGACCTACATGGAGCGAGTCCACAGGGTCCCAAAGTTGGACACCTCGGGTATAAAATGTCTAAAAAACGATCATGATACCTTATATCTGAACTAATTTCAAAGATTTTTATATGGTCTAGTCGAGATCTACAAAACTTTCACTCGATTATTATATTTTTTTCATTAACAACAAATAGAAAAATTGTGCTAAAAAAGAATTTTGAAAAAATATTTACGGAGTCAAAAGTTACAAGCATTTAAATTTAAACTTTCAAAAAAGGTTGATTTTTTCCCGTTTTTTTTTTGCCAAAAAAAAACATTCTTTTCTGTTGTAAAAAAAAAAAAAAAATTCTTAAGTAATATATATAGTAGTTATATTTTTCTGAAAGATAACTAAACACAAAAAAAGGAAGAAAAACCTTTAAAAATCGAATTTTGCGAGAACCAGGGTTCCCCAAATTTGACAAATTTTTTCAACTAATTTCGAATTTTCGCCTTAATTTATCAAATCGCAAAGCAGGAATTAAAAAAAGTTATATTTTTTATTTAGGCTAAAGTGTTTTAATTTTTTTGGAAATTTTTTAAAGTTTTTTTGGGAATTACGGGATTCTTATAGACAAATCTAAAAAACCGAATAGCGTTTTTCACTAACAAGAATTTTATTGCATAAATAAAAATGAAAAATATGCAAAAAATCACAAATCTGTGCCTTCTCAGTGTTTTTTTGCAAAAAGTCTTCAACAAGTTTTCGTATTGTAAAAAATTTTATTTTAAAAATCGGGTGAAAGTTGGACCTGCTTTTTCATAAAAAACTTCACCAAGACAGGCTAAAAAGTAAAAATTTTATTATTTGAAGCTCAATATCTCTTAAACTAAAAGAGATAATATATGTATACGACAATTGTAGATTTCGACTAACAGAATCCTCCCATATAAAAATCTTTGAAATCGGTTCAGATATAAGGTATCAGGATCGTTTTTTAGAAATTTTATACCCTAGGTGTCCAATTTTGGGACCCTGTGGACTCGCTGCATGTAAGTCTATATGGTCCAAGCTCAAAACTTAAACTGGTCTACACCTCTGGTATGACCATGTGAAATTTCATAAAAATCGGAGCAGCCGTTCCGAAGTTCCATAATTATTTCCATTTAATTTTTTGAATCGCATACTGTGTAATGGTGTAGGGTCGGGCTTGACCGACTATAGGTTTCCATCTACTTTTTAAATTTTTTTCGCAGATATTTTCTTAAGAAGGGCTTTAAATTACTACAAAACCATGATACAACTAGATAAGGTAGAATTATTAGGGAGAGTTGTCACTTTTAAGGTCTTCTTATATCAAACAATTCAAAAAGTAAATATAAAAAAGAAAAATACAATTAAAAAAATATGAAAATATTTTGTTTACATTTGCAATGTTCAATGTTCCTGAAAGGAAATAGTTCATTCTTTGGACATTTTGCGTGCTTTGACATCAACGTTCATCATCAAGGATAATTAAACATATAATATATAAAACACACATTTTGTTTTTAACACAAAATTCAAAATTATAAAATTCTTCACAAAAATTTGTAATTTGTTTCAATTTGAAAATATTTTTTTCTTCTTTGATGTTTTTCTTTTATTTTTAACATTTTCTTTAGTTTTTGTTTTTGACTAACTCTTAAGGGAAAATAAATTTGAGAATTTCCTCTTTAATAATTGTATAATAAGTACAATATCTAAAAGTGGTCCGATATTAATAAAGAATTTTTGATGTTTAATTTGAAACTAAAATTATTTCAACAAAAATCCCGCAATTCTCGAAAAAAAAGGATTAAAAAATATTAACATTTTCTGATTTTAGCTTTGTGATTTGAGAAAATTTAAAATTTATTGAAAAAAGTTCGGAGACTCAGTTCCTTGTAAAAATAAATTTTTTAAACTATATTCCTTCGCACTATTTTGTATTAAGTTAAAATTTAGAAAAAATAGAAAACATTTAATACTGTACGTTCCAGCGCTGACTGAATTGTCTATTTAAGATTTTCGAAATCTTTCTATTGCTGACTTTAAATTCCTTACTAATCATATATAATACCACTAAGGCATTTTTCGATAACTCAACTAGTTTAGGATTTACAAAATTATCTATGTTATATCGTATTTAAAATGATTAATAAAATAACCTAATGATGTAAATAATTTTTTATATTAGTTAATATTATTAATTTTCTTAGAGAAAATGGTAATAATAAAATTTAAACATAAACGGTCGTATGCAAAAAAAAACTTAACTCAGCTTTACAAAGTATTGTTAAACTAAATTCTTTAAAACTATATGCAAAAACGTTTATTAACTAAACCAATGTAATCTAAATATTTTGAAGTAGGTATGAACTTATAAAACACAGAGTTTTGCAAAAAATTCTCGCTTGTTCCCCCCTATTCTAGTCTTCTATATCTTCCTTCTTCTTCAGTCCGATATTTTTATTCATTATAGGTGCAATTTGTCTATCCCAAACAAATAAGTAGAGAAAAAACTAAAAAATTCACATAACATCACATAAAAAATAATAAAAATGTAAAAAATATTTTAGTGATGTACGTTTAATCAAAACAAATAACATAAACTCGTTGTTCGAATACTTATTTTATCCGCTCCATATAATTTTTCGTATTTTTGCTTTTTAACTTCTATATTTCTTTTATTTTTTGTATTTTTACTAAGTTATGATAATAATAACAATATTTCAACAATATTTCAAAAATAATTAATTTAATGTTTAAACATAAAAAATCTTTTTTAAAAATTTGAATAACCGAATGTATTAATATTCGGTAGTGTACAACTTTAACTATAAAGAGGGGAAAAAATACAAGTATTGCCGTTATCAACGTTAAAAAAACTTTGTGTTTTAAAACAATGTTTTTGCATACGTTTTTTTTAACAAAACTTTGTTAGCCTTTAAGTGTTGGGTAACAAATGTATACTTGAAAGCAAAGTTAATAATATTTTTTGGATACGGCTGAAAATATTTAATATTTTATGTTTATGATAATGACGCCTAAAAGCGAATATTCCAAGATTAGTTACGCTAAAATTACTGATACAGTTTTATATCATCTAAAATTTTACTGATGTCTGTCCGTTTGTCTGTCATTCAGTTTTCGATTATTATAAATATTTAATATGAACATGTGTTTGTTTATTTTTAAGGACGAAGTCTGTAAAATGGTTTAAAATTAATGAGGAATTAAACTTTCGCAACTAGGCGTAATATGTTTTAATTTGTTTATTTATAATTTTGTAAAAAAATTATAAAATAGTACTTTTGAATATTAGAAATATTGTTCAACATCCTAACAAAAATAACTGAAATTGAATAATTCATTTTGGATAAAAGACATACAATGATGCAAGTGGACAGTTTAAATTGAATCAGATCAGACGAAAAGTTGGGAGACCATACTGTCAATGACATTTGAGTCATTTTATATGTTGAAATTGTTTTGATCAAAAAATTGAAGTTGTGTTGATCGAAAAATTGGTCCAGTTCACGAAAGCAAAATAATTGATCCTAAATATTTTGGGGATTAGTTTATGGCACATCAATCTTTAAATTTAGGGGATACATTTGGGACATTTTTTTTCTTCACACAAACTGACTTTATTGAGTTAACGATTTTTAGCAAATCGTTAAGTTTAAAATCTTTTTATTGAAAATCCTGAATTACGGGTTAATTATTTTTTCTTTAGCTATCGTTTAATATATGTAACACTAATATTGTGGAGAATTATTTTTAAGATTTTTTCTAGCATGTTTCAATCATCTTAGGAAGTTGAAATTTGACCAAGATATTACTAATAATACCTTTTTTCTTTCAAACTTATATTTAGATAAACTTAAAGACTAACAAAAAGAAAAGCACAAATATATTTTAATAAAAATTGCTCTACAAAATTACCTATGTAAAGTTTTCGTTGATTTTCTCCAAAAAGTACAGAATATATATTTCATTCATTTTCATAATACACATTAATTGCTTTATTTACCCTACATATGTATAAGCGGAAAAATTTTGCGAAGTAACGCAAATTTCGAGAAAACATCGAAAATAAACAGTTTTTTAGCTTTGCTGAAAATTACATAGGAAACTCAGTCAGCGCAGTGACTACTTTTTTCGACTTTTTGTCACAGTTCAAATTCAATTGTTTTTTCAAAATTCTTTCTGTACGCGATTTTATTATTTGTTGTTATAGAGAAAAAACTAAACCAAGGTAGGTTAGATTAAAAAAGGATCACACAAAAATCTGCAGCGATTGTCATTTTCTTTAGCTTCTGAAAACATTTTTCAATTTAATATATGTAAATAAGGACTGTGCACGAAAAAAATCCGTACATACATATCTGCTTATAGAAACTAAACTAATTGGCGATTTTTTTTTTTTTTTTAATTATATTTTTTATTAACAAGTGTTATGTTCAAGTTCTATGCATAAAATAATAAATTATTTCCTGTTGGTTTTTAAGAAAATATCTCATATTTTTTAGAATTCTTCAAATTAAAGGTTTTATAGGGTTTCGGTCACTTTTTTGCTGGGATAAGTCCATTTATTTTTAAACTTCGTTTCATTTTATACTGAGTTTTTTTATGTTCTTTAAACTGTTTTTTACTAGAGCTCAATATCTTTCAATTACACGGAGTTTCGGACAATTTAATGGATTAGCCTATTTCAGTACAAACGCTATTAATTTCTTTGTTACAACTCCATTGTTTTGTTGCTTTAATGGGAAGAAGCGAGAACAAACCAGAAAAAAACGGATATACTGTATTTTCTTAGAAAAGTGAGAATTGTTTTCAAAAGGCACTCATTAAGGAAAATTTCTGTGTTAATGAACCCATTTTTTATGAATGAAGTGCTTCTTTCCCGCATATGCATATGACTTCCCAAATCAAGAACTTTCTTCGGAATTTTGATTTCTTTGATGCACGATATTTTTCTGCCATATTCCCTCTAGTATATGCAACAAAGTCAGCCAGTACGAACTTTTCATCGTCTATTATACACTAATCATAATTATGAAAAAAATTCGTCTGAAGTACTTTCGCGTTATTTTTTATTCCACCAAATTCTTGCTTGCATTTTTATTAGAATTTTTTTTTGTACTTTATATGTCCTTAACTTTTCTGATAAAAATTCAAAGCAAATAACTTTTTTGACACTTTGCTTCCTGAGATGAGGAGATTTCCTATCAAAATACTTTTTATTTTGTCAGCCTCAAGATACTATTTTTGATCCACTACCAGTTTCCATTCAGTGACCATGACTTCTTTGTATACTATTATGACCCAATAAACTATATTTTTTGACACAACTGCATTCCTAGCAATTGTTTTGTATGACCAATGTAAGATTTCATGAAAAATTTAAATTATGTGTTTAGGTGTTTTTTTTTTTTTTGTTAAATTTCCTTTTTAAGATGAACTACTAAGAGAACCGGTTCTAAACCAGTTCTCGGGGCTAGTGACCGATCCCAGTTCCGGAACTTTGTATGAGAAGAACCTGTCACTTTTACATGGGGTTGTCATTGGAGGTGGCTAATTAGCCCCTAGGGACAGGTCACAGGATAGGTCACAGCACTGGTTCAAGAGGACAGGTTCAGTAACGATTAATGTAATAAAAATTTTATAAAAATTCGGTATTTGTTTACTTTTTAAACATTTTTTTTTTTTATTATTTTTTTTTATTAAATAATGTTTATTTTTATTTTATAAATTTTCGTTGATGTCGATGGTGGCACCCCGAATCGAACCCATGTTCATCTGTATGTTATATTTAATAGTCTTCGACGCTAACCACTCAGCCACTTATTGTTATTGCGCTCGAGTTGCTAATTGTGCACTTAAAAAGCATGTTATAAATTGACTCTCAACTGTTAAATAGTGAGTGTATTTGTGTTAACTGGTTCCAGATTGGAACTTTAGGTGTCAATTGGTACTCAACTGGTACTGAGGAACCAATCCATTACAGCAATTGCCAAAAATTTTCCGCAGGGTAGTTTTATTATTTCAATGAAACTTAGCACATGGCTAGTGAGCATAATAACAAATGAAACCCAGTTAACAGAATTATTTATTTTTCACCACATCAAAAATTATAAGCCAAAGAGCGCAGTCCTTAATATAAATATTTGGCTCTAACCACTCCTTTTGCAGCATAAATAGTATGCACAAGAAGTGATATGTATTTGCTTTTGTATATGTGTGTGTTTGTCTAAATCATTTAAGCTTATCTATTTCAAACCAACTGTCTATGTAGAAATTTTGTGGAAGCCTTAGATGTCTCAAATTGCGTGTGTGCGTTTATCACATACATACATATATTTAAGGTAATTCATACATACATATATCTTAACGAAAAGTACATTGTAAACATGTTTCATATAATTCCACACAATTAAGTTTAAACCAACTTAATAATTAAGCCCGCATATATTTAGACATTCTAGAATTTACTTACTCTTAACAAAAAGGTAATTTGTCTTTGACTTTATTTTTAGAATTTAAATTTGGTGTTTCATGAATTTCTTTACATATTTTTTTTTTCTTATCTTTTGTTTACTCTTGTGGAAATCAAAGATTTAATTTTACTTAATATATAACAGGCATTAAATAAAAGATATATTTAATTTAGAGCAGAAATTATTTCTTTAAAGCCTTAAAGATTTTTTAATAAAATTAAAGATTTAATTACATTTAATAAGCTTACAGAAATTAAATATAAAATTAAAATTATATTTTTTAATTAATATTTAAGGTTTTATATTTTTTATTAGGAATTTTCTCTTAACGTATAATTAATATGTAATACAATGTAATTTAATAATTAATCATACGTAAGCAGTCTAACATTTTTTTGTTTGTCAAATTTTAGCAATTTTTCTTAACCAATGTGTGTTTTAATTTTAAAATTCTACAATAAATACTTTTATAATTAAAATCTTTATTCAAAAATACAAATTGTTGTTGAAATATTTATGAAATATTTCATAAATATTCAATCATTTTTAAAAGTTTACTTTCAGTTTTATAAACACGTTGTATAAACACAAAGTTATTGAATTAAATTAACTGCGCAATAAATAGTTGCCTATAAAATAACAAAGGAACTAAAAAAACCCAAAAGTCAATTGTAACAATGAACCCATTTATACTAATGATGTAAACAGGTAGAGAGGGAGTTTATTTCACTTCCTATATACATAAATAAATCGATTTTTTCAGTCTCAACCTACAACCTTTTAATTTTTGCAAACAAGTTGAAAATTCCACAATAACTTAAACTATAGAAATATTTATTAAATACTGACAAACTCTCTTTATATTATTATTGTTGTAGTTACTCTTATTATAAACAACCTTTTGGACCAATTGCCTTAAGTTATACATCGTACTTTGAACTACTAACTGACTCAAGGTTAAATTAGAGAAATAAATCCTTTTCTTTACCTCCATTTGAGTGGAAAGTTTATTACTAAAATTATAGAAAAATAAAGGTATGAAATACGCAAAAAACATCAAAGGTCGTTTGACAATTATGGGGTAACCAAGTAAAGCACCAATTGCTATTTATTTATGAATGAATCTTTTTTTCTTGAGCATTAAGGAGAAAAGAAGCTTTTTATTTACTGCTAGAGAGAAAATAAAAGAAGAAGAAATAACAATGTCATGACTGATGTGTAGTCATCTGTTATCAAGTAAATTTAATTTATAACCAGACACACGTGGTATACAGAAAACCAAAAATTTACCATCAAAAAATATTTTTCTTTTTAATATTTTGAAAATGTTTTGTCTCTATAAAATAGAAAAATCCTTTATAATTCTGAAAATGTACTCTCTAACCCATTTCTTACCACTACCCGATCCCGTTAAGATAAATTAATAAAATTTGGTATGTGGTCTATTTTAGTGATTGTGATCATAAAATCGAAAGATTTGTGATCTTAGCTTTTTTAGTTTCCAAGATATCGGTTGTTGCGAAAACGCATCAATGATCAATTAGGGGTATGTTGTTTCGCTCATATACGAAGTAGACGTTTAAACAAATTGTATGGCAAAATGAAATTAACTAGCACTTTAAGTAGCCTTTTATAGAAAAATACTGTTTCGAAAATTATGAAATTTTACCTATTCACATTAGTTTTTAAAATTGTTTAATACTTTGAATAAAAAATAATAATGTGAAATCATAAAAATTGCAAATTTTATGTTTTTCTTTAGCGAATTTTATGACCTTTGAAGAAAATTTATTATCCCTTTTTTAAGACAATTGAAAAAATTTAGCTATAAATTACATAACTTTATTGATTTCATTCAACAGTTTTCGAAAATTTTCAGGTAACTCCTTGAATTTTATATTTTATAGACCTTTTTTTGATCTGCTCTACCGGGGCACAGTGTCATATTTATCCAAATTAGAACGACAAAAATACGAAAATAAAAGCTTATTAATTAAATTAATTCTTTTCGCATTTATTACTAAACATATCATATATTATGGGAAAAATACTTAAATTTTTGGGAAGTGTCTAGCGCGAATTGTGGATTTTCAAAGTTGCAACTTTTAAAAATATTTTAATTTTATTTAAAACTTTTGTAAAGAAATATGTTAAATTTTAACTTCATATATCTCAGTAAATACTGCAGATATTAATACAATTTTTTTGGTATGTACTAACAAATGTATACAAATTATTCCATTATAATTCAATACAGATAATATTGTTTTCCATTTAAAAGAAATCATAATGATAAAAAATATATTTTTTTTGGGAAATTCTATTTTTTTAGTGGAATAGAACTAAAAAGTTCCAACGAGTTCCAATCTAAAAATACAATCTATATATAAAAGAATATCAATAAAATTATATTTGAGAATATTAGTTGCGACTTTTTGCGATCTTTTAAAATATTATAAAATAAAGTGCGATACCTCATATTATCAATTTTTTAAGAATTATTAAAAAAAATTTAGGTAATGGCTGAAAATTTGTTATGCAAATGTTACACTAAGATTGGTGTGATTAGATTTTGCCACGCCTGCTTTTAAAATATATTTCATTTTAATAAATTGTACAAACAAGTATCCGAAATTTATACAAATAAAGACTTTTTTTTTTCAGTATGGGAGTGGCAGTGATTTCAACAGCCCATTTTTAGTGGGAATGTTTAAGACCTTATCTACTAACAGAATATACAATTTCAGACCAATATCTTCAAAACTGAATTTTTGTCGTTTTAAAACTGTCAAATGTGACACTGTGCGGGGGTAAAAATTCGTCGGAATTAATTTTTTTTTCCTCAATTTATTTAGTTAACATTCCAAGCTAAATGTACATATATAAAACATTATCATTAATTTTAAACTAAATTAGTTACGGTATAGGTAAAGTTACTGATGCGAAAACGCAACAGTGGTTGGAAATGGGTTAAGGCAAAAAAGACATTTATTTTCTATTACACTTAATTTTAGCAAAATATGTAATATACCTAAATGCAAATTTAAAGATTTTAAAATTTGTATAATTAGTTTTATGAAAACCGCGTTTGCTTTTGCGAAAACTAAGTTATATTTGAAATAATTACACAACTTTTTTACATTCAATAAAATGAAGATGTTTTTTTGATTTAAAAAATTTTTTTGTTGGATTTTATTATATATTTCCAAAATTTAATAAAAAATAAGTAATTCTTAAAATTAAACATCCTAATTCGGATAAAATACTTAAAGAGATTAAATATACAAGAAATTAGCTGTGCAAAATAATAGTAGCATTGATAAAAAACTCCTGTGCAGACAAAACTACGTGATTAAGTTTTTCTTTTTTTGGCATATTTTGTTCCGGACTTCTATTCACTGGTAAGAAACTGAAGATCAATTTAAAAAGTTATTTAAATATTTTTTTTTTTTTTACATATTCAGTATATTATTCCGCAAAGCTTGAGGGGTCTTCCTACGAAAATTTTTTTTACGGACACACAAATATACATATAGCTTTATAAGGACATTTTTGATAGTTTTTTTTTTAAGATTTTTAAACTAAAATTTTTAGTTTTTGTTAAAAATTTTACTTTATTAAAAACAAAAATATTATAAGAAATCTACTAGTTTAAAAAAAGTATAAAGGTTTGTTCGTTTGAAATTCTAGTAACTAGTAAAAAAGGAGAAATAAAAATAAAAATTTCAAAAATAAACTTTTACTTGAAAAAGTAAGAAAACGGAAAATAGTTAAATAAATTTTCATGTATATAAAAAATAAAATTTGCATATAATTTTGTTATTTTTATTGAATGGAAACCCGGTCTTGACTAGAGTATTCATTTTACTCGACTTTTTCATTGTTCGAATAATCAAATAACTCAAAAATGCAGTTTTTAAATTACTCGAATAATCGAATAAACCTTTTAAGTTATTCGAGTTATTCGATTAATGTACACCTTAAAATTTTGCTCGATTTTTCAATGCTTATCAAAAAAGGATACAAAAATATACCTTAAAATAAGAAATAGTCTTTCCAAAATAATATATAATTAAAATTTGCGTAAATATTTATGAATATTTGTGTTTTTTACTTTGATAAATTCGTTGTTTCTCTATATTTAATATATTCATTAATAGTTAAATAAATAGGTCTAACAAATTTGGCCTACCTATTTGAACCAAATTTTATATTAAGGGTAGTCCGAAGTGTGATTTTATCTCATAACCTCAGTTTTTAATTTAACGACATACTACCTATGTACAGCAGAGTTTTCAGTTATATTCAAAATGTTTGTACAATATTTTTAAGTATCTGAGTTATTGTATTTTGAAAATGAAAAAAAAAACACTTTGGACTATCCTTTTTTAGATAAAGTAGTTCAGCGATTCTTAACATAAAGAACAAGTTTACATGCTAAACTTAATTTTAAGTCCCAATTCCTTCTATATAACAAATTTCATTTAAACCATCACCATTATATCCTCTACACCAGACTGAGCATTTATTGGTATATAAACTATGTATGTTTTTCCAAATCAAGTTTAAAATCCTTCAATTTATTTCTTATTATTTATTATATTTAAAAAAAAAAACGACCAAATACGATAACTATGTATTGTAATTCAAGCATATACATATTCGGTTCTTTTTACTTAATACATTTTTTATAAAACTACAATTTGTGGTACCACTTTTAGATTCGAAACATTCTATACAAATTTTGAAACATTGGAAAACTAAAATTAAAACTAGTTAAGAAAGAAAATATTTAAAATATTTTTTACTCGAATTATTCGAGGAAGAATCCAGAAGAAATTGTATATTTATCGGAAAAACTTCTTGAATATGATTTGGAATAATCATTTCATTAATTGTTTTGGAGGAATACGTTGATGCAAAGAACCCTGCAAAAACGTTGGAAATATCTGCATCATTCGAATATAAAATTCCATTCATTTTCATGGTAGTAGGATAGGTGGTTACTTTACGTTTCGAGTTGACAAAATTATAAAATAATTTAGGATTTCTCCTAATATTGGATTTCACCTTAAACAAATATGAATCGTAGCATCTTTTATTTTCCATATTGAATTTATTCCTTGCAATCAAGTAACGACAATGATAAGTTGGATTTTGCGTTATTTTAAATTGTTTGAAAAGACGATTTTTACGATTTTTCAAACATCTTAATGTGGCAGAGTTCCAGGGTGGACCATAATTCGTTTTATTTTTACTCATTGGAACAGTCTCAGATATAAATGAGGAGATGATACTGTAAAAACGTTGTAATATATTATCAAAAATACTGCCATCATTGTTAAAAGATAAAACTTCATACCAGTTGACACTTGATAATAATTCATTCAATTTATCAAAATCCGTTTTCTTGTAGCAGTATGTGGAGGTCGATTTTGATGCCTTATCAACTTTATAAAATGACGTCATTATTGGATGGTGACGATCCTCCGGAAAACTTAAAGGACCTGTTTTAGTTATATCGAACAAAAAGGGGTTGTTCACAAACACTAAATCAAGTGTACGGTTATTTATATTTTGGATATGGTTTAATTGGTATAGATTAATTTCAAAAAATTTCAAAAAATGACTGGAAAAAATCGGACGACCAGTCATTTGGACAAATAGGAGTTAAAAAGTCTGTTTCTGGTAACGAGAACCATGATACAGATGGTAAGTTGAAGTCACCAAGGGAAATATGTTACTCGAAATTCTTGATTGTAATTTAATCGAATAGTTGTTTGATTTTAATTTGTCGATTAATCGAACAAACAATATTCGAGTGAATACCCTAGTCTTGACCGACTATATCTTCTTTTCTCCTTTTTTTATGAAATAATCTTTGAAAATTCTTAAAATAATACACAATTTCGTAAATATCGACTTTACAGCGAGAAATACTTTCTCGAGTCATAACAAATATTTATGGTGGTAAGTGCTTTTATAAAATTTTTCCTTTAAAATGTGATTATTCTAGAAAATTTACAAAGCAATACAAAAAAATATTTTCACTAATTTATAAAATAACTGCTGTCTTTTATATTTTCAACATTTCTCATTCTCTGAAAAATGTCATCGTTAAAAATATATTTAGCATGTATTTAATAAAAGAGAAATCTCAGTTATAATTAATTTACTACAATAATTATGTAGTAACACAAAATAAATGAATACTAAAACTAAAACAACTGTAGAAACAGAAACTATGTTGGTTGAAACAACAACATCAAAACTCAAACAACAGTAACAACAATAATAATAGTAATAATTATAATAACTGTTACAACTCATAGTATTACAGTTTTATCTAAACACATTCAAACACACATACACAGAAACAAACAATTTTCTATAGATACGAGTACATTATTCCGGGCAAATAATGAATAACACCACCAACCAGACTTATATACTCTATAGTTCTACATTTTTATAAAAGTAAAAATAATAATAAATGTTAATAGAATACAATTATTCAGACAGACAGACGAACGGAGCTACGGTAAGCTTAGAGAAAACAATGCAACATTTATGTTTCATAAAAAAATAAATAATTAGTTTTGGTATTTGTTGTTGCTGTTGTTTATATGAAATGTTATGGTAATGTAAGGCTAAAGTGTAACATTAACAGATAATTAAAATTAATATCATTAATCATGGTATTTAGGCTAAGGTGGCTATGAAGGGTGAAGAAAATTTATAATGAATATAGGAGTAGATGTTATGTATTCATAGGGACTCAGTAAGAAGGATTTTAACAATTCTGATGAATATCAATTACAATAAATTATTTGCAATTATTTTTTTATCAGATTTGTTTATCTATTTTGTAACTTTCCCACATTTATAATGAAATTTTATTCGATTAGTTTGGAGGCATATATAGTAAAGGCAGCAATACATTGTTGGATACTTTTTGTATTGTAAAGGATTTTTTTCGTAACCATATTCTGAAAATAATACTTATAATTTAAGTGAAATTTGTAATTGATAATACAGGAAAATGCAGATTCTGAGACACGGAATTTCACAGTTAATTCGGATATACGGTATTAATTAAGTACTAAGCCTCTGAACCATTTTTTGCTCTTTTTTGCATTGACTCTAGTTCTCGCTATAAATCGCTATTTGTAAAATTTAAACTTATTAGGAAAGTTGCACCATATAATAAATCATATCTCGAAAACGACTTGTCTGATATTATAAAAAATATAAAAAAAAGTTCTAATTAAAATTGTCTTCAAGTCAATTCAAATTGATGTAAGAATAATTTTTAATACGGTCAACAGTTATATAGATATTAAGCCTATTTTTTGAGAAAACTTAAACTTCTTAATAATCTCCAAAAGATTTATAAAATAAAATCATTAAAATTGCGCTTAATTAAGGAAAAGTTGATATCAATATTCGAATGATCACGTTTTATTTTATTTTTTTATTAGTAAGTAAAAAAAGCATTTTTAGATTTATAAGATTTTTTTGGCAGAATGGTCGAAAATGGCGCTTAATTCAGGAAAAGGTGATATCAATATTTTAATATTTATATTTGGTTTTTATGTGATTCGAAAAGTAAAAAAAATGTATTTTTAAAATTCTAGGATTTTTTTTAGAGAATTCTGTTGACCGTTTTTCCTCCGTCTCACAGACAGGCATTTTGGCTGAAAACCTGGCCAAAATTATTAGAAATGTTTTTCGAGTTAATGGCTGGAACTTTTTGATAGTGTTAGTGTTAATTAGGCCCAAGGATGAACCCAACTGATTTTGGTTCAAATCGGTCCGTGATTTTGCCTAGCCTCCATACAAATTCCCCTCGAAATTGCACTTATTTACACATAATTATGGTAATTTTAATATTAAATATTAAAAAATGTGAAATTTTTATTGTTTTTAAATTTTGAACGAATAATTTTAACATTAATATGTGAGATATATACAGCGGGTGTCATAAATAAGTAAACAAAATTATCATTTCTGTTTCGCTATAAAAAGCGGCAAATGTAACAGTCCTTTTCTAAAAAATTACATGTTTTTTATGAAGTCTATTTGTTTTCTTTTACACTGATGACAAATTTTCCAAATATTATTCCATTTTAAGTTTTTTTCTAGAGAAAGTTGAAAAGAAGTAGTTTTCCCGTAAGTCAAAAATAAGTAAACAAGCAACTTTTAGCTTAAATTATTTAATTTTTTGTTAATAGTAAGTGAAGTTAATGGCTGCAAAATGATTTTATCACATCAGAGATAGTGTTTTGTTACATTATAAGAGGAATAAAAAATCGCTTTTTCGATTATATTAGAAAATTTGATAAAATCAAAAAATTTTAATTTAACCACAATTTTGACCTAAAGAATGGCAAATAGCGCCCAATTAAGTGTAGGAGAACTATGAGTAACTATCATACAATACGAAAAAGGTGAAATATATAGAAATATATAAAAAATCTTTAATAAAACGGCCACTTTAATCTCATGCTTTCTGATCCAAAATTTTTATCAATACTTATTCCGGAAGTCCGAAAACTATAGTCTGAACTTACAACTCATAGAAAAATATGTGAAGACGGAAAACATGGTCTAGCTGTACGGAAAATTGTACACAAAGGTAAAATAAAATCCCTGATTAACCTTAATCTGTTAAAAGGTATAAAGCACCAAAAATTTTTTGTTTAATTTTTGTGGATTTTATCCTATAGTAGGAAACTTCGCCTATAAATTAGGGTTAATTTGATTCAAAATATATAGCTGAGGAAATAATTAACATTTCAGAGTGACCTGCTCAAAGTCCAAAGTGTCACCAATAGAAATTGCATGAAATTTAATAAAAAAATTAATTATTACAAAAACCTCTTAATTTTGTCCAGGAATATGCAGAATATATGTAGTCACTATACCAACCGGGGCTATTAAAAACCTTGTTTAGTTATTTATGGAACATTGATTTTTTTCACTTTTTTAAAAAGAACCAGATTCACTAAGTAGTAATGTGTTGAATTGAATCTTTTGCTGTTTATTTTGCTAACAATACATTATATATTTATAATTATATGTTACTTTTGATATCGTCGATCTACAACTTGAAAAAGAACCAATTGAGTTCAAGACACTACTTTGTTTACTTATTTATGACATCAGCTCATAGCTTTCAAATAAAAAAAAAATCAATATAAAACGTCTATTCGTTTAACCACAAAAAAAAATGGACAATTTTTTTATTTTTTTTTTTTTTTTATAATGAATGTTATGTTCAAGTTCTAAACATAAAATAATAAATTGGTTTTCAGAGAAATATCTGTTTTTTTCCGAATTCTTCCCATTAAAGATTTTATTTTCGATCACTTTTTAGTTCGAATAAGTCCACTTATTTTTAAACTCCATTTCATTTTTTGTTGAGCTTATAGTGTCCTTTAATATTTTTTTTCTAGGACCCAATATCTGTCAATTCCACGGAGTTCCATATTATTAGACGGATAGCCTCATTTGGTACAAACACAATACAATTGCATTGATACCACTCCATTGCCTTGTTGCTGTAATGAGAAGTAGCGAGATCTGGCCAGAAAATAACAAATATAATGTATTTTATTAGGAAAGAGAGAAGCCTTTATTTCTGTGTATATTTTTTTTGTGTTAATATTTGCCGATTAACCTTGAAACAAATAATGTACAAAAAATAACCTTTTAAATCAAACAATTTAATATTAAAAATTTTCCTTCAAGTACTCGAATTCTTTGACTTAGCAATCATAAAAAAATAATTTTAAATCCATAAAATCACACACACAAGTATCTACCATTATATAAATTTATATTTTATTATATACTTTATACTTAAATATAATAAATATTTTCTAAAGGCACGTGTTTATATGATCTGGAGTCTATCTGTCTGTCCATCTTTCTTCCTGTGTCTAATACACAAGATTTATTTCATATCAATGATTTACTTATTCACAGAAACCATGATTGTTTATTTAGCTCATAAAAAGCTTCTTATGAAGTCAAGTATTTCAAATATTTTATGATTGGATTGATAATCATAAAAAGCTAAATAAATATAGAATAAATTAAATAAGTAAATAAATAAACATAACATAACATGTAACATGATATATGTACATGTTGATATACTTATAATATGAGTATCACATTTCAAAATATTTCATGTGAACTTCTGACGTCATTGACTTAAGGAAATTTATATGAATTTTTCTATTTATCTATCTTTTTAACTGCTTTAGGTTTATTTTAAAATTCTACTTTTTGTTTGAGAAAATAAATTCTTTTGCTTTATTTAATTTATTGAAATTTTATAAAATTTATTTCTTAGAATTTGCTAAAGGTAAAAATCCAATAACAAAACATAAATTATTTTTGTGTTCATTGACAGTGAAAGAGACAGAGAGAGTTCATTGTGTTTTTGTCCAAGTAGAAATGGCCTGAAACAACAACCTGTTGTTTTATATGTTTTGATTTAGTTTATTGTTATTGGCCAAGTTAGTTGAATTTTTCTTTTTTTGCTTTAATTTATGGCCACTTTAGTTTCATGAACTTGTTGAGAATGCAATTTTATATTGGTTTGTTTTTATTATTTTTTATTTTGCTGTAAGCTTTGACAATTTATTTATATTGACATTTTTAAACAATTCTTTTATTTTGTAGTTAGGTAAATAAATATACAGAGCCCGGTGTAGAAAGTAAAACATATCAATTTATTTTTTTGAATTATTGAAAATAAATGTTAATGTGGCAAAATAATAAATTTGAAAATTGTAACCTAGATACTGTATTTAATTTTTAGTAATTACCCTGCGGGAAATTTGTGGTACTTTCAGTAATGGACCGGTTTCTCTGTACCAGTTGAGTACCAATTGACACCTAACTCATCACCAAAATTCCAATTGAGAACCAGTTGACACAAACACACTCACTATTAACATGCTCGTTAAGTGCGCAAATAGCAACTCGCACGCAATAACAATCAGTGGCTGAGTGGTAAGCGTTGAAGACTATAAAACATAACATACGTCAGATGAACATGGGTTCGAGCCGGGGTGCCGCCATCGACATTAACGAAAAATTATAAAATTAAAATAAACATAATTTAATAAAGATAATAATAAAAATAATATTTAAAAAGTAAACAACTACCGAATTTTTATAACATTTTTATTACATTAATCGTTACTGAACCTTTCCTCTTGGACCTGCTCTAGGACCTATCCTGTGACCTGTTCCAAGGGGCTAATTAGCCACCTCCAATGACAACCCCTTGCAAAAGTGACAGGTTCCGGAACTGGGACCGGTCACTAGCACTGAGAACCTGTCACGTGACTAGTTTTGAATCGGTTCTCTTTACTGTAGGGTATGTATTTTAAATTTTTAATTGACAGTTTAATTGTGTAAAAATATAGATCTCTAAAAATATTAATATTTAAATAAGTATTTTAAATATTACTATTTGTAAATCCATTTATTTTTAAGAATATTTTTAAAAATTAAATAATTTTTTGTTCATAATTTTGTATGATATGTAATTCACTTTAATTATATTATATCTATTTTTATAATAAGAGATTTAAATCGCTTTTAACTTTTAATAATAATTTTGTTTAATTTTACAAGAAAACTGTATTTTTTTTTTCGCCACTGGTTTTAAATATGATTTTCTAGTGCCGATTTATTTATATAAATTTTGAAAACCATGCTCGAGTTATAATCAGTGTTGCTAGTTTAGTCTTTTTAAGGCTAAATCTAGCCTTTTTATTTTGCTTTTAGCCTCAAAATTTTCGTTTTAGCTTCTAGCTTTTTTATTAGCCTTTTTTATTCTTAGCATTGCCTTAAAAAAGCTAAAAATTTACTAATTTTATTTTTACAGAATCATCAATTTAAGCAATTTTTTGTATTAATTCGCACAAAAAAATCAAAAGTATTTATATTTGACGAAAATTTTCACCTGCGGCGCTTCATTCTATAAAAATATTATAATTATTTTTTAACAAACTTTATTACCCATAGAAACTTTTTATGTTATAGTTACAAATTCACTAAAATATCTTTAAAAAATACCAAAATCTTATGAGCACGTAAAAATAAAAGCGTTTTTAAATAAAACAATATATTAGCTTTTTTCTGGCTTTATTTTTTGGGGCATTTAGCCTTTTCTGACCTTTTTTAAAGTCTAATTTAGCTTCTTTTTTTCTCAAGTCCTGGCAACACTGGTTATAATATTGTGAACAAAAAAGTCTGAAAGAAAAACATGAAACCAGTTTTTTGTCAATCAGTGTTACTTTACATTACAAATTATTAAATTCTAATCATATCTATCGTAAATCACATTTGAAGTTACATATTAAAAGCATTAATTTTCTGTTTTATAATTTATTTCAAAATTTTCAAAACCACAAATAAATGTAAAATTATGTTATTAGATTAAAATTATAAAATCATATAAAAAAATATAAAGATGTAAACATTAAATTTTGTTCTCCGTTGAAATAATGAATTGCAAATTAAAATTTCCGACTCAACCAAAAAAAAAAAAAAAATAAAAAAATTAAAATAAAAATAAAACAACCAACAAAAAGTACTTACGTACCTCAGACTTCAAAGTTGAAAATTTTTCATCTTTGAGGTACTTCACGCAGAAGTTTGGCGTACTGATTTGCTTCCATTCCATATAAATACATATATTTTACTGCAGCTGTCAGTTGAAACAAAAGTATTGTATGTAGTTGGCCCTTTAGATTTTTTATTTAATTGATATTATATTACAGATCACAAAATATAACTTTATAGCTCTAAACACTACTTTTGAACTCGTGGATCTTTTTCCATTAGAGATTTCATAATTGTTTCAGTCACTTTTTTGGAACAGTTTTCCCATCTCCTTTTAAAATCTTCCATATTTTGGGACACTTTTTTGTGCTCTTCAATTCTCTTTTCACAAGAGTTCAATATATCTCCACTGCAAGGTGGGGCCAAAAGCAAAATAAATGGTAATAAGTCTGCAACTTTGAAACCACTGAACCGATTAGATGAAACTTGGAACATTGATAGAGGAGGAGTTAGGCTTTTAGAATAATGTTAGATGGAGTCTGTAGCTGTATTAAAGTGTAAAAATATTTCAAATAGGTTAATATTTGTAAAAGTTATAAGCCCCGATATGTTTTTCACTCTCGAGGTAGTCAACTTTGGCCCACTGTAGCGGCGCCCGTGCTGCAGCTGCAGACTCCATCTAACATTATTCTGAAAGCCTAACTCCTCCTCCATCGGTTCAGTGGTTTCAAAGTTCCAGACTTATTACCATTTATTTTGCTTTTGGCACCACTGTTCACTGGTCTTAGCTACTTACAATTTGGAGGATTGACCTCTTGGTACAAAAACTCTGTTTTTGTTTCGGTACCACTCCAGAGCTTTCTTTCGTAGTGACAGAATGCCAAATCGGGGAAAAAAATATGTGGACATAATGTGCTATCTTATGAAAGGAAGAAGACTTTTTTGCAAACATTCTTTGATGTATATTTCCATTAGGGATATAACTAGGGTATCCAATTATTCGGGTGTTCATATTAATCGGTTTATTCGACAAATAATTATTCGAGGTTAAAAGTTGATCGGTTAGTAATCGATTACTGAGAAATTATTCGATTAACCAAATAACTTTATTTATATATGTAAAACATATAAATTACACAAACTATAGCTTTTAATCTATTGAAATAGTTACTTAGAAACATAATATAAAATCAAATTCTTTTACAAGGGGATCATTTCGTAATTATTTTATCCTATTTGTATGAAAAAATAAAATTTTTTAGCTAATACTACAAAATATTCTCCTACTTCCGCTTTATTTAATAAATTTTTTACGTAAGTGTATTTTCGGTGTAAGAATGATAATTTGTTAATCGAGTCTAAATTAATATTTTTTTTTGGTACATTTTGGAGATGACAATTTAAAGTATTATGACTTGTGTAACTATGAATTTACTTTAATTTGGATCATAGTTTATTACTTCTAAAGCAGAAGAAAAAGTAACTCACTAAAAATTATTTTTATTTATTTTTTTTACTGGAATATAACAGTAAGTTGTAGTTTACATACATTTGTCATAAAAATAAAACATTTTCTAATTAATAACTCAAGAAAACTACATTTCGGTTAACCGGATATTCAACAGAAATTATTCGGTTTATTCGTAATTCGAAAATAGACAGTTTTAAATTATTCGGACAGTTAATCGACAAAAATTAACCGAATAACTGAATGACGGTTAATCGATTGGATACCCTAGATATAACCAAATTTTGGCCCTAGCACCATGCAATGTCGAATGTTGTGTTATTTACGAAAACAATTTTTTCGTGTAATAAAAACCTCACCCACAAAAACGATTTTTTAAAATCTCAAAAAAAAAAATCACATACATTTTACATAAAATATTTTATTAATAAAGTAAAATAGTAAATTGAAAAATTGTGTTTTTAATTATTAAAAGACATAAACTTCAAATTTAACGTGGACATTGTTTTGCATAATGCATAAATGTTCTGTACTACTTTAATACCACGTTGTGTGCATATGTTGCTTAGCTGTTACATGAGATTATTTATTTCCAAAAATCTGCCATACGTTTCGTCATCCATTATAGAACATGAGTATTTTTGCAAGAAATTTGATTTTAATTTCCGTTCCCTATTCTTGGCTTCTAAATTTTTGCAGCTTTCCTCTGTGAAACTTTTTGGACTTTCTATGTTCTCAAGCCTTCATAGGATTTAACTTTCACACCAAATAATCAGAGCACTAACCGGACTGATTTTCTACCAGATGTGTTTGGATCTCTTTTCATTTTTCTTGGCCTTCCCAATGTCATGTGGATTTTTTTTCTCTTCCCCAGCCAGGTGTCCTTATACTATTTCAAAAAAATTGGAAACAGTTTGACGGCAGATCTTGAATTCTTTGACCAATTTTTTGTAGTACCAATTTGTATTTTTTTTGTTGTCATTTAAAATAATAACTGACATATTAGGATTACTGTATTAGAATTTTTTCGATCTCACTCCTTATATACAAAAGAAATTAAGTCAATGTCTTTTATATTTTATGTAAATCTAATCAGCCCATTGGAAGATACAGATTTATTTTCATTAAAATTTGATTCTACTCCACTGTAAAATACATTATATAATTGTGTCGTTGCACAAAAATTCTTGGAGGGGGGCTTTTTATAAATTTTTACCCAACAATTTTAACCCATATAAAACTTATAAGAGCATTTTATTAAAATATTACTATATTTAAGGCATTTATGACCGTTAAATCGCATTTCCGGGGTTTGGATCGTAAAAACTATTAAGTCCTTTGAACATAAGACACTTAATTTCATGGAATTATTTTTAAAATTGCAACCTGTTATTTGATTTCAAGTTTTACATAAATAGACTCAGAAAGTTATACTAAGACGAATAGTATACATTAAATAAATCTAAGACCAATATTTTTGAGTGCTACAAAAATCAACACAAAGGCATAATACCTTCCCAAAAATGGTAATGTAGGATATAAAAAAATTTAGTAAAGTATTTTTGAATGATAGAAAATCACACTACTACAATAAAGATAAAATTAAAATTGTCATCGTTACACATAATATATGTAAGGTAGAGGATAATAAAATCAATAATGTAATGTAGAAAATTATATAGTAAATTCCGCCTTTATTGGATCTAAAGAATGCGTTTCACTTCTATAATTTTCGATTAATATTTATAAAAAATTATCATATTTTATTGTATTGCTGTTAAAGATACAATTTTATATTTTACGTAACCTTTTCTTATGTTTACTTAAGATCTTCCGTTTATGTAAATTGTTTAAATATACATATATATTAAGTATGTAATGTTATATTAGTTTGTTAATTATCAAATGCATAAATTAGTTTTACCAAAATAGCAAATTCGAATAAAATACCCATCTGTATGTGTGTGGCAAACACTTGCCTAAACTCACATATAAATATGTATATTTGTACATACCCAGCGGTAAAATTTGCGAGGCCTCTACTGCGCAAGCCTCCTAGAAGTCCTTTTTTCAGATGCAGTTGCTGATGGTAACACGCCTTCTCTAATAAGGCCTGCATGAATGCCTCATCCCTGCCTTCTAAAAGATCCGACAGACCTTCCGACTTCGCTTCTCTTGGAAGGACCATAAGAAGTTGTATTTTTTAAAATATATATTGTTTTAAACAACAACAAATCAATTTATAAAAAGTACATTGTTTTAATTCCCTTCTCTTAGAAGGAAAGAAAGACTACAGTATTTGAAAAAGCAAAATCATGCAGAAACCGTTACAAAAACAATATCAAAATTCAAAGCAGAAATTCCAAAAAAAGAAGAATAAATCATTTAGTTGTCTCCAATTCTTTGTTTGAATAGGATGTTATTTTTAACTTAACTATATTTTTTATTTATGGTTTTTATAATAAGTATTTTATTAAAAACTTAATCGTTTATATTATATCTTTATATTCTTGACAAAATAATTTAACAAAAATTTTAAGTTTTTTTCAGGAATATTAAATAAAAAATCAATAATTTCTATACAAATGTCATTTTCAAATAATTTGTCTTATATCGACTCAAGATGTTTTGTCAAAAGTTAACAGAAATGTTTTTTAGTACTGAATTTTGTTTTTTTTAAGTTTTAAACATTTTACAATAATTTAAAACAAAAATAATATATATTTTATATAAATAGAAAAATATTTTATTAATAGTGTAGAAGGCTTTCTGTAGAAGGACTCTTTTTAGTACTTCTACAGAAGGCCTCCTTGCAGTTTTCAATAAAAAGGTCTTCTAGAAGGACTGTATCGGGTCGCGAATGTGTAAGGCCTACCTCCCAATGACATCGCGTGTAAAAATGAAATGAACATGGAATGCAGGGAGAAGGTCTTCTGGACATAAAAAAGGCCTTCTAGTAGGGCTCTTTACCCCTTATTTTTACCACTGGGTATAATCTTGCATACATACATTTATCGTTGTATTATTTCGTTTAACTATGTGGAAATAGCCTATACATACATAAATGTAATTGAGAGAGCAACCATATCTAATTTAAAAGTTTGTATGTATTTACAAATATTTCCTATAGAGCACATACTTACAGTAGTGACATGTACTTGTGGTAGTTGTAGAGTTATACAGTGGAAATGATAGTAAAAATTATAAATAAAGGTCCAGCTTTTGTGCTGCCTAAAAAAAGTATTTGTTTTCTTTTAAATATACTTTGAGCCTTAAAGCTAACTTTAACTAATTAACCTGTTAAACTTAACAATTTTTGGAATTTATATTTAATTAAATATTTTTTTTTTTAAATTTTTCTAATTAGGACCACTGTATCTTTTGCCAGTAAGCGTGGAAGTAGTGTGTAAATGTTTATAGACAACATCATAAAATATTCAAACTTAATAGGTCTACTGCGGTATCTCTAGCCCAGACTGACAAACAAAACTCATACTAATACAATTATTTTATAATACAAACATAAACGCTTGTGTTTTGGCAAGAGAGAGTAAAATATATATTCTCACATTAATAACAATAAATTTATTCTGTAAGGCATTATTAAGAGATATATTATGAAAGTGTGTGTATGTATGTGTTTTATAATATTTGGATTATATGGTAAAATGTAAAAGTGCATGCTCTTATCTCCATTGTGTAGGTAGCTGCATACAAATTTCCAACAATTAATAGAAATTTTGTAAACAATTTAATATAAAATCATTATTGTCATTATCATCATCATTATAATTATCGTCCTTAATGTTTACCTATAATTATTATTATTAATAAAGTTTTTGATGTTGTGATCATAATTATACCTATCAACATAATTCATTAACTTCATGGTGTTATTATATGCCAAACCGAAATTAATTATATAAATTTTTGAATAATAGTAAACAGCACGGTAGCCCTGTAGTAAAGTTTATTTGTTGTTAGTGTTTAAAATGAGAGCAGGTGGATTATTAGGTTTTTGTTATGTGTATGACCTTTAAACTTGTGACTTTAATTTAATATGGCAAGTGTCATTATATGGATGAGTGTTTGTTTAACACAAGTTAAGGTCTTATTTAGAAAAAAAAACCAAAATAAAAATATGTCAATGTAAAATTAGAAAAAAAATTGTGAAAGTATACAGTAAAATACACTGTAAAAAATGTTTGCATATATAATGCTAAATATTCACCAAATATATTAGAACTGCGCAGGAAAAATTGGTGCACAATTTGGTTATATTAACCTGCTGAGATTTGTTATTGTTTTCAGTAAATTTTGTTATATGAATGCAGTTGTCAGGAGATGGAATTCACTGTGTCAAAAAATGCAGAGTTAACGATCATGAAAAGAACGCTTATGGCCAAAAAAAAGTTTTCGATGATTTTTTATTTTATAGCAAATTTTTGAAAATCTTTTACGATAAAATTTATTTTTAGATAATTTTTTTTTCCTTTTATACGAATTTTCGATAAATTTTCTATTCATTTTATAAGAATTTCCGATAAATTTTCTTTTCATACGCAATTTTCGATATGTTTTCTTCACTTTTCATGAGCAAATTTCGATAAAATTTTTGTTATAGGAAATTTATCTAAAATTTTCGAAAAATTTCCTTTATATAGAAAGTTTTCGATAAAATTTCTTTCTATAGAGTTTTCGATAAATTTCCTTTTTATGCGAAAATTTCGATAAATTTTTATGCGAAATTTTCGATAATTTTCTTATGCGAAATTTTCGATAAATTTCCTTTTTATGCGAAATTTTCGATAAATCTCCTTTTTATGTGCAATTTTCGATAAATTTACTTTTTATACGATATTTTCGATAAATTTCCTATCTATAGGAAATATTTGACACATTTCTATTTTATAGGAAATTTTCGATAAATTTCCTTTTTATAGGACATTTTCGATTAATTTCCTTTTTACAGGAATTTTCTTTTTATTGGATAAATTTTCATTTTATAGGACATTTTCGATAAAATTCCTTTTTACAGGAAATTTTCGGTAAATTTCCTTTTTATGCGAAATTTTCGATAAATTTTTATGCGAAATTTTCGATAATTTTCTTATGCGAAATTTTCGATAAATTTCCTTTTTATGCGAAATTTTCGATAAATCTCCTTTTTATGTGCAATTTTCGATAAATTTACTTTTTATACGATATTTTCGATAAATTTCCTATCTATAGGAAATATTTGACACATTTCTATTTTATAGGAAATATTCGATAAATTTCCTTTCTACAGGAAATATTCGATACATTTCTATTTTATAGGAAATTTTCGATAAATTTCCTTTTTATAGGACATTTTCGATAAATTTCCTTTTTATAGGACATTTTCGATAAATTTTCTTTTTACAGAAATTTCCTTTTTATTGGATAAATTTCCTTTTTATAGGACATTTTCGATAAATTTCCTTTTTATAGGACATTTTTGATAAATTTCCTTTTTACAGGAAATTTTCGGTAAATTTCCTTTTAATGAGAAAATTTTCTTTTTACAGGAATTTTCTTTTTATTGAATAAATTTCCTTTTTATAGGACATTTTCGATAAATTTCCTTTTTATAGGACATTTTCGATAAATTGCCTTTTTATAGGACATTTTCGATAAATCTTCTTTTTACATTAAATTTTACAGGAATTTCCTTTTTATTGGATAAATTTCCTTTTTATGTGAAGTTTTCGATAATTTTTTATGCGAAATTTTCGATAAAATTTTTTTTTTATACGAATTTTCGATAAATTTTTTTTATACGAATTTTCGATAAATATCGTTTTTATGCGAAATTTTCGATAAATTTCCTTTTTATAGAAAGTTTTACATAAATTTTCTCTCTATAGGAAATATTCGATAAATTTCCATTTTATAGGAAATTTTCGATACATTTCCTGTGTATAGGAAATATCCGATAAATTTCCTTTCTATAGGAAATATTCGATAAATTTCCATTTGATTGGAAATTTTCAATAAATTTCCTTTGTATAGGAAATTTTCGATAAATTTCCTTTTTATACGAAATTTTCGATAAATTTCCTTTTTATACGAAATTTTCGATAAATTTCCTTTTTAAAGGAATTTTTCGATAAATTTCCCTTTTATGCAAAATATTCGATAAATTTCCTTTTTATGAAAGATATTCGAATCATCAAATATAATGTCGATACAAAGTATTCGACATTATATTGGATAATTTTTTTTTTTTTTTTTTTTTCATAAAAAATATTCTATTTTTTTTTTTTTACAAAATATTCGATAAATTTTTTTTATATAAAATTTTCTTTTAATAGAAAAGTTTTATAAGCTGAATTTTATGCACTCTTTACTTACTTCTCAAATATTTACTAACTGTTTTTTTTAGCTTCCTCTTCAAATATCCTTAACAATATTGCCAATTTTCTACTTTTAGTTTTCACATCAAGCATACTAAACTGTCTTGCTCTTAAACTAATGTTTAGCGTAAGTTGGTATTTTACTTAATCCAATATTGATTGATATTTGAAGTATCTTCAGTTACTTGAGACTGAAGTTGTTTGAGTTGTTTGCATCATGCAAAGATTTTCTCTTAGTGTTCTTTTTGAAAAGCAAAATATTTACATTTCTATCTTTGTTGTTTGCTTCATCTTCTATTTCTAACACTCTTAATGAGTAGAATTTTGTCCCAATTAGTTGTTGTAAAATAGATGAGAAAACAAGTGTGATTATAAGTGGTCGGTAGTATGAAAAGGATCCCTTAATGGAAATTACACAAACATTACACAACAAACTAAAAAATATACATATAAACATACAGTATAAACTACATAGAATACTTAAAGCCTCTTCAAAACATAAAATGTATTCAAAGGTTAAATAAAACTGTGTATTAAGTTTAGTTTGTATTTTCTTTTTTTTCTATTCTTTTATATAATTTTTTTAGTTGTTTATATTTTTAAATTTTTATTTTCTTTTTCATAGACACTCTATCACTTACAAACAGTTTGTAAAAAGTTTAGGTTTTATTTTCCTCTTCCTTTATTTTTTGTTTGCCAGTGTACAAGATACTTATTTGTATTTGTCTTTTTTTCTTGCTATTTCTTTTTCATCCTTATGATAAAATTCTTTGTAGATGGCATTACCATGCTCAATTATATGTCTAAGGAAATAAAAGAGAGAATGAAGAAAAACCTAAAATAATTGGAAAACATTTCCGTTTAGGAAGTGTGGGTATTTAACAAACATACGCAAAATTTTCTTTAAAAAAAAGAAAAAAACTTTCTCAGAAGGCCTAATTAAAATTCTTAATTTAAAGGAAGCTTTAAAAAAGGATTTCCATATTTAACTTCTTTGTAACATTATTGTATTGGTGTTGGCAAGTTTCTTATTGTCAAAGGAATTCTAAATAAGTACATATTTCTTGCTATGTATTTATTAAAGCAATGCTAAGTTAAAAATATGCATTTGGTATTATTAAATAATTAAATAGAATTTCTTAAGACTTTATAAGTAAATTTTATTTTTGGTTTGTAATTAAGGTTGTCTGTTTCAATGTCTTTTTGGTATCAAGAGTATAATTATGGCCTCTAATGTTTTTCTAATCTTTTAGGGATATTAATTGTAATTTCATTTACCTTGTTTGTCAATTTTAGTTTGTTTGAAAAAAGAGTTATAGACTAAAATTATCTGGAAATTTTAAATTCTTGTTAAATGAAAATTTAATTTCTATTTCATGTCAACATTTTACTTATTTAATTCAATATGTAAATAGATACTAATTTAGTTAGTATATTTTACAGAAAGACTAAATTATAGCATACATTTTAATTTCCCTAAAAAAATTAATGGAAAGGCCTCCATTTGTGATCTCAAATCATCACTTTTTTGGAACCGTTTTCACATTTCCTTTTAAAATCTAATATTTTAGGATACATTTTTTTATTCTCTTCAATTCTTTTTTTACAAGAGCCCAGTATCTCTCCACTGGTCTTAGCTCCGGACAATTTGGAGAATTGACCTCTATTGGTACAAAAACTATGTTATTGTTTTGGTACCACTCCAGAGCTTTCCTACCCTAGTGACATGATGCCAAATCGGGCCAAAAATATGTGGTCACATTGCACTCTTTTATGAAAGCAAGAAGGAACTTTGATCCGGAAGCTGCGAAAATCTGCCAGTACATAGGTTTTGTCGTCCATTATACAACTTGAGTATTTTTGTGTGAAACTTGATTTTAATTTCCGTGGCCTATTCTTGGCATCTAAATTTTTTGCAGCATTTATGTCTGGAACTTTTTGGATTTTATATGTTTTCAACCCCGCATTAGCTTTCTCAAGAAAAAAATTTTAAAGTTTTAAAGACCAAATGTAAAAAAATCACTTACTAATGAACAGAAAAATAAAATTTAATCATTTAACCCCAATGTTTATTCGGACGGACGGACTCTAATAATGCATTTGTTTTTTAATCTAATAATTAATAAAAAAAAGCTTTACCCTTTTCTAATAAAATACATTATAATCGTTTTTTTCTGGCTAGATCTCGCTACTTCTCATTACAGCAATGGAGTGGTATCAATGAAGTTGTATTGTGTTTGTACCGAAAGAGGCTCATCCATAAGACTGTTTGGAACTCCATGGAATTGAGAGATATTGGGCCCTAGTAAAAAATAATTTAAGGAATACTATAAGCTCAATGGACTTATTATTCGAACAAAAAAGTGATCGAAACACAATAAAAATTTTTAATGGAAAAAATTCTGGAAAATATCAAAAATTTCTCTAAAAACTAATAGGAAATAATTTATTATTTTAAGTTCAGAACTTTAACATAACAGTCATTAATCTATATATATAAAAGAGTAACGTCTGAGTGATTGTCTGACTTACTTGGTGATTCATCATCGCACAGCCCAAACGGTTAAAGCTAGAAAGATGAAATATGGACTGTAGATTGGTCTCCTACCGAATAGATCCAGTAAGACGGGATTTTTGGAAATTCGAATGTTTAGGAGGTAAAAACAAGTAAAATCGGTAACATTATATCTCCCAAACTAATAGAGATATAAAAAAAGTTGAAAAGATAACGTTATTCATATAAAAAATAATCGGATAGGTGTCTGGAACTTTTTTGAAATTCGGTTCTTTTAGGGAGAAAATGGGTGAAAGTTTTAATTTGGTACTTTTTTAGAACCTTATTTATCTTTTAATCCAGTAAGTATAAAAATTAAATATGCGTCATATTAGTACTTTATTGAAAATTGACGAATAAAAGTTTGGTACTTTTTGGAAATTCGAACGTTTAAGGGGTAAAAATCGTAAATGATTTTGGTACTTTTTCCTCAAAATACGTATTTTTTTCTTTTTACTGACATATGCATATGAATATTTTAACATTAGATCCCAGTACAATTTAGAAATTCATTGAAATACAATCTTTGTTACATTCAAGGGGAATAAAAAAGTACCAAAAATGGGATAAAAAAAGAGAGGGACTTTTTGGTACTTTTTCGTTCTGCTAATGGTACTTTTTGAATTTTCAATAATATTGAACCTACAAATATGAAATTAAAAATTAGAATTCAGAAAAGGGGATTTGTGGTACATTTTCCTTGCTCCAATAGTGCTTTTTAAATTTTCTAAAATATTGAACCTGGAAACATGAAATTAAAGTGAATGAAGCGATTTTGTGTTACTTTGTGGTGCTTTTAGAATTTTCTATAATATTGAATATAAGAGCATAAAATTAAGATATATATATGGTCTATGTGGGTAAGAATTCAAGGGGGCTGACTTTTTGGTACTCTTTGGTTCTGCCAATGGTACCTTATAAGTTTTCTATAATATTTAATTTGAAATCATGAATTTAAAGATATATGGTCCTAAGTGAATGAACTCCCATAAGAGGATATTTTGTGGTACATTTCGTTATTATATTACTTTTTGATTTTTTTGTAAAAATAATTAACTTTAAAAAACGAAATTAAAGATGTATTATTGGTCATATTCTTCTCTACTAAAATATAATAATACAAATAATTTCTTAATTTCTTAACTTTTTGTATTTTATATTTTTGTTTATTTATTATTTTTATTTATTTTTTCTAAATAAAAAGGCTAAAAGTTTTTATCTGATCGATGTAGGAATACTGCAAGATTGTGTTAAATGCTATCTATGTAAAAGTAAATCCGAGTTTGTTAGTCTGTCTGTTTTTTGAATTTTATTCCGATGCTTTTACTTTATTTCAATACAATAGGGTAGTGATGCGCACTGTGTTTATGCTATTAGAAATATTGTTCAAAAATGTATAGTTATAAAATTATAAAATAACACAATTTGAATTTATAATATCCCTTGCAGTAGTGGACCGGTTTCTCTGTACCAGTTGAGTACCAATTGACACCTAACTCGTCACCAAAGTTCCAATTGAGAACCAGTTGACACAAACACCCTCACTATTAACATGCTCGTTAAGTGCGCAAATAGCAACTCGCGCGCAATAACAATCAGTGGCTGAGTGGTAAGCGTTGAAGACTATAAAACATAACATACATCAGATGAACATGGGTTCGAACCGGGGTGACGCCATCGACATTAACGAAAAATTATAAAATTAATAAAACATAATTTAATAAAGATAATAATAAAAATAATGTTTAAAAAGTAAACAATTACCGATTTTTATAAAATTTTTATTACAATAATCGTTACTGAACCTTTCCTCTTGGACCTGCCTATGACCTATCATGTGACCTGTCCCAAGGGGCTAATTAACAACCTCCAATGACAACCCCATGTAAAAGTGACAGGTTCTTCTCATATAAAGTTCCGGAACTGGGACCGGTCACTAGCCCTGAGAACCTGTCACGTTATTAGTTTTGAACCGGTTCTCTTTAGTCTAGGGATAGTATGGTTTTTATTAAAAAAATCTACGCTAACGAAGTGGCGGGTATACTGCTCGTAAAAATATAATTAAAAAGAATATAAATCCCATGGGTTTAGTTTCTATAAGCAGATTTGTATACACGATTTTTTTTCGTGAGCAGTCCTTAGTCAAAAAACAAAAATTATCTATCGCAATTTGAAGTCGATATCTTTATTGAGTTCAAAAATTAACAATTTTGAATTGGGATATTTGCAAAAATTAACTAACAGACGGACAGAAGGACGGACAAATGAATTCTCTAAAAAACACTAGAATTTCATTTTTTTAATTAACGAATCACATAAAAATCAAATGTTAGTAATAAAATATTGATATGACCTTTCCTGAATTAAGAGCCATGTTCGACTAATTTAACCCAAATATATAGATGGACAAAAATTATCATTCTGCCAAAAAAAAATCTTACAATTCTAAAAATATATTATTTACCTAATAATAAGTAGAAAAAAAAAAAAAAATAAAATAAAAAAATAAAACGTGATCAATAAAATATTGATATCACCTTTCCCTATATTAAGCACAATTTTAAACCCCTTGTACCCCAATGTGCGCGAATTTGTTTTGTATTTTTCCTTCAAAATCTAGAAGACATTTTTAAATTATTACCTCAACTTGTTTAATTAGGTGATCATCACATGTTTCATCATTTTATTTTTATATAATTTATTGGTGGTAGGTGTATTTCTCATACATATTTTACTTTTTATCTTTACTTTGTTATTATATTAATAAGAAATTCTTACAAGTTTCATTAACACATTATTTTTGGAACATAAGAAAAACTAAAAGAAATCCTATAACAGAAGAACTTTGACTCCTAATAACATATAAAAATAAATCTCTTGGCTTTATCATTCTTAAATAAAGTTCAGTTTAATTTAATACCTACAAATAAATTACAATATATTAACTCAAATCATAAATTATTATTTGAAACCTAATCACAAATTTCAAAAAAAGAAAACATAAAAGGGAACCTGTATTTGAGAAGACTTATTAATTTCACAATTAATTTTTTTCGAAAACTAAATTCATTTAAACAGATCTTTTAATTTAAAGAAATAGATAATTTCAAATAATTTAATAAGTAAGTTGCACTTATTATGTAATTTTAATACCTTTCTCTTATCCACTACTTTCTTTAAAATCTTTCTTAATTTTTATAAAACTCAAAAGTAAATTAAATCCAGTATTTCTTAAATACCAAGAAAACCTTCTGGTTATATTGTAATTGACACTATTTTTTTATAATATTTTGCCCTTAAACTCACTTTTTTAATATCAACCATTCAAATTAGTATGAAACTAAATCCAAAGAAAATAAACCAAAAAAAATTCTTTGACTTTATTTCATCTAAATGAACTTTTTTGGTTTCGTCTATGACAAACGTCAATGTACGTGTACATGGAAACTTGCTGAGGGCACTGATGCTAAGCTCATATTCCTCTGTTGTACAAATTGTATCACTTTAAGGCTTAGCTGCTATTTTAGTACACAACTAATTTAATGTTCACTTTTTTTAAGAACAACAGTTACCTGAACTTGACTTTAACTTTAGTAACCTTTTCATTTTATTTATTTATTTTTATTTTTTTGTTTAATACAAAAAATAAAAACTTTCTTGTGAATTGTGAAAAAATCCTAGAACAAAAAAAGTAAAATGAACTTATAAATATCCTAAGAAAAATGTGAAAGATTACAAATTCTTATAATTCAGATGTTAACATTATCTAATGAAAATTAGTGTTTTAACTTAGGAAAACGGTTAATATTATATACTTAAATAAATGATATAAAATAACAGCCAACGAAGGAAAATGAAATGAAGTACACAATGAAAACTAGCAACTGTCATAAAAATTCCTTGCTTTTTTCCCCTTCTGTTTCACAGATTTTTAGCCTGAAGTGTAATCAGCCAAAGACATTTTAATTTCGTAAAAAGGAAAAACAAAAAATAACTATTTAATAGAAAAAGCAGAAAAAAAGAAAATAAAACCAATAATAATATAAACCATGTTCAATGAAGTCAATTTCCGTTTCCTGTTAAACGAATGCCTAAAATTATGTGCTCAATTTTGCCGGTTATTCTTTCTCTTTTCTACTTTATTAGTTTTGTTTTTTTATTGTTCGCATTTGTACAGAGTTTTTTTTTACTTGTCATCCTTTTTTTTTTGTGTTCAGTTTTTCTATTGTTTTGTTTCAGTTGTGTATTTCTATTTATTATAAGTATTTTTGTTGTGTGTTTTTAGTTAAAGTATTGCTGGTATGTCCTTGATTTAATTTTATGATTTAGTGTTATTTTATATTCGTTTCTATTATATACCCTATTTTACAAGTTATATTTATAAATACTTAAGTAATTAAATTTGTTGTATTTCACTTTTTGAAGTCATTTAACTTGTAATAGACTAGTTTAAGATTGGTAAAATTATAAAAATAATAAAAAGTAATGATTTTTGAAATAAAGACTGCACACGAAAAAATCCATGCATGCAAATCTGCTTATAGAAACTAAATCAGTGGGCGATTTTGTTTAAAGTGATATTTTTATTAATGACTGTTATATTCAAGTTCTAAATCCTGTTGATTTTTAACGAAATATCTGATATTTTCCAGAATTATTCTAACTAAAGGTTTTATTGTGTTTCGGTCACTTTTTTGCTCGCATAATTCCACTTATTTTTAAACTCCGTTTCATTTTATGCTGAGCTTTTAATGTCCTTTAAATTAGTTTTTACTAGAGTCCAATATCTTTCAATTGCACGGAGTTTCGGACAATTTGATGCCTTTTTCGGTACAAACTCACAATCTCTTTGTTACAATTCCATAGTTTTGTTGTTGTAATGAGAAGAAGCGGAAACAGGCCAGAAAACAGTGGATATACTGAATTTTATTAGGAAAAGAAGAAGTCTTTTCCAAAGCCACTCATTCACGTATATTTCTGTATTAATGCAACCATTTTTTAAGAATGAAGTGTTTCATTCCTGCGTATGCATATGACTTCCCAAATCAAAAACTTTCTTGGGAATTTTGATTTCTTTGATACACGAAATTTTTCTGTCATAATCCCTCTAGCATCTGCGACATAGAATTCCTGGCTAGGAAGTTGAAAAACGTCACCCTGTACGAACGTTTCATTGTCTACTATACAGAAATAAAATTTCTGAAAAAATTCGTCCGAAGTACTTTCATGTTATTTTTTATCTCCAAATTCTTGCATGTGTTTCTATTAGGATTTTTTTCTTACTTTATAAGTCTTCAGGCTAGACTTCCTTTAAAATTTTCTGAAAAGGATTCAGAGCAATTAACTTTTTGTAACACTTTTCTTCCAAAATCCTTTTCTGTCAAAATCCTTTCTATTTTGCCTGAGTCCTACAGCCTGAAAATACTATTTGTCTTCCATTACCAGTTTACCATTCAGTGATCATAACTTCTTTGTATAATATTATGACCCAAGAAACTGTATTTTGCGGCACAACAGCCTTCCTTGCAATTATTTTATATGACCAATACAAGATTTCATGAAAAATTTGAATTATATGTTTAGGTGTTTTTTGTTAAACTTCCATTTTAAGAAAAACCAATTTTGCTATTACCATGAAACGTTGCACATGGCAAGTGAGCATAATAGCAAATGCAAGCCAGTTAACAGAATTATTAATTTTTCACCACATCAAAAGTTATAAGTCCAAGAGCATGCACGGATTTTTTCGTGCGCAGTCCTAAGGTACCAAATTTTTCTATTTTGTAAAAATTATTTTAGTAAATAAAAAGTATAAAAGTAAAACGAGATACAAAGTGCTATATTCGCTTATGCCGAATCTTATATACCCTTCACCCATATTGAGATTTGTTATATTAAAATTAAATATATTTTAAAGTTTTTACTATTTAATTATATATAAATATTTTAAGTATTTTTAAATGAAAGTCAAATATAAAATCCCAGTTGGCCATGTCTTCAAGACAACATTGACGACGCCTACAAGACACATAATAAATACTAGACGACATGTTGACGACAGCCCATACAATTCGTCGACGACTTTTTCAAACAAATATCCGCCAAATCGTTAACGACATTATTAGCAACACTGTCGTGCAAATTATCGTCAACGATTATATGGAGGACAATGGAGTTAAATTTGACGTCAACGAATATGTTGGCAAAATTTTTAGATGACCATGGCTACAATAATATATTATATAGAATAAAACAAACTGTTTATGTGAAATTTTTGATATTTTGTTTTTATTGAATTGACCCATGAAGGACATCATGAAAGGAATATAATGTTGCTTAAATTTTCGCGCATTTTGCATGGATGTGGAAGGTCCAATGACTCTGCTACATAGATTAGGCTGAATATAAGCGGATTTTGCAGAATGTTCATAGTGGCATCTTTCGCCATCTTGCTGTTACCACATATCGTCTATCTTCATTTTATTTAAATCGTATTAGAAGCAATTTGCACAAATGCTGCGATCGATCAAAAATCAGCGCAAAATATTACTGTTGTGTGAATGTATAATTCATGCAATAAAAATATTAATTTCTTTTTGTTCATTTTTATTTTAACACGTGTTAAACTTTTTTTTGAAACAAAACTAATATTTTTTTCAGAAATAAATAATTGTTTGACAATTGAAACAGGACAAATACAGGATATTGTCGCTCATGTAGTCGTCAATTAAACCAGAAGCACGACAATATGCATGCAATACTTATTTGTCTTGAATAAAGTTTTATAAACGACAAAATACACAATTTCCTGCAGACAACATTGACGACAATATCGTCTATGATCACTTGGCCAACTGGGATAATTCAAAATACATACATATGTATATAGGATTCAATTACAAATGTGTTTACCTATACTACTAATTTAATTTAAATAATATAATATAAGTATTTAATAAATCATAAATTAAATACTTAGAATTTTTACAAAAGTTCGCATTTCTTTAAGGAATATATGTATAAACACTTCGTTGCAGAAGAAATATTTTTACATGTAAATGAATATAAAATTAAAAAAGGGTTTGGTGGAGAATTTATAGACCTATTTGTCTTATTTAAAAAACCGAAATTTTTAAAAATATTTATGATAGATTTGTACAAGAAAGAAGTCCATAGTTTAAATAGAAGCTGCAAAAATCGTAAAGACGCATATTGGCCTATAACTCGGTTAATACTGCACTGACTTAATTCACTTTTTTAACTAAAAAAAATTTCAGAATTTTCAGTAAAAGAACGAGTCTCTAACTTACATAGAACCTTCAAAACGTTGGAAAAAAGTCATATATGCCTTAGTTTATTGTTGTTGTTGTTGTTTTTCAGTAATCATGAAAACAACAACTATAAAGATTTGCCAATAACTGGGTTGTTTATAAACCAATTTGATTGACTCAAAAAATCGAAATTAGTATCCGATCAAGTTTGTAGTTTATATAGGATTGGACATGGGGAAAAAACACGGACGATATTACGGTTGAATAGATATAATATAATGAACAGATATAATTTATTTCTTCAGAAAAAAAGTGTCCAACTTCATTTCATAAAAAAGTTCATAGCTTCTATAAGGTTTTCAGAAAATCGAAAACCATTATATCGTATATCTATGTTTTCGGAAGGCTTTATAAATGCCATTTAAACCATTTTTAAGTCGAAGAAATCTCCAAAAAAAATTATCTATATCTTCGCCATTTATGAACCAATCTTATTGAATTTCAATAGAAAAATTCTCGAAAGGATTTCCGATCTTTTTACCAACCTTTATAAAAATTAAGTAAATGTTAAAATTGAACGTTTTTATTCAGATAAAATACTTAAAATTACTGAATACACTAGAAATTTTGTTGTGCACAATAATAGTAGCAACGATTATAAATATGTGTAAAAATAAAACTATGTGATCAAGTATTTCTTTTTTGGTCATATTTTCTTTAAACACATTCATATTTTGTAGAATAACCCTTATTGGCAGCGGCGCAACGTCACGCATTGGGTTCACTAATGATCTAGACCTCTCGATTGGAATATTTTTCCAAGCTGACTGGACTAGCGTCCACAATTACTACACATTTCCCGGGTTTCTTTTCAAATACAGCATCTTTGACATCTCCTCAAAAATTTTCAATGGGAATCAGATATAGTGACTTAGTCTTTCACTCTAGAACATTGCTTTTATTTCCAGAAAACCATTTCATTTTTTCCTGCGCTTAATATTTCCACATTCATTGAGGCATCAATTTTGCTTTTCATCCAAAATATGGACCCTGAGCCATGATATTGAAAGAATCCCAAACGTTGACCTTCCCACCACCGCAATTGACAGACTTGAAAAAAAATTTTGGGTAATATTATTTGTTATATGGTCCCCTCAGATATATTCCTGTCCCATGCATTCCATATGTACCAAAAAGTTCTACTTTAGTCTCATCTGTGCAGAGAATGTTGCGTCATTTCGTATGAGACCAGTCGAAGTGAAGTATTGCGAAATTAAGGTAATTGTGCACCTGCTTATAATTTAGTAGTGAGACTTTTTTGGACATCTTTCTTAAAGATTTTGTTTTTAGAGATGTCAGGGAATAACTGACGCATAAACTTTCAGCTGTTGGCCACAAAGAGGTTTAAGTTCATTATTCGTTTTGTTCGAGAAGAGATTATATATGGAAATTATCGGGGAGCTTCATAAAGGCCATTTTAATCGACACAAGGACGGACGGATATGGTCTTATTGTCATAATTTCTTGCAAGGATCCAGTAAATATAAACTTTTTTTGTTCTCCGACGAGATGTCAAATCAAATAATTTTTATTCGAGTAAATTTTAACTTAAATTTAAATATAGTTAAAATTTCCTTTCTTGACCCTTTTTTGAAGATGTTTTTATACCCACCATCAAAAAGATGAGGGGTATATTGATTTTGTTATTCCGTGTGTAACATGTCGAAAAAATTTTTTAAGATTCTGAGTCGATCTAGCTATGTTCGTCCGTCTGTCCGTCTGTTAGAAACAGTATAGGGCTCGAACGGGACAACCTAGAGGGACGAAATTTGGCTCAAATATTTAACTTGTGTGGTATTGAAAATGGGCAAAATCGGTTGATAAATAAAAAACCACAATACTAAATACTACTTGTTAATTATAATAAAATATATTGTTATATATAATTTCGGTTTGAAGAAAATAAGAACAAAAATATTAAACTTCTTATATTACATTTTCCATAAAAAACGTATTGGAAGATTTTGTTCTTGATTTCGAAAAATATATGGTTGGTTATTGTTAATATCTCATTTGCGAATTACTAAAATATTTAAAAAAAGAAATTGTTGTTAGTTCTTATTTTTTTTTTTTTATATTTTTGTTTAGTTTTTAGATGAAATATTTTAATTAATTAGTGAAAAAATATAAATTTGTAAATTGATTTGAATGAAATATGTTTTTTTGCTTTTTTTTTTTATTTTTATTTTCAACAAATTTATCTTTACGATCAGAAAATAAAAATTTTCATTTCTTTTCATTTTCGAATTTTATAATTTTTTAAGGATTTTTTCTTTTAAATTGTATACGATTTGTTTTTAAAGAAAATACGATTAATATCTACATAACTTTTGGGTGTACTAAAAAATATTGTGAGTATAACTTGAATTTTAATTAAAATTTTTTGGAAATTTTGCTCAACGAAGTCGTATAAATCGTTCTCAAGATACGCTTCAATATATTATGCAGCCACGTTAATTGTACAAATAAAGATTTATCGCGAGAACTAGAGTTAGTTAAAAGAAAGTAGTTTACAGATTTAGTACTTCATAATAACTCAGCAAAAACTTTGTTTGCCATGTAATGAGTTAAGAAGCTAATATAATGGCTCTTCACTACTTACACATTAGCTGAATAACTCATTATATTAACACGGTGTTGACATTAGAGGCAACTACTTACCCTATACATTACTTAGATGTCATTACAATAACTAATTACTTCTAAGCTGTTAAATAGCACATTAATTTTAAAACATTACTGAAGTCATGATTAGTAATAACAATAGGAACTAGTTACATTTTAGGTTATAAATAAGTAATGAAATGTCAGGATATAAAATATTTTAATTTAAAAAACTTAACAACAACCAAAAATGTAATTAAAATAAATGTGATAAAATTAAACTTTTTTTAGATTGCAAATTAATTCATAGGCAAATTTTGCCTTTCATTTATGTATCACTTCTTCAAATATATGTATTGGTAACTGCATTATAAAAATCAATAAAAATTCATATTTTCAAAAATCTGATCATAAATAATTATTTACATTCGGGTTATAAATAATTAGTTACTAAACAACTTCTATGTGATGCAGACTGTATGCTGTTGTCATTACAAAGTAAGTACATCCGTAACTACATGTCATTACCAAGTTTTTGCTGGGAACTTGTATTCGAATTGACTGAGGAATCTCGTGTCGAAGAATCAGTGTTGCCCTGCGTTATTAATTTATCTTTTTTCAGTTTTTTAATTATTGGAATCATTATTAAGATTCGAAATATTTACGAATTTACTGCTGAAGCTTTTATTTTGTCCGCACTGAATAAAGACTATTTACGCTTGAGACTATGTATTGTTATTGACATAAAACTAAAAGTTGCATTAAAAGTTTAATTGTTTTGAACAAAATATTTACCAACATAGCATGATAATATTTTTGATATATTTTCTTTAATGTAGATTATCTTACAACTGGCTTAGACAAAAAATTAACTTGTAATATTATTTATAATTTTTTTTTAGTTCTCTTTCATCCACAATCTTCATCATTTCATAGTTTTAACTGTTTCAACTTATAATTAGTTTGATAAGATGTTGATGGTTAAAGAGTTTTATTTTCTTATATTTTTGTAATTTTACTTAGAGTTTCATAATATAAGTACTTTTATTATTTGAAAAGTTGTATTTTATTACTTTTACTCATACAAAAATAATAAGGAGTGAGATCGAAACGGTTGATCTTAGACCCTTGATATTTGTATTTGATAATATTATAATACAGATCATAAAAAAATATAACTTCTGTAATTCTAACCACAACTTATTAACTAGTGGATCTTTTTGGTAACCCTTAAATTAGAGATTTGATAGTTGTTTCAGTCATCTTCTTTTAAAATCTTCGATATTTTGGGACACTTTTTTTGTGCTCCTCAATTCTCTTTTCACAAGAGCCCAATATCTCTCCAGTGGTCTTATCTCTGGAAAAATTGGAGTATTGACCTCTCTTGGTACAAAAACTATGTTATTGTTTTAGTACCACTCCAGAGCTTTCTTACCGTAGTGAGATGATGCCAAATCGACCCAAAAATATGTGGACACATTGTGCTCTCTTATGCAAACATTCTTTGATGTATTTTTTGGTATTTATAGAGCCCACTGTAACATATGTTTTGCTTAATTTGACTTGCATACCAGGAATTTTTTAGGAAACTTTGTCTGCTTTTAGGCCCTAAACTTATCTTCAACAATTTCTCGATCATTAGCAACATACATATTTCGACTTGGTAGCTGCGAAAAATCTGTCAGTACATACGTTTCGTAGTCCATTATACAACATGAGTATTTTTGTATGAAATTTAATTTTCATTTCCCTGCCTTATTCTTGGCTTCTGATTTTTTTTCAGCATTCCTGTCTGGAACTTTTTGCACTTTGTATGTTTTCAAGACTAATTTGGCTTTAATTGTTCGAACCAAATATTCGGAGCAATGAGCTAGCCGGGTGCTTTTCTACCAGATGTGTTTGAAGTTCTTTTCCATAAACTTTAAATTTTGTTGATCTTTCCAATATTATGTCGACCCTTTTTTCTTCCCGAACCAGTACCCGTGTTCTGTAACTTGTGAAAAGTTTTCAAAACGAAAACAATTTTAAAATTCTAGTAGTCATCCAGTTTTTAGCAGATTGATTCATATAATATTTGAAGTAAACACATTTAATGTCAACAAAAAACAGACGATTTATTATTAATCACCCTGTTTTAAACAAGATGATTTTAAATTTGTCGAAATAAGATGTTCTCACAAAGTTACAGAACACGGGTACAGGTTTTCTATCAATGAAAAAAGTTTGGCGGTAGACCTTTAATTCTTTGGCCAATTTTTTGTAGGATATTTGAAAAATTGTTCGTCACTCATTTTAATAAAACTCACAACAAATCAACAGGGTTGTCATTAAAAATAAAAACTGACATTAATTAGAATTTTTTCAATCTCATTCCTTATAGCAAATAATTTATGAAGCTATAGCCGAGTTTTCATAAGTTGTATTATACAAATTAAAATATAAGTAGAATATTTATATTGTATATAAGAATCTCTGAACAAAGTAATTTTTATCTTAATTGTATTTTGTACTTATGATGTAAGTTGAAGACTGGGTGCAAAGATACAAATAAGTTTAAGTTGTTATAAAATAAAATTAATTAATTATTTTGAATTTTTGCTTATTTTCTATAGCTTAATCTACAGAGAAAAATGTTCATAAAGTATATGAGTTTTATTTAAAATTATAATGCATTTTATTACTCTTATTACATATTATATATTTAACATAGTTTTCCAATTTTTCCTTTAGTATAAAACAAGCTTTTTAGACATTGTTAAGCAAATATATTTTAGTTTTATATTATTTAACGAGCTGTTAACCCGCTACTTTGTTAGCGGAAATGTTTTTTTTTAAAAACTATACTATCAGGCCTGTCACAGAAAACCATTCCGATCGAAAGTGGAATTAATTACGTTCAAAAAACATAAAACGATGAAATTTTTTCGGAATTAAACCACTTTAAATTTTTAAAGTGGAATTGATTTGTGGTTTCCACCCCAAAAAATTTCTTCGTTTCATGTTTTTTGAAGAAGCAAAGTACGGAATTAATTCCACTTTCGATCGGAATGGTTTTCTATGACAGGCCTGTATAAAATAAATTTAAAATAGGTTTTTCGAAAAGTACAAAAGGCATGTATGATTTTTTACATCTTTAACATTCGAAAGTTAAAAAACTACCAAAGTATTCCTTTTATTATTTTTTAGTATAGAGGAATGTGACTAATAGAGCTTGAGAATTCTCATTCATAAATAACAATATCTCTTTAATATTAGATTTTTAATATTAGAATAACGAAAGATAAATAATAGAATAACGAAAAGGTATTTTAGAATAAGGAATTAAGAACCACAAAATCACTTTTAAGGATTCTGATTCACTTAGGACCTTACATCTTCAATTTTATGTTTCTAGGATGTATATTAAAGAACATTCAAAAAGTATTGTTAGAAGATCGAAAAAGTACTACAAAATCCCTTCATATGGATACTCACTAACTTAAGGCCACATAACTTTAACTTCATGTTTCTAGGTTAAATATTATAGAAAATTAAAAAAAAACATGTCCTTAATATCATGTTTCTAGGTTCATAATTATAGAAAATTCAAAAAGTACCATTAGAAGAACAAAAAAGTACCACAAAGTCCCTTCTTATGGATTCTCATTCACTTAGCATCACATATCTTAATATCATGTTTCTGGATTCATAATTATAGAAAATTTAGAAAGTACCATTAGGAGAACAAAAAAAGTACCACAAATCAAACATGGTGGATTCTCATTCATTTAGGACCATAAATCTTTAATTTCATGTTTCTAGGTTAAATATTACCGAAAATTCAAAAAGTACCATTGGAATAACAAAAAAGTACCACAAAGTCCACTCTTATGGATTCTTATTCTTTTAGGACCACATATCCTTAATTTCATGTTTCTAAGTTCATAATTATAGAAAATTCAAAAAGTACTATCAGAAGAACAAAAAAAGTACCACACAATCCCCTCTTATGGATGCACATTCACTTAGGACCAAATATCTTTAATTTTATGTTTGTAAGTTAAATATTATAGAAAATTCAAAAAGTACCATTAGAAGAACGAAAAAGTACCACAAAGTTCTCTCTTATAGATTCTCATTCATTTAGGACCAGATATCCTTAATTTCATGTTTCTACGTTTAATATTATAGAAAATTCTAAAATTGGATTCACACTCACTTAGGACCACATATCCTTAATTTCATGTTTCTAGGTTCATAATTATAAAAAATTCAAAAAGTACCATTAAAAGAACGAAAAAGTACCACAAAGTCCCCCTTGTTAATTCTTTCCAACATCGGACCATGCATATTTAATTTCATGTTTCTAGGTTAAATATTACAGAAAATGCAAAAAAGTACCAACAGAAGTAGAAAAAAGTACCACAAAGTTCATCCTCTTGAATTCTTACCCACAGGACCATGTATCTTTAAGTACCACAAATTCCACTCTTAGGAATTCTTATCTACATTTTCTTAATTTCATGTTTCTATGTTTAATGTAAATGAAAATTCATTATTAAGTTTGAATAAAATGTAATTTCCCGCCTTTACCCCTTTTTTAGGTACTTTTTTTGACCCATCGAAGTATTAAAAATTGTATTCCAATAAATTTCTAAATTGTAGTGGTATCCCATATTAAAATACTCATATGAATATTTCAATAAATATAAAAAAATGTTTTATGAAAAAATTATCAAAAATAGGTAAGATTTTTACCCCTTAAACGTTTGAATTTCTAAAAAGTACCAAATTTGTATTTCTCATTTTTTGATGAGTTATGAATACGACATAAATTTTAACTGTATGTTGATTGGTTTCAAAGATACATATGGTGCTAAAAAAGTACAGTTTTTACCCGTTTTCTCCCTAAAGCGGCCGATTTTCAAAATTATTTTTTAAACGAATAACGATAACTTTTCAACTTTTTTTGTATTATTATTAGTTTGCGAGTTATAAGGTTATCTATATGGAGGAGCTTCAGCCGTTTGGGCTGTGGGATGATGAATCAGTCAGTTAGTCAGTCAGTGACGTTACTCTTTTATATACAGTTTTGGAAAAAATAATGGGGACACTCTAATTTTTCAATATATTCTTAATTTTATATTTACTATTCCATAAATATTAAAAAGTATATACATAAAATTAAATAACTTCAAATATTTTAACTTATAAAGCAAAAATAAGGAACTAGTTCTGCCAAAAAATATATTTTTTTAAAAAAGGTCTGGAAAAAATAATAGGGACAGTTAATGTTTTGGAAAAAATATTTATTTATTTTTAACATTACTATCATTTCCAAATACTTTTTCAATACTTGGTTGAAGATCCTTTCATTTTTATAACCTCCTGACAACGGCGATTCATAAATCCCACAAGATTCGCACATACCTCGGGCGGAATTGAGTACCAGGTTTCTTGAATTTTTTCCCACAACTCTTGTTTATTTTTTGATTTAAAGATACCAATTTTATTTTTGAGGACTCCCCAGAGATGCTCAATGGGGTTTAAGTCCGGTGATTGGGGCGGCCACTCCATTACAGGCACCTCATTCTGCTGAAACCACGTTTTGACGCTTCTAGCGGAATGCTTGGGATCATTATCCTGCATGAATTCCCATTTTAGTGGCATTTCATCCTCAGCAAATGGAAGCATTTTATTCTGGAGAATGCCTATATAGTCAGCAGCATTAATTTTTCCCTGAATCCAAACTATTGCACCAACTCCAGAGACCGAAAAACATTATAGAACCACCACCGTGTTTGATGTTTTTTTTTTTTTTTTTGGTATATTTTGGATCAAATTCAGCATTTTCAGGACGACGTACAAATGATTTTCCATCAGATTCAAATAAATTGACTTTTGTTTCGTCTGACCATAGTACGTTGTTCCAGTTTTTATGGCACAGGTGTCGCCTGGCAAATTCCAACCTTTTTTGTATGTTTTTCTTGCTCAACAGTGGTACTTTTCTCGGACTGCGTCCCATTAATCCGACTTCCTGCAGCCTATTTCTTATTGTTCGACTTGTCACTAAAGGATACTTGATGACATAAAGGGGTTATTTTTGGAAAGTCGAAGTAAACGTTAGTCAAAACGCGCTGACGTTTTACGCTTTCTACCTCTAGTTTCATGACTTTTTTTTAGAATGAATGACATTGAATACTTTAGTTTTGGAACACTTCATTATCTGTGCAATTTTTCTAATTGATAACCCGTCCGAATAACATTTTTTTCAGATACAGTGCAATGAACACTACGACCCATTTTCAAATTTATTTACCGAAGACATAAATCATAAACACGAAACCAATATGATTAAATTAATCACATAAACTTTGCTTTACGAATTTTTAATATGTTTATGTTAAAAATAATAATTTTTATTGACTAATGGTAATTTTTTGTAGTGCGTCCCTATTATTTTTTCCAATTTAAATTACAAATTCACTGATTTTTTTTTGCAAATAAATATAAAATAAAAGCGCAAAAGAGAAAAAGTAAACAAATAATGAAATTTCGTTATTTTAGGAACAGATAAATAGCGGGACCCCAAAAAAAAACTTAATATAAAGAAACTGTTTGCATCTGTTTGCGAAAGTAAGGGTCGTCCCTATTATTATTTCCAACACTGTATATAGATTATTACTGAATATTTTTTCTTCAGTGCATTTGTACATGTCTGCATGTGTATGTGTAAGGAAGTAGTGAGTGCGTTTTTCTGTTGCTCACATTTATTGTAGAAATTTTAATTAAAACTCATTAGTTTTGTTTCGAACTCAGTTCAATGTATTTTTGTTGCTCACACTTTCTGTATGTTCGGAAATGACATCGGGGAACAATTTTAAATTTTTATTTATTTTTACTCTGCCGCTCTGGTAGTTGTAACAATGCACTTACTAACACTGTGGAGTAAATAAAATATTTTTTGGAAAAAGCTTAAAAATTTTTACAATTAAAATTCCAAGAATTTCAGTATTTTATCGCTCTTTGTAAAAGTATGATTTTTTTACAATGATTTTTGGTAAAAGCAGGGAAAAATGGAAACATTTAATTGTGTTTTAAAATGTTAAAATTGGAAATTATTGGACCTAGTTTAATATAACAAATAAATGGATGTGCTAAGTGTATTCAAGCGTCTAATATATCCTATTTTATATATGATTTATTAATAAATCTACTGAGCTCTTTATTAAGCAAGACACATTATGAATTGCAAACAATTTGTAAAAGTTATTTCAAGTTATTTTTTTATTTATTTTTAGTAATTGGTAGCAGACAACTTAATCAGTCTAAGTGAATGAACATATTTTTTATTTTTTATTAATACTAGTAACACAAACTACTCTATCCCTTATTATTTAATTTAAATCAAGTCGTTCAGTAGTTAATTAACTGGAAATGATCTTTTGTTCCACTGTATTTTTAATATAAATGTTGTCCAAAGTGTACAAAACATACTCATACCCTTTGAACCTTTTTCAAATACAGACATGACTAAAATAATATATAAAACAAATACATTCTCACTAACTCACATATACAGATAAATGCTCTGTACTAACTCATACTTAAGCAAATAAACATCATAAGTAATTTTTTTTTTTTGTTATATAGTTTTATACCCTACACCACCTAGGTACTTGGGGTATTATGTGTTTGTATAAATATTGTAACGCAGAGAAAAAATTTTGCGACACCCACCTTAAAGTATACCATTCCACTCGAAACCACTTTATAAGTCGATATAGCCATTTCCGTCGGTCCGTTTGGTCGGCTGGCTTGCTGTCTGTTTTTTTTTGTCATGTTTTTTTTTTTTTTTTTGCACAAGGACGAAGCCTATTGAATTTGGTCATGATCGACACATTATTTCACCTGGCCTCCATACAAATGTCCTCCTTGAATAGAGTTTTGACACTCATAAATACATTAAAAATATGAATATTTTAATGAAATTTGGCACAAATAAGTTTTATATTAATTGTAAATCCGTATGAAGATCGATCTATAGCTCCCATATAAATCCCTCTTTCGAAATTTAAATTTTATGAGGTTCGGTCTATAATTTATAGTAGCTCCCATATAAACCCACTTTCAGGTTTTATTTTACACTTAATACAAGTATCGGTCCACAATTGGCCCCTTCCTGAATTTTGGTACACATAGACAATGGTGTGGGGTATCTTATGGTCAGGCTTGACCGACTATATCTTTTTTTGTTTTGTTTTTTTTTTGTCTATTTGTTGCTTTTTTTGTAGTTGTTACAATTTTAGTGTTTTGTTGCTGCTGCTGGTTTGTATTGCAGCAACAAACGTTTTCAATAAAATTTATAAATTTTTGTAATAAATTGTTTTCATATTGTTTTGGCTGCGATTATTTCTCTTTTGCTTAAATTATTTTCGCCATACATATGTACATATTTTACTTTTTTTTTTAGTATTCCTTAGCTCAATATTTTGTTTCCTTTTCAATATTTATTCAATTGTATTGTATGTTTTTAGTTCCGTATTTTTTATTTATTTATTTATTTATTTTTTTTTTTGTAGTATATAAAATATTGTTCATTTCAACATCGTACAATTCATTCATATATACAATTCACACATTGATTCATTCAAACGTTGTTCATTCATTTGTTCCATTTCATTTCGATTGGGAAGGAAAAATCGTGAGTTACATTCACAATAATTTACAATAAACATTTGAAAATAGTGCCTTTTGGGGATTTTTGTAATAATAACGTCGACGTCAGAAAATAAACACGTGAATATATTTTTAATTGAATTGTCAAATTGTTGTTAGTGGTTTGAGGTGGACCAGTTTTGGTGCTTAGTAAATATAAATGAAACTCATACATACATAAATAAAAAAAAAATATCAATTTGATTTTGAAAAAGTGAGAACAAATTTCTAATGAAAAAAATATGTTTTTTTTTTTCTGAGTTCTGACTAAAAAATGTTTCTAATAGAGGTTTTGATTTATTATAAATATGTGGGTAGTTTTGTATTGTAAAATGAAAGAAAAAATATGTTTAGATGATATTATATGAACGATAATATGGTGTTATATTGAGGATGTGTTCATACATAGGATACACTAAGGGAAAAAATTCGATTCAAAATCAACAACGGTTGTGCTCACATTGGTAATTTACGTTAACCGCTTTTTAATACCTTTCGTTAACAAATTTAGTAGAAAACATATGTAATTTAACAATTTGATACCGAAATGGTTTCAACTTAGGTATAGATTTTTAATAAGAATTGAACACGCAGTGTTTATTTCGAACACATACGGTGTAGATTCACTATTGACACAGAATGGTATCGTTTTCAACACGTATGTGATTGATACTTCTCTGGGTGTATGCCTAAAATATTCAAGGGTATTAATTTCCATCTTTGGTTTTAATTTAGTGACGGTATTTCCTTTAGATTTGGTGGTGTATGGTTAGATCGTGGCGGTATTATCATATAATGTTATAATGATTTTTACTTATATTATTTTAATTTCACGCTTTTATGCAGAACAAATTTTCTGGATTTCACTTTTTGTGTTTTTTGATCAGTTCGATAATAGATTCCGATTGTTTTAGAAAATTGTTTCAATTATACATATTCTATATGTATTTTCTTTTTTTCTTTTTATGCAAGGCATTTCAGTTTGAATTATTTTTTAATGTGTATCCATCAAAAGTATGAAAAAATAAAAATCCAAATTTAAATAACAGAGTTAGCAAAAAATTATAAGAAAAATATATCGCAAATAATTCTGCCTAATATTAACTCCTTATACTAAATAGAGTGTAGAAAGTTAAATAAATCATTTCCATGACTTTACAATTTTAAAATATATAATGTTTTTATTTTGACCTTCATTGAAAAATTTATGGATATTTTTTTTCTTTAATTAAGATTTTTTCTCATATTAAGAAGCTGTAAAAGTCTGTCACCAAAGTATGATTCCATATGCATTGCTATAATGTCTCAGTAACAGCATTTCGGTGCAAAAGCTTCCATTGTTCTTCGCATATTTTTCTAAATTTTTCACTGCTTTTAGCAACTTTAAAGATTTTAGGTGCTATGGAAGGCATGTTAGAGACATGGCATATTTTACACTTTTGTTTTATTGTTCCTTCTCTATATAATACGGAACCATAATTTGCTCTATCTATTACCCAGAAAATTATATAACTTAAAAATTTTTTAGAGGTACATATTTCATTTGGTCATCAATGGGTTAAAAGTGTGATGTGATGGAAATGTTTTATGTTACTTTTTTCACTACATTTAGTTTTAGAAGTAAGAATTAAATAAAATTATTCAAGATATATTATTTTTCTAATTTTTTGTTAGCATTGTTATTTAAACTTGGTTTTTTTTTTTCAAAGTTTTGGTGTCTGTGCATTTTCTGTTCATGCGATTTTAAAAATTTTACTGTTTTTGAAATCTGCGGTCTTGTATTAGTTATATCAAATACAAATTTCTCCTATACACCTACTTCTTATCCCTCATTTTTTAATGGTTTTATGAGGGTTAATTGAGAAATTCTTGATTTTTACAACTTTAACGACTTCTAGGGGCTATGTGTGAGAAGTTATAGACTTTGCTAGTACTACATTTTTGTAGCCCCATATCCTGCCTATAAAACATGTGTAAAAAATTGCCTCTACGTATTACCTGGAAAATTTTATAACCTAAAAACTTCTCAAGAAAACAAATTTTCTTTGGTCCTCAATGGGTTAAAAATGTGACGTGATGGAAAATTTTCATTTGACTTTCTACACTATATCAAGCCTAAGGAATAATAATATTGTAGACTTATTCCAGATATAAAAATTTTTTGCGATTTTGTTGACCTGTGTTATTAATACATAATTGTTTATGACTTTTATACAAAAAATATTTTTTTCTATTCAAAAATTTAAAGAGCTTTTCTCTAGCGCGCCGACAAAATTATTAGCAAAATACAAATAAATACAAAATTCCCCTTATAAATAATATTTGCAATTATGAGGGTGTTACTTAAATAATATTATAAAGGTAAAAATTCAATATAACTATTTAAAAAGCAATCTGTAATAGAAAAGTTTTGCTATTAAAAGTATTAAATGAATTTTAATTTATTTAATTTAAATATTTTCAATGACAAAAACCAGAAAAAGTAATAAAAATAGCAAATACTAAAAAAATATTAAATATACATTTTAACACATTTTTCATAAATAAGTTTGTTTAAAACTTTTTCCGCAAGTTCAATTAAAAAATAAAATTTTGAAAATAACTTTCTAAACTAATGGAAATATTTCACATATGCAAATCATTTAATAAATTAAATTTATAAATTGATTTACAAATAGCTAAACATTTAAATAAACAGAAACGCGTGCACAAATATAGTTTTATAACATTTATATATAGAATTTATAGATATAAATTTGTACATACATACATATTCTTCTATAAAAAATAAAAAATATTTTTTTTTTTATCTCTTAATAAAATAACATTGTTTCAACTTTTGCTGTTATGTATTTTTGGTTTTTCTCTATTAACTACATTTTAATATGTCATCACACCTCAGGTTTTGTGGTCAGCGAACTATATACATACATGTATTATGTATTGTTGTTTATAAAAAAAAAACTTATTGTATTTATATTTTTTCCATAAAATTCTTTTAGTGTTAATTTTTTTTATATCACTTTTTTTTCACACGCGCACATTTGCATGTGAGTATTTATGTCAATATGTGTCTGGAATATTAAGATCATTTTTATTTGCCATTTTTAATTTCATCACCATTTAGTAATTTATTTGCGGAAAAAAGTATTTATGTTTAATACTCTTAAATGGTTTTAACATATAAAAATTAAATAAAATTTGTTTTAATTTATTTTTTATTTATTTGTTGGTGTCAATTTTATAATTGGTTGTATTAAATTACACTGGTCGACAAAAAAAAAATGTTTTTCCTGCTCCTTTAAAAAAAGAAATATGTAGACTAGATGGAATTTCGTATGCTAAACTCGAATCTGCTTTCAGTTTATTCCCATCAAGGTCGAGTTTTTTTTTTTTACAGGCGTGTCAAATTTTGCGCCCTAAATAAGTCGATTACTCGAGTATATTTCACTATTACTCGAGAACGGTATGCACAATTTATATAAATGATACACCAAATTATGCGGAATAAAATTGACTTTAAGTCGTTCTACTATCAAATTTTTATCCGCTCAACAATTTAGAAGATATTTCGAAATAACTGTCCGAAAAAGATTTTTTCATGTTAAATTCAAGATTTATTTTTTTTACTAAAACTTCTTTTTAAAAGTGAAAACATTAAAAATGTTTCAGTTTATCATCTTTACCTCAAAGCAGGCAAAACTATGAGTAAATAAAGCCACGTATCATAAAAATTGATGCATAAATTTTGATTGCATTCACAGTTAAGTTAGGATACCCATGCATACCTACAGTTAAGTAGAGATACTCTAGTGGGCAAAAGAAAAATTTTTCTTTCGTCTTAAATAAAAAAAAAAAAAATAGGTGGAGTAGATGGAACTTAATGTGCTAAATAAGAATCAGTATTTAGTTTTTTTCTATCACGTATCAATTTTTTTTTTATGGGCATGACTACTATGACCCTGCCTTTAGGCAGTCACACTTGTATAACTCAAGAACGGTTTGTCCTATTAAGATAAATTAAACTCCAATATATAGCGACTTAAATCATCTTTGAGCTGAATTTACATTTTTTTTTTGGTGTTAATATTTCTGTAGTTATTCGGTAAATTAAAATTTTTTTTGAAAAATGGTGAACATTTTGATACATAACTCTGAAATTCTTCAGCGAATAAAAAATATTGTTGACACGCCTTGGTCTATCATTTATCAAAGTCGAGTAAACGGTTCTTGAGTTATAGTTATTTGACAAACCATTCTCGAATTTTATCGTGTAAACGCTGAATATTAGTCATGCCCATAAAAAAAAAAAATCAGTACGTGATAAAAAAAAGTGAATGCAGATTCTTGTTTAACTCGTCAAAATCCACCCACTCCATCTAGTTTTGTTTCAAGAAAAAATAATATTTTTTTTTTGCCCACCACTGTATTGTATGTATACATGGGTATTTTTACTTAACTATGAATAAAATCAAGACTTGTGCATTAATTTTTAAGATACATGACTTATTTTATTCGTAGCATTACCAGCTTTAAAATGAAATTGATAAAAATTTTTGATGTTTTCATTTTTAAAAAAAAGATTTAGTAACAAAAAAATCTAAAAATTAGCATTAAAAAGATTTTTTGGACACTTATTTCAAAATAACTTCGAAACTATTGAGCACATAAAAAAATAAAGTTTGGGTGATTTGAAGATATTTTTCGTACGCATCTTTTGGTGTATCACTTATTTAAATCATACACACCGTTTTTGAGGAAATATACTAGAGTAGTGGCCTTATTTATGGGCGAAATATTAGAAACGCCCATAAAAAAAATCCAGACCTGATGGAAAAAAACTGAAAGCAGATTCCTGTTAAGCACATCAAAATTCATCAAGTTGGATCATTTTAATAGAAAGTTTTACGTCCTGGAGAAAAAACTGAGTGAGCAGTTTTACCACATATAGTCTCTAGTTTCATATGTGGAAATGACTGTCACACGATGTTATATTAACAAAAGTAATTTAATTGATTACAAATTACTTACCCAAAAAAAAAAAAAAAATTATTAATTAAACGATTTATCAAAGTTAAAAATTATTTCAATTTTTTATTTGTACCAATTATTCAAATGATCAAAAAATGTATCAATTAATAAATTAATCAAATTTAAATAAAAATATGTGATAATTTTAATGTTTAAATACACAATTTTTTCATGGGTTGATTTTTAATAAAAATAATTGAGTATGTATTATTCTTAATTGAAATTCGATTTCTCTACGCACACAGAAAAAAGTCACCAATTAACAAATATATATGAAAATAATTCATTCAATTATAAACTTGTTTAAATTTGCACCTCTCACCAAAATGATTATATCAATTACTAAAAACTATAAAAAATATAAAACAGAAAAAAATTCCCAATTAATAAATTAATTAAATCAATTAAGTAGATGATTGAATGAATTAAAAATTTGTATAGGAAAAAAATCTTATCCAAATTTGTTTTTTATTTTAGTTTTTCTTGAACATATTTACTAAATTTTGATGCTATATTAAACAACTGAGTTAATTGTAAAAAAGACGGTAATAATTTTTGTCTGTGTAAAATTTGAATTTAATTTGTTTTGAATAATTTATTTCAGGCGACACGAGATAAGGCCCAACGAAATGACGCCCAATTAGAAAAATGTATTAACACCCAGTGAAATAAAGCCCAATAAAAATATAATGAAAAAACGCCTAATTTCAACGAAATATAGCCCAATTTAAAACAGAGAGAATTTTTTTTAATTTGGTTTTTATTTCATAATGAAATAGCACCCAACAAATTTTGAAATAAGACCCAAATTTTTTCAATTCAAAGATATATATTTAGTAGTTAAAACATGTTTTACAAAGAAAAAATGAATAGTGTCGGTTACTTGTTGATAGCAATAATAATTATTCCTAGAACACCATTATATGATTCTAAGGATAAAGTTGTTTTCGCAGACGTATCATACGCAGAAATTCCTTCCGGACCAATCTTTAATAAAACTAAAAAAACATAAATCCAAAAATTTTATTTTTTTTATCGTTTTGCCTTTTCCAACCACTGGTTTTCAAATTATCTAAAAACCTGTACTAAATTCAAACGGGAATCGAACTTTTCGATTTCATTTTTAATTATTTCAAATGAAGTACGAATAAATAATAAATGGGTGCGACAAAATTTTGTGGCATTTCAATAATGCCTTCCTATTTTCCCTTATACATTTGCAACTTCTTTATTAAAGTAGCACCATTCAAATTTGAAATGTTTGAATTTAAATATTAAAAAAAAAAATAGATGTAGCACTTACTGCACTTTTTATTCATAAATATAAAAACAAATGGAAATATATGAAAACAATTACAAGTAAATTAATGAAATAATTGTAATGGTATTTTTAAAGTGATATAATTGAGTGAATGTAAAAAAATCGCGGCGATTTTTTTACAAATAATTTTTCGCCTGCGGCACTTTTTTAACATTCACTCAATTATATCACTTTAAGTTAGACATCTACATTACTAACCTTTTACAAATATTCAATTGTTATTATAATTGTTCGAAATATTCAATTGGTACAACTGCAAATGTGCTATCAATTAATATCTTTCTGTTTGAACTGTTTGGAATATTTCCTGTTATTATTTGAATACATTTGTTAGATACAAATAGTATGAAAAATATTTTTCCTCATGAAATATTTTTAAAAACGGGCTTTCAAATCCTTCAATGTGTTTGTAAAAACTGCTTCTTTTTAATAAGCAACTTTTTTCGTAGCAAGTATTTTTATAAATTGAATTTTTTTTAATACAATTGTTCTTCACTAATTAAATGAAGCATATTGCTGTTTAAGCCAGACCACAAATAATTTCGTATTCCACGTCTAACTTGATCAATAGTTTTCAGAAAAATGATAATTGTGGACAAATTATGATAACGGCAGCGTTGTCAACTTTTTTGAACCAAAACGCGCCGGTCATCATTTAAAAACGCGCTAAAAAGCGCTAAATTTTGTTTGAATAAATTTTGTTTTTATCTTTTGGTTAAATATGTATTTTTTGTTAAGAGCAAAACAACTTATTACATATATATTTGTTATTTTAAGTTCATGTGCAAATATTTAGATAAAAAAAATAAAATAAATATAATTACAGAATACGTATCGATGGCTGCCCTTTTCGTAATTTTACAGAGAAGGAAAATACTGAATACAACCTAAGAAACTTCTAATTCAAACCAAGTACCGAAACTAATTCTAACTTTTATTTCTGGACTTTTCTACGTCTTAGTATGTTATCTTAGATAGGGATTTTTTCAGTAATTTAAAATTTAAATAAATTAATAATTGGTGCTTTAAATTACAAAAAAAAAAAAAAAAAACTAAAATAAAAAAATTATGTCTTTTAAAGTTCTTCATGTGGAGGCAGGATTGTTTACAGATATTGGAAATCGACTCTTCCTGATATTTGAGATGTTTTTGATTTGGAAGACTTGTTACAAAGAGCACTTTTAGAAATACTCAGATATTGCTATTTTTTATTTCCATTTTCATTCCATTCATCTTTGTTTGGAACATTTGAGTCACAATTTAAAATAAGAAATTCCAACACAATATGATAAGTGTATGTTTCACAAACATTATTTTCATTAAAAATTCTATATTAAGTATATATAATAATATTAATTATACATTTGAAGAACAAAATTTAAAAATGTTTAAAAACTATATACAAAACGCGCCAATTTGGCGCCTTTTCAAGAAAAAGCGCTGATGTAAAAAAATGCGACTTTTGAGTTTCTGAAAAGCGCTGAATCTAGCGCGAAAAGCACTTAATTGACAACGCTGCTTATTGGAGAAATGGAGTTTTAAAACTCTTAAAAATTGTAAACTAACCATTTTTATATTTTAAATATATACACAAATTACACATACCACATGTTTGATAATTGTTTTTGTGTTTAAATTTACATTTTAAAATATAAATAAATAATTTTATGAATTTGAAATAAAGCTCAAATAAATGAAATAATGCCCAAAATGATACGTATGAAAAAACACCCAATTAATAATTTTAAATGTTTTTATTTTTTGGGAGTTATTTCATAATGAAATAAATCCCAAATAAAAAATGAATTAGTACCCAATTTCAAAATTTTGCTATTTCATTGGGGTTTATTTCATTTTTCTAATTGGGCGTTATTTCATTGAGCCTTATTTTGTGTAGCCTTTATTTCATTGTAAAATTTTTTTAATAAATTGATTTTCAATTAATACAGAATTGAATACGTATTATTCGTTATGTTAAATTGGAAATAACGAATAATACGTATTCAATTCTGTATTAATTATTATTATTAGTAATTAATAATTCAATTTTGTGTAATTTATTTAATTAGAAAAATACTAAAAACCATTTTGAATTTCAGATTAATAATTTAATTGAATTTTCTTGTAAATAATGTTGTTTGTATATAAATATAAAATTTATCAAAAATTTCCTGTAAACAATATGTCTATAAATCGATTTTTATCGTTTTTTTTTTTCTTAAACATTTTTTTAAATTTTTTTATTAAGATAATAATTATTTTTTTTCTGTTTTTTTAGCAAAAAATATTTAAAAATTTGAATTTTTAACAATTGAATAACTGATACAATTAAAAAAGTAGCTGAAAATATGTTTGCCTTTAAGATATTATTTCATTGATTATATTTTTCAGTTTAGAAAGTTTCTCTTAGCCAGTTCCCAAAAAATACTTGTACAAAATTTCTTTTCACCGAAATTCTATAAAATATCCTTATTTTTAAGACGATTTTGAGTGTTGAAACTGTATTGCTAGAGGATATTTGTATAGGACTAGATGAAATAATGAACCGATCACAACCAATTTCAATAGGCTTCCTCCTTGTATCATAAAATTCTCAGGTGCCAAATTTCATTGCACAAGGTTTATATGGATAGTCAGCCAGCCAGGACATCGTTAGATTGAGTCGATTGGTATATTTAAAGGTAGGTGTTGGATACATTATTTTACAAACATCAGCACAAACGCATAAAAGCCCAACCACCTATAGTGGTGTAGAGTATAAAATCAATCAATATTATCCCATCAGATTCTAACGATTTCAAATCATTAACTTCAATTAGGGAGAGAAAAGGCGTTCAAATGTTGTTCATATATTTTTTAAAGGTTCTGTTTGTGCATATTTTCAATATTATGGTAGTATGATGGTGTAGGGTATAAAAATATGCTTTTAAAATATAAACATATTTTTTGCTAAATTTTAAATTATATATCCTAAAGTTTTATTTATTAGGAGTTGCTAAAAAATATTTTCTTGTTATACTTAAAAATATTCAAAACTAAGACAATGTGTAAGGAAATTACAAAATTTCTACCAATTTAAAAGAAAAAAAATTGGATTTGAAAAATTTATGTGTGTTAAAAAGAAACTTTCACAAATAGCTCATAATGTAATAATTCTATTGGGTACAAAATAAGAAAATAAAATATGCCATTTTGTTTCGATAATAAGGATTATGACAAGTTATGCTGCTAAGACCAACATATTTAAAAATATGCTGTTAACACAAAAATATGCAAAATTTTTTAGGATTTTCGAAATGGATAAATAATAGTTTGGTAAATTTGAAGTCTAGGATAATTATTACAGCTTGAAATTAACGTGATCGCAAATACGTGCAATTGTACTTTAAAGAAAACATCAAGGTAGATTAAGAAGGTAACGACAACTCTAGAACAACTACAACACCAAAAAAAAACCCCATGTATCTTGTTTTTGCATTGTCATTTCTTATGTCAACTTCAATTTTGTCATTTCTCATGTTTCTTTACAAAATAACAAATATACATTTGACATTTCATGTAACAAAAAAAGAGGAGAAAAACGCAGCAAAACAAAAGTAAACAAAAATTGCAAAAAAAAAAAAAAAAAAAAAAAATAAACATAAACAACAATTTGACACTTCAAATTCTAAAACACAAGTTGCCATATTGATTTCAAAAAGAAAAAAAATTCTCATCTGTTTTAATGTCGTTAGCTTCTTAATCTATTAAAAATATTTTATTAACAGCTATCTTCAGGTATTACTTAACTCAGTTATTTATTTAGAAAACACTATTCAAGATCGTAACTGGTACCTATCTTTCCAATTTCGCCTTTTTTGAGGATGGGAATATTTTTTATTTTTTAATTTTGTTTATTTAAAATATGCCAAGTTGTCGAAATATCCTTCTTTTTACTTACTTTTTTTTTTTTTTAAATTACTTAAATAATTTTTTTTTTAAAGCACACACCAAACTAAATTTCATTATATATTTTGCAAGTGATTAAACCCATTATCATCTATAATGTTTACAAATTCTTCTTTTTATAAAAACAATTTAACAATTTTCACTGTTATATACAACATTTTATTCAATTAGACTATTTTAGCATTTTTTCGCAACATTTTCTTTTTTTTATTAATTTTAATTTAATTTAATAAAAAAAAGGAAAGAATAAAAATCAACATGCACAAAGGCTGTACTTGTAACATTAATGTTTAAAAAAAGTCCTTAGAAAATTACAATGTACTAGATGATGTGTATGTGTGTTTTGCAAAATGTATACATACATGTAATGTTGTTTAAACACACATGTATGGGAAATTCTTCAAACTCGTTTACTTTTGATGTTCAAAGAAATTTCCAAAATTTTGAAATGGCACATCAACGATATTTAGTACCAATATTCCTTGGCCCTAGTGGAACACAGATCGGTTCGCGTGAAGGACTTTTACCGAACGGCATCAATGTTATGGCGGTTTAAGATAAAAATTTATAAAAAAATTGCCAAAATTCTATTTATAGTCCTAAATCAAAAATTATTCCATTTATGTATTCTACAATGCTGTATCTAAAATACAAATTAAAAATATCGCGATAAGTTAGGTATGCGTGGATATATTAGCGATTTAATAATTATTAAACCTTCTTATAAAATTTGCAAAATTCAATAAAATTATTTTTAAATAAGTCATAAGACAATTTCATTTATATAAATTTTTTAATTGTACTTAGTCAAATCTCTAAAGTTGTATTAAATTAAAAATCGTACTTTTTTCGAACGCCATATTGATTTTGATATATGGTATTAAAGCAGCTATAGATTGACATATACCATCGCCAGTTTTGATTAGCGCCTTGGGTGTGCCTCGACGATTAACGTTAAACTAAAAACATCGCGATCTTAGCCCATGAAAACCGTTGATGAATATTTTTAGTAAAATTATATTTTCTGTGTAAGTAAAACTTTACACAGGAACTTATTTAAGTTTAAAATTGATTTATAACGGAAACATCCGCTATAACAAAATATGCAAAATTGCTGAATTCTTTAAAATAACTATACACGTTTAGCAGATTAATATTTTAAAATGCCACAATGATTTTTAAATGTCATTTGGAAACCTTCTTTGATAACGCGATACTAAAGCTTCACTGAAATAACGTTGCGAGTGTGCCTCGCGAAAAAGGCACCTCTTGGAGCCATTCAAGTTTTTTCTCTCCAAGTTTGGGTACCTCCTACAGCATTTCTGTTGAGGACACATTAACGAGATATATGTCAAATGATGCATAATTTCAAGAGCTATTAGGCTCTGTTTTGAATTTTGAAATATCCGGAACGACGTAAAATCCCCAGTGAAAAAACTGCAAAATTTTAAAATTTTTTAAAATTTGTTTCACGACTTCTGCACAACACAATTTGACACTGGTTAATTGCACGCTAATTAAATCCATGCTGGTCCTTTTCTACAAGTGTTTATAGTCTACATTAGAAGAATTGGACATTTATGCCAAAATTTGCGACTACAGTAAGAAAAAGAAATAAAAAAAAAACTTGTTAGTTTCAAACACTTTTTTTTTTTTTGGAATTTTTGACTTTGGGTGCTTACCGGCACCACATGGAACCGTATCAGGTCTTTTTTTTTATGTTACACAATTAAGTGTTGTTAACATAACTGCATCTAAAGTTGTTTAAAAAAGTCAGAATTTAAAAAAATATTTGAGGTTGAAAGTCGGTTTCATAAAGGCAAAAGAATTGCCCATATAGACAAACTGTTTAGATATGCATCCTTTTGGAAGTAACTACTGTTATAACAATTCAATTAAAATATTTCACTATAAGTAGCAAAGAAAACAACAACATTTATTAAAATATAAAGAAAAATATAAAAGATATAAAATCTGGTTAATGTTGGTTAAGCAGAATAATAGGTATCCTAACTCTTAACTTATGATCTCTTATGATAAAAATATCTTTTAAAAATGGGTAATTTTAGAGACTTGAAAATGTATAACTGATTTTGTCAGTAATAAATATATCCTCAAATCATCTATCAATCATTTGGTTAATATTTTATAAATATACTCACACAGAAAAAAATATTTCAAATAACTTTTTAATAAAATTATTAACTAACTTTATATTGGAATTTAATTATATTTTTAATTAAATATAATTAATTTTCTAATTGGTTTACAATTTTGTTTTTAAAAAAATTTACAGTTGTTGATAAAATATAAAGAAAAATTAAAGATTTGTCTGCAAAAATACAGAAATAAAATAAATGTAAGTCAATTTCCAAAAATTTTCAGCTCATTATATCTATTTAAGAAAAAACATTTATTATCAATTATTTTAGTTATTAATATTATCATTTTGATGATTGGAACAAAATCAATTAAAAATTAATTAATATAAGCAATTTCGTAATTGAAGTCCATTTTTTAGTTTTTTCTGTGCATGGTTTAAATAAATTAAATGGTAAACAATTTTTAGTAATTTTTTTTAAAGTATTAATTTTTAAATCATTTTAATTTTGTATTTTTTTCTTTCTACAAAATTACTTCATTTTAATGAACCCCAAATTGTATCTAGCAAAATTTTTATTTTCTTTTTAAACTTACCTTAATTAAAGTCAGTTTAAATTTATATCCCAAATTTGAATTAACCTCATTTGAAAAAGTCACAAAAATACTCTCATTTTCTTTTTTTTTTTTAATGTTTGTCTTCAGAAGTGTGAATGAGTTTTAAACCCATCGCTAGTAAAATAGTTTATGTAGTGTACCCGTGATGTAATAAACAACTTAATGAAATTATTTAATATTTGCTTTAGTGAACGGTAGCAAGTGGTAGTAAAAACCCAAATATAATATGGCTTTTCATCCGCCAAACTCGTTCACACTAAAAATGTAGCGGTATGTTTCGTTGGTACAATTACTACTAAAACACAGAAATGTTCTGGCATAATGTCAACCACCACGCATCACCTGTTCACTCTGCCATAAAATAATTTTAAAATATCATTTAAGTGAGACTACTACGGCTTTATTTTCGTGGGAATGTGAGTGTTTGATAGTATGGATGTGTTTGAAAAAGGATATGGGACGTTTTCCTAAAATAAATCATAAAAATTTTGGGAAAAACAAAAGAAAACATTGGGTATTTTGAGTATTTATATAAATAATTTTTGGATTTTAATATGTATACATTTTATTTTATAAAATGTATATAAAATTAGTACCTTTTTATTATCCATTTAAAGTGATGACTTCAATATTTTTTCAGTACTAGACGAATTAAGAAACGAAAAAAATTTCAACTCATTATTTCGAAATAAGTATATTGGAAATTGCAGAATAAGTATTTTTGAAAAATTGGCCCCATCCACTGTGTAACTATTTGGGAAAAATGAAATAAGTTCAAGGCAAAAAAAAAAAAAAAAAAAAATGTATGCATAATTAAAATTTTTTAACATAAATATCTTCAGTATTTTTATATATCACCGTGTAATTTTCAGTAATTTTCGCATATGAACAAATCTATATATGAGTAATACTACGTACCTAGGGTTTGGGGTTTCCCGTGATATTTTGTTTTCCGGGAAACGGGAATAAAAAATTCGATTTCCCGAGAATTCCGGGAAATTAAAATTTTAAGAAAAAAGCAATGATTTCTTATAAACAATGTAATTTTTTCTTATTTAATGTCATATTTTTAATTTTCTTTATTAAAATATTTATTAAAAAATTAAAAACGAAAAATTGAACATAATTGACTACAGATAAAAAAATTGTGTCGAAATTTGCTTTAGGAAATGCAAGTTTATTTGAAAAATTTAAAGACTTCAACATACGAAGTATTGAAGGTATTTACAGCATAATACACTGGAAAATATTTTTGGTATTAATACAAAGTATTACACTATAATACTAACCAATTAAACCAATTAAAAATTTAAACAATTTTAAACATTTCATACAAATTAAATAAGTGCCTAATGTAAGCAAAGATTCCAAAGGTTTAATTCTAAAAAGTACATATTATTTGAAATATTTTTTTCTGTGTGTATTATATATCAAAAGAACATAAAATGTTTTTTAAATTTAACAAAAAGTGGATCAATGTCAAAAAATTTCTTTTGGTTTGTATTGAAAGTTTTAGGACATGGATGACAGTGTATTAGTGCGGAAAAGTCATTTATTTATTTACTTTCGAAAATTCGTTTCGAAAATTTATATTGAAAGCAAGTATTATTTGTTGTTTTTAATTAATATATCGAATTGAATTTTTTTTTCGTTTTATACAGGAAAAAGTAAAAATGGACTTCAATTACAAAATTGCTTATATTAATTAATTTTTAATTGATTTTGCTCCAATCATCAAAATAATATTAATAACTTGAATAATTGATTTTATTATTACTTCTTTTTTTTAAAATGGATATAACGAGCTGAAAATTGTTGGAAATGGACTTAAATTTACTTTATTTCTATACTTTTATAGACAAATTTTTAATTTTTCTTTATATTTTATTTACAGCTGTCAATTTATTTAAAATAAAATTGTAAATTAATTAGAAAATTAATTATATTAATAAATAACATAATTATATTCCAATACAAGGTTAGTTAATAATTTTATTGAAAAATAATTTGAAATATTTTTTTCTGTGCATAAAAGCAAGCCCTAAAAGTATTCCTTAAACAAGTATAAACAATTTTGCAACTGGAAATTGCCAAGTTTGAAAACGAAAATTTAATTGTTGACTGTGTTTGGCGCTATCAAAGCAGATTTTGGGAACTGTAATTTGATACCAACATATTGAAAAATGTAAGTATTTTCCGTGCGTAACACACTTCATCAGCATTCTTGCTGTCTTATTCTTTATATCTTATAAGCAAAGCATTTATTTTAAAAACCTTTAATATTGTTTTATTCATTAAAAATATTAATAAAAAATTTTTTAGTGGAATTAAATTAAATTCTATGAAAACTTTTTATTCAATGCATTTGAACAAAAAACACTTCACATGCCCTTTTGTAGTCTGCAGTAAATCTCTGGAAAAAAATTGTGTCAATTTTTTTTTAGTTTATTTGTTTATTTACTTAATAATACTTCAATTTGTGCAACATTGTTGGGTTAACCTTCTCCTAGTACTCGAGTGAAGTGTAAAGTCTAGTAGGTACTCTAGTATTAAATGTGGTTATTTTTATTTTATCATTTTATATACATTTTTTCCATTTTTTTTTCGCTTTTAAAGTTCACTTATTTTGCAGAATATCTATATATTTTTCTCACCAATCTATTTCAATTTCAGGCAATACAAGGTGAGCAATTTTCGAAATAATTTTATTTGTTAACCTCAATTGCACACACACTTGCAAACAAACAACCGCTTACACACACACACACATAGACTTTGTAACAGCTTTTACATGCATCATCTGTCTTTCAGCTTATTTATTTTCTACATTTATTGTTTTATTTAATTTTTTTATTTGGTTTTTATGATATTTTTTACATTTTATTTTATAGGTATAGATGTGATTGTGAGTTTTTGTAACTGTGTTAAATAGTAGTATATTTTTTCCATATACATACTTACTAAACTTTAGCAATTGTTGCTTATTGTACTTATACAATGTAACCGCAGTTGAGTGATTTTTGCGTTACTGTTGGTTAAAGCTCAGAACGTTAAATTGGTGGTTTTTCGTGTAAATACACACGTAATACACACAAACTTTCATAGCCATACGCCCACATAAAAAAACAAGTAAAAGCGAAATATTCGGCTGTGCCGAATCTTATATACCCTTCATCATCGTTGAGATGGAATTAGATTTGGTTTTATCTATATACATATATAAAAGAGTAATGACTGAGTGATTGACTGGCTGATTTACTTGATTCATCATTGTACAGCTCAAACGGTTATGGCTAGAAAGATGAAATATGGACTGTGGATTGGTCTTCTACCGAATGGATTTTTTTGGGGTAGAAAAAGGGTAGAAATGAGTAAAAACGGTAATCTTATATCTCCTAAACTAATAGAGATACAATAAATAATAAATTAAATAATTTGAATGTTTAAAAAAAAAATTTATAAAGAAGAAATAATAATAATTCTAAGACAATATTAAATTAAAAAAGGGCATCGTGAAAATTAATGAACCGATTTGACAGATTTAAAAAACCGAAACTCGAAAAAAATATTTATGATCGATCTGTGTAAGAGAGAAGTCCATATCTCGAATAGCGCCTGTAATCGTAATAACGCGTTTTGGCCTATAACTCGGTAAATACTGGACCGACTGGACCGAAATCGAACTAAACCTCTAGCTTGTATAGTTCCTTCAAAAAGTTTTTTTTTTTAGAAAATCGATACTATATGCCATACTTCATTGTTGTTCTTGTTTTTTCAACCTACGGACGGACGGACAGACGGACATCGTCCTATCTATATAATTTTTTATAGGGATCAAGAAAATGTCAAACATTTCTCTCTCGGACGAAAATTGTGGAAATTACAAACGGAATGACAAACTTATATATACTCTTTACACCTGTGGTGAAGGGTATAAAAATACTTTTATATATAGAATCATATAAATATAAAGGTGTGAACATTAAGTGTCAACCCAATTGTGAGAGTGTCTGTGTGGTATTGGTTGTTATAGTTATATTATAGTATGTTTGTTTGTGTGTCTGCATACAATTTAAATTTGTAAAAGTGTTTTAAAATTAATGTACATATTAGTATTTAGGCAATTTAGTAAATAGTATTTGAAAAAATGGCTTTAATATGTTATTAACTTAAATGAAAGGCGTTTGTAAAAATCTAATTAAATTATTGTGTTTAGATTATCTAAAGAAACGCCTAAGTAAACTTTTTTTTTAAACCTCTAGCAAAATATTTAAATACATTTAATTTTCTTTTAAAAAATATAATATATAAAACAGATTTTTGTTAGTAAAGAAATGTAAAGCTGCTGTTGTGTGATATTATGGTCTAGGTTTTCTTTTGTTTTAATTTTATTTGAATGAGAGAAAATAAATTGTAAATAAAAAAATTTACCTGGCACTCGTTTTTTAGACAATAGTTTTGTTATTATTTGCAGGTAAATTTATTTTAAAATTCAGTGTAAATTTACACATATATGTATATATGCATGTATGCACATATATATTATATATACACCATTGTACACTTGATAACATGCTATTAAATTTATTTTTATGTGTAAAAGGCTTTGCTGATATTTACATGATTTTATTCATTTATCGTGTGTTGATAAATCCCGGTAGGAATGTTAGTTTTGAAGCCAAAGTTTTAGGAGATTTGAAAATTTTCTTAAAAATCTCACGATCTAAAATTTATTTACACATATATTCTCAGTTTTTCTAGACTATGAATATTATTTTTTATTACGAAAATGTTTTTTTATTGATTTTTTTTATGTGCATGACTAATATCATCACCTTATTCAACGGTCACACTATAAAATTGGAGAATGGTTTGTCAAACATAGGCTATAATTCAATAACTCTTTACACGATTTTGATAAATGATACATCAAAAGATGCATACGAAAATTGTTTTCAAGGTATATCAATAATATTTGTCATTCGCTCAAGAATTTCAGAGTTATGGATCAAAATTTTTACCACTTTTCAAAAAATAAATTTTTAAATTTTCGGTACTAATTACCGAATAACTACTGAAATATTAATTGGACAAAAAATTATATAAATTTAGCTCAAAGACAATTTAGGTCGCTATATATTAAAATTCAATTTGTCTTAATTGGACAAACTGTTCTTGAGTTATACAAGTGTGACTGTCTAAAGACGTGGTCATAGTAGTCATGCCCATAAAAAAAAAAATAAATGCGTGATAGAAAAAAGTAAAAGCTGATTCTTATTAATCACGTCGAATTACATCCAATAAACCTATTTTTATTTAAAACGAAAAAAAAAAGAAACATTTTTTTTTGCCCACTAGTGTATTTCCACTATAGGTAGAGGTATGCATGGGTAGCCAAACTTAACTGTGAATCCAATCAAGATTTGTGCATCAATTTTTATGAAACGTGACTTTATTTACTCGTAGTTTTGCCAGCTTTGAGATAAAGGTGATAAACTTGAATATTTTTGATGTTTTTACTTTTAAAAAGAAGTTTCAGTAAAAAAAGGAATCTTGAATTTTACATGAACAAATTTTTTCCGACACTTTTTTTGAAATATCTCCTAAACTATTAGGCGGATACAAATTTGATAGTAAAGCTACTTAAAGCCAATGTTTTTCCACATAATTTGGTGTATTATTTATATAAATCGTACATACCGTACTCGAGTTATAGTGAAATATACTCGAGTAATCGGCTTATTTATGGCGCAATATTAGAGACGCCCATAAAAAAAATCACTATCTGATGGAAAAAAAACTGAAAGCATATTCGAGTTTATCATGCGGAATTCCATCTAGTCTACATATTTTTTTTGAAGGAGCTCAAAAAAATTTTTTTGTCGACCAGTGTTATTAGTTTTATTTCTGTATATAAGAGTGTCCCGTGGATACGATTTTTTCTGATTTCGATGTAGGAAGACATCTCAAACAAATATACGCTGAAAACGTAAAAAATATTTAAAAATTTGTTAAAAAAAGTCGAGTTTTTCACGAAAAAAGTCTCAAAATATCCTCTGATATCCTAACTTTAAACATGGGATTTTGTTCATTTTAAAGATCAAACTTTTTGAAAATAATACATTACGGGCTGTACTTTAATATTTAACCTCTAAAAGGAACAAAATTATGAAATTTTTAACCATTTTGCAATAAATAAATAATTTTTTCAAATGTCCTTTTCATAAATGGCTTAAAATTATGAATTTGTTTAACCTATTTCGAAACAAATCTCAAAACTTTTTTGGACGAAGTGTTGTAGTCCAATGACTTTCAATCAATTTATAATTGGTATATGTCAATTTTTGTTTTTTCTTAACCCTTTTGTAACCAAAAATTAATCAATTAAAATTAAAATTTTTTTTTTTTTTTTTTAATATTAATTGATTTTATAGCTAATATCACTTTTTATTCCAACTTTCTTCAAAATATATTGACTTAAAATTTAATTTTGTTTAATTTTAAGTCAAAATGTATTTTTTAAAAATGTATTTTAAAAAATACATTTTTTTTTAATAGAAAATGCCTATAGAAAAATTTTCTTTATTCGAATTATCAAGTTTTGGAAAAATATTATTGATGAATCAAACGTCTAACAAATCATTCTAATTTCAGTTTATTGTTTCCAGTTGGGTTAATGTGGAATTTTTTTTTTTTAATCTTCCAATAAAGTTTGTATAGAAATTAAAAATACTTAATTCTCAAAATGTATGGATTTTCTTATCATCTTCGATTTCCATAAAAGATATTTTTTGGTATTGTGTCCCTAGTTACAAAAACAACTATTTAAAGAAGTCAACACGTTCACTTTAAAAAAATATATTTATTAAGAAATAACAGAAAATTTTAGTTTTTTTCTCAGTTTGAGCTTTGAGAAACTAACTTATGATTTCACATTAAGAATTGAATTTTAATGAAAAATATAAAAAATCACAGATTAACTTCCTTTTCTCATTCCGAATCTTCTGTATGAATTATATTTTAAAAATTTCCAACTGGGATTAGGCCACAAAAGCATATAAATATTTATCAATATCTATAAATATACTCATACATTTGCATTTATCTTTTATATAAATATTTTTTATTTTTAACTATAAAATATTTTGTTTTAACATTTTTTTGTCGGTTACTTTTGTTGTTAATTAACATTTATTTTATTTGCCATGTAATAAAACACTTTTTGTAATTGATTGAATAAATATTTTATTTTTATTATATTTTTCTCTCTCTTTTTGTTGCTATTAACCATGTAAACATAGATTTAAATCAATTTAGCTTTTGGATTATTTTATGTTATTTTTTCTAATTTTTTTAGCAATTTTGTGATTGTGAAAAATTAGATTTGATTTTTATTTAAAGAAAATAATAAAACAACAATGAAGCCTTGCAATATATAAAAAAATATAAATGATATTATCTACACATACGTATGTAAGTGATTACAGTGAACTCGCGGTAATGTGAACATCCAATATAATGAACTATCCACTAATGTGAACACTCAGTTTTTTATATAGGCGCTCTAAATAGTGAACAAAGTTTAATGGCTCTAAATAGTGAACAATTTTTTTTTTAATTTTTGGGGATTTTTTAATTTGTAAAAGCATTTATTTTTAATGTTGGGAATCCCCGAATTAATAAATAAATATGCCATTATTTTAAAGGTATTTAATGCTAGTCGCTTTATGTAACTTGTTGCGGTAGGTTCGTGAATTTATTTTTAAAATTAGTAATGTCTAAAAACAGTCGAAAGTTTTTATCCTTAAATGAAAAATGCAAAATTTTGGAATATTTAAAAAAAGGATCGAGTGTTACAGTGTGAAGTAAAAAGTATAAAGTTGCAAAATCAACGATATGTTCAATAAAAAATAAAAAAGACAATATTTTAAAATGTGTGAACAATACGTTTTATGGACCCGGAAAACGCAAAACATTACGATCTTCAGAGCTTCCAAAAATGGAAAAATCGCTCTATAAGTGGTTTATTTGCATGCGGAATAAACACCTCCCTGTAAGTGGGTTGATGTTGAAAGAGAAAGCCAAACAAATTCACAAAAACATAAGTGAAAATTTAAATGACTTCAATGCTAGCGATGGGTGGCTACAAAAATTTAAAAAGAGATACGGAATTCGGCTCCTTCAGATAAGCGGTGAAAAACTTTAAGTGCAATCTCAGTTCGTAAATCCTTTTAAAATTAAATTAAAAGCAAAGATAGAAGATTTGGGTTTATCCAATGATCAGTTGTATAATGCCAATGAGTCTGGTCTATATTGGAAACTTCTCCCACAAGAGACAGGTGCAAAAATGGAAAAGCAAAGGATAACATTTTTATGCTGTGCAAATGCGTCAGGATCTCATAAAATAAAACTTTTAGTAATAGGAAAATCGAAAAATCCTCGCAGTTTTAAAAATTTTATCTGTCCCGTAAACTACAGAAATTCAAGTCTGGATGACTTCTTTCATTTTTAAAGAATGGTTTCACAACTGTTTTGTGCTAGAGGTAAGTAAACATGTAAAAATAGTTTAATTGGGATTCTTACTGTTTTATTTTTCATTAAGGTGATAGATTTTTAACGAAGAAAGGATTACCAGTAAAAGCTTTACTCCTAATAGATAATGCCCCATCCCATCCACCAGAATCCGACCTTAAATCCGAGGATGGTTCCATAGAAGCTATGTTCATGCCTCCAAATGTAACGGCTTTGATCCAGCCAATGGATCAAAATGCAATTAGAATCACCAAACTTCATTATAGGAATAGTCTTCTGGCAACAATTATTGCAAAAGAGGGGGATTTGCTTGAATCGATGAAAAAAATCAAACTTAAAGAAGGAGTTTCTATTCTAGAGGCATCCTGGAACCGAGTTGGTAAAGAAACTTTATCTAACTGTTGGAAAATTATTTTGAATATGGTAAATGATGAAGACGATCCTGAATTTAATATTCCTTTGAGCGTTTTAAAAGAAAAGTGGCAATCAGAGGTTAGATCTTTAGAAAATACTGCTGCAGATGATCTTCTACAGACATTGTGCCCTCAGGAAGTATTTACTGCTGTAAACATTAGAGATTGGATCAATAATCCTTGTGAGGACGTCACGCCATTTTATGAAAATGATTTAATTGAAGAGTCCGACGATGATGACGACTGTTTTATTGAAGCGCCTGAAAACAACATTAAAGCCAAAGAAGCTGTCGAAATTTTTAACAAAGCTGTCCAATGGGCTGAATTTCAAATGGTCGATCAAACTGACATTAAAGTATTGAAAAAAATCAGGGAATTGGCGGTAAATAAGCTGGTCGAACAAAAGAAAAAACAGAAAATAATAACCGATTATTTAATTATATATGTATGTACCTATCTTTTTTCATTGTAAATTTTATATACTTTTTTGTCGTAATATTTTGTTTTTTTTTTTTTATGTACATACTACGTATGTACTCTTTATAAAATGGATTTTTAAAAACTTTTTATGTTCCAAATAAATTACAAAAAGTTTTTTTTAATAATCTTTGCATTTTCATTCCTTGCAGAAATGATTTAGAAAGAATAACTTAGTAATATATATAAAAAAAAAATCACAATCGAAAATGTGAACAAATTCGAAAATATGAACTACCCCGTCATTAATTAGTTCACATTATCGAGAGTTCACTGTACTTCTATATGTGTTTAAACTGGAAGTAAAAGTTTTTTAAGCCAAATATTATAAATATTTCATATTTATTATTAAATGGGTTTGTCTGTGTGTGGTTTTGTGGTTTTGTGGGTGTTTAAATAAGAATTTCATGCTATAATCTATCACGATATTCTTTATTTGTCTTTAATAATTTAATAGTTTATGTCCAAAACTTATAAATGTTTTTATGTGTAAAAGTTTTATTAATGCTAGGTTTTTATTTTAGTAATTTATATTGGAAATTTAAATTAATAAATTTAACTAAAATGCATGAATGGCTTAAATAGAAAAGTCATAAAATATTTAGGAAATAAATGTTTGGCTAGTGATAGTAAAATAAATACTTAGATTTATTGTTAAAATTGTGTATTTAAATCTGACCTTTAGTTAATTTATACATAAAATAATAAACAGATAATAATAAACTTGATATGTAAAATAATAAAATTTTGTTTAAGTTCTGTTAGTGAATTATGTTTTGAAATAAATGAAGTCAAATAACTAAAACTTTATTAATTCGAAACTGTAAATTATAAACCAAATGGAATATCTTTTGAATCTTGCAGAAATACATTATAATATTCTAATTTCTTCCTTTTTTTAGTTCAAATTATAAGTATTTATTTTTATAGGAAAGGGTGCGTATGATTTATTTAAAATTCGATCAGAAAATCGTATACGGTCCATTTCCTGATATTATATTCACATTATTATTATTGTTATATTAAAAGAATTTACAAGAAAATTTCATCAATTTGTTACAAAACATTTTTGCGTTTTTAGTATTAATGAGTAATTTTATATATATTGAGTTACATATTTATTATTTAACTAAATTTAATAACAACACTCATACGTCTCTGTGTCGAAAAATGTATGAACACTATTATTATGTTTGCAGGAAATATTAAAATAGTTAGTTAATTGCACTCTATTTATAATTTTCATACTACCGAAACCAACTAAATATCTTAAAATAATCACATTAATAAAAATACAATTACTTAAATTTGTAGCATTAGATTTCTTAAACGAATGAAGAAAAGCAAGTAAATTGTTATAAAACACATTAATTTCCCAAAGATTTTAATACACACGTATGAAATTATCATAAATTTTATTTTGAAACTATTACTATAAGAAACATGTGGAGCTATATAGTGTGTGTAATAATTAAAAGGTTAATTGAAAATGTGATATATAACAGAATACACTTGCTACTAAATTGTAGACTAGATTATATGACACACTACAATTTATATTACAGACTGGACAATAGTTTAAACTATAGTTAAACCTATAGTACACACTAAAGTTTAGACTTTAGTATAGACTACAAATTGGATTATAGTTTAGACTATAGTATAGACTGTAGTTTAGACAATAGTTAAGATTGTAAACTATAGTACAGACTATAGTTTAGACTATAGGTTAATTTATAGTATAGCTTATAGTTTATACTATAGTTTGTACTACAACTTAGTCTATATTTTATACTAAGTTTATGATATTCTTTAGACTATGGATTGGACTACAGTTTATACTATAGTTTAGACTATGGTTTAGACTACAGTTTAGGTTAATAGTTAAGACTATAGTGTAGACTATAGTTAAGACTATAGTATAGATTATTGTTTAGACTATAGTTTGTACTATAGTTTAGACTATAGTTAAGATTATAGTGTAGACTATATAGTTTAGTATTGAATACAGTTCAGACTATAGTTCAGATTATAGTTAAGACTATAGCTCAGACTATGTAATGCAGTTTAGTTTCCAGCTGGGGTATACTCAGTCTGTCCAGTTTCTTCAAAGGTCTGCTTCCTTTGATTGTTACCACAGAGCTTCCTTGTGACAAGAACAACGACGAAATGATACCTATCTATGAGGGGAAAGAATAGTGTTGGCAATTTTAGTTCTTAGGTTGGTTAACAAGATTAAATCCGACGAGACAAATATAAATTCTTCAGCTCTCAATCGGCTAACTACGGTTCTACTACAATCCGACGAGATAAATTCTTCGGCTCTCGGTCGGTTAACTACGGATTCGGCTACGGTTCGGAAGAAAGAACTTCGGTCGTGTCTGGTGATACTTTGTTCCCTAAGTATAACAAGATCGGTACTTCGGTTCTTGCTCAAATGTGTTGTCGTAATCTTGACTATTTATGTTTAAATTAACATAAACTAAATGAGAATTATAAATTCTCCAATTGTATTGTAACTACTACTGTAGTTACAATATGTTAATATGTTGGTGGTTTAATATTTGTAACTACACGTTACAACTATAGTATTGGCAACAGTTTAGACTATATTTCAGACTATAGTATAGACTATAGTATAGACTATAGTTCAGACTGTAGTTCAGACTATAGTTCAGACTATAGTTCAGACTACAGTTCAGACTAAAGTTCATACTATAGTTCAGACTAGAGTTCAGACTATAGTACAGACTACAGTTCAGACTATAGTTCATACTATAGTTCAGACTATAGTTCAGACTATAGTTCAGACTATAGTATTGGCTATAGTTTAGACTATATTTCAGACTATAGTATTGACTATAGTATAGACTATAATTCAGACTATAGTTCAGACTATAGTTTAGACTATAGTTCATACTACAGTTCATACTATAGTTCAGACTAAAGTTCAGACTATAGTACAGACTACAGTTCAGACTATAGTTCATACTATAGTTCAGACTATAGTATTGGCTATAGTTTAGACTATAGTTCAGACTATAGTTCATACTATAATTCAGACTATAGTTCAGACTATAGTTCATATTATAATACAGACTACAGTTCATACTATAGTTCCGACTATAGTTCATACTATAGTTTAGACTATATTTCAGACTATAGTATTGACTATAATATAGACTATAGTTCAGACTATAGTTCAGACTATGGTTCATACTATAGTTCAGATTATAGTTCAGACTATAATTCATACTATAGTTCAGACTATTGTTCAGACTATAGAGTAAACTATAGTATTGGTTATAGTTTAGACTGTGTTTCAGCATATAGTACTGACTATAGTATAGAGTATAATTCAGACTATAGTATATGCTATAGCTTAGACAACATTTCAGACTATAGTTCAGACTATAGTATTGACTATAGTACAGACTATAGTTCAGACTATAGTTCAGGCTATAGTTCAGATTATAGTTCAGACTATAGTTCAGACTATAGTATTGACTATAGTACAGACTACAGTTCAGACTATAATTCAGGCTATAGTTCAGATTACAGTTCAGATTATAGTACTGGCTATAGTTTAGACTATAGCTCAGATTACAGTTCAGACTATAGTATTGACTTTTATTTTTAGTATAGGCTGTAGTTTATACTATAGTTTGTTCTATAGTATAGATTTTGATTGAGTCTATATTTTAGAGTATAGTTTAGACTATAGCATTAACCATAGTTTAGAATATGGTTTATACTATAGTATTAACTATAGTTCGGATTATAGTTCAGACTCTAGTTCAGACTATAGTTCAGACTATAGTATTGGCTATGGTTTAGACTATAGTTTAAAAAATAGTTTAGACTATAGTATAGAATACAGTTTACACTATAATGTAGACCATATTTTAGACTATATTTTGGACTATATTTTAGACTATATACTATATTTTTAGTCTATGGTTTAGAATAGAGTTTAAACTTTAGTTTACAATTATATTTTACTCTATATTGTAGACTATAATTATATATTTCAAGCTGTGGTTTAGAGTTTTGTTTTTTGTTATGGCTCAGTTCAGAGACAGTTTATGCTAGGTACTCTTATATTATATTCTTGTTTTTTTTTTTTTAACAATCGTATGTATAACTATATGCTTAAATGAAGTCTAAAATTTTGTAAGTAATATAAAATTTTATTTTGCAACTAAAATTACAAACAAAAAAAGGTAAATAAATAAATAAACATTAATCTTTAGATTTTCTATGTGCGTGTTGTATGTGTGTCGGTTAAATGTTTGTTAAATGTGTGGTAGGAGTGTATGAGTATATAAGTAATATATATATATTTTTTTAATTTATATGTTTTAACAAAGCGTAAATTAAATTAAAATGAAAATTCTCTTAAATTAGTAAATGTGTACATTTTAGTATACGTACTTAAAGTACCAACATACATACATACAAGTTACAACAATGGCTTTTTTAATTTATTACAATTTCATAACGTACAAGTTACTTGTACGTTGGTTTAACTACAAATAGTTTTCATTTATTACTTTCATATGTATACTTAAATACATGTGTGTTCTAGTAATACGTAAATGGCATTTTAAAGTATAAATATAAATTTAATTTATTTATTGCTTAATTTATTTAACATTAAAAATAAGTACCAGGTGATTTAAAAGACATTTCTTAAATACCTTATTTATTTTTCTTTGGTTTTTTTTATTTAGTCATATGGCAAGTAAAATGTTGATTTAAACAATTAAGTGGTTTCTTAGGAAAACCTTAAATGGTTTTCTTAAAATTTAATATTTATTTTAAGAAAAAAATTTATATATATAGAAAAAGGGCATGTGGTGTATTTAATTTTTTTGGTATTTTTTTTATTTAAAGAAAATTATTTTACCTTTGGAAAATGTTGATACTTAAATGTACATACTTAAATAAAAAAATTTTCAAGGTATAAAAGTTCTTTGAATTAATTAGAAAGAGTAAGGAAAGTTTGTTTTTTTTTGGGAAATTGCTTATTTAATGTCAGTGTGTAGTTGAATGTCTTCAGAATTTTTTTATTAGCATGAGCATATATTTTTTTTTTTATTTTTACTAAAGAATGTGTAAAAATCCTTGAAAATTTTAATTAAATTATATTGATGACTACATTGCTATACAGTTTCTTATAATTTGTTTGTTATTTACCTGAAAAAAATAAAATTTTAAGTGGGGTAGACTAATTTGTATTGATTTAAAGGAGGTAGATATTAAGAAAATATGTGCTTTTGGCATATCATTTCTTAGGGATGAACTTTAAGGGAAAATGTGTCAAAAGTGGTATTAATTGACTACTGAAGATCAAGTTTTCGTAATAAAATTGGGTTTCGAATAAAAGTAGGCAAAATTATAGGTCAATAACAAATAAAATCATCAGGCTAGGTTGTATTGTTTTTTGTACGAAGCTGTCGATTAAAAATAAAAATTATTTTGAAGAAAGAGTAAAAAATGAAACTTTTAAGTATTTTTCTTAAATAAATTGTCTTTGAAAGTAAAAATTTAAAATGTAACCATAATTTCAGGTATATAAGTGTACTTTCATGGAATGTAATTTAAAATGTTCTGCAAAATAATACATATTGTCTACTTTAATATTGTGAATCTTGCGCATATGTAGCTAGATTTCAGAAATTAACTTCTTTTCAAAAAAACTCCAGTAGCTCTCATACAAAACAAATCAGAAAATATAGTCGGTCAAGACCGATCATATAATGCCTTTACCATACTGATTCATATACATTTCTTTTTATTTATATAAGCGAACGGACATCGTTAAATCGTCTCAGAAATTTATTAGGAGTCGAACGGTGTACTTTAAGGTGGGGGTGCGAAGATTTTTCTTTTCGCTACCCTTTTGACCTACCATCTTTAATATTGTAGGGTATAAAAACGGCTTAAGTGCAGACTTTTCTATTTGCTTTATCAAACATTAGACAGTGGGGCAGAATAGAACATTTTTGGAAATAAATCTGTAACCTTTAATCGGCTGATTGGATTTACATAAAATTTCCCATAAGCATAGTAAAGGAGATTAAAATTTTAAGTTTGGAAAAATGATCCAACATGCTTTTCAGGAGCGAAGCTATAGGGGCTAAAAATTAGGTTCTGAGTAATTCCATATCAAAACTGACAAAAAAAAAAACAGGCATTTCAAATTTTGATATTTCCGATTAAATTCGCTACAGTTACTAGCTATTGCTATTGCAATTGTACTTACAGACTGAAAATCTTTTCTGGTCCATAAATATGACGTTTTAAAAATGAAAAAACTAACGATTTTTTTTTTCCAAAAGTGAACATTAGAGTGTCCCGATGATAGCCATTTTCGAGATTTCGATGTTGGAAGACTCATAAAAACGATGCGTAAAAATTTGCTTAATACGAAAAAATTATTTAAACAATTTTTAAAATTTGTCTTCACTTTCCTACTAGAGATTGAAAAATCATAGGTCCCATACATTTTGGTCAAAAAAAGTTTTATTTTTTAATCGAAATGGGTATAAAAAAATCGTAATTTTATGCTGGTTATGGAAAAAATATTTAAAAATTTTTTCCCATGGGATTTTGTTTCGCTAGAAGACTATTTAAGGCATTTTGATGAACATTTTTTTTGACAAATTTGGAAAATTCTATACTGTCAACAGTACTTACTACAATGCAAATTTATATTTTAGCCTTAAAGGGAACAAAATTATAAAATTCGTATCTATTTGTTAAGAAAAAGATCGATTTTTTTTTTTTGCTTGATGTACTAAAATGACCGTTTATGGACCAAAATTTTTGCGAAAAATTTTTAAAATATTTTTTTCATAATTGGCCAAAAATTACAAATTTTTGATACCTATTTCAAGGCAATTTTCTAGACCTGTGACTTTCAATCGCTGGTGGGGAACTGAAGATCAATTTTATTTTTTATTTTTTTTAATTAAAATTAAAATTATTAAGCTAATTTTTACGTATACTTTATTACTCATAACTTCTAAACAATACATTGTGAAATTCAAATTTTTATTTCATTTAATAGAAAAAGATGTTGACTTTAAAATGACATGCATTTGAGATATAATGTTTTTTGAGATATAACGATTTGATTTATATATGTCTAACTTTGACCTTTGAAATTTTGACTTAAAACTTTATAAATATCTTTATAAAAGCAAAATTTTGCTTTTTTTCATTCAATAAAACAATATGTTTGATTCCTTTTTTAAAACAAACGTTCACGGGTAAACGGGAGTAGTTTTATTTCACGAATGGTTTTTAGAGATGGGTTCTTTATAATTTTTAGTCTTCCTAGGTGCACTGGATTTCGAATAACACGTTTTGCGGTAAAATTAAAATACCTGATTTTTTTTTAATATTGGACGCATAATCAGTAGAATTGGAGGCATCTCGAATGGTGAATCTTCTGTCAACGTTCGTTGTTGCTTTATAAGTACTTCTTTTCATATTGTTTCCATAGCGGAAGTGATTTCCTAAAGAGTTGTTGACAATATTTTAACTTCGCTCAATTTTTCTTCGCCATATTTCATAGATTAAGTCTGAATTGTCCATACGCTATAATTTTGCTCTTTAGTTTTTAAAGATTCTTATAGAAAACAGTTGAAAATATAAAGAAAGCACACAATTATAGACGAATTCAATAAATATTTGACACAAATTGAATTTATTCTTAATTAACCTATTCAGAAGAAACAAAAAAAAAAAAAAAAAATGCCTTAAAAAATACATTTGTTGGAAGAAAATCCGTTAAAAATCGTACTAAGTTCGCTATTAATTATTTTTTGCTTTTAAACATTTTAGAACTCAAGACTTTAGAAATCAAAATAAAAAAATTGAACTATCTTTATTATATTAAAAGTAATACGAGTTTTAATGTAACGAAAATCTTGAGCCTATTCAGTTGAAATGCAGTGTACCATGTATAGTTTAGAAGTTATAAGCAATTAAATAAGTACACCTTTGTAAAGTTTAAAGCTTTTTTTTCGTTTTCTAAACCGTTATATTTTTGGGCCAGAAAGGGACATGAAACTAAAATTTTACGACTTACCTCATGTCATTACAAGAACTTATTACTTTTAACCCATTTCTTACCACTACCCGATCCCGTTAAGATAAATTAATAAAATTTGGTGTGGGGTCTATTTTAGTAATTGTGATCATAAAATGCACAGATATCGGGAACGCGAAAACGCAACAACGGGTATTTAGAGATATTTTGTTGCGCTCATATAGGAAGCAAACGTTTTAACAAATTGTATGGAAAAATTAGTTTTATTTGTCATTTTAATTTATTTTTATGATTATTTTACGTTAAATATATATATCTATTTTGAATCATAAAAACTGGAGGTGGACTATTCCAATTGAAATTTAAGGCAATTAAATATTGATGTAAAATCTTTAAAATAATTTTACGTTGTAATACCAAATAATTCCTTATAATGTATAAAATATAATTATTCTTTCTGAAATATGTTACGCGTTAAGTCATTTGGAATATTAATGTACATTTCATTTGCTTATCTGTTTCTGATTCATCACAATTTGGATTTAAATATAATGTTCAGGACACGCTTAGTCCTTCATATAGGTGGCCTAATCTGATATAAATTTTTTTACACAATTCACTTTCGATTTCAAGCTTGCTCATGAACTATATGTTTTAAATATATATATCTATTTTGAATCATAAAAACTGGAGGTGGACTATTCCAATTGAAATTTAAGGCAATTAAATATTGATGTAAAATCTTGGGTGAACAAGATGAACTTTCATCCCGAATATTGTGAAATCCTAAATTTTGGTTAAGTACCAAATGCAGTGGCGCATAATCTGATGCATTCCAACTGGATCACGATTTCAAAATTTTAACATTACACTGACAAAGAAAAAAATTAGTTTGGTGCCACTTTAAATACTTGATTTTTTCTGTAATAAAAAAAACAAAAGGATATTACCATTCTGCCCAAATTTTTAGAATTCTAAAAATGCATTTTTTTTTTCTTACTAATAATTAAAAAAAAAATAAATTTGATCATTAATGTAATGATATGACCTTTTCCTGAACTATTTACGACCCATTTTACCCCAATATAAAGACGTACGGTCATCACCATTCTGCCACCTCTCCCTGAACTAAGCGACCCTTTTTACTTTAGAAAAGTATGAGATTTTAAAATTTTTTGAGAAAACTTTTCTTATGGAATCTTTTATAAACATATACACACAGAAAAAAGATTAGTTGGAAAATTGTTATTAATATGAAAATTTAAGGACTATAATCAAAACTTTATTTCAGGTATTAAAAATACGTAAATCTACAAGATTTTCTATGTTTATGACGATGATAATATCCTCATAATTGAATATATATTACCACAAAAAACAATTTAGATAGGATAACCAATTATTTAGTAATTTTTCAATTCTGTTGATATAACCATATTTAATTCTTTTAAATGCACCTAAATGTAATATATATTGGTGGAGGCAATCAAAATTCGATTACATAATGTATTTTGAATTTCAATTATTAGTATTTGTTTCTAATATTTAAAAATCAATTGCGAGCAAGGAAAATAATTGGCTATCCTAAACGAATTTTTTTAAGTATATTTTTATTTGACATTTTATACAAAAATATGGAAAAGAAAAAATAATTATAATAAATAATTTTTTTTAATATTTAATTATCTATAACTTTTCAAAAGTTGTTTTTAAGAAAATTATACCTGAAATATATAAGTAAATATGAAAAGCTAGGTACAATTGGAATATCATGAACATTAAAATAGGTAAATTCTTTAAAAATAAAGTCAAAGTTATAACAATTATCCTTTTAATATAAAATATATTTTTGTTCTTTAAGGTGAACATGTCTTTTAGTGGCTTAGGCAATTTCAATGAGTCAGGCGGCTTCATTGAATAATATTAGTGTCGTTCTCGCAGTGATGGAATCTAAATGTTGGTACCCGGTAGACGTAAACAATATTATGAATGTCAATGCGAATAGCCCCGAATTATTACATGTTCCAATTAGTATGATCCTCCTTTTCAGAGATGTGTCAAAAATAATCCTGCCTGTCTATGTTGTGATACTGCTAATGATGGTTATGCTATGGATCCCAAAAATCAAGCAATTTACTATTTTTGCAAGCCAAATGGTTCAATAGCGAAAAGTAAGGTGAATAATACGCAATTTTTTTTTAACAAAGAAATACATTATGTTCTTTTTTACAAAAACATATGCAGTTTATTACATTGAGTGTTACGTATACATGTTGGATTAACGGGGAGAATCAAGTACTATAATAGGTAAATATAGTACTGTAAGCTAATATGAAATATTGTGTGTAAAAGAGTGGTTGTTTATTTTTTATAGGACCGATCGTTGATTAAAACATTAGTGCGACATTGAGAACAATCAAAATGGTTATCTATAAGAAGTACCTCCACAAGAAGTTCCTCTCCATAGTAATTTCCATTAAATATGCAAACTATACGCATTTATTTTTCTATATTATTTGTTTGTGTGCAAAAATTCTTCAACAACAATAAATAATAAAATATAAAAATATTATTTTTGACATTTTGTTATGATTAAAGAAATTCTATTTTTGTAATCGAATTTTTAGGTATTGTTTCAATTGTAGCTATAAATAATTTTAATTATCCTAACTGATAAAATATATACACCTACCAATAAGCTGGTACATTTAAATGATATATTCAGCAATCACAACTGTTTTTTGTGATAGTTGGTGCAACCGACCAAATTCGATTGGCAAAAAATTCGATTGCCATAATGAAACTGTTTTCTCTGTGTAGAGAAATATTAAAGTTTTTAGTTAAAAAGGATTTCATTTATCTATATAAAAATCGTTTCAATAGAAATACTATGCATTTTAATCTAAATTACTAAATTAATTCTAAATCCTTTTATGCCGAAATAAAAACACTGTACCATACTGTGTGTCATTATGTCTAACAAAAGCACTTAGTGTCTACTTAAATTTGTTTATACATTCATCATTCTTTACAGCCATCACTTTAAATCGTTTATTATTTCAATTCAATTTGTTTGATTAATTTAAATGGTGCATTTACGCTACTGATCTTGAAAGTTTTTGGTAATAAAATGAGAATAATAAAAAAAAAAATCTAAACAAATATACACAACTGCACTAAAAACAGAAATAAACAATAATAAAAACAAATAATTTTTACACAATATGTATGAGTGAGATTTAAGCAATTTGTTGCCATTATTTGTTTGCTTTATGCTAATGCTCTTGCTTTAAATGTTGATGTTGTAGCAGCTATTTATTTTCCTTTTTTTTTCGAGTAATGTTTTGTTTTTGTTTAGAATGATTTGATGTCACAGCAAAATATAAAAGAAAAACACACACAAAGTTTAACAACAACAACAACAATAATAACAAAAAATAAACATTAGAAAATATATGAAAGAAAATCAAACAAATGCATATACTCGGAGAAAGAATAATCAGTTTAAGTTTTACAGTTAACTGGGAAAATGTATAATCTCTTTCTCTTACTCTTTTTAGTAGAGAACAAAGAAATTAAGCAGACAAAAATACTGGGAATAGTTAAAATTTTAGCAAGAGGTTTTTCCCAAAAACAAAACAAATAAACAACAACAAATTTTCAAAGATTTTCCTGCAGCCAACAGCTTCTAACTGTAGCTGAAATATTTGCTACAAACAGTTTGTGTTAAAAGCTTAATGCGAAACGTTGTGGTCGCGTCGGTACGAAATGAAAACGTGTCAAAACGTTACGCCTCGTTTTTCTTTCATTTAGATTTCTAAAAAAAAAAAAAAAAATTATTTGTGTGAAAAGAAAAAGAAAATCAAAAAGTTCGTGATTGTGTGCATAAAAGCCAAGCAAGAGAAAAAAATAACAACAAATTACAACGACCTTAATGTCGTTTAAAGTTTAAGATTTAATAAATTGAAAAAAAATTAAAGCATTTTGAAATTTTCTTAACAAATGGAAAAAAAAAAATTAAATAAAAAATTTTAAACGAAAGTGAAAATTTTAGAAAGAAAAAAAAAAATCAAAAGAAAAATTTAAATTAACCAAAAAATAAAATAATAAATTTCAAGGTATTTTTTTTAACAAAATTTCGACATGTTAAAAACAACTTAAAATTGTCATAATTAAAATTATTAAAAAAAAAAAACAAAAATTGTTAGTCTGCTAGGCTGACTGACTGGCTGGCTGCTGAAATGGGTCTTATTGTCATCACTATTTAGTTTGGGGACGTAAATTCAACGCACTTAAGCTAAAAAGCTTTATGTTTGTTTTTTGTTGTTTTTATTAATTTAAATAAAAATATTTTTATGATTTTTGTTTGGTTGGTAATTTGGGCCGGCCATTTATTTTAAAATTCTAAATATATGTACGAGTTTTTTTTTTGTTCTTTTTTTTAATATTGTCTCGTGCTAATATTTTTATTCACAAGAATTTTCTTTTTCTTCCCAATTCTTTTTATTAGTTGTGTTTTTTTTTTTCTTGATTTTTTGTTGTCTAAAAGGGTAAAGCGAAAATATATTTTTATTTTATTCTATCTTTTCAAGTGCTTTTTTTGTTTTTGTTATTTGATTTCAACTGTTCGCAAAAATGCTTTTCATTAAATTTTTTCTAGGAATTTGGGAAAATCTTTTACAAAGAAGTGATCAAATATCTAAAGAATTTTATATTTAAAAGAGTAATTTGAATACTAAACTAAATAAATTAATTAAGAACTTTTACTTGTACCTGTTGCTAAATAAGTAAACGATATAAAATAGATTTAGTTGAAATTTTAATTTAATACTAAAATAGTCTTATGATAAATGACTTAGCAATAAATGTAATAAAGAAGAATCTTTTTATGTTATGAACAGTGTTGCCAGGACTTGAGAAAAGAAGAAGCTAAATTAGACTTTAAAAAAGTCAGAAAATGCTAAATGTCCCAAAAAATAAAGCCAGAAAAAGCAAATATATTGTTTTATTTAAAAACGCATTTATTTATTTTTTTCTCATTAGATTTTGGTATTTCTTAAAGATATTTTAGTGAATTTGTAAATATAACATAAATAGTTTTTATAGGTAACAAAGTTTGTTAAAAAATACTTATAATATTTTCGTAGAATGAAGCGCCGCAGGCGAATATTTTCGTTAAATATAAATAATTTCGATTTTTTTGGGCGAACTAATACACAAAAATGCTTAAATTGATGATTCTATAGAAATAAAATGAGTAAATTTTTAGCCTTTTTGAGGCTATTTTAAAATTAAAAAAAAAAAAAAAAACTAGAAAAAAGGCTAGAAGCTAAAACGAAAATTTTGAGGCTAAAAGCAAAATAAAAAGGCTAGATTTAGCCTTAGAATGGCTAAACTGGCAACACTGGTTATGAAACCTGTTTAATATGGACTTATAATACTGATATATGGCTTTCGACATACAGATCGAAATATATAACTTTAAGATTATACTTAGTTGATTAAGATAATAAACTACAAACAGTAATTTTTTTTTTCTCTAACTAAATCATATGGACTTTACCTGCCCTCTGTTACTGAGGACAAGTAGAAAAGTTGATTTCATTAAAGGACTAATATCATTATTTCCTCAACCCAAAATAATATTTAGTGGGGTTATGACAAATGATGAAATGTTACAGATATACAAACTTGTACTATGTTGTCATGTTGGTATACTTGGTAAATGGTAAAAAAAAATCGGCTAGTCGTTGAGATATTTAGTATTTTTCCCAATCCAAACATCAGCCAAATTTTGTAGAGTTCAATCTGCATTAACACAGATTTTTTATGTAGTTTTGAAATAATTTAGAATCTCATATTTTAAGGTATTTCGCGAAATAAAACATTATCTATAAATATCGATATTTTGGCATTTTCGATTGTCAAATAGTGGTGAAATATAGTGTGATAAGTTGTGAGTACTTTAAAGGAATTGTAAATTAAAAAGGCAGAATACAAAAAAAAAAAAACACGATTTGTTCAAGGAAACTGTTTGGATACTCGTTACAAAAATATATTGATATATGGTCTGGCTTGACCGACTCTATGTTCATTACGTGCTTGTTTTTAACTTTTTCTATTTTGTGCAAAAAAAAAAGTATTGCCATATATTACACAGTGAAGCAGAAACGACATTTTTTGGAAACAAATCTGTAACTTCGGTTGATTGGATTTGCATGAGATTTGGTATAGGTATAGCAGAGGAGTGTACAATATTAAGTTTGAAAGGGGGGCTGTACAGGCCCCTCATGGTGGAGCTAAATGGGCTCAAAGTTGGGTACCTCTGACATAAAATTTTTTTAATCGCTTGCCAATTTTTTTTCTCGTCCAATTTCAAATATTTGCATACATTACTATAGGTCTTATCAGTGCCTACAATAATGTAAAACAATATTTGAAATTGGAAGAAAAACAAAAATTTGCCAAGCGATTAAAAAATTTGTATGTCAGAGGTACCCAACTTTGAGCCCCTTTAGCTCCACCAATGAGGGGTCTGTACTGTCGCCCTTCCAAACTTAACATTGTACACTCCTCTGCTATGCCTATACCAAATTTCATTTAAATTCAACCAGCCAATTAGAAGTTACAGATTTATTTCAAACATTTTTTGATTCTGCCCCACTGTGTATTAATAAAAATCGAACGAAAAATGTTAACATATTAAACAAAAATTTTAATAAAAAATAAGTAGATTTAAATAAGAAAATTCGATAAGAAATACACAAAAACTTGTGTCAAACGACAATAATTATATTATATTAAAGTAAAAAAAAATATATCGTCCATTTCATGAGAGATTTATAAAAAATGCCAATCATTCATTCAATTTTGTTAATATTTGGTACGCATATAACCTATGGAGCCATTTAAATATCTCCATTTTTATTTTATTTTTTTTAATTTTAAAAAATTCGGGAATTTATTCATGATTTTGGTTTTTTGAAAAGTCCAAATAAATCGGTAAAATATATAAATTTACACATGAATATCTCTAAAAGTTGTCAACGGATTTTAATGATTTAAACTACAGGTAGAAAATTAATATGTCCTCTTTTAATGTAGTAATCTAAAAATAATATTATAATTTAAAAATGCATTCATAATGCAAATGCAATTTTAGGATGCATTTTCTACCCTTTCGATTTTAAATTTCTTTTAATATGTTAAAATGCAATATCTTTACTGTAAAATGTAAAAAAAAAATTATTCTGCGACAAGAAGATCTGCTATTTTTATTACTATTATTTTTATTATTTTTTATTTTTTTTTTTTTAATTTCAATAAATTTTTTTTTACAACAATTTATTTTTTTTTTAATAAATTTTTGATTTTTTTTGGTTATACTCTTTTAGTAATAAGTAACTTTAAATGTTTATAACTCCTTAACTATACGTCGGATTTTATTGCTTTAAAAACCACTATAAAGTTTATTACAATAAGGCCCGTTATTATAATAACTAAAGTTAGGATGTTATCGTTCACTTTAACTGTTTTTGGTTGTTATAAGTATAAGTTAAGCCAAAAGTTACCAATAAGCTAAAGGTAAGAACATCTGACCATTAACTTTTTTCAGACGGTTTATGTGTTCAGAGCTGCCATATTTTCTGCTTTATAAAAGAAATAAATACAATTATATTTATTCCGCTGTAGTTTTTAGTAATTTGTCGGTCTATATTTATATTTGCTCTGGCGTTGTCTTTTAGTTAATTTAAACTTATTTATTTTAAAAATTTCTTTGTTTTTTATTTGTTTATATTTCCATTAGTGGTAGTTACGTTCAAATAGTACATGTTGCCACACGTTAAGTGGCCAAAAGTAATCAATTTTTGCTTTGATATTGCCGTATTATCAAAATTATAAAATTTGCCTTAAAACCAAGTTGTAATAACCAAAAATAGATAAAGCTCACTTTATCGTTTACTTTAGTTTATCTTACCTTTAACTATCTGATACCTTATAGGTAGGTTATAATAACGGTCCTAAGTATTGTAAATTATACTGTTAAATCAAAAATAATTTTTGCTAAAGATATACTTACGAAAATAATGCAATTTTCGAATGCATTTCTATCCTTTTGATTTTAAATATTTTTTCTTAATATTGAAGACAAATATGTTTATTAAATAAAACATCAGTATTTAATCTGGGATAAATAGGTATTATACCGCAAATAACAAATTATAAAATATTATGATTAAAATTAATTTTAAAATAAACTCACAAAAAATACAAGAAATTTTAATTTTTTTTTTTTTTTTTTTTTTTTTTTTTTTTTATGAAAAGATTTGGAGAAATATTTTAAAAATTTGTTTAAAATAGTTGATCACTTTGTCACAGAACAATTTATATTGCAATTTTTAGCAAACATTTTTTTTTTTTTTGTTTATATTAGAGGGAGAAAAAAATTAAAAGTGTAGAAATTTTTTAAAAATGCATTCTAAAATTGCATTTGCATTATGAATACATTTTTAAATGATAATATTATTTTTAAATGACTACATTTATAGTTGATATATTATTCTTATACATGCAATTTAAATCATTAAAATCCGTTAACAACTTTTAATGATATTGATATTTAAATAATACACTTTTGCGATTTTTTTAGCTTTTCGGAAAATCAAAAAAATAAAAAATATTTTCATGCGTTCTCTTATGGAATTGACGATATATTTGTTTTGTAAAAAATCTGGGTCCACAAACCATTCATTGTTTAGAAAATTCAATATACATATTTTTTGTTAAAATAGTTTAATATTTTTAATGTTTTTTTCGCAAGAAATACTAACAGTTTTTTCCATACAAAAAATTATGTTTCCAAATATTTTAGTGTTTTGTAAGTTTTACGCAAAGAGAATAAAACTACAAAATATATAAAGTTAGATGCGAAAATTTATTTTTTTCTTCCAAAATTTCAGGTCTCTCACCATAATAGTTCTTTAGATATGTTGTTAAGAATATTTGCTTTTTATGTATCTGTAGGCACCTATTCACAAAATACTATAATTTTAACTAGAAATATTTTGTTCTATTGTTTCTCAATTAAAACTTTTGCAAATTATTATAATTGAAATATTCAATCAATAAACATTAATTTTTATAAATAAAAGAATTATTTTTGGTCCTACCCATTCCATTTGCTTGTTAAATATGGAGGTTGATAAGTAAGTTATTCCTACAAAATATTTAAATTTTTGCTGTAATAGTTCTTAAAATATATGGTATTACATATTTTCGTTGTATGGGGGACACAATTTCCCCAGATCCTATCCATCCCATTTTTATTTTAATTTTGGTGGTTGCTGAGAATGGTATTCCTTGTAAGGCTTTTGCTCCTATGAAAATTAAAGTATGCTATTTTACTTTCGGGTCCTTCAAGATGATGCCGTATTTCAAGAAGATCGGTCCAGCGCATACAATTTTTTTGGTAATAAATCTGTATCTCCTAAACTACTACACGGATTAAATTCAAATGTATGGAAGAGTTGTAGAGAAGGACCTAAGCTTTCATCTTGTAGTCATCCTGTGATAATACAAGAAAAGCTACAGAGTGTCAAAGTTGACTACTTTGAGTATGTAAAAGTTTCAAAAAAAAAAAAAAAAAAATCGTACCTTCTACCAATGAAGTCCGATTTTAAAGATTTTTATATTTCTGTAAAGTACTTGGAAAGATAAAGAAAAAGTTATCTCATACAATTAAAAAGATATTTACACTTAAATATTAATTTAATAAGACTAATAATTCAAAAGATAAGACTTCATAAATGGTTAATATAGAAATTTTGAACTGATTTTGGCTTGCATCCTACATCCAGCGTTGGTCGAAAATGGTGAATTTTAGAAAAAAGTTTAATTTTTATCGATTAATTAAAAATATGTCACGCGAGCTTTTTTAAATTTATTTACGATATTTTATCAAAAAATAGATTTAAAACTATTTGACACTTAACTGCTTCCCACCGGCCAAAAACGAATGCAGTAGTGGAGATTTTATGGAAAAAGTCAATTCTTTTAACGACCTTTTTTTAGCAACACAGAAAAGCATGTTATAATAATTTTTTCACTGTATATTTCTCAGTAAATTCGGATGCATGTTTCTATATAACACTAAACCTTTAACCCACTTTTTCTTTAATTGACCCTGTTTTTTGCAATTAATCTAAATATCGATTAAGTAACGAGATTGCATCATATATTGATGCATATTTCGAAAAAGACTTGTCTGATTTGGTTTAATAAAATGTCAAGAAAATCAAATTAAATTCAATTTATACTCAAATCATTTTTTAATATCCTCAATAGTTACGGAAACATTGAGCCAATTTCCAATTGTTTTTAGAAAATCATAAAAATTGTTTGATACCAAAATGCAAATTTGTATTCTTTAATCACAAGGATAATTTATTGTTAATTAAACAAGACATATTTCATTCAAATTAATGCATAAATATTGATTTTATTCACAAATTAGTGAAAATACTCATTAACAAATTATGTACATAGAAATATAAAAAAAAAATACGAAGAAATAAAATTTATTTTGTGAATTTTACAGGAAACTTAGTTGTTTTTTTGCCATTAATTTCCAAACTACTATTAAGCGTATAAAAAATAATGTTAAGATAACTTGAACATAATTATAGTCGGCATCCATTGGAGTTTTATTTATCTAAATTAGACAAACATATTAGACATGCTCATAAAAACATGAATACGTGATAGAAAAATACTGAAAGCAGATTCTTGTTTGGCATGTCGAATTACATCTAATCTACCTAATTTCATTTAAAGGAGGCAGTCATATTTTACATTTCTGACAATATATTTTTTATTATTATTATTATTATTATTATTATTATTATTATTATTATTATTTTTTAATTGTTAATATATACACAGTTCTTTCATTCATGATTCTCCCTTAAAATTAAAAAAAGAAATTAATAGTAGTTGCTGTAGCATATTCAAAATTGACACCTCTAAATACAATATTTCGCATTAACAGCGCATTAAGAATTGTTTCATAATTCTTCTAAATTTTTTAATATCCATATAAAAACATTTATAAAAAATATCAATAATTAAAATTTTTGATAAAATTGATAAAATTTTTAAAATTTTACAAATATCATTTTATGTATCCCTAATCATAATTTTTTTAGTAGCAAATATTTCCTACTTTAATTAAGTTACTTTTATTTAAGAACACATTTTCCAGAAATTGTTTTCTATCAAATTATTTTTTTTTTTTAGCTTTTCACTTTATAAACTTAAGTTAATTTGTTGCAAATTCCTTTATTCCTCCTGTCTCTTAACTTGTATACTCGTGGCAATCATTCAAATAATTTTAAATTAAATAAATTCTTTGTAAAATGATTAAATATGTCAAAAATATAAAAAAATCTTTAAAACAGAAGTGCTATTTATTTATTTTAATGACAAGGGTGTTGGCTAGAAGAGAAGGAGTAGTAAAACTAAAAGGGTTAAAATGTTTATAAAAACAATGATTGACACATTAAGTGAATTGGAATTTCTAAACTGTCAAATAGTTTGCTGTCAAGTGGAAATATTGTTTCTTGTGTAGGAATAAAATAAAACTGACAATTTTAAAAAATATATTTTTTTTTTCTTTCGTAAAAAAAATATTGGAATCTTAATATTGAAGAAGAGTTTTTAAAGTAAGAAATATAATATAAAAGAAAAAAAAGTTCTTAAGTATAAAATATAAATTTAAATATTTTGTCGAAAAATTTAAAATTAAAGACTAAAAAGTTTTAAATAAATATTACTACTTAATTTTCTATTTAATATTTTTTAAATTTTTAATCTTAAATTTAAGTAATATTAAGTCATTAAAAAATTCTTGGAAAATTATAAATTTCTTAAATTGAATAAAAAATCATTGTACTTTATAGACTTGAAGTAGCAATTAGTATAAAAAATCACCCAGCAAAAAATAACAATAAATTGTTAATTTCTCTATACCCTTCTAAGTCTTACCATGGCATGCCTTCCATTCTATTCATAAATGATTTTGTCGTATTTTTAGCTAATGGTGAATTTCAACAAGACGCGACGTTTTGACGACATTCGTTTCATTTGCTTCTTCATGATATACTTGTTTATTTGTTGTACATAGTTGTTTTTGTTCTAGTCTACAAAAAAAAAAAAAAAAAAAAAAAAAAAAAAAAAAAAATCAAGAAAAATTCTCTTGCTCTCAACCTAAAACCAACCAAACACAACAAAAAACAAATCAAAGCCTCTTTTATGTGGTATATAGCCCAAGAAAATCAAACAGCTGGTCGGTTTGTTAGTCTTGAAAAATTAAAAAATTTAAGAAAATCTAATAAAAAAATAATAAAATGAAAAAAAATATTTAAGTGTATTCATATTATAGAAAATAAATAAATAACAAATGTAAATGATACAATTATAAACTAAATGAAATTGTATTATTAAGAAAAAAATAACAACATAAAGGAAATAATAAATAAAATCATAAAAATTAATAATAACAACTAAATTTAAAAGCCATCATAATTGATTATTATAGCAACAATATTAACAACAATGTTATTTTATAAAGTATAGAAAATGCTCATCATACATGGGTTCATAATCACTCTTATAAAATTATTTATTAGTGTATCTTGTTTTTTTTCCTACAAGTGTATGTAAGTGTGTAAATTTTAAAGAAGAACAAAAAAAAAAAAAAATAAAAATAAATATTTCAACATAAAATAAGAAGAAGCACGCTAAAACAAAAACAACTAAAAGTAAAAAAAAAAATATATATTAACTTATTTATAGTGGTGGCATCTCAGCCATATTGGCATCTTTCATATTTTTATTTTTATTCTACACATTTTATTATTATTTTTTTTTTTTTTTTTCTTTTTTTGAAAAGAATTTAGTTCAAGTGCCAAACAAATAATAATAAAAAAAAAGTGAAAGAAAATCATTCATTCAAACACACTAGTGAAAAGAAAAATTACGAAAAATAAAATAAATGTCTTGCTCTCCAATAAAAATAAAATAAAAAAAAGTGTGAATAGAAAAAAAGTTAAGAAATTTGTTGTAAAGAAAATACACTGAAGAAAAAAGGAAATAAATTATAAATTTCTACTTTGAAAACTTTAGAAAACATATGTTTGTAAGAGAATAAAAGTAGTGTTATAATAAGGTGAGCTGTTGTTTTAATTTTTGAAATCTTTATTTTGTAATTTTTAATTAACAGAATCTTTTTATAAAACAAATATTAAATTCGATTCGCCTAAACAACTAATGAATTTTAAGTTCCATTTTTACAAAACTAATGTGCATTTTTATAGACGAATACGCAATGATTTGTTTGAATTTTTTTTTTTTTTTTTTTTAGAATTGATAAAAAGTCAAAATTGCTTTATGACTTCTTACTCCTGAGATATTAATTAATCTAGTTTGTTATATATAGGTTAATAAAAACACTAGATATAAGTATCACATTTTCGCTTCAACTATAATGTTTGAGAAGAAAGTTTTTCGTGCAAAGTGTGAGAGTTAAAACTGCAACAGTCTTCTATATTTGAGGTGATAAATATTTACTTTATGTGGGGCCTTCATTTGCAGATTTGTTTTTTTTTTTTTTTTTGTTTTGTCAACCTGTGTAATACAGTGCTACCGTTTGGCGACTTTAGTCGCCAATTGCACCTTTTTCAACCACTTGGCCACTTTTTTGGCCCCTTTTTTAAATGGCGAATTTTTGAGACTATGTGCTAAATGGCGAGAAATTAAATTGTTTGAAAAATATCGATCCATTATATATTGACTTAAACAAATAAATTAATTATTTTGTGATTTTTTCACAGTATAGTGAAACTGTTAGTAATTAAAATCATCATATGCCGAATCTTTTTAGACTGGATTGAGAAAGTAAAAAAACAGATACGATGAATACTTATATCCTTATTTATATTTTTAAATTCCTCGGGTTTTTTTTTTTTTACTAAACTATCACAAATAAAAAATAGTTTGTCCAACAGACATAATACATACGTTCAGTTCTAAATTGCTTCGACGGGGATTTGAAAGACTGGAATACGTGTGAAGACCTCGTACAAATGTAGAGAAGTGTGATTAATAAAAAGAGGATTGTATGTCAACAATTTTTGTGAATAAAGCTTAATTTTTGCAATAATAAAAATTGTTGTAAAATAATTATAAAAAATTTATTTTGTTAGTAATAAAATTGGATTTAATAGTTTTTCTTAAAATACTAATTTTTTTGTTTTTGTTTTACCAAATAAACAAATTTTAATGAGCTTTTTTAGGTTTTAAAGCACACATAAAAAAATATTTCAAATATTTTTTTAATAAAATTATTAATTAATTTTATATTGGAATTTAATTATATGATTTATTAATATAATTAATTTTCTAATTGGTTTTCAGTTTTGTTTTTTAATAAATTGACAGCATAAGGAAAAATTAAATATTTGTCTATAAAAGTACAGAAATAAAATAAATTTAAGTAAATTTTCAAAAATGTTCAGCTCATTGCATCTATTTAAGGAAAAGAAGTAATAATAATATCAATTATTTTAGTTATTAATATTATCATTTTGATGATTGGAGCAAAATCAATTAAAAATTAATTAATATTACAAATTTCGTAATTGAAGTCCATTTTTACTTTTTTCTGTGCAGTTGGCCCCTTTTTTTCAAAAAATCCTCTTTTTTGGCGACTTTTTATTTTGAAATCCCCTTTTTTGGACACTTTTTAAAAATTCTCAACGGTAACGCTGGTGTAATATACTTTTATTAAAAATTCGAATTTTTTAGTGAAAACCTGTTCTATGATGAATAACCAGATTTTGATGCAAAATGATTTTTTAGTGAAAAAAAAAAAAAAAAAATAAATAAATAAATAAATAAATAATAAATAAATCCCGAGTACTTTTGGTGAAAAATTTAATTTTGAGTGAAAAGTATCATAAAATCCACAAAAGAACACATATCTTTAAATTCTCTTTACACACGAAGAAAAAATATGGTTGCGTGGAAGATAATCTAAGAGCAGCATATTATGATTGGATTACATAGTTGCTTTAAAAATTGTAATAGTTATATATAATAATAAATATGATAATTACAATAACAAAAAATATCTAACTTTATCATAATATGATCAGTTTTTTGTTAATATTGATTTCACATAATTTTATCATGATATGATCCAGTTTTATCATATTATGTTCTAATTATCTCATATTATGATCCAATTTTTTTTTTTTGTTATGTTTCGGATTTATAATATTTATCACATAAAGAGTGATCTAAATTCTTATAATATGATATAAATTTATCATATTGTGATCTTATTAATTATTTGTTTGATTCATTATAATTGTACAAGATAAAATAAAGATATTTTTTATTAGCACAACTTTTTTTAATTAACAAAATTCCAATTACAAATTACAGGTTAATTGTAATGGTGCATGTAATAGATTATTTAAAGTAATGATTACCGCTCAACCTTGGTAATTAATTGCTTAAAAGTTTATCAATATATGGTTTATATATTTTTTAACTTGTTAGTAACGACTTTAAGGTAAATAAAAAAATAAAAATAGCGGAATGTATATGGCGGCCAATAAGTACAATTTATAATCCATTGACAATGAGTAGATGTTTAGTTTTAAATTTGTTTATTTGTTTATTTTAATAAAAAAAAAAAAATATTTTCAAATTAATGCTAAGTCGCCATTTTTTATCTCTAACATTTTATGTAAACTACAGTACATAAATGTAGATTTATAACTTAACCATATATTAATATAAAGGTATACAATATTTTGGTCGCCATTTTGTTTTTTCATTTTGTTCAGGAATCCTCAAAAATTAAGATAAAAATCCATTTTCGTATTTTCATAATTCTAATAAAATAAATTGGTTCACAATATTTTACAGTATAAAATAAAATGTTCCTTAAAGAAACTTTTTTAGTTAAAGGGCTATATCTTTCGAGTTTATGTATGGTTGCAAAAACTTTGTTGTTATTAGTATGCAATATTTCCTTTGGATCTGCTTGGATCTACGCTTTAAAAATTCATATTTTTGGACAAATAAGATTATGGACAAATAAGATTACTGTTTGTTAGGAAATTCTTTTACCTGAGAGCATTTCCAAACACCTTTCTGAATAATTAAAAAATCCCTTCTACCCGAATTGAACTTTTTGCCAAAAAAAAAAAAAAAAATCGTGCTTGTGGCCCAGAGTGTATTGGCCAAAAAATTATCCTCTTTACATGAAGAACAGTATACAGAATTTTACTTTTCAATAAAAGCGTCAGAATAAAAGAAGTTAAATTTTAACTTCTTAAAATTCAGAAAGCTAAACTCCCTAAAAAATAATAATAATAGTATTAATAATATATTGCATATGTTCAGGGAAACAATTTTTGGCAATATAGCTTCGCCTTGACGTCTTATAAATTATGCATAGCCTACGAGAGTTGTTTTTAAAACTATAAACACGAAGTTGACAACACTGTTTATTACTGTTTATTATTTTTTTAAATCATAATAAGGATATTAATATTAACATTAAAATTTTATATTTTAACATTGAATTCCTTGGTACTTTTAGATTAAAATTTTTTAGCGAAATTTATTTCAAGAAAATTTTCAGCAAAATTATTATTATTATTTTTTCAAACGAATTTCAAAGGTTGAAAGAATTTAATACAATTTTTTAATTCATGTTTTTAAGTAATCTAATTTTGTTAAACTATATATCAATTTATTAAAAAACAATGATAATGACTTCAGTGTTTCCTTTCTCTCAGTGTATTTATGTATTTTACTATTCCTTAACCTATGAATTCTTGCTCAAATATCTTCCACTCACATTGCATTTTATGTTAGTATTGGTAGGTATTTATTTGAGTGAATATAAGCATGTTTGTGACCTCCACAATTTGTAAGAAATGTGTTAAGAAAAAAAAAAAAAAATCTCTGCACCTGCTACCAGAGCGCCACCAATAAAAAAATACTATATTAGCAGCATTCATTCAGTTTAACTAAAGCAAAATGAAAACTACACATTTATTTTGTTTTAGTTACAGCAGTAATAACAAAAACAACAACATCTGAAGACTGTAAAAGAGCAATATTACAAAAATATTGCTTGTTGTATTTAGACCATTGAAAAGACCTTGTACACATTTTATAAAAAAACTATATGCCGGCGAAAAAAAAAAAAAAAAACATTTAGCCCACATTTTATTTTCTTTTATTTAAAATGAAAAATGATTTTTTTCTTTATTTAGTTATATTTTTTATTTTTACATTTTATATATATAGTATGAACTACAAGAATTTAATTTAATTTAAGTATTTATATGGTTGACATACAAATATATAGAAGTGTATTAAGAAAGAAAAGAATTTTCATACATTTTCTTCTCTAAATAATTTTTTAAATAATTTGTTGCTCTTATTTAATGTTTAAAAATTAACTTTTTTCTTTTAATTTAATGAACCATATGTGCAAAATTATGTACAGATTAAATAAACATTTTTAAAATACTTAATTAGCTTAAGAATCTTTACAGAAAAAATATTTGTTTTACTTTTTAATACGATTATTATTTTATTACAAATAAAAGAACAAGTTTAAATTAAAATAGGATAAGAATTTGTTAATTATAAAAATTTTGCTCTTGGCGTAAATATAATGAGATATAATTAAATTTAATATATGCTTACATCCGGTCATTGCTATGTATACATAGTATATTCAATGAATTTTTTTATAGACTTAGAATACAAGCAATTACTACTACGGATACAAAAATAAATTCAAAAGAATTTAAAAATGTTAAGAAAATAAAATTAATTATTTAAATGCGTTTCTAAATTGTACAAAAAAATATTTGTTAGAATACTTAAATTGTTTACTTAAATTTATATATAAAATTATATAAAATTATTGTAAACATTCATTAAGACATATTTGAATTCTTTTTTTAAATGTATCTGCCTCTATTTTTTTCGAATATAAATTTTAACAAATGACAAATAAGCATCACCACTCTTTCTCTCCTATTAAACTTAGACATGATTCAAATAAAACCATCACATCACATCAAATTATTACATTTGTTATTGTTTTGTGTATTGTCTGTTGTCATTTTACATAAAACTTAATCGAATAAATATCTTAAAACATGTTGTGTAACAAACATTTGTGGTTTTATATACTTAACAAAAATCTAAATCTATGTAAGAAATTTTAACATACACAAAAGGTTTCTATAACTCCACATACATACATTGTAATACATATATATATATTGTACTTATACCAACAAAATAATATGCGTAGTTGTATACATATAATCATATGTATGTGAGTAGAGTATTAACATGTCATTCTACTCATTGTCATCATCATGTACAAAAAACATTAACAATAAAAAGAAAAATGAGCTAGAACAAGAAATAGCATGTAGAATAGATAAAACCACAATGAAATAGAAAAAAAAAAAGAAAACAATAACAAGTGGTTTTTATTTGTGGTTAAAACCATGAGTAATTGTCTCTAAATAATAAAAAAAATCTAAATAAACAATGACAAAGTTTTATTTACATGTACTCACATATACACACACAATTATATATATAATAAAACATATATTATACATATTGTTGTATTATATATTTTAGTATTCATTTTATTATTAACACAAACACATTTAAAGATTTGTTTGATATTGAAAATGAGTAAAATCTGTAAATAAACAAAAAAGTTATGAACAAAACACTAAAAACACAGGCTTTCCGTTGTAGCTTAATTTCATAATTTTCTGCTATATCTCTCTTAAATAAAAGCATGTACTATAACATTTTCATGGGTCGATATAAACTTGGAAATAAAAAATGAGCGTGGTCCGCCCACTTTACCGCCCACCTCCCATATAAGGTGAAAGGTCAAAGAAATTTTGTACAAATACTTCATGTACAAATGTAAACAAGGAAACAAAAATAGGCGTGGTTCGCCCACTTTACCGCCCACTTCCTATACAACATTAGCGCTTGTTTACATTTGTAATGTTATTGTTTTTTGTTGTTTTTCTTTGTATCAATGTTTTTGTTTAGAACATTTTTTACTGATTTCCGGTTATTTTTCAACCGATTTTCAAAACAAAGCTCTTTTTGGAAAGGTACTCAAATTACCTTTCTAATTGCTGAACATAGTTAATACAAATTATTGTCGCTATATGGCGCAAAATTAATTTTTTATTAAAATTGCATCGAAACACCCTCAAGTATTATGAGTTCATATGTTCAGCAAAAATATTCGCCAAAGGATTTTGTACAAAGTTGCTAAACATCATTTGAGCGAATTCTGGAAATTTAAAGGTAAAAATTGTGATTTTCTTCAGTAACATAAAAATAACGGTAATTTTGTAAATAACGGAATTATGAAAAAGTCGCAGAAAAAAAGTTGCTGCTGGAGCCCTAAAAAAACATTTTCAACAATAAAAAAGTTCTTTTTCGCATTTTGGCATATTGCTATGTCATATTATATCATTACATGTTTTATTTAATTTTGTAATAATTTGATATTTTTTGTTTCTATTGTTTTCGACATCTTTTCGACATCAATATTAACAACCAATTTAAAACCACAGTTGCTTACAATATCCAAAGTTTTAATGAATTCAACTCATTCACCCTTATTATAAGCGTCGTTGTCGTGACATGGCCCTCCGGTCTTCGAAATCACTGGAACATTATTATGAATATTTTTTATATAAGGACCTACAAAATATTCTGTGATACTAGATTAAATTATACATATTATTACATACCTATATAAGTCATTGTTCCTGAAGCAAATAATGATATTTCTTTCTATAGTTATGTCCCATTAAATCCGTGAAAGAGGCCAGTTTTAAATGGTTCTATATGTGCTACAGAGCACTTAAGTGAGATTCAGAGATTAAGTATCTAGTGGATAAGGACTATGTTACAGTTCTTAGCAAATTTGATGAACATAACAAATTGTCTATTACTTAAGCCGCTGGCCCTGATAGTAACGAACGTGCAGATTGTGAAATCCATTTCGAAATAAAATTCGAAATTAAACTATAATTGCTATTTAACGTATAAAATAATTTATTCCTTAATCTAAAATTTGTAATAAATAATTTTTTCTATATTTATTAATGTAACCAAAAGAAATATAAGTTTATGCGCAGAATTAAGTGTTCATAAGATGGAACTTTGAAAACACTTTCTTTGTTTTTATAAAATCTAACTATAGAAAATTACCCTTTAACATTAACCTTTATTTAAAAATTTATACGTATCCTTTCAACCAACATACCTGGTTAATGCCATACATTTTGTATGCAATATTTGACACTTTAATGTTTTCAAAACTTTTTACGATAGAAAGATAAACACGTGGCATTTGTTAATAATATTTTCTTGTAAGAAATTATATTATAATTTAAAATTTTTATTATCATTTGCTAAAAATATAACAGTTTTAGATGTAGAGGAAACACAGTTATCATAATATTATCCTACATATGACACTGATTCGGACGAAGAAATGGATGCAGATGCACTTGAAGCCTTAATGAACACATATACTGGAAGATATGGCGTGATATGTGTTAACTTCTTCACAAGGTACAAATTGGCTTCTAATTTGATGCTCGACTACAATTTGTCAATTTTTGGTACCGTCAAAAAAAGGAGAATATTTATGCTACCTCAGTTTTCTAATCCAAGTGGAAGATTAGTGGAAACATCAATCTCAAGTCGGATGTACTGCTTTCCATTATGAAGTTGAAACTGAAGGTCTAAAAAGGATACCTGGAACACAGAAAAAAGTAAAAATGGACTTCAGTTACGAAATTTGTAATATTAATTAATTTTTAATTGATTTTGCTCCAATCATCAAAATGATAATATTAATAACTAGAATAATTGATATTACTATTACATCTTTTCCTTAAATAGATGCAATGAGCTGAAATTTTTTGAAAATTTACTTAAATTTATTTTATTTCGGTACTTTTATAGACAAATATTTAATTTTTCTTTATATTTTATTAACAGATGTCAATTTATTAAAAAACAAAACTGAAAACCAATTAGAAAATTAATTATATTAATAAATCATATAATTAAATTCCAATATAAAGTTAATTAATAATTTTATTAAAAAATTATTTGAAATATTTTTTTCTGTGAATGATATTAAATTGCAATAAAAGCAAAGGAGGATTGGACAACATGGAAAAGTATCTTGGCGAATATTTAACAAAAAGGAGAACAAACCAATGGTTTTTAGCTTTTTTGACAACATTTTGGGTGTGGCTGCTTTTGCTACAAATATTATATACTGCATCTGAGCGAATAACTAACTATATAGGAATTTTAAAAAAGATTGAAAAATGTACAAATTATGCTACATTTTTACTCTAGAAGTGGAATCGGAAGCATGTTGGAAGACCCAGTAAGATCAAGGGATGAATGAAGAATAAGTTGTTTTATGTGTTCTAGAAGAAGACCAACATGAAAGAAATGTAGAAAATGCCATAAACCAGTATGTGCTGAATATTCAGAAGGTATAACTGAATGTAAGGACTGCGTAGCCTAAAATACAATTTTAGTTAAAGTTATTATAAGCTAATGTATCTAATATTAGTAAAAAATTAAATATAATAAATATTTTACTTGTATTCAATACAATATGTTGGTTGTAAACGTAAGGGGTATCGTCACAAAAACGCTTATAACTTTGGCTATAAACACTTTTATTTAACTTTTTTCTTTAGAATATCGTAGCTAACAATATTGCTGACAAACTTCTAAATTATCAAAGTAATATGACAATCAGTACTCCGAAAATGCTAATTTAAAAACGAAAAACATACCCGGGCATGCGGTTGTCAACATAAGGGTTAAGCATGCTAAGAGAGAAAATTTTAATATCTCCATATTCAGTGTCAGCGTTGTATTTTTTAGTATTATACATTCATCATACGTCCATTAATAGAAAAACACCATATGTATAATTCTTTTTAAAACACAATTTAAAAATTTAAATTGTTCAGTGAAGCAAAAATTAATCAGTAAATAATATTTTCATATATTTTTCTTTTTCTTTCCAGAATTTAAAAAAAAACTTTCGAAACATATTAAACAAAACTTGTATTGCATTTCATAACTTTTCCAAGTAATATCAATTAAGTCTAAAAAATAGTCTACATCATTGACATTAAGCAGACAATAATATTATGTTGTAGTTAAGTTTTTTGTTTACATTTTCCCTGCTCATTTACTGAAAAAAGGGAAAAAAAAATATTTTTAAATTTCAACAAAAACACATACATTTATGAACATGAGAATCCATCAATCAATATTTTGTTCATTTCTAAATGTTAAACAGACTGTATAAATATTGAAATGAATAAATGTCAAAAGCTGTATGATAAAATAAGAAAAAAAAAAAAAAACAAATTATAATGGCAACAACAACAAAAAAAAAAACATTTGATTGTAAATTGTATAAAAGAATAACAACAACCACAAAAGCGCATTCAAGAATATTTCTATGAGTAGGCGGGTGACTGAGTATGACGGTCGTGGTAGATAATACATTTAATGATAACATATTATAAATACTAACATACATATAATAAATTAAATATGTGGATTTTTTTTAACACCGGACGTATGAATAATATAAAATACCAATAAAAAATAAATATTAATCATACGTAGGGATTTTGACGGATTTTAACATCATTCAAATTAAAATATGATACACATTTTTGATACTTAATTGGAATTCTTGTTTTTGGATTAAGAAATTCATATAATTATTTCATAAATACATAGATAATAAATAATATTAAGCGTTTAATTTAAATTCAAAACTAATTTTAATTTAATTACCAATTAGTTAATATTGAAAAATTCAGTTTTATACTTTTTAACTTATTATGTTGCTATAGTAAAATCTAACACCATTAGTATTATATTTAAACAATCATTAAAATTTTATATTGAAATGAAGTCAACGTGAATTTAACATTTTAGTTATTTGTGAACAAATTTAGATTCGTTATCAAATAAAATTTTAAGTCAGCTATACTTATCAGTAATTATTTCGTTAAGAAGTTTTATTATAATGCTTCTTCATGTTCTTTCTAAGAGGAAATGCTACTTATTATTTTTTTACGAGAAACTCTAATATTGTTATTGATATTTCTTTGATAATGAGGTATTTCCTAGACAATGTAAAAACATACTTATTATATGTATAATTTGTGTTTAAAGCTTTAAAATATTGAGTTTATTTTACTATTAATTAGTTTCTTTTAAAATGTAATAAACATTTGACTGAGAGTTTGACCTTTTAGTATGTGTTTAAAACACGTTAATGAGTTTGTAACTTGGTATTTATAATAAATACATACATACAGAAATTTATTTTCTCTTATGACACAATAACAACTTTTATTAGTAAATATTTATAATAAGCTTTAAAGACGAGTATCTTTCTTCAACTAAAACTGCTTTATATTTTTGTTAGAAAACATTACTATATTCTGGTTCTCTGAATAATATTGTCTTTTTTTATAATATATGAACAGCAAATTCGGAATGAAATAAAAGTTATCAATGAAAATCTTAAAAAAATATGTATAATAACTCTAAAACTTTTGGTCCAACAATTTAGAAGCATTTATATCAATGTTCTGAATTCAAGTGTAGTCCGGAGCATTGAAAAAAGTAAATAGTATTTAGAAGTAGCTATCTCTGTGTTATACAGCGGGTGAAGCAAAACTTCCTATGAATTATATTTCAAATGCTATATTGCGCAAAATTGGGCCGTTTTATCTAGTTTTATTAGCTTAAAAGAGACGAAACCATTCTGTTCTTTAAAAATACAGAGTATGATGTAGGTACAGGTGTATAAAATTGTATTGTGATACTATTTTCTTCATATTTAAGTAAATGTGCTAATTCGTCTACGTATTGAATTATTTTTCTAGATTAATGCAAGTTAAATTATTTCAGGGAATTGTTGAATTTTACCACATTTAAGATATTTATATGGTTATTTTTTAAAAACATTTGTAATTTGAAAGCTGGGTGAAATAATGGACAGGCTTCGTCTTTGGATTTAACAAGTTCCTTTTACCAAATTGTGTTAAGTTAACTTCCAAATCTACCTTTAGTTTACATGGATAATATTCAACAAGGCTAGAAATAATACAATTCCTTAGATAAAAGAAATTCTAAGGACTGCGCAAGAAACAATCCGTGCATTCTCTTGGGCTTATAACTTTTGATGTGGTGAAAAATTAATAATTCTGTTAACTGGTTTGTATTTGCCATAATGCTTACTTGCCATGTGCTAAGTTTCATGGTAATAGCAAAATTGGTTTTTCTTAAAATGGAAGTTAAAAAAAAAAAACACCTAGACACATAATTAAAATTTTTCATAAAATGTTGCATTGGTCGTATAAAATAATTCCAGGGAAAGATGTTGTGCCGCAAAATACAATTTCTTGGGTAATGATATTATACAAAGGAGTCATGGTCACTGAATGGAAACCTGGTAATGGAAGACAAATAGTATCTTCAGGCTGTAGGACTCAGGTAAGATAGAAAGGATTTTGAGAGAAAATCACCTCATATCTGGAAGAAAAGTGTTACAAAAAGTTAATTTCTTTGAACCTTTTTTAGAAAATTTTAAAGGAAGTCTAGCCTGAAGACTTACAAAGTAAGAAAAAAAATCCTGATAGAAACCCAAGCAAGAATTTGAAGGTAAAAAATAACATGAAAGTTCTTCGGACGAATTTTTTCAGAAATTTTATTTCTGTATAGTAGACAATAAAACGTTCGTACAGGGTGACGTTTTTCAACTTCCTAGCCAGGAATTCTATGTCGCAGATGCTAGAGGGATTATGGCAGAAAAATTTCGTGTATCAAAGAAATCAAAATTCCCAAGAAAGTTTTTGATTTGGGAAGTCATATGCATACGCAGGAATGAAACACTTTATTCCTAAAAAATGGCTGCATTAACACAGAAATATACGTGAATGAGTGCTTTTGAAAAAGTCTTCTCCCTTTCCTAATAAAATTCAGTGTATTCGCTATTTTCTTGCATATTTCCACTTCTTCTCATTACAACAACAAAACAATTGAGTTGCAACAAAGAAATTATAAGAGTTTATACCGAAAAAGGCTAATCCATCAAATTGTCGGAAACTCCGTGCAATTGACTCCATTAAAAAATTATTTAAAGGACATTAAATGCTCATCATAAAATTAAAGGGAGTTTAAAAATAAGTGGACTTATTCGAGCAGAAAAGTGACCGAAACACAGTAAAACCTTAAATTGGAAGAATTCCGGAAAAGATATTTCCTTAAAAAATAAGATGAACTAATTTATTCTTTTATGTTTAGAACTTGAACATAGCAGTCATTAATAAAAATTCACCCGCTAGCTTAGTTTCTATAAGCAAATTTGCATGCACGGATTTTTTCGTGCGTAGTCCTTATAAGAAATCCTCTTTTTATTAGTAACACTTCCAAACTTTTGTACGAAGTCTTTATTGCAGTTTTTAAAATCCCTATATGAACTTATAGATCCACAAGTATTGACTTAAGTCTGTTGAACAAACTATTTTTTATTATTGATAATTTGGTTAAAAAACACGTTCCCCTGAGGAATTGCTATGAGGGTTGTAAAAATATAAATTAGGATATGAGTATTCATCGTATCTGTTTTTTATTTTCTCATTTTACTGTAAAACAATCTCATTATTTCACCTAGCCCCCATCCACATGTCCTTCCGGAATAGAGTTTTAACATTGATAGATGCCTTTTTAGAATTTTTGTATTATTCGGGCTCAAGTTCATTGAATAATTGTAGAAGAATACATTGTAAAAGTTTTATTGGACACTCGGCAGAATGGAATGCATTTTCTAGTCAGCCACGACCGTCATCAGCACTCTTCAGTGTCCCACCGTGGTGTTCTCTGTAAACATCATCTATTTAACTTACAATTTTTAGGAAATGGAATCTGTGACTTCTTTTCCTAAATGTTATTAAGTTAGACGAATGGTTTACGATAAAGCTTTTTACAATTATTTGTATTCTCCTTTTACAATTATTATTGTTTATATCATAGCTGTTCATTGTGAATATTTTCAATCAAAATATTTGTTAAAAATAAATTATTTTAATATTTTATTCATATTTTTAGAAATAAATTTCTTTAAAATTATTTTATACTCTTTGTAATATGATTTTCAATTACTTGAAATTAATTTGAAAAAAAATTATTTAAATATTATTCCATTTGTTAACAAGTTAGATAAAATAATATTTCCACAAAAGTATTCGAATTTAAATTTATAAAATATAAATCAAATTCTTAAGTCTTTAACTAATTTTAAAATATATTTTATTTCTTTAGTTTGAATACAATTGTTCTTTATTTTATTTTCCATTTTAAAAATAAAATTATATCTGTTTTAAAACATTTAATTTTTTTTTATTCATAGAAAACTTTTGAATATTTTTATTCAACATGAATTTGTTTGAATAGTTTTAAATTTACTTTGAAAAAGAAAAATAAGGAAAATATTTTTTTTATACTTGAATATTTGAAAAAATTTTATAATTTTTTGTTATTCAAGCCTTTTGAGGCTGAATATTTTTATTTTTTGGAGTTTTTGTTGAATAAAATAATAAAAATATTTATTTTAAATGTTTCTATTTGAATATAAAGTTTTTGAATAAAAATCAGAAAAATTTGTTGAACTTTTTTTATTTAAATAAAATACATATGAATATTAGTAAACTTTAAAATAGTCAAATAAAAAACTTTTGATTATCTTCTTATAAAAATATATTTGTTTTTCTTTTGGTTAAATAAAATATTTTAATTTTTAATTTATTTTGTTCAATCAGATACAAATTTATAATAAATTCAATTGTTTTAGTATAAATAGAAATCCTTAATACTTTTATTCAAAAGATAATAGATTGATTAACAAATATTTTTTAATTAGAAATAAGAAATAGAAATGAAATAAAAAGTATTTTTATTTTTTACTTCATTTATAAGTTACAGCTATGGTTTATATGCTTTTATATCAGTTAGGTAGATAGATGCCTTAGAAATAAGAATATTTTAAATAAGTTTTATATAAGCACAAATCCGTTTGCCGAATTTCATGAAGATCGGTCCATAACTGACCATAGCTCCCATGTAAACCCCTCTCCCGAAAATCACTTAAACAAACATAAATCCCATAAAAATGTTAGTATTATGTTAATATTTAACACAAGTAAGTTGTATATAAGTAAAAACAAAATTATGTGGATCGAAATGGTGTAGGGTATCATATGGTCGGGCTTGACCGACTATATCTTCTTCTTTGGTTTTTTTTTTTTTTTTTAATTGATATTTACTTGTATCTTTTCAGTATAATTCAAAGAAATCATTTCAACAGAACAAATAAGCTCGTGTTGTTAACTTTCTTTTTATAATTTTCATTATTTTCACTTTTTTTTACTATTTCAACACAATAATTTCAGTAACGGAAAAAAATGTATGTTTATTTCTTAAAAGTTGTTACCAGTAAAATTTTATTTTAAATCTCTTTTAAAGCTCGGTCAAATTATGTTCACCATTAATATTTCCTTTATGCATAATTTTCATTTATTATTGCTCTACTTTTTTCTTTCATTCTTTACATTTTAATGCTAAGTCTTAAGTCTCTAAGGCAGAATTAAGAAAATTGTGTTAGCTTTTTTTCCCATTTCTTATTTTAGAAGAACAAAAAAATATTATTTTTGTATAATTATTTGTGTCTTAGATATATGAAATAAAGTAGGGTATATTAAATTTGTTAGGAAATATGCAACATTTAAAAAAAATAAACGCAGGAGTGTTCAAATTTAAAATAAAAAATGTAAAGTAACAAATTTTTTTTTTTAATATAAATTCCCCTGTGCAAAGTTTGGTCACTCCTTAATTTTTTAATTTTTAATATGATGCTATATTACCTTGTAAATAACTTATGACAAATTTCTGTTATAATTAATTAATCCCATAGGTTTCGTCAGGGAAGTAAAAATCCTCTAAGCTTATTAAATGGAATAAAGTAAGTTAAAAAGGAAACAAATAATATTCTGTCATGTATATAATTTGTGATATTGTTTCTAAATATGTAGGTACTATTAACGTATGATTAATATTGAATTAAAATATTTAAGACTCGTAATATTAAACATACGTCAGATTTTTTATTGTTTTGTTCGTAGAAAAAATAAAAAAAAAAATTGTTGCATAACATAATAATTGAAGCTTAAATTTCTGAGATTGTTTTATATCTTTTACCGTTTATAGTATCCTTCAAATCGACTTCTGACAATTACATTTCATATCTAGATTTCAATGAATTAAATCTAAATATTTTAAGGCTTAAACAACAATAATAAAAAACCACATAATAGCAGCAGCTACAAAAACAACATAGACCTTGTATGCTTGTTGCTTGACACGCAAAATAATGTTTGTCATGACAAAAACACAAAAAAAAATTGCTACACAAATTTAATATAAACACAACAACAATAAATAAAATGTAGCAATCGGGGACATAAAGAAAGAGAAAAATCTCTATGCTCTTACAAAAAAAAAAAAAATCACTCATTTTGATGACATTGCCATCATTTAATTTTCCTTGTTGTTGCTGGTGATGCTGTCAATGTTTGCTGCCGCCAACGGTGACAACGATGTTGTTGGCCTTCGCTCTTCGTTAAGCTTTTCTATGAAAAAAGTGTTTTTTTTAACATGTTTCGTCTAAATATTTAATACCCCTCTAAAAACAGGCACACAATGATTACGTTCCCTACAAACAAAAGCAGAGTGATGATGAAAAATTAAAAAAGAAAAATGGAAAGAAAAACAGAACCAAAAAGAAAAAAATAAATATGTAAAAGAAAACACACCAGAGTGTGACAAAAAATAAAAATAATCATTGTTTTTTCTGTTTCTGCTTTTATTTAGTTTGTTTTTGTTCTTAAGTTTACTTATAAAAATGTTGTTGTATTTAAGTTTATATATATATATATATATATATGTATGTGTTGGTAAACACAAACATTTGTATTTATACTAACATTCGTTTAAAAGTGAAAGTTGTCCTTTGTCTGGGCCTCTTAAACAGAGACCTTAATAATGATGTTCCTGCCAGAAATGATAATGAAGATAAACCAAAGGCATTAGAAGAAAAAGAAAGCTAAAATAGTAACAACAACAAAAAGAAGTGATTTAAGTGCTGCAATTCATTATAAGAATAATAAGACTTATAAACGAAACAAGCCAGATGTGACACAAACAATAAGACTTAAAACAATCTAAACAATAACGTCAACTAAAAATACTCTAATGCATGTACAAAAACAACTAAACAAACAAACCCTACCATAGAACAAACAACAGCAACAATATTTTTGTATGTTTGACAACACTTAAGTACAAAACTAAGTTCTAATGACCAACAAGTCTTATAATTATTTTTATTTGAGGTTAGATTAAATCAAGGTGTCTCTATATAGATATTTAAGTTAAGTTAACGTTTGCAGATATAATTAAGATATGTTGTAAGGTTTATTTAAGGTTAATAATTGACTAATTAATAAAGAAAAACAAATTATGCGAAGGTAACTTAAAGTAAGGAATTAATAAATAAATTAAAAGTAAGCCAAATGTTAAGGTGATAATTTTAATATTCAAATTTAGAATTTTTTATTACTTGGCATAGTAGTTATTAAAATTGAACACAATAAATGGAATAAAAATGGAATGATACTTTTTTTAAATTTAATATTGGAAAACAAATATGTATCTCAAAATAATATTTTGTGAAATTTAATTCGCAGACATGAAATATTTCTTTATGTGTATAATAAAGAGAAATTTATATAATTTTATGATTGGGTTTACTCAAGTCTCTCAATTTATAAAACCAAATGTGTACTAAGTTCAAGTTTTTTTTTTTTTTTGGAATTAATCGCACAGAGGAGCTTATGTAAATTCCAGGTAGAGTTCCTGATTTAATGTAGTTTTTTTCTACCTGGTAAAATAAATATAAAATTTGTGGCTTCCAAGAATTCTCGAGAATAAATATTTGAAAGAAATAATTAAAAAAAATTAACACATTATGAATAGTTTAATAGAAAAAAGTTAAAAGACGTTGCTTTTAAGGAACTAATCTTCGAAGATTTCGCTGAATTTTACTGTATCTTGAATGTGATCTCCAAAGTAAGACCGAAAGTAAATATATTGTTTTTTATTTTACTTGTTTTTGTTCATAACACACATAGGAAAAATTACCACCGTATATTTTTCAACTAAAACAGTTGTTTCATTTTGCATCTAAATTTAATAAATAAATTCAAGTAAATAAAAATAAAATTTAAGTAAAATTTTATTTCTCACTTAAACTTTAAATTCATTAATTTGGTTAATTTTTTAATTGGATTTTTTTTTTTTTTGTTTTTCATATTTTACAGTTTTTAGTAATTGATATAATTATTATAGTGAGAGGTGAATATTTAAAAAAGTTTTAGTTGAATAAATTATTTACTAATATATTTTGTGATTGTTTACTGATTGTTTACAAAGTGAATATATATATATATAATAATAAAACATTTGCGGCACGGTGTTTCTAAGTCAATTCAGATACACAGTATTTATAAGTAGGGCGGACGGGATAGCATTCGCCACTTTAAAATGCAGCATTTTCAAAACGATATCAATCAACTTTCTATAGTAATAAAAATGTTGGCTTCTATTTGAGCCCTTTCCATCCTGACTATCTCCATGTGAAGTTAATTATACCCTACACCACCAAAGGTGGTTGGGGTATTATGTGTTTGTGCAGAAGTTGTAACGCAGAGAAAAAATCTTCGGACCACCACCTTAAAGTATACCGTTCGACTCAGAATCACTTTCTGAGTCGATTTAACGATGTCCGTCCGTCCGTCCGTCTGGTCGGCTGACTGGCTGGCTGGCTGTCCATGTAAAGCTTGTGCGCAAAGTACAGGTCGCAATTTTGAAGATAAATTGATGAAATTTGGTACATATGCTTTTTTCAGCACAAGGACGAAGCCTATTGAATTTGGTTATGATCGGCCCATTATTTCACCTAGCCCCCATACAAATGTCCTCCCGGAATAGAGTTTTAACACTTATAGATGCCTTAAAAATAGGAATATTTTAATGAAATTTAGTACGTATAAGTTTTATATCAGCAAAAATCCGTCTACCAAATTTCATGAAGATCGGTCCATAATTGACCATAGCTCCCATATAAACTCATCTCCCGAAAATCACTAACGTGCATAAATCCCACACAAATGTTTGTATTATGTTAATATTTAACACAAGTAAGTTGTATATAAATAAAAACAAAATTATGTGGATCGTAATGGTGTAGGGTATCATATAGTCGGGCTTGACCGACTATATCTTCTTCTTTCGTTTTTATTATGAATATGTGAAGTAACCAAAAGCGTCAAAACTACCCCATCCCAAGGGGTAAATTCGCAAAGTTATGGAGGTACAATCGTTTTCCTGTATACGATGGTTTTTACTTTATTTTAATACAGAATTTGAAAAAACAAACAAAAAATTAATATTGACTTGAATTAAACAAAATAAAAACGAGAAAAAAAGATATGATACCTTACACCATTATGTATGAGCATAAATATTCGGGAAGGGGATTTATATTAGACCTTTTGACAATCTTGGTCTACGATTGCTACTAAATATAAAATAAAATATTCAAATACAGAATAATTCGTTGATACCATTATGCACTTTAGGGCTTTTCTCGGAAGTGGGTTTATAAGGAGTGAGATCGAAAAAGTCTTAACACACATTTTGCCTCATAACTTTTTTCGGAGTCAATATTCTAAAATTTTTTTTGATCTAGTTATCATGGAAAAATACTTCAGTTTTTATTTTTAATAAAAACCATGTTAATTTGTCCTTATTTTCATCAAAATAAGTGACGAAAAAGATTTACGTCCTACAAGTTATTAAAAAGTTTCAAAAAATCCAAATAGGTCTTACAAATAATTGGCCACAGAATTAAATGTCGTCCGTAAAACCGTTTCTAATGTTATTAAACAGTATCAGGAGAATTTGACTATTGATGTGAAACCTAGTTTGGTAGAAAAAAGGACCACATAATATTGGGAAGGCCAGAAAATTGAAGGCATATTGAAAGGAACTCCAAACACATCTGGTAGAAAATCAGCTCAGTTTTTTCAGAGCTTCGTCTATTTGGTGCGAAAATTTAAAGCTAATGGGAAAGTTGATAACACATAAAGTTCAAAAAAAATCCAAACTGGAATTCTGCAAAAAAATTACAAGCCAAAAATAGGACTCGGAATTTAAAACCAAATTTCATACAAAAATACTCAAGCTGTATAATTGACGAAGAAACGTAGATGCTGGCAGAACCTTCGCAGCTTGTGTCTCAAAAATTTTTATTGCTATTGCTCGAAGCAATGTTGGAGATAAGTTTAAGATCCAAAAGCAGCAAAAATTTCTTACAAAATTAATGGTATGACAAGCTTTTTGCAGTTGCGGCAAAACAGGAAAGTCATTTGATACATTCGGATCTATAAATACCAAAATATGCATAAAGGAATATTTCAAAAAAAAAAAACTTCTTCTTTTCTTAAGAAAGCACAACGTGTCCACATATTTTTGGACCCATTTGGTATCTTGTCACTACGGTAAGAAAGCTCTGGAGTGGTACCAAATCAATAACATAGTTTTAGTACCAAGAAAGGTCAATTTTCAAAATTGTCCATAGCTTAGACCAGTGGAGAGATATTGAGTTCTTGTGAAAAGTGAATTCAAGAGCACAAAAAGGGTGTCCCAAAATTCCAAAAAAGTGACTGAAGCAACTATCAAATCTCCAAAGAAAGGGTTTTCAAAAATGGTCCACAATGTTATAATTAGTGGTTAGAACCATAAAAATTATATATTTCTGTGATCTGTGCTAAATTATCAAATGACTAAAAAAATAATGAAAACTGTAAGATCAACCGTTTCCAAGTTATTGAATATTATGTATGTTAAGAATTTTTCGATCTCACTCCTTAATACAATTTCTAATAAAATTTGGCAATGTTGTTTCTGCTTATATAAAACCTATTTGCGTCGAATATATCGATAACGGGACTTTGTGGGACTTTAGTTTTTGTCCACTAAAAATTAACATAAATATGGCAAAAAAAGTTGAAGACGGAAAAACACCCAAGATTTTTTTGTTGATAACCCTTTACAAATTATTACTATTTTCTACGATAGATAACACATCAATCTTTAAAATAAAAAGAATATTCATAAAGATCTTGCCTATAACAAAAAAGTTACAACCATTCAAAATTCAAATTCTCACCAAAAAATATTTTGTATTATCTTCAACAACAGTCATGTTCAAGGTTCCGTTACTTAATAACGGTTTATATTTTATTTTATATTTTTCAGTTATTTGGAAGGTTTTAATGGGAATAACATTTTTTTTTTAAAGCGAAACAAAAATTAGGAATTTTGATCAGCTAAACTGTCAAAATCATACACTGTGCGAAGGGTCTTAATCGTACAAGGTATAGACCTAATTCTTTTTTTTATTTAATTTTCTATAGTGTTGTGTATAAACCAGCAAAATTTCTTTTCGAACTTTTTTGAAACTTTAAAATTTAAAAATGGAGTTTTTAAAATTTAAAAATTTTTTAATCGAGCATGAAAAGGTGTTTGGATTTTCCGGCGGAAAAAAAAAACGTATTCAGTAATTATGGTTCAAATTTAATTGAAAGTAGCGTTTTAATTAAATATTTATCAGAAAAAAAATAAAAATTTCGTTGTATACTTCATACGTTGGTATACTAAAACACGTTAAAGGTCTGGAAATTCGTAATAACTTTAGCATTTTTTAACCGATTCCCTCTTTTTATATACTGCCGCTCATCTGAATATGACATAAATGTTATTTAGATTTTCCGGTTTCCCTCACAAAATGCATAAGAGTATTTAAAGTTTTTACAGTTTCAGTTTGATGTTAACATTAATGTCCTTCATTTAGATTAAACAAAGCATTTTTAAAGATTGCTTTTATAAATTTATTAAAGTTAATTTTAACTTCTGTAAGAAATAGTGATTTTTTTAGCTCATCAGAATACGACATTTTTTTTATCTATTTTATTTTGTAACAAACTAACTTCTGAAAAGTATGTTTTTATTGATATTAATAAAAATTAAACTACACAGAAAAAATTATTACCATCTTTTTTTCAATTAACTCAGTTGCTTAATTTTGCAGCAAAATTTAATGAATATATTCAGAAAAAATAAAATAAAAATAAATTTTGGTATGATTTTATTTCCTATACACATTTTTAATTCATTCAATCATCTACTTGATTGATTTAATTAATTTATTAATTGGGAATTTTTTTATGATTTTTTAGTAATTGATATAATCATTTTAGTGAGAGGTGCAAATTTAAACAAGTTTACAATTGAATGAATTATTTTCATATATATTTGTTAATTGGTGACTTTTTTCCGTGTACTTTGTTTTGATATCCTACAAAATGGGAAAAAAAAGCGTTGTCAAACGAGGAAATTGGCAAAATCAAAGCCTATAGGGAATGTGGACTAAATATTATCCAAATAGCAAATAAAATTGATCGAACTTGTTGTGTGGTCAGAAATTATCTTTGTAATCCATCCAATTATTGAAAAAATGTGAAAGAAGGTACCTATACTGTTCTTTCGGCTGCAGATAGAATAGCAATTATCAGAAGTGCTTCAAGCTCCCAAGACTCTGCTGCTAAAATCAAAGAAAAAACTGGCGTTAAAGCAAGCTTAGCAACAGTAAAGCGTGTAACACAGAAAGCTACTAATCTTAAGCGATTAAAAATTAAAAAGAAGCCACCCTTAACCCATCTCGAAAAGAAAAAAGACTTCTTTTTAGCCGGCATCATATGTCATGGGAATAACAATGGCACAGAGTAGTATATTCCGATGAAAAAAAATTCAATTTAGAAGGACCAGATGGTTACAGTTTAGGGATCGCAATTTCCCGGACTTTTTGATTTCCCGGGAAAGCGGGAAAAAATTTTCGACTTCCCGGGATTCTCGGGATCCCGGACTAAAAACTATAATTATTATAGTTATAAAAACAGAAAAAAATTCTAGATTAAAAAATTAATTAAATCAATTGAATGAATTAAAAATTTAAATGAGTAAAAAAATATTACTGAAATTTGATTCTTACTTTAATATATTTATTAAGTTTTGAAGCAAAATTAAACAACTTTGTTAATTAACCATAAAACAATGTATTTATGACAGAAAATAGAGATGTCAGAAATTGACTAAAAAATATTTACTCAGACAATGATATCATTCAATAAAATTTTTAACTAGTTTCGTAAATCACTATAAAATTTGAATTTATTAAAAGTCCACTAAAAAGAATTTATTAATTCTTAAAGAAGTGGCTGATGATCACTTTTTCGGAAACCCCTAGTTGTGATTCATACTTGAGTTCAAACGCTATTAAATTGTTTGTAGCTTCAATCTCGTAATCCAATTTAAACGTAGCTTATATTTTGAAAATATTTTGACTAAAATTTTACAAATGATGACCTTATTCATATTTTAAGGTAGGTTTAAATTTAGCTCGAAAAAATTAACTTTGGACCAGTCAGTTTCATTTTCTTGTTTATTAATATTCCTAATAAAACATTTGATTTCATGTTATAGATCAGACCAGACGATCTCATACATAGCAGAGAATATTATCTGTAGCTTTCCAGTTGAAAATTATATGAATAATTAAGGATTTGTTGGACTCACTTTCTAATTCTTCTCTTAACTTTTAATGTTAATGTTTTGTCAAATGTCTATGATACAAATTCCGCTTGTTGTCTATACTACTAACAACTTATAACGAATAGGTAAATATTTAAAATGTCTAAAATTAATCAGTTTTCACTAGCTGTTTTTTAGTGCTGACATTTTATTAAGATGCTTAATTGAATAAATGCCATAAAGTCATCCCAAATAAACCGGTTTATATAGTGTACACAAAACATACTAATAGAATTGCCGTTAAGATTAAATTCCCAGCTGAATTTTTAGTTTAATTTTCTTTAAAAATGAGTAAAATGTATAAATTTTTGCTAAAATTCAAGTAGTCTTCTTCTATTTAAGTGCTTTTAAAATTCCCGGGAAGGCGGGACATAAAAAATGTTTAATTTCCCGGGAATCCCGGCACGGGAAATCCCGGGATGCATTCCCTACTACAGTTATTATTTCCACGATTTGCGAAAAGAAGACATTTATTTGGTGTGCTGGAGGTGTGATGGTCTGAGGTACAGTTTCCTACTATGGAACAAGCGATTTGCAATATTTTACTTCAAAAACGAACGCGAATTCCTATATTACTGTTCTGGAAAAAGCATTTCCCCATTTTTCCAATATTTTTAGCTCTATATCATGGACATATCAACATGATAATGCACCTATTCATACTGCAAATGTGTTTAAAAACTGGATTAGAAAACAAAATGTGACATTACTTGATTGGCCGCCATACTCCCCGGATTTAAATATAATGGACAATGTATGGGCATGGTTAGCTCGTAAAGTGTATGAATCTGGAAAACAGTATGAAACAAAATCCGACTTATTTGAATTAATTAACAAAGCGTGGAGTACGATTTCTTTGGATTACATGAAAAGCCAATTCCAAACCACATTTTTGAGGTTATCTCTAATAAAGGAGGTAGTATACATTACTAAAATAAACAAGAAATAAAAGTTTTTTAAGTTTTTATTGAAAAGGTCGAAAATTTAAGCTTTTATTGAATTTTAAGCTATATGTCCTAAAGTGATGAGCCAACACTTTTAATCATTATTTTTTTTTTTTTTAACACGTATTCCTGAATTATTATGAATTATAATATATCGTGTAAATAAAGTTTAATTTAAAATTAAAAAAGTTTGCTTTATTTATTATTCACTAGTAAAATATTAAATGCCAAAAGCTATTTTTTATGTGTCGTATTCAATTGAGCGGCAGTGTATCTTATTTGATAGATAATTATGTGTAGATTACTAACTTTTTACATTTTTTTGTTGTTGTTTAAATATACATTTTTACAATACATTTTTGCAACTCAAAGCACGATTCTAGGGGGAGTTACTGTAAAAATACGTAAGTTGATAAATTTTTGTGCAGTCTAATGTACATATATATATACATATCGATTTATTCATGTGTAAAATTTTTTTAGGAAATTGTCACACAGTGTTATATGCCTGAATAGTCTAAATTTACTTTAATTTTCTTATTGTTTTCCGAATATTCTAAATTTATATCTTTATATTGTATTCAGGATTTCTTGATAATCATTTAAAAGTTTTCAATTATATTTAATACACTTTTAGTTCCATTTATTGAATCTTCTAATTATTTTTTAATGGTAATTGTTAAATTTTCTAAAATACAATTGAAAATATTTGAAATTTAACTGGAAATGGTATAACTCTACATGTAAGGAAAATTAATGCGACATTTTCCAAAAATTACTTTATTTGTCATCTCGTTATTATAAAATAAGTAATTTATTACGCATTAAATAATTGTTTGTTTCTATAAGAAAATTTTCCATTGAATCTGCAAAAATTTCTGTTTAGAAATTTCCACTTCATTTCTTAATTTAATTTTATTTAACATTAAAGTTTCAACATTTTCGTTATTGTTATTATTATTATTTTTGTGTGACATTTTGCAATTGATTATAAGTATGTTTTTCTTTAAACAATGTAAACAACATAAATTATGCGCAAAAACTTATTTAAGCCAAAACTAAACTTAACTTGATCAAGTTTTGACAACTAAATACTTAAAATAAAGAAATAACAACAACAACAACAACAACTAAAAAATAATAAAAACAAAAACATAGAGAGTAAGAGAGAGAGAGTGTGTTATGGTAGAAAATTATATTTACAAAACGATAAAACTAATGGTTGTTTGATGAATCTTACTTAATTTTAATTAATTACAAAAGTTTTCTTAAGCTTTGCAGAGCACAGAAAATACAAGACATTTGATGTGACCAATTAAACATTAATAAAGTTAATGAATACTTAATTACGTAAACAATAATAAGAGCAGAATAGTTGAAATGTATATGAAAGTATGTGGTTATGGAAGTTTAATTGAAAAAGGAATTAGGTATTGCTTTTAAATGTCTTAACAAAACATTCTATAAAGTTAAGTTTTATAAAATTTTTAATTATTGTAAAAATTTTTTATTTGAAAATTGTTCAAAAAATAACACTGGTCAACAAAAAAATTCTCCCCCAAAGACGAATAGTTGGACTTGATGTATTTTGATGTGCTTAACACGAATCTGCTTTCAGTTTTTTCCATCACGTCTGGATTTGTTTTTTATGGGCGTGTCTAATATTTCGCCCATAGTAAGACCATTACTCTAGTATATTTCCTCATAACTCAAGAACGGTGTGTACGATTGATCAAAATGATACACCAAAAGATGCGTACTAAAAATATCTTCAAATCTCCCACACTTTATATTTTTATGTGCTCAATAGTTTCGGAGTTATTTTGAAATAAGTGTCCGAAACAACTCATTTTCATGCCAAATTTTAAATTTTTTTGTTACTAAAATTTCTTTTAATAAATGAAAACATCTAAAATGTTACAGTTTATTATCTTTATCTTTAAGCTGGTAATGCTGCGAATCAAATAAGGTATGTGTCTTCCAAATTGATGTATAGATATTGATTTTATTCTCAGTTAAGTAAAAATACCCATGTTACATACAATTGAGTAGAAATACAGTGGTGGTCAAAAAAATTGTTTTTTTTTTTTATTTTTTTCTTGAAACAAAAATAGGTGGACTAGGTGGATTCTGACGAGTTAAACCAGAATCTGTATTCACTTTTTTTATATCGGGTATTGATTTTTTTTATGTGCATAATTAATATCATCACCTTATTCAACGGTCGCACTATAAAATTCGAGAATGGTTTGTCGAACTTAGGCTATAACTCAAGAACCCTTTACACGATTTTGATAAATGATACATCAAAAGATGCATACGAAAATTGTCTTCAAGGTATGTCAACAATATTTTTCATTCGCTGAAGAGTTATGGACCAAAATTTTCACAACTTTTCAAAAAAATAAATTTTAAAATTTTTGGTATTTATTACCGAATAATTACGGAAATATTATCTGGACAAAGAATTATATAAATTCAGCTGTAAGACAATTTAGGTCACTATATATTAAGGTTATATTTATCGTAATTGGGCAAACCGTTCTCGAGTTATACAAGTGTGACTGCCTAAAGGCGTGGTCATAGTAGTCATGCCCATAAAAAAAAATCAATGCGTGATAGAAGAAAATTAAAAGCTGATTCTTATTTAGCACGTTGAATTCCATCTAATCCACCTATTTTTTTTTTTTTATTTAAGACGAAAAAAAAAATTTTTTTTCTTTTTGCCCACTAGTGTCTCTGCGGGAAATTTGTGGTAATTGCAGTAATAGACCGGTTTTACTGTACCAGTTGAGTACCAATTGACACCTAACTCGTCACCAAAGTTCCAATTGAGAACCAGTTGACACAAACACCCTCACTATTAACATGCTCGTTAAGTGCGCAAATAGCAACTCGAGCGCAATAACAATCAGTGGCTGAGTGGTAAGCGTTGAAGACTATAAAACATAACATACGTCAGATGAACATGGGTTCGAGCCGGGGTGCCGCCATTGACATTAACGAAAAATTATAAAATTAAAATAAACATAATTTAATAAAGATAATAATAAAAATAATGTTTAAAAAGTAAATAATTACCGAATTTTTATAAAATTTTTATTACAATAATCGTTACTGAACCTGTCCTCTTGGACCGGTCCTAGGACCTATTCTGTGATCTGTCCCAAGGGGCTAATTAGCCACCTCCAATGACAACCCCATGTAAAAGTGACAGGTTCTTCTCATATAAAGTTCCGGAACTGGGACCGGTCACTAGCCCTGAGAACCTGTCTCGTGACTAGTTTTGAACCGGTTCTCTTTACTCTAGGGGTATTTCTACTTAGCTATAGGTATGCATGGGTATGGGTAAGATGATAAAATTAAATATTTTTGATGCTTTCACTTTTAGAAAAAGTTTTAGTAAAAAAAAAAAAGAATTTTGCATGAAAAAAAATTTTTCGGACACTTTTTTTGAAATATCTCTTAAACTATTGAGCGGATAAAAATTTGATAGTAAGGCGACTTTAAGCCAATGCTATTCCACATATTTTGGTGTATTATTTATATAAATCGTGAAAAAATATACTCGAGTAATTGGCTTATTTAGGGCGCAATATTAGACACGCCCATAAAAAAATCACGATCTGATGGAAAAAAACTGAAAGCAGATTCGAGTTTAGCATGCAGAACTCCATCTAGTCTACATATTTTTTTTTTTTTTTTTAAGGAGCTCAAACAAATTTTTTTTTGTCGACCAGTGTAATTTCTCTGATTGCTTTAGCATTAGGGCTATTCTAAAGGGTTTTTTAATATTTTAAATTTAGTTTTTATATTACGTGATTAATATTCCAGTTAATTAACATCACGTTTATGTAAATTTATGTTAAATTTTATAGGAGTATTACATTTTGTAAAGTAGTTATGAAATTGTAATTTTAAAATTATTTTTGTTTATAAATGTGTAATACCAATTTCTCAACTGATTTTATACCCATGACCCATATAACTTCATTAACATTTTAAATATCTCATTTACCTTTACCAAAGACTTTTTAAATATTCATTTAAAACCCTTAAATCATCACTTTTATCATTTTATGTTATGAATTGTTATGAATTTTAAAATATTATTTTATGTAATTTTTTTTTTCCGTTTTTTTATGTTCTTAAATATAACTTGAAAAAAAAAATTGTAATTTTCCTTTTAATTATGATTTACTTATATTATAAGTAAAACCCTGCGGAAAATAAATTTTTCTTCTTTTTTGTTTTGTATGACATGAAGTAATCTTTTTTTTTTTTTGTGGAAAATTACTTTTTAACCAAAAGAGGTAAAGAAATGAATAAAGAAAACCAAAATGATTGACAAAATAAAATGAATACGTACAAAAAAAGTAATAAGTAGCAATACCGGCAACTCACGCAGTTTTTTTTTTTTATTTTCCTTCATTCTAAACTTGAACCTTTTCCTTGATGAAAAAAAAAAAAATGTTCTTTATGTAATTTTTTTTGTTTCATTATGTTGCTTGTTGTTTCAGCTACTCAACAGTGATGAAAAAGTTTCTTGTATTTAAAATATTTGTTACTTAGACATCCTTTTTTTTTTTTTTGTTTTTTGTTCCATATAAAAAAATAAGATTTTTTTCTGCAAAAAGTAAAAAAGTATAAGAAAGAGGGATTATATTATTAATCTTAATGTCGTTACAGTGGAAAATAAAATTTACGTTTAATGAAAATAATAATTTCTTTGAACAGTTTACAATAAAAAATTAGTTCATTTCTTTATTATTATTATTAAACTTTTTTTTTGCAGTTGTATATTATATATTATTTAATTAGCAGTAAAGCTAAAAAGGCTAAAATATTTGGAAGGTTGGTTTATTTATATAAAAAATATATACAGTATATCAATATAATGTTTTTACTTTGAAAAAATTTAATTTTTTACTTTCCCAGCTAAAAAAAATATGTATGGATCATATATTTATACATATATGAAGTTCCGTATATGTTTGGATATGAAAATTGAGGGTATATGGTAGGGTATCCAATCGATTAACCGTCATTCGGTTATCCGATTAATTTTGGTCGATTAACTGTTCGAATAATTTAAAATTGTCTATTTCCGAATAACGAATAAACCGAATAAGTTGTATCAAATAACCGATTAACCGAAATTTAGTTTTTTAGAGTTATAAATTTAGAATTTTTTTATTTTTAAGATAAATTTATGTCAACCACATATTATTTTTAATATCTATTATATTCCAGCAAAAATAAATTTTTATGGAAGTACTTTTTCATTAATTTCAAAGTATCAATAAGTGTACATTATCATGTGCTTTAGAAGTAATGCAATTAGCATCAAAAGATACTATAAAAAAATCAAATGAATTGTTCTGCTATAAAACGTTGAGATTTGGTTGTTATTTTTTGAAATACTTGTTGCTAAAAAGATCTGTTATGGAAATGAAAAATAGTGTTATGCATAATTTTTTTATTAAAAAATATGTTGGTTAATATAAAAATTAAAATAAAATTCCTTTCGCCAATAAAAATTTATTTGGACATTCATTGAAATTTTGCACGAAGTCGTGAACATGACTTCCTTCTCACTGATTACGTATCAAAAAAGAGAACAAGTCTAATGACAAGTCTATGTTAAATACATCGAAATGATCCAACTTTCTATTACTTCTGGATCACAAGTTTAGGATCTTATTTATTTCTTTGGATATTCTTTTTTATTGAGACAGTTCATTTGATAAAATGCGACATGAAAAGATTAAAATTTTACAAATACTTGATCTTGTACCAATAGAAATTCCGAAAATATAGTTGTAAGTAAAGTAAATTCAGAGTTATATAAGTCATAAACATTTTAATGTTCATCATCAAATGTACGTAAAAATATTAATATTAATATTAATTTTTACTTTTATGACAGAAAATAATTCTCACACAGAAAATAAAAAGAGTTAAATAAAAAAGACTGATTTATTAAATAAAGTTGAACTAGGAGAATATTTTGTAGTATTAGGTCGAAAAGTGCAATTTTTTCATACAAATGACCGAAAGAACTAATAAGATAAACTCTATGTTCTATATTAAGATTCTAAATAACTATTTCAATCGATTAAATATTATAATAAGTCTTATTTATATGTCTAATATGTTTTACTGAGACTATTCGGTTAATCGAATAATTTGCCATTAATCGGTTATTAACCGATCAACTTTTAACCCCGAATAATTATTTGTCGAATAAACCGATTAATATAAAACCCCGAATAATTGGATACCCTAGTATATGGAGATATATGATCATACATAATAAAATACAAAGAGAACATTCTAATGGTAGCTGGCTCTATGTACCAAAATCAATAAAATAAATCCCGCACCATGATAGTTTTTGCCAAAACGTGCTGCACTATATAGTATATCAACACATTATTACGCCATAATTCTTCGCATCATCGTATGTCAAACCTCGACCCTTCATACCACAATCACAACAGCAGCATCTGCAACATATGCAGCAACTTTAACAACAATCGCCACTGTCACTGTATAAATAGCTTGAACTTAATCCCATGTAGAAGCACAAGTCTGAAAATTGTAAAGATTTAAACCCATTTAAAAATAAATATAACGAATGAATTTTTCTTACCTTTATGAATTGCCTTATACATATATTTGTTTTATCTAATATTACTGCCTATAGCAAACTATTGGCTGACGGACTGTTGTGGATTTGTGGATTTTTTTAAAATTATTTTTAATTGTTTTAATTTATTTTTGTTATGTCAAGAAAATTTATTTTGAATACAGTGGCTCTCTGCTTAAATTATGCAGTATACAATTTTATTTTTAAAACTCCATAACAAAGTAACAGACTGGAATTAAAAATAAAATTTGGTATCATTAGAAAGAGGAAGATTTCTAGTTTAACATAAAACCATTATTTATTGTTGAAGTTTACCTTTAGGTACCTTAAAAATATGGAAACTAAAAAATCTAATATTTTTATCTCACAGCTTATTTTATGCAGCCACTTACGACATCAAAAAGTTCAAAATTGCTGCCTATAATTACAGTATTTATTATCTAGAATGTTAGTCTTAACTGTATGCAAAAGATTTGAGCCGGTTTATTGCCGGTGCGTGCGGTTTTTTTTTGTAACATTAAGCGAAATGTGTTCCACTGCATTTTTGAGGGCCTAATTCTTATTTTATTATGTAAATTTCCAATATGTAGCAAAATTTTTAATAATATGGAGGTCTGGCGACTGTTTAGCGGGCGTCCTTAAATTAGGGCCTTTATATATTACCAAATTTTTTCTTCGGATCGTTATATTGGTAGCAACAAAAATATGACAATACGCCTGATTCTCCGCACTCTGCAACAAATTAACCTTTAAGATCCAAAGGTATCTTATACTGTCGATTAATGCTCCAATAAATTACAAGATCACACCACCATTAACCAATATACAGGCCCAAACCATGAAACTGTCAACAACATGTTTCACTGTTACTTTTAAGTTTTCTTGGTTAAACTCGGTATTCGATTCTCGCCACAAATAGGACATACTATCTAGGGCAAATATATCGAATTTTAACCCCTTGGAAACAAGTTCCTTGGCAAAGTTGTTTAAATTGTTAAAAGTCTTCTTGCGTGAAACTCGGCCTTCAAAATAGTGTTGGTGCAATACACGGAAAATTGTTTTCCCAAGTCAACTTGAACTCTGGAAGTCGGCTTTGGTGCTGAGAACCTTGGGTTGGCCTTTGTTTTTCTTAAAATATATCGTAGCCACGATTGTTAAAATTTTTATTCGGGGCTTCACTACCTTTATTGTTCAACTGATTTTCATGAAAAAAAAACTCATAATGATTTCTTGTACCATAGAAGCACACATTTTAACCATTTGAGTTATTTTTTGCTGCGAGTGACCGTTTTATAATGGTTTATAACCAATACTCCTTTCTATAGCGCTTAATTATTGAGCAATAAGATTTGTTATTTTGATTCATTCAATATACATTTTATTTGTACGAAGTTGTGCTAAATTATAGAAATTGTGACATAAACAATAGTAGTGATATAAATGAGTATTAAAATTCTTTTTCAGGGAAATCTTTGCATGAGATCCAGCTGAATTAATAGACCGCTCATAACCAATTTTGATTGGGTCCGTCGTTATACTAAAGTAGTCGTATGTTCCAAATTTCATCAAATTATCTTTAAAATTACGACTTCTACTTTATGGAAAATTTTTACCTCGGAAGACGTCCAGCCAGACAGACGGACGTTTTTACATCGACTCTAAAATTAGGAATATTGATAATTGCAAATCCAAAGATATCGTCAGCGAAAGTCTTAAAATTTTTATTTTCAAAATTGAGATAAAATGAATAGATCTAGGGGCAGTGGTAAACATATCTAAATAGTTATTGCATTGAAGATTTTTAAGATTTTGTGTCAATAAAATTCAAAAAAGTTGAGAAAATTATAATGAAGATAGGATGGGTATGTCTAAGACGAGTTACCCAGAAAAATAAGATGATCAATGTTGTAAATTTTTGTTTCTGCGAAATCTTTTTATTGCTGATACTCATCATCACATTTCGCTCAGCCAAACATAACCTATCTTATTTCAACTTATACTCGTATGTTCATCCTTAGATTAATTTTGAAATGTTAACCATTATATGGTATTGATGCAGAACCACATTGCTCATCGAAATATTTGCAGAACGCTTTCCACTTTGAATTTGTATGGCCATATTTTTTTTTATTCCTTACTTTAAACCATTTAGGAAAAAATATGAACACATACTTACATACTTGATGCGTAGTGAATTTATTCTTCGACTCTCCTGTAGCTTAGCATATCAAGTTCTACTCTTTACCTTATTAACAATATTTGCTTCTTACTGTACCATATCCAACCATAAAATTTTCAAAAAAAAAGTTATACAGGAAATGAAAAAAAGATAGATAGATATAAGTAAGTGTGTGATGAAAATTTGTATGACAAAGTGTACATAAGTAACATTGTCACGAGTTGCTGTCAACTTTGTTGTTAAACCCCTTTAACAACAACTAAAAAACCCAATTATGTTAATCATTTATATCTCATCTCTTACGCCAGGATCAACATGGAATTTTATTTTTATGCCTCATAATATACAAACTACGCTGGTGATGGTTGGTTATTTTGTGGATAACACAATATTCTTGAACACTTCAAGCCAATGCTACTCTCAAGCTTTCCCTAATGAAAATGTGGCACTAATAAAGTGTAACAAAATTATATACGAAATACAAATGAAAATAAAACCGCATACACACAAAAATACGTATGTGTGTTATGCAGCCTTAGTCTAACCAACCAGCAAAAACTAAAGTAGGATTCCATATGTAATTGTATATTTATGTTGATGGGGTTATAAACACACTTACATATACATTTCCATGTATATTCATATTCATATTTATATTTATTTATGTATTATGTATATGTACTTACACCTACAAAACTTTTGCATTCATATTTATGATTGTGTATATATGTAAACAACATATTTTTATGTATATGTATATGAATTGTACATATAGATGTATTTGTTTACATGTTTACTATTAAATCATATCCTGTTCCGCAAAATAAATTCTCTCTCAAAAACTTATTTATATTTTTGTATGTGCGTGAGTAAATATGTATGTATGTGTTTTGGGTTTGTAAAATTTTTGTTTTGGCGGAAATAAATTTTCAAGTTACAATTAACAGGATGTTGATTAAAATGTTGTCATAAGTTTATTTGTAACAGTAATTAAAAATATACAAAAAAAAAAAAAAAAAAAAAAAAAAAAAAACAGAATAAAAAAAAATATATATTTAAAATTACAAAGAGCATAAGTTATTAAGGAAATTACTAGGGTGTGGTTTTGTAGATTCATTAAGAATACATTCAACATTTTAAATATGAATTTTTAAAGTTTAATTATATTAAAAGCTACACGGAGAAAACAGACTCGTTGTGGCAACCAAATTTTTTGCCAATCGAATTCTTTCGGTTCCAAATACTATCACACAATTCTTTTAAAAAGTAAAAACTATTATTGTGAATTGGAAAAAACAAATTTTTCTTCATTTGACATTTGTGTATATTTATTTAATTAAAAACGTAAATAGCATGTATACAAAATATAAAAAACGTATTTTCTTTTGGATTGAAGTGGCAATCTCTGAATAAACGAAATTGAAAAAATTTTGGAAATATCTTAGTGGACTAATATACATCCCCATCAATAGAACATCTTAATTTTGTACGAAAAATACGTAATATTCCAACGTTGTACAAACGATACTGAATAAATATTCTAAAGCACATACGCCGACAGCACTAAGATTACCTATGAATAATAATCACCAATTAAAACGTTGAATGTTTCACAATAAATTAAACTATTGTTTGTTTACTAACGATCGCTTTAAAACAAAACGTGAAGAAATACACTTTTACACAGATATTATTTGACTGGTTAACAACTTTGTAATGTATCTGAATACACTAATCGGTTTCTTTCAACCCTTACAAGCCTTTTGGCAATTCTCAGCTTTCAAGCCCCTATGATTTTCCAATCTGCATTCATTTGTTTCTCTAACGAAACTTTCACCGTTAATTTTAATTACAGACTATTGCCCGGTCATGTTCCATGTAATAAATGTATAGCGATGCAATTGCCAGTGGCGTTTGCAATTCTGTATTTTATTTATTAAAATTTATATTGTTATTATTTATACAATATATTTGAAACATTTACATAATTAAAATTTTTATTGTCAAGCAATATTTTTTTTTTTTTTTTCAACTTCAGAATAAAAAACTTTCGGTTGGGAACACCGATATTTTTTGTGATAACCGAATTTTTATAACACATTTATTTCTGCAACTATTATTTCTTTTATTTCAGCTTTTTATACTGATTTGATTTCGTTGGTCTTTATAAATTGTTTAAAATAAATTTTGAAAATATTAAAATTGTTTCAGAAAACTAAATTGACTATAATGTGAAATATATTTCCATCAGAATTATAAATTTAATATCATAAATGTAAAAAATCCGGTATTTTTAAATTAATTACAATTTTAATCAAATATTTGCAGCTCTTAATAAATTTGTCTTGTTACAACAGTTTTCCAATGAATCTGTTTTCTGTGTGTATATTTGTTTTGAATATTTTAGAATTATATTTCTTACAACAGAAATATTGTTTTAAGTTTGTATGCAAGAAAAGAAATGTAAGATAGAGAAAATTTAACATATTGTAATGATGTGTATTGTAAAGAAAAAAAAATATACTTTGAGGATATAATCTTGTTGCTATAAATATTTTTTTTTTTTGTTTTATAAACTCTGGGTGTTTAACTCAAATATAATGATGTCATATATATATGTATGTCAATTTTCTTTAATTGAAATTCGCTACTTCTTAAGAAACCACTTTATGTGTTAAAACAAGTTCTTGTTAAAAGCTGTTGAATAAGATAAGAGCTCAAAATGAAAAGTCAAGTTCCTCAAAATATTGAAATACAAATATACTTTTAATCATATCAACACTTTTTAAAAGCAGCAATAATATTTTATACAATATTTAACAAATCACTTTGAAAGCTTTTTTGTTCTATTACCAACACACACACTTGTCACTTATGTGTTTTGATCTTTATAATCAATTCAATTTTTTTTTCTATTTCTTTCTTTGTTTTCTTAACACACAAGTCGTAAAACTTCATTATAAACAAATCAGTCAAATTTATAAAAAAAAGTATAAATTATCTAAGATAATTTTGTGCTTTTCTCTAATACATACATATCTTTCTTGTATGCTTTTTTTTATAAACTTGTTTTTGTTAGCTTTAGTCTTGTGTGTTATTTACAAAAGAAACAGAAAAATAAAAAAAAATAGAATGGAAAAGTTACAAGTCCTGTCAGCCGTAATGGATGAGTTTACTAAGCGTAAACATCAAGCACAGTGGAGCAGAATTGAACATTTTTGGAAATAAATCTGTAATTTCTGATCGCCTGGTTGGATTTTCATGAAATTTGGTATAAGCGTAGCAGAGGAGTTTAAAGAGAATAGACCCCTCAGGGGCGGAGCTAAAGGCGCTCAAAGTTGGGTACCTCTGACATAAATTTTATTTAATTGAAAATCGTTTATTTTTGAACTCGGTAAAGATATCGACTTCAAATTTCTTTTATTCAATAGATAATTTTGTTCTTTAATTAGCTAATAAAAAAAAAAACAAATAAAAACGGTCAGAAATACTAGGATATATATGAAAAAAAAAAAAAAAAAATATGGACCAAGAACATGCAAAATTGAAGTACTTAAAAATTCAAATGCAAATAACTTAAAAACTGTAAGAGATAAATAGGACATGCAAGCATCATTTTGTAGGTCTTATCAGAAAAAAAAAAAAAAAAATTTGGCAAGCGATTAAAAAATGTTTATGTCAGAGGTACCCAACCAGCCGATCAGAAGTTACAGATTTATTTCCAAAAATTTTCAATTCTGCCCCACTGTGCAGTGGAACAAAAATACAAACAAGAACATATACATAACAACATACAATAACCTATAAAAAAAAGTAAGAATAACAAGAATACAACCGGAAATAACAAACATGAACAACAAAACATGCTTGTGAAGGATACAATGTAAACTATGGAAAAAAATAAGACAAAAACAGACTTTTTAGCAAGAAAAAAAATATAATGCAACCTTAAAAACAATCGAAATAAGTATATTAAATAACGGAGTAAAACTCTGCAGAAAAAAAAAATACTTTTAAAATTACATATGCGAAAAAAGAATACAAATACAAAGAGAAAAAAAATCATATATTTAGACAGTATACGCTAACATATTTGTAAAAAATATACACGCACTTGTATGTTGTAGATATTACTATATACCTTAAGGAAACTGCATTCTTTTAGAAGAAGAACACCGGAAAACAAAAATTTTCGTTATTTACTATCTTATTAATACATTTTAAAATAAGTATTTTTAATCGAATATATGTAAGTAGATACTAAACAAAAAAATAAATTAAGAAAGGAAAAAAAAAATTTTTTATAATAAAATAATCATTTTTTTCTTTCCAAAAAACTCTCATTGAGTTTAAAAAAGTTTTTATATGTATAGACAACTTTAGCTTTTCTAAAAACTGGGAAAGGTTTCCTGATGTTCTGGCATAAGCAACCAGTGAAATGCGCATAGAAACAAGCTTATCCCCACAACAATAAATTTAAGTTTAATTTTTTAAAAATCTAATTTTTATTTCCAAAAATTAGATTTTGAGAATCAAGCACGAAAAAAGATCAACTTAAAATAATCATGATAAAATTGAAAACTAAAAAAGTTAATTTCTAATCACCAATTACAATACTTTGTTAAACTAATTTTATAGATAACACCAAAGAGCATAGAATAGAACTAGAAGTTTATGTGAGAGCCACCCTATACTAAATTTTCAAAAAATTTACTCATTTTTTTTGAAAATACAAAAACAAAATATATGTGACTGCATGTGTTTTGTTTTTGTATGAATTAGGTTTTTGACAATTGAATTAGGTTTTTTTCTCTCACATAAATATCTAGTTGTTAATCTATGCCAAAGAGTCTTAAAATTAAAACTGTGAGTATTTTTTAAATAATATTAATACTCGGATTAAAACCAATAAACAAGTTATTGAAATAAATATTGCTTTATTTGAAGCATTATTGACAATTTATATTCCTCTAGGAGCAGTGTTGCTAAAAATTTGAATTCATGACCCACCAGATTGTATTTGAAAAACCGCTAGAAACCGCCTACACTTAAAATAAAATCGCTGTTTTTTACCGCTAAATTATTTCTTCTCTTTAATCATGTTTAAAATTGATATATAATCCTTCACAATCCTAATTTGAGTATCTGAATGCATTTCAAATCAAATTTGAAAACTTGTAAAAAATTTTTTGTTTAGATTTTCTTAAATTTGGCTGACACAGATATATAGAGTATTTGCATGCAAAATCATTTTAAAATTCTCTAAAAAATTGGGTTTCTTGTGTATCTTTATACTGCAAAACATCAAACCGAGAGGCTTATTGTATTTCGATTCTATTTTAAATACATCGATTTTCGAAAACTTTTTCTTTCAAATCGAATTACCAATAATTCTGCAGGGTTTGAAAGATATTTTCATACTATAATGTTGTGATGATTTTAACCAAAAAATTAATCAAATTACATTTTTTATAGAGAAACAGTTGATTTTATATAAAATTTCTGGGTTTCTGGTAACTGCATATTTTAGATAAATTAGTTATAGAAGTCAAATAATATCTTTGAATTTTCTTATTTATATTTTAAACCCATGTTTTTACAATAAAGAAAAGTCGCTAGAAACCGCCAGCTAGAAAAATGTTGCAGCTAGAAAATCCACTTAGCGGTTTTTTATGAAAAGTACCCGCTATGTACAACAAAATATCACCAGGTCTAGCGGGAAAACCGCCGTTTTGGCAACACTGTCTAGGAGTTGGAGAAATAAAGAACCTATCAAGAACAATTCCAGTCATAGAATAGAACTAGAAGTTTATGTGAGAGCTACCCTATACTAAATTTTCAAAAATTTACTCATTTTTTTGAAAATACAAAAACAAAATATATGTGTCTACATGTATTTTGTTTTTGTATGAATTAGGTTTCTGACAATTAAATTAGGTTTTTTTTCTCTCACATAAATATCTAGTTGTTAATCTATGATTCCAATAGGCTTTATCGTTATATAAAAACCAAATTTTCTTAATATTTCTTCAAGATTGTGACCTGTACTTTGTTCACAAGTTTTAAGTGGACGTACAAGAAGGACGGATATCAGTAAACAAAAAATTCGAATTAAGGAGTTCATACAAAAAAATCTTAAAAAATATATAATATTCAATAAATTGGAAAAGATTGATCTTAGAGTTTTCATTCTTTTTTTATTTAATTGATAATTTATCACAGAAAAATATAATTTTTGTAGTTCTAACCATTACTTATGAACTTGTGGACCATTTTTTGTAACCGTTAAAGATTTGATACTTGCTTCAGTCAATTTTAAATCTTCGGTATTTTGTGACACCTTTGTGTGCTCTTCAATTCACTTTTCACAAGAGCTCAATATCTCTCCACTGGTCTAAGCTATGGACAATTTGGAAAATTGACCTCTCTTGGTACAAAAGCTATGTTATTGTTTTGGTACCACTCCAGAGCTTTCCTACCATAGTGACATGATACCAAATCGTGCCAAAAATGTGTGGACACATTGTGCTCTCTTATGAAAGGAAAAAGTCTTTTTTGCAAATATTCCTTTATGTACATTTTGGTATTAATAGATCCAAATATATCAAATGACTTTCCTGTTTTGCCGCAACTGCAAAAAGCTTGTTATGCCGGGAATTTCGTAAGAAATTTTTTCTGCTTTTGGGTCCTAAAGCATTAATAATATAAAAGTTTTGACACAGAAGCTGCGAAAATTCTGCCAGCACATACGTTTCTTCGTCAGTTATACAACTTTAGTATTTTTCTATTATATTTGGTTTTAATTTCCGTGTCCTATTCTTGGCTTCTAAATGTTTGGCAGCATTCCGGTTGGGAACTTTTTGGACTTTATGTATTGTCAACTCTGCATTAGCTTTAAATTTCCGCACCAAATAGTCAAAGCACTAAGCTAACTGGGCTGCTTTTCTACCAGATGTGTTTGGAGTTCCTTTTAATATTCTTTAAATTTTCTGGCATGGTGTTGTTTTTCCCTTTTCAAAATTTATATTTTGTTTAAATAATATCTCAAATTGTAAATTTTTTCAAAAATGGAATCTTAAAATATATCATGAATTTATTGAATTATATACTTATTACATTTACAAAATATTTAAAAATTAAAGTTTGTTTTCAAAAACTTCATATTTCAAATAAGTATGTTGAAATCAATCATGAATTTTAATATAGGAAATATGGAAAAAAAACATTTTTTAATTTATAAAATTTTAACACTTCGAAAAAAGTAAAATCAAACGAATTATGTTGTTATTCAGACTATTATCTCCTGAAGTAATTGACAGATTTCTGTAAAAAATTTAAAAAATGTGAAATGGAATACAAAAATTCTAAAAATTTAGAAAATGAAAATAAACCTAATCCAAGTTATGTAGTTTTTCCTTTTGGCTACAGATTTTTAAATAAAATTTTTTTTTGGCACAATTATTTTTAAGGCTCCGTTACTCTACCGTAAATGTAAACGGAACGTAAGAGGATAGTTACTCAAAAAACGTAAATGTAGCCAGTACTTTCTTATTGTTTTGTACACATTAACATCAGTGATGCCAATTACACATATATCCAGTAGATCAAATTCAAATTGAAAATCTCTAGATTTATTGGTTTCGCATTTTATGCTTTTATGACAAAAATTTTAAACTTTAATGATTCGACTCTACGTCTTATTTAAATTATTTTCACAATTTTTCAGTGAAGAAAACAGCAAAACAAATTGTCCAATTGATAAACCTTTTATAGCGATTTTTTACGCAGATTTAGTATATTGAAATAAAAAGCTGTCAACACTGTTCTTACAGCTGTCACATAAAATCCTAGAGCGACCTAATTTGATTAGGTTGCTACATACACGCAGAGAAAAAACATGGTTACAGCATGATCACCACAACTATTCAATGATTATATAGCCGTTTTTCATTGATTTAAATATACTGTGTTCATGATAGCAACGTTTATGATTCTGTTTAATCATTTAATGACTACCCACAATCAAAATTTTAATATGGTTCACTGAATTATAATATGTATTTAAATATGTTTATATGAAATCATATTTATGAATAAATCCAATCATTTAGTCAATTCTACAACAATTTAGTTAATTACATAACCATTCATTTCATTTTACAAATTTGGTTAATTCTACAACCATTAAGCCATTAACTTTTAATGCCTTTTGAATACACATTTTTGTGTATCAGTCCAGTAGTTATAATTCTCATTTAGTTTATATATGAACAAATATAAATTGACAAGTTTTGTTTTTATTCAGTATGATGATTGTACCACATATCGTGGTACAAATGAATATAAATATGAAAATATGGGATCATATATATGATAATATGGGATTATATATATGATAAAATGGAATTATACTTATGATGGAATTAGTTCATATATATGTTAGTATAGAATAATACATATGATAAAATGGAATTATTAAATGATAAAAACATAATGAAATTGAAAGCAATACTTAAGAAAAGGTTATAAAACTTACTAAAAGTTAATAATAAGGTTATGAACTTTACTAATAAATTATAAATTGGAATCATAATAATGATGACTTACAAATATACTTATTGTAACCTAGAATCATATATTACAATCATAGTATGTTGCTCTTAGTTTATGGTCACAGGAACCATATTTTTTCTTTGCGTGTAACATTTACGGTTTTGAGTACACATATACATATAACTTTCATAAGCAAAACGTGTCAGCTGATTGACAACATTTACATTTACGGTAGAGTAATAGAGCCTTTATATTTCTGAAACTATAAAAGTAGTGATTCACGGATTTTGAACTCCATGTTCACGTGTATATTAAATGATTAAAGTGTTAAAGAATTGTTGATGCCTGGTGTACATTTTCTCTTCCTGGTTTTTTTAAAATAAGTTAAAAAAATAAAATAATAAAAAAATTTTTCATATCTTTATAATGATATTTATTAACCACTAAGGTTAAAAGTATAATCCAATTTAAATTATTTTTGTTCCCTTGTGTAAAGTTTATATAGTACCAGAAAGTCGTTGAAAAAAATAAGCTTTAAACATATTTTATTTTATATTATTCTTGCTCCTTTACATACATATTTAAATTTATGATTATACATGTATATGGGCAATTATCAAAAATTTTTAACCTGGCTGAAACTAACTTAAATCCTTAATAAGTTTTGTGGTAATGATATTTTAAACAAATTGGTTACAGATCTGAACTCACAAGATTTGAAACTAATAGAGTACAAAATTTTATAGAAAAACTGATAAAAACTACTTAAGTTTTTACCATTCTTCTACAATTTTTGTTCGCGCGTTTATACTTTTTGATCATACTCTATCATAAGTAAACTAATTGTAAATTCCGCACCATATTTGATGTTGCGCAGACTTTCAACAACTAAATACAGGGTAGTAAAGTTTTGATGACAAAATTTTTTGGTTTTTTAAATTTTTCAGTTTTTTGGGCGCGGTCTTTGCGCCCCTCAACAGAATACAAAATTTGGGATAGGTATTGATACTTGTTGTAATTGTACATATTTTGCGCTATATCTTTTTGATGTGCTCTAAATAGTCAACGTAGTCAAAATTTGGAAAACAAGTGCGAACATTTTTCAAAAAGTCACTTTTTTTCGCGAGGCACATTCACATTTTCATATGGAATTGCTTGGATTACTGCGTGAACTTAGTTTTTTGTCATTCTACATAACAAAATCGGAGGAGCATAAAAAATAAATTTAATACAAGAATTTTATGGACTTTTTGAAAATTATGAAAAATTGCACTTTTTGTTTTTGTATTTTTATATAGAAAATTGCAATTTAAACAAATATTTGATATATGGATATAAGAGTTCCGATAAATATAATTGATTGGGATCATAAATTTAAACGGGACACTTTTGTTAAAACACATTTCGCTATGGCACATCGTGTGGACAGCATGAAATTAACTATAATTGGCATAATTAGTAGGTGTTTATTATGCTTAATAAAAATGCGGAGGCGCATCAACACATTTTGAGAGATAAACATTTTATGGACCAAAAAATATTTAATTTTGTTTAAAAAAAAGTCACATTATTAAAAAGAATTTCTTTGTAATAAACTCTAACAAAATATATTTTCAATCAATATATGGAGAAGTAACTTAGATTCGATCCAAATTTTTCACAAAATTTTTAGAAATCGCAATTTTTAATGAAAAGAAAATTTTTAAAATTTTACTAGGAAACCCTAAAATATGCAGCACTAATACCATTAAACATTGAAAATATAATAAATTTTATTTGAATAACTCAGTTGGTTTTGATATTACGTGTAATTTTGACCAGAATTGTACATAAACTTCTAGTTTGTAAAAATTTTTATATGTTCAACTTTAAACCGCCATAACTTTCGCGACCTGATTCTACATGCATTCGAGTCACTTTATATGTATACAAAGTATTTTAGTGTGCCATCCAAAAAAATTAATATTTTTTTGAAGGGCTAAAATCAAAAATTTTTGATAATTGCCCATATGTATTTTATTAAGTTTCTAAGAGTTTTTCATAAAGTTTACTCTACATTAGATAAGAAGGATTTCATAAAGTTTATATCAAATCAGTTTAGCTCTTTACTGATTCTTGTTAATAAAATACTTATTATTTGTCTTAAAAAAAATAATAATAATCAGATTAGTTATTAAAAAAAATTATAATTTAATCATTAACTATTATTTTAAGAGTAAATTATTCGATCATTTACAAAAGATCTTTACGAGCATATATAGAACTTGTTGTTTATAGAGTGCATAGGTGGTAATATTGTTGTTATTTTTCTAAAAATCTGTAAGAGTATTTGAGTATCTATGTATGAGTGTTAAAATCAGCAAAAAGCACATCATAATACTTTTACCTCATTCTTATTATACTTGAATGTTTGAGTATGAGAATGAATGAAAAAAAAAAAAAAAACATGCATGAAAAGTACCTGAGTACTTATATTTGTAAGAGTTTTTCAAAAATTCTAAAAACAAAAAGCAACAACAAACAATTTAGATTTGAAAGTAAGTACATCTCACAAATATTTTTATTTTACTACTGTTGAAAAATACAATTTTCCTTGAAATGTTTTGAAATGAAATAAAAATGTTTTCTTAGTTTTTATTTCTACATTTTTTTACAATTTCTTTTTATAAAAGTAAAAAGAAATCGTTGTATTAAAGTAAAAAAATATTTATATAAAAATTCATTTTATATAAAATAAATGCCCTTGAGGTTTTTTTTTTTATGTAGTATTTGACTTGATTTGTAATCCCCATTCCAAACATTTTTTGGTGTTTGATTCTATTTTCTATAAATATTATTTGTTACACATACACATATAAAATAATATTTTTCTGATATGATGTATCAGTTTCAAATGTATTTGTATTAATATTCGTTTTCGTTATAAAAGATAACAAAGAGCATCACTTTTTTTTTTTTTTTTTTGAGGGAGTTTATTGTATAAAATCCGTTTTATAATGCATTTTATTTTTTGCTTTTATACAGCCGTAGGAAAAAAGTTATGAATTATAAATGCGAAAAAAAAATGAAAAGTTATTTTTCCCATTATAAAATTTTACCATTTTACAACAATATTTTGATTTATATGGTATGATGAAATTATTTCATATTATAGATATGATATTACATGTTTACCGTTAAAGTTAAAAATTATTTATTTTCATTTAATACTAAAGCGAGTTTTTGTTGAGAATTTTTAATGCTTAAAAGTTGAATAAAATATATTATAGTTTAGCAGCAATTAAAAGTTTAGCTATAATTGCATAAAAATGTTTCTTTCAAATAATTTTTCATTAAAAAAAAAATAGCTTAAGAAAGCAGGGTTAATGAGAAATTTGTGCTCTTTCTAAAGATTGTTAAGATGTTTTTAAAAAATTATAAAAAAGTATATGCTGTATTTCGTGAAGGCATTGTTTATTAAGAAATTTTGGAAATTTAGATACATTTTAGATAATTTCTGTTGTGCAATATATTTGTAAATCTAAAATAAATTTTTCTATACCGACTTTAACAAACAAAAAAAAAAAAAATAATAATATCGATAGACAATAACTTTAACGATAACAAACTTCGTTGAAAATTAAATTGTGAAAAAATTACTATAACCAATTTTAATAGCACAAGAGTTCATGTTTTTTTTTTTTTTTTATGTTTCTCCTGAGTTATTTTAGTTCTGTATATATGCCTCCCAGTGGAACAATAACGAGACTTTTTATTTGAAAATTAAAAGTCTGTACAACGTTTAGATATAAATTCTTTGCTTTGGGAAAATTTTAAAAAGTTAAAGTAAAAAGTCACATTTGTGACTGTTATTATTCATTTGCAAAATAAAATGTAGAGGAAATTTTCTTTAGTCATTCCTTTTTAAATCAGAATTTGTAATAAAAAAATTTTGTTATTTACAAAGGAATGTATAAATTTAAATGTGAAGAGCAGATCACACACGTGTTAAAATCTTTAAAATTCTGAGAATCGTAGCATTTTAATATGGTAGAATTTTTGCAATGTGAAGATCAGATCACATACATACGTGTTGAAAACAATACACAACTTTATTATCGAATTATAATATAACATTAAGTTTTCTATTTTGTGTATTTAAAATTTGTGAACAAACGGTATCAAAAGCGTAAAGATTTTTTAAGATTTGCTAATCCCGTTGAGCCGCTTTTTTGACACAAATTTTAAAATTTTTGGTCACCAAGTATTGGCAACACTGTTAGTGAAGTACAGTGATCGATTTAGTAAGTTCATAGACTTACTTCAGTCATTTTTGATTTGGTGGATGCAACGCTGCTCATTGGGACAAAAGGGTTCGAAAATGGCGCTTAATTCAGGAAAAGGTGATATCAATATTTTAATGATCACGTTTTATTTTTATATTTATTGTATGGTAAAAAAATGCATTTCTAGAATTTTAGGATTTTTTTTTTTCGCAGAATGGTAATGTCTGTTCGTCCGTCTATATATTGGAGTTCAATGGATCGAAAGTTATGCTTAATTCAGCGAAAGGTAATATGAACACTTTAATGATCACGCTTTTGTTTTATATCTATTAGTAAGTAAAAAAATGCATGTTAAGAATTACACTATGAAACAGTATTTTGGGGGCGGAATCATTCCTTCTGTAATTGATAGCTCTTGATATGTGTATTAAACCCTCCAAAGGATTTTTCGCTGGTAGACAAAATTTTTGTTTTATGATCTTCTAAACTTTTCTATTTTTGCACCGAAGTAGTCTAAGATAAATAAAAAAAAAATATAATTCGAAGTATGGTTTTAATGGGTTAAAATATTCTACAGATATTTTTTTTCGTCAAGTATTACTCGGGGTCTCCATAGGTAAAAAATTCATCCGACTTATCATGTGTTGTTAAATAAAGAAAATTATAAAATTTTCCCACATTTCTTATGGGAAATGAAATTTATAATATAAAATTAAAAGTTTTGTTGAAATCGTAAACAAAATTACTAATAATTTCATTTACTTAATTTTTTTGGATAAATGCTTCACCATATGAACTTTAGACCTTCGGTGATCCCTAGTGAAGTTCGACGTAGAAAATTTCTTTAGAACATTTTAATCCATTAAACTAAAGTTTTAATCGACTTTTATGTAATCTTTTTTTTTTTTAACGGACTAGAAATGAACCGTTATTATTAGAGATAAATGAATAGAAAGTTCTAATGAAATATTGCCATGTAAATGCTCTAAACATTTATGTTAAAATATTTGAGCTTCGAACTATATTTATATTAATTTTTCTATTCATCGGAAACTACTATGGTGCGAAAATGGAAAAGTTTAAAATGTCGTAAAATAAAAATTTTGCCTACCAGCGAAAAATCCTTTGGAGTGTTTATTACACATATCAAGGGTTACCAATTGCAAATGGAATGATTCCATGCGATGATCCTCAATTTGTCACATAGTGTTATTAATGTTTTAATATTTACATTTGGTTTTCATATTGATCGAAAAGTTTTAGAATAAAAAACTTTCGAATTTTAAAATTTTTTTGAGAGAATTCTGTAGTGCAATTCAGTAACTTATTTTAACGATAATCGAATCGTTTATAAAATTAAACAATAAAATTATCGATTTTCCTATTCCATAGCATTTTTAAACGATGTTCGTTATCGTAACATCAGTTACTGTCGTTTAAAACAAAAGTTCTCTACTGTACATATGGAATCATATAATCGTTACTGCAAACAATAAAAGTCGTCGACATATTTGACGATTTTTGAATTGTTTAAGTTTACTGAATCGCGCTACTGATGTCCGTCCATTCGTCCGTCTGTTTGTTAATTTTTGAAAACTCCAATTAAAATTGTTTATTTTTTTACTAATAAAGATATTGATTTAATTTTTTTTATTCGATAGATAATTTTGTCCTTTAACCAATTGCATTAAATATAATAAAATCGGTTGAAAATGTTGGGCTATATATGGCAAAATCTTGAACAAGATGTAGCAAAATTGAGACTTTGAAAATAGCACATGCAAGCATATTTTTCATAGCATTTTTCAAGGGCTGATATATAAATTATGATATATAAATTATGCAATATGTACCATGTTTCAGAAAACTTTCAAAGCAAACATGCTGTAACATTTTAAGTTGCATTCCATAAATTTGAGAATTAGTGTATTTTAGGAAAATTTTCAGAAAAAATAACAAAAATTTGTATACAAAATATAATTTACAAAAACTCGAAGATAAGTACACGTAAATACCTGAAATTGATGGTTCTCTTTTAAATTTTTACTTTAAAAGACTTTATACTTAAAAAGTATACACCAAAAGTTAATAAAAATTAATTTTTTTTTACTATTTTTCCAAATTTTAGTAAGCAACATTGAATTTTGGCAAACATTGTTATTTTTGATGAAAAACGGGATCTTTAAATTTTTTGCGAAAAATCATATATTAGTAAAGTATTGGAATTTTTGGTGAAAAAAAAAACTAATTTTTAGTGAAAAATCGAACTTTTAGTGAATTTTGTAAAAAAAATAGATTTTTGTAGAAAAATAGATTTTAGTAAAAAAAAAAAATAGTAGTCTAGTAAAGTATTGAGCTTTTAGTGAATAATCGGACTAATTATCAATAGAATAAAAGGATAATAACTCATTAATCATTTACTTATAATAAATTTCAATAGAGGAGCACCATGCCACCCTCCAATAAATGCCTTGATAATATTAAGAATTTCCGAAAAAGAGTTTGCTATTACAGTCGTTGTGATAGTTTTTTCAAAATACGTTCTCCAATAGAGTGTTTCCTACGAAAATTGTACTTGTATTTAACAAGATTATTCATAATAATTCAAATTTTAGATGTATATCTATGTAATTGAAAGCTATTTGTTAACCAAAACTTTTTGTTTAATAGTTAAAAAATAACCTTTAAAATAGTAAGTTTCTTTTATATATTTTTATTTAATTTAAAGAAAAAACTTTCTTATTCAGAGATTTTTAATTTTAATTTATTCCTTTTTTTTCACAGTTCAATGACATTTTATTTTTATAAACTAAATCTTCAATACTCTGCATAAATTATAAATTCATTTTGTATGTGTTATAACTAGAATTGGTCAATATTCATAAGGGACTAAAGACGTGATTTATCTTTAGAATTTTTTATTTAGTCATAAACATGACTTTGAAAATTTTTCTTATTTAAATTAGTTTTATTTATTTGAAAATAAATTATCTGGTGTTTTATAAATACATAGTTTATTATATGGTTTATAGACCTTTGATATTTGAACGAAAAGAAAAAAAAATGAATATTAAATGAACAATTCTTTTGAAGCTAAAGGTCAATGTCTTATTAAGTTTTTTTTAAGGCTTTTTAAATAAATAAATAAGTAATTAAGTATGGTAAACCTGTTGTTTAGCCTTAAGACTTTGTGAAACAAAAATAGTAACTAATATTAAATATAAATTTACTCTTTAATCTTTAATATTATCATTAAATTTGTAATTGCCTTTAGGAAAAGCTAAACCTAAACTCATTAAGTTTATTTTTAATGTTTTAATAAAGTTATAATGAAATTAATTATTTGAAGTACTAAATGAGGTTTACAGTTTAAAACAATTCCATGGCTACCTTTGTGTTTTTGTCATAATATTATTAAAAGCTTTTCTTTAAATATTTGCTTTTGTATAAAATACTTTTATATTTAATACTTTTAAATTACTTGAGACTTATAAAAGAAACTCCTTAATTGTTGCCCACAAATCAATGTATCCTTAAGGAAATCCATTACCGCCCCAAGTAGTTGATACTTACAACTATCAGGAAATGTTCTTGGTTATATACGATATAAAGCAAAATAAATTCAATCATGTCTTAAGTTGTTTGTTATTCAATTCACAGAAGAAAAAAAAATCTTAATAGAAATAAAGAAATTTATTGATAGGAAAACCAGAAAAAAATCCACAACTCAAAAGTATTAATATTACATTTCTAGAAAATAAAAAACAAATAACAAAACAATTCTCTTCTCATACCATATGTTTCTTAAGTTCTTTGGAATGTTTTATGTTAAATTTAATAAGCAGAATTTCTTTCCTCTTCTCATGTGTTCTCTCCTTTTTCTTAGTATTTTTTATCTGGACATATTCTACCGACATATAATTTTTTTATATAAATAAAATAAAATATATTCAATAAAATACAATAACATATAGTAAAGGAACATGAAAAATCCGCAACAAATAATAAAAGAACACTTGTATTGTTGTTGTTGTAAAACATATAAAAAGACACATACGTACAGGACATGATGATATAATGTTACATACCAATACTTAAACGTGTTATTCACACGCAAACATATACAAAAACACATAGATGTAAACTCATATATTTAAAAGATTGTTGAACTTGTTTACTGTAACAACATACATAGATATGTATACTATATTTGTAGTTTATGTGAATGTAACACTTAAAGAAATGAATTAGCAACACTAGTTTTGAAAGACTAGTAAAAGAAAATGCGATTGTCTGTATGCAAGTCTTTTTGGAACAAACATAATATAAAATAGATTAAAAGTTATTTAAAAAATATAATCCATACTACTGACTCGATTTAGTTGATATTAAACAGCAAGCTGCTAAGGAAAAATGTGGATGGATTTTAGTTTATGGTTTAGAGTTTGAGGTTGTGGAAAAAAAATATTGGAAAATGTTAAGCAGTTAAATTATTTTCAAATTTTTCTTAAATAAAAAAAAAGACTTTATTTTCTGTCATAAGAATAAAAACATTTTGTACAGATTACATTCAAGATATTTTGGATGCAACTCCCTTAATTCAGCGTTTAAATTAAATTTAATTAAATTAAATTAATTTTTATATTTTTCCTTAAATATGTTAATTGAAACGTTTAACTATTAACCCAATTAAGGACTGCGATCGAAAAAACTTAACACACGTTTTGCCTCATAACTTTTTGCCGAAGCAATATTAAAATTTTTTTTTTTGATCTGGTTATCATTGAAAAATATGTCAGTTATTATTTTTAATGACAACCATGTTGATTTGTTGTGAGTTTGATCAAAATCAGTGGTGAAAATGATGTACGTGTTATAAATTATTAAAAAATTTCAAATTGGTCCTACATTAGTCAAAAAATTAAATGTCTGCTGTCAAACTGTTTCCAAGGTTATTAAACAGTATGAAAAGAATTCGACCATTGATAGGAAATATGGTTCGGGATGAAAAAAGGTCCACACGATATTTAGAAGACCAAGAAAATTTAAAGCATATTGAAAAGAACTCCAAACACATTCGGTAGAAAAGCAGCCCGGTTAGCTCAGTGTTCTGACAATTTGGTGCGTAATGCTAATGCGGAGTTGAAAACATATAAAGTCCAAAAAGATCCAGACTGGAATGCTGCAAAAGATTTAGAAGCCAAGAAGAGGGCACTGAAATTAAAAACAAATTTCATACAAAAATATTCCTGTTGTATAAAGCTGACGAAATTTCTTAAAGAATTCGTGGTGTGGCAAGATTTATGCAGTTTCGGTAAAAGAAGCAAGTAATTTGCTACAGTGGGCTTTAAAAATACAGAAAAATACATCAAAGAATGTTTGCAAAAAAACTCGTTTTCCTTTCATAAGAGATCACAATGAGTCCACATATTTTTGGCCCGATTTGACATCATGTCCATCCAGACTTATTACCATTTATTTTGCTTATGGCCTCACTGTGCATTCTAGAGTATTTTCTATCATTTTTTTCACCTTGTCGGTTTTTTACTTATTTTTTGTGTTCATTTATTATTTGGCGTTATTTCACTTTGGCGGTTTTTTTATTTCGTTTTTGGCGTTTTTTCTTTCTGTTAATTTTTTTTTCGGCTTTTTGTTGACTGTTTTTTGTAAGCCGCTACTAGGCTAGCCGCTAGGCTACTTTGTTTCGTTTTGGTAATTTTTTTTTTTCTTTATACATATTAATTTTTTTATACCCTACACCACCATAGGTGGGGAGGGTATTATGCGTTTGTGCTGATGTTTGTAGCAGCCAAAAATATTGGTCTAAGACCCACCTTAATTTTTACCAATCGGCTTAAAATCACTTTCTGAGTCGACTTAACAATGTCCGTCCGTCTGTCCGTCTGACCGTTTGTGCGTCCATGTAAACCTTGTAATCAAATTTTACATTTAATATGAGTGTCGGTGCACAATTGGCCTAAATTGGCTAATAAAAGACCCCTGCCCGAATTTTGATGTATACAACGGTCTAGGTTATCATATGGTCGGGCTTAACCGACTATATCATCCTCTCTCTTTTTATTTTGGCATATGTTTCATGTTGACTATTTTTTATTTTTGTAGGCCGTTCTGTGGCGATTTTATTATTTTGGAGGTTTTCCCGTTATGGAGATTTTTTCTTTGTATTAATTTTTTATTTTGGCATTTTTTTTTTTCATGTTGATTGACTTTCCTAGGCGATTTTATTATTTTGGGTTTTTTTTTTTTTTTTTTTTTTTTGTTTTTGGCGTGGTGACGTTTTTTATGTAGGCGATTTTTTCATACTTAACAATACTTTCGATTAAAATCCCAAAATAACTTTTGTTTCAGCTTGAAAAAAATTTAAATCAAACAAAATATTTTTCCTTTCTATTGATATTTTTTACTTTGGCTTTTCTGCTATGTGGACGATTTTGTTTTTTGACCTTTTCTTATTTTAATCAATAAAAATCAAAATTTTCTTTAAAAAAAAAATCTACAAAAATATTTATTTTTTTTTATATTATGTTACTGTAGTTAAAAAGAGGACAAAAGTAAAAAACTAATCCTTTAATATTTATGATAAAAATCATATAATACGGTCCCTGATCTTAATTATCCTAAAGAATAATAAAAAGGAAGTTAATAATCTAAGTAAAATAATTAATTCTACTTAAGATTGTGTATTAAGCAAAAAAAAAGCGACGTTATAACTTTAAAAAAATCAACTAAAATTATTTACGTTTGCTAATTTGAATTAAACTTTTTATATTTTATCTATCACTCCTCTCTTACAACTCTCTTAATTAAAAGTGGCAAAATAAAACTCTAACTCACTGTTGTTAACAACAATGACACTGATTTGAATTGAGGGAGTTATATGATGGCATGACAAAAAAAGAAAATAGTTTATTGATTTATGTTGCTCTTTTCTTTGAAACTTATATGGACAATTCTTCAAAATCGTTTACTTTAAGGGTTCTGTTCCTCAGACAAACAGACAGATGGAAATTGCTAAATCGCCCTAAAATTGTATATGCATCCAAAATGTAAATATTTATAGAAATTTAGCGCTCCACACAAAAAAAAAATGACTTTTATTTTATCACTTGCGGTAATGGCAAGTCTATAAATATCATAAAATCATTATAACACATATTTTTTCAAGTGTACATCAGAAGTGTATACGATTATAGATCCTTAACTGTTGTATAAGATTGCTACAAAATACATACATATGTTTATATGCAGGATACTTAAAATATCGTATAAAATATAAATTGTACAAATATTTTTATAATACACATACAATTCCAAATATTAACATGGAGTAAGAAAACACGGATGTGTATGTGTATCTTTATATATATTTTATATTACATTGTAAACATTATACAATATTTTCCTAAAGCTCATATAACAGATTTACTAATACATATATATGTGTGCATAAATGTTGTCTGATTCTGTATCATTTCTTTTTTATTGTTTTTATTCTTTTGTTTACATCACTTCATGAAAGGATAAAACTCTTTTGTTACATATTATATAAGATTAATTTCTGATGTCACAACTCTCCCACTCTCTACTTTATTTTTTTTTTAAGGTTTTACTACCTTTTCCCACAAACATACACACATATGGACATATACTTGTATAAATGATTTACCTTTATATATATTTATACACGTTGTGTTTAAATAAAACTGTTATTTATATATGAGCATCAATGTAACAATACACTTTTGGCTAAAAGTAAAATAAATGAAATGAGAGAGAGTGTTGCCAGAGTGTGTGGGGTGTGGTTAAAATATTCGCAAACACACGCACATTATAATAAATATCTTAAATACACATGCAAAAAGAAAAAAATGAAAAGTACATGCAAACAAATAAACGAAAACAAATAAAGAATAATGAATGTTTTCTGCAAATATATGAGTAAACGAAAGGAGACGAAAAAGTCCCTATGAAATTAAAAATACTTACAAACTTTGTAACTAAGAAGACTCTGAAAGTTTTTCTTTTTAATTTGTTTTATTCCTAATACTGAAATTTTTATTAGTTTTCTTCCTTGAAAACTGCTAGATTTCATTAAGAGTTATGAGTTTTATACAATTTGCTATGGTTTTCCCTTTTTTGTTACGAAAAAATCCCAGTTTGGTTTCAAGGGTTCCAAATACCATCTGAAAAATCATAAAGTGACTTTTTTCATAACCTTCGTACATGCATGAGTTTTAACACATCTTTATTTGTATGTGTGCGTGTAAATACCTTCAATATTTGTATTAAAGTTAACACTGGTTTCTGTTGAATTTAATTTTTATAAAAATGTCAACAATTACAATGACATAGTTAGTCAATTGTTTCTTTGAAAACAAAATCTAATATATATTATCAAGTAGTCTTCGCAGACATTTATTTTTAGAAAAGTGATTAATGATGCCTTTTCAATGCTCAGACATATGCTTACATTTCAATGTTGGGTAAGTTGTTGTGTTATATTTTTACTCGTTATTCTATTTAAATATTCTTCTTATATAAATCTTATATGTTTACATTTAAATTAACACTTATTGAAATGTTTGACTACTTATTTAAACTTAGTGCAGAATTAAAAAATTTTTTGTCAAGACATAATACAGAGTAGACCCACGGATTAGGACAGACCATTAATAGGACAAAAATATAATTGGTATTAAATTCAACATATGAGATCTTCACTCCGTTTTTTATACCTACCATCAGAAAGATGGATTGATTTTATCATTCCGTGTGTAACATGTCGAAAAAATCATTTAAGACCCCATAAAGTATATATTTTCTGGGTCCTGGTTATATTCTAAGTCAATCTAGCTATGTCCGTCCGTGTGCTGAAAGCAGGATGTTGAAAGAACGGAACAACGTAGGGCACAAAATTTGTTTCAAATATTTATCTTATATAAGGTTTGTTTGGTATTGAAAATGAGCAAAATCGGTCAATAAACAAAGAAGTTATGGGCAAAATATTAGAAACATAAGGTGTCCTTTGTAGCTTCATTTCATACTTTTCTGTTGATATCTCTTATACAAAAGCATATATGAAAACGAAATTTTGCACAGATAGTGCGAGGGTTGATATAAACTTGAAAACCAAAAATGGTCGTGGTCCGTCCACCTCCCATATAAGGTGAAACTTCAAAGAAATTTTGTACAAATTGTTCAAGGAACAATGTAAACTCGAAAACAAAAAATGGGTATGGTCCGCCCACTTTACCGCCCACCTCCCATACAATGTAAAATTTAAAAAACTTGTTGGTGGGTATATAGATTCGGCCGAGCCGAATATAACATTAAATTAAAATTTCTAGATAACGAATAAAATTAAAAATAAATAGAAATAGAAATCCAGCTGAATATTTTGAATTGTTTGGAAACTGATTGGAAAGTAAAATTATTCTCCAGTTGCTACTTGAAAGCTGTGTTTACATATCACATAAAGTTTTTCTCATCATGCTTATGGCTGATTCTCAGCTTGCAGTTTTGCCGGAGTCAAAAATATTACCTTACACAACTGAGTAATTCCATTTTAAATTTAAAAAATTTTGACCCTTGGTTACAGATTTGTATAAAATTTGGTGCATGTTTAGAGGAGAATACCTAAGCATGTGAAATTAATTTCGTTAATTTGTATTTTGTAAACTGTGGTAACACTACAGCTTTGAAGGTGATTAACACTTTTTTTTAAATGTCCATAACTTTTGGTATATACAAAATATCTAATTAGGGTGTCCCTCATTTCCATTTTCAGATATTTTTGTAATAATACACTGAGAAAAACAAAATGGCAACAACAAAACATGGAAGTAAGAAAATACTACTGCTAATATTTAACGCGGCACAAATTGGACTGAACGTTATGCCTTGAAAGTCAACATAGTTGTTGATGACAATAATATCTAAAATTCTGCGGTGGTGCTTGACGATCGCATTTTTCGTTTACGAGAAAATTTGAAAAATGTTAAAAAAAATGCGTTTTTTCAACTTCATTCATATATAACTTTTGAAGTAGGAATGTAATCTTCAAGCATCACCGCAGAATTTTAGGTATTATTGTCATCATAAACTATATTGACTTTTTAAGCATAACATTCAGTCCAATTTGTGTCGTATAAAAAAACAATATAGCCTATTTTCGGAAAATTTGACTTATTCATTCAAAAAATATAGTGCATATTTAAAAAACAAAAAACGGGAGTTTATGTTACTGAAATGAATTATACAGTAGTAATTAAGACCATACACGCTATTTTTAATTAAAAACCCCATAAATTATATGTTTTCTGGGTCCATGTTTGATTCTGAGTCGATCTAGCCATGTCCGTCTGTTGAAAGCAGGATAAGGCTCGAACGGCACAATAAAGGAAGACAAAATTTAGCCCAAATATTTATCTTATATAAAGTTTGTTTGATATTTAAAACTAGCAAAATCTGTAAATAAACAAAAAAGTTATGAGCAAAACATTAAAAACACAGGGTGTCCGTTGTAGCTTAATTTCATACTATTCTGCTACATCTCTCTTATATAAAAGCATGTACTATAACAACATTTTCATGCGTCGATATAAACTTGGAAACAAAAAATGGGCGTGGTCCGCCCACTTCCCATATAAGGTGAAAGGTCAAAGAAATCTTGTACAAATACTTCATGGACAAATGTAAACACGGAAACAAAAATAGGCCTGGTTCGCCCACTTTACCGCCCATCTCTTATACAACATTCGCGCTTGTTTACTTTTGTAATGTTATTGTTTTTTGTTGTTTTTTTTTTTTGTATCACTGTTTTTGTTTAGAACAATTTTTACTGATTTTCGGTTATTTTTCAACCGATTTTGGTTGGGAAAGGTATTCAAATTACCTTTCTAATTGCTGAACATAGTTAGTACAAATTATTGCCGCTAGATGGCGCAAAATTATTTTTTTATTAAAAATGCATCAAAACACCCTGTATTTTCAAATATTATGAGTTCATATGTTCAGCAAATATACTCGCCAAATAATTTTGTACAAAGTTGCAAAACATCATTTAATCGAATTCTGGAAATTTTCAATTTCAACAATAAAAAAGTTCTTTTTCGCAAAAAGTCGATTTTGGCATATTGCTATTTATACCAAGGACCGTAATGATTATGAGTTTTAAAATAAAAATCAACAAATATTTTTTTATACCCTTCACCAAAGGTGTAAAGGGTATATATAAGTTTGTCATTCCGTTTGTAATTCCCACAATTTTCGTCGGAGAGCAAAAAAGTTGACATTTTCGGGATCCTTGTAAGAAATGATGACGATAGGACCATGTCCGTCCGTCCGACCGTCCGTGTGTCGGTTGAAATGGCGTTTATGAAGCCCACCTATAACTGACATATATAATATATATATCAAACGATCGGAAATGCCTTCGAGAATTTTGCTATTGGAATTCAGCAAGATCGGTTCATACAATGCGGAGATATGTTAAAAAAACCGGTTTTTAGAACCGGTTTTCCAGTTTCTGAAGCCTCTGTATATAATAGGGACTTCGTTTTTACAAAGAAGTCTCGGACATTTTTTTCTGAATTTTTGTTCTGAAAAAATGAAATAAATCGGTTCAATAATAACTGAGATATCGGACAAAACGCATTTTTTATTTTTTGAAGCCCTGGTTTAAGCTATAGATTTTTATTTTTATACAGATCGGTCACAAATATTTTTATAAAATTTCGGTTTTTTGAATCAGCAAGATCGGTTTGTAAATGGCGGAGATATGCTTTAAAAACCGGTTTTTGGAACCGGTTTTTCAGTTTCTGAAGCCTCTGCATATACCAGGGACTTCGAATTTTTAAAGGGGGCTCGGAAATTATTTTCTGAATTTTTGTTCTGAAAAAATGAAATAAATCGGTTCAGTAATAACTGAGATATCGGGGAAAACGATTTTTTTATTTTTGAAGACCTTGTTCAAGCTACAGATTTTTATTTTTATATAGATCAGTCATAAATGTTTTTATAAAATTTCGTTTTTTTTAATAAACCAAATTCGTTCAGAATCAACAGAGTTATGGCCCAAAAACAAATCTGTTAAGAATATAAATACACACACAAACATGTACATTAAGCATTGTAATGACTATTAGTGACGTTTTTTGTTTTTTGTATAGACAAGTAGTTTAGTTAGAAACAGCAGTCATATAATGAATAACAGTGTTGTTGTTCTTCTTTGTATATGCAGTCTGTACAAAAATAAATAGATATGGAATTGTTGTTGTTTATTTTTTTTTTTTAACTAAAACATATCTGTTAAGAATATACATAAATACATACACAAACATGTATATTAAGCATTGTAATGACTATTAGTGACGTTTTTGCCTATAAGACAAGTAGTTTAGTTAAGGTATGTATACACGGTTGTCAGATCTAACAACGTTTGCAGAAAAATGTTCAGAAAATGTCTAACAACCGTGTAAACATACAATTTATGTCTTACAACGTTGTTAGAAAAAGCATTGTCAGTAAATTGTAACCCAATAATATTGTTAGTCATCTGACAATCGTGTAAACACATAACGTTGCCATTGCCAGACAATTGTCTGACAATTTTTATTGTCAGCTGTGCGAATTTTATGCATCTGACAATGGCGCCATTGTCAGATAAATCACTTGTAATGGCAACGCTGCACATTAAACAGCAAAGTTTATACGTCTAACGACGGATCTGGTAACTTTTGCCATACAACAACCTGCCAACAGTGTAAACTGACAATTTTTGTTGGCAGATAAATTTATTGTCTGACAATTGACTGGGAATGAAATTGTAAGGTTTTCTTACGATCGTCTAAACTGGCAATTTACCTGTTGCTAACAATTTTTCATTGTCAGTACATTGCCATCACATTGTCAGATCTGCCAACATTGTTAGATCTGACAACCGTGTATACATAGCTTTAGCAACAGAAGTAATATAATGAATAACAGTGTTGTTGTTGTTCTTTGTATATGCAGTCAGTTTGTATATACACACATAAAAAAATAAATAAATATGGAATTGTTGTTGTTTATTTTTTAAAAGCAAAGCCTGCTATGATTTTTTTTCATATTCAAATTTTCGTAGTTTGAAAAAAAAAATTAGATTTATATATGTGAAAATATGAAAGCTTACGTTAAGGCGAAAATTTTATTATTTGTCGGTAATATGGTAATATGATATCCATAAGATGGTAAGATGGTAATATGGTGAAGGGTATCAAAGATTCGGCACAGCCGAATCTTTTTTCAATTTCATTTTTTTTTTTGATTTTTGTTTTTTCGCTCAACTTTTAATGATTATTTTTGATTTTTATTTTTTTGCTCACAATATAAAACAACATGAGAAATTAAACTTTTATCTAGTAAAAAATTTTTTTTAAGTAAAAACTTTGATTTATAGCAAATAATTTTATTTTTAATAAAAAAATTGATTTTTAATAAAAAAATTTATTTTTAATAAAAAAAATAATATTTTAGAAAAAAATTCGATTTTTATAAAAAAAATTTGATATTTTTTCAAAAATCTGATGAAAAATATATCATCGCACTTGCCTTTTAGTAAATAAATCTAATTTACGATGAGAATTATTTTTTATTAAAAATTGCGTAACAGTTTCATTCCTCATGTTAAGTTTTATATTGTGAGCAAAAAAAGTAAAAATCAAAAATAATCATTAAAAGTTTAGCAAAAGAATAAAAATCTAAAAATAATGATTATAAGTTGAGCGAAAAAATAAAAATCAAAAATAATTATTAATATTAATTTTTTTCATAAAAATCAAAAAAATAAAAATCATTTCCGTTCTGAAGATTACATTTCTGTATTTAACACTTTTATCCGGTTGTTCCTTGCATCTGATTTTTTTGGTTAAAATTTCAAGAATAACGATTATTTTCTGTGATTTCCCTGATTTATACTAATTCATCATTGAAAAACTTTTCTAAACTCATATATGGATCCAAGTGTTTTCTTTTAGTATACAAAAAATTTGTTCGTTATAATATGTTGAATGCAAATAACAAGCCTTTTGTAATAATCCTGCCGTTAATAACGAGTTTTTGCAAGCTGTTAAATAATTAACTTTACAAAATCACTTTTTGCCGCAATAACAGTGAAGAAATAAACATTTGAGGATGCAGGACAAATATTACTTTATATAATTCATAACAAAATCGTAGTTTATATTATTCCGTTTTTGATAATATAGTTTTAAACGCGTTGCATATACGTAACAATGAGCATTAATGGGTTAATTTATACCCATAAATGATGTAATGGCATCAAAACACGTAAGATGCATAATGTCTATCCAAAAAACTTTAACAGCAAATAACTCGAGTATTGTACACGTGATTATTGGTGACCTTTTACATCATGTATAAGAATCCTAGACAAAGCGATATGTTAAATTTCGATTTCTTCCATCAAATTCATACATTTTATAGCGCTTTATTTATCCTTATAATTCGGTCTTCCAAAAGTTTTGAAATTATTATTTTATATTTATTGATATTAATATGAACTCATTGGAACATATCGCCAAAATTTCCATATCTGAAAACTAGCTATTTCAATAACATTTTCCAAGAGTTTTATATAAACGAAACATATATTTGAAACTAAATAACATCCAAACTTCATCTTTAATTTTAAAAATCTCCATACATTTTTTAACTGTTCTTACCACACTTATTAAACCACTGTATTTTGCTCATTTATAAAAATTACATTATGTCTCTTAAATTTATATTAAGGTAAGAAATGTGCAAAAAAACAAATAAAATAAAAAAATATGAAATTAAACGTGCTTGCTGTCGGCTTATAATAAAAATACTCTCATATATTTTAACTATATCCTTTAAAACCATCTCATTTTTAAGCAAACATACACACATACGTATAAATACATTTAGAAAAGTACGAATGCAAGAGTGTTTGTGTAATAAATCTACTACTTTCATATAAATTTAAAAAAGGTAGAAAATATAACTATATCATGTTTTTGGTTGTGCGGTTACAAGATTAAATATTAAAGAGTTTTAAAAACTCTAGAGATGTCAATGGTATTATTTGTTAAAAGGTTATGATTAAGTTAAGTAGTAAAATAATGCAGGAGCTGAAAAGCTAATGACTTATTTAATAAACTTAATATATAAGATTATTTTTGAAACATTATAATAGAGTATTTTGCTATTAGATCAAGACATTTCTTTTGCTTAAAGGATTTACTTTAAGGTTGTAATTTGTATTATTTTTTTATTTATATTTTTTTAATATAGGGCATTGCAAATTCGTTTAAACTTTAAAAACACTTGTAATGTTTTATTATCCTTTTATTTATAAAATAACTCCAAGGAAAAAAAATTCATTATGAATGTTGCATTGTATTTTAACTGACAGTAATACGCGTTATTTGGTTGTTTGTTTTATTTTTAATTTTATTTTTTTATACATTTTGTTCTGTTTTTTAAATGTTTTGTATAATCGGATTGTTTACCACCTTACCAAAAAACATACAAAAAAAAAAAAAAAAATAAAATAAATCCTTTTTAATGTCGAAAGAGAAAAAAATTCATATAAATATACACATCACTACTTACAAACACTTACAACATCCCTTTTAAAAATTCTCCTTTATAAAGACAAGTGTTTCCTCCTCTATCGTTGGTATAGTGGCTGCCTCTTGTAGCATGTCGGTGTATTTTACAGGTTGGTTTGTTGTTTGGTGATCATCTTCCACAATTACCAACGTGATTCGTTTGTTTTAGCTCCGACTTTATCTTTTGTGAAAAATAACACATATATGTTATATAATTTCATTTGAAATTGTTGTAGTACATTTTTTGTGTATTTGTGTTGTTGGCTCTTATTTCTGCACTTCTTATTTTTTTTTTTTATGTGTAACCACTCTTAAGAGCACTTAAGCAATTTATTTTAAATTTATTGCGTGCTGAAACATATACCAACCAGCAAAATGTACATTTATATTGTTTTTTGTTAGTACAGTGTGCAATGAAAGTGTGATAATTATGAAGGTTGCTGCTACAAATCACTTTCTGAGTCGATTTTACGGTGTCCGTCCTTCTATCCGTCTGATCGTCCATGTAAACATTGTAATCAAACTACAGGTTGCAATTATAAGCATTCATTAATTTGGTACACAGGTTTCTTATAGTTGAAGGATGAAGCCTATTGAAATTGGTTATGATCGGTCCATTATTTTACCTAGTTCCCATATAAATATAGCAATATTATATATTATAAAATAATTTAGTACATATAAGTTCAATACAAATCTAAATCCTTGTGCCGAATTTCAGGAAGATCGGTAGAGGAAGATCATAGCTTTTAAACCCCTTTTCATAAAATCACTTTACGGGCATAAGTCTCATTAAAATGTTAGTATCAAGTTAATATATCAATATAAATGATAGTGCCAAATTTTACGATTATCGGTCCATAATTTACTATAACTCCCATAGAAGGCCCACTTTCGAGAATCACCCAAAAGTTAATAAATTCATATAAATGCTAGTATCGACGTAATATTCTGTATTTGTATGTTTTATTTTACACTTGATACTCTCTCCCGCACTCCCCGCATTTTTGATATACACAATGGTGTAAGGTATTACATAGTCGGGCTTGACAACTATATCTTTTTGTTTTTGCTAATATTTTGAATCGTGATGAACTTTTGAAGATTTGGTAGAAATTCAAAGTGTTAGTGAAAATTCTGTTTAAATTGTGATGAGTTTCGTTGTTAAATTCGAAATTTCTTGATGAACATTACACTTTATCATATCGACTTTCGAATAATAAAAGAATCTACTTTTTGTTGAAAGAAGTTGAAAAGCCGAAATCAACTTTTGGTTTTAAAATTGTGGAGAAATCGGCCTTTTGGTTGCCAGATATTAGAAAATGTCGAAAATAGTTGGAAAATTCGAAAATAGTGTGAAAATGTCCAAAATAGTCAACAAAAGTCGGAAAATCTAAGTAGTCGGAAGAAGTAAAAATAGTCGAAAAAGTCTAAATAGTAGGTACAAGTCGAAAAATCTAAATAGTCGGAGAACGTCAAAAATAGTTTGAATAAGTTGAAATTAGTCGGAAAAAAGACAAAAATAGTCGAAAATTTAAAAATAGTCATAAAAAGTCGAAAATAATCTGAAATGTCGAAATAGTCGGAAGCAGTAATAAAAAGTCCATAAAGCCGCAAAAGTCTAAATTGTCGGAGGATATCAAAAATAGTTTTACAAAGTCTATAATAGTCGAAAATAGTCATAGAAAGCCGTAAAGTCTAAGCAGTCGGACGGAGTTAAAAATAGTCGGAAAAAGTATTAATAGTTGAAAGAAGTAAAACATAATAGATAAAAGTGGAAAATGTCTAAACAGTTGCAGGAAAAGTAGAAAATAGTCTGAAAAAGTTAATTAAATGGAAAAACTAGAAAGTAATCAGAAAAAGTCGAAATAGTCGGAGGTATAAAAATAGTAGAAAAAGTCTAAATAGTCGGAGAAAATCAAAACTAATTTGAAAAAGTCGGAAAGAGATGGAAGAAGTCAAAAATCATCAAAAAGTCGAAAAAGCTAATAAATAGTCAGAAAAAGTCAAAAATTAGAAAATAGTCGAAAAGTTGAAAATAGTCGAAAAAAGTTGAAGATGGTCGGAAAAAGTCAAAATAAGTCTGAAAAAGCGAAAATATTCAAAAATCTACTGTTATCATAGCAAAAAAGTAAAAAAGTGGAATAATTAACTATTAAACAAATTATATGCAATTATGAAATTGCTTATATTAATTAAGTTTTAATTGATTCTGCTCTAATCATCAAAATGATAATATTAATAACTAGAATAATTAATTTTATTATTACTAATTTTTTTTTTTATATAAATTGTGAGCTGAACATTGTTGGAAATTTACTTAAATTTATTTTATTTCTGTTTTTTATTTTTATAGACAAATCTTTAATTATACCCTACACCACCATAGGTTCAGTGCGTTACAAACATCAGCGTTTGTGCTGATGTTTGTAACGTACTGAAAAAATTAATGGATCCCCACCTTAAAGTACCGTTCGACTTAGAATCACTTTCTAAGTCGATTTAGCGATGTCCATACGTCCGTCTAGTCGGCTGGCTGGCTGTCCATGTAAACCTTGTGAACAAAGTACAGGTCGCAATTTTAAAGATATCTTGATGAAATTTGGCAAGATAATTATTTTGACACAAGGACGAAGCCTATTGAAATTTGTTATGATCGGTCCATTATTTCACATAGCTCCCATACAAATGTCCTCCCGGAATAGGAGTTTAACAATCATAAATGCCTTAAATATAACAATATTTCAATGAAACTCGGTACAAAATTTCATCAAGATCGGTCTATAATTGACCATAGCTGCCATATAAATCCCCTCTTCCGAAAATCACTTTAACGTGCATAATTCCCATACGAATGATAGTATTAAGTTAATATTCGACACAAATAAGTTTTATGTAAATAGAAACAACATTGCAAAATTTATGAGAATCGGTCCATAATTTACCATAGCTTCCATATAAACCCACTTCCGGGAATCGCCCAAAAGAGCATAAGATCATATAGATGTTAGTATCAATGCATAGTTCTGTATTCATATAATTTATTTTACATTTAGCAAAAGTGTGGGTCTAAAATTAGCCACTGGTCTAATTTTTAGTATACCATTGTTTAGGGTATCACCAACTATAGTTTCTCTCTCGGTTTTCTTTATATTTTATTAACAGTTGTCAATTTATTTAAAAACAAAATTGCAACCAATTAAAAAATTAATTATATTAATAAATAATATAATTAAATTCCAATATAAAGTTAGTTAATAATTTTATTAAGAAATAATTTTAAATATTTTTTTCTGTGTATATAAGATTTGTAGATAATTTATGTTAGACTTTTTTTTTTTTTTTCGTCATTTTATTGATCCAAATCACACAAATCATTCTCGGGATGTGCTGCGCTATGTGATTCAACCTTACTCATTTTCTGCGTTATAGTCTGTCTCGAAGACTATAGTCGCGGAAAATTTTGCTCTTCATTGTATTTTAAAATATGCTGCCTGGTTTTTCATTCTCCTGTCTATTTAAGTGCAATTTTTTCATTATTTTATCAGGCTACCAGGTTTAATATTTAATACTAATATTCACATACATACTTAAGCATTTACATATGCATATGTATATTTTATATATATGTATGTGTCTTCTTCCAAACATAAACCTACATGTTTTAATCGTTATCATAAAATATAATAATATATGTATGTATGCATAAATATGTTCGTGTATTATGGTAAATGTAATAGTATACGTATTAAAAAATTCAACATTTCATTTAAATATTTAAATAAATTATAGTTATATAAACACACTTATACATATATATGCATATATAAAAAATGTACACACGCATACATGTATAAACACTTTTATGAGTAGCAGCAGATCTTTCTGTCTCTCTGTGAAAATCCATTAGATAAATTAACATTATAAACATATGAACAACTACAGCTAAATGGTTTTTGAAATCTTTTTTACTTAAACAAATACATTATTTAAATAAATACAGTGATTGTAGTGGTTTTAATAAATCTAACATGGTGATTAAATTCACCTTGTTGGATTTTTTAAGCTAAAAGTAAATATTTATTTAATTCCTTAATACTTATTATTTAAAATTATAAACAAATTTTAAAATAATTATTTTTTATACAAATTAATTTATATGCCATACTTTGTAAGAATTTATTTAAGTCACTCTGTTTAAACTAATTGTGTTTTTTTATTTTTTGTCAACTACTCTTGTCTATTCTTGTGTCTGTCTCATACTTATAGTGCCCGTAATAGTATAAACTTTTAAATGTTAATTAATACATAATATACAAGAGAAATAGTGCCACCACTATATTCTCTTACTTGCATTAATGGTCCAAGACCATTAAAGCTAAATATTTTATTTAACCCTGATTTATACATTAATTAAAGAGTTGTTAGTTGGAAAACATTTTAAGTTGATTTAAAGTTTAAGTATAGTAATTTATAAGGTTTTTGAAGTATAAACTGTTTTTAAGAGTTTTATATATTGAAAGCTAAATGGAAAAAAGTATTTAAGCTGAATTATGTAATTATAAATTTATTTCAGAATTTAAGACACAATTTAAGAAATTTTTATTAATTAAATTTCAGTTAAATAGTTTCAAATAAAGTTATATTATTTTCATACATCTTTTATAATTAAAAAAATAAATTTCGAATAACTAATTTATTTTCTTTCTTTATTTTTAGGTAAGCTGAATGAAGACATTTATATATTATACTATATGTATTTTTAAGAGGTAATCACTAATTTAGGGAACATTATTTAATCTTAATTAAGTCCAGTTTCCATTGTTGAGAAATTAATATGATATAGCTAATTTTTATGTAAAACATTACTAATAAGAATATTCCTGATTATTCATTCCTTTTTATATTGTTATTATAATTAAAAATTAAATTCTAACTTTACTAAACGAACAAAGTAGCAAAGGCATTAATCTCGTTGTAGTGAAAGAGACCACAGTATCTGGCAGGAATCGAATTTTAACTCTTATAAAATAACTTATTACTAACTAGGAAATCGAGGTACTTTATGAACAATTATGCTTCTGGTCAGATATCAGAGTTATGGACGAAGCACCATGTTTTCTGAATTCTGAAATAACAGCGAGCAACACTAATTCTGGGGCACTCGATTTAATGTAGTGATCTAATCCTACAAAATAATTTTTTTGAAAAGACTCTAGTTTTGGAAATTGCTATATGTACAAATCGTCGCCGAAAATGCAAAACAACGTAATATCACTTTTCATACTTTATAAGAGACACAAAAAACTTTCTAAAACAAATTGTCCTACAAACAAGATTTTTGGGATATTACATCCTTAAATATTGCTTAATATGTTTTGATGAAGAATATTTTTATTTTTATTGAATATGTTTTTCAAGATTTCAATTTTCTGAAGCAAAAAAAAAAAAAAAAAACAAAAAACGAGAATCAATTATCTACCAATTATCAATCTTACCGATCTTCATGAAATTTGTCACAAAGATTAACACTTATACAAAACTTCTTTGTACCGAATTTCATTAAAATATTACCATATGTAAAGCATTTATGACCACTAAACGCCTATTCCGGGAGGACATTTGTATGGCGGCTAGGTGAAATAATGGACCGATCATAACCAATTTCAATAAGCTTCGTCCTTGTGTCAAAATAACTGTTCGTACCTAATTTCATCAAGATATCTTTAAAATTGCAACCTGTATTTTGTTCACAAAGTTTACATGGACAGACAGCCAGACGAACGGACGTACAACGTTAAATCGACTCAGAAAGTGATTCTGAGTCGAACGGTATACTTTAATGTGGGGGTCAGATAATTTTTCTGTGCGTTAGAAACATCAGCACAAACGCATAATACCCCAAACACCTATGGTGGTGTAGGGTATAATAAAGAAAAAAAAACGTAACATCAATACAAATTGAGTCCCATCACGATACCCTGCGGGAAATTTGTGGCAATTGAAGTAATGGACCGGTTCCTCTGTACCAGTTGAGTACCAATTGACACCTAACTCGTCACCAAAGTTCCAATTGAGAACCAGTTGACACAAACACACTCACTATTGACATGCTCGTTAAGTGCGCCATCGACATTAACGAAAAATTATAAAATTAAAATAAACATAATTTAATAAAGATAATAATAAAAATAATGTTTAAAAAGTGAACAATTACCGAATTTTTATAAAATTTTAATTACATTAATCGTTACTGAACCTGTCCTTTGATCTATCCTATGACCTGTCCCAAGGGGCTAATTAGCCACCTCCAATGACAACCCCATGTAAAAGTGTCAGGTTCTTGTCATATAAAGTTCCGGATCTGGGACCGGTCACTAGCCCTGAGAACCTGTCACGTGACTAGTTTTGAACCGGTTCTCTTTACTCTAGGGTACTTACAGAGAACATTCAAAATGCTTCCATCCTCTACATATATATTTTTCACGAATTTAAAAATACCATTTTTTCAACCACCAATAAAATGCAACATAAAAACATGTTTCGGGTATAATTTTAAAGGTAATTTCATTACCTTTAACTATTTGCCTTAATGAACATTGTAACGTAAATACTTTGGAAAATGTTTGTATTTTTAACAATTTTCCTCATTTTTGAAATATTATAAATCGCGAACTATCGCGGTAATCAAACTTAAACTCGGCATTTGTGATTTTTGGAAGAAATTGTCGATTTTTCTATTTTATTACAAACAAAACAATACAAATTGTAAAAATATTTCGTATTTATTATGACATTTGTTGTAATAACTCCTAAAATATTGCGAGTCACAGAATGCCATTTTCTACGGTTATAAAAAACATTTTCATCATTAACATATATTTTTAAAAAAATTTTAAAAATATCACTTTTCGAGATATTTTCCCGCGAACGAAAAATCACGAGATATGGACCATTTTGATGTTGAGAAAAAAGTCATGTTATATGTCCAATCTCAATTGGTCATCTCAATAATTCTTATATAATAAATACTTCGAAAGATATTTGTCATTTTGTGTTTGCAACTTTGTACATATTTTGAGCTATTTTGCACTTTCAAAGCGCGATATTTCGCGAACCACTTGATGAAATTATCTGAAAGAGAAGGAAAAGTCAAAAATTGGAATTTTTCGTTTTGGTTTTAAATGGAATGACTCTATACTAATGTAATTCAATTTATAATTGTTTTAATTTTTTTTTTTTTTTTTTTTTTTTGACGTAAATCGTAAAAGACAAATATATTAATTTTTTTTTTTTTTTTTAAAGCGGAACATTATTTTATAAAAATTATGGAAGAGTTTCAATTGCTTGGGCTCCAAAAAAACAACAATACTTGCTTTAAAGCTCAAAATTTCCGTTTTAACTTCTAGCTTTTTTTCTGGCTATTTTTTAAGCTTAACAAAGCCTTAAAAAGGCTTAAAATTTACCAGTGTTTCCGGGACTTGAGAAAAAAAGAATCTAAATTGGACTTTAAAAAAGGTCAGAAAAGGCTAAATATTCCAAAAAATAAAGCCAGAAAAATGCTAATATATAGTTTTATTTAACAACGCATTTATTTTTTTGTTCTCATTAGATTTTGGTATTTCTTAAGGATATCTTAGTGAATTTATAAATATAATATAAATAATTTCTATGGGTAATAAAGTTTATTAAAAAAATAATAATAATATTCTCGTTGAATTAAGCGCCGCAGGCGAAAATTTTCGTTAAATATAAATACTTTCGATTTTTTGTGCGAGTTAATACACAAAAATGCTTAAATTGATGATTTTGGCTAAAATGGCAACACTGATACTGAGTAACCCAGGTTGAGAAGATTTCCTGATGTGCCAAAGAAGAAGTGAACATAGAATTATAAGTATGTTTTAAAGATTTGCATAAGTGAAATAATACAATTGTTATAGTGGTATTTTATTTAGAAATACCCGTTGACCCATAGTTTGCATTCAAGCTATATTACGCTGCTTTTTTAATAATATTTTTTAATTTCTTTAGACAGGCTGTCATATGTTCTTTATTGTTGCAATAGTAATTTAAATTTAATTTTAAAATCAAATCAATAAATCTTTTAGTTTATTTTAATTTTAATTATAATTAAATGAAAAACAATTATTCAAGTTAATTAGTAGTATTATTTTAGTGATTGGAGCAAAATCAATTAAAAATTTTATTAATATAACGAATTTCGTAATTGAAATCCATTTTTATTTTTTTCTTGCTAATTTAGTTTAAACATTTAATAATAATATCAACGAATTATTAAAAATATGATAAAAAAAGATATAAAAATATAACAAATTTATAAAAAAAAAATCAGTTTAGTGTAGGGAAAAAGAAGGGAACAACTTTGTTAATATTTGGACATAAATAAAATTTAAACCAGTGGAAACAAATTTTAGCCCAATATAGTTAATTTTTTTTTTTTTAATAAGGAAATTTAAAAAATACCCACAATACCGTGGGTATTTAACATATTTCAAAAATTTACTTTTTTCATTAAAATGATCACACAGCAGTTGTAAGCAGTGTTGCCAGGACTTGAGAAAAAAAGAAGCTAAATTAGACTTTAAGAAAGGTCAGAAAAGGCTAAATGCCCCAAAAAATAAAGCTAGAAAAAAACTGATATATTGTTTTACTTAAAAACGCATTTATTTTTTTGTTGTCATAAATTTTTAGTATTTCTGAAACATATTTTTGTTGATTTACAAATATAACATAAATAGTTTTTACGGGTAGTTGATTAAAATTAATTATAATATCATTGTAGAATGATGCGCCGCAGGCGAAAATGTTCGTTAAATATAAATAATTTCGATTTTTTTGTGCGAATTAATGCACAACAATGTTTAAATTGATGATTCTGTAAAAATAAAATTCGAAAATGTTTAGCCTTTTTAAGGCTATGTTAAGAATTAAAAAGTCTAGAAAAAAAAAGCTAGAAGCTGAAACGAAAATTTTGAGGCTAAAAGCAAAAAAAAAAAAAAGCCAGATTTAGCCTTAAAAAGGCTAAACGCTGGTTGTAAGAGGCATGGCTCATTAACAAAAATTAAAAAATTAACAAAGTTTGAATAGGGTTGGAGGGGAAACCTACCAAAAGTGCCTTCGATTTAGCTTTACGCGCATTTACGTTAAGACTTTTATCAAAATCATTACAAAATAAATATTTTAGAAGGGAATTAATGTTACACTTCTTTGAAAATAACTCCAAAAATTCAATTTTTTTTTTAAAAAGTTTCAATTTCAGAATAATATTATTTTTTATCGGATAAATATAATTTATATGATTCTTCAGCAATATTAATTAGAATTTTGTAAGAAACTTAAAAAAAGAACTTAAAAAAAAACGAGACGAAAAACGTGGATAAAATTAGCTTCGACTTAAATATCTCTTAAATTAAAATAGTTAACCAGCCCATATAAGCATGCTTCTGTAGAGATTTATAAGGACTTCCTTTATGAAAAATTTTTTAATATTCAATTCATAAATGAATTTTTTTGGCAATTTATTAAAAAAAAATTACGTACCCATGGTGACCAACTTTGGAGGTTTACCCCCCTAAGCCGATAAGGATCTGTACTCCTCTAAATCAACTCAAAAACATTTCAGCTCTTACCATGAGAAATTTTATAAATTGTATAAAACATTATAAAATAATTGTGGTTCTGCTCACTACACAGAAAAAAAAAAAAAAAACCCAATTAACAAATATATATGAAAATAATTCATTCAATTATAAACTTGTTTAAATTTGCACCTCTCACCAAAATGATTATATCAATTACTAAAAACTATAAAAAATACAAAACAGAAAAAAATTCCCAAATAATAAATTAATTAAATCAATCAAGTAGATGATTGAATGAATTAAAAATGTGTATAGGAAAAAAAAATCATACCAAAATTTATTTTTTCTTGAACATATTTATTAAATTTTGATGCAAAATTAAACAACTGAATTAATTTTAAAAAAGACGGTAATAATTATTTCTGCATACAGTTTCTAGTTAAATACATAATAGTAAATGAAAAATATTAAAAAAATAATAATAACAATAAAATAAAAATATACACTAATCCGTTCTATGAACTACAGCAAACTTAATGTATTCAAAGTATTTTACACAAAACCATCAATATTAGAATCAGTGCAAATTTAAAATTTTAATAAATCCTTAATATTAAATTTTTATTTATTTTGTTTATTTTTTAGATGAATTCAATGAAAAATGGCGTTTTAGGTATTCACTAATTAGTTAATTTAAATTTTTTTACATATTTATAATTTATGTACTAATTAAGTGATTTTAATTAAAGGAACAATGTAATTTAATATAAAAAATGATTTTAAAAATTTTAATATTTAATTTATAAAACATACAAAAAATGTTTAGTAATATTTATAATAGGAATACTGCCGCCTATATTAAAATCTATAAAGGGTATAAATAATTTCGTTTAATTATCCTTGTAGTTTGGGAAAAATATTTACATTGTATAACTTCATTACAAAATTTACAACTATATACAAACAAATTAAGTAGTTTGTTGCGTTATCAGGCACAACATAATTTAATTTTTTATGAGGGTACATGATGTATAAAATTTGCAAAGAATAATTTAACTCTCTTCAACCAACATAAACAAATTTAATAAATAAACACATTATTCTACTAGAAAAAGTCGTTAAAAAATTCATGCAGGGGAAAAGTCTACAAAGTATAGTCTCGTTAAAAGTCTGCCACAATAAAATTTCAAAATATTTTCCTGTACATTTAACATTAATAATTTTTCAAATCCTCATCAATCTGTCATTAATTTGTTGATCTTGATAGTCTTGACTTAAATTTCTTTTTCATTATTATTGTAGTGCAATAAATTTATAGTTAAAGGAAATATCCTTTTTCTATAAATTGTTAATATAAACATATAACTACATACTCTTAAACATATTTATAATAGAAAATCCTCACTTTTATTGGCTTTTTGAAGTGTTACTTAATATGTTAAACACAACAAAATACTCGACCATAAGGTTTTTCCCTTTATCTCCATGACGTACAAGTTTTTTTTTTTTATTTATTTTTTATTATTCTTTTTTGTAAAGTAGTCTAAAGCCTTGAGCTTATATGTTTTATCCCTTTTTTTTTTTTCTTTTTTTTTTTTTTTTTTTCTTTTACCATAAAATAAATTTGTTCAGTTTTTCATTCTCCATCCTTGTATTATATTCATCTAACCACCCACCAGCACTTTCAATTTCAAGCAACAATATTTATGACAACAATTGTAGGAAGCAACAACCTTTTTAGTCATGTATTAGAAGGTTGTTTTTTTTTTTCGTATATTTTTTACGTTGTTTTGTAGTTGTTGTTGTGCTAAGGAGCTTATAAGGGTCAATTGTTATGTCTGGTTGTGTATATATTTTATACGCTGAAGGTACGAATTTAGTATAAAGAATGATGACGTTGTTGTTATTTTGTTTTCAGTGTAGCATGAAATATGAGATTGTTTATGTAAATGTTTTACAAACGAAGTCTGATAACTTTTCCTATGTTGCCAGCATCATTTTAATAAAATTTCATTTTCCTTACTTTTTAATCATGTTTTGACAGCTTTCTTTAAGCAGCAATTGATTGTATTTATGTATGAAAATAATAGTTTATTATTATTTTTTTTTACTTTATTTATTTAAATAAGTTCAAAAGTAAAATAAGTTTTTAATTTAAAGTGCTACAGAATTTCGTGGAACTGTTTTCAATTTAAGTCACATTTTTTTATATGTTTTTTTTTATAAATCACAAAGTTTCATTAGAGAAATCTTATGCAGGAGGAAGGATTTTGTATTCATAATATTTATAGTAAATTATAGAGAAAATATTTTGTTTACTTTTTCTAAGAAGTTTTAAAATCAATTGTATGAAATGGTGCTTTGGAGCAAAAGTCAGCTTAAATAAAAAATATGTTTTTGTGTTTCTATTATAAACATTATGTTGATATAGAGAATATTTCTTAAAAATCAGTTAATGAACGAAATCTATTGTAAAAAAATTTGGAAAAACATGAAAAAACAAAAAAACTGGTTTTTAATTTTTCGGAGTCGTTTATTATATTGATAGGAGTATTGCATTTTTTTAATATCTCATTTCAATGCCTTTCCTGGCATAATAATAAAAATATACACAAACAAATCCGAAAATATGCCCCGGTAGGCTAGTTAGTAGGGAGCTAGTCTATCAGTCTGGGGATAGTGGGTTCGATTCCCACCAGATATTCTGGTCTGTTTCGCTACAACAGGCTGATGGTCTATGTTAATATGCTAGAATATAATTTGTAATTGCATTATAATGAAATGTAAATAAAAAAAATAAATAAAATCCGGTGCACAGGGTCCCTTTCAATAAAACTTGACATTAAATCAATATTAGAAAATAATTAGTTTGCAAAAAAATTAACATGACTAGAAAGCTAAGACTTTTTTCTCTATAACTCCATAATTACTTTTTTAGTTTAGGTTTGTATTTTTTGGTTTTTATTATTTAACATCATAATTTGTAAAGTTAAAAGATATCATTGTATGCATTTTTTCTGAAAATTTTGATTTTCTGTATTAATTTTACAACTGTTTTAAATGCCGATAATGCATTATTGTAAGTCGCGATATTCGACTTTTAATTTTTTTTTTTTTTTAATTTAAAATTTGTATCCCACTATTATCATGATAGTAGCATTTATATAGTTTTTATGCCTGTTATTGTGACTCTGTGATTGTCCTATTACACTAAGGCGATGATCAGTTAAATACCGATCACCATTAAATTTGTTAACACGCTTTCGACTTTCGTTAAAATTAAAGTGATTTTTAGAATTGAGGTTATATGGGAGCTATGCTAAATTATGGGCAAATCCTCGTTAAGTTTGGTACACTTATATACGCTTGTTTTGATGAATTTTATTTAAATCATGATTAATTCAAGCCATTTAAGATGTTAAAATCACATTTCTATGGTAGATAAGGGAAATAGGAAATTTTGTCTTCTTTTCAAATATATACAGTGGTGGTCATGAGGTTAGCACACTTGCTACTGCCTATCTTTAAAAGCAAATATTCCTATATATCTTTATATTTTTAATATTTCTTTTGTAACATGTCTTGCTAAGAATACGTCACAATATATTCATTGTCATTCCTATATATATCTTTGCTGTTTTTCTGTTCAGAATAGAATAACAGTCAAAAAACACTGGACAGTATTTAAGCACAAAATAAAAAAAATTTATTCACATTTAAAAAAAGTAACAACAAAAAAGTAATTGGGTATCCATTATTTTTTATTACAGCTGCCAATCTCCTTGTCATACTTTCCACAAGTCCCATACAGCGCTCCACTGAAATAGCATATCAAGCTTTTTCTATTTCTGTTCATAAATCGGCCAAATTTTTAGGTTTAGCTCTCATTACGTGCTGCTCCACATCATTCCAAAGGTTCTCAAGGAGTGTTTTGGGTCATTGTCGTGCATAAAACTCCATGTTGTCCTCTGTCCTCTCGGTCCATACGTGTATCAATCTTGCATATAGGACCAACGCCATGCCCAGAAAAAGCTGCCCACACCATCACATTTCCTCCACCGTGTTTTATTGTTTTAGAAGTGTACTTTGGATTGTGTTGCATATTTGGAGGACGCCATACATACCTCTTACCATCCGATCCAAATCTACAAAACTTGGATTCATCACTCCAGCGGACATTTTTAAAAAAAACTAATGGCTTTTCCAGATGCTCACGAGCAAAGCATAACCGATCCCGTAGGTTCTTATTTGAAACGTGTGGCTTATGCTGAGAAATGCATCCACGTAAATTTTTTTTATTAAGTATTCTTCTTATTGTTCTGCAGGACACGTTTATACCATATTTTCTTGAAATTTCCCTTTAGATTACAGTGGAGCTTTTAAAAGGATCTTCGACAGAGGTTCTATATATTAAAGAATCCTCTTTACGTGACGTTTTTCTTGGCCTAGGAGCCTGTGTAACATTTTCAAATGTTTCATACTTCCGAATATGTTTTAGTGCATTATAAACCACCTTTCTGGAACATTCCAAAGTATTAGCAATCTCACTTATGCTTATTCCTCTTGAGTACATCTGTTGAATAATCTTACGTTGTTCCTTTGTACACCACTTTTTTTAGACATGTCTAAATAATGTTTATTTATTTAATTTGTTATCTTCATTGATGAAATAATATCTAAACTTACCAATTAATTATTTATATTCACAAAAAAAAAAAAAAAATTAAATATACTTACTTGTGCTAAAATTGTGACCAGCTTATTTTGCCTATTACTGCACTTAAATTAAAAATTAAAAGAGAATTGCGATATAATGCAAAAAAAAAAAAAAAAATAATAAATAATGGGACTTATTACAGACACCATAAACAACAATAAAAAGCAAAAATTTTAGTAAATAATTGTAATGAGACGAAATAATTTCCTTTTAAAAACAGTATATATGATGTGCGCTAACCTCATGGCCACCACTGTATATATAACAATATTTATTAAACGAAGATTTGTTGGAGACATTTTACAAAAAAACATATCATTAAATTTTAAATATGCAATAAAAATTTTTAGTGAATATTTTTGAATGAAATTTTACACCTGAGTAGATTTTTTGATCCACAATTTCTAATGTTATTCACTCATTTAAATTTTTCAAATTTCGCCATTCCCAAAGAACTTAAAAAAAATATCCAAAAATGTTTTATTTTTTTTTTATTTTTGCTATATCTTCTCAATCAATATCGGGGAGTAAAAATTTCTATTTCCAAAAAAAATAAGAACATATTAGATGGCATAAAAAATATTTACATTTTTTGATTCCAGCTTTACAGTTTAAGAAATTATGGCGATAATTGGAAATTCGTTGGAAAAGTAGTCCAAATTTAGGAAACCCTGGTTCTCTCAGGAAAAAAATTTTTATTTAGTTATCTTTCAGAAAAATATAAATACTATATGTTTTAGGAAATTTTATATAAAAGACAAAAAAACAAAAAGAAACAGGAAAAAATCTTTTTTTTCAAATTTCAAATATAAATGCTTATAACTTTTGATTCCTTAAATTCTTCCAAAAGTCTTTCTTTACGCCTTTTTGATATTTGTTCTAAATAAATAAAAGAATTAAAACAAATATCGGGTTAAAGTTGGACCCTCTATAACGAAAAAAAACTTCACCAAGGTACGAAAAAAAGTAAAAATTTTAATCCTTGCAGCTCACTATCTCGTAAACTAAAAGAGATAAGATATTTATCTTTTTTTTTTTTTTTTTTTTGTTTGGTAGATTCGTTATTGAGATATAACGAATCAGGATAGTTTTTAACAATATTCATACTCAAGGTATGCAACTTTGGGACCCTGTGGACGGGATCACAGTGTGAAATTTCGCATACTATCACTATGTGATAGTATGTATTATGGAATTTCGGAACAACCATTCCCAAATTCCATATTTATTTCCATTTATTTCCAGAAAGAAAAAATAATAATAGCACGAAAATGTGTTACCTGATTGAAATACGAAGCAAAGTAAAACTTCTTTAAGCCGAAACCGATTTTAAAAAATATTACATACACCAAAAATAAATCCATGTATCTCCGCTCCCTGATAGAGATTTCAAAATATAGCTGTTAGTATAGTTTTATTAGTAAGACGAATTTAAATATCCTACTTTGTCTGGGAGCTTCAGAAAGCTCTGGAAATAGAAAAAACGCTTAGAAAATTATATGTAAAATCCGTGTATCTCCATTCCTTGATATGAATTTAAAAATTTGGCACCATTAGGATTTGTAGGACTAGTAGTTTTATGAGTAAGCTGAATTTTAATTTTTCATGTCGTCTGGGATAAATTTTCTGTCGATTAATTTTTTTTTTTTTAATATATTTATAAAATTTACTGTTTTGTTAGGAATTAATACCCATAAGATTAAATAAATTGTAAACTTTCTTGTAAACTCTTTATACAAATTGTTTTCCTGAAAAATGTCTGCTTAGAATTACACCTAAATATTAAATAAAATGTTTTGCTTTTAAATAAACATAAATAAAAGTTTAAAAGTTTAATTATTTATATACAGCAAAAAAGACACCTTTCCAAAAGTCAATGACCAAAAACATACATGTTCATAATACACCTACTTACACAAAAAAAAAAAAAAAAAAAAAAAAATTAAATAAAAAACTTTCTTTTGTAAAATGTTCAAGATTTTTAGCTTTTTGCTGAAAACACGTTTTAAAAGTTTTTGTTTTATCTTCAGACTTTTCTTTATTATTTTTATAGTTTTCTTTTCAAAAAAGAAAAGAAAAAACACAATCCATGATTAACTTTTACTTTATATCTTAAAATTTTCTACAAAAAGAAAAAAAAAAAAAAAAAAAAAAAAAAAGAGTTTTTCTTAAATTTTTTCCTTTTCCTTAAGTTACTTTTAATACAAATAAGTTTTATTGAAAAATATTTTTTTTTTTTTTTTTGTAACCAAAAAATTGTTTATTCATGCTTAAAACGTAACGTACAATAAGAATATTCATCTCTTTAGAGACTGGGTGTAAGAATTACAGTTTTGTTCTCTTAATTTCTTTACGTTTGGGTATTTTGTATGAAAAAAATAAAAATAAAAAATATTGTGTACTCGTAAAGCCATAAAATTCATTGCCAAGTGAAAATTTTATTTATGAAACATGAAAATTTCATTCATAGTACACACACACAAACATAAACGCACTTAATCATAAATACTCATATATATGCAATACCAAGACAATGGCGACAATACACTTATCGAGAGTGTGAAATGAAAGAATGTGAAAATAAAGCACAAGTAAAATTCACATAAAACTGTCTGTATTGTGCTTTTGTATAGAAAGTAAGAAAAAAAAATTAATAAAAAATATTTCAATAAAGCATTTTTGCACATCATGGCTAAAATTAAGTAAATCTTAAATATATTAACAAAAATTGATAAGTGAATATATTTCATATGCACAGATTTACCGAAAAATTACACTGGTCGACAAAAAGTAATATTTTTTTTTTTTTTTTTTGGATTTTATGTGAAATTTCGAATTTTCGGTAAAATTTTAAATTTTTGTTGAATTTTCGGATTTTTTTTGCGTAATATCGGATTTTTAGTAAACTTTTGAATTTCATGTGAAATTTAAAATTTTCGGTAAAATTTCAAATTTATTTTTTTTTTTTTTTTTTTTTTTGTGAAATTATGAACTTTTGGTGAAATTTCGAATTTTCGGTGAAATTTAAATTTTTTTGTAAAATTTTCGATTCATGGTGAATTTTTGTGAAATTTTCAAAATTTGGTGAAACATTAATCTAAAGCACTAAATATTAAAAATAATTTCTTCACACAAAATATTTTTTAGTTTGCTGTTAATAAAGTGCAGCATGTTCACCCTCTACTTATTTTGAGCGTAAATCATGTAACATATTTTTGAAATTTAAAGGCAACATTGTTAGAAAAGAACATTAGCACCATTTAAAGAATTACATATTTTTCAGAATAGAACGCAAAAGAGGACACAGGGCAGAAAAAAGGAAACATTTTAGGCAGAAAAGAAAACGCTATTGTATAAATTCTTGAAAATAGTTTACTTTTGGGGTTCAAAAAATTTTAATTTTTGTTTATGACTCAACGCTATTTTGTACAATTGTGTCAACTTCGATTCCCTGAGACGTATGTATATGCAATCAATTCAACAGTTTTTGTTAATATATTTTTCAGAAAATCAAATCCTTATTAAGAGTATTTTTAACTTATTAAAATAACAATATCCCAGCAAAAACTTTGCTTGCCATGTAATGAGATGAAACTAATATAATGGCTATTAAATCACTCATTAATTTCAAAGTATTACAGAAGTCATTATTAGCAAAATGAATAGTAACTAGTTACATAATCGGTTACAAATAAGTACTGAAACATAGAAAATAAATATTATTTTTTTTTTAATTTATTTATATAAAAATATGCGGCAATCAGGATTTGACATACTATTTCATACCATAGACTTGGGTTAGTTCTTGAAACACATTCTTGTGGCCTGTTCCAAAGTCGAATAAAATACCGGACCTCACTCACATGCTCACTGCAATCACAACCATAGCTAAAACTTCAACAACAATCGTCCCTGGGGGATATTTGTATGTACATTTTACATGAAGGAGTTCGCCCAAATCTCTGTAGAAACCTTCGGCTGTTAAGAGTTTAATACGTTTAACAAATTGTCTCAAGATAGCCAATAAATTTTTCTTACCTTTATGTAATTGTATTTCCTAAATTACAGTCTCTTAACATTTGTTGCCTATTGAATTTCTAACTTTCTCCATCTAGATATTATAAATTTGTGCCTAATACAAAAATAATAATACAAATTAGTGGATATTTTTTAATAATATTAAGACACTTACCACTTTTGAACACTAATAACACTGTTCGACAAAAAATTTTTTCTTCGAGCTCCTTCAAAAAAAAGAAATATGTAGACTAGATGGAATTCCGCATGCTAAACTCGAATCTGCTCTCAGTTTTTTTCCATCAAGTCGGGATTCTTTTTTATGGGCGTGTCTAATATTGTGCCCTAAATATGCCGATTACTCGAGTATAATTCACTATTACTTGAGAACGGTATGCACGATTTATATCAATGATATATACCACGACATGCGGAATAAAATTGGCTTTAAATCGCTCTACTATCAAATTTTTATCCGCTCAATAGTTTAGGAGATATTTCAAAATATGTGTCCGAAAACAATTTTTTCATGCAAAATTCAAGATTTCTGTTTTTTTACTAAAACTTTGTTTTCTTTTAAGTGAAAACATCAAAAATACTTAAGTTTATCACCTTTATCTCAAAGCTGGCAAAACTACGAGTAAACAAAGCCACGTACTATAAAAATTGATGCGCAAATCTTGATTGGATTCACAGTTAAGTTTGGATACCCATGTATACCTATAGCTAAGTGGAAATACACTAGTGAGCAAAAAAAAAATTTTTTTTTTCGTCTTAAATAAAAAAAATAGGTGGATTACAATAGAATTCAACGTGCTAAATAAGAATCAGCTTTTACTTTTTTTCTATCACGCATTGATTTTTTTTTATGTGCATGATTTCTATGACCCCGCTTTTTGGCAGTCACACTTGTATATCTCGAGAACAGTTTGTCCAATTAAGATAAATTGAACTTTAATAAATAGCGACCTAAATTGTCTTTGAGCTGAATTTATACAATTTTTTGTTCAGTTAATATTTCCGTAGTTATTCGGTAATTAGTACCGAAAATTTTAAAATTTATTTTTTTGAAAAGTGGTGAAAATTTTGATCCATAACTCTGAAATTCTTCAGCGAATCAAAATTATTGTTGACATACCTTGAAGACAATCGTATGCATCTTCTTGAGTTATAGTCTAAGTTTGACAAACCATTCTCGAATTTTATAGTGTGACCGCTGAATAAGGTGATGATATTAGTTATTTACATAGAAAATCAGTACCCGATAGAAAAAAAGTGAATGCAGATTCTGGTTTAACTCGCCAGAATCCATCTAGTCCATTTATTTTTGTTTCAAGAAAAAATAAAAATTTTTTCTACTAAATTTTATGTAACATGAGTATTTTTACTTAACTGTGAATAAAATCACGATTTGTGCATCAATTTTGAAGATACATGCCTTATTTTTTCGCAGCATTACCAGACAAAAATGATAAATTGTAACATTTTAGATGTCTTCATTTATTAAAAGAAATTTAAGTAACAAAAAAATCTAAAATTTTGCATGAACATTATTTTATTCGGACACTTAATTCAAAATAACTCTGAAACTATTAAGCACATAAAAAAATTAAGTTGGAATGATTTGAAGATATTTTGGTGTATCACTTTGATCAATCGTACACACCGTTATTGAGTTATGAGGAAATATACTAGAGTAATGGCCTTACTATAGGCGAAATATTAGACACGCCCATAAAAAAAAACCAGACCTGATGGACAAAAACTGAAGCAGATTCGTGTTTAGCACATCAAAATACATCAAGTCAAACTATTCGTGTATGGGCGAAGATTTTTTTGTTGACCAGTGTAATTGACCAATGGTCTTGTTAATTATAGGAAACTAATTTTTGTAAACAATAGAAAAAAAATTTTAATTTTCTTGAATTTATTTTTTAATTTTTTAATTTTTAATTTTTTAAAAATTTACACATGTTATTACCCGAGATGGACAACTTTATAGCGCCGCCCACTATCCCTCCGACCCCCCAGGAATCTATACTCCTCGAAATCAACTGAAAAATGCCTCACCTCTGACCATGTAAAATTTTATTGACATATCTACAAAAGGTTCTTAAGTAAAATAATTATTTGCAAAAAAATAAGCGTTTTGGAACCACTGTGCGATATAATTTTTTCAATATTCATATTTGCTTTCGGAAAGGTTTGAAACTTGTCAAGTGTTACAATAAACACTTTATTAATAATTCGGTCACAAGAATTAAATAAATCGCAATGATTCCCTCATACTTATGTTCATATATGGGCAATTCTTCAAACTTGTTTACCTTTGATGTTCAAAAAAATTTCGAAAAATTTTTAATGGCACATCAACGATATTTAGTACAAATTACCCAACGGCATCAATTTTATGGCGGTTTAAGATAAAATTTTTTTAAAAAATTGCCAAAATTCTATTTATAGTCCTAAATTAAAAATTATTGCATTTATGTACTCTAAAATGGTGTATCTAAAATACAAATTAAAAATATCGTGATATGTTAAGTATTCGGGGATGTATTCGCGATTTAATAATTATTAAACCTTCTTATAAAATTTGCAAAATTCAGTTTTTAGTGATGTAGTCTTGTTCATATTCATCCACTTATTGCAAAATTCATTATTTTTTTTAAATAAGTCATAAAACAATGTCATTTATATGAATTTTTTAATTTCACTTACTCAAATCTCTAAAGTTGCATTAAATGCAAAATCGTACTATTGATATTTGATTTGATGTATGGTATTAAAGCAGCTACAGATTGACATATATCATCACTAATTTTGATTAGCGCCTTGGGTGTGCCTCGTCGATTAATGTTAACCCTTCGTCTTACAAACTGGTCTGGCCAGACCAATTGCAAATTTAAATGTTGTTTTCATATGTTTATAATTAATCTAGAGACTTGAAATTTCAGGTACCCTCCTTCAATTTAGTTTTCTAACTATCTGAACGACAAACCTATCGCAAGGATAGTTACGAGGATAAATTAGTGTACATGTTACATTCGTACCAAATATGGTCTGGCTGGACCAGTTATATTTTGTGTGGAAATTTATGTAGTTTGTCGATGTTATTTGTTTTTTTTTTTTTTTTATTGTATTTTATTCTATTAAAAACTTTTAAACTGAGATCTTATCAGTTTACACATTTTATTTTATGATTTTTCATCTATTCGTTCATATTTTGTATTATGATTTTAGTACCGATAAAACATCAAATGTTTGATAAGAAAAGTTGTATGTATTTGTAGTCAAAGCAAGGAGAATAACGGGAAGTTTATCGATAGAAAAATATAACTTTTTGCAAAACTATGTAGTAGTAATGCTGGAATATAGTTATATAAATATAGTAATATAAAAAAATCACCAAAATTTCGATTAAAATGTATAAAATTACAGCACTGGTCTGGCCAGACCATATTTGTTATGAATGTGACAATTGAAACATCTGTCTGAAGAAGGGTTAAACCCATGAAAACCGCTGATGAATATTTTTAGTAAAATTATATTTCTTGCGCAAGTAAAACTTTACACAGGAAATTATTTCAGTTTGAAGTTGATTTATAACACCAAAATCCGCTACAACAAAATATGCAAAATTGCTATACACGTTTAGCAAATTAATATTTTAAAACGCCACAATGATTTTTAAATGTCATTTGGAAACCTTCTTTGATAACGCTATACTCTAGCTTCACTGAAATAACGTTACGAGTGTGCCTCGCGAAAAATGCACCTCTTAGAGCCATTCACCTTTTTTCTCTCCAAGTTTGGGTACCTCCTACAGCATTTCTGTTGAGGGCACATTAACGAGATATATGTCAAACGATGCACAAATTCAAGAGCTATTGGGATCTTCTTCTTCTTGAAACGGCGTAAAATCCCCAGTGAAAAAACTGCAAAATTTTTAATTTTCTTAAAATTTGGTTTCACGAATTTTGCACAACACAATTTGACACTGGTTAATTGCACGCTAATTAAAGCTATGCTAGTCCTTTCCTACAAGTGTTTAGAGTCAACATTAGAAGAATTGGACATTTATGCTAAAATCCGCGACTACAGCAATAAAAAGAAATAAAAAAAAACTTGTTAGTTTCAAACACTTCTTTTGGAATTTTTGACTTTGGGTGCTTATCGGCACCACATGGAACCGTATCAGGTCTTGAATTTTTTTTTTCTGGTACAGCAAAAAGTGTAGTTAATATATTTGCATCACAAATTTTTTAAAAAAGTCTGAATTTAAAAAAATATTTGAGGTTGAAGGTCGGTTTCATAAAGGCAAACGTAAAAAGAGAATTGCCCATATAAAAACCCACCTTTTAATTTTTTATTTAAAGGTATAGGATGCAAAAACTTCCTTCAATTTTATTATATAAAATCACACATAAATCATAAATTTTATAATTTTAATAAAGCTAATTAAAAAAACATATTTTTGACTTAAAGCAATTAAAATCCCATAAAAAATAAAACAATAACTTTACTTATAAATTTCTATACAGTAATGTAATAAAAAAAATTTGCTTCTTTTTTTCTATTAATTTTTTTTATTGCTTTACGCATCATAAAGTCTTTTAACGATTAGGGAGCATAAAAAATACTTACATGAGTAAAAAGCTTCTACAAACTCCAAACTAAAAAAAAAACTATGAAATATGTGTATAAAAGTTTAATTTCACTCTACTTTATTTTAAAATGTTTTGTAAAAATCCTGTTTTTTTTATACATAAGGATGCACATAAAAATTTTAGTAGGAGAAATAGTCTTGAGTGTGTGTGTGCAGTGGAGAGCTATTCATCACTAATTTTGATTAGCGCCTTGGGTGTGCCTCGTCGATTAATGTTAACCCTTCGTCTTACAAACTGGTCTGGCCAGACCAATTGCAAATTTAAATGTTGTTTTCATATGTTTATAATTAATCTAGAGACTTGAAATTTCAGGTACCCTCCTTCAATTTAGTTTTCTAACTATCTGAACGACAAACCTATCGCAAGGATAGTTACGAGGATAAATTAGTGTACATGTTACATTCGTACCAAATATGGTCTGGCTGGACCAGTTATATTTTGTGTGGAAATTTATGTAGTTTGTCGATGTTATTTGTTTTTTTTTTTTTTTTATTGTATTTTATTCTATTAAAAACTTTTAAACTGAGATCTTATCAGTTTACACATTTTATTTTATGATTTTTCATCTATTCGTTCATATTTTGTATTATGATTTTAGTACCGATAAAACATCAAATGTTTGATAAGAAAAGTTGTATGTATTTGTAGTCAAAGCAAGGAGAATAACGGGAAGTTTATCGATAGAAAAATATAACTTTTTGCAAAACTATGTAGTAGTAATGCTGGAATATAGTTATATAAATATAGTAATATAAAAAAATCACCAAAATTTCGATTAAAATGTATAAAATTACAGCACTGGTCTGGCCAGACCATATTTGTTATGAATGTGACAATTGAAACATCTGTCTGAAGAAGGGTTAAACCCATGAAAACCGCTGATGAATATTTTTAGTAAAATTATATTTCTTGCGCAAGTAAAACTTTACACAGGAAATTATTTCAGTTTGAAGTTGATTTATAACACCAAAATCCGCTACAACAAAATATGCAAAATTGCTATACACGTTTAGCAAATTAATATTTTAAAACGCCACAATGATTTTTAAATGTCATTTGGAAACCTTCTTTGATAACGCTATACTCTAGCTTCACTGAAATAACGTTACGAGTGTGCCTCGCGAAAAATGCACCTCTTAGAGCCATTCACCTTTTTTCTCTCCAAGTTTGGGTACCTCCTACAGCATTTCTGTTGAGGGCACATTAACGAGATATATGTCAAACGATGCACAAATTCAAGAGCTATTGGGATCTTCTTCTTCTTGAAACGGCGTAAAATCCCCAGTGAAAAAACTGCAAAATTTTTAATTTTCTTAAAATTTGGTTTCACGAATTTTGCACAACACAATTTGACACTGGTTAATTGCACGCTAATTAAAGCTATGCTAGTCCTTTCCTACAAGTGTTTAGAGTCAACATTAGAAGAATTGGACATTTATGCTAAAATCCGCGACTACAGCAATAAAAAGAAATAAAAAAAAACTTGTTAGTTTCAAACACTTCTTTTGGAATTTTTGACTTTGGGTGCTTATCGGCACCACATGGAACCGTATCAGGTCTTGAATTTTTTTTTTCTGGTACAGCAAAAAGTGTAGTTAATATATTTGCATCACAAATTTTTTAAAAAAGTCTGAATTTAAAAAAATATTTGAGGTTGAAGGTCGGTTTCATAAAGGCAAACGTAAAAAGAGAATTGCCCATATAAAAACCCACCTTTTAATTTTTTATTTAAAGGTATAGGATGCAAAAACTTCCTTCAATTTTATTATATAAAATCACACATAAATCATAAATTTTATAATTTTAATAAAGCTAATTAAAAAAACATATTTTTGACTTAAAGCAATTAAAATCCCATAAAAAATAAAACAATAACTTTACTTATAAATTTCTATACAGTAATGTAATAAAAAAAATTTGCTTCTTTTTTTCTATTAATTTTTTTTATTGCTTTACGCATCATAAAGTCTTTTAACGATTAGGGAGCATAAAAAATACTTACATGAGTAAAAAGCTTCTACAAACTCCAAACTAAAAAAAAAACTATGAAATATGTGTATAAAAGTTTAATTTCACTCTACTTTATTTTAAAATGTTTTGTAAAAATCCTGTTTTTTTTATACATAAGGATGCACATAAAAATTTTAGTAGGAGAAATAGTCTTGAGTGTGTGTGTGCAGTGGAGAGCGATGAATACAACATGCTACATAGAAACATTTCCTCATACTCAATTTTTTGTTGGTATTCATGCATAAATGTAAGAGTATATGTATCATTTCAAATATTTAATTTTATAAATTTATTTTCTATTGCAACTATTTTTTTTTCTCTGTTTTTTTAATTTAGATTCGTTTACATAATAAAATAGAATAATTTTAGATTTTTATTGTGGGTTTTTCTGTTTTGTTCTAGTTTGGTTTGTTATATTTGGTTGGCCGCTTATGTAACTGGCCAGTTTAGTGACCAGTCATTGTTATGGAGAAACACAAACCAGCATAAAAATATGAAATTTATTAAATGTGTTGAATTTTTCATTTTTTTTTTTTTTTTTTAGTTGAGGGTTGCTTATGCAAAACTCTACATTTATTGGTTTTGTAGCTATGTAAAATTTAATGTCACAGCAGTTACCTTAACAAAAAAAGGCAACATTACTAAAAACTTTTTCTTTTATTTAAATGTTTATATTTCAATTTCAAATTTGTTGTCATAAACTTTTTGTTGCTATAGTTATATTGTCCAAAATATCTAAATGGAATTTTATTCAGAAAAACTTTTGCTGGTTCTATAACATTTTGTCCTCTTTAAAACAAAATCAAATTTAAATTTAGAATTGTAAAAATAGCATGTTACTACTTGTTTACTGGTATTGTTGGCCAAAATGACCAGTTATTGTTTTGCTTACATTGATTGTCAACAAGTTTTTAAAAGTCAGTTGTTTTAGGGGGGGTCAACAAAAGATTTAAGTAACCGAAATGTAGTCTTAAAAGTATAAAAGTGCTTGGGGCTTTCTGTTGGTGGTTTAGAATAAACCAACTGAAACAATTTAATGAGTATTATGGCAGTAAATTGTAAAATAGTGGATTTAAAAAACTTTTTATAACCTACACCACCATAGCTGGGGAGGGTATTATGCTGATGTTTGTGCTGATGTTTTTATCACCCAAAAATATTCGGTCTAAGACCCACCTTAATTTATACCAATCGGCTTAGAATCACTTTCTGAGTCGATTTAACGATGTCCGTCCGTCTGTCCGTCTGACCGTTCAAGTAAACCTTGTAATCAAACTACAGGTCACAATTTTGAACATAAATTAATGAAATTTGGCACACAGGTTTCTTATAGCCCAAGGACGAAGCTTATTGAAATTAATTATGATCGCCCTCATACAAATGTCTTCCAGGAAAAGGGGTTTAACGATCATAAATCCCTTAAATATAGCAATATTTTAATGAAATTTGGCACATATTAGTTTCATATAAGTATAAATCAGTGTGCCCAGTTTTATTATGATCGGTCCATAATTACTTAGCTCCCCCTTTCAGAAAATAACTTTAACGGGCATAAATCCCATTAAAATATTAGTATTAAGTTTATATTCGACGCAAATAAGTTTTATATAAATATAAATTATAGTACCAAATTTAACGAAGGTCGGATTATAATTTCACCTAGTCCCCATATAATGCCCACTTTCGAGAATCACCCAAAAGTGAATAAATTGATATAAATGTTAGTATCGACATAATATTCTGTATTCGTATGTTTTATTTCATACTTAATATATGTAACGGTCCGCAATTGAATTTTGATGCACACAATAGTGTAGGGTATCATATAGTCGGGCATGATCTTTTTTTTCGTTTTTTTAATGGATTCAAGAGCACTATTAGCTGGTCATTTGTATGAAAACTTTTATAAAATGTTTCAATATTTGTATTGTATTTCGTAATAATATTCTTGTTACTTGTCTTTAACTAATACAACTGATTTTAAGAATTAATATTTGTAAATTTTATTTTTTACAGTAATATACTCACATACGTATCCTTGCATTCAATGCATTAAATTTGTAATTATTGTTATTAAAATAAAAATTCATATTAAAATCAACAGTAACGCTTTAATTTTTTGTTTCTGTTTGATTTTTATTATTTTCCACAAAAGTATCGGTATCTCACTATAATTGGCTTCATTACATTTAATAATTGCTGACATTTCGGAAAAAATAATGATAATAATAAAAAAGAAATAAAATAAAAAATGAAATAAAATTTAAAATAAAAGAAGTATATAACGTGACTTTTACATATCAGTGGAACACACATTGAATATGTGTGTTTATTGTAAAAAAAAGGACTGCGTACGAAAAAAACAAGCACAGTTTAATGCTTATAACTTTTATTATATGTGAAAAAGATTAGTATTGTTAACTTGATTACTTCTCAGTGCGAATTTGCGCTGTAATAGTAAAATTAGTTTTTTTTTAAGTGAAAATATAACAAAATTCAAGCAAACGCATAATTGAAATTTATAATCAAAACACATGTTGACCATATAAAAAATTGCTATAAGTTAAAGAGTTAAGAAATTTAGTTTTTTTGTCCCAAATATTTTTAGTCAAAAAATTACAAAGATTTCATGATCACCGAAAAGAACCCTGTTAAACGAAGACAAAGTTATTTTATAGATATAAGGAATGCAGACAAAATAATATGAATTATTTAGAGAAAATCTTTATGTGACTCATCTTATAAATTTCTCTCTATCTTTTATCAAACAATTTAAAATAGCTGGCCTAAAAATCCACCAAGTCAAAAAAAGTTCGTAATAGGAACACTGGAAAAAAGATGACGAAGATCACTGATACTATTTATTTTTAAATAAGAATGCTGCCTAAAGGGCATACAAAAGTGCATACTGGTGAACTTTTTACAACAGCCGGGTCATGAAATCCATATCACAAATGACACTTATAGCAGACAAAATATGCAAATGAAAATTCCTTCTTTTATTCCCTTTTAATTTGCTTGGCCTCATCTCCCTTTTTATTATTACAATAATAAAATAAAACTAAGTTCAGATTAGGCAAATATTTGATCAGAAATATTTAGTCTTTTTTTTTCCCGCAATTTTTATAACACAGTACAGAGTTAATTTTTTGTTTACATTACGCGAATTTATTTGACATTTTTTATTTGATGAAATAGCTATCAAATACCGTAAAATATGTGAATTTATTTGACATTAATTATGAAATTAAGTAATTGGGAAATCTATTTTTTTATTCTCTTTTTATTGATTTGGAATAATTTTTTGAATATGTGAATATCATTTCGATTTGTATTTAATATAAACTGAAAATGCGATTTATTTCTGACTCAAAATATTAATTAAAGAAAATTACTTTAAAAACAAATACGCTTTTACATTTTTTTAAAGTAATTTAAGTTTATACAAAATAACAACCCCGTTTTCTATTCACGCCGTTTATATAGCAGACATGTCTTCACAAAATAATACTGTTTTTTTTGCACGAGTTTTATATATATATAAAAAAAATAATAGACAAAATATTAATTGATAAAAACAAGCATTTTTCATCTTAAGCAGTCCGCCGAATTAGCTATTTGTTGCCCCTGTTTAATATTACATTTATTTCGTGAGATCAAACTAAAATTTGCTCAAAATAATAGCATATTCATAAAACGCTCACACTTTATTGACTAAATGAAAATATTTTATGTTGATCAAAACCAGTTGTTTTAAAAAATATTTGGAATTCACATTAGGAAAATCAAAAATCTCAAATATTTGTTTAGTGTGAACAAGTCTGAATAGTATCAAACAAATGGTGCTGCTATGCACCAAAGAAAGTCAATCCACTAAACTATTCAAAACTCTCTCCATTTTAATTATATGTTTATGTGATAACCCAATATCAGTGTAGCCAGAAAAATTTTGTCTTATTTCCACCAAAACCCCATTTTCAAATATAAATCCCTATTTTTGTGTAACAATACATAAGGTTTATTATACCCTACACCACCATAGGGGGTTGGGGTATTATGTGTTTGAGCAAATTATGTAACGCAGAGAAAAAATCTTCCGACCCCCACCTTAAAGTATACCGTTCGAATCAGAAAGTGATTCCATGTCCCTCCGTCCATCTGGTCGGCTGACTGGCTGTCCATGTAAAGCTTGTGCGCAAAGTACAAGTCGCAATTTTGAAGAAAATTTGAAGAAATTTGGTACATATAATACTTTTGTACAAGGATGAACCCTATTGAATTTGGTCATGATCGGCCCATTATTTCACCTGGCCCCTATACAAATGTCCTCCCGGAATAAAGATTTAACACTCATAAATAACTTAAAAATAGAAATATTTTAATAAAATTTGGCACAAATAAGTTTTATGCAAGTTTAAATCCGCATTGAAAATTTCGTGAAGTTCGGTTCATAATTGACCATTGCTTGACCATTAACACTTCTTTCGAAAATCACTTTATGGTTCATAAATCCTATAAAAATGTTTTTATCAACTTGATATTTAACACAAATGACATCTTTATAAGTATAAATGACATTACAAAATTTTATGAAGATCGGTTCATAATTTTCCATAGCTCCCATATAAGACCAATTTCGGGAATCACCCATATGTGCATAAATACATGTGAATCTTAGTATCTATGTAATATTCTGTATTAAGGAGTGAGATCGAAAAAATCTTAACACACATTTTGCCTCTTAACTTTTTTCGGAATCAATATTCAAAAATTTTGAATCATGGAAAAATACTTCAGTTATTATTTTTAATAAAAACCATGTTAATTTGTCCTTATTTTCATCAAAATAAGTGACGAAAAAGATTTTCGTCCTACAAGTTATTAAAAAGGAACGTAGGTGCTGGCAGAATTTCCGCAGCTTGTGTCTCAAAAATTTTTATTGCTAATACTCGAAGCAATGTTGGAGATAAGTTTAAGACCCAAAAGCAGCAAAAATTTCTTACAAAATTCATGGTATGACAAGCTTTTTGCAGTTGCGGCAAAACAGGAAAGTCATTTGATACATTCGGATCTATAAATACCAAAATATGCATAAAGGAATATTTGCAAAAAAGAAAAGAATATTTTTGGACCCATTTGGTATCATATCACTACGGTAAGAAGGCTGAAGTGGTACCAAATCTATAACATAGTTTTAGTACCAAGAGAGGTCAATTTTCAAAATTGTTCATAGCTTAGACCAGTAGAGAGATATTGAGCTCTTGTGAAAAGTGAATTCAAGAGCACAAAAAAGGTGTCCCAAAATACCGAAGATTTAAATAGAAGATGTGCACACTGTTCCAAAAAAGTGACTGAAGCAACTATCAAATCTCCAAAGAAAGGGTTTTCAAAAATGGTCCACAATTTTATAATTAGTGGTTAGAACCATAAAAATTATATATTTCTGTGATCTGTGCTAAATTATCAAATGATTAAAAAAATGATGAAAACTCTAAGATCAACCGTTTCCAAGTTATTGAATATTATGTATGTTAAGAATTTTTCGATCTCACTCCTTAGTATTTTTTATTTTACACTTAATACGAGTATAGGCAGCGTTACCGTTTGGCGACTTTAGTCGCCAAATGCCCCTTTTTCAACCACCTGGAGACTTTTTTGGCCCCTTTTTTAAATGGCGACTAAATGGCGACTTTTTAAAACTATGAGCTAAATGACGAAAATTAATTAATTTAAAAAAATAAATGAACTATTTTAATATTGTTTCACAGTATAGTAATATAAAGAACTGCGGAATATTTATATATGGACTGAAACTGTTAGTAACTAAAAATAATAAAGCTTATCATTAGCTATTTAAATCATTATATGCCGAATTTTTTTAGACTGGTTTGAGAAAATAAAAAACAGATACGATGAATACTTTTATCCTAATTTATATTTTTACATTCTTCATAGCAATTCCTAGGGGGACGTGTTTTTTTTAGTAAGTTATCAATAATAAAAAATAGTTTGTCCAACAGATTTTAGTCAATATTTTTAGATCCATACTTTCAGTCCTAAATTGGTTCGACGAGGATTTGAAAGATTTGAGTACGAGTAAAATCTTTGTACAAAAATACAGAAGTGTAATTACTTAATAAAAAAAAAATGAATTGTATTTCAGCTATTCTTATGAATTAATCATTAATTTTTAATAATAAAAATTGTTGTAAAATATTTATAAATAAATTATTTTGTTGCTAACAGAATTGGATTTAGTAGTTTTCTTAAAACATACCAGTTTTTGTTTTTTTGTTATCAAATTAACAAAATTTAAGGAGTTTTTTTAGTTTTTTAAGCAGTTGGCCCCTTTTTTTCAAAAAATCCCCTTTTTTGGCGACTTTTTATTTTGAAATCCCCTTTTTTGGACACTTTTTAAAAATTCTCAACGGTAACGCTGAGTATAGGTCCATAATTGGCCCCTTCCCGAATTTTTTTACACATGGTGTATTGTATCATATGGTTGGGCTTGACCAACTATATCTCTTTCTCTCGTTTTATTATAAAAAATGTTATTTTTGTTTAAGAAATTATATTAAAAATTTCCTGTAAATAGAAAATAATTTTTAAAAATATTTTATAAAGAGTAATTTTGAAAATCGAAAATAAATAATATTTGTAAAATTTCCTACAAAAAGAAAACTTATCGAAAATTTCATATAAATAAAAAAAATTTCAAGAAATAAAAGAACACTTTTTGAAAATTTCTCATAAAAAGAAAAGTTATCTAAAATTTCCTATTAAAAAAAAAATAAAAATAATAATTTTCCATAAATTTAAAATTCATCGATATTTTTCCATAAATTCCAAATTTATTGATATTTCCTATAAACAGAAAATTTTGAGATATTTTTCTATCAAAATATTTAAGAACAATTTTTTTTATATGAAATTTATCGAAGTTTTCATTTTTAAACTAAAAATTGTCAAAAAATTTTCTATAAATTAAAAAATTCCTAATTCTTGGAAAATTCTCCAAATCCCTCTCTATGAAAATTTGACCCTAAACAAAAATTTAAATCCCCAATTTGGGAACAAATACCCTCATCTGGCAAAAATAGTTTAAGCTGACTTTAACTTATCGAATAAACATATTGAGGAAATTTCGGAAAATGTTAAATACTTTATTCAAAAATAATAAAAAATTATTTTTTCTTTTAAATTTTAAACTGGATTATAACAGAATTTTAAAAAAAATAAATAAATAAAATTTCAAAAAGATTGGTTTAATTTTTATAAGATAAATTCTCCTAGTGCATTTAATTTTTCATGCGGAGTTCTTATGTTTAACATTTTACATGAGCAGCCATAACAAGTTAAAATCCTTTTGTTTTTACTGCATTTCTTTACATGTGACAATAATGTCAACATATATGACCTCATTATTTATATGACGTTGATGCGAATGATAGTGGAAAAATACAATAATTTTATTTTTAATTTATATTTTTATTATTGGCAATATATTATTATTGAAAGTTTAAACAGAAAAATAAAAAGATTGACATATTCTTATTATTTTTTTTTTTTTACTTTAAATAAAAACATATGTTTTATATTAATAAATAAAATGGACAACATTTAATGATAAATACTTCCATACTCTTAAAAGATTTCTCTTAATAATGTTCTCTTTATGTTTATTTAGATATTTTTACTGTTTCTCAAAATTTGTTTATCAGCACTATTTTGTTGGCAAATTATTTATTTTTATTGACCAATTTTTTATTTTTTTTTTTTTTTTCTATGTTATATTTAACAAACAAAATCTAAGTGTAACAGTATCTCAAATATTTATCTGAGATTGTTGAAATTGTAATAAAATCTTGTATTTAACTATTTGAAATGCAAACACTAATATTTTTCCCCTTTTATACTTTATGTGTAGAATGTTAAGTAGAAATTCTTAAGAAAACACAACAAAACATTCCTATCTTGTGATATAAATTGTAAAAATATTATTATAGTCTAGACCCATAATTTAATTGTTGCACGCTTATACAGTAAAAATTTTCACATACATTTTAACGCATACCTTAATATATTTTTATATACAAGCATTTGTTTGTATGTATTTAAACATGTGTCACAATTGTCATTGTACTTGTAGAAAGCAATAAAAATATGTAATAAACTGAAATTAAATATAAATACGCACAAATTCATATTAAAAATGTTAATCAAAATGCACAATCTAAATGTTGTTTGTTGGCATAAATTTAATTTGTTTTACCTTCTCTGCAGTTTAAGTATTTATTTTTCAATTTATAGCAAAATGTAGCCTTATACCACCAACACATACGCATGTGGGTAAATTTATAGTTGTGCTAGAAATACTAGCAATAGTTGTAAAGAAAATATGCTTAGCATTATTTTTTTTTAACTAATATATTAATTTTGATTAGGTGAGTTAAGATAGAATTATAAATATCACTCATATGACCCGTTAACCAAATATATTTTGAATTTATTTATGTGAAATACAGCTGATACTACACAGAGAAAACAGATTCGTTGTGGTAACCGAATTTGTTGCCAATCGAATTCGGTCGGTTGCACGTACTATCAAACAAATTAGTTGTAATATCCAATTATTTCGTTTACTAATACCATCTTATTGGTATCAATAAAAAATATATTTATTGTGATTATCTACAATTCAGCATGAAAGAGTACACACAACTGTTTAAAATAAGCAATTCGATGGGAACAACTAAAACATTCGTTGGTTGAACATAATTATTTTTATTCTTGTTTTTGTTTAAATATGTATGTATGTGTTGAATTACAAAAATACATTTTACTTAAATAATAAGTGCCACAAACATTTAACATTTCAGAATTCAGCATTTCTTTTCTGCTTACAATTTCCTTATACTACTGTGTTCTCTATTTTTGGACATAGGTGGTAGTTAATTTTGGGAATTCATAGATGAAGTCTGAAAGTAAAGGTTTATCAAGAGCACAATCTCTATACAAAATAATATCGATGCCAATAGCAACATACCTGGTACATTTTGGTTATTAAGTTATATATCCACAATATTTATTTCTGAAAATTTGTTAAAAGAAATAATAAATAAACAATACATACATATAGAACATGTATGTACTTATCCAAATACACCCAATCTTTCAAATCCGTGCATTTTTATTTCTTATTAATTTTTTTTTTCTAAAATTTAAAATAATTTGTTTCTATATTTTTTTAAGAAACGTCAGAAAATACAGTTTTATATTTTGTCAGTTGGAACAAACGAATTATTCTACGTTTGTAATCAATTATTGGCTTTATTAACTGATGTAAATAATGTTTCGATTATAATAAAAAATATTGAAACTAAAAACTGTTATGATAAATTTAATTTAGTTGTATTATACGATTGAACAAAATTAACTTCAACAGAAGCATATATCGTTTACAGTAATCAATTTTATTTTTGTTTATGAATATTATAAGTATTTTTATTATCACAATTTTCTGTCGTTTGGAAGCACTAAATTAATACATATTCTATTATCATAACCGAATTATATTGATTACCGGAACTGAAAATATAGTCAATATTTAAACTCACTCAATAAAAATAATAATTTATTAGCTAATATCAATATTTAGTGGAAATACATGAATTTAATTCGGTTGTTTCTCCCGAATTTCTTCAGATCACTTTTAACTAACCAAAATTGATTGCCATAATCAATATAATTATTGTAATCACATTTATTCTAATGTAATGATGTTTTTATATTCAGTAATATAAAAAAGCCTTTGCACAAAACAATTTTTAATTATTATAATGATTTTTTAATACATTTCATTGAATATTAATTTTTATAACCATTTTCCAACTAATCTTTATTCTGTGTGTAGTAATTTCAAATAACATTCATATTTGAAAAACTGATATATGGGGAAAAAAATTTAAATTTTTCTTTATTGCATGCAAGCCATGTAATTTTTCGAATTTACATTCTACTTTTGTAATTATAATCTTTCTCCATTTGTAGCAATGTACATGCATACATCCACCTTCAGTGTAATTTCAACACACAGATGTTAAAAAATCTTTTAAAATTATAGCAAAAAGCAATTGTACAATAGTTTAGTTTTTCTGGAATTTAAGATGAATAGAAATTAAATTTGTTATAACTAAAAAATAAGCTAAAACTAATTTCGTTGTGAAGAACTTTTAATGCTATTTAATGCCATGACTTATTTATCTCAAAATTTGTTTTATAATGAATAGAAGCATAAACGACCCAGCAAAAATTTCTTGGCTTTTGGTAATGACTACTACTTACTAGACTCATTACTTGGTAATAAGTTGTCATTGTTTTTCTAATTTCTTTGTTTAGTGAAATAATTAGTTACCAGTAAATGTAAAGTCCATTTAGTTCTGCAATGGCGCAGTTTGCTAAGGCGCCTGCTTAGCACTCAAAAGGTTGTCGGTTCAACCTCCAACTATACCCTTATTTTTTTAGGAAATTATTTATATTTCTATTGATATGTTAAAACTATTAATAACGCACACAAATTACATATATTAATGGCATAGTCAGTAAGACAGTAGTGTTTGAAACATCTACGAAAGTTTTTGCCTTTGTTCAAATCTCAGTTAAGCCAACTTTTTTTTTATTTTAGCAATTTTGTAGTATTTGTAGTTTTGTAGTATTTGATTAACTGTTTACTTTATTGTTTAAAATAAGTATTCTAGTAATGGGGACCTATGAATTCGTTTACATCACCATATAAAGGTAATGACTTTTCCCCCGAATTATAAGTAGTTACCTCATTTTGACAATGTAATATGTTGTTTTTAAATTTTGATTTTGTAAAGGTTGTTTCATATTCAAGTTTTAAATTTAGAAGAAAAATTAATTATTTATTCGATTTTAAAAAATTAACATTTTCTGATTGTCCTCAGGGCTGTCACATGTGGCGATTTTTCACCAAACGTGGTGATTTTTAATTGCTCTTTGCGATTGAATTTTCCGTTTTGCGAAATGGTAAATATAAATAGTAAAACTATTACTAAAAGACCACATTCTGCTAGTGTCTAATTATAGTCCACAAACTCAGCTTTGGTACCGCCAAACAGAGACAACAAGGTAATTTAGAATTATATACTTGATTTCGGCTTACGACACTATGTAACCACATCTTTAACAAATTTCACCTAGTGCAAGGTGGGGGCCATGTTTAGGTTTCAACGAAACCGAAATGGATAAGATACCACATTCTGCTGGTGTCTAATTATAGTCCATAAACTCTGCTTTGGTACCGCCAAACAGAGACAACAAGGCAATTTACGATTACAAAGTTGTTTAATTCATTTTTATTCTAACTTGAAATTCAACATACATTTTCAGAAATACTTTTAAATTATCAAATTTAATAGCACGAGTTTGTAAAAGTCCGGGGATCATACACAGCAACTTTTCCTGCTGCAATTCAGAAAAGGAATGGGAATACTAAACATTTACATTCACTTTACCTGTCTCGTCTACGAACTCAGAAAGAAAAGAAAAATTGCTATTTATAAAGCCCGACTAATAAAATAAAGATCCTTAATTTATAAATATCTTCAATAAATGTTTGACAATTTGTTTTCCATCTTCTTTCAAATATGAATAATGAAAAGAAAACGTTTATGAATAAATGAATTCTTTCGAACAATTTATAAGTTTAACAGGATAATTACATAATTTTGAAATTATTGAGCTATGTATGTCAGAAAAGTGTATTGAAATTAATATATTTTTTTATTCAATTATTATTAGCTACACCAATGAACATTGACTTTGTTGATGCTGAATTTAAATTATAAAATTGTATAAAATTTGAAGCACTATTTTTAGTATTTCTTAAAAAATAATATATAAAATTGAATTTTGGCGATTTCTGATTAACAATTTGGCGACAGAAGCTCAAAAAATCTGACAACCCTGATTGTCCTCCTCAAAAGCTCTGTTATGTTTTCGGTTTTTTTTTTTATAGTACTGAGTCCTTACCCTTTTTAATCTTGTGTTTATTTTTTATACAGATTTAAGTATTCTTTAGATATTTTTAGTGAATTGCTCTTCTTTAGTACATAGAAACAAAATGAGAAGAAATATTAGTGTAGATGTTATTGTGTTTTCCAATCATAGAAATGAATCTTTTCTCATGGCACACATTTGCGTTTATTTCTCAGTTGAAGTAATTTTATATGCATAAAATGCTATTTCTAATTGTACCAAAAGTGTACTAGAAAATTTTAATTTTTTTAAACGATATTTATAAGATACATTTCCCATAACATCTGTGATATGAAATTTACTACCAGGATATTGTAAAAAGTCCTCCTGTATGTACCTTTTGGAATTTTTTGTGACTTCGTGAGTATACCGGACTTTTTTTAATTTCTCTAAAAATACAAAGCAATTTCAAGAATAAGTTACATTCCATTAGTGTTTATAAACCGGTTAACCGAAAAACCGGGTTTTTCTTCAAATTTCGGTTATTTGCGAACCGGTTAATTTGAAATATTCAATTTCGGTTAATCGGTTTATCCGGTTTCTTCGTGTCGGTTAACCGGTTTAAAAAATTTACCAAAAATATCACTAATTTCCTCTTTTTGTTACTTTTTTTCTGAATTTAAAATATAAGAAAATTGTTTAAAACAACTGAAAAAGGTTGCTGTAAGATTTTATATATGATAATAGGAAAAAAAAGAAAGACTTTAAAAGTAGAACTAAATAAGTGCAGAAAATGTACTTTTAAATAATTAATAATTCTTCTAAACATTAAAAACATCTCTTTCAAGCCAAAAAAAAAAAAAAATAATAATAATAATATTTTTTTTTTTTTTTTTTTCAGTTTTATGCAGATATTATTATTAATTACACTTTTTATAAAAATTATATAAACATTTCTTTAAGAGAAAAACTTCAAAAGTGGTGAATATAAATCATAATATGAAGTACATTATTCTAGGTCTGAAGCTTCCTTTTTAAATTAGAAAAATTTTTAAAAAAAAAAAACTTATATTAAAATTACTTTATAGAATAATTTTAAATCACTATAAAGCTACAAAAGCTGTGCTAAAAGATTCCAAAAAAATTGCTTTTATAAATTATATAAAAACTAGTCTAAAAACTGAAAAAGTAAATATGTCGCTATTTATAAAGAACAGTGTTTATTATTTGGTTCATGGTTTTTTTATAACCAAAAATATTTTTATTTAGCTTCAAATTAGATCAATTATTAAAATGTCGGTTAACCGGTTTAACCGGTTTTTGAGTAGACGGTTAACCGAAAAACCGGTTTTTTAATTTTACCCAATTTTCGGTTAACCGTCAAACCGGTTTTTTGAAAAGTCGGTTTTTTATAAACACTACATTCCATCCAGAAATGAAATATTTTCTCCGAAAATTCACATTATTTGTTTGTGATATTATACTCAGTGAATCAACTTTTTCTGTAGTTATTAGAAATTCTTCCTATGATCATGAACCATTTGTATTTTGTATGACTAAAAAAATTTGAATTTCCCAATTCATCTGCAATTGTTTTATATGATCGCATGTATTCTGATTATAAATTTAAATATTTTAAATGGTACTTTTTCTATGAAACTGGTTAATTTTTTCAAAATCGAATCTATTTTTCAAATTTTAAAATTTTGCGAAATTTATCTTCCTCTTGAAAGTTATCATTATTACGAAAAACCCCTATCTAGCTATGTCCGTCTGTCTGTAGAAATCATAATACAACTCGGATATATCAGGTTTGTTTGGTATTAAAATTGGACGAAATCGGATAATAAAAGTTATGGGCCAAATATTAGAAACACATGGTGTCCGTTGTAACTTCAGTTCATATATTTCTGTTGATATCTTTTTAACAAAACCATTTGCGACAACAAAATTTTGTACAGATATTAAGAGGATTGATGTCAACTTGGAAAACAAAAATGGGTGTGGTCCGTCCATTCTTTCTAAAGATTTTTAATATTGATACTATTTATAACCTACACCACCATAGGTTGGGAGGGTATTATGCGTTTGTGCTGATGTTTGTAACACCCAAAAATATTGGTCTAAGACCCACCTTAATTTATACCAATCGGCTTAGAATCACTTTCTGAGTCGATTTAACGATGTCCGTCCGTCCGTCTGCCCGTCTGTCCGTCCATGTAAACCTTGTAATCAAACTACAGGTCGCAATTTTGAACCAAAATTAATGAAATTTGGTACACAGGTTTCTCTTGGCCCAGGGACGAAGCCTATTTAAATTGGTTATGATCGGTCTATTATTTCACCTAGCCCCCATACAAATGTCCTCCCGGAAAAGGGTTTAACGATTATATATCCCTTAAATACAGCAATATATTAATGAAATTTGGCACATATAAGTTTCATATAAGTCTAAATAAGTGTGTTGATTTTTAAAAAGATCGGTCCATAATTACCCATAGCTACCATATAAACCCCTTTTCAGAAAATCACTTTAACGACCATAAATCCTATTTAAATGTCAGTATCAAGTTAATATTCGACACAAATAAGTTTTATATGAACATAAATGATAGTGCCAAATTTTACAAAGATCGGTCCATAATTTACTATAGCTCTCATATTAGGCCCTCTTCCGGGAATCACCCAAAAGTGAATAAATTCATATAAATGTAAGCAAAAACGTAAAATTCAGTATTCGTATGTTTTTTTACATTTATGAGTATCGGTCCATATTTGTCTAATAAAATACCCCTCCCCGAATTATAATGTACATAATGGTGTAGGGTATCATATGGTCGGGCTTGACCGACTATATCTTTTTCTCTCGTTTATTATATAAAAATTTCGAAAATTAGAATTAAATTGAAAAAAAAAAAAATTTTAAAGACTCTTGAAAATATCTCTCATATAATGCAATTGTTGACATTTATTTTAGTTAACATAACGCTAAATGTGGCATGAAAATTAAAGAGGGAAAAATTGTTTAAAAATCCTCCACGGTTGTGGTCACATTGCTTATTTACGCTATCGACATTTTGATACCGTTCGTTAATAAATTGAATAGTAAACATAATGCTTAATGCAGATTTTGATACTGAAAAGGTTTCAATTACACTGAATTATATCGTTTTCAACTCGTATGTGGTCGATTTTTCTCTAGGTGCAAGAGTCGTTTATTAAATAGACACTTTTTACTCCTGGATATTATTTAATTTGTGCTATTTTTACACCCACAACTAAATCAACGACAACACATGTGAATGTGTGCTGCCTAAACATTTTTTTATGAGTATCTATGAATGTGTTTCTGTGCCGCCAAAAATTATGTACGGCAAACGCAACATAATGAAATTTATTTAATATTTATTTATAAACATTAAGGTCATAGCCCCGTTATTAGAAATGCCAAATAATTTGCCCTTTAGTGGCTATACATGTGTGTATGTCTGTGACTGTGAACATTTATTTCTATATAAAGTCATAAATATTTAAATACATTTATTAAATGTTTCTGAACTACAATGGTGGAATGTGTGTTTGTTGTTATATTTCTTTTTCTGGGCACAAATATTAAATAAATAAAAAAATTATCCGCATTGAAAAGTAAATGATAAAAATGCTGAAAATAAAAAATACAGTATAATAAAAAGGGAATAAAACTAAAATATTTCACTATTATTTTACTAAAATATGAGTAACAAACAAATGTGCAGTGACTGGCTCCAAAAATAACTAAACAGCTGCATACATATACACAAATATTCCAAAAAGGGCAGTTTTAAAAGTTACTGCAATTTCTAAGATCAAGTTCCATGGAAAGAAAATTTTTGAGCTGAAATAATATTTTGAGGCAAATTGGAAGAAAGATGACAAATTAATTTAAGAGTTACGTAATTTTTAATATTTTTTTGGCCTGTGGTCGTATATGGAAATAAATACATAGATATTTTTTACAATTCCGTATAAAGTCTTGCAAATGTTTCACTATCATTTTATTTGTTACTTATTTTAAGGAATTTCATACAAACACACATGAAAACATTTTGTGTTAAACACAAAATCACTTACCCATACTTTTTACCAAAAAATAAATTTCTCTATGTCAGCCACTTCTTTAGTTTCTGTTACTTTTTATGCTTTTTCGTGCCTAATATATGGCAAAATAAAGATTTATTGCATTTGTTTGTGTATGTTCCGTTTCATAGTTCACAAAATTTTGAAAAAAAAAAAAAAAAAAAAAAATTTAGAGCCAACATATTGGCGTCAACTTCCTATTGGAAAATTATTTGAAATTGTCACAAGTTCATTGAAGCACATAAGTGAAAATACCAATGTGTGATTGTTAAAATGTTAGCGTATAGCGTTTGTGTATTTCTTTGTAAAAAATACATCAGTTGCTAAAGTTGTTAAAGAAGAAACTTTTCACCAAAAAATTCAAAAGTTTTGTTTTTTCAATTTACCCCCTCCCCCCCCATCTTTTTGTTAACAGTTAAATACTTTTATTGCTGGAAATTAACTTTTTTTATAAACCTACTTGTCTATGGTATATAGATGTGTGTGTATGTGTATTTCTTATAGTTGAATGTTGGTGTATTTAAATTGAAATTTTTCTTTGGAAAAACTTTGTCTTTATCAAAACGATGTAAGTGAATTATTTGAAATTCAATAAGTAAAGTTTTGCAAAAAATAAATGCTCAAGGGTATGACTTTTAAAATGAGGGGGAATAAGGGAAACAGAAAAGGGTTTGATATAAATCATTTGATTTTATCTTGAACTTATGCACATATTATTAAAAGTATACAAATATGATTATATTGATTGAGTATTAGTTAGGTATATTATATATTAAATCAATAAGAAGTTTAGTACATTAGCATATATATATTTCTCGCATATGCATAAGTATGTGTGTATATTATAAGCAGCATAATGTAGCAATTTAAAATTACTTTATTTTATACCGTTAATGTTGTATATAATATAACTTGGAATAAATAAACTGAATTTACATATGTCTAAAAAATATGTTATACAGTTTTTTACGAGTAATGGATATGTGTTTTTAAGTTTTCTGTATCAATTTCTTGATACTTTTTAGCTGATTGCCATTTTATTATATTTTTACTACCATACAAAGAAAATTTGTGTGGAGCTAGAAAAGATAATACTAAATTATATATTATTTAGTAGAGATTATTATAAAATGATATGGTGATCATATTATGTCCGTCCTGCTGTCTTTCCGAAAAATTAAGCTTTAACCCCAAATAGTGTTCTATTAACAATTATAGTATTTAAACTAAATAAAGAAATAATTATGTATATTTAAACTTATGTAATCAATTATCAATAAATTTTAAATTTAAAAAGAGTTTGCCAAATAATTTGCAAATGCATTTTGCTTATTTTATCAAATATTATGAAAAATATTCTAAAATTTTTGTAATTTGCTATTAAAGATGTAGATTAAGATAATAGCAAAAAAATTTCCACAGCACAGTGTTCCATTTAAAAAATAAAATGGAAATAAATATGGAATATCCGAACGTATGATCCGATTTCAATGAAATTTTACACAGTGATAGTAAAAGTGTAGGCAAGTTTAAGTTTTGAGTTTGGATCATATAGACCTACTGGGGGCGGATCCACATGTTCTTAAAATTTGACACCTCGGTACGAACATTTTTAAAAACAATCCTGATTCGTTATATCTGAATGGACGGATTTTACTGGAAGAGATCTACAAAAAACATTGTCGTGTGCATATCTTATCTCTTATTTTTTTTTTTTTTGTTTACGAGATATTCGGCTTCAAAGATAAAAATGTTTATATTTTGATCTACTTTGGCGAAGGTTTTTCATTATAGCGGGTCCAAACTTCACCCGAATTTCTGGAAATATTTTTCATTTTATTATCAATAAATATCAAAAAAAAAAAAAAAAAAAAATAAAAATCTCAGGAATGAAATTTTAACCAATTTTTTTTTTTTCACACAATTTTCTATAGAGTTTCTATGCGCTAAAAACATCAGCACAAACCCAAACATCTAAGGTGGTGTAGGGTATTACTATAATTACTTGTTTGGGTTATCTCTTTTATATTAAAATATATTTTTAGGTTGAAGTAAATTCGACCTCATTTTCCTCCTCGTTTTTTTAACTTTTTTAAACTTAGCGGGTTTAAGTTTTAATAAAAAAACTTAACGCAAATGTGCGAAACAAAACCGGAGGCTCTTTGGGCAACAGTTTTCTCACAAGCCCTATTCAAATTTTGTCAATTTTCAAGAATTTTTTTTAATTTATTTGTAAAATTCTCATAACGCAAAACTGGAATCAATAAAAAAATACGTCAGTTATCATTTCATAACTACAAGATGAAGATTTCAATGAAAAAGGTCAACGTTTGAAATACATTTTCCTCTGATTAAAATTTCGTATATTTTAATGAGTGATTCGATATCAAAACGGACTTAACATCTCGATGGCTATGAAATTCACTACAGATATTAGCAATTGGAAGTTTTCCTCAAATCACAAAATTTTAGACTCATGTCCTTAATATGACGGTTTAAAAAACGAAGAAAAAGCTTAAAAGTTTACAAAAGTGTACTTGTTTAATTGTTAATAACTTCAAAGATATTACCTTTATAACGATATTTTACATCGAAAGTTCAAAGGTCAAAATTATACAAATCAAATCATTGTATCTCAAAAAAAAGTGTTTTTTTTTTTTTTTTTTTTTTAATTCTGAAAAAAATATGTAATGTTGACGTAAATCTTCTTCCTATATACGTTAAATTTAGTTTAGAAGTTATGGACCAAAGTAAAATCTATTTACTTACAACTTCTGAACTATACACAATAAAACTTTAGTTTTAGTATCATTTTAAATATGAAAAGAACGTTATCAAAATAATATGTATATAATAAGTTGATTTATTTCGAAATTTCGAAGTTCAAAATTAGACTAATAAAAATCAATCAAATCTTTATATCCAAGTATTTTTAAAATTCTTTAAAAATTATATAAAGTTAACACAACTCTTCTTTTTTTTTAAATACCATTTTTTGAGCTTTGATCTTTATATCATCGATTTTGACCTTTGATTTTTCGAACCAAATATAAAAATATTGGAAAAATATTCAAATTTGATTGCAATCCAAATATTAACATTATTTCTAAAAAAAAATGCCTTATAACTTTAAGTTTTTTGGGTCATGATCTAAAGAAGTTTGACTGAATCTAATTTGTGTTTACTTATAATAATTTTCCATGTTCTTACAAGTTAAGAAATACCAAATATTTATTTATACAGAACAGACATTTCGAAATTCAATAATTATTTCTATTTCATTTCAGTAATAGCACACTGTGCATCTCTCCAACTTGTTTATATTATAAATAAAAGAAATATTTCTACTAGCATAAGGTTTTCTGATTTTAACCAAAATTATTTTTACTAATAAAATAGTATTTTATTAGTTTTATAAAAAAAATCATAAAAGTATTTCATGTTCATAGACTTTTTTGTTTTTAATTTTTTTTAAAAACATAAATATAAATAAACATGAGTACATATGTTTGCAATTTGTTCTATCATAAAAATTATATTTAAATCATTTCACATGAGACTCAAATAATAATAAAAATATGTGCAGACTAGTAGACTGACTAAAATACAGACATAAAGAAACAGCAGGCAAAATTCTATATAAAAAAAAAATATACCAAAGGAAATAATATTATTTTTGTTTATTAAATATTTTTAACATAAAATCTAAAAAACATAAATGAAGGTACATATAAAATATTTTTTATTACTTATATTTTTTTCATATATTTTGTTACAATTGTTTGTGTTTATTTGCTTACTTTTATTGATGCATATAATTATAAAATTCTTATAATTTATTGTATGCGTTGGTATACTCATAATAAGCTCTATCTACATTATTTTAGTATTTGAAATTTATGTTTAGATTGTAATTGTACATATTTGTATATGTATATGTGTACGTATATGTTAGTGTGTTGATGGTTTTCAAATAATTATATGTGTGTTTATGAAACAACCATAAATTATTCATAATTGTAATGGTAAAATATTTAATTTTATTTTAGAAAATTGTATTAAGTAAAAACTTTATAATAAAAACATAAGATTTTTATGTGAGTTATTGAGAACAATTTGAAAATTATATATATGTGTGTGTTAATTTTAAGGAAACATGTGCTGTTTTACACTATTTCCAATTAGTTATTTTGCGCTATATAAAAATGTTCTTAATTTATGGAATGGTGGAAAAAAATGTGTTACGTATGAGTAATAAGTTATACAGATACATGCATACATGTATATTACTTATACGCCTTATTGACAGATATAATTTTAAATGTGTGAACAAATTAAAATAGCTTAATGGATTTATTGAACCAAATAGTTGATATCATTTTGATTTCTAAATAAAAGTGATTTTATATTATGATATTTAGTAATACTTAATTTAATTTTTTACAATAATAGAAAATGTATTGAACACATAAATTTGGATTTATTACTAAAAAAATATTTAAATATCTAAAATATCAATGATATTTTAAGTTTAAAACTTTTCTAAAAGGAAAGGAAATAGTTTATTGGAAAACAAAAGTTTTTACACACATATCATATTATGTATCAATTCCCTATGTTGCACTCTATACATATATCTATGCCCTCTCTTAGAGGCGAAAAAAAACTTTCAACTACTTAAATTACTGTTTTTAAATTTGAGCAAATAATAAAGTGCACGCACATATTTATAAATAAAAGAAAAAAAGTGAAACATGAAGCATCCATTAGTCATGTGAAGGTTTTTCCAAGTACTTTTTATAGAATTTTTTGTTAATAAACTTAGTTGTCTACATTTTTGTAACACGTTCCAATTAGTAGCGCATTTTTTTTTTATTTAAAAATAATCATCATTAACTCACAGTGATTGTAGCTGTGAAAGTAATAAAGGGAGGATGTGGTACAATAGATACATTTATAAAGTAATAGGCAGATTAAAGTACTTTTTTGAGGATTCATATATAATGGGAAAAAGGTTTAATTTTTTTCAAAATGTGGTAATATTTATTCACTTACAAAATTTGTTTTTTATGCTGGGATGTAATATTTTTTTTAAAGTTTTTAAAATAAATTCTAATGAAAACGCTTGTAAAGCAAACCCGGAGGAGCCAAGCTTTTCCGGATAAAGCTTGTGGGATAAGGCTTCCCACAAGCCCTATCTAAACTTTTTCAATTTTGAAATTTTTTCATTTATTTATTTTTTTCTAATGCTCAAATTGCAAAACAGAAATCAATATAAAATATATTTTATTAAATACCTACATATGTAAGGTAAATACTCAAAAAGTATTTTCTGACAGACGCCCCTTATAACAACACAGTGGTGATTTCAATGAAAGAAGTAAATTTTTTAACCATGTTTTTCCTATATTGAGATTTTGATAATTTGGCATATAAAATTGGGAGTTTTTCCATTTCTTTGATTTAAGTCTTCACATAAGCTTATCTATATTATGTTAAAATCTCAGTAAGATATCTTTATTCGTTTAAATTTTATTTAAATTTAAATATTAACATTATTTAAAAAAAAGCGCTTCAAGTCTAATTTAACGTTTTTCTGATCATGGTCCAAAGAAATTTGACCTATAACCGCGTGACTTCCAGGATTCTGTACTCCTCCCAATTAATTCAACAACACTTCATTCCTTACCATGTACAATTTTACTGACATAGTTTCAACGGTTCACAATTAAAAAATTATAAAAAAAAGCATTTTGGAATCACTGTTAAACATTCGAAAAAAAAAAAAAAAAAAAACTATCTAATCTGAATTGTTTTCAATTCACGTTTACATCATAATTTAATATGCTGATTTGTTTAAAATTGTATTAAAATGAGGCATATCTAACCAAAATCGAATCATAAATATCGACTTTACTTAGAGTTAATTGACAGATTCTCATTATGGTTTTTAAAATGGAAATTTTTGTTCTGGAAGCCTCTAGTTATAAGTATAAATATAATTAATCTTTTGGTTCTATAAGACTTCTCGCTGGGATATTACATCAGATCCTTGGAGTCCGTGAAGCAAGCTCCGGTCTTTAGCTGCAGTTTTATTTTCTTAATAGATACTGATTAAATAATAAAAAATATATATATTAACAATTATTTTAACTTATAAAGTGTGGTCCAACCATAAGACATGATGTTAATTGTGAGTCACACCTTAACGTCAAGTTTTTTGCCCAACTTAATTTGACATTTGTTTGTTTCAGTATTTGACAAATCCAACCGTGGAGAGGTACACAATTGAGCTGCGTTTTAAGATTTTAAAGTATTTTACAAAAATGGGCGTTCAAATCAATATGCACTTCGTGGAACTCATGATTTTTTTGGTCAGCATAATCGACAAAATGTGTTCACAGTCGGGAAAATTGTGCGAAAATTTCAGCAAACCGAGTCTGTAGGAAATGTAAAAACACCTGTGCATACTCGCCCAATTCGTTCTGCGGAAAATAATAATGTTATTCGCAATAGTGTGGCAAAAGGTCGTCCAAGCAGTTACCGTGAATGATGTTTGCTATCGCGAAATGATAATGGACTTTTTGTGGCCAGAAATTGAGGATATGGAACTGAACGATACGTGGTTCCAACAGGACGGTGCTACTTACCATTCAGCCAATGAAACTTTTGAGAAATTCAATGGCCGTGTTATCTCACGTCGAACCTCAATTATATCTCAGAGTCATTGAAAATATGGACAATCGAATAGAGGTATGCCACGAAAGCCGTGGCGACCATTTGGCCGATATTTTATTTCACACATTTTCATAGATCATTCTTTCATAATAAAAAATATTAAGATAATTCTCTGAAAACCACCCTTTAAGCAAAATCTTTTGTGTTCGACTTTGTCGTATTCTTTACTGAATTTTGCTTAAAAAATCTATTCTTCGGAAACAAAATTTGATTTTTTTGTTCATAATTTAACAATAAATGAAATGACTTTTACAATTTCAAATAGCAAAATGTTGAGAAGCTATTCGATATTTTGATGTAAGGACTTCACAAAAACAATGTTAAAGACAAATTTGAACATTCACTTACATCTAGAGATGTAGAGATTTTCTCTTTATATTAATTATAAACATTTTCCAGCTCACTTAAGTTCCTAGACAATTTTTTTATAAATATGTTTGATATTTTTTCCGATAACACTGGTCAACAAAAAAAATTCTTCTCCATAGACGAATAGTTGGACTTGATGTATTTTGATGAGCTTAATACGAATCTGCTTTCAGTTTTTTTCATCACGTCTGGATTTTTATTTTTTTTAGGCGTGTGTATTATTTCGCCCATAGTAAGACCATTACTCTAGTATATTTCCTCATAACTCAATAACGGTGTGTATGATTGATCAAAGTGATACACCATAAGATGAGGACTAAAAATATCTTCAAATCTCCCACACTTCATATTTTTATGTGCTCAATAGTTTCGGAGTTATTTTGAAATAAGTGTCCGAAAAAAAATCATTTTCGTGCAAATTTTTTGATTTTTTTTGTTACTAATTTTTTTTTTAATAAATGAAAAAATCTAAAATGTTACAGTTTATCATCTTTATCTTAAAGCTGGTAATGCTGCGAATAAAATAAGTTATGTATCTTCAAAATTGATGCACAAATATTGACTTTATTCACAGTTAAGTAAAAATACAAATGTTACATACAATTGAGTAGAAATACAGTGGTGGCCAAAAAAAAAAAAAAAAAATTATTTTTTTCCTGAAACAAAAATAGGTGGACTAGGTGGATTCTGACGAGTTAATCAAGAATCTGCATTCGCTTTTTTTCTATCACGTATTGATTTTTTTTTTATGATCGTGACTAATACCTTAACTTTATTCAGCGGATACACTCCAAAATTCGAGAATGGTTTGTCAAACTTAGACTATAACTCAAGAACCATTTACACGATTTTGATAAATGATACACCAAAAGACGCATACAAAAATTGTCTTCAAGATGCGTCAACAATATTCTTCATTAGCTCAAGAATTTTAGAGTTATGGATCAAAATTTTCACAACTTTTCAAAAAAATAAATTTAAAAATTTTTGGTACTAATTTCCGAATAATTAAGGAAATATTAACTGGACAAATAATTATGTAAATTCAGCTCAAAGACAATTTTGGTCACTATATACTAAAGTTCAATTTATCTTAATTGGACAAACCGTTCTCGAGTTATACAAGTGTGACTGCCTAAAGGGGTGGTCGTAGTAGTCATGCCCATAAAAAAAATCAATGCGTGATAGAAAAAAAGTAAAAGCTGATTCTTATTAAGCACGTTGAATTCCATCTAATCCACCTATTTTTTTTATTTAAGACGAAACAAAAAAAAAAAAAAAAAAAAAAAAAATATTTTACCCACAATTGTATTTCCACTTAGCTATAGGTATGTATGTGTAGCCAGACTTAACTGTGAATCCAATCAAAATTTGTGCATCAATTTTAACTATTGAGCGGATAAAAATTTGACAGTAAAGCAACTTTAAGCCAATGCTATTCCACATATTGGGGTGTATTATTTATATAAATCGTGCACACCGTTCTCGAGTTATAGAGAAATATACTCGAGTAATCGGTTTATTTAGGGTACAATATTAGACACGCCCATAAAAAAAAAATCCCGATCTGATGGAAAAAAAACTGAGAAAAGATTCTAGTTTAGCATACGGAAGTCCATCTAGTCTACATATTTTTATTTTTTTTTTTTTTGAAGGAGCTCAAAAAAAATTTTTTTTTTTTTTTATTGACCAGTGTAATAAATTAAAATTATGTGTTTGAACGAATTTCGTTTAATTTGAATTTTAAGAAAAATATTTACTCTATTGCAACACAATTTTGCATCTAGTTACTGAGAATAGGGCGCTGCGAACTGTAGACCCAAAAAAAATGGCCCCAAAACACTAAACGAAAAATGACCAATTTTCATTACTTTCATTGCAGTGTTTTTTTTTTTTTTCCTAAAAAATTGGTTGAAAACACAAAAGATTTTTTAAGCACCAGTTTCAGCACTTTTGAACCTCTACCTAATTACACATTTACTTTCAATTAAGTACTTTTTTATTTTTATTACTATTTTCTTTTACCATCACTGCTATTTACACACATATATATATACGTATGTATTTAAAAACATGCGTGTACTATATTTTATGCAATTTATGTCTGTATACATAAGAACATTGCATACACATACATCCATAGTTTGATAGTGTGATTATCAAAAGGGAAGGTTTTATATTATTTTCTCTATATATGTATGTTGACCTAGTTTTCAATTTTATATTCAATGTTTATTATAAATATGAATAAATGAATGTCTTACATTTTCAAACATTGAAACACAACATTCTTATGTACTTGTATTTAGATAATATATGATTTTATAAGATTTTCAGATTATAAAGTTGCCTTGTCTACATTTTCATTGCCTGACCCTCTTTCGACATCCTTCGACATAAACATACATGTATGTCTTAACATACTTTTCGCCTGAATTACAAGGAAAAATAAATAGAATGTTTTTATTTTAAGAAATTTTTCTAACTACATCCTGTCATAACTGAAATGTATGTTTATCTAGAACTTCTTTGTTTTTTTCTTAATTTATTAATATATATGTATTTTGAAATGAAACCTAAGTTATATTTATTCTAGGAATCAATTGTAAAAATTAGTAGTTTCAAGAATATTGCTATTATCTTTTTATGAAATGTATGTAATCGAGGTAGTTATTTGTTATATGATAAATCATAAGCAATATGTTTTTAAAGTATGGAAAGGGAGCTTAAGTTTAAAAAATAATATATATTTTATATAAAAATATCAAAGAATTATCTAAAATATTTTAAATTTACCACTGAGAAAATTTTGATCAAATAACTTCTCATTTCTCTTTTATAATCTTTAAAAATTTTCTCTTAATTTTAAATTCTATAACTTTAGTATTTCATTTCTATATCTTATGTTTTTGCCTTAAATTGTGGCAACAATAAGACATTGTATTTGTGCCACTGAATAAATAACTAAATAACTGTATCACTGAATAAATATATGTATAAACGAAAGCACAAGTAATGAATAAATTGAATGTATATAGAAAAAAATATTTGTCGCGACGCTTTTGGTTTATATCAGGCGTAATCAATGACTTTCTTATGGAATTGTGTGTGTGTGTGTGTGTGCCAACATTTATTACTTTTTTCAATTTAAATTTTTATTTTTAATTCAGTCATGAATATAAAATTTAATGAAGCAAATCACCGGTTGAGTAAATGAAATAATAAAAAAAATAAACCAATATATATATTTATATAAAATAAAAATACAACTGTAGAGAAATGAAGAAAAAAAATCTAAATTGTGAATATTTATAGAAATAGAAAATAAAATGTGTTAAACACATGGCAACGAAAATGAATTATAAAATATTGATTAAAGAATTTATTTTATTATTTTTAAAATATCAATTCATCTTGTTAATATGAATACAAAAAATATTGATATTTTTAATTTTATTTTTTTTTGTCCTAAGGAATTAATTTTCTTCTTTTATCTTGGGTTTTATTTTTAGTCTTATCATTATCCTGTCATTTTAAATTATCTTTATTTATTTGTTTGTTTTTCTTAAGATCCTAATTAAGTACATAGACAGTTTACTTTAACACAAAAGTTAGTTGACATGAATTTCATTAGACTCAATATATTTATATTATGTTCACCATGTTAGAAATGAAATATCTATTAATTAATTAAATTAATCATTTAACTTAATTGATTTATTTTCTGTAAAACCCTACTTATGTGAATGCATATGAAAATATTTAATCAAGTGTTTTGATTGATTTTAATTATAAGTATGTAACATGCGTATGTGTAACAAGTGTATAAATTTGTAATTGAAAATAATATTATTCCCAAGAACTTTGCGGATGTTGAAGTTTGATAAAATATTTAATGCCAAAATAAAAATACAAAATATATACATAATTAAATATTTATTACTAAATAAATTTTAGCAAACTTTCTAAAGCTGACTTGTGGCTTTTAAAACTTTTAAAGAGGAAGATTAAAATTAAAAAACATTATAAAACTAAATTCTTAAGGTGGTTTTATACTATAATACTTGGTATTAATATCAGAGTTTCATTTTCTATAATATATATCAAAAAATGTATTATGAAAAGTATTAAGGAGTGAGATCGAAAAATTCTTAACACACATTTTGCCTCATAACTTTTTTGGGAATCAATATTCAAATTTTTTTTTAATCTAGTTATCATGGAAAAATACTTCAATTATTATTTTTAATAACCACCATGTTAATTTGTCCTTATTTTCATCAAAATAAGTGACGAAAAAGATTTACGTCCTACAAGTTATTAAAAAATTTCAAAAAATCCAAATAGAAATAATTGGCCACAGAATTAAATGTCGTCCGTAAAACCGTTTCTAATGTTATTAAACAGTATCAGGAGAATTTGACTATTGATGTGAAATCTAGTTCGGTAAGAAAAAAGGATCACATGATATTGGGAAGACCAGAAAATTGAAGGCATGTTGAAAGGAACTCCAAACACATTTGGTAGAAGATCAGCTCAGTTTTCTCAGTGCTTCGACTATTTGGTGCGAAAATTTAAAGCTAATGGGAAAGTTGATAACATATAAAGTTCAAAAAATTCCAAACTGGAATTCTGCAAAAAAAAATTACAAACCAAAAATAGGACTCGGAATTTAAAACCAAATTTCATACAAAAATACTCAAGCTGTATAATTGACGAAGAAACATAGGTGCTGGCAGAATCTTCGCAGCTTGTGTCTCAAAAATTTTTATTGCTAATGCTCGAAGCAATGTTGGAGATATATTTAAGACCCAAAAGCAGCAAAAATTTCTTACAAAATTCATGGTATGACTAGCTTTTTGAAGTTGCGGCAAAACAGGAAAGTCATTTGATACATTCGGATCTATAAATACCAAAATATGCATAAAGGAATATTTGCAAAACAGACTTCTTTTTTTTCCTAAGAAAGCACAACGTGTCCACATATTTTTGGACCCATTTGGTATCATGTCACTATGGTAAGAAAGCTCTGGTGTGGTACCAAATCAATAACATAGTTTTAGTACCAAGAGAGGTCAATTTTCAAAATTGTCCATAGCTTAGACCAGTGAAGAGATATTGAGCTCTTGTGAAAAGTGAATTCAAGAGCACAAAAAAGATGTCCCAAAATACCGAAGATTTTAACAGAAGATGTGCACACTGTTCCAAAAAAGTGACTGAAGCAACTATCAAATCTCCAAAGAAAGGGTTTTCAAAAATGGTCCACAATGTTATAATTAGTGGTTAGAACCATAAAAGTTATATATTTCTGTGATCTGTGCTAAATTATCAAATGATTAAAAAAATAATGAAAACTCTAAGATCAACCGTTTCCAAGTTATTGAATGTTATGTATGTTAAGAATTTTTTGATGTCACTCCTTACTGAATGTCATATTTTTTATTTTCTTTATTAAAATATTAAAAAAAAAAAAAAAAAATAAAAACGAAAAGTTTAACTAAACTGAATACAAACCAAACTACAAACAAAAAGGTGTGCGGAAATTTGCTTTAAGAGTTGCAATAATGTTTCAAAAATTTCAAGATTTAAACACACAAAGTATTGAAGGTATTTATACCATTAATACATACCATTAATACAATACAGGTGTATGGCCTTCAAATAAAATTTTTTGCTCATTGGAGTATCTCTCTAAATATTTTATGCAGAAACGACATCGTTTTGTTGCGCTGAAGCTATGCTAAAATGGTTTTCGATGTCTCTTGGATTTAATTTGTTTGGTACACAATTTCTACACGCAGAGCAAAACATAGTTACAACATTATCACTACAACTATATTATGCTTCCGTTGTTAATTTTCTTAAATTTGAATAAGTCTGTGTTCATGATACCAATGTTTTTTTTTTTTTAATTTTGCAATTTAATGTTTACACTCAATAATAATTTGAATATGGTTGACTACAAAATTTATATGGTTTTGAATATTTTTACCAGAAACAAAAATATTTTTGGTATTAAAACAAAGTTTTATGGTATAAAACCCCCTATAGTTGTTTTTAATTTCAAGAACTCTATTTTTAAAAATTAAGAAAAAAATATTTAAATTTCGTTCGATTATATTTCATTTTTTCGTTCGATTATATTTCATACGTGTTTTCAGCCATAGACTGGAAATTTAATAGTCTTTAGAAAATATAAACACTTCATAGATGGTCTTTAATGGAATATTTCCCATCAAGGAATGTATTTGGTGAATTCTATAAATTTTGAGAGTTCAGAGGCTAAATTGAATACACTTTCTTGAAAACTGCAATTTAGTGGAAGGTCAATATGCGTTTATGCTAAAGTTTGTAAGACGAAAAAATATAAAAATTTTGGCCCAATCTTTAGGCATAACATTTGACTGAGAGATTTAAGATATTTAACGATATCTGTCCGTCCGTCTGACTAAACGATTAGCTGTTTTTTAGGCGGTCCCAATGAAAATATGATTTAATTTCTGAGTAAATACTGATGATAATTAGTTGTGAATACGTATGTACTATATATCAATTCAATCTGCATGAATCCTAACTACTAGAGTATCACTTTATTCTGTTGTGACTTTTTATTATTATAGAAAATTGTGCCGGTTTAGTTTTTTTATAAAAAAAACTTTGCGAATTTTATATTCTCTTTAAACAAATTATAACAAATTTTTTGACACCTATATCGGAAGAAAACTTGAAACTTTTTTAGTCAAAATGTACTCGACCGTGACTCACATGTAGATAGGGAACTGCAGATTAAATTTTAATTTTATTTATTATTTCATAAAAAATAAAAACAAATAAAAACATGAATATTGTTTTTTTTTCCTGCGGGAAAATATGACAATTCTTAACTATTACTTTTCTAAATTAAGGTTTTTACAAGGTAAGAATAAAGGTAATTTTCTGATTCGTTCGGAGTTAAATTCTTCTCAGCGAATTTAACTTTAATTTTTAAAACAATTTTTTTTTTTTTTTTTTTTTTTTTTTTGTTCGCAACTTTAACTTTTGAAAACGTGCGAAGAACAAAAAAAAAAAAATATTATTTAGGAAATAACTCGAAACGAATTAATCGAATTGAAGTCGTGTGCAAGGGTTTAAAAAATGATTTGACGTAGGTTAAATGAAATATGTGTGCATGTTTATAACATTAGTATGGACATACAGTCGGGAGCACAAATGACAACATAGTTTTGCTGTTAATTTAAATCCGTATATACTTTTTAAAAAGGATAATTTCTTGTCTTTCTAATATAGTTTAAAAATTTTAATTTGGTCAACTGGTATTTTATATATAACATTTTAAATCCGCGAAGTCCGGAAAAGTCTTTCGGATATAACTCCCGATCTTAAATGTATATTTAAAATTCTCAAAATGGTATAATAATTTACTGACTCATATCTATAAACTACACTATATTATATTCCAATATATTTTATTGTTGTAAAAAATAATTTAAAAATACTATAAAATTGGATTTTTACTTAGAGCTTGATGCTTTTGTTTTTAAATTATAAATTATTTTATTAAATACTAAACATTAAATAAATTAAAGAAAAAAATTTTGGATTTGCTTTATTATTTTAATTTTTATGCAATATCAAGTGCACAAATTACAAACATGTACACATTTGTGCTCCCCACTGTAAGAGTGTTCCGTGGAAACTTTTTTTTTATTTTGATGTCGGAAGACCCCTCAAATTATGCGTATTATTGAGCTAAATACAGAAAAAATTAAATAAAAAAATTAAAAGATTTTCTTCAGTTCCGATTGAAAAATCATGGGTCCTAAACATTTCGGACAAAAAAGTTTCGATTATTTTATCGTAATTTTAATCTGGTTATGGAAAAAATATTTAAAAAACTTTCTCCATGGAATTTTGTTTCACTAGAAGACTTCTTAAATAGGGTATTTTGATGAACAATGTTTTTGAAAATTATATTAATATTTTAGCCATAAAAGAAACAAAGTCATAAAATGTTTATCCATTTTACAAGAAAAAATATTGCACTTGTTTTTTTTGCATGATGTACTAAAATGATGTTTTACGGACAAAAATTTTTGCGAAAAATCTTTTAAATATTTTTCTTCACAACTGGCTTAGAATTACGAATTTTTTTGATACTCATTTTAAGACTAAAATCAATACTTTTTTTTATTTCATAATGAGTATTGTATGAGGTTTTTTCGTATTTTTGTTATTGAACAACAGCAATTCGAATGTCAGTTAGAAATTTATTTAGATGCAAAAAAATTCAAATTGATTCGTCACATTTACATATGTACATATTTAAGTGAAAACGATTATCATAAAATCCTTTAAGATACAATTATTTTTTTAATGACCGCTATAAAATAAAGAAAACAATTTTAATTAAAAAGGTGTATTTGTAAATGAAGAAGAAGTGAAAATAACGTTTGTAATCCGAATTTATCTGCACTTTTGATTTTTAATCTCTCATTTATTAAGTGCTAGACTTTCCTATTGTATACAGAATTTTTATTAAATCTGAAACTTAAAGAGTTAAAAAGCATTTAGTCTTATTTGAAGTAAAATTGAAGGAGGTGGTCTATATATTTTTGAAATAAAATAAATTTACAGAATCTTTTTAAATAACATTTTTATTTTTTCAATGATATTTTTGACTTATACATTTCTGAAGTCATGATCCATATTTATGGGTTTATATATGATAAAGAGTCTAGTATATTTTGTCCCCAAACAAATTTCGTCCATTTTTTATTTTTATTAATTTTGTATTTATAATAATTTTTAGTATAAGTTTCGGTCTGAATCACTCCTTTTCAAGTATTTTTAAAGTATATTGCAACAAATAAACAAACTCATTTCACATTAATTGTAGTATCAATCTTTCGAATTAATTTCATTGTCATGATATATCTTAATATATGTATTTAGTTTATCAACATTACTTCAATTTATACATTTAATTCACCAAAAAATTTGACTTTACTTAAATACATATCTATTTGATATTGTATTTCATTTATTTTCGAAAACTATAAATTTTTGTTGAATAATGTATTTTTGTATTTATAAATTACCCAACAAAATATGTCAAATGAAATAGAAATCTATACATATTAAGCATTTTATATTTAATTTATCAGCTGTTTTAAAATAAATAAAAAATATTTTAAAATAAATTTCGCTTTGCAAATTTCATTTACTAAGTCTTCAAAGTTAAGTTGTGGGGTTTTTTAACTAAATTTAAAGTTTTCCTTTTAGCTATTTCAATGCACTTACATTATTGTCTAGAGACTATTTCCTTTCAATAACTTTTACAAAGCGTTAAAGTTTCAAATAAAGTAAATCAACAATATTTGCTGGGCTATGGTCAATATAAATTCGATTCCTCTTTATATTTTCTCTCTATATTTTATTTGCTAAATAAATTACTTATTCTATTTATACAATCTCATAATAATATTCAGTTTTTCAAGAGTGTTCTATTTCATTTTTTATTTCGTCTTTTCTTTCATCATAATGAAGAGCAAAATATGTTATTTATTTGCAAAACATAAATTGTTAGGATTATAGCATTAGCATTTCAAGAATGATGTTGCTTTTCTATATTTGTGAAAAGAAAATACAGTCCGTTTTGTGTACTTACTTGGTTCTTTTTATTTTTATTTTTTTCTATCTTATTGTTAAATAAGTATTTTATTATTCAACTTTTAATATCTGGGATGGGGGAATAAGAGGAAAAATTGTAAGTAATATACTACAACAAAAAAAGGACTCTATTGAACAATGAAACAGTTGACAGAAGAACTAGTTGAGTTGTTCTTGTATTGTTAATTTTATGAAGAGGACACAAGTATAAAGCATAGAGTCCTCAAGGAAGTGAGTGGGTAGGAATGTGAAAGTTTAAAGAAAATTTTTTAGTTTTATATAAAACACCTTAATTTTTTCTCGTTATTTGTTACTAGAAATATTTTAAATGCTCTTGTAAAATATTTCTAGTAACAAATAACGAGAAAAATATAACATTAAAGACCAGAATAAAGAAAATAATATGGAGTAAACTGTAGACTAAACCTTAGACTAAACTATGGACTAGTCTATAAAATAGACTAAGCCATGGATCAGTCTATAGATACCACTATAGATTAGAATAGACTATAGACTAGACTATAGACTAGACTATAGACTAGACTATAGACTATAGACTAGACTATAGGCTAGACTAGATTATAGACTAGACTATAGACTAGACTATAGACTTGACTATAGACTAGACTATAGACTAGACTATAGACTAGGCTATAGACTAGACTATAGACTAGACTATAGACTAGACTATAGACTAGACTATAGACTAGACTATAGACTAGACTATAGACTAGACTATAGACTAGACTATAGACTAGACTATAGACTAGACTATAGACTAGACTATAGACTAGACTACAGACTAGACTATAGGCTAGACTATAGACTAGACTACAGACTAGACTATAGACTTGACTATAGACTAGACTATAGACTAGACTATAGACTAGACTATAGACTAGACTATAGACTAGACTATAGACTAGACTATAGACTAGACTATAGACTAGACTATAGACTAGACTATAGACTAGACTATAGACTAGACTATAGACTAGACTATAGACTAGACTATAGACTAGACTATAGACTAGACTATAGACTAGACTATAGGCTAGACTATAGACTAGACTACAGACTAGACTATAGACTAGACTATAGACTAGACTATAGACTAGACTATAGACTAGACTATAGACTAGACTATAGACTAGACTATAGACTAGACTATAGACTAGACTATAGACTAGACTATAGACTAGACTATAGACTAGACTATAGACTAGACTATAGACTAGACTATAGACTAGACTATAGACTAGACTATAGACTAGACTATAGACTAGACTATAGACTAGACTATAGACTAGACTATAGACTAGACTATAGACTAGACTATAGACTAGACTATAGGCTAGACTATTGACTATACTATAGACTAGACTATAGACTAGACTATAGACTAGACTATAGACTAGACTATAAACTAGACTATAGACTAGACTATAGACTAGACTATAAACTAGACTATAGACTAGACTATAGACTAGACTATAGACTAGACTATAGACTAGACTATAGACTAGACTATAGACTAGACTATAGACTAGACTATAGACTAGACTATAGACTAGACTATAGACTAGACTATAGTCGAATATAGGCGGACCAAAACCATATGCAAGAAAGTTAATTAACAGTGTTGTACTCTCTCAACTTCTTTACGCAGCACCAACCTTTATTACTGCTGTAAAGATTAAAAGTAGAATTGCTGAACTACAGACACCACAAAGAATATCCGCACTTAGAGTTATCTCAGCTTACCGAACAGTATCTACAGCGGCATCACTAGTACTAGCAGGTATACCATCTATTGATACTAGAAAGGAAGGAAATCTACATGCAAGCAAAAGATGGACACATCAACTCATCCCCGAAGCTATGAGCTTTTATCTGACGCAAGCTATGACGAACCATGGAGATTTCAATCAATACCTGCATAGGTTCAAAATCAAGAGTTCACCAACAAGACTCATGATTTTAGACTGCAAGATGGGATGCACCTAAGCGGAAATTAAATCATACTATAGGAGACTCAGTCACAGCAGTTAATTTTTTGCAGATAATTCTCAGAACCCAGGACGCATGGACACAGTGTGAAAAATATATAAATACCGTTTTAAAAATCAAGAACACGACACTTCCGAACCTCCTAGATTAGGGGAACGTAGTAAAAATTAAAAAAGAAGCGAAGATAAATTCTCACTGAACCAGTTAACCTGAAGAAATGCCGTAGTAGTACCAGCTTAATTTGAAGAGGATATTGTGGGGCCACTAGTTGATAGCGCGCTATCACTACGTCCATTAAAAAAAAAACTAGACTAGAAACTAGACTGTAGACTAGAGTATAGACTAGAGTACAGACTATAGACTAGACTATAGAATAGACTACACACTAGACTATAAACTAGACTATGGAAATATAATATAGTGTTTTATATTTCCATAGTGTACATTTTTGGTTAGACATTAATGAAAAATTCTAGCAAAATTAACTATAAGTTAAGTAAATAGTTTATACATTACCAACTACCTGCTTTCATAAAAATAATATAAAAAAATTAAATAATAAATGAAAGAACACTTTTTACTGGTTTGAATTATGACAAGAAAATTATGACCAAAGCAAAATTACATAAAATCATCATCAACAATCATCATTCAGCAAAAACAAAAAAAGAAAGCAATTATTGTAATAACGATAATGCTGATGATGACGAAGCTTTTGATGCTCTTGTAGAGAAATTAATATTATTTTCATTTAACCTTTTTTTTATTTTTGTTATTATTTCTACCTTCATTTTGATTTATGATGATTTAACATAATATCCTGTATACTTTGGCCACTAAAGTGGAAAAGGAAAACAAATAGAAGAAAAAATTATTTAATAAATAGATATTTTTTATAATAAAATAGAAGAAAAAAAAACATAATTTTAATTTGGTTTTCTTTTTATATATTTACAGACCAAGAGAAAAAAGTATACTGCTAACCCACAACTATTAAAACACCAAGAATAAGAGTCGAGAAATTAATTATCAGCCACAAAAAGATTGTTAAAGAATGCAGGAAAAGATAACAAGGAAAAGCATTAGCTAAAATAAAATAAATAAAAGATAAGGCGAATTAGTAAGAAACAAACCAACTTAGAAAAATTAAACTTCAACCAAACATAAATACCAAATTGATAATTTCATGCAACCAATTGTAGCAAAAGTGCGAACTCATTGTGGCAGCATCAATTAAGATTTCAGGGAAGCTGGGTGTAAAAGAAAATCCTAAATGTATTACGTGTAAATTATTCTTTTTCATCAGCATCAGAGCAACAATAACACTAGTGCCAGACATTTCTAAGTTCTGGAAGAATATTTCAAGAGAAAGAGCAAGCAAAACTGACGGTGTTATGTTTGTATATAAATGGCCAGGACACCAGTTGCAATTGACAGCCAGCAATTAAGTAAAGAAAATAAAAAGAAAACTATAATATAGGAAGAAAGAGAGAGCGAGGAAAAAAAACTCAGCTCATCAGCCTTAAGTAACAATCACTAGCAGCATTTTTAGAAAAAAAATTGTAAGAATTTTAACACGCAGATATTTTTCTGCACTTTTTTTTAACACAAGGGAAGGTATGCAGAGCAGTGAGTTTTAAAAGAAGGTGTTAATAAAAAAAAAAAAAAAAAAAAAACAACAACTGGATATTAAATAAGAGGCACTATCCTTAAATCACTCTAAAGGCATAATAAATAATATCAAGTTATTAAATCAGGTCAAAATAAATAGATTCAGTGTTGTCTCCCAAAATAAAAAGTTAATTTCTTTTAATAGAAATACAATAGTCGACAAAAAAAATCCTCCCTCAAAGGCAAATAGTTGGACTTGATTTGCTAAATACGAATCTGCTTTCAGTTTTTTCTGGATTTTTTTTATGGGCGTGTCTAATATTTCGGCAATAGTAAGGCCATTACTCTAGTACATTTCTTTATAACTCAAGAACAGTGTATACGATTGACATAAGTGATACACCAAAAGATGCGGACTAAGAATGTCTTTAAGCCACCGTTCGAAGCCTTAAGCAATAGTCTCGAAGTTATTTCGAAATTAGTGTAAAAAATTAGATAATGCATATATATATATATATATATATATATATATATATATATATATATATATATATATATATATATATATATATATATATATATATATATATATATATATATATATATATATATATATATATATATATATATATATATATATATATATATTTCAGTTTATCACCACTTAGTTGTAGGTATGCATGGATATTTTAACTGTAAATGCAATCAAGATTTGTGCATCAATTTTGAATATATGTGTCTTATTTTACTCATAGTTTTAACAGCTTTGCCATAAAGATGATAAAATAAAACATTTTTGACTTTTTTACTTTAAAAAAATTTTTAAATTTTTCATGAATTTTTTTTTTTTTTTTTTTGTTTTCGAAATAAATTCGAAACTATTGGGCGGATAACAATTTGATATTAGAACGACTTAATGTCAATTTTATTCCGCATATTTTGTTGTTATTTTATCTGAATAAAATTTACCATATAAAGTGAGACTGTTGTGTCATTATCTAGTTATTATAAAAATATTTTAGAGTGAAAATATTCTGCGTGATAAAAATTACTTACTATATTCAAAACTTTTAGATACAGAAAGTTACCCTAGGTTACCCCTGTGAGTAGTACAAGGATAATCTCATAAAAAACTATAATGCAAGTTATTAACTTAAATTTTTGTCGACTCTCAGTTGGATTTTCTGTCTCTGAAATCGTATATATGTATAATCATTACTGCACAGCCAATATAAGAAAGAACTATTTGTTTAGGCTTGGTCGACTTTCTAATATTACTTTAGGTAGATTCCCTGCGCATAAGGATCACTTTGGGAATGTACAGGCAGACGAGTTAGCTAGAATGGGATTTGCCCTGAATATTTCCAACGCGGTATTAGTGGCATATAAATAACAATATTCTTACGGATGCCAAAACACTTTTGACACTAAGCATACAATGGGTATTAGGAAAACATTCCAGCATGCTGGGACTCTTTTTCAATGACTATTGTCGCATTTGTAGGGATAGAGAAAAATAAGGAGCAGTTTTTCACCTTCTCTGCGAAAGTTCTGTCCTGGGAATCAAAGGACATAAATTCCTGGAAAACTATATACTTGATGACCTCTGTGAGATATCGGAATCAAGATTAAATAACCTATTAAGACACGTCACGGCTACGAGGTGGATCTAGTACTCTAAATTAGTGCCAATAAAGATTCTAGGAACGATACACCTGACAAGTGGATTGACCATGTCAGTTTGCGTGCAGCAAACTGCCACAAAAATTAAAGTTAATATTTTTTTTTTATTAGAGACAGGATTCTGTTTGTCAATGTTTTAAGCATGTCTGGGAAATAACTAGCACACTTTATGAAATTTTGTATAACATTCATACCTCTTTAAAGTTTACCCCTTGCTCCATATAGAGCATAATACTTTTTCCGTAGAATGTTTTTTTTTTTTTCTGAACTGGTCACTGACTCTATAAGCGTATTTTTTTGGTCTGCTGAAAAAGAAACCCCATAGATTCAGGATATAAATCCTCCAACATTGAGGTATTATAAAATAATTTAAAACTTGTGTTAGATATACTATGAGTTACATAACCAATGGAGTCCACAAGGACCTCATCTGAATGAACTTGTTAGTTACTTCTGTTTCCAACTAGAAACAATATTCATTAATAGGGTACAACAAGTTTGTAATAGAATATTTTGCTTCAGATGGACAAATTTAAACCGGAAATTAAAATTGTTCCGAGCTCACTGTTCATCCCAAAACATTCTTAAATGATATTTTTACCACAGATATTATAAGTTATAAGTAACAACCGGATTTAATAGATTTAATAGAACATTATTTTCATATCTGTCTGATTACTACAGAGAAACCTCTAGCAGGATGTATTTTATCACCACGCATGGGCGGCCCTAAGATTACTAAAGGAGCTATGTAATTATCAATATTTTTTCTGTATTTCGTAACCCAACTGCCCTCTTAGATTTTAAATATATAAATAGCTGCACCTTCTATACTTCTCGGCATACCTTCCCAATCCGTTTAGACCTTGATTAAAAGAAACAATAGAACTAAAGTTTTATTACTAATGTTAACTATCATCAGGTTTTCCTTCATCATCCTGGATACTGACGTCTGTTTCTAACGTACTTCATAAAAAGCACGAACAATAAACAGAAGAAAAAAAATCAACAAAAGAACGAGAAAAACAAACTAAAACAGACAGAAGCTGCACAAACTACGGAAAAAAAGAGAATAAAAAAAAAGAAGCAGCACAGCAACGTCTGTAAATGTGAATGAACGCTGTAAGCCTTTTGTAATTGCGGAAGCCTTTTGGCATAGTAATGGTATGCTGTAGGAGAATTTATCAACGATTTATTTCAGAATATTTGCTGTGGTCATTGATAACTGACTGGCCCCTAAGCTAAGTATATGGCCAAAAAGGCATATTTTTTTCGAATATATGTAGGCTTTATGACTTGTACTCCACTTGGCTATAGACCACCACTCTACATTCTCTATAGTCATCAACATCATCATCATCATCGTCATTATATTACACTCATCTTGTGAAGCACTTGTGGTGATTACTTACAGTAACAGTTTGCTTAAACAACCACTAAACGAAAAACGTCTGGCTGACGATTTGTCTGGCAGTTTATAAAAAAGCAAAAAAAAAAAGAAAACCCCAAGTGAAAGAGTGAGTGGGTGAGAATTGAGGCCTGTAAGTGTTTGGGCGTGTATGTATCATTATTATCTGTGCAACAATACTGTAGTTTATGTATATGTTTGGGTGCTCTTTATCATCTGTGTGTGTTTTATTTTTGACCAGCGTCGAAGTGGCGGGCAAGACAGCAGCATCAGCATCGCCAGCCACAGCAGCAGCACTTATACACTGGAGAAGTCTTACAAATAATGAAGCTCAGCAGTAGCACGTTGTGTGGCTGCTGTTTTTGTTGCTACTGCCACTGTTGGTTAATGATGCTGTTAATGGTCTCAAGCGTTGTTCACGGTAAGTGCCATTACTTCTTTATTTCTCTTTTTATATGCTTTTATTTCATTTAATTTTTGTTTTTATTGTACAAGTTTTTTTAACTTTACTTTTTTTTTTCGTTTTCGATTTTTATACTTGAACTTTTTATGTTAATAATAGCTCTGGCATATATTTTTTTTTTTTTTACTTTATTTTCTGTCTCAATTGATCTGCTGTGAAAAGTTACCACAAAAATTATAATTTCTCTTTTAAACTTGAACTATGAAAAATTGTAAAAGAAAATTATATGGACTTAAATTGTTCTTAATATAAAAAGTAATTAATAATTGTACTTTACTTTATTTTTTATTCTTAATACTTATTAAAAGTTTATAATTGCTGCCTTCAATTTAATAACCTAGACTTTTGTTAATTGCTCGAATTGTGGCTAAAATTTATGACCTGTTTTCGTTTTGTTAATTTTGTGTAAAGTAATAGAGTGCTTTTAAGCGCATAAGGAATGCAGACAAATTTGCATACATTTTTGTCTATTAGGAAGTACATAAATTTTAAATTGTTCACAGTGGGCATAAATATAAAGGTGAAAATTTATTTCATTTTATGGAAACCATTATAAATAATGTGGCAGACTACTTTTTTTTAAAGAGGGGAAAAAAGCATATTTTATATAGTTTATAAGTATATTTATGTATACACTCGTATTTAATAAAAAACATTTATTTTTAGTCTAGACCAAATTTGCTTTTAGCTACTAATTTTCTAGGGAACAAAATTGAAAATTGTCTTCACAACGCAAAATTAAATTGTCTGTGTTTTTTCCTCGTAATATGTAATTTTTTCCGTTTCGTTTGAAATGCGTAAAACATAGAGCTTGAGGTGGAAATGTTTATAGTATAAATAAATTTTGCAAACCATAAATACAATTTATATGTAGACATAAATAAATAATGTTTAAAGCAACGGATTGGTTTGAGAATAACTATTCATTAGTAAATTTTTTTACCACTCCCTAAAAGAACTACGGTCTTATTCATAATAAATTCTTATTTTAGGTTTATTATACAACTAGCTAATACCCGGTGTGCTTCGCCACCCCCCGAAATGAAATGCATAAAGGATTAAAAAAATATATTTATTTAGTAATTGAAATAAAACATTTTTCTTAAAAATTATATAGATAGATGTTTCCCGTGCAAAATTTGAAAATTCAAGCTCTAGTAGTTTCCCAGATATACTAATTTTTGTATTTAATTTTTATGGGAGGGACCATACCCCCATAATCCGCTAATTTATTAGACAAATGTTTTCATGGATGTCAAAATTCTTTGTGCAAAATTTGAGCATTCTAACTCCAATAGTTTCCCAGATATACGAATTTTTGCATTTAATTCATATGGGAGGTACCATGCCTCTTACTTCTAGTCCGCCCATATTTTTCTTAAATATTAATATTGATACCAAAGTGGGTCCGACAAAATTTTAGAACTCTAACTGTTATATTTTCTCAGATATGATAATTTAATATTTTCTTTATATGGGAGGTGCCACGCCCACTATTTCTAGTATACCAATTTTTGTCCAATATATTATTGAAGCTAATGCTAGTCGTACAAAATTTGAGCTCTCTAACTTTTATAGTTTCCCAGATATAAAAATTTTGGTATTAACTTTATATGAGAGATAACACGCCCACTATTTCTTTTCCGCCCATTTTTGCACAAAATGTTCACATTGACACTTAAGTTTATTGTACAAAATTTGGGAAATGTAACTGTTATATTACTTTAGTTATTTAGTAAGTGGGCGTGGCATCTCGCCCACATAGAATTTCAAAATAAAAAGTAGCCCATTTTTCCTTCCAGGCATATAGGAACACACTGTGAAAAATTCAAGAAAATTGGTTCAGCCGTTTAGGCGGCTATAGACTTCAAACAAACATACATACAAACAAACACACATTAATTTTTATATATATAGATTCCAATCGTAACGGCATTGATGAAGAAGTCTGTAGGCAAAATATACGTCAACATAGTATTATTTTTGTCCATGCATTTTTTTAGGGCCTTTATAGTGTTAAAGCGTCTCCTTTCAGCAAAAACTGTTTGGCATATAATTCCTCGCGTACTCTCGGAATAATTCAGCTCTATGAAAAAACTGGCTCATGCCCTATTAGAACAATTTTTTTCCGCAAACAAATTTTTTTTGTTGACTTTTAATATTTGATGTGGCGATCTCTCGATGAAATATATGGACCAAGTTCCAATAGTCCTTTTTATAAGAAAAGGGACGTTTATCATAATTTTCTGTACTTATAAATAGTAATGTTTTATTGTAACTATTTGCATGATATTCTATAATAAATCCTTCCAGTAATTTGGTAAGAATCTATTTATTTCATCCCGCCGTTTTTTTTTGTATCAATACACGAACCATCTAGTAATACAAATTAAAAATTTTATTGTCACTAAAAACAACTTCCTAAAATTTTGGCCCAAAATTTTTGATTTTCGGCGAACGACAGTCTTGGTGCTTTGTGAGAGTACAAAGATTTAAATTTTAGTATCCCTTTTCGCATACTATATGTTGGGATATATTTTTTAAATGTATGAATACGACTCAAAGATAATATCAGTTTAAAAATGGTTCATATTTAGCGGGGCGATACTTCCTTTTTAGTGCGATTTCTTTTTATCTCCATAATATTTTTATAAAAATTTTTTTATTTCTTTTTTCAATACTGTTTTTTCGGTAACTTTCGCAATTGTTTGGACACATAAATATGATAACCTTTATTTCGGATTAGTTTTCAGATATTTGACAAAAAATCCAGGCACATAATCTATATGCTGTCAACCTGGCGGACTATTATTTAATTCAATTCGTTCAACGGGACATTTCGTTAATTACTGTTACATTAATACAATGAAACATTTTAAATCACACAGGGCTCCATTACTAGGGAAACATTAATAACAAAATGTGTTATTTTAATTAAATGCTGACTAGTGAATCATGATTATCTCAAAATTTTATTTTGTATGCTTAGGTTATTTCGTTCGGAGTTTTAAAAAATTTTTATATTTTTCCAAATAAACCATATAAAATATTACATTTTCCATAAACCCTTTAATGCACTTAGATTGCAGTTTCTAAAAACATAATTCATATTTTAATTATATTTATAGTTAGCAAAATATATAAAATTTTACTCTGTATGCTTAGGTTTTTTCGTGCTCTGTATTAAAAACAGTTCAATAACTATTAAACAGTTTTTGTTCTGGCAATGCTATGTTTATTTTCTCTCAATTTTCTATTAGTGATAAATAAAATATTGAAAATTTATTCGTAGCTTAAAAAAATATTTTAGTTTTTCTTTTATTTCATATCTTTTTTTTACAAAAATATATTAATTTTTATTAGAAAACGTGTCCAATGCTTTAACAATTTAATAGCTCATGGAGGCAAAATATTTTAAATACTCGAATAATTAATTTAAATTTAAAGCAACGAATTGAATTGCTGGTAGACCTACATATTTTCAAGTACAGTATTTTTAAAAAAGGAATAGTAATTGCAATTTGGAAATTATTGATAATGCAATTATTTCATTAAACACAACACTCACACATTCCACTTTGCAGATAGAGTTATTATCACTTTTTCATTAGTGGCAAATAACAAACATCATTTTATTAGGGGTCTATTAATTAAAATATTCACTTTTATTAGATCCAATAACAAGTAGAAGAATACAATGAAAAAATATGTGGTATATAGGCGGACTACATTCACTTTTAATTTTCATGATTACATTGATCCTTGACATTTCGATGGTTTTTGTTTAAGAGATACCGGCGTAAAAGTATCAACTAGAGATATGACGGACACTAGCTTTTCTAATATTTAGCCAGATAGTAGATACGTTTTTTTTATGGTGAGTTTAAATTTATACGAACTTTTTTGGCTTTAGCAGCAAACAAAGTACAAATCCATTTGGTCTTACTCTTAATAAGCTAAAAGAATATTGATGCTTTGTTCGCACAAATATAACGTGCAGATATACTTTAAGTTTGTTTGGAATATATCTTCCCATATGTATTTTATGCAACTGAAAGAAATAGCAGTTATATTTGAAACAATATTTTAATTACTATTCGTTATAAATTTTTCTTTATGGAACTATGCAATAAGACCTAAATATAAAGTAATATGTTTAAAACTATGCAAAACTTTTTTATAAATGTATTCAATTTGCTAAAAAAAAATGTAATATATTTCTAAAAATTTATACTGTTAATATAGGTTCTCACCAACAATAAAATTTTTAAATTTTATACATGTTTATTATAAAACAAAAAAGTGATTATGAATAATAAATTTTCTAAATTTCTTATTAACCTTTAATAAAACCTTTTATAAATTGTTCAAAATGATTATGAATAAGGCTGCTAAAGTTTAAAATTCGAGGGTGCTATTTAGTACAAAATATTTATTAATTTTTTTTCCTGTAGGCCATTAATTTTATCATATTGGTAAGGTCAGGGATACTCAGGTTCTTTATTAAACCTGCAATACTAATGTACGTAAATTTTACGTATAGAATTATTTTTTAAAACAAAATTTTAGAGGAACTTTCATCAGATGTTTTTACATTATTAGTATTATTAGAGGCAAACAAAAAAGTAGTCAAAATAACGTTAGTATTCTAGGGTTAATTGAGTATAAGCGGTATTAAAAAATTCTATAAGACTTTTAAAATTTATGATATTACAATATCAAGTCGGTTGTCAAGTTTTGTTTTCTTTTTTTGAAATCAAGCTCATTTTTAAGGAATTACAAGTTAGATCACAATTCGAATCTGGCAACTATAGAGTAATCCCATTTAAAACCTAAAAAAATTTTGACCTTTGGTTACCTTTGGGTTTTATTCATTTTTATTTTAAAAACTGTAGCAGCTCTATAGCTTTGAAAGTGATTTATATATTTTTTAAATGACCAAAACTTTTTTGTAGAAGTCAAAAATCTAAAAAAAAATTGTTTGAATATAACAAGTTGTTTTCTTTCTTTTGATTGCTGTAATCGCGGATTTATGTATATGGTTCCAATTCTTCTATTATAAATCACACAGTTGCAAAAATAGGCCAAAATGTGTTCAATCACAATTGTGAAACCATTTTTTTATTTTCTACAGTTTGTTAAATAGAAAATTTGTCTCGTTTTGTGCATCACAGAATATAGAATGGGGCACAGTGGGGTCAAACGTAATTTTTTTGGTAATAAATCTGTATCTCCTAAGCTACAGCTCGAATCAAATTGAAATATATCGAGGAATTGTAGAGGAGGACCTAAGTTTTCAGGAATATTAACTTATAGTCACCCTGTGCTAACAAAAGATAAGCTACAGGGTGTCAAAGTTGACTACCTCGATTATGTAAAAGTTTCAAAAAATTGTAACTTCTAGAAATGAAGTCCGATTTTAACGATTTTTATAGTTCTGTAAAGTGTTTGGCATTGCAAAGAAAAAATAAATTTACTCACCTAAGTTATCTCTTACAGTTAAAAAGATATTCTTTACTTTCGATTTTCTTTACTTATTCTTATTACATAATGTATTATAAAATTTAATTTTTGACAAAAAATATAACTAGAAATATAATTAAAATTAAATAATAATTTTATAAGGGGAAAAACAACAATATTACTTTTTTGCTATATATTTTTCGATAATCAATATACATATCGGTTTCAAAAATATCCAAATAAATTTCATACGAATTGCGAATATAATTACACTCCAGATATTTCAGAATTGTATACCCATGACCTTTAATTTTAATTTTAAACCTTAAAAACGGTCTCCTGAAAAGTAAAAAAGGAATTATGTAGTTTTTCCTTTTTGTCACAGATATCATCAATCAGATTGTTCTCAAGAATTTTGTTTCAGTTATTATGCTGTGCAGTTCTGTACAAGTTTCACTTTCAGGGTGCAATAAAACAGATGGCAATAGATTCTCTAGCCCTGCAAGCAAAGTAATACGAAAATGATTCAAAATCATATTCCTTAGAAGAAAAAAAATATTGCGGCAATATTCATATTCGTATTGCGGAAGTTTCTCCCATCGGGAGAGATTGTGCGTCACTGGCAATATATCTTAGCAATAAGAAATCGATACGCCTGGATGAAAAATAAGCAATATTGCTATATAATCATCCAGGTGAAAAAAAGGCGATACCCCCAGATAATCTTCTGGAAGATGTAATAAATAAATAATATAATAAACAATATATTTAAGAGTTTAAAATTTTAATTTATAAAATTGTAAACTCTTAAATATACAATCATTATTAAAAACTATAAGTTTCTATGCTCTGTAAATCAAATTGAACTGTAATTATATTTTATCAGAACTAAACTGAAGTGCTCGATTTTCAGGAAGTGATCTTGGAGTTTTTTCAACTTAAGTTTATTTTAATAACTATAATATTTGAATTTTGCCCTAATTAAATAATAAGTAACAATGAAAAATTTGAATTTTATTATTCTGATGGTGAAAAAAGTACAGTTTGAAATTTATTTTGATACCCGAAAATATTTTCATTTTCCGTCCCTGATTAAATATAATTTAGAAATGTAGTGCAATAATAGCAAACATATGCCAGTAGTCTTTTCATTTATACCACATGCCATAAATATAATACAAACTTAAATACCAAAAATTTACAATTATTAAATTTATTTCCAAAAAATTTCATATTTAATATTTGACATGCTTTAAATAGTTTAATTAAATTAAATTTCAACAAAATGTCTGACATATTCACCCCAAGTCATTTTCAAATTATGAAGTCGACTAGAAAGATATTAAATTACTTAATTTTATTAAAAAATATGAACATACATATTTACCCATACTTATGAAATTGTATTTATGTATGTATGTCTACTAAAATCGTGACAAAAGTAGTGCAAAACATATAAAAGAAATAGCAACTTAATTTTAATTTTTCACATTTCCTACTGTAATAAGGAATTAAATAAAATTGTAATTTCCCGCAACACCTTGTGTTTGAAATATTAAACAAAAAACATGTAGGAAAAGAAAAAAAAAAGAAGCAAACGAAAATTGTTTTATATACAATATCCTAATCAAATTTGTCACATTTTCAATTTCCCTCCCAACACTGTGGCTGTAAATAAAATAAAACAACAACACTTACTATATGACTGAATGACATACAATTTACGGCCAATACAATTTTCTTAAGACAAGTCATGACAAGACAAACCATTTCAATCCAACCCAAACCTAAAAATTCATTCATCTACCAAAAAAATAGTCAGCCAACCAACGAACCAACATTATTATGGTTAAAATGGTATGATGGTTGGTTGCTAACTGCTTATCATTTTCTTTATTCATTTTCAGTCTCATCCTTGTTCGTTTGTTTGTTCATATCATTCATTATTACTACAAAATTAAACAAGATGATGATGATGTCGACAAAGAAAAAAAGTACGTGGGAAAAAAGAAGATGCTGTCTTATAAAATACAAAACTTTTTTAACAGCAACAGTTTGCTGCCTAAAGCTATTATACGATGCAATGAAATTTGAACAAAAAATACAAAAATTCTTTTTTTTTTTTTTTCTTCTTTTTCTTAAATAAGACTCTTCTAGGTAATAAAAAATTCAAGAAAATGGAAGAAAAATTATTTCTCTAGAATAACGCTTCTACACTTATATACAGCATTATACTGTTGTGAAAATTGAAATCTCTTAAAAAAAAAAAAAAAAAAAAAAACGGAAAAAATTAACTAAATACGAAAAAAGCTTAACAGTTGATATCAAGAGGATTTTGTCTTACAACACTGATTTAATTTAAAATCACTTTGTAGCATCAAATTTAAATTGCTAAAATAAAACACGCATACGTATACTAACACTCACTCAAACGCACATACATACATAAACTCATACATCAACATAAAATGGTAAAAGCTACTGTGGCGTAAAAGGACCTGAACAGTTATCTTCTTCTACTCTATGAAATTGTTGTTGAACCTACATTAAGCACAAAAAGTCAACAAGATATTCTTACCCTCCTCCTTCTCTTTTTCCACCTACTGTTTTCTTTTTGCTCATAGAATAAATATGAATTTTAAATTCAATTATTCAATTAGAGCCAGTGCAACGGAAGCAAAAATAATAATAATAATAATTTTATTTTACTTAAGAAAGAAACCAAACAGCCCAGAAAGCCATAAAAACCCTCAGTGGGCGTTTTATATTTTCTTTAAACAAGACAAATAAATGTTGTCAATATTAAAAACAAGATGGTGATACTGTATCACTCTCTTTCTCTACACACCATGCTGTCGTTACCGGGTCATTGTTATCTAGTGTAACTTTTTTGGAATAAGTAATAAAACACACCAGTGACAACTTTTTGGAATTAGTTTAATGCTATTAATTTTAACAATATTCATCATAAATATTTAGATTCTGCTCTTTCCTTGACCTAACTCGCTGAATTTAATAGCAAATTAACATGATGTCATTGAGAAGTCATCATTTGTACATTTTGTAGCAGGTGCGTTTTTAGGGGGGATATATAATGGTAAAAAAGCTTTTCCAGTAATTTCCTGTATTACTGAAGATTTTGAGATGATGTTTAGAAAACTTATTTTGATTTAAAAAATTAGTATAAACTCATAAGATGATGACACTTTTTTATATTATATTCATGTCACATTTTTCCTGGTGTACGTGTTAAAAAAAAAATAGTTCCTTATATATGTCCTAATTTTTTTACCCTATATTATAAAAATATTGATAAAAAAATTGTTTTAAGAATATTTTAAATGAAATAATTAATTAGAAATTTTAATTGCTTTTAATTTCATTATTGAATAATTTGCTCAAAAACAAAGTATTTAAATTTTACGTAGAAAAAATCTAAAACAAAAATTTATATTCAATTATTTTATTATTTGAAATCATTGATTTGATTAATTTATTAAATATTGTACTATATATGTATAAAAATAATTTATAAAAATAATCAAATGCCGATGAATTGTTTTATTTTTGATATAAAAAATAAATTAGAAATTCGAATTTTGAGCATTTGATTAATTGATACAATTAAAAATTAAAAAAGTAATTTGAATAATTTTTATCTTTTATAAATCATTTAATAGACTATATTTTTTTCTGTGTAATTATTTTGCGTTTACAGTGGAACATGGAGGACAAAAAAATAGTTTAAAATAATTTCGTATTGAAATCATCTTTTTGCATTTTTAATTTACACAGATAAAAACGAGAGAAAAAGATATAGTCGGTCAAGCCCGACCATATGATACCCTACTCCATTGTGTACATTATAATTCGGGAAGGGGTCTTGACTTGGAGTCAGATGTGGACCGATACTCATAAGTGTAAAATAAAACATACGAATACAGAATATTACGTTGATGCTGACATTTATATGAATTTATTCACTTTTGGGTGATTCCCGAAAGAGGGCCTTATATGGGAGCTATGGTAAATTATGGACCGATCTTTGTAAAATTTGGCACTATCATTTATGTTCATATAAAACTTATTTGTGTCGAATATTAACTTGATACTAACATTTTAATGGGATTTATGCCCGTTAAAGTGATTTTCTGAAAAGGGTTTTATATGGGAGCTATGGTTAATTATGGACCGATCTTTTTAAAAATCGGCACACTTATTTAGACTTATATAAAACTTATATGTTCCAAATTTCATTAAAATATTGCTATATTTAAGGGATTTATGATCGTTAAACCCTTTTCCGGGAGGACATTTGTATGGGGGCTAGGTGAAATAATGGACCGATCATAACCAATTTCAATAGGCTTCGTCCCTGGACTAAAAGAAACCTGTGTACTAAATTTCATTAATTTTGATTCAAAATTGCGACCTGTAGTTTGATTACAAGGTTTACATGGACGGACAGACGGTCAGACGGACAGACGGACGGACGGACGGACTTCGTTAAATCGACTCAGAAAATGATTCTAAGCCGATTGGTATAAATTAAGGTGGGTCTTAGACCAATATTTTTGGGTGTTACAAACATCAGCACAAACGCATAATACCCTCCCCACCTATGGTGGTGTAGGGTATAAAAAACAAATTTGGAAAAATTTCAATTAAATTGCTAAACAGAATTTTAAAATTCTCAATTACGAATAATACATATTCAATTCTGTGTATCCAGGGCTGAAAAATAGTAATATTATTGGGTATCAAAATAAATTTCAAATAGTACTTTTATCACCTTCAGAGTTCAAAAATTAAAATGTTTGATAATTATTTGATTTTCATTTTGTGCAAAACTCAAAAACTGTAATTTGTGTATATTTAAAACGAAGGATTAAATACAAATCATTAACTTATTTTATTCATTTAAAAAAAAAAAAAAAAAAAAAAAACATAAAGAATAAAAAATTTAAGATCAATTTCTTAAAATTTAGCGGTTCAGTTTTGTTAAACTATAGTTCATCACCATGTATTTAAAATTTAGAATATTTTCATCTCAATTTGATTTACAGAACAGAAAATATATAGTTTTTTTTTTAACGATTGTACATTTGGGAGTTTACAATTTGATAAATTTAACCTACAACTCAAATGTTTATATAATATAGTTTGCCATATAAACTTATTTAAATTTTCCTAATTACGTGTCTAATTTGTTGGACACTCGAAACCCCAGCATAAAGTCAAAGAAAGTATTTATTACGATAGCATTATTACTTCTGGATACTTATTCTAAATATGTATAAATCAAAGGAGTTTAAGATTTCTATTCGAAAAGTTAAGAATTTTATTTTTAATTCAAATTGTGGATTATCAAACTAATCGTTTCATAGTTTCAAATGACTCGAGGGTGTACTTCAGTACTTTTGAATGTTAAATAGTATGAAAAAAAAAGTATTATACTATAAACTTTCCCATCCCTGTTTGTGTCTATAAAAAATGTGGTCAATTAAAGGATTTTTCAAAAATTGAATTTGTTTCAATAAATTTTTTAATCGTATCAATTATTTGAGTAAAAAAAAATTATTTTTTTTTATATTTCTATTTAAAAATGAAGCCATTTATGTGCTTCAATTTTTTTTTAAATTGAACTTATTTATTGCTTAATCAAAAAGTTAATCACAAATAAAAATTGAGTAATCAACTGAGTAATTGAGTATAAAATTTTTTTAATTGGTTGAATTTCAATTAATAAAATAATTGAATTTTGTCATTCGTTATTGAAATAAAATTGTAATTTAATTTGTTAAAATACTTTTTTTTAATATTTGAAATCGAATATTAAAAAAAAAAAAAAAATTAATTGAAATGTTTTGGAACATATTCTTTTTTTTTCCATGTGTGATTACTTTTTTAATTGTATCAATTATTCTAGTGCTTTAAGTTCAAATTTTGTAATACTTTATATTAAAAATAAAACAATTTTTTAAACTTTATTAATTAACAGAATAAAAAATAAAGACGATATGATTAATTAATAAAATAATAAAATATACATCAAAAAAGTGATGATTTAATTTACTGTATATATATTTTTTGAATGGGTTGAATTAAAATTAATAAAATAATTGAATATTAATTGTTTGTAAATTTTTAATTTTTCTGTGTAGAATTTTAATTTAATTTATTAAAAAAATTTTATTTGCATAGTTTTAACAAAATGTTAATTATGTTATTCGTTATAATACTAAAATTATTATTTTTCATTTGATAACCATATCGTCATATAATAGTAATTATAAAGTAGCAAAACACAAAATGAACCTCGCTTCCTTAAAAATTTAAAGCCCTCTAAAAGGCTTTTTTGCTTACGGAAAAAATCTTATCCCAAATGTAGCTAAAACTATGTAGATATCCTAAGCTATTAAGAGGTAGTGATTTAAAAAAAAATCCTGTTTCCACCATTTAGTTTCATTAGTCGTAGCCTCAGCTGTAAATACCTAAATTTTTTTCAAGTCATTTACTTTACATTAGCCACTCCTGGATTAACAACAATATAAGTTACTTAATGAATACAACCAAAGAATCAATTTAAAAAAAAAAACAAAATAAATTCAGCTTTCTTTATTTTAATCTTATTCTTATCAATGCTTAACGAATTAAATTAACATTTTCCTTTAATTTCCTTTGCATTGATAACACATCGTATTTCCAATTATGTTTTTTCCTTTTGCCATAATGTTAAGTGTAATTAAGATATTCATCAGATAAAATAAAGCTTAAAGGAATACATTAACACTTAATTTTAATTATACATTTATTTATACACAACTTATTTAAAAGGAATTAAAACTTTATTTAAGAAACATTTCATTGTGGATGACATTTGCGCGGACTACTATCTACTTATATATGTATATAGCATTATATTTCCCCCCCTCTTAAAAATATAACTGCTGCCATCTTTTTAAATGTCTGTGCAGCCTTTAAGGAAATTAAGGAATATTGGTCATAAGTGGAATATTATTCCCAACACATTTATGTTATGTTTAACATTTGCAGATAAATAAATACATAAATTGTAAATTAAAAACCCAGCAGTAAATGTTTTTTGAAAAATAATAATGAAAAGCAACATTCAAGTATAAGAAAGAATAGAAAAAAAAAGTAATCATATTTCATAAATCCACTTAATTTTTTTGTTTACCCAAAATATTTCTTATATTACTACACTATAAAATTTTTGCTGGGTTATTTTTGCCTGTTATTTTAATCGCAGGATCAATATTATCTTCAACAGATATACATGCCAAGCTCACGCATACATACTTATATGCAAATAAGTGCGGCAAATAAAAAATGCCCGAAAATATTGTATAATAAACATCCAATTTTCAACATTGCACAAGTAGCAAAGGAGGAGCTCAATAACAGGATACTTGTTTTACTGAATGAGTAAATAAGAAGTGATGTTAAATGGAAAAATGTAAAGAAATATTTTTTAATGAAACATTAAAGTCTATCCTTAAAATTCATATACAATTTTTTCAAAAATAGGCAAATACTTGTAAACGAAGCACGAAAATTTAAATACTGATAAACATACATATAAGAATGTATTTAAGTAAAAGTAATTCGCAAGAGAGTACGTACCCCTTATTTTATTTATTTTACTTTTTTTTTGTTTGTTACACAAATCCCTATACAAATGAATGCTGCCAGCATGTAGTCATAATATTGGTAAATGTGGTATTTACCAGAGTCAACTTTTTGGGCGTTTCACACAATAAATTGAAGTTCATTGTGGAGAGTTAATTAAACGCATATAAAAAAGGAAGTAGTTAAAAGGAAATATAAGTACTTATATTATTTTCCTACTTTTATATTTCTTTCTTTGCAGTTTTTATTTTTTTATTACTTAAATACATTTAGAGCGACCAAAGGCAGAAATAGGGATGTAGAAATTTGAATGTGTTTGTGTATTTTATTTGTTTACGAATGTGTTTGTTATATCCCAGTAAAAAAATAACTGAAAAAGTCATGATTTTAACATTGTGTTGTCATTGGAAGGAAGTACTTAGAGGTGAAAAAGATCTGCAGAAGTTATTTTTTTAACCCATAATTGTCATTGGTAGGATCTTATTCTTTTATACTTCTTGTTCATTGCTTTTGAAGCACTTCTCTTAAAACTATGTTTATGAAATTTTTTTATAAAAATTATGTTTTTTCCCTATGAAATAATTATAAAAATCCTTTAAAATTTGTAAAATTTAGTTTTGTTAGAAATTGTTACCACTTTTAATTATTAAAAACTTCCAAAAAAGTTAAAAATATACACATTATTTTACTTTTGAAGTTGCGAAAATGTTCTTTGTTTGGAAGAACTTCATCGTTTTTTGCTTGGATCTAGCACACAAAAAATAATAATTTTTTTTCCTATGTTTTTTGTTTTTACTTAAACATACGACATTATCTTGCTTTGTTGAATGCTAGAATACAACTAAATAATTTTTTGTTTTATATTCATACTCAATTGTTTTGCTTCGTTAACATTCGTGTTGTGTATGTGAAAATACCAAAAACACTCGGCTCCTAAGTGCTATGGATGCCTTTGCCTGATTTAGAGCAATAAATATGAAAAGGGGAATTAATATTATGGCACAAAAATAAAAGTAGGTTGTATTCAAAAAAATATAGAAATAAATTTGAAAGTAATTACTATTTCTGGGAAATAATAATTCAATGTTGCGAGATATATGAGGAAAACAAAAAATTTTAAGTAAAAATATTTAAAAAATTTTTTTCTTCTGACACTGACTTAAAAGTTCGAACTATAACGCGAGAAATGAGGGGTTGGTTTTTGAGGTTAAGAACATATTTTTTGGTCCATACAATTATAAGTTCTAGCCGATATAAGGACTGCGCACGAAAAAAATCCGTACATATAAATCTGATTATAGAAACTAAACCAATTGGCGTATTTTTTTTTTTTTTTTTTAAATTATATTTTTATTAAAAACTGTTGTGTTCAAGTTCTAAACGTAGAAGAATAAATTATTTTCTGTTGGTTTTTAAAGAAATATCTGACATTTTCCAGAATTCTTCCAATTAAAGGTTTTTTTGTGTTTCGGTCACTTTTTTGCTCGAATAAGTCCATTTCTTTTTAAACTCCGCTTCATTTTAAGCTTCTTTTAATGTTCTTTAAATTATTTTTTACTTGAACCAAATATCTTTCAATTGCTCGGAGTTCCAGACAATTTGATTGTTTAGCATCTTTCGGTACAAATACTCACAATTTATTTATTACCACTCTATTGTTTTGTTGCTGTAATGCGGGAACAGGCCATAAAAAAGTGGATACATTGTATTTTCTTAGGAAAGGAAGAAATCTTTTCCGAAGGCACTTATTCACGTATATTTCTGTGTTAATGGAACCATTTTTTATGTATGAACTGCTTCTATTCCGCATATGCATATGGCTTCCCAAAACAAAAACTTTCTTGGGAATTTTTATTTCTTTGATAAACGATATTTTTCTGCCATATTCCCTCTAGCATCTGAAACATAGAATTCTTAGCCAGAAAGTTGAAAAAAGTTGATCATAAGTTGATTTTGAACAAGTTTCACGTAATTTTTTTACCTCCAAATTCTTGTCTTGCATTTCTATTAAAATTCTTTTGTACTTTATACGACTTCAGGCTAGATTTCCTTTCAAATTTTCTGATAAAAATTCAAAGCAATTAACTTTTTGTGACACTTTTCTTCCAGAGATGAGAGGATTTCTCTCAAAATCCTTTCTATTTTGTCTGAGTCCTACAGCCTGAACATACTATTTTACTTCCATTATACGATTTCCATTCAGTGACCATGAATTTTTTGCATAATATTATGACCCAAGAAACTGTATTTTTTGACACAACTACCTTCCTAGCAATTGTTTTATATGACCGAGTAAGATTTCATGAAAAATTTCAATTATGTGTTTTGGGTTTTTTTGTTCAATTTCTATTTTAGTGCATTTCAAAATTTTTTAACGCCATTTTGCTTTTGTTAATGAATCTATTTTACACGATATTTGCCAGTAGCGAAAAACACAATTATACAAATATTTACGCCAATTATATGAAATTTTTAAAGATGCTATCCCATGTCTGGCTTCCTGACATCAACGACATATACATCAAACTGTAGGTAATTACTTTGTCTTTCAAATTCTGTTCTCTGAACATAAATTCACTGAATGGCGCAAATTTTTTATCAAAAAAACTGTAAAATTTAAAAAATCGTAAAATTTTGGTTTAATTTTTTATCACCGCATAACTTTTCAACGGATTGTAAACAGAATATTTATTATAGAGCAAATGAATTTTCTAAGTCCTGACTTTCGACTGGTTAATAGTTTAAGTCAAAAAGTTGCAAATTGTCAGTGCAAAACAAAAATGAATCCAAAAATCCTCGAAAGTTTCAATTCAGTTTTTTTTACATTTTTTAGTTTTAAATGCCTGTATTTCCGTGAGATTTTACATGAATGATTTCAAATTAAGGTTTTCTTAGTTATTTTGTGAGATCTACAAAAAGATACCAATACTTTTTCTAATTTTAAAACAAACTTTGGCAATACACTTAAAGTAGGTTTCAAACAATTTCGAAATTTTTTGATTTTCCTCATATATCCATTTATTTTTGTCGAATATAAGATATGACTTTTTCCGTAGTTGTAAAACTAATAAAATTATATTATTTTACCAGTATTTTGTGGTTGCTATGATTTTGCATCATAAATAATAGCAACAACAAAATACATGTAAAACAACAGGATTTAATGAGTTTTACAACTATGAAAACAAGCGCGAATGTTATATTCGGCTCGGCCGAATCTATATACCCAACATCAACTTTTTCAAATTTTAAGTTATATAGGAGGTGGGTTGACCACACCCATTTTTTGTTTCCGAGTTTACATTGGTCCTTAAGCTATTTGTACAAAATTTCGCTGACGTTTCATCTTATATGGGAGGTGGGCGGTAAAGTATGCGGACCACGCCCATTTTTTGTTTCCAAGTTTATATCAACTTTCGAACTATCTATAAAGAATTGCGTTATCGTACATACTTTTGTTTAAGAGATATCAGCAGAAAAGTTTAAATGAAGCTATGAACCGATTTTGCTCATTTTCAGTACCAAATAAACCTTATATATGATAATTATTTGAGCCATAGGTTGTCCCGTTTGAGCCCTATGCTGCTTACAACAGATAGACAGATAGACAGACAGACGGACGGACATAGCTAAATCGACTCAGAATCTAACCATGATCCAGAAAATATATACTTTATGGGGTCTTAAATGATTCCTTTGACATACTACAAACAGAATGACAAAATCAATATACTCCCCATCTTTTTGATGGGGTGTTTAAAAATCATATCTTCTACAATTCTTATCTGATTTTATCAAGCGATGGCTCATTTTATTCTTATAAAATGTAAAAATAAATTGATTTTGTGTCTCTTATATTAAATAATCCATATCTATAACCTACACTTTGTTACATTCCAAGTGTATTATGCTTTATTAAATTTTGTAGCATTGTGTAATCTTAATTGCACAATTTTCTATGATAAAAATTACTACATAAACTCAGATACACTCAGTCTAAAAAAATCATTCCACTTTAACTATATATTAAATCCTTTGAATTGTGTACACATTATGCTATTCTAAGGATGTGATAGTGTGTGTTTTTCTTGCTTTTTTTTGTGCGTGTGTGTGTGTTATGTTGTTGATGGTTTGTTGATAATTCTTAACACGTTGTTTGTGGTGTTAAACACAACTGCAAATAATAATTATAATAAAAAATAATAGTACAGAAATAATACAAACAAATCTTTGTTTTATAGACACCAAAATGTATGCCAGATAATAGTATTATGAATCCACTAAAATTAAGTGATAAGACTAGATTAGAAGTCTACTATAAGCCAGTTAAAGTACAGATTAACAGTAATAAAAGTGGATAAAACCAGAATAAAATAAATTTAATTAAATGATTATGTCGTAAAGTTAAACTAAATATGCATGTAATGGCCTTAAATACAGAAAAAGTAAGGATAAAAGAAATAGAGCAAACTTTTAATATGCATCTATATATTTTTTAGCTTTTTAAATTTTAATTAAGAAAGAAATTAAATTATGGCAAACCTTTTTTCATCATTATTCTATATTTTAGCTCTTAAAATATTTAAATTGAAAATTTTAATTAATAGTGAGATGAAGGATATGCATACACTTTTTATTCCACACCATTTAAAATAAATTTTAACTAAAAACCGCTTCATTGCCTTGAATGGTTTCGTTGATCATATTAATCAATCTTAAACTCAGATTTCTTTATTATTTTTCAAGTAAATCTCATAAGTGATTTTCAAGTACGTAAACTCTTAGCGGTGCACAAGCAAATCAGTGAGTGGTTACGTAGGTTTAGTCATCAACTTGTGACAAACATATACACAGACTTGTATTTCAAAAATATTACACCAAAGACTTCTTACTACCTTTGTTTTTGGTTTTGTTCTATATTTTAGGTTTAAGAACGTGCTTGAATCCTTTTAGTTTTATATTTTTGTTTTAACATGTTCACATATTTGTCTGGTTACTTCATCTGTATGTGTTACGAATTTCGAATGAAATATTTATTAAAATGGCAATGAGTGTTTAACATCATTATCAACATCATTATCACTATTATGAACATAATAATCATTATTATGCCAAATATTCGCCAAATAACGTTTTCTTATTTACCAAATTGAGCTTAAAACACTTAAGAGACTTAACACATTGGTTGGCACTACTACTTTAGTGCGAATATTTATCATTTGTTTTTGGGGGGCAAAGAGAATGGAAAGAGAGAGAGAGAAAAATAACAAGAATAAAGAAGAATCAAGTCATAAATTTGTATTATCCTTAATATATAAAAACTACATGAAGCAAACAAAAAAAGGATTTTTTATATTTGCATAAATATATGTAGGTATAAAAATTCTTTCGTAAATGTACAAGAACAAATTGGTAACATTTTATAAGATTTTATTTTCAAGAAAAGTTTAACTTAGCCTAAATACAAATACTTTAAAAAAAATTGTACAAAATAAATTGATTAATTATTTGCTATAAAACACGGAATTATATAAGAATATATTTAAAATATATAAAAAAAGGAAATAAAAAAAAAATAATAAAAAAAAACTTTTTTGCATTATGGGTAGCTAAACAAATAATTAGCCACAATTGCAAAAAATAACTCTAATTAGAATCTCCTGAAAAAACTCATAAATAAGTTTAATTTATAACATGAACAGCCAAAGGCAGAAAGAAGCACATACAAGTTTTAATGCGTTTGTGTATATTATTTGTTTACGCTCTTTGTTGCGAATGTCCCAGCAGTTTATTTGGTGGCAATTAGACAGTAAGATTCACCAATGAGCGTATTAGCAATTGGCACATTACTGACTCTATGGTAAGCGGGAAGAAGACGAAAAGAAGAATCAAAAATGTTTAACTGACTCGTTGTAACCAGTAAAGTGCTTGTGTGAGAGATATAAAACTAAAAAAACGGAAATGTGTTAAAGATTAAAGTTATAAAATAAATTTTGAAAAAAAAAAAAAAAAAATTGCAAAAAAATTTTGAACCAAAATCTTTTTACATCGAAAAGAGATATACAATTTTAAAGTAACGTACTCCATTAGATTTTTGATTTTTTTTAAATATAAAATCGTGAATAAATATGCGATATTTATAAAATTTGAAAAAGTAACAATGAGAATGGCTAAACAGCTTCATAAGTTCTATTCCTTAGCTTCATAAGTTCATAAATTTTTTTAAATCTCTCGTGGATGAACGATTTATTTTAATTATTTTATTTAGAAAAAATGCAAAAATTCTATTCCCAGTATGGTCACTTTTACACGTATAAAATAACTATTTTACTACTTTTTCTATTCAGTATAAATTATTTCTGAAACCATTACATAAAGAAATATCAGAAAATGAACAACTCTCGATATAATAAGAAAACACCAGGGGAAGCCAACTATCTATTAGGCAATCAGCAAAATAATACTCCAGCTGAACAAGAGGATGGAAAAAAAATAAAAAAAAAAAAAAAAAAACAAGATTAAAGACAAATTAGAATACATTCAGTAATATTGCATTTAAATACAATATCTACACACATACAGATATACACAGTTCTCATACTAACAACAAGAATAAAAATGTATAAGAGAGTATGCATCTGATATAATATACACATATACATAAATAAATATAAATATCTATAAGAGTGTAAATATATATTTTATGGTATAAATGTTGGAGTCTGTATCTCAGTGATTCTTATGTTAAGGGGATATTAAAAGCATTTGCTTAGATAGGGATTTTCCTTTTTTATGTTTTTATTTCTGGTTTTTCCCCTTCTAAAGGGAATTATTTCAATTGTGTGTGTATGTTTTTATTTTTTTATGTAGAATTTCTTTTAAAAGTATTTTCTTCTCATTTTTGTATTGTTATTTTTGCATTTTGTATTGTTGTTTTTATATTTCTTTTCTATGTTTTTTTGTTTTACTATTGTTCCCTATGAAATCTTCAAATTTATTTGTTGTTTTAATCTTTCTAAATGGTCACCCTTGGGAAGCTTGTTGAATATTGTTCTTTTCAAATACATTTCGACATTGCTTCTTATTTTTTTAATCATTGTTATATGAATATACATACATACATATGTATATACATAAAAATTTACACTTTCTTATATATACACACCCATACATGTAAATAAATAGAGTTTCCTTTGTTTTGTTAAGTGTGGGTTCTTTTTGTTGTTATCTCTTTGTAATTTAGCCTTTGGTTTGAGTTAGTTATATTTTAAATTTCTATTTCTAATTTCTTAGTGTTAAATGAAAAGGAATTAAATTTACAAAAGGTTTTTCTTTGATTGATTGGTTTTGTTGGTTTGTTCTTTTTTTGGAAGCATAATTTCTTTAGTTTTATTTTAGATTGATTTTTGTGGTTTTGTTAAATATTTAAACAAAAGTTGGTAGCCGGTGATTTAATGGTTGAATTTAACCACTAAATTTTGGGGATTTAAAAAACCTAAAGTATAATTGTTTTGGAATATTAGCATATTCCAAATTATAGGTTTAACTGGTGTATTAGTATAAAAGCCATTCATAGTTGGTAAAGCCAGATATATAAAACCCAACATTATTTTTGTATTATTTCCACCTTTATAAGTCGTACTCATGTAAAATATTACTTTGATGATATTTATATGATAATTGAGCGAGTTAAAATATTAAAAAATTTAAGGTATTTGTGAGCCTTAAAATCCTATTCCAGCAGTAAATTGATATGAGGACTGTGTGAAATAATGAACTGATTATAACCCACTTTAATAGGCTTTGTCCTTGTACCAAACTAAATAAAATATTGTCAAAAGTGCATCCTGCACTTTCTTTGCAAGATTTAACGGAGATCCAACCAGACGGACGGATTGACATTGTTAAATATACTCAGAAATTGATTCTGTATAGAACGGCATATTTGAAGATATTTTATGCTCAGTGCAAATAGCACCACAAACATATAATACCCCAAACACCTATGGTGGTGTAGGGTATACAAAGTTTTGGAATTTTTTAATGGTTAATTCAATGTCATGCTTTTTTATACAAACCATCCAAAAAGATTGAGTCTGTTATTCCGTTTGTAACATATCGAAATATTCATCTAAGACCCCATAAAGTATATACGTATATTTTGGGTCCTCGTAAAATTCTAATACGATATAGATATGCCCATTCGTCTGTCTATTGAAAGCATTTTAGGGCTCGGTGTAGGTCACCTTGGGGGACCAAATTTTGCTTAAATATTTGTTTTATATAAGATTTTTTGATATTGAAAATGGGCCATTTTGGTTCAAAAAAAAAAAAGGTAAGGGCCAAATACTAGAATATGTTAGTATCCACCGTAACTTCAGTTAATACTTTTCCGCCGATACCTCTTACAAACAATGCACATAGGTCCGAAGAGACAGTTTTTTTGGCCAAAACTCAACTCGAGCAAACAAAATTTGTTTTACTGCAGCGTAATAGTAAACACTTCAATTAAGCAAAAATTGCATATTGTTTTTTGAAAAAATAATTTCGTTTTAGCCAGCGATGAAGCAAACACTAACAAATTTTGTTGCTTTAACAAAAATATTTTTTTTTTTTTTAAAGAGAACGTGTTAACTTTTTTAAATTGTTGTTTTTGTAATTAGTGACACGATATCATAAAATATTTTTTATGGAAATTGAAGATGATAGTGCGTGTTCCATTTATGAAAAGTGAAATATAAGAAAATCCATGTTTTTATCAGAGCTTCGAAAGATTTAATTAAATGTTAGCTTAATTCCCTTAAATCTTAATTCTGAATTAAGAAATATGAATTTTTCATTTCATAATACCATTCTCAAAAATATAATTCAATAGCTTAATTCAAAGGCTTTTGTTTGAATAGAATTAATTCCTTATTGAATTAATTCATAAAGAATTAATTCAATTTTTGTTAATTCAAATCTTTTCCAAAATGAATGAAAATATTTTTCTTTCATTCAATTTGTAATATTTTGTTTTTTAATCTTTTACAAAATGAATTATAAAATATTTTCTAAAGCTAATTTGTAATAGATCTGAATTGAAGAAAATTTGAATGATTCAACATATTTTTAAGCTTGAATTGTAAAATTGATGAATGAATTTTTTAAAAAATTAATTCATAGCTGGATTAATTCAACTCATATGAAGTACAAAGAATTTAATTCAATGAATTAAATTAATTTGAATGCTTTAAAGAATGATTAGGATAATAAATTTAATTCGATTTAAGAAAATGAATTAAAGAATTAAGCCTTTCAACCTTTGGTTTTTGTACTATGTTTTTATTATATTTTGAGAATTAAATTTTTAAAATTTCTGTACAAACTTTATTGAAAAATTATAAAAAATGTCCGCACTATCCCAGCTGGAAACAATAAACCTAAATTCGAATGATTTATTAGACGTTTAACTGATCAATAATATTTTGCCAAAACTTGCAAATTCGAATAATGTTTTGTTTCTATAGGCATTTTTTATAATAATAATATAACTTTTTTCGGAAGCAATATTAAAAATTTTGTTTGATCAACCATATTGATTTGTCGCGACTTTGTCCAAATGAGTGACGAAAGAGATGTACGTGCTACAAATTATTAAAAAATTTCAAAAAAATCGAAATAATTGGCCACAGAATTAAATTTCTGCCGTCAAACTGTTTCTAATGTTATTAAACAGTATAAGGAGAGTTTGACCATTGATAGGAAACCTGGTTCGGGAAGAAAAAAGTCCACATGATATTGGGAAGGCCAGAAAATTTAAAGCATATTGAAAAGAACTCCAAACACATCTGGTAGAAAAGCAACCCAGTTAGCTCAGTGCTTTGACTATTTTGTGCAGAGTTGATAACATATAAAGTCCAAAAAGTTCCAAACAGGAATGCTGCAAAAAATTTAGAAGCCAAGAATAGGACACGGCAATTAAAACTAAATTTCATATAAGAATACTAAAGTTGTATAATTGACGAAGAAACGTATGTGCTGGCAGCTTCTTTGTCAAAACTTTAATATTAGTATTGCTCGAGGCAATGTTGAAGATAAGTTTAGGACCCAAAAGCAGAAAAAGCTTCCTAAAAAATTCCTGGTATTATAAGCTTTTTGCAGTTGCGGCAAAACAGGAAAGTCATTGGCTCTATAAATATCAAAATATACATCAAAGAATATTTGCAAAAAAGACTTCTTCCTTTCATAAGAGAGCACAACGTGTCCGCACATTTTTGGCCCGATTTGGCATCATGTCACTACGGTAAGAAAGCTCTGGAGTGGTACCAAAACAATAACATAGTTTTTGTACCAACAGAGGTAAATTTTCTAAATTGTCTGGAGCTAAGACCAGTGGAGAGATATTGAGCTCTTGTGAAAAGTGAATTGAAGATGTCCACAAGTTTATAAGTATTGGTTAAAACTGTAAAATTTATATTTTTCTGTAATCTGTAATAAATTATCAATTAAATGAAAAAGGAATGAAAACTCTAAGATCAATCATTTCCAAGTTATTGAATATATGTTAAGATTTTTTCGAACGCACTCCTTAATAATAATGGTCCTCATTTTTATTTCTTGGTCACAAAGTGGTTAAGAAAAAAAAAATAGAAATTGATAGAAATACATTTTTCAATGCTAAAACTATATGTACATTAGAGTGTCCCGAGGAATGCCTTTTTCGGGATTTCGATGTATGGGTCCCATAATTTTTGGTAAAAAAAAAGTTTTTACTTTTTAATCGAAATGGGTATCAAAAAATTCGTAATTTTATACTTGTTATGGGAAAAATATTTTGAAAATTTTTCCCGCGGGATTTTCTTTTGCTAGAAAACTTTTTAAGGCATTTTGATGAACAATTTTTTGTAAAAATTTGAAAAATTATCTTATTACAATGCAAATTTTTAATATTTTAGCCAAAAAAGGAACAAAATTTAAAAATATTTATTCATTAAAAAAATATCGAAAATTTTTTTTGCATGATGTACTAAAATGACGGTATATAGACCAACATTTTTGCGAAAAAAAATATTTTTTTTATAATTGGCTTAAAATTACTAAATTTTTGATCCCATTTCAAGACAAAACTCAATACAATTTTTTCGACGAAATATTCTAGAATCGTGAATTTCAATCGCTGGTAGGAAACTGAAGATCAATTTTAAACATTTTTTTAATATTTTTCCCAAGCTAATTTTTACGCATCGTTTGAGGGGTCTTCCTACAAAATTTTTGCCTACGGGACACTCTAATGTACATATATAGTTTTGGCAAAAAATGGTTGGATTTTAACCAATTTTAACATGTCAATCGTAACTTCTACAAATCAAGTACGATTTTAAAGATTTTTTTATTGCTATAAAGTATTTTGCATGAAAAAGCGTAAATTTAATGTGAATTTAAAAAAATCGCATGACATTTTTTCTTTTAAATTAATAAAAATGTATTATTTTCCAAAAATTCACCATTTTTGACAAATTTTGTATCGAAATCTATTTAACTTTAATTAAACATTTGTGAAGCCCTGAGTTTTTAAACTTTTACTTATTCAAAGTGGTCAAATTTAACACCCTGTAGTTTATCTCCTATAATTACAGGGTGACTACAAAATGATTTTTTTTTAATCTTAGATTCTTCTCTACAACTTTCCAATATAATTCAAGTCGATTCCACTAGCAGTTACCAATTTATTGCCAAAAAGTTAACAATTGACCTAGTGTGGCCCGTCTTAAACATTTCATATTTCAATGAGAGATAAATCGTTGAATAAACAAAAATTTTAATCATTTTTAAATACTATAAATGCTTTAAAAAATAATTCTACATAATATAATTTCCACCTAAAAATACTTAAATATAATGATTTAACTCCGTCTATAAAACAAAATTTAAATCACTTTAATAAAGATAAAATTCACTTTAAACATTTTATCAGACGACATCTTAATAATGTTTAAAGTGGAAAATTTTTCAATAATATAACAATCTTGTAAAGTAATTTTATTATTTTTCATTTTTCTTTACTTTCAGTATCACCTGAGATTTCAACGATATCATCAACAACAACAACAACTAAAAAATATACAAAATTATACAATAACAACTACGCTTATCAAAGTGAAATGACTGAATTTATACAGTTAAATAGAAAAATACCAAATAGAACAAGTAGAACAGTAGCAACAACATCATCATCATCATTATCATCATCAACGTTGCCATTGCCTCGACAAACACAAGCACCACCAATAGCAACAACAACAACATCAGATTATCATTATAAACAAAATAATGTGAACAGTTATCCAACATTTGAACATGAAACGATAACCACAATTGCCACAATACAAACACAATCAACAATAAGTACCAATCTACAAGCAGCAACAACACAAACTGCTACAGCAGCAACAATGATATCAACATTAACTCCTGCACCTGAACAAATACAAATGACTAAAGAACAACAAGAACAACTAAATCTATATGATACAACAACATTAGCAGCAAAAAAATATAGTAGAGGAAAAAGACAACACATTGCAAAAGAAGAACAAGAAGGTGTTTTTTACACATTTGTTAACAGCATAGAAGAAGAAGAGGCAAAAACTTCAAGGACTATTACAACAACAACAACGACTAATTATGGTGCTGATAATAGTAATGTTTTTGTGCCACCAATAATGTTAAGTATAGAACCAACAACAGAACCCTTTGTTCCAATAACAATGAGAAAAACATTACAGCAACTAAATGATTATAGTAGTAGCAGCAACAATGATAATGTAAAAAATACAAAATATTGGAATGAGGCTATTGATTTGAACTCATATAAGACAAAACATAAGCAACAAAGGCAGCAACACAATAGCAACAGCAACTGCAGCAGTAATAATAGTAGTTGTAATAGTGAAAGTAGTAATGATTTCACTAACAACAAGAATAAACAAAAGACAACAAATACATTTAGCCTTAATCAAAACAACAGATATGGAACAGTAAACAACAATAGCAACAACAGAAGCATAAAAAATAATCTTACAACAAAATTAGAAAATGGAACAGCAGAAGCAAAAATAACAACTACAAGAGCATCATTAGATGCAAGAGCAATTAATTCCTTTCCATCAAGTGGCACAACTGATTTTAGCAAAAGTAGCACTCACAACTTTAAAAACCACAATATCAAAAGCAGCAAAAACAACAACAACTACGACATTGTTACAAGTACTGATAGTGATAGTAATTTAAACCCTAAGGAAATGAACCAATACTCGGATGTTACAAAAAATCATCAACTACAAATACCAACATCAACTGCAGGCACAACAACACTAAGAACACCAGTAACTCATACACCTTTACATGAGTATCATGACTACAATCAGCTAAGGAGACCAGCTTTTTTACATCGTCATGCCAGACAAGCATCATCAGATGATGAACAGAATGACAAGTGTCGTATGTTTATTGAAGGTGATCCGGAAAAGAATGAACTTTATAGTCCAGATTATCCGAATGATTATCCGAAAAATATCAATTGTACGCGGGTAATAATAGGTAAGTTCAAAGAAGGTATTTAATTGGTTTGGAAATATATAAAAGAATTTTCCTGGTCTTATAGTTCATGTAGAATAGTTCACACTTATTAAAACAGTATGAAATAGTTTATAAAATTTTATTTTTAAATTCTTAGATTTTGTGCTGGGTGAATCATTTAATATTAATGACCGAAAATGTTACTGCACAAGATTTAGTTAGTCCACAGTAAGGCCATTTGCGAAATATTGGTAATAAGTCTAGATCTTTTAAATCGCCGAACCGATTTTGACTAAACTAGGAATATCGATAGAGGAGGAGTTAAACTTCTCCATCAAGGCTCAAAATGTGTAACATTTTTAATTTCTGACTACTACTGGGTGCACGTTTAAAATTTTCGAAAATTACATTTACACGCTTTATTAAGGTGCAGACTTTCAGAAAATAATGTTATTTAACAACATTTCCTAAAAACTAAAATATAAAATTTAGATACGTTTTTCACTGTCGAGGTGGTTAACTTCGACCCACTGTGGCGCCGCCTGTAATACAGCTACCTACTATAGTCAATCATATTCTAAAGGCTGAACTCCTCTTCTAGCGATGTCCCTAGTTTCATCCAAATCGTTTTAGCGGTTTAAAAGATCCAGACTTAAAGAGTGAGATCGAAAAAATCTTAAAATATATAAAGTTCAATAATTTGGAAATGGTTGCCTTTAGAGTTTTTTTATTTAACTGATATTATATTACAGATTATAGAAAAACTTTTATGGTTCTAAACACTTCTTATGAGCTCGTGGACATTCCATTAGATATTTGAAAGTTGTTTCAGTCACTTTTTCGGGCCAAAAATATGAGGACACATTGTGCTCTCTTATGAAAGGAAGAAACTTTTTTCCAAACATTCTTTGATGTGTATTTCGGTACTTATAGAGCCGACTGTTAAGGCTCCTTTACTCTACCGTAAATGTAAATGTGAAAACGTAAATGTAAAGGGAACGTAAGTGTATGGTTATTCAAAAAACGTAAATGTAGCCAGTACTTTGTTGTTGTTTTGTACACATCATCATCAGTGATGTCAATTACACATATTCAGTTTAAAAATCGCAAGATTTATTGGTTTGTATTTCAGCGATTTGTATACAAAACGAAATTTGTTTTTTTATAACAAAAATTTTTAATTTTAAGTTATTGATTTAACTCTACGTTTTATTTAAATTATTTTAACAACATTTTAGTGAAGAAAATATCAAAACAGATTGTCCAATTGATAAACCTTTTACAGCGATTTTTTACGCAGATTTGGTATATTGAAATAAAAAGCTGTCAATTGTTATCAGAATATCAAATATTCTGAACCTGTTCTGAAGATTACATTTCTGTATTTATATTTCACACTTTTATCCGGTTGTTCCTTGTATCTGATTTTTTTGTTTAAAATTTCAAGAATAATGATTATTTTCTGTCCCTGGTATTAACAACTATTAATAAAACAAAAATTTCGTATTAAAAGATGACCGCGAATAATGTTTTTTAATTGTTAATCCTTCAGAAGACTAACCAATTCGTCAATTTTTAATCCGCATCTAGTATATTGACTTTTACATAAATGTGAAATGTGCTTAAAAATTCTGGAGAAATATCCATTCAGACATTTGTAGTCCTTAGAATATAATTGTTAAGAGAGTTATCATCTTGTTTCTTTGGGATTTTTTGAAAAGTATAATTCAACATATGAATAGACTGACAGACATCTTCAAAAGGAATCATTTGCTTATCCTTTTCACAGTTATGTTAATAAACTGATAAAGAGAGCAAATAAAACCGTATTATTTAATAAATATATACACGGGACAGGATCAGGCATAGTTTGATGAATTTATTAAACATAAAAAAGAGCAGCCTACGTTAATACTGTCATCCTTAAACCAAATTTGCTGAAAAAAAAGCTCTATAAATATTAACTTTAACTAAGGTTGTATGGTTTGTATATATTATATTTTCATTCCATTCTAAGACCTCATAGATTACTTATGTTCTTAGTTCTTTCCGTTTGTAGATCTGATAAATCAACTTTCTGAACGCTTTAGTAATTGAGAAATCAGGTTTCGTAAAAAATTTGAAAATATTAAAAATCACCAAATTAAAAAAAAAAAACAAAAAAAAAAAAAGAATGGCCTTGACCTAATAGTACGAAGAAAATTACTTTGTATAATGTACTTGTACTAAGTATTTGCATTAAGTACTCTATATTACTCATAACAATACGAGCGAAATCATTGAATCTTGATTAAACTTTACATTTTACATTGCAAGCTCATTAGCTTAATGTCAGTCTTCTGACTTCACAAAATAACCTTTATCTCAATTTTGTAAGTTCCTCTAAGGAAAATTAAACCAATTTTTCGACAAATTACTGGTAGAAGCTAAATTGATTTTCTAATACTTTCTGTTTATCAGTTTTTGTTCTTAGTACTAATCTCTTTACTAAACTAATTTTATAAAGGTAAACATTTGCATGTTGTATTTTTAGATAGAAACAATAAATTCTTTTGCCAAGTAAAGGTAGCAAAACTTTAAGCCCGTATATTGAGGAGCTTAAACAATACAAAACTTCATTTGAAACTGTCATGTTAATGAATTGTATTTACTGTCAAAGAAGTATAAAAATTTGAGTTTTTTTTTTTGACAGCCAATTTGTTTGTAAAAAAGAAAAATTGCAAACGGACTTGTTTGTTAGAAAATTTTTATTTTATTTTATTTTTTTTTTTTTTCAATAATGTTGACATATATTTAGTTTCTAAATTCTTACTTATATGGATTAATAAACAATTATGATCGCTTAAAATTTGTATTATATAATTTTTGTGAACTTGTTAAACGTTTTTTTAAAAATCACTTAAATTGTTAAGATAGGGCATTTTCTTTTATCAAAAATTAGAAATTAAACTGCTAAAAATGTTGTTCTAATTATGTTTATATCTTTAAAATATTATTAAAATCGAAATTAAACACATTATTAAATGTGTTTAAAATTAAAATAAAAACTTCATGAAAACAAAATCGTATTTATACAATTTTAAGATTTATTTATTTATTTATATTTTTATGATTTATTTTTAAAATAAAATCAATTTTCTGTCTTTTAAGTAAATACATTGTCATATATTTTTTTAATAACATTTTTTTGTTACTTTAAAAAGCGATTATTTCTCACACTTAAACACAGAATTAAATAAATAATTTTCTTCTTTAACAATTTGACAACATCTTCAGAGAAAGAATAAAAATAAATACTGGCCTTCAATAGGCTTAACAAGACATAAATCATTTAGTATCAACGAAAACATGTACGTAGTTATACGAATGGTATAAATGGCAAAATAAAACCGCCAAGAACACCAAGGATACGCATAAATCATTTATTATTATTTAAAATCATATTAAGAAAGCTTCAACAAACACAATAATATTATAAAGGATACTACTATAAAATTTTAAAGGATACCATACAAACACTAACACCCACTGAATAAGAAAATATATTATTAAAAAAAAAAAAAAAAAAATAAAAATAAAAAAATATTTAAAATTGAAAGTTTTCAAAAAGTTAAGCCAACAGCTGTTAATGTTTCATTTCGAAAACATATTCAAAATGACATAGTCAATAAAATATGGTAAAAAACGAAAACGTAGTTTTTTCTTTTTAATTTTTCCTTTTTCTAAATACAATTATTTGTTATAAAATATTGTTGTTTTTTTTAGAGACATTTGTTTTTTGAAAGTTAAATATTCTATTGAATTTTTTTTTTTTTTTTTTTCATTCTCTTTGCTGATATTTTTGATTATTTCTTATATATATTTTTTTCTAATCGTTATTCTATGGCTTGTAAACTGTTGTTTTCAGCAACAGAAGACCATAAATCAATTTTTATTAAAGAAAATAAATATCAGTCATGCATCCCATGACACGTTGACAGTCTTTATTGAAATTCATTGTTGACATATAAATGAGAAAGTTAAACGGGTATAGAAAAGATGAAAAAAATATATTTACAAACTGCTATGCTATTACTTATAGCATTGAAGATATAGTTGTTGTTGCTTACATACAGATATTCTTTTACCACATCACTAGGCATATTGTAGAGTATTGACAAGAGATGCTGGCTGATGACTTCTAGGAATTGAAATAAGTATATTGTTGAGTTTTATGTTAGCAAATGTTGTGTCAATGAAAAATAAAGCACTTTGATGCCTGCTTAAGGACAACATATTTAAATGTTGGCAAATTTATGATGATTTTTTGTGGCGATAACAAAAATTAATAGACTTTAGATTAGGCGAATTTAAGGCGTTAACACCAAAATCAAATATGTATTAAAATAAAATTAATATTAAAAAAAATGTGTACCATTAAGTGATCTAAATCTATTTGAGAAATATTTCGCAAAAAGTCTTTGGATTTAAAATTTATTAATATTTCATTATATAATTATTCATAATATTTAGAAAATGGAAATAATAATATGAAAGCCCTTTATATTATCTTATATTAAAATGATTTTCTAAAGGGTTTAAATGGAAGCAAAAGACAAATAAGAATAATATTCATGAAATTCAGATAGACAGATGGACGCACATAGTAAAATCGATTTAGAACGTGATTCTAAGTTGATTGGCATAAATTAAGATACACTTAGATCAATATTTTAGGATGGTACAAATATCGATACAAATGTATAATGCTCTCTCTACCTTTGGTGGTATACTAAAAAATGTTGTACAAAAAATGCATAAATACCAAGTATTTTTATATAAGTTTATATAAGTTTGTCATTCCGTTTGTAATTTCCACAATTTTCGTCGGAGAGCAAAAAAGTTTATATTTTCGGAATTCTTGTAAGAAGCGATGACGATTGGACCATGTCCGTCCGTTCGTCCGTGTGTCGGTTGAAATGGCGTTTATGAAGCCCACCGATAACTGACATATATAATATGTATGTCAAACGATCGGAAATGCTTTCGAGAATTTTGCTATTGGAATTCAGCAAGATAGGTTCAGACAATGCGGAGATATGTTCAAAAAACCGGTTTTTTGAACCGGTTTTCCAGTTTCTGAAGCCTCTGTATACACTACGGACTTCGTTTTTACAAAGAATTCTCGGACATTTTTTTCTGAATTTTTGTTCTGAAAAAATGAAATAAATCGGTTCAGTAATAACTGAGATATCGGACAAAACGCATTTTTTATTTTTTGAAGCCTTGGTTTAAGCTATAGATTTTTATTTTTATACAGATCGGTCACAAATATTTTTATAAAATTTCACTTTTTTGAATCAGGAAGATCGGTTTATAAATGGTGGAGATATGCTTTAAAAACCGGTTTTTAGAACCGGTTTTTTAGTTTCTAAAGCCTCTGCATATACCAGGGACTTCGAATTTTTAAAGGGGGCTCGAAAATTATTTTCTGAATTTTTGTTCTGAAAAAATTAAATAAATCGGTTCAGTAATAACTGAGATATCGGGGAAAACGAATTTTTTATTTTTGAAGCCCTTGTTCAAGCTATAGATTTTTATTTTTATATAGATCAGTCATAAATATTTTTTTAAAATTTCGGTTTTTTTAATAAACCAAATTCGTTCATAATCAACAGAGTTATGGCCCAAAAACAAATCTGTTAAGAATATAAATACACCAACAAACATGTATATTAAGCATCATAGATTAACTACTAGATATTTATGTGAGAGAAAAAAACCTAATTCAATTGTCAGAAACCTAATTCATACAAAAACAAAATACATGTAGTCACATATATTTTGTTTTTGTATTTTCAAAAAAATGATTAAATTCTTTGAAAATTTAGTATAGGGTGGCTCTCACATAAACTTCTAGTTCTATTCTATGTTAAGCATTGTAATGACTATTAGTGACGTTTTTTGTTTTTTGTATAGACAAGTAGTTTAGTTAGCAACAGCAGTAATATAATGAATAACAGTGTTGTTGTTGTTCTTTGTGTATTCAGTCAGTTTGTACATACAAAAATAAATATATATGGAATTGTTGTTGTTTCTTTTTTAAAAGCAAAGCCTGTTATGATTGTTTTTTTTTTTTCATATTCAAATTTTCGTAGTTTGAAAAAAATTTAGATTTAGAAAATATGCAAGCATACGTTAAGGCGAAAATTTTATTAATTGTCGGTAATATGGTAATATGATGTCGATAAGATGGTAAGATGGTAATATGGTGAAGGGTATCAAAGATTCGGCACAGCCGAATCTTTTTTCAATTTCATTTTTATTAATAATACTGGCCAACAAAAAAATTTGTTTCGTGTTCCTTCAAAAAAATAAAAATAAGTGGACTAGATGGAATTCCGCATGCTAAACTCGAATCTGCTTTCAGTTTTCTCCCATCAGGTCGAAATTTTTTTTATGGGCGTATCTAATATTCCGCCCTAAATGAGCCAATTACTCGAGTATATTTCACTAAAACTCGAGAACGGTATGCACGATTGAAATAAATAATACACCAAAATATGTGGAATAAAATTGGTTTTAAGTCGTTTTACTAACAAATTTTTATGCGTTTAAGAGTTTCGGAGATATTTCGAAATAAGTGTCCCAAAAATTTTTTTCATGCAAAATTTTCAAGGTTTCTTTTTTTTTACTAAAACTTCTTTTTAACTTTTACTTTTACTTTTTTTTTATCACGTATCGATTTCTTTTTTTTTTTATGGGCATGACTTCTATGACCCCGTCTTTAGGCAGTCACACTTGTATAACTCGAGAACGGTTTGTCCTATTAAGATAAATTAAACTCCAATATATAGTGATCTAAATTGTCTTTGAGCTGAGTTTACATAATTTTTTTGTCCAGTTAATATTTCCGTAGTTATTCGGTAATTAGTAGCGAAAAATTAATTTTTTTTTTTTTGAAAAATCATGAAAATTTTGATTATAACTCTAAAATTCTTGAGCAAATAAGAAATACTGTTGACATATCTTAAAGACATTTTGCGTCGTTTGGTGTACCATTTATCAAAATCGTGTAAACGGTTCTTGAGTTATAGCCTAAATTGTACAAACAATTCTCGAACTTTATAGTGTGACCTCTGAAGAAGGTTATGATATTAGTCATGCCCATAAAAAAAAAATCAGTACGTGATATAAAAAAAGTGAATGCATATTCTTGTTTAACTCGTCAATATCCACCTAGTCCATCTATTTTTGTTTCAAGAAAAGATAATTTTTCTTATTTTTTGCCCATCACTGTATTTCCACGCAGTTGTATATATAAATGGGTATTTTTACTTAACTATGAATGAAATCACGATTTTTTGTATCAATTTTGAAGATACTTACCTTATTTTGTTCGCAACATTACCAGATTTAAACTTTAGCATTTTTGATGTTTTCATTTATTAAAAAATTTTAGTAACAAAAACATCAAAATTTTGCATATAAATGATTTTTTTTTTGGGCATTTATTTCAAAATAACTTCGAAACTATTGAGCACATAAAAAAAATTAAGTTGTGATGATTTGAAGATATTTTTAGTACGCGTCTTTTACTGTATCACTTATGTCAATCATACATTCCATTCTTGAGTTATGAGGAAATATACTAAAGTAATGGCCTTACAATGGGCGAAATATTAGACACACCCATAAAAAAATTCCAGACCTGATGGAAACTGATAGCAGAGTCGTGTTTAGCACATCAAAATACATCAAGTGCAACTATTCGTCTATGGGGGAGGATTTTTTTGTTGACCAGTGTAATTAGCTTAACGCGGTGCTAAGCTTTTGATGGCATATCTATTATTTATTTTATATGTAGGCTACTACTTCCCCTCGACATCTCTTCAAATTTTGATATGAAATTTCTTCTACAACTTTTTAAGACTCAATAAATTATTACTTTAGATATACGAAAATTAATATTTATTTTATATAGGGGCTATCCTTCCCCTGGCCCTATCCGTCCTATTTTTATTTTAGCAATGCAATATAATAAGAAAATAGTTCCCCCAAACCATAATAATTCTTTAGATATGAAGTTAAAAATATTTGTTTTGTATCGGGGGTACCATTCTCTCTGGTCTTATCCGTCCCATTTTCATTTTAAATGTGAAGTTTGATGAGAAAGTTACTCCTTTAAACTTTTGCTGTAATAGTTGTTCAGATATACTGTATTTAATATTTTCGTTGTAGGGGGGTACCATTTCTCCTGTTCCTATCCGTCCTATTTTAATTTTTAGTGTGAAGATTGATGAAAAAGATTTTTCTGAAGAATTTAAGACTTTTGCTGTAAAGGTATATAACTTATCCGTTAATTAATTTTTTCTTTGTATGAAGGTTACCATAGATTCGAAAATCAATTGAGTAATAAAGGTAAAATTTTATTCAGCTATTGTTTCCGTTATAATATTGAATCACGAACACATTTGTGTTTTTTCTAAGTTATTTTGAACCATTTTCGTGATATGATTACGTCCGTCCGTACGTCCAGCACAGGCTATGTTTAGTTATCTCCTGCCTACAACCGCTGATATCCGCAAATAAAATTAAAAATATTTAATAAACAAGATACACAGTTTTATATCGATCTAATTGCAGATAAAGAAAGCAATGCACTCCATTAAATATATTTTTTTACCAAAAAATGTAATCCCAAATATTGTTTTTGAAAATTTTGACTAAAAATAAAATCTACGCAAAGTTCTTTATCTAAAATGGATGCTAAAAAAAGTATTTAGTATTTAAAATATACTAAATATAGTCAATATTTTAGGACAGTTATATTGGCTGGAGTTTTGTAATATTTTTACACTGTAGTTCATGATATGTTAGTTTTACAGCAAATTAAAAATTTCAATATTACCAAAAAGTATTTACGACTAGCTCGTATTCTCGCATTTCTTCTGAATGACATAATCTTTAGTGCAAACAACAAAAATCATCGACTAATTTTACGATAGTCGGATCGTTTAAATTTACTGAATCGCACCACATAATTTTTTTGTTTATTTATTTATTTTTTAATTTTTATACTTATTACAGCAAAACGAATCTAAGTCTTAAAATAAAAACTAATAAAGCTCCATCTCTTTAACCTTTTTCCCCCCATAATCTTCTATATCATCCCTTAAACTACTTCCGTGAAGTACCTTAACAAAATCACAGCAAAACTGTGCGATAAAAAGTTAAAAATATAAAAACAAAATATACAAAACTTTGTCTATGTCAATTCGTTTAGCAAAACCGCAACAAAAAGTTTTTTACTTTTGCCATTTTCTTTCTTTAAACCAATTGAAACAATTACAATTAAGTTGTTTAAGAAGGTGCAAAACAACAAACATTTTAACAGGACAAAGTTACAATTGCAAATTGGGTCAAAACTGTTAAAACTCATTTAAAACCGTAATGATAAATGAAAGGAAACTAAAAATAGAAAATACCAGCAAAAAAAAAAAAAAAAAAAAAAAAAAACAAGTAGTTATACGTTTCAACAAAACCGGTAAATTCTAATAAACCAGGAATATTTAAAACTCTTCATTTAAACTCTTAATTATTAAGGTCTTCTTTTGTGTATGGCGGAAAGTTTTCAACTGAAGTGCAATTTAAAAATACATACCAGGGCAAATTATTGTTAAAAACAAAAATTAAGTTGAAGGATTAAAGCTGGGAATATACAAGCGTATGAGTAATATTACTACGAATACACAGAAAAAAATTTTTCCTTTTATTTTTCAATTAACACAGTTTACATCAAAATTTAATTAATATATTCAAACAAAACTAAAATAAAGGAGAACGATTTTTTCTCATTTAAATTTCACACAATCATCTACTTGATTGATTTTATAATTTTTTTAGTAAGGAAATTTTTATATTTATACCCTACACCACCATAGGTGGTTGGGGTATTATGTGTTTGTGCTGATGTTTGTAACGCATAGAATGAGTTATCCAACACCCACTTTAAAGTATACTAATCGACTCAGAATCACTTTTTAAATCGATCTAACGATGTCCGTCCGTTAGTAAAAGTGTTGGTCTACAGGTCTAATATAAATCCACTTCCCGAATTTGTATTCTCATACGCAATGGTGTAGGATATCATATAGTCGGTCTTGACCGACTATATCTTCTTCTCTCGTTTTTTTTTTTTTTAATTTTTTACAAATTTAAACAATTTTTAATTGAATGAATTATTGTTGATTGGTGACTTTTTTTCTGTGTAATATTAAATTAAAACAACACATATATTTATGGGTGTACTCTTGTATTAATACGCAAAATGATAGTAGCAAAGAAAAATTTATGTTATATTTATATAAATAAAAATCATATAGCCTTGTAAACATCATTTCTCTGTAACCTATATTTAAAATCAAAAATTACATATCATTTGTATGTAAAAATACGCAAAAAAAAATCTACAAAATATTGTGTTATATATTGGTCCATTACTATATATCTCAGATTTATTACTCTTTAAATCCTCCTCTTGGTTTCCTCACAATACTATTATATTCAATGATTGAATAAAAACAAATTCACTTTCTGATTGTGTTTCAATGTAAACGCATAGACACTGAAAACACAAACAATAATACATATACTATGTTATACTGCCACATTCACAACTCGTTATTGATTGTACAATTCTACTTTAAGTTTTTTTTTTTTTTTTTCATATCCCTGCAGGATATAAAGAAAGAGAGAAAAAAACCTGTTCGAATTGTAGCAAAAAAAGAACACGTGAAGTACGTTAACTTTGTGTCATTACGATAGACTTCCCATAAATCAATATTTCTTTCGTTTATTTCATTTTACTCCTAAAATAAAACGGCAACAAAAAAAAGGTGACTACTATTTTGAGGCTGACATATAACTGTTTTTATTGTTATCGAATTTATGGTAAAAATAATGTGACCAACTGACAGAGGTAAAAATTTTTTTTTTGTTTTATTGACATCTTACGATAATTTCTTATATATATATTTTTATTTTTTTCAACCGAATTTGACACTTTTCTTAGCCGGAAAGAAAGATATCTAGGGAATAAAGATTGTCAATTAATGGAATGTTATCACGGTGTAACAATTTTCTAAAAAAAAATTTTTACACATGATTAAATCAATAAATGCGCGAAGCTAGAACCCATACGGAATAAAACTACGTATTCAGTTTTTCCCTGGATGCCAAGTTTTATCTTAAAAGGACTTCAACATTTTGAAAATTACACAACTTTAAAATAAAATATAAAATCAACCAAATATGGATATTAAATGAAAGCTAAGAATCCCTGCAATATAACAAAAAAGTTTTTATTTAAATGTTGCAGCAGAAAATGTTAAAAAAAAAATCCTTCAAATAAGAATTATAACTCAGGGAAACACTAATTTTGCTGCACGGGGTTTCCCAGTCAATATTAATAAGTACTAAGCCTCTTATCCACTTTTTTTTTTTTTTTTGAATTGACTCAAGTTCTCGCAATAAATCGCGATTTATAAAATTAAAGAAGTTGCACTATAAATCGAAGCATATCTCAAAAACGACTTGTTAGATTTTATTAAATTAAAAATTCTAATTAAAATTATCTTCAAATTGTTTTTACATTACTTTTTAATATGGTCAACAGTTATGGAGATATTAAGTCTATCTTTTGAGGAAAAATGAAATTTTATACAAAATTTCAAGACTTTTTTTTTTTTTTTTTTCAAAAAATCATAAAAATTTTAAAATTTCCAAAATTCAAACTTTTATTCTGTATTCATAGAGATAAATTTGTTGCAAATAAATTAAGATATATTTCATTAAAATAAATCTATACGTTTTGATTTTATTCACAAATTAGTGAAAAAACTCATTTACAAGTTACATAGAAAAATTAAAAATTTTCTGGGAGGCAAGATAATTGAAAGCATATTCATCCCGGTTAGCTCAGTACTCTGACTATTTAGTGTGAAGAGTTAAAGCTAATGCGGAGTTGAAAACATATAAAGTCTAAAAAATTCCAGACAAGAATGCTGCAAAAAGTTTAGAAGCAAAAAATAGGCCACGGAACTTAAAATTTCATACAAAAATTCTCATGTTGTATAATGGACGACGAAGCGCAAGTGCTAGCATATTTTTCGCAGTTTCTGGGTCAAAATTTATATGTTTCTACTGTTCGAGAAGATATGTTTAGGACCCAAGAACAGACACACATTTCTTAAAAAATTTTTGGTATGAAAAGCTTTATTCATTTGCCGCAAAACATGAAAGTATTTTGTTAAAGTCGGCTCTATAAGTACCGAAATATACATAAATCAAAGAATGTTTGCAAAAAAAGTCTTCATTCTTTCATAAAAGAGCGCACAATTTGTCCATAAATTTTTGGCCCGATTTGGCATCATGTCACTACGGTAAGAAAGCTGGAGTGGTACCAAAACTATAATATGCTAGTTTTTGTACCAAGATAGCAGGTCAATTCTCCAAGTGGACCAGTGGAGAAATAAAGTACCCAAAATAACGAAGATTTTCAAAGGAGATGGGTAAGCTGTTACAAAAAAGTGACTGAAATAACTATCATATCTCTAATGGAATAGTTATCAAAAAAGTTCCACGAGTTCATAAGTAATGGTTAGAACTATAAAAATTAAAATTTTCTGTGAAATATAATGTAATATCAATTAAATATAAAAATCCAAAACTCTGAGATCAACCGTTTCCAAAGTATTGAATTTTATATACATATGTTAAGATGTTTTCAAACGAACTCTTTAAATAGTAAAGAGGAACATATTCAAAGGATATTTTCTTAAGTTTTTGAGCTGCAACAATTAAATAATAAATAATATTGTTTAGCAGGGATTTTTAGCTTTCGTTTGATACCCATATTGGGTTGATATAATACACATAAATATATTTTATTTCTTTTTTTTTTCAAAATGCGTATCCTTCGAAACTTTGAAGTCCTTTGAAAAAAAAAAAATCATAATTTTTGTAATTTTCAAATTTATATAGGAATATATAGGAAAAAAAAGCTAGACCAAAAATGTGTAAAATTGTGTTAGTTAAAATTTCAAATGCAAATAACTCGAAAACTACAATAGATAAATCTCGAAAGCATTTTTGATATAGGCATTATCGAGGGTCTTAATAAGATGTAAGAATATTTAAAATCGTTTAAGAAAGAAATAATTGGCAAACGTTTAAACATTTTTTTATGTCAGAAGTACTCTACTTTGAGCCGGCATATCTCCGCCCCAAAACTTTTCGATTCTGCTCCATTGTGCGGAGGTGCTTCAGAAAAAATTCGAAAATTTTTGTAAGATTTTTTTTTTTTTTTTCAGTGGAAAATAGAATTTGAGTCTATAATAAAAATTTAGTTAAAAACATGTCCAGATCGCAAAAATATTGTAATCAGAAATTTATATTTAAAATACACAAACTCTTGGCTTTCCATTGATATACATACACCCAGAGAAATATCAATCACATACGTGTTGAAAACGATACCATTCTGTGTCAATAGTGAATCTACACCGTATGTGTTTAAATTAAACACTGCGTGTTCAATTCTTATTGAAAATCGATACCTAATTGGCACCAAGTTGAAACCATTTTGGTATCAAATTGTTAAATTACATATGTTTTCTATTAAATTTGTTAACGAAAGGTATTAAAAAGCTGTTACCATAAATTACCAATGTGACCACAACCGTTGTTGATTTTGAATCGAATTTTTTCTCTTAGTGTATCTTTGACAAAAATATGTATATTAAATACTCTGAACGGTTCACTCTAGGTTCACATTAAACGAAAAATAACTGTAATGACTGCTTAACATAACCCACGTCTAAAAATTATATTAAATTTGTATTAAATGTTTAAATTTTCTGTGAAAGGATCAAGTCCTTGATATGTACAATATTTTTAAAAAGTCGAAAGAAAACCTAAAAGGCCTAATTTTTCTACAATATCTCTGCTATTTATTTACCGATTTTATTAATAATTAATAATAGAATTCTAGGAAGCCAACCGACACATGGACAGATGGATGGACGGAAAGACAGAAATTGAAATTACAAATGGAATGAAAGTCTTATACATACAAATATTTGAGCAGTTCAATAGCGCTCAAAGAAAATATAATCTATCTAAATGGCATTAGCAGCAATATTTTCCTAGAAATGAAGAAAACATTTGCTTAGAAAATTTAATAGAGCTTTTGTTCTTGTAGCTGACTTAGACCTGCTGACATTTATGGTGTATCAACAGCAGTAATATTTTTTAACTGTGACAATAATAATTCTTTGTTTGTTAAGAATTTTCATTCGTTTACTAACATTTATTAGTCTAATAAATCGTTTGTTTAAAATAGCAGCAAAAAATTTAACCCCAAAACTTCTTAAAAGTAATTTCAAATTACTTAAAACTTTTGACCTTTAACATAAAGTAACTTAAAAAATACTTATATTTTATTAAAAAAAGTATATGTATAAAAAAATTCGCAATTCATGTTTCTTTGTGACATATGGCAAGTAGCTGTAACACGTGTTTGTGGTCTGCCAAAAGAATGAAGGCAAAAAAAAAAAAAATCATAAAATAAAATTTATAGTGATTATTTTTAACTTCAACCTAAACAATATGTAAGGAATAGTTGGTGACCTTATGCTAACTCTCCTGTTTAAGTTAAGACATATAAAAAGCAGCTCTGGCAAAAGTTACAGAAATCAGGGAAAAATATATATGTATCTATATTTAGTTACACGTGGATATATAGTTTCTATGTGGGTACCAAATTTTATATAGTAGGACATGATTACAACACCTACATTCATTATATGTAAGGGTAAGAATGCTATTATTCCCTTTGTTATTGTTATTTTTATATGTATAAAATAAAAAATATATTTTTATTTTATTATTATTTTTTGCAAAATCATTTTTACGCATAAATGTTGTTGCCTTTTGCTTTTAAATATAAAATAAAATGGCAGCAGCTGTATAGTGGTGATGGGTTAAAAGTTTTTATGGTAGCCTGCATACACAACAATATTTCTGTTACGTTTATGTGATAAACTGTTAGTGTAAATGTATTTTTATGGCTTTATTCTTGTACCGGTATATAATCTACTTTTCACGCTGTAGTTTAATAAAAAATGAAATTAAAAAAAAGATTCGGATGTGCCGAATCTATAATACCCTTTACCATCTTACCGACAAATAACAAAATTTTCGCCTTAAGGTATACTTTCATACTTTCACAATTATAAATCTAAATTAAAAAAAAAAAAATAAATAAATAATGAATAAATAAATAAATAAAAAATAAACAATAAACAACAATTCCGTATTTATATATTTTTGTATGTATGTATGTATGTATGTATGTATGTATGTATGTATGTATGTATGTATGTATGTATGTATGTATGTATGTATGTATTTATATATTTTTGTATGTATGTATGTATGTATGTATGTATGTATGTATGTATGTATGTATGTATGTATGTATGTATGTATGTATGTATGTATGTATGTATGTTTGTATGAAAGTATGTATGTATGTACATATATACAAACAAACTGACTACATATACAAAAAATAAGAACAACACTGTTAATCATTATATTACTGCTGTTGCTAACTACTTGACTAAATAAAAAGAAAAAAACAACATCACTAATAGTCATTACAATACTTAATACAAATGTGTATGTATTTTTATTATTAACATATTTTTTCAGTTTTTGGCCCATAACTAGGTTGTTTATGAACGAATTTGGTTGATTAAAAAAACAAAAATTTTATAAAAATATTTATAAAAATAAAATCTGTAGCTTTACAAAGCTTCAGAAAATCAAAAATGCGTTTTGCCCGATATATAAGTTATTATTGAACCGATTTATTTCACTTTTTCAACACAAAAATTCACAAAAAAATATCCTAGTCTTCTTTGGAAAAACGAAGTCCCTAGTATATACAGAGGCTTCAGAAACTGGAAAACCGGTTCCAAAAACCGGTTTTTAAGCATATCTCCGCCATTTATGTACCGATCTTGCTGAATTTCAATAGCAAAATTCTCGAAAGCATTTCTGATCGTTCGAAATATATATTATATATGGTAGTTATCAGTGGGCTTCATAAATGCCTTTTCAACCGACACAAGGACGAACGGACATGGTCCTATCGTCATCATTTCTTAGAAGGATCCCGAAAATATCGAAATTGCTCTCCGACGAAAATTGTGGAAATTACAAACGGAATGACAAACTTTACACCTGTGTTGAAGGGTATAATAAATACATATGTATACGTATGCATAAAAAGAATCCTTGTTATTTTACAAACAGCAAAGAACTATACATAGACAAATGTTTCTAACATCTCCGGTTTATATTTGTCTGCAGTTTACAAAATAGTTTTTTTTATATTATTATTTATTTATATTTTGTAGGCCATAATCAATACAGTTATTTCTTATTTACGTCAACACTGTTGGCGGTAATTGTTAAAATAAGTTTACAATAAAATAAAATTACTTTATAACACATAACTGCAATCCCATACAAACATACCTACAGACAACATCCAAACTATAAAAAAAATACGTAACTCTTATACGAAATATTTATAGTAAACGAACTAATGAAATTATTTCCAAACTTATACATCCAGACTGGACAAAAGGAAATTAAGAAAAGGACCTTGTGTGTAAATTTTTATAAGATGTAATCAAATTTCAGTTTACCTCTCTTAACTCATACATAAAAGTGTTTAAATGTTGCAATACACGTATAAGGGTATGAGCGTATGAGTAATTTTATTTTTATTTTTGGTCTTATAGCACTCATATGTATGCTTGCAAAAAGTATTAACAATTTTTATGAAACAATGGGCTGTAAGATAATAAAATTTATTTCTTAGCAATAAATTAATTTATTACCGCATGACATTTGAGGTACGAAATTTATATAAAACAAAAATGTTAATAAAAATGGATTTACATTGATATCTGTAAAAAAAAAAAAAAACAAAATAATAAGTTACAATAGTAAGTATGGTGAAAATATTTTATATTTCCCCATAAACTATGATTACATTCTATATTCCAGTATTAAGTAAAAATTCAACTTTAAATCAGTAAATTTTCTTTAAAAAGTTTATCCAATTTTTCTATGCACAGATTTTACTTCTTCCTCAAACTGTCTCTTACTTCCTTTTTTGTATCACACATCATTTTTATTTTTTTTTTTTTTTTTTATTTTTCATCTCTACTTATTTTTATCTACTACCTCTCCTTGTACCTCCTCCTCTTTTTGGCATTTTTCTAATTAATCATTTTTAATTTGGCTTTTATGCGTGTATGTCTATGTTCACAAGTATGTGACAGATATTTAATTTTATTAATCATTTGTTTATATACTAAATAAATCCCATTGTGCCAAGTTTATGTTGTGGAAGTACGCTTCATGCTTCATGTTGTGAACATGCATCAGCATTATATACACATACAACATTTGTTACTTCTGTAAGAGAGAATGTGTGTGCATTTGCCTCAAAAGCTTTACACACATCATAAAAAAATAAGAAATTTTTAAGTATGTTTACAGCGTTTGCCAACAAAGAGTGTACAACTGTTGACAGTTTGTTTTATGTGATTATGTATGTATGTTTTTTTTTTTTTTTCTTTTTTTTTCATTATTAAATAGGAGACATTGTTAAAGAAATGAATAAAGAATACGAGGGTAGAAAAAGTTTTAATTTTTATAAAATTTATTTCATCATATTAATTACAGTATCCAGAATTTCTCCTAAAAATCGAATTTTCCCTCTTTTTAATATCAAATTGCTTAGAACTATGAGAAGTGCCCTAGGCTAGTTTTCAATTATTTGAGATTAGTATATTGGATATAAGAATATTTCATACAGCCAGACATACATGCAAAATTATATTATTTTAATGTTGTAATGTTTTTCAAAGTACTAACTGCTAAATTGCGAAAATAAAATACAATCTACATCTAAAATAAAAACTCAACATAAATACAATTTATTTTGATTTTTATCTTTGGATAACTCGAAACTCAAGTCTAGAAAGAAAAACTGTCAGACTAATTAAATAAATGTAATATAAGTGTAAAATAATAAATATAAAGCAAAATATAGTATTAATTATCAAATTAAATATTAGATATTAGAATTTAAATTTTCATTTTTCAAAAATTTGTTTGTCCTCGATTATTTTTACTAAAGTATATTATATTATCTAAATTTTTTTCCTTATTATATAAAATGATCACTCATTATATATTTGAATTTTGTGGGAAGGTCGCCAAAAAAGTACAAGATTTTATACCTTCGCATGATGACTATAGTGGTTCTTAGCTAATAGCTTAATAGTCTAAAAACTGCAAAAATGTATGACTTTTTTCCCACTGAATTTTATAATGTTTTTTACTAAATTGTCACCTTTAATTTATTCGCTTTCAAACGTATTGTTAAAATGACCTTGACGAATATTTTGGGATACTTAAATTTAAACATCCTGAGCAATAAGGCCTTGCAAATTACAAATGAATCCGCTCATGATATATAAAAAATTAATTTCAAAAATTTGAACTTTGGATGGTCAGTGTGATCTAATGGCGTATTTAAACGTCAACAGTTGTAAAAGTGGAATGTTGTGAATTATACACCAAAAAAATATTTAATTCTGACGAGATTTAACTCCTCATATTTGTATTTCTAGATTGTTTGATTCGGTCCAGTGTGCTCTGTTATAACACGAGAAACGCTACAGGGCGTTAAAGCTGACTACCCCGAGTATGTAAAAGTCTCAAAAAATCATAACTACTACAAGTCAAGTCCGATTGCAAAGAATACTTACTTACCTATAAATTTGCCAAATAATTAAAGGTTTGCCGTCAAACTGTTTCCAATGTTAATAAACAGTATCAGGAGAATTATACCATTGAAAGCAAACCTGGTTCGGGAAGAAAATGATATTGGGAAGGCCAAGAAAATTTAAAGCATATTGAAAAGAGCTCAAAACACATATGGTAGAAAAGTAGCTCAGTTAGCTCAGTGCTCTGACTATTTGCAGGCTTGAAAGCTTACAAAGTCCAAAGAGTTCCAGTTAGGAATGCTGAAAAAAAAAAAATATAGAAGCCAAGAATAGGGCACGGAAATTAAAATCAAGTTTCATACAAAAATAATCATGTTGTATAATGGACGCCGAAACGTATGTACTGGCTGATTTTTCGCAGCTTCCATGCCAACATTTTTATGTTGCTAATGCTCGAGGAAAACAGACAAAATTTCCTAACAAATTTCTGGTATGGCCATCTTTAAGAGAGTTTGCAAAAAAGGCATATTCCTTTCATAAGAGAGCACATAAGAAAGCTCTGGAGTGGTACCAAAACAATAACATTTTGTACCAAGAGAGGTCAATACTCCAAATTGTCCAGAGCTAAGATCTATGGAGAGATATTGGGCTCTTGTGAAAAGAAAATTGAAGAGCACCAAAAAGTTGTCCCAAAATATCGAAGATTTTTATAGGAGAAGAGCAAACTGTTCCAAAAAAGTTACTGAAACAATTTTCAAATCTCTAATTGAAGGGTTACCAATAAAGACTTACGAGTTCATAAGTGAGGTTAGGACTATAAAGGTTATATTTTTCTGTGACTTGTTTTTTTTTTTAAAAAGATACTACTGTTCCTTCACTTTTTTCTCGAAGTATTTTTTGTAAAAAATTTCCTTTACATATTTTAAAAGACAAGATTTTATAAATGGTTAATGAAGAAATTTCATGCTAGTTTTTATTGACGATATTTAACCAAAAAATAAATTTAGATCGATTTAATACTAAACTGTTTCCCGCCTGACCAAAAACAACTGTCGCAGTGCAGATTTTATTAAAAAATCAAGTTTTTAAACGACTTCTGTAATCTGTAAAATAAATACTAGTCTTTCATTCCTGTAAAAATTATTTTAAAACCTTTAAAACCCAATTTTTGTAAATTTTTCAGACATAAACTTAGAGGAGTAAATATGTAAGAAATATAAAAATCTTTGAAATCGTACTTGATTTGTAGTAATTATAATTAGAGCAAGTTTTTCAAGCTTTTCGTTTGGAAAGTAAGCATTTGCATATTTTAAAAGAATTTCACAAAAATGCTTGTTTTTTAAATTTTGGCATAAACTTGCGTATAATGGAAATAAAAATTAGTTTTCTTAACAAAAACGCAATTTTTTTAAGTTCAATGTAATGGTTTCTAGAATTTTTTTGTGACTATTTTAAGTACGTTTTACAATTTTGTAAAGAAAAAATTTCAGACGCGTCAAAATGAATTTTAAAATTAATATATTTTTATTTTTTTAAAAATCGAAATCTAACAGAGATTGAAAGTTAAAAAATGCATATTTATGCATTTTTTTACATATCAATATATAAAAATGCATAAATACGTTGGATTTTCTATACATATCATGCTATTTTTGCTTATTCCTGTGCATATTATACCATTTTTTCGTGCTTTTTCAAGCGCATATTTTAATCTTTTTCATGCATATTTAAACTTGCCCTGATTATAATTTTTTATAATTATTACAGACTGAATTTTTATGCATTTACTTTTTTAAAATTAGCCCCTAAAATTTGTAATAATTTACAGTTATGTATTTGTAAATTTCAAAATGCATATTTTAGGGGTTTATATTTTACTTTTAAAAGCGTGAAAATCCATGCCCTATACATTATATTTTAGATCCTCTTAAGGTAATAATTTATTTAATAAGATTTTTTTTAGAAAAACTTAAAAGTTTTAAAAATAAATTATTTTTATTGTAATATTAAGGAGTGAGATCGAAAAAATCTTAACACACATTTTGCCTCATAACTTTTTTCGGAATCAATATTCAAAATATTTTCTTGTCTAGTTATCATGGAAAAATACTTCAGTTATTATTTTTAATAACAACCATGTTAATTTGTCCTTATTTTCATCAAAATAAGTGACGAAAAAGATTTACGTCCTACAAGTTATTAAAAAATTTCAAAAAATCCAAATAGGTCTTACAAATATAATTGGCCACAGAATTAAATGTTGTCCGTAAAACTGTTTCTAATGTTATTAAACAGTATCAGGAGAATTTGACTATTGATGTGAAACCTAGTTCGGTAAGAAAAACGGACCACATGATATTGGGAAGGCCAGAAAATTAAAGGCATATTGTGCTTCGAGGCACAATATGCCTTTAATTTGGTGCGAAAATTTAAAGCTAATGGGAAAGTTGATAACATATAAAGTTCAAAAAATTCCAAACTGGAATTCTGCAAAAAAAAAAAAAAAATACAAGCCAAAAATAGAACTCGGAATTTAAAACCAAATTTCATACAAAAATACTCAAGCTGTATAATTGACGAAGAAACGTAGGTGCTGGAAGAATCTTCGCAGCTTGTGTCTCAAAATTTTTTATTGCTAATGCTCGAAGCAATGTTGGAGATAAGTTTAAGACCAAAAAGCAGCAAAAATTTCTTACAAAATTCATGGTATGACAAGCTTTTTGCAGTTGCGGCAAAACAGGAAAGTCATTTGATACATTCGGATCTATAAATACCAAAATATGCATAAAGGAATATTTTCAAAAAAGACTTCTTCTTTTCTTAAAAAATTACAACGTGTCCACATATTTTTGGACCCATTTGATATCATGTCACTACGGTAAGAAAGCTGTGGAGTGGTATCAAATCAATAACATTGTTTTAGTACCAAGAGAGGTCAATTTTCAAAATTGTCCATAGCTTAGACCAGTGAAGAGATATTGAGATATTGTGAAAAGTGAATTCAAGAGCACAAAAAAGGTGTCCCGAAATACCGAAGATTTTAACAGAAGATGTGCACACTGTTCCAAAAAAGTGACTGAAGAAACTATCAAATCTCCAAAGAAAGGGTTCTCAAAAATGGTCCACAATTTTATAATTAGTGGTTAGAACCATAAAAATTATATATTTCTGTGATCTGTGCTAAATTATCAAATGACTAAAAAAATAATGAAAACTCTAAGATCAACCATTTCCAAGTTATTGAATATTATGTATGTTAAGAATTTTTCGATATCACTCCTTATAATATATTAACATGATTAATTTTGATTTCTGACAAAAATGTTCCTCAATTTTGTTAAATCCTCGTATGTTTTAAAATTCTATATAACCTTACTTACATTATTATGTCATTCCATTCGCTCGCTCTCTTGAACAAAATTTTTTTCGTCGTTTCTCGTTCTGCCTGATATATTTCACTTAAATAATGTGTTTTCTTTTTTCAGTTTAAAAAACAATGTAACCCTTAATGGGTTTAAAATATCAGCAGTTGTTTTACTTAGTTTATTTCTCTATATTTTCTTGCATTTTTTTTTTTAAGCATTCATAGAAACTTATATTGTTAACATTTCTGTTTAGTATTTTTTTTTTTTCTCCTATACTTGTATTTAGTTATTTTTTTGAAATTTATTTAAAATTGTTCATTTTACATGTACTTAAATATGAGTCTCCTTAACAACAACTTAAATAAATGTAACTTAGAACTTGTGCAACATCCTTTTTCAAAAGAATTTAAATCATTTCATGACAGCTTTCTGCAAGTGTCTTTGAACATTTCTAAGTTTTAAATGTATGAGTAAGTTAAATTGTTTGTGTGTGTGTTAATTTTACTCAATTCAATCCTTTTAAAATCCTTGTGTTACATTTGACTGAATATGAACATTTTAATCAACACTAAAATATTTATATTCTTTGTTCATTCTAAACCTAAATCACTTTAGTTTTTGTTTAACAACAAAGTGTTTTGAATTCTTGATTGTTTTGAGTTTTATTCTTAATTGTTTGTTGTGGTTTCCACACTACAAGACCAAACAAGACGTTTAAGGATAAAAAAAAAAAAATAATAAATAAAATGCAAAGGAATGTATGTAGGTTATCCTTTTGAATGTATCATTAATAATAAAATGTTTTTTTATTTAAATTAAAATTGAAGTGTTGGAGATTTTATAAAAATTTTGTTTAATGTTTGTAAAAAAGATGAATAAAGAAATTTATTTATATAGATGAATTAAAAAAATATATTTATATATATGAAAATTAAAAAGGATTGAGTAAAGAATATTAAATAATATTCTTAGACTATAAGAATATATTTTTACATTCTAAGACTTAGAGATATAAAGACCACTAAAAAAACAAAATGAAATATCAAATGGAATATATTTATAGTAATATATTTCTAACTTTTTTTCTTCTAAACTAATTTTGCCTATTTTCAATACCAAATTGCCTTACACAGTGATAAACATTCCAGAGGAATATTTCCTCACTTCTTTTTATAATTTGAATGAGAGAAAGTTTTCCTCAGACATCCGAAGAATTTGTCATAAAAAATTGCTGTCTTGAATAGTTATTAAAATGAACTTTAAAAGAGAATTATCCAATAATTATGAAGAAATTTGTTTATACAGATTTTTTTAAACACTTCGTTTTAAAATATCTTTCTTTCTAATATTATTAAATTTATTTCTCTAAATATCTTCTTTCTTCTATGAAACTAATACATTTAAAGTAATTACATTTTAAAAAGGAAATCTAAAGTAAAAAAGAAACAAAATAACATACTTTAACTCGTAACTCTAAAACACCATTATAAACTACAGCAAATGATAAAACACCAGAGAAATAAATATAAATCTCTGTTCTGTTGTTAAAATAGAATAAATGCAAGAACACAAAATTTAACACGTATTTTTTGGAATAAATGTTTTGGTTTGTTACGGTTGAAGTTGTTAGTTCTTTTTATATATATATTTTTTTTTTTTTTATAGAATACTACAATATTAAAAAAAAATAAACCGCAAATACCACCTCCATTATATTTATATGTTTGAATATAACATTAACAGTGGGTTATAAAAGTAAATAAATACCTTTTAATTATTAATATTCCCAAAAAATACTGCTGAACTTGATTTCAATAAAAATTGTTCTGCATTTTGTTTAATAACTTTTTTTTGCTAAAAGAATCCTCAGATTGTCTGTAGCACATTTTGAATGCTGCAGATTAATTTGCACGATTTTCATCGTCGGTGGTGGGGTTGTGTGCATGTCCATTTAGCTGCATGCCTGTCAGCAGATTATTGGCTACCTCCAATTCGTCTGCCTTAACCTTGCCGTCCCTAACCGGCGCTATTTTCTGAGATGGCGAAGATAACGCACATGTTGTTGTCCCCATGATCTTCTGTACGGATGACTGTCCAGTCATCCATGGGTATACTGGGGTTCTGCAGCTTCAGACACTCCAGTATTTTATGGTTATCACAACTCATCTTTGGTAACCAAACCTTTGCCCGCGGTCTCAAAGGGATTTCCTCCGCTGGGATAAGCTTAAGGCTTAAGACTTCCCATGCATCACTAATCTTTGCGATGCATTTGCTGAGAAAATCCTTAGTGAACACGTCCAAACATTTGATTATCCTGTAGACCCGGTGTGTCTCACCAGAGTCAAAACGAGGAACTATAGAGTCTTTTTTGGTGAGTACGTGTTCCATCACGAGTTCAGCCAATTTAGACTCTATAGCACCCCATTCTCCTACCACAGGAGTTAGATAGCCACTTTTGTCGTTGACCAGTGCCATCAGCAAGTGATCTTTAACCACCTCGTTAAACGGTCTTCTTGCTGACGTTATTGTAGTGGAAGGAGCCGGAGCGGTCGATTTATCATGGACTTTTCTCCTCTTCGGCGAATTGTTACACTCAGCTTGAGAGCGATTTCGCTTAGCTCCTTCCCGCGCTGCCTGGGATATGGATGGTTGGGAGTCCTTAAACTTAATATACTCGTCAACCATCGCTTGGTATTTGACACGATCTTCCTTTGTGTGCCATTTGCCTCATTCTTGGCAATTTTTCCAAGTATAAAGAGAGCTTTGATATAACATTGTCTCAGAATTTCTTTCTGGCTCTTCTTTTTTTTTCGTTTCTCCTTCTACTGATCGTCAGACTTGACATCCTGTCGAGGAGACGTTGGACATGTGTTTTGTGACAGCGGGGTGCTATGACTTTCTCCCCTGCTGCCAGAAGGTCGTCTTCCGAGGAGATACCCATCTCCAATTGTTTGTTGTTTTTGTTTTTTGTGTTAAAATTCTCCATATAGTTCCCACGAGTAGGCACGTAAGGGGATGGACCATCATACAGGGACGGCGTACATGGACTAGACAAAGAAGACAAAACTGGCCCGTGTCCTGGCGCCACATTTGTCAAATATTTGACCATATTGGCGTGACCACTAGTTCTACAAAACAATTGTTTGTCGTGCTATGATTTTGCAAGTGTTTTGTAAAAGCTGCTATTAATTATAAATAAAAAATATTTTCCCATTAAAATGGAGAAGTTAGTTTTTGTTAAATATTTGACTAGCCTAAGCTTATCTTTATAAAAATATTAAAAGAATTTTTATCGCCAAAAATTTAAGTTGGTCATTCCAGTTCATCATGCGAAAAATATTTCGAGTTTTTTTTTTTTCTATTTTTCGCAAAATGTTTAAAAAATTAATACGTTTCTTTCTTTTATGGATGAAATAATAAAAAGTTGCCTTGCAGTAATTATGGTCCATAAAAAATTATATTCCTGAAAATTTTTCAACAAAATTCTCCGAAAAGTTCTTTCGTTGAACAAAATTGCATGTGGAAAAATTTTAAAATACCATTTCAATAAGGAGCCAAAATTATGAATATTTCGAACAAAAAATTACTCAAAACTTTATAAAATTTTTGTCTGTGTTCAGTTAATTAATACGCATCTTTTGAGTTGTCTTCCAATATCTAAGACGTTTTTTTCTTACAAAATAGTTTTTTAAAATTAAATGAGAAATCTCTGTCTTTCAAATCGCCTAAGAACTCATAATGACATTCAACATTTTCTAAAGTTTATCAATAAACCCAGCAAAAATTTGGTAATGGCATCTAGTTACGGATCTAGTTGCTTTTCAATGACAACAACATACCATCTATATTACATAGAAACAGTTTAGTGAAAACTTATCTATAACCCGGTAAATAATTACTTATTTGTGATAAGAATTTTTAAAAAAATACTTTTTATTGATTTTTAATTCAGTTAGCAATTAATAAAATTTGCGTGTGAATTAATTTTTAACCTAAATTTGTTTATAATTTATTTGATGTCTTTTTTTGAAGATTTTTTTTTTTTTTTTTTTAATTAACCAAACGATTTTTCATCAGATAACAAATTAAAAAAAATCACAAAACAATAGTTTCTTGCTCCAAAGATAAACTGTGTTTGAAATTTTAAAAAATCAATATTTGCAATTTTAATCTTAATTTTTTGTGAAATATTAAGCTTAATTCAAATAATAATTTTGTAAAATAAACATTTTTCTACACCACTGTTTATCATATTCACTTGTTATTTTGTTGAAAAACATTAATCTAAAATTTAACAATACTTGGTTGTTATCACCACCACTATACATAGACTAAACATATATTTTAAAATTTAGTTGTGCTTTTTATAAACATTCATATAATTTTTTTTTTTTTTTTTGCTCTTTGTACCAGTACCATTATTTCCTTTTCTAAACTCTATTTAGTTTAGTTTATCTAAGTGAGTTATTTTTTTCATTCATGTACCAGTTTTATTATTATAAATTTTTTCTATATTTTTATTCTTATTTTTCTTTTCTTTTCATACTTTGCAGCACCAAAGGGACAAATTATACGTTTGGATTTTCGTAATTCATTTCATATAGAGGAAAAAGAAGAGTGTAAATTTGACTTTTTAGAGGTAAGTCTATTTATATTTTTTCAACTTTTTCTTTTTAAAAATGTAAAAAAAAAATAAAAAATATAAAAAATGTTTTAACAAAAATTTAATTTCTACCCAAAACCACACAATTGGGAATTTGGCGAGAAGAACAGAAATAAAGGGCAGCATATTTTAAAGTATCTATTTGGCATAGTGTTTCTTAATGTTTTAGTGTCTGCTTTCTTCATGACCAAGTATAAGGTCTATTTTCTTTCAACACAAACTGTTAACAATTCATTTTGTTTATTTGTGTAATTTGTACAAAGTTGAAAATTTCTTAAAAGTTAAAAACTTTAAGTGTTTTAATTTTTATATGAAAATAAAAAGAATAATAGAAAAAATGCTAGGAAGTACATTGGATCTTTATTTAAAATATGATAAAAATATTGCAAACAATTTAATTTTTTTAAATTCGTTTGAATTTTATAATCGTTGGGGTTTTAAGGAAAAAAGGGTCATGAACAACTATGTCTAAAATGTACTGAGTAATAACATAAATTAATTTCAAAAATGTTCAACACAACAATTTTGAGTCACGATCGAAAAAAAGTTTTTAAACTTTTCTGAGAAGTAGAAGGATCACATATACATATATTTATTATCGATTTTAACTGGAATAACTTACTAAAACTTATTATATATTTTTCAAGCTTGCCCCAAAAAGTATGCACCAAAGAAAATATAAAATACTTTGTATTAAAATAGTCAACTTTTGTTAAATAAAAACTATTAAAAAATAATTAAATATATGAAACAGTTTAAATATCAAGTCCAAATTTTTCATTTAAAAACAGTCTATATTTAAAGTTTTTCATTTTACTGAACAAAATTTGGACAAATACTTAACTGAAAATGACGGAATTCAATTATCATCAACCCTTATATCATAATTCATATCATATTTTGTAAACTTTGCTAAAATTTTAATACGAAATGTACTTTTATATTCAATCCGGATTACAAAGTTGCAAATTAATCCGGATTATAGAGCATGTAGTGAATTGGAAAATGCCGTCCGGATTACTAGTTTATACTGTGTCTAAAATTTTAAAGTGACTTTCGAAATTTTTGAAAATTCTTTTGTGATAACACAGATCAACACTAAAAATGTATCTGGAAAATCATGTTGCAGATATTGTAGGTTTAGTCATCCCAATCACCAGGAATATTTCGATTTTTTTCCATCACGTCACATTTTTAACCCATAGAGAACCAAAGAAAATATGGTTTCATGATAAATTTTTAGGTTATACAATTTTCCCAGTAATAGGTAGAGCAGATAAGTTAGTCATGTTGTATAGCCAAGACATGGTGTATTAAAAATGTTCCACTAGTTTAGTCTCTCTCTTATCAAACATAGCCCCTAGATGTCTTTAAAGTTGTGAAAACCAAGAATTTTTCACTTAAACCTCATCAAACCATGGAGAAATGAGGGGCAAGGAGTGAGTGTAGAGGGGAAATTTGTATTTCATATAACAGACAAAATACCATAGATATCAAAAATAGTACAATTTTTAAAATCACACTGACAGAAAATGTGTATCTATCAAAAGTATGAAAAAATAAAAATCCAAATTTAAATAACAGAATTAACAAAAAATTATAAGAAAAATATATCGCAAATAATTCGGCCTAATTTTAACTCCTTATACTAAATATAGTGTAGAAAGTTAAATAAATCATTCATGTAAATAATCTCATGTTAAGAAGCTGTAAAAGTCTGTCACAAAAGTAGGATTCCATATGCTATAATCTCTAAGTAACAGCATTTTAGTGCAAAAGCTCCCATTGTTCTTCGCATATTTTTCCCATTTTTTAGTGTTTTTAGCAACTTTAAAGACTTTTAGGTGCTATGGACGGCACCTAAATATACGCCCATCAAAAAGATGAGGGTATATTGATTGTGTCATTCCGTGTGTAACATGTCGAAGAAATCATTTAAGACCCCACAAAGTATAAAATGGGCAAAACTGGTTAATAAATACAAAAGTTATGGGCTAAAAACTAGAAACACAGGGTGTCCGTTGTAGCTTCATTTCATACTTTTCTGCTGAAATCTCTTAAACAAAAGCATGTACGACAACGAAATTTTGTACAGATAGTTTGGGGGTTGATATAAACTTAGAAACCAAAAATTGGCGTGGTCCGCCCACTTTACCGCCTACCTCCCATATAAGGTGAAACGTCAACGAAATTTTGTACAAATAGTTCAAGGACCAATGTAAACTCGGAAACAAAAAATAGGGGTGGTCCGTTCACTTTACCTCCCATCTCACATATAAAAAAAAAATTAAAAAGTTGATGGTGGGTATATAGATTCGGCCGAGCCGAATATAACATTCACGCTTGTTTTTTTATCTAGTTTTCTTTAAAATATATTTCTGTTATTATTTTTAATGAAAACCATGCTTATTTGTTGTGAGTTTAATCAAAATGAGTGACGAAAAAGAAGTACGTGCTAAAATGATTAACAATTTTTTAGAAAATCCAAATTGATCGTACTAAAAATTCCCAAAAGAATTAAAGGTCTGCCGTCAAATTGTTACCAATGTTATTAAACAGTATCAGGAAAATTTTAATTTGGGAAGGCCAAGAAAATTGAACGCATATTGAAAAGTGCTCCAAATACATTTGGTAGAAAAGCAGCCCAGTTAGCTCAGTGCTCTAACTATTTGGTGCTAAAAGTAAAAGCCAATGTAGGCTTAAAAGCATACAAAATCCAAAAAGTTCTGGACAGAAATGCTGCTAAAAATTTAGAAGCCAAGAACAATAAAAATCAAATTTAATACAAAAATACTCATGTTGTATAATGGACGACGAAACTTATGTACTGGAAGATTTATGACAGCTTCAACGTCAAAATTTTTATGTTGGTAATGTTCGAGACACAATTTCTTAAAAAATTCCTAATATGGTAAACTTTATGCAGTTGCGGCAAAGATGCATCAAATCTCTAATGGAAGGGTTACTAAAAAGGCTCCATGAGTTCATAAATAGTGGTTATAACTGTAAAGGCTATATTTTTCTGTAATTTGTAATATCAATTAAATTAAAAAATCAAAGCTCTAAGATCAACCGTTTCCAAATAATTGAATTTTATATATGTAAAGATTTTTTCGATTTCTCTCCTTGTTGTCTTTTAAGTGAAAATAAAAGTCCTATTTTCATCTCTTAAATAAGATCAAAACCAAGGTATTCATCTTCTATTGAACTTAAATATTTTTTAAATATTTAAAGTAAACAAACTCAAAAAGTATTTTAAATGTAAAAAAATCCTTGTTATTAACATATTAAACATATCACTGCTGTTTGTCCTTGCAGTCCTTTTATAACATATTTTTTCTTCATTATTTTGACGTGAAATTTTTTTCTTTTCAAATGCCTTTGCATTTTTTTCATTATTTTCTATGTCAAACTATATTTTTTTTTTATAATAATACAAATTTGTTCCATAACTTTACAAAACATTTCAAAAAAAGGCCACACAAAGGGATATTCAAACTACTGTTCTGGCAGGACAAAGTTGAGTGTTGGATGATGATTATTACCTAGACTCTTACAAGCAACCTAAAGTCTAAAAAAAATAAACTAAATAAAAGTAATTTTTTATTTTCCACTTCTATTACTTTTTTTTGTGCTCACAATCATTTAGTGGGTCAAGGGCTCCTTTGGGCAATTTCAAACACTCACGATATGTTTATTTGATTCACTGTGATACAATACACTAAAAAAAAGCAAAAAAAAAAAAAAATAAAATAAGGGCAAAAAAATATGTTTTATTAAAAAAGGAAATAAATAAATACATAAATTTAAAACAAATTTTATATATGAACTAGCTTTTTCCTTATTCTAGTAATTGCATAATACACTTTCCTATTATTTTTCTTAAAGTGTAATATTAAAAATGTTGTATAGTGTAAAACTATATGTAAAAGATTAGAAATGTTAGAGAAAACGCCACATTTACTCTAGATATTTGTTACTTAAATTTTCTTTTGAAATATTTATAGTAAGTTTTACAGTTGAGTGCAGTACATGAGTGTTGTCCTTTTTGTTTTTCTCCCTCTTTTTTAGCAGTATAAAAAGGATAAAAAAATCTTAACTAAATATGTTGCTTTTTCCTATACAGAAAAAATACGATGTAATACATAAATTAGCTAAAGGCAACATAAACAAAATAAAAACGAAAAATAAAAACATAAAAATAAAAATAAGTTTGAATGAAATGATGAAGGAAGAAAAAAAAGTATCTAAACGGAAGCAGGTTATCAAATATTGCTACATACATACAGATATACATATAAACTAGAAAACTTAGTTTATAAGTAATACAAGTGGCAGTTGAAGATTTAACATATGAGTAAGTTTTTGAATTGGATAGAGAGGCAAATGTGACCGACATGCTATTAAGTTTTCGAAAGGAATTTTGTTCTTAAATTGTTAGTATTTAGATGAAGTTGAATATACAATAGAAATTGAGTTAAAGTAGCAGAAAATGCTAAAAAAGGACTTCAAGTCTTGTACAAAGGAATGTTATATTTGGTCACATTTTTTTTTTTTCTTTGTTATAATTTAAATACAAAACATATTTTTCTGTTTATATATTTTACCATAGTCCGTATTCTTATGTACTATTTATATAAGTTTACAATTCAATTTCGTATCATAAATTTTACAAATAAATGTTTTTGTTTGTTTGTTTGTTGTGATAGTAATATTTGGAAAAAAAAAGAAAAAATTTTTAAACTATTTTACGGTCGGCAATAGGAAAATTAAGATATTCCCTAATATATTTAAATGATTGGAAACTTGTATGTAATAATAAAAACTTAGATTATGAGACTTCGGTTATAAAAAGTAAGTTCTAGTTTGTCTTATTTAAGATCTGTTACCCATGCGTTGCGATACCTTGATGTTACCTGTATTGATAACAGGGTAGTTCCACGTAAATAATAACTATCTTAATAACTCTTCTATTGGAGGATTAAAGTATCCTCCAGAATTCGTTCACATGCGAGCTTCCAACTTATAATGCCTGTTTATTTAAATCTAAATGATATATATTAATTATATAATAAAACTCTGCTCACTGTAAAGAAAAAGAAAGCATTTTATAAACTTGCTTATGTATTAATGAAAAACTTATATTTATGTAATACATTTTTGCGTATTGGTTATTAAGAAACTAATTTAGTAAGTTATAATCTGTTAAAAATAGGACATTTCTAAAGCATTTGACCGGGTCTGGCATGATGCCCTGGTATCCAAACTCGTCTCATTTGGTGTTGGTGATGACTTTTCGATCTTTATTTCGAGCTTTCTGCATGATCGGATCATTCGTGTTGTGATAGATGAAGTCTCGTCGAAGGAGTTCAAATTAAACTCAAAAGTACCCACTTTTTGATCTTCATGGATGACTTGTTGGCAGTGACCGCTAACCCAATCTATTACTTTCCTGACAATAGCAACATATGTCACTCATATTCATAGACCAGGGCTTTATGAGGTTCGTCCCGCTAGAGTCAATATAGATGACTCAATCGTGACCTGACTTTAATTTCTGCATGGGTGATTCTAATAGAGGTTTGATAACTCTGCTCCATTATGCCTCCATATCAACGATGTCAATTTGGGAAAATAAGACAGATCTTATGATTTTAGATAGAAGAGTACAGCGCCACGTCAGATTGAATTGCGAAAGATTATTTCAAATGCTTGGGGTTTTTGAGATGTTGTCAGAAATTCTTCTCCCCATCTCACCTACTCCGTATATATACTACCTATATACGTCCAAAAATCGAATATAATTCACATATTTGGGCAGGCGCGGCAAAATCAAGTCTGGACTTAATCAAAGGGGAGCATTGGATCTCATTGGAGACGATAATACTTCCAGGTCCATTTGTCCCTTTGAACACCATTGGAATGTTGGCTGCCGAACCATCCGCATGGGGAATGTATTTCCAGTCCATATCTTCCCAGCCGAATACAACATTTAACAATTCAAATTAAACGTGCATAAATACTACTCCCTTTATCCTCCTCCTAATACCTATATTTTCTAATATCATCACAATATATTGCATTCATAGTGTTGGTTATAATTAAAAAAAAAATTATTGTTTTAAAGTGAGTCGAAATCATTAAGTCATTAAGTTCAGTAGTAAAATTTGACAGTCATTGAAGTTTAGTTATGTTACTAAGACGTAAATAAAGAACTGTGTATTTGGATATAAAGCTAATTATAATAACGTCTTATTACTGCATGTAAAAGGACCCCCGGTTTTTTAAAGAAAATTAACCAACGTTTTTGAAATTTAAAATTTAGTGAAATGTTGAAGGAAACGGGAATTTAAAATTCTTAGCTTGAAGTATTTGCAGAGATAATAATTAATATGCACAATTCTAATAGAAAAAAATCTTGGTCAAAAGTAGATTTTGCTACAAGACATCCGGACGGACATTATAAGGTTATAAAGTGGTTTTATAATGACTTATAAAAAAAATTGCTGATTACTTGGCATACTGTCATCCACTTTTCCACAAATCTGGTTGATGATAACTTTATTAGTTTCTGAGGTATATGTTTATTATAAACAATTTTAATATTTTGTATTAACAATTGTTACACGCCAGATCATTTTTATTAATAACATAAAAACTGATTGAATAATCGCGTTGAATTTTTTTTTGGAAAATAATAGTCATCTGAGTGAATCGCTTTATGAACTTCCATGATGATATATTTACATCTGGCTATATGTCCGACACAAAGATAAATTTATGTCAATATTTTATTACCCTTGTCTACATCCACAAGTAAAGGGAAAATTAAAAAATTAAGTTAAAAATGAAATTAAAATTAAATTTTTTATTTAAAATATTTAGCATGTTAATTGTTTGAGAATTTAAGCTCTGCTTATACCATTTTGAAGCCTAAAATAAAATCTACATAAAATACTCCATCTTAAAAGGTATAAAAATATTTTACCAACTCGTTTAAGATGTAAAAATTGCGTCATATTTAAGGTTGTAGTTTTATGTTAAAAAAATAAAAAATTTCTATTTTTTCCCTGCTTGTATTCTACCATTTCCCACAGTGACTTATGGCAGTTTTCCTGCTATAATTCTGAGTACAAGAGTTTAAATTTATTTGCACTTAAAAAATAACTTTATTTTTATACTTCCTACTTCTTAAAATAAAAAAAATAAATAATAAAAAAAAAAAAAAAATAAAAAAATTAATTGCCTCATTTAAAGGGACATTAGGAGAGGTCGACGATTTGAGAATATTTTAAGCAGTTATGATTGATACTAACTAGAATCCAACTAGTTCTAGTGATCGATGTTATTTGTTTATGTGTCATATAAGTTTCAAAGTTCGGCCAGTAATTTTTGTGCACCATTCAGTCTGACCAACGTCGTATAAGGTCTACTGATCGGTCACTTTATTGCAAAGAATAGCTCCACCTTAAGGTGGGATATCCGTCCAATATTGTAGGGAAAGCAGGCAACTACAAGTACTTCAGATCTAAATGTTTCTAGTTAAGATAAAAATATCACTCTTGCATACTCCGATACACTGAAATCAATTTTCTAACCTTTTTATATCTGAAACTTCATCTTAAAATTCTCTGCAAGTCGATATATTATAGCACGATATTTAGTTGTTTTTGTGTTTCACCCAAGATTATTTAGAAATTATGTGTTGTATTAAGAATGGTATTGAAGCTACTTTTTGGTATAAATATAACAAAAAAATTTACACTTCTTTTGGAAGTAGAAAATTGTCCAATACACTTTCCAAAAATATTTTGACAGACTATAACACCATGATAAGTTTTCCTGTAAATGTAAATTTATAGTAGGTAAAATGACTCACTACAATTTGTGTAAAAATACATGTTACCTCTAAAATCAAATGCTATGTATACACATGTATATAGTATGTTAAATACTTAATAAGCACATTATATAAAATTATAAAGTTAAAGTGCATTTTATATTATAAACATGATCTCTACTAATCAAAATACGATACTTTTTGTATACAAATAATTGATTTAATTAGACATAATGTGCTTAAACTAATGCAATTTCTGTAATCGCACTTGAAAACTGATCTGTTTTATTACTTGTTAATTTTATTAATTTAAGAGTGTTGTTAAAGTAATCTCAGCAGAAGTTTGAAAGAAAAACATTACATTCATACTTCTTTTTTTTCAGTTACAAACTCTACTCCCAACCCGAATATATTTCTACATAAAAAGTAGTATAAATATCAGCAAAATAAAAATAAAACGAGAGAAGAAGATATAGTCGGTCAAGCCCGACTATATGATACCCTACACCATTTCGATCCACATAATTACGTATATGTATACAACTTACTTGTGTTAAATATTAACATAATAATAACATTTGTATGGAATTTATGAATGTTAGTGATTTTCGGGAGAGGAGTTTATATGGGAGCTATGGTTAGTTATGGACCGATCTTCATGAAATTTTGCAGAGAGATTTCTGCTGATATAAAACTTATTTGTACTAAATTTCATTAAAATATTCCTATTTTTATGCCATCTATAAGTGTTAAAACTCTATTCCGGGAGGACATTTGTATGGGGGCTAGGAAATAATGGGCCGATCATAACCAAATTCAATAGGCTTCGTCCTTGTATTGAAAAAAGTATATGTACCAAATTTCATCAAATTATCTTCAAAATTGCGACCTGTACTTTGCGCACAAGCTTTACATGGACAGCCAGCCAGCCAGCCAGCCGTCCAGCCAGCCAGCCAGCCGACCAGACGGACGGACGGACGGACGGACGGACGGATATCGTTAAATCGACTCAGAAAGTAATTCTGAGTCGAACGGTATACTTTAAGGTGGGGGTCCGATGATTTTTTCTCTGCGTTACAACTTCTGCACAAACACATAATACCCCAACCACCTTTGGTGGTGTAGGGTATAAAAATAACAAAGAAATGAATAACATGCATACAATCATAAAACTATGAAAAAACTTAAACTGAAATTCATTTAAAGTATTCAGCAGCATACAATATTTTTTCCATTTTTATCAAAATGATGTAAAACTATTGTGCTGCTACAGTTTTTTTTTTTTTTTTTTTCAATTGCTACTATTTTCATTATTTTTATTTTATTTTTTTGGAGAAACTTCAATAGTAAAATACATACATATCTATAACAGCTGAAAGCTGAGCAAAATATGTTGTTAAAAGGAAAATATAAAAACATAAGTAAAAGACAAAAAAAAAAAATATTACATCCTGCCACAGATGTTGTTTACTCCCTGCTCAACAAACAACCCGTGCAATTTTATACTTTAAATTATGTTGACTTGCAATATTTTTGTTCTTTTACTTTGTTTTTTTTTTTATTGATTCCAATTTGCGAACATATTTTTTCTCTTTTTCTTCGATATGTTTTCAATAACCATAAAAGTCTTAAAAAATAAAAGATATTTTATTTTGAATATGTAAAAATTTATGTCAATAAGTTTATTTTGCCACAATCTGGTAGCGTATACTTAATATTTATTTAATTAAAGGTTATAATGAGTATATATTATGATGCATTTATTCATTTACTTAAAGAATACTTATGTTTTTTTGCTTACTTATTGATTGAAAAAAATAATGAGAAATATAATCGAGGTATATTAATTCGTAAAATAAATATAAGCAGGTGGAAAATAACCTTAATTTATTAATACTTTCGCAATTGAATTAATGAATAACAATTTTGCATTTGTAATGAATACGACAGAAGTGATATTTTAATTAAATATTTTATAAATTCCCAGCTGAAAATATTATGTATAGATCATATATTTATACATATATGGTATTCCATATATATTTGGATCCGAAAATTGAGGATATATGGAAATATATGACCATATATTTTAATTTATACATAAATATATATTCAAAACCTCTATTGTGTATGAAAAATAATTTATTTATTTTTTTCTTTTTAATTTTATTTAAAACAAAAAAGAATATACATATAAGTAGATATAAAACAAGAACTATTTTTCCTAACGGTACATAATTTCCCACTTTGTTCATCGGATCCCCATTAAATAATTGATAGATATCTTCTCCAGGTAGAAGATAAACATAAGACTCCAGTGCATATTCTCCTTAAGAGTACATTAAAGCATCTCGAAATATCTTGATCAGTTGCGTGGAATTCTTCAAGACATATAATAAAATTTGCATTAAATGATCAATAATAAGTTAATTGAAAATGTTCTTACCTTTATTTAGAAGAAGGCTTCCTCAACTATTAAAACATCAGAAATAACATACATATTTATTTGTCATCAGATTCTTGAATTTCTGAAATTCTTTAGATTAATTTACAAATTAATTCAAAACTATGATAATGTTTATAAACGATATTCACTTACCTTCTTTCTATGCAGTTCATTGACAAACGGACTTCTTTAATACAGATAATTCTTTCTTGTATTCAATTTTTAACATTTTAGATTTTGTTTCTTTTTTTATATTTATTTAAAATGTCAAGAAAACAAAATTTATATTTAAGTATTTTGAACATGAATTTTCATTTTATTACGAAAGTAAACGTAAATGAAAAGTGACAAAGCTTCAGAATTGTATAGATCCAAACTTGACATGGTATGTAGTTTATTGTAGGATTCCTTTACAAACTGTTAAAGTCAATGATGATCACGTTTCCGATATGTTAGATATTCTAATTCAAGGGTCATAATATTAAGTTTTTTTTTCATATAACTCGCTTATTATACATCGACGCGTTTTGATGTTATTACAATATTTGTAGATAATCTTTCTAAAATATATTTTTTGTAACTTTGTCGGTTTAGAGTTATAGTCAGTAGTATGTTTGATTTAATATTTTATATATGGTTCATATATGAAAATTGATTTCATATATGAAACCATATATGACATAAATTTTACATGTAAATTTCCATATATGACAAAATAGTTCATATATTTCACTATATATGTTTCCATATATTATGAACGACTCAATGTATGAATCCACACATTTCCATATATAACGATATATCGTCATACATGAGTCATATATAAAATTTATGACCATTTTCAGCTGGGTTCTTGAAATAATTTTTGTTATACTTAAGTTGAATTGTATTTCTTTTAAATCTTTTTTCAAAAGTGTTTGGTTTTGATATAAAAAAAATAATATTTTTGAAAAAATTAACCTAATTTACATAATAGTTGTGTAGATAGCAAATGCTCCTTTAATCTGCACTTTCCTTTAATTAAACCAAAATAGTAGATTACTAAGGAGTGAGATCGAAAAAATCTTAACACACATTTTGCATCATAACTTCTTTCGGAATCAATATTCAAAATTTTTTTTCTAGTTATCATGAAAAAATACTTCAGTTATTATATTTAATAACAACCATGTTAATTTGTCCTTATTTTCATCAAAATAAGTGACGAAAAAGATTTACGTCCTACAAGTTATTAAAAAATTTCAAAAAATTTAAATAGGTCTTACAAATAATTGGCCACAGAATTAAATGTCGTCCGTAAAACCGTTTCTAATGTTGCTAAACAGTATCAGGAGAATTTAACTATTGATGCGAAACCTAGTTTGGTAAGAAAAAAGGACCACATGATACTGGGAAGGTCAGAAAATTGAAGGCATATTGAAAGGAACTCCAAACACATCTGGTAGAAAAACAGCTCAGTTTTCTCATTGCTTCGACTATTTGGTGCGAAAATTTAAAGCTAATGGGAAAGTTGATAACATATAAATTTCAAAAAGTTCTAAACTGGAATTCTGCCAAAAAAAAAAAAAAAAAATTACAACCCAAAAATAGGACTCGGAATTTAAAACCAAATTTCATACAAAAATACTCAAGCTGTATAATTGACGAAGAAACGTAGGTGCTGGCAGAATCTTCGCAGCTTATGTCTCAAAAATTTTTATTGCTAATGCTCGAAGCAATGTTGGAGATATGTTTAAGACCCAAAAGCAGCAAAAATTTCTTACAAAATTCATGGTATGACAAGCTTTTTGCAGTTGCGGCAAAACAGGAAAGTCATTTGATACATTCGGATCTATAAATACCAAAATATACATAAAGGAATATTTGCAAAAAAGACTTCTTCTTTTCTTAAGAAAGCACTACGTGTCCACATATTTTTTGACCCATTTGGTATCATGTCACTACGGTAAGAAAGCTGTGGAGTGGTACCAAATCAATAACATAGTTTTAGTACAAAAAGGTGTCCCAAAATACCGAAGATTTTAACAGAAGATGTGCACACTGTTCCAAAAAAGCGACTGAAGCAACTATCAAATCTCCAAAGAAAGGGTTTTCAAAAATGGTCCACAATTTTATAGTAAGTGGTTAGAACCATAAAAATTATATATTTATGTGTGCTCTGTAATAAATTATCAAATGATTAAAGAAATAATGAAATTCTAAGATCAACCGTTTCCAAGTTATTGAATATTATGTATGTTAAGAATTATTCGATCTCACTCCTTAATTTTCTAATAAAAGAAATTTTATAGAAAACTTTCTAATAGAACAAAATTGTCTACTAAACATAATTTATCGAAAAATTTATATAAAAACCTCCTCAAAAAAGAGACTTATCGTAAAAATTCCATTTATGGAAAATTTTCTACAAAAATTCCACTTATCGAATGAAAATTAAAAATTCTCGAAATTTTCTGTAAAATTAAAATGTATCGTAAACTTTCTATAAAAACAATGTATCGTAAATATTCTACAAAAAGAAAATTTACCGTAAATTTTACAAATTTATTGCACATTTTCTATAAAAGGAAATTTTATCGAAATATAATTTTCTATAAACAGAAAATTTATCGTAAATTTTCTATAAAAAAATTATCGTAAATCTTCTATAAAAAGAAAATTTAATTTTCTATTAAAAGAAAATTTATCGTAAATTTTATATAAAATGAAAATTTATCGTAAGAAAATTTTCTATAAAAAGAAAATTCATCGTAAATTTTCTATTAAAGTAAAACTTATCATACATTTTCTATAAAAAAAGAAAATTTATCGTAAATTTTCTATAAAAGGAAAATTTATCGTAAATTTTTTATAACAAGAAAATTTATCGTAAATTTTCAATAAAAAGAAAATATATCGTAAATTTTCTATTAAAAGAAAATTTATCGTAAATTTTGTTAATTATCGTTAATTTTCTATAAAAAGAAATTTTATCGTAAATTTTCTGTTTATATTCTATAATAGAAATTTGTTCGTAAATTTTCTTCATAAAGTAAATATTCTATCATAAATTTTTTCTAAAAAGAAAATTTTATATAAATTTGTATAAAAATAAAATGAAAATATAAAAAGAAAATTTATCATAAATTTTCTATAAAAAGAAAATTAATCGTAAATTTTCTGTAAAATGAAAATTTATCGTAAATTTTCAATAAATGAAAAACATCGTAAATATTCTATAAAAAATTATCACAAATTTTCTATAAAAATAAATTTTATCGTAAATTTTCTATTTATATTCTATAATAGAAATTTTTTCGCAAATTTTCTACATAAAGAAAATTTTCTCTCATAAATTTTTTCTAAAAAGAAAATTTTATATAAATTTGTATAAAAATAAAGTGGCACAAATGTCAAATCTTCTGCGAATTAATTCCTTTAAAATTCCTTTTATTTTCGTTTACTTTCTTTCTAATAAATTTTTCTTTATTCCCTATACTTTTATGGAATCCTGCTGCTGTTTTGTCTGTCTTTTTGTTGCCGTTTTATTACTCTTTATGTTAACGCTACTTAACACCAGATACGTGATGGACAATATGGTTTTTCGAATTTAATTGGAAAATTTTGTGGTACTGATTTCCCACCTGAAATAACATCAAAAGAACGATATCTTTGGTTACATTTTCACTCAGACGAAAGTATTGAATACTCTGGCTTCACAGCGGTCTATGAATTTATCGATCGGAATCGTGATGGTAAGTTTTATATATTTATAGATAATTACATATGTCTATAACATATGTCTATGAAAAAATTTATATTCTATAGTAATTAAATAATGTATGAAATGTAAGAAAAAAAAAATTCCATTAAATTATATGGTCATGAATGAATTTTGTTTTAACTTGAGTAAATATAAAACTTTTTTTTTTTCCTATTCAAATCGTTTAGTCACACATCAATAGACATTTATAAAATATCACACATACCAGCTAACATACGTATTATACATGTGTATGAAATATTTTTTTCATTTATTATACTATGTATGTGTGCCTAGGTATGAGAATTTATGATTTGTATAAAGTCCATGACTATGATTATTATAACTTATGCAAATAGAAAATTTCTACATAATTTATCATATTTTTTTATATGTTCTGACATAACCTAACATAACATTATCAATTGCCATGCTATTTAACATTGTGTTGAACATTATATAAATCTGTAAGTGTATATACGTATCTGGTTCCCTATTAGGTAGGTGTGTGTTTATAAACAGTGTGTTATAGGAGAATTTGACATATATTTATGCATAAGTATTTGTATATGATTTTAGTTTAGTTATTTTCCGAAAATATGATTTTCCACATCATCATTACAGTTGACATTTTATAAATGATACACACTTAAAAAAGCCATAACAACTGTATGAAACATATTTTATTAGGTATTTTATCAAGGCAACTAAAACGAATTTTTAGATTATATTTTCTCTACATAAAACTGACAAAAGAGATACCCATAAAAAAGCAAAATAAGGATAATTTTAAAAAAGTCATGTCAAGAAATGAGAATTACTAAGAATTTACATAAATCCCCAGGTTTATTAAGTCATTTTAAAAAATCTTTTCTTGGGACACCCTTTTATATCAAATTATTTGTTTTAAAAACAAATTATATTCAACAAATCTTTAACAAACAATTCAACAAATAAACGTTTGTTTGGTGTATAATGTTTCCCTGGAAGTCAATATCAACTGGTATGGAAATAAACGAAATAAACATTTATCATGCCGTCAACATCATTATCGTCAACAGTGGCCATATGGATTTATTATACATTTTATTAAATATATATGTATATAAAAAATATGTCCGTGCTTATGTGTGGTAAAATATTGCCAAAGGTTTTATGGTTTTTGATTGGTGAAGGTCAAAGAAATACAAGCAATAATGCTAAGTGTTAATTCATTTTTAGACTTGTTGGAGCATTATATGTAATTGATTGATTGATTAAACCACAGACTGTGAGATCAAAAAGTGAGGTGTAAAATTATTTTTATTGCTTATCTTTTTCTTTTTTTTGCTGTAAATTAAGTTCTGTTGTTTTTTTTATCACAGATATATAAAAATTTTCGTCCGAATTTCTTATGCAATATGTGCAGATTAGATGGGGGATATGCTTTGAAAATGGCCATTATGAAATGTTTCTAAGCCGCAGTTATAGGCTTATCAGAAAATTTCTGATAGACCAATAAAACTTCTTAAATTTCATTAAAAATTATCTTCAGCATTTTACGCTAGACTGCGATAATATCGTCATCCAAAAAGTCCGTTTATACAACTTAACTACATGAAAATACTGTCATTAGGCTTTTTAATTCTAACTGAAGTGAAGAGGCATTGAAAGGCGCCTTTTCAAATTGTTAGGAGCGGTGAAAAAAATTGTTACGAGCGGTGAAAAATGGATCCATTATATTAATGCAAAGAACAAAATATCATATATGAAAATGGGATAACCAAGAAATTAGAATATACAAAGCCGAATATCCATTACGCCAACAATAATGCTCTGTACTTGGGTAACTAAAATGATGTCATAATTTATTAAAACCGGATGAAATTATATATTATTTGTCATGGTATATTGATTTATTGGAAGACAACAATGAGTAAAAATGGGGAGAATATGTGAACAGACACCACTCTATAATTTTTCTGCAGGACAATGCATTTCTGACCACAAAAAAATGAGAAATCGTTTTGAAATAAAATCCATAATTTGCCAGAAAAATGGAAAAAGTTCGTAGCTTCTGACGATGAACAAAAATTCGATTCAAAATCCACAACCATTGTGGCTACCTTGATACTGATCGTTTAAAAAAATTTCAAATAAACAAAATTTAATTTATTAATTCGATACTCAAGTGGTGTCAACTTGATGTCAGTTGATATAAATTTTCCTTAATAATTTCAATACGAAATGTTATTGAACATATACGGGGCAGATTCAATTTTAACACTGAAGGGTATCGTTATCAACACGTATATATATAAGTTAGATTTTTCTCTGGGTGAGGTCATATAAACAGTATCCTAGCTTTTTTTTAAGTTTTGGAATAAAATTTTTACTGAAAATCAATTTTAATGAAAAACATATTCGTCATTATTATCTACGACCTTTTACCATTTTTCAGGTAGCTTCATAATTCTATCGTTGTAGAATTTCTGTGGTTTATTGGAAAAAATATTGCCGAGTTCTTTTTAGCAGCTCCTCGGTTAGCCAATTTTTTACCATGAAAAGAGTTTTGCAGAGACCGAAACAAATGGTCAATCAGACGGTATAAGGTCCGAATTTTGGCGGGTCATCAAATATGTGTGTAACATATCATTGTCATGATAGAACAAAACACCTCTTGGCCATCCCACCATTAAAAGGATATAGAATATCGACCCCATAAAGTATATATTTTAATGTCCTGGTAAGAATCTGAGTCGATATACCTATATCCGTCCGTCTATCTGTTGAAAGCAGACTTTTTTTGCTTAATATTCCCATAATGAAATCATGATTCCAAACTGTAATGTGGATAATGTTTAGTGCCTTTGATCGTAAATCTTAATAACTCAGTTGTGAAATTTGAACCACTAATTCAGCGAATAGTCGACCAGAGTGAGGTGATTTTTTTACATCGATATCTCCTGACTGGAATCGAGCAAACCAATATTGGATCCGGCGTTTACTCAGCATACAATTTAAAATTTTTTCTAGTAAAAAGCAAAATTTCTTCATATATTTCCCTCATTTTCAAATCATTTTATACGATCGTTTTACAATTAAAAAACTGAAAAGTAGAATGAAATGTCACCTTTCAAATACATGTTTGTTTTACACAATTGCAAAAAAAAAAAAAAAAAACGGATAATTATCACCAATAAAAAACATTGTAACTATATAAAAAAAATAAAAAATAATAATAATTTTCTTTAAAAAACGATGGGAATTAATGTAGACTGATTTTAGAAATTTTATATTGCAAAAAACTTGGAAGCGAAATTCAAGAGAATAATAAATGAATTTAATAAAGGCAACGTAAAATATATAAACATTTAGGGAATAAAAAGAAAACTACCAGCACATTGTTTTACTACGATTACACCAGCAAGTTTACAATTGTGACAAGTTCTCTTTGTGCCGATCGCTGCTGTGAAATGTTAAGCTCAAAATTAAAGCTCAGTGTTTAGCATATGGACGTTGTATAAACTTTTAAAATATTTTTTAACTAAATAATAGGCAGAATACGAAGCTAAATTTATTGATTTATATCCAGTACAAATTTAAGATATATAAAATAAAAAGGATAAATTCAACAGTGGCGAAAATTGTAACCCGATTTTATGGAAGAAAATTACGATGTCGAATTTAAAATGCTATTTTTCAAAAATTTGGTCCTGGAATAAATGCAAGGTACGGAAAAATTCGGATTACGAATTAAATTTTCAGGTTTTATTCGCTCTTTTTAATATAATTCGTAAATTTAAAAATAAAATTCACTTTTTGCATTAATTTTGTATTCTTTACTTTTTTTAATTTGAGTTACGAAAATAATTTAAAAAACTATTTTTTTAAATTTGTATTTATGTGGAAGATCGTTATTTTACGATTACAAACGGTCGCCATACATATGGTACAATGATGTGCGCGAAAAAGTGGTTGAAAAATAGGTTCGTTGGTGTAATATCGATAATTTTATGGCGGTCAACATTGAAGAAATGCAACAGCAAAAAATGTTTAAAAGGTCAATAAATTTGAGTATTTTAAAAGATCGTAGAAAAATATTTTATGACAATTATAAACATGCATTGATTGATTGGAGAAAAATTTTATGGGATTATAAAATTTTGCAAAATTAAATATTTACCGCAAAATATATATGCATCTACATATGTATGTACTAAATAATTATTTTTATTGCTGAAATTATGAAACGATTATAAATGGATTTAAATGTGCAAAAAAATATACATATATTATAATAATTCTAATTTTTCTATATTGCTAATTGAAAAATATTACACAAATAAAAAACACAAACTCAATTAGCTATTGCCATAAACATTGCGTTGTTGTTTCATTATAACAAACAAAGGAAAAACATACAGTTTTAAATACACAAGCGCATGTACAAATGTCTTTTATATCCACACGTCTTTCTTTCAACATAAGACAACACATTTTTTATATCATTGTACACGAATTCAATTCGAATCATTCGTTTTGGGTTAATTCTTGAATAATATTTTTATTTTCGAAAATAAAATTTTTGATCTTTGAGCAAATTTAAAAATTAAATTTGCAAACAAAAAAATAAAATTCGTTCTAAAAAATTAGGATTAAATTCGCTAATAAAATTTTTTTCCGAACAAATCGAAAAATGAGCGTTCTACCTACCCTGCTAAAATGGTTTAATGATATACGTTCGGGTGGCAGTATTTTTGCATAAAATGTCACAATTGTTATAACCTTGAAATACAATGTAGAAAGTAATTCTGAAAGATCTATGCAACAATATTTGTACTTAGACATTTATGGACTAATTTGATTAATAACCCAGAAAAAAAAGTGAGGAGAAAGATGTAATAAAGTCACCACAACTAGTAACCAGTACCACTTCAAATTCGGGTGAAAAACCAATGAATTTAACATTAGCGTGTCATTGTTGGAATGTTGTTAATTTTTGACAACTTGGATGTTATTTGTAACTAGTATCATTACTTATATTAACTTTGTATTTAAGATGTGAGAAAAAAAGACTACTACAAAGTGAAGAAAATCCAGACTCCAAAATAATTTTTATTAAAGATACTAGTTATTAAAGATACTAGTAAATAATTCTAATTTAGTTTTTATTTATGGAAAAGCAAGAAGAAAATATGAAATTAAATTATTAAATTATTCAAAATTCTTATTCATTTTTTAATATTTATCCAAGTGCCTTTTGTTTTTTAGACTTTTCTGCGCTTCTGAATAAATGTTTAAGAAGTGTTAAAAAGCCAGGAAAATGTTGATCAAAGAAGTAATTTAATACCGTAACGATGTTAAAAATAACTACTAGAATAGTTGAAAAAAATAATTGGATACTTTTGATGTCATTTAGATGTCATTTGTAAAGAATGACTTTCATTATTTTTTGATGGAAACTTATTTCTTGAAAGCCAATACCTCAAAATCGACTTTTCAATTTATAAATTTTAGTTGAAAAATAAAAAACTTTATCTGTTCTGCAAATGTCTTAACAAAATTTATATTATTACTCAATTTTAGTCAAAATATTTAACACTACAATAATTTTTAAGTATTATATATAAATTTAGTTTTATGAAATTTAATATTCCTATCATATCATAGTCAACTACTGTCCCTCAGCTTAACCTAATTTTATGGTCATTTAAATTTATGAAATCAAAATTTGTTCACATTTTTATTTTATCTCATTTCTTTTTCTCTTTTATCCAAAAAATAAAAAAATAAAAATATGAATTGTAGCACCCAGTACTGATTTAAATTGCACAATTGAAAGGGATGGTTTTGAGGGTTTTGTTAATGCTACGGATGTGCCAACAGAGATAAAAGACACAATTATACGTAATAAAATACCCCTGGATTGTATGTGGCGTATTCAGGTACAAGAGAAATGGAAGGTAAGTTTTTATATTTTCTAAAAATCTACAAATCAAATACATGTAAAATCTACAAAACTACAAAGTATGTAACTAAAAACTGTTTAAGAAAATATACTCTAAACGTATTTTTTTGTGAATATTGATTTATATGCTAATTTTTTCTTTTCTTGTATTCAGTTTTCCTTTTGCCTTTTATTATGCTATTTTTTCCTTTTTTTATTTTTGTGCTTTCTTTGGTTTAACAATATAAATGATAAGAAAAAATAAGTCCTAAAATTTGTTCCTTGTTTTTTCTCTTACTGTCATTTTCAGATACAACTTAAATTTGTAGAGTTTAAATTAGCAAAACCAAATGACTGTGAAACCAATTTCTTGGATATTTTTCCAGAACAAACCGTAATGCCTTTAAGGTAAGTTAAATTTGATAATTTTGTCTCTTTTTTCTCTTTTATTTGCCTTAAAATTTATGTTTAATTAGAACTTAAATTTTATATGATTTTTTCCTTCTTTTAATGAATTGATTATTGATAATTAATTAATTTGAATTACCTTGTTTGCTGTTAGCATTGAAGCAGAAAAATTTAAGAACATGTCTGGAAAAAATACAAGTGTTTAACAAACATTAATTTACAAAACTCTCAATATAACAATATTTTTATTGCTAAACTTTCTTTGTTTGTTGTAACATGCCATTTTCTAATTTTCACGTCTGCCTTATCATCAACGCCATCATTTGTGTCAATGAACGTTTTCTTTCATTGAAATCAATATTGCTATCGGTGGTTTGCATTCATTTTCAATCCCACAATCAATTTCATTCATTCACTCGATTACTTTCGCGTTCATCATTCATGTTTCTTGTAACAGTGAATGAATGAATGGATGAATGATTGATGTGCGTTTATTGTACAGTTAGGGTTATGGTAATAGATGTGTTTTGTTAAGGATTTTTTGTACTTTAAAATGTATTATTTTTGGTTGCCAATTATTTCTTTACAATCAAATAATTTTTGTTGCTTTGGCTTTTATAATTTTCTCTTCCATTTGCTTTAATTCTGCTCTTCTCTGTATTGATTGATTCTTGCTAAACATTTAGGCAAATGAAGTATTTTGAGCATTTAGTAGAATATAAACTGATTTACTGAGATTTCAGTAAAAGTTTGCTTGCAAACATTTGTGAAAATTTAAATTTTATGTGAAACATAAGGTTATAAATAGTTGAAAAATAAGTATTTTTGAATTTATTAGAAAATTATATTATTTAAACATACCGAAAAAGTCATCTACATACGAAATAATTATATATTCAGTAAACTTTAAATAGAAAGAGTAGAAAATATTTCAGTGTTTCTGTATATTTGGAAGCATCGTACGAAATAACTCGCACTTCGTACATAAAAATTAGTGCTGTTTATTTTCTAAGATCGGTACTATGAACCACTAGAGCTCAATGCTAACATGAACGTAATACAGTGGTCCCAAAACGAAATTTTTTGGAAATAATTCTGTAACTTTAGAACTACTGGATGTATTTTAAAATTTTACATGGACGATCCTGATGTGTATTCCAATTGATTTAAAGGAGGACAGATTCTTGGTCACCTCGGGTATGAAAATATTGTTGTGTAACTTTTGAAGCATTAAATATATTTCAATGATATTTAACATAGTTATTACTGAGGTATTTTCCAAATATTTTGAAAGATTACAAATTTCTAGCTTGTCTGTGGGCAGGAGGAGAACCTCCGAAAGTGGTCAACTCTTTTAATTATTTCTAATATAATATCCGAGGTGACCCATTTCGGCGGTCCTCCCCCCTGCCCCAAGACCATCTAGAAACTTGTGCTCCTCCAAAACAGTTGAAAACTACCTCAGTAATAACTATGTGAAATTTCATTGAAATACGATATATTGAACGATTCAAAAGTTACACAAAGTTATTTTAAAAAACACACCATAGAAATTCCAGGAAAATAAGCAAATTTTGCCGAAGGGGGTAAAATTTCAGTTAGTTTTTAAACGATTGTGTAAAGTATTTATAAAAGTATTTGGTATCGTTGAAAAGGTTATTACTTGAAAAATAAAAATATATAAATAAAGCATTCGAACTAAATTTGTTTTATTAAATTGATCAAAAAACTAAAAATTTTTGTATTTAGTGTTATTTAAAAAAAAAAAAATTATATTTAACTTAAATAAAATCTACATTAATTGAGCTATCATTGTGAAATTTTAGTATAATATAAACAAATTTGTTATAAAAAGAAGAAAATAAATAGATTCCCATTTTCTTACTCCGAAATACCCAAAATTCCAGTTCGGAAAGAACTTCCTCCAAAAATTGCATTGTTTCAGTAAAATGATCACCCTGTCGTTATAAGAGGCGTGGCTTATTATATATTTTTTGTGTGTTTAGCTAACATATGTAGGTAAGTTTTCTATGTATTATTTTTTTTAATTTCAGCTTTGACATTTTTAAGCTCCATAAAAAACTAAAATAACAAAAATTAAAATGAACGAAATCCTGATAGGGGTAGCGGGGAGAATGTTACCCGAACTACCATCGGATTTGTTTTACATGCATTTATGTTAAATATTCTTTTAGAAACATGAAAAAATGTGTGGTCCAGAGGAAACTAATGAATTTTAAAGTGAGAAAATTTTACCACCTTTTTGAAAAAAATCACAAAAATTCACAATTTTTTTCAAATTTTCTACTTCAAAATAATATAACTTTTTACCTAAACCACATAGGTATATGATCCTTGCAAAATGAAAATTGTTTAGAATTTTGTACAGAATCCGGGGAATATTTTAGAAAAATTTGGGACTCAAATTGAGCCCGCCAAGTGAAAATAAACTAAAAAAAACATGTCCAAAAATGAGTTAAAATTTTACTTTGGACCAAATATCTCTCAAAGTAAAAGAGATAACCCTCATATGTAAGCATATAGATAATTATAAGGACTATCTATGTGCAAATTTTTTTTTTTTTATTTTTTTTTTTTTTTTTTTTTTTCAATCAAATCATAAATGAAATTTTTGTGATTTTTTAAAAAATGTTCATACCCGAGGTGACCAACTTTGGAGGTCCAACCCCGTCCGCCAGACTCGCTAAGAACCTGTCCTCCTCCAAATCAATTGGATTGTCCATGTGAAATTTCATTCCCATACATCCAGTAGTTCGAAAGTAACAGAATTATTTCCAAAAAATTTAGTTTTGGGACCACTGTGTGTAACTAATAAAATTATAATATAATAGTTTTGTTAAAGTGGATTTTTATAGGATACTTTTGGAAAAAAAACTGTATCTTTACTTCGAGTTCACCCCTGCATTAAAATATAATAATTTGGGCTTAAGATTTAAAGACAGGAATGAAATAGTTAAAATAAAATTCGTGAATATAAGCATAATATCTTAGATAAAAAAAGCAGCTTCTTAAAAAATTATATTTAAAAAAATCGCTAAATATCGCCTTTGAAGGGTTTAATCACAGTTGAAATGTTGATATACAATTTAATACGATTTTAATCGGCTTGAAATTTTTTGCAATTTTTTTTCGCATGTATTATTTTATACCCTACACCACCATAGGTGGTTGGGGTATTATGCGTTTGTGCTGATGTTTGTAACGCACAGAAACAATTATCGAACCCCCACCTTAAAGTATACCATTCAACTCAGAATCACTGTCTGTCTGTCCATGTAAACCTTGTGAACAAAGTACAGGTTTAAAGATATCTTGATGAAATTTGGCACGAATAATTATTTTGACACAAGGACGAAGCCTATTGAAATTGGTTATGATCGGTCCATTATTTCACCTAGCCCCATACAAAGGTCCCTTCGGAATAGGGATTTAACAATGTCTTAAATATAGCAATATTTCAATGAAACTCGATACATAGTAGTTTTGTAGAAGTGCCAAATTTCATCAAGATCGGTCCATAATTGACCATAGCTCCCATATAAATCCCCTCTTCCGAACATCACTTTATCGTGCAAAAATCTCATACGAATGATAGTTTCAAGTTAATATTCAATACAAATGAGTTTTATATAAGTAGAAACAACATTGCCAAAATTTATGAGAATCGATCCATAATTTACCATAGCTCCCATACAAACCCACTTTCAAGAATCGCTCTAAAAGGCATAAAATCATATAGATGTTAGTAGCAAGGCATTGTTCTGTATTTTTATAATTTATTTTACATTTAGTAAAAGTATTGGCCTACAATTGGCCACAGGTCTAATTTTTACCTCATACAGAATGGTGTGGGGTATCATATGATCGGTCTTGACCGACTATAGTTTCTCTCTCGTTCAATTTTAATTATGAACACATTTCCGTTTTTTTTTAGTAAACACACCTGTTATTTAACAGTTTTAACGTTTAAAGATGTTCATGCCAACCACAAAATTTAGCTTTTTTTGATATCCTGATTGATATGATATCATATATTTAACATATTGTCAAATTTTCAAAATTTCGATCAATTAAAATTTAAATTAATTTAAAATAAATTATGACAAAAAACTTCAGCAATAATGGGTTTAATTTAATAACTCGTAATTAATAACTCGTAAAAGACTGGATTGCGAAATCTTGAAAAATGAGTGAAGTAAACAGTTTTTGTACTGTCCTGAACAATTGGGGTTTTGCATATGGCCCTTTTTGAATGTAAGCCCTCGATATAATAAACTAAACAAAAAATTTTCTTCATTGTTAAACAAAATTTAAACCTTAAATACAAAATTTAAATACTACTATATTTTCCAACTGAAAAATTTTAACTTAAGAACCTTACCAGCCCAAGACAACAGCTCAATTATTTTTTACAATAAATCTTGTTAAAGCATAAAATGAAGTAAAAATAAAAAATATATCTATTTCTTTTATCAAATTGCAAAAACTTTTTTTTTTTTTTGTTTTTTCTATTTTTCCATAATACCCCCCAAAATTTTGTTGCTACACTTGAATTGTTTATTGAAGCAACAAAGTGAAGTGATTGATATAAATTGTACTTATAACATAACTACAATCCTTAGAAAAAAATATATATATGTACATGAAATGAAACTAAAAAACTTTTTTTTGCACAATTGTAAGCCACTTGTAATTGTATTTCTATCGTTATTTTTCTTAACAATCCGATAGACGAAACCCACCTCTGTTGAATCTAAAGGCAAAAAGATTTTAAAATCACACAACAAAAATTTATCGTTTATATAAAAAAAAATCCTGCGAAAACATACACAGAGAAAACAGATTCTTTATGACAACCAAATTTATTGCGAATCGAATTTGGTTAAAATCAGTTGGAGCAACCGAATATTTCGTTTCCTAATATAATTTTACGGGAAATTACTAACAATATATTGGTCAAGATAATATATTTTCTAGTAGTTGTAGCTATTATATTGTAGCTACAAAAACAATTCGGTAAGAACAACTAAAAGTTGTTGTTGCCAATAGAGTCATATCGGTTGAAAGCAACGCATAGAATTTGATTGTAAGTACAGAAATTACTGCAATGTGCAAAATGTATATTTTGCGAATATAACTGAAGTGAGAGCCAATAATATTAGGAATATATTTTAAAAATTTATGTTTGTTTACAAATTATTTCTAGCACTTATTTATATAAAAATACATATATTATATTAACGGGATCTTGTTTACAGTTTCCAATAAAATAATTATAATTATCAAGAAGGAGAATCTTGACGTTAATTTTTTTAATCTTCTTATTGTCATTTGGAAATAAATCTGTAACTTCTGATCGGCTAGATGCATTTGCATGAAATTTGGTATAAGCATAGCAAAGGAGTGTACAATGTTAAGTTTGGAAGGAAAGACCGACCAGACCCCTCAGGGTTGAAGCTAAAGGGGCTCAAAGTTGGGTACCTCTGACATGGAATTTTTTTAATCGCTTGCCAAATTTTTGTTTCTTATCCAATTTCAAATATTTTTCTACATTATTGTAGGTACTGAAAAAAAAACAAGCTTGCATGTCCTATTTATCTCTTGCTGTTTTTTAGCTGACATAATTCTTCGTTATACAGAAAAAGGTCGAAATCAATATCTTTTACAGAAGCGAAACTACGCCACTTTAAAGTTTATTAAGTCATTATGTTTATTAAGAATTATGTCAGCTAAGCAATGTAATTTAGATTAAAAAAATTGATTTTATACTTTTTCTGATTCTTGAAATTAAATTGAAATTTTTGTGAAAAAGTGTTTTTTTTAGAAACTCTAAATATTTTATCTGTAATAAAATCTTTGTTATTAGAGATATCTTAACAAAATTTTCGGTGAAAGTAGACTATTTTGCATAAAATGAGAAAGTGAAAAAAACTTTAAGAGTTTTGTAAAAGGAATCCCACAATTCCCCAAAAAAAATGCCAAAAATCTCAAAAATGGATTTTTTCACATTTACAGCTATAAAATCCACATTTTTCCGAAGTCCCGTAGATTTTGATTGAAAACTTTTAACAACATATTACAAATTCTTAAATTGCATTCCGTTTACCGATTTGTGCTTTGGGATTTGAGAAAATATAGACTAAAGTTAAAACTTTCATATAAAATGGGTCGAATTCGGGATGGTGTATTTTAAACTCTTCTCTGTAAAGATACCTTTCAGAAAAGTATATAATTATTATATGTTTTTTAAGAAAATTTTATTTTAGAGAAAAAAGAGTGTAGATACTATTTGTGGTTAAATATTACAATAGGTAATAAATTCAAAGTAAATTAACCATTTTACTTCCTTGTGATTGTTTAATATTGGTGTCATGTCCATAGCTTGTTGTAGCTCATAATATTGCTATCACAGCTTAGTCTGGTACTGAGGAAATGCCATAGCCTAGGTTTATTAGTATTTTTTAAATCTTTTCTTCGTATCTTAATGTTGCGAATACTTGCACACAAATTTTAATAAAAATAATTTCATTTTGAAAATGTCAACATTTATACTAACAAAAATATCAATTGCAAACACCGAATTTAGTTTTTTTCTATTATAACCGAATATTTATTTCCTAATATAAATATAATGGTTGGTTGTATACTCCAATTCATAGTAGTAAAATTCAGTTGAGAGGATCAAATTTGTTAAATGAATTTCATATTGGTTGAGCTGAATAAATTTTCTTTTATAATAATAATTAATTAATTACAATTAAAGTTAAAATATTTTAATTACGAAAAACTTGTTGGATTTACAACTTTTTAATAATTATAATTAAATATCAGTTATTTTTAAACAATTTTTATTATTGTAACCATTTTCAAACTAATCTGTTTTCTGTGTGTAACTTTCTGCAAGCAAACTTGTTTTTATTTCACTTTAACGAAAATTTACATTTTTCTGTTGCAGGAGTGATAGGGAGATTTTTTTTTTCTTTTCAAAAAAGTTAATTTTTTTTCTTATTGTCTCTTTCTGTTTTCATGTTTTTTTCTTTTTTTCTCTCTCCCATATATAGAGTTAAAAACTTTTGTGGTTCTGCTGGTGAAGGCATCACATCAGATTCGAATATATTGCATGTGCGGTTTTATGCCGAACAAAGTGCCATCAATTCAACATTTTCCATTTTATATACCGCCTTTAGAGAACGTGGAAGTTCAAGTAAGTATTAGAAAAGCAACAATAACAATGCAACAAGCAAAACTAACAAACAAATGTTAAAAAAATAATAGTTAGAAAAAATGGAAATCTATATAAAATAAATGAATACAAATGTTTAAATGTAAATATGTGTTTATATAACTGTGTGTGTGTATAATTCTTATCTGTATAGGTGTATGGAATGGTATGTGTGTATGTATCTGTATAAGAGCAAAAAACTAACATTCAATGGTTTACAAAATTTACTTTTGATTTTTTTGTTGCCACTTTTGTTCTTTTTATTAGTGTTTACAGAAAGCAAATAACAGAGGAAAAAGTTTTTATCCTCTAAGGTTGTAGTTAAACATGATGCTGCCGATAACGATGATGACAACTAGAATGACGCTCGTTTATATTGTATTCTATTCTTATTACCAATGCACTATGGGAAATGTGATAAGGCTATTGAAAAGGATAAAAATTGATAGATAAAACAAAATATTGGTGGGAAGTTTAAATATTTATTTTTCATAAATTTGTATACGCTACACCACCATATTTGGTTATAAATCCTTTAAATGTAGCAATATATAAATCTCAGTTGAAAATTTCATGAAGATCGGTCCAAAATTCACCATACAAAATCCTCTTCTGAAAATCACTTTAACGTACATAAATCCCCTAAAATTGTTGGTATAAACATAATATTCGGCTCAAATAAATTTTATATAAGTATAAATGACAGCGCCAAATTATATGAAGATCGGTCCATAATTTACTATAGCTTCCAGATATGAAATAATTTCAGCAATACCCAAAAGTGAATAAGTTTACATAAATGTTAGTAACACTGTAATACTTATACTGTATTCGTATTTTTTATTTTACACAATTGGCCACAACAGCTCTTACAAAAGACCTCTCTCCAAATGTTGTGCACATACACATGGTGTAGGGTATCATATGTCGAGTTTTATCTTTCTTACTTGTTTTTATTTAAATTAACCCATTAATGCCCCCGGCGATCTAGTCAACATAGAGATTTAAAATTTTGAACATCATGTCAACTGAGACATATAAACCCATTAACGTTGAAAAATTGTTTATATTTGGTTTAGTAAGGAAGTTATAAGCCGTTACATATACGTAAGAGTGGGCATTACTCACTTATTATTGGACCTTTTATTTTCTATAAAAATATCATGGGCTTATAAGCAAAACCTAAAAAATTTTAAATTTAAAAAAAAGGCAAAATAAAATTTATATATTTGCACTAATTCATCATTAAAAAACTTTTCTAAACTCATACATGCGTTCAAGTGACTACATCCGGTTACCGGAAATGCCTTCCTCTGCTTGATCTAGGCTCGCATCGTCCTCATGATCAGCGTTTTCATGCTGATAGGTGACACAAGAATAAGGATATACAAGAATAAATCTGAGCTGCGTGCGTATATAGTCCAAGGGCAAATTTTTCTAGACCCCCTACTTATTCACACCCACAATCTTTATCAAACTACTAATAATAAATAAGGACGGTTCTGTTTAAACAAATTATCATATTTATTGCTCAAATAGTTTATTTAATCAAAAAAAATTTTACCACTTAGTCCTTTTTGTATTGAAAATAGTGGGGGCCAAAAAGTACTGAGAATGACACAGTGTTACATATACATAAGTAACACTTTATTTTTCCACTTTCTACTTTTCATCAGACACACCTTATATATTTTTAAACAATTAAATAAACAAATTTGATTTGCTTTCTTTTAGTATACACAAAAAAAAAATCGTTAAAATATGTTTAATGCAAATAATAAACCTTTTTGCAATCCTTCATAACAAAATTGAAGTTTATATTATTCCGTTTTTTGACAATATAGTTTTAAACTTAGACATTGTCACGTTACATATACGTAGCAGTGGGCATTAATTGGTTAAGAAGAAAACTTTTTCAATTTGTTATCTTAAGATAGAATCTAAAAGGGCCAAAAATTACACATAAATTAATATTAAAACACATTCTAGTAAAAAATATTTCCTACCAAAAATCTATATTTTTATAAAAAAAACTTAAAAATCAACTTTAAAACAAAACGAACAACGACAGAGGCAAAAGGATGAAAATCTGCTATCACTCATATTTCGAACCAAAATTCGATTTTTTATGAAAAACTTAAAAATTGATTTTATTGCTAAACCAGCAATGAAAGGATGAAAATCTGTGATCACTTATATTTTCTATCAAAAACCGATTTTTTTATGAAAAACTTAAAATTGCATTTTTTGGCTAAATGAACAACGATAGAGCTAAAGGAATGAAAATCTGTGATTGTGATATTTCCTACTAAAAGTCTATTTTTTTATGAAAACTTAAAAATCTATTCTATAGGTAAACCATTAACTATATAGTCAAAATTTGTAATCACTCATGTTTCCTACCAAAAATCGATTTATTTTATGAAAAACGATAGAGCCAAAACGATGAAAATCTATGATCACTCATATTTTTTACCAAAAATCGATTTTTTTATAAAAATCCCTAAAATCGATTTTATAGCTAAACCAGCAACGTAGACCAAAATCAATTTTTTAATGAAAAACCTAAAAATCGTTTTAGGACAATCAACACAATTACAACCATGGGTTAAAAAAAAGAACTCCTGCAGCTTTGTTTTTCATCACTATTTCTTTCCAATGACAACACAATATTAATGACTTTTTATCCCTTTTCAGTTCCTTTTTTGCTTATCAACACATTGTTTACACTGGGAAACAATAATTCTGCGGCACGGGGTATCTCATTCAATTCGGATACAGGGTAGTAATAAGTACAAAGCCTCTAATCCACTTCTTTTGAAATGACTCTAATTCTCGCGATTTGTAAAATTAAGGATGCATATCTCGAAAAGGACTTGTATGATTTTGTTCAAAAAAATATCAAAAAATTCTAATCCAAATTGTCCTCAAGTCATTCTTGCATTACTTTTTAATACAGTCAACATTTATGGAGATACTAAACCATTTTTCTGAAAAAAAATTAAAATTTATATCATAATTGGAAAAAAAAATAGTTTTCAAAAAATAAAAATTCGTAAATGACAAAAATCAAATTTTTACTCTTTAATCACAAATATAAAGTTTTTTTTTTTTTTAATCGTGATATGTCACAATATATGGTGCAACTTCTCTAAATTTCAAATCGCGATAACTAGAGTCAATTCAAATAAAGTGGATTAAACTTTTATTTATTTATTGAATAATTACAATACAATTACAAATTATATTTTAATTCTAAGCAAGTGGAGTAATGAAGACTATTGTTCGTTGTAGTGAAACAGACCAGAGTCTCTGGTGGGAATCGAACCCACAACTCCCAGGCTGACAGACTAGCACACTACTAACTAGACCACCGTGACTGAGAAACATCGTGCCGCAAATTTTTTTTGTTCACTTTGTAACTCTGTGTTATTGATATAAAACAACTATTTCATAAGTTTTTCTACGTTTCATCTCTATTATATTTTTTTACTCACCATCAAAAAGATGGGTGGTATATTGATTTTGTCATTCCGTGTGTAATATGTCGAAAAAATCATTTAAGATCCCATAAAGTATATATTTTCTGGGTCCTGGTTAGATTCTGAGTCGATCTAGCCATGTCCGTCCGTCTGTCTGTCTGTCTGTTGAAAGTAGGATAGGGCTCCTACGGGATAACCTAGGCGGACGAAATTTGGCTCAAATATTTTTCTTATACAAGGTTTATTAGAAACACAGGATGTCCATTGTAGCTTCATTTCATACTTTTTTGCTGATATCTCTTAAACAAAAGCATTTACGATAAAGAAATTTTGTACGGATAGTTAGGGGGTCGATATAAACTTGGAAACCAAAAATGGGCATGGTCCTCCCACTTTACCGTCCACCTCCCATATAAGATGAAACGTTAAAGAAATTTTGTACAAATAGTTTAAGGACCAATGTAAACTCGAAAACAAAAAATGGGCGTGGTCCGTCCACTTCTCATATAACGTAAAATTTAAGAAAGGTAATGTTGGGTATATAGATTCGGCCGAGCCGAATATAACATTCGCGCTTGTTTTTTCACTCCTTAACCCATGGTGCAATATTGAGTTCATTTCTATTAAAAAAATAAATATTTGATCCAATATAAGATGAAAATAATGATGTTGTTAATGTGTCTGTGAGTGGTTGTATGAATGTGCGAGTATATGTGTTATATTGTGTTGCAATAATAGTTGAAAAGTAATTGAGTTGTATTGATACGATATTGGTTATATTCACACAAACATACGCCAGAAAAATCTAGAGAATTGTATGGCTTTGTTTTTTTCTTTTTTTTTTTTTTAACATGACTTTTGTGGCACAATGGTTGCATTCTAATGTAGAATTTGTCTTTTCAAACTTAAAGTAGTTTAGTTAAATCTAAGTAGAGAGTATATAGTAAAAACAAAAATAAGAATATATTTATATGTATATATGATTTCAAAATAGTGTTGCCAGTTTAGTTACCGAAAAAAAATTTAATTTTCAATTGGAATTAATTTTTATTCAAAAATTTTTGTGCATAGATTTTCTTTTTTTCTTAACTCCTGGTAACACTGTCTCTAATACAATCACAGCCATAAACTTTCAGTTTAAGCCTTATTCTTACTATTGTTTTTTTGCACTTTCGTTTGTTTATTTAAGTTTTCTATTTGTTTAGCGTGATTGTATGTATAAGTTTGTGTGTCTGTTTACATAAACGAATAGTTAAGTGTATGTGTGGATGTGTTACCTCTGAGTGTGAACATGTGTGCTTTAAGTGATTTGTTGCGCGTTTAAAACCCTTTGGAAATATGTGCACCACCTGCATTTCTTCGCATTTAAGTTTTTTTTTCTTAAAAAAACATTTTTTTCTATTTTTGTTTTTTCTGAAGGTTGTGCCGAGGACGAGTATGATTGTGAAGATGCTACATGCATAGCAGGAAATCTCAAGTGTAATGGTCGTAGTAACTGCAAATTTCTTTGGGATGAAGAGGGCTGTAAGGTATGTTACCATTTTTTTTTATATTAATTATTTAATATATTTAATTAATACCCGTAGGTATTTCAAGATGCATAACACTGGTCGACAAAAAAATGTTTTTTCGTGCTCCTTCAAAAAAAAAAGAATATAAAAATATGTGGACTAGATGAAATTCCGCATGTTAAACTCGAATCTGCTTTCAGTTTTCTGATATTGCGCCCTAAATAAGCCGATTACTCGAATATATTTCACTATAACTCAAGAACTGTATGCACGATTTATATAAATAATATACCAAAATATGTGAAATAAAACTGGCTTTAAGTCATTCTACTAACAAATTTGTATCCGCTCAATAGTTTTGGAGATATTTCGAAATAGGTGTCCGAAAAAAATTTTTTCATGCTAAATTCAAGATTTCTAAATAAAGCCACGTATCATAAAAATTGATGCACAAATTATGATTGCATTCACAGTTAAGTTAGGATACCCATGCATACCTACAGTTAAGTGAAGATACACTAGTGGGAAAAAAATGTTTTTTTTCGTCTAAAGTAAAAAAATAGGTGGATTAGATGGAATAATAAAAATCAACTATTATTTTTTTTCTATAACGTATAGATTTTTTTGTATGAGCATGAATACTATGACCCCGCCTTTAGGCAGTCACACTTGTATAACTATTACGATAAATTAAACTCCAAATATTAAACGCCCAATTTATATAATTCAGTTAATATTTACATGTTCAGTTAACATTTCCGTAGTTATTCGGTAATTAGAAGCAAACAAATTTTGAAAAATCGTGAAAATTTCGATCCATAACACTGAAATTCTTGAGTGAATAAAACATATTGTTGACATAACTTGAAGATAATTTTCGTATGCGTCTTATGGTGTAAACGGTTCTTGAGTTATTGCCTAAATTTGACAAATCATTCCCGAATTTTATAGTGTGACCGCTGAATAATGTGGTGATAGAAAAAAAGTGAATGCAGATCCTTGTTTAACTCGTCAAAATCAACTTAGTTCATCTATTTTTGTGAATAATTTTTTTTTTTTTTTTTGGCCCACCACTGTATTTCTAATCAATTGTATGTAACATGGGTATTTTTACTTAACTGTGAATAAAATCAAGATGCATCAATTTTGAAGATACATACCTTATTTTATTCGCAGCATTAGCAGCTTTAAAATAAATATGATAAACTGAAACATTTTTGATTTTTTCATTTATTAAAAAAATTTTAGTAACAAAAAAATCTAAAATGTTAATGAAGTTTTTTTGACACTTATTTCAAAATAACTTCGAAACTATTGAGCACATAAAAAATTAAGTTTAGAAGATTTTAAGATATTTTTAGTACGCATCTTTTGGTGCATCACTTATGTCAATCGTACATATCGTTCTTAAGTTATAAGGAAATATACTAGAGTAATGGCCTTACTAAGGCCGAAATATTAGACATGCCCATAAAAAGAAATCCAGACCTAATGGAAAAAAACTGAAAGCAGATTCGTGTTTAGCACATCAAAATACATCAAGTCCAACTATTCGTATATGATGTTGTATTTTTTTGTCGACCAATGAAATTAACATATTTTGATTAAAAAAAAAAAATTAAATTAAGCTTCGTTAAAAACTATTCAAATTTTTAAAATTGCATGCAAATCAACAGCAAATACTTAAGTAAAATTATGGAATATTTTTTAAGAAAAGCACGTTTTCCTTTTTTACGAAACAACAAATAAACAAATTTTAAATTATTTTCCAGGCATAAACCATTTCAGGAAATTTCTATTTACCCATCAAACAAAAAAATTTACTTTGATTTAAATTCTTTCTCAGACAAGTAACGTGATGAGGAATTTATTTTAAGATAAGTGTAAAATTGTATTGATAACAAATACCTTTTCAATCGTCTAACGTTGAGTTTGCTGGGTTTATAACAATTCTCTTGCAGATATGTTGGCAACTGTCAATTGGTCTATGTGTCTATCATTATATTTTGTCTGTCCTTTTAATTTTGTATTTATTTTGTAGCACAATTTTAACTACCAACAATTTATTTCAATTGTGTTACAACTACGTGTAACAACAATTTTCAAAACAATTTCCCAGTTTTGAAGACAAACTTACAAATACTCTTTTACATATTTAGTTATTTATTGAAAATTTATACACACTTACATAAATATTAAAGGACTGAGAAAAATACAAAAATTAAGGACACTTACGCAATATAAACTAAAATTATTAAATTTAAGTAAAAGCTCTAGTTTAACTTAACTCATTTCTTAAATACTTCAATAGTAAAAATAGTTTGTGCTATTTTTTGTATAATTTTTACTATTTTCTCTCTCTCTATTTTCTTCCTTTCTTTTCTTTAATAATTTTACAGCCTGAAGATAATGGGCAATCAGAACATATGATTATTATTATTACAGTATTTGGTTTAATATTGGGTGGCATGGTCATAACATTCCTGGTGAATTGTGTGCGTAAAATTATGCATGACCAGAAAATTATACGGGTAAGTTTTTCCATTATATTATATTTTTACTATATATAAAAACATATACAAAACAAATACGTTACATAACTATAAATACTACTTACTTAAAATGTATCTCTAGCTATATTTTATAGTTACATAAATATTCTTTTTAATTATAATTATTATTTTCTTGTCTCTATATGTAACTGTGTATAACATACGTATAATACATACACAGTTTACATAAATCGTATGATATCAGAAAAATATGTAACTTGTGTAGTATCATCACAATTCGTATATAAAAATAAAAAAAACAATAAAACAGCAGCACTTTTTACTTTAGCAACTCATCATCAAGAACAAACAAACAAACAACATCATCATCTTCATTGAATCTATTGGAGTGCACTTTTGATTTAGTTTTCACTTCAATTTGTTTTTCGTTTCTATTTTGAAAATAGAAAAAATATTTCCCATAATTATTTTTTTAAGAGATTTTTGATTTGTTTCTAGTCTTTTAAGTTAAACAAATTTTTTTTTTTTATACTGAATTTTTAAATTAAACATTGATTGCAATTTTCAATAAAAACAATATAGATAAGAGTTTTTTTTTTTCGAAAAATAAGGAATAACTTTTCTATATGCTCCAATAGTTTTGTATCTTTTATACTAAGTGCATTACATATTTATAAGTAACCCAGTTAAAAATGTTACGAAATTTTGTTTAGGATAAAGTTTGAAGAAAGAAAAAGAATATAAGTCAAATGTAATTAATATAATATCATTTAACTTTTATAGTATCTCTAACATAGAAATTTAGCTCCATTTTTCTGGGAAAAATATCTATATAACTACTTTTCTCGATACTGATAAACTAAGACGTGTTTAAAAAGATTTAAAACTGGAGTTTATCGCCTAGAAAACTTTTCAGGATGCGTCTAGAAAAATTTTAAAATTTGTTTTTTTTTTTCTCCAGACATATCTGTCTATCTTATAAATAGGTCAGATATTATTTAATACACCCGTAGAAATATCAATCACATACTTGTTGAAAACGGTATCAAAGGATAAAAGCATCAATATGTTTTAAAAAAGTTTGTGATTTTTTTTCACACTCCATGTAGTGCGCCATCAAAGTCACATATTTTTTTCAAAATTCGGATCTCGAATTTAATTTTAATTTTTTAATCGCATTTTTAAATATTATTCGTAAATTTAAAAATAAAATTCACTTTTTGAATTAAATTTGTATTCTTTACTTTTTTTAATTTGAGTTACGAAAATAATCTAAAAAACTTTTTTTAATTTGTATTTATGGGGAAGATCGTTATTTTACGATTACAAACGGTTCGGTCACCACACACATGGTAATGATGTGCGCAAAAAGTCGTTGAAAAAAAAAAAAAAATTGAAAAAAAGGTTCGTTGTGTGCATGTACATTTATACATACATGTAGATATGTATAAGAAATTAATATTTAGCGGTATGAACTGTTGAACAAAAAAAAAAAAAAAAAATAAATAAATAAATATGACTATAAAAACTCCAATGATATTTTTATTTTAAATTTATAAGTTTGTATGTATGCAAGTTTCTAACTGATTTTTTGGCAGTCATGCAAATAATTATTTAAAAAGTAGCGATCGTAAAAATAATAGTATTGTTTGTGTGATATCGATAAATGTTTGATTTATATGTAAGCAAATACATATATAAATATATACATACATAAATTCATACATACATACATAAATGCTTAATAAGTTCTAATTTTCCCATATCTCTAATTGAAAACATGTACTTACATACATATTTACATGCATACATACATATGAAAATAGAAAACACACACACTCAATTAACTACTGCCATAAACATTGTGTTGTTGTTTTATTTTAAACAATTCAGCAGTAACAAAACAAACAAAAAAAAAAAAAATGCAGCTTTCTTAAACACACAAGCGCATGTACAAATGTTTTAAACATCCTCATATCTTTCATTCAACACATTTCTATACCGTTACTCGACTTCAATTCGATTAATTCTTTTCGTGTTAATTCCTGAATAATATTTTTATTTTCGAAAATAAAATTTTTAATCTTCGAACAAATTAAAAAATTAAGTTCGTTCTAAAAATTAGGATTAAATTCGTTGATAAAAATTATGTTCCGAACGAATCAAAAAAATGAGCGTTCTACCTACTCTGCTTTTTATATCCTTCACCACAGGTGTAAAGATGACCTATCCATCCCTGTGTCGGTTGAAATGGCATTTATGAAGCCCACCGATAACTGCCATATATAACATATGTATCAATAGAACAGAAATCCTTTCGAAAATTTTGCTATTGAAACTCAGCAAGATCGGTTCATAAATAGCGGAGATATGCTTTAAAAAACGGTTTTAAAACGTGTTTTTAAGTTTCTGAAGCATTTCTATATGCTAGGGAATTCGTTTTTGTGAAGAAGGTTTGGACATTTTTTTTTTTTTTTTTCTGAATTTTCGTAATGAAAAAATTAAATAAATCATTTCAATAATAACTGAGATATCGGGCAAAACTTATTTTTAATTTTTTGAAGGCCTTGTTGCGTGAAAACAAAAATACGTTTTTGCTTAGACAAAACTCACCTGCTAAAACATTTATGAATATACAGACATATTACACATTTAAAAGCGTAAAAAAATTAAAGGGGAAAAAATTCATATGAGGCCTCTGTGAAATAATTGTTTGATTATAACAATTTTCAACATGTTATTGTATTACCCCAAAGAAGGCTCACTTACCGAATTTCGTTACATTAACTTTAAAACTGCGAACTACAGACTATCTCAAATGTTGCTTATTTACGAACAGACAACCGGACGGACAGTGTTTTAGGCTAAACAAAAAATATATTTTAGTATAAATATCAGAAACTATTAATTTGACGTATTATGACAGAACAATTACAAATCAATTATAAACAATGCTCCTATTCTCTTCCCTGAATTAGGCGCCATTTTTAAAGATTCTACCCCAATATGCGTCATGGATTTTGAATCGTGTTTTTTTCCATCAGTGTCGCCTTTAAGCTGCACTTTATTATCGCAAACTGAAAAATTGTTTACAAGAAGAATTTATTTTTATTTTAAAAAATTTTAAATTTCGCTAAAACTCGTAAATATTACAAAAAATTTTAAATTTTACCCAAAAGTCAAAAATTCACTAATAATACGAAATTTCACAAAATGTTTAAAATTTTAATAAAAATTTGAAATTTCACTAAAATTTTAAATTTCATTAACCTTTATGTTTACAACCAAAAATTTATACGTATCCTTACAACCAACATACCTGGGTATGTCATACATTTTGTATGCAATACAAGAACACGTGGTATTTGATAATAATATTATCCTGTAAGGAATTATATAATTTAAAATTTTTATTATCATTTGCTAAAAATATAACCGTTTTTACCTACACAGAAAAAAGTAAAAATGGACTTCAATTACGAAATTTGTAATATTAATTAATTTTTAATTGATTTTGCTCCAATCATCAAAATGATAATATTAATAACTAGAATAATTGATATTATTATTACTTCTTTTCCTTAAATAGATGCAATGAGCTGGAAATTTTTGAAAATTTACTTAAATTTATTTTATTTCTGTGCTTTTATAGGCAAATATTTTATTTTTTTTATATTTTATTTACAGCTGTCAATTTATTAAAAAACGGAACTGTAAACCAATTAGAAAATTAATTATATTAATAAATCATATAATTAAATTCCAATTTAAAGTTAATTAATAATTTTATTAAAAAAATATTTAAAATATTTTTTTCTGTGTAATATTGACTGAGTGAAGCTAAAAATATAAGGGTTTTTTAAGAACATTTGAGTTTTTCCCACTTAAATAAAATCAGACTTTCTCATCATTCGAAGGCATAACAGTTTTATTTGTTCCTTGTGTATTCAAATTTCAGATTTTGTTTCCCATTCATTTATTGATCTTTGAAAAGTAACTGTAAATTTTACTTATGAAAATTATTCCTATATGATTTCTTTACACATTTTTAAGTATTTTTTATGACAGAATTTTGATGTTTTTAAATTTTTGTAATATTATTATACAACCGTTTTTACCTAATTTTGACTGAGTGTTACTAAAAATACAAAAAGAAAGATCTAAAAATGTTTTTGAGTACCCTTGATTTTTTTCCCATTCAAGAATATTCGCTTATCCCTTTATTCGAAAGTATAACGGTTTCATTTGTTCCATGTGCATTTAAAAACCTCTGCAATTCATTTATTGATCTTTGCTAAGTACCTGAAGAATTCACTCATTCAAATATTATGAAATTTTTTGAGATTTTTACATTTTTATGATAATTTGCTAATTTATATATAACCGTTTTCACCTAATCTTGAATGGGTTTTTGTAAACTAATTTTAAGTTTTTCCAATTCAAATGAAATGGTACTTTTGAGATGCACCATTTGAAGATGAGCAGGAACAATAGACGAAGATGCTGAAGATTGCGTGAGAAATGTGGATGATTCAGATGCAAAGGAAATACAGTAACCAGAATATGATCCTATATATGACACTGATTCGGATGAAGAAATGGATACAGATGCACTTGAAGCCTCAATGAACACATATATGGGAAGAGACGTAATTTTCTAGAGAACGAAAACGTTGTATGTGATAATTTCCTCACAAGATACAATTACTTTTGCTACAAATATTATGCTACATTTTTACTATAGAAGTGGAATTGAAAGCATGTTGGAAGGCCCAGTAAGATTAAGAGATGAATATTTTTTTATCCTAAGCCAAGAACATCGAGACATTAGTGGAAGAATTAAGAATAAAGAATTATTTTAAGTATGTGTTCTAGAAGAACACCAATGCGAAAGGCACGTAGGAAATGCCATAAACCAGTATGTGCTGAATATTCAGAAGATATTACGGAATGCAAGGACTGCGCAGCCTAAAATACAATTTTTTTTTTTTAATTTATTATAAATTAATGTATCTATTATTTATAAAAAATGAAACATAATAAATATTTTACTTTTATTCGATAAAATATTTCCATAAATTGCTCTGTACATACCCGGGTGTGCTGGTTGTAAACGTAAGGGGTATCGTCACTAAAACGCTTATAACTTTGACTATAAAAACTTTTTTTAAAAAAATTTTTAATTTAATTTCAATTAATTTTTAAATTTTCAATTTAATAGGACAACCAGAACTTCAATTATGATAATTTAAAAATAAAAAACATACACGGGTATGCGGTTGTCAACATAAGGGTTAAAAATTTTAAATTTCAGTAAAAATTTTAAACTTCACTAAAAATCGAAAATTTCACCAAAAATCTAAAATTTTACCAAAAAAAAAAAATACGAAAATTTGCTACAAATTTCAAATTTAACTGTAAAGCCGAAAAATTACAAAAAAAATTATATATCACAAAAAATCTGAAATTTCGCAAAAAATTTAAAAAAAAATTTTTCATACTTTTAAAAATAACAATTATAGAATTGGACTCAATGTGAGGGTGAGTAATCTCTACAAAATTTTATCCATTAACAGGGTAACATCTATCTTTAGAAAAGAAAACTCTACACAATGGGACCAAGCGTACATTTTTTGGTAATAAATCTGTATCTCCTAAACTAATTGCATAAAAAAGCATAATCGGACGTAATTTGTCACGATTTTTTTAAACTTTTACATACTCGAGGTAGTCAACTTTGACACCCAGTAGCTTTTTCTGAAAGCTTAGATTTTTACCAAAAAATTTACGTTTGAACCCACTGTGCAATAATTTTTTTTTTTTTTTTTTGTATATATAGTATTTGTATTTATAGTATATTGCTGAAAAAGTTAAATTTATTTTTATAACTCAAAATCTTTGGAATATGTACTACATCTAGCACTTAGATTAACCCAACTCAAACGATTCTGATTTTGCATACCCTTCATGTGAACTCAGCAAAAGTAAATATATATTTACGATACCCTAGACATCCATAAGAAATCTTCGCTTTATTTCTTATACCCACCATCCAATAAGATGGAGGGTATATTGAGTTTTTCCGTTTGTTCCATATATAACATGACGAAAAATCGTCTACAACCCCATGAGTATTGAAATTCTGAGTCGATCGTAAACTACAAAAAAAAAAAAAAAAATATTTTAAATACAAAAAATCGTTAAACTTCATAAAAAAAAGCTTATAGGTATAAAACAAAATAAGTAAAACAAAAAAAATTATAATAATTTGTTTGCTGGGTGAAAAAGATATACGTATATTTTCTGTAAAAAACAAATAATATTCACAAAATATTACTTTAGAATCTTGAATATGCATTAATTTTGGAGCAAAAAGAAAAATAATCAAAAGAGATTTTGCTATCATAAAATATTTGAATGTTGTAAACTTAATTACTGTATTTATTACAGATCTGCTAAAGTGAAGTGTTTTCTAAAATAACATGAATTTTTGTTGATTTAAAAAGGGTTGCAAGGATATATTGATTAATAATAATTTCTGTACAGATCTCAGGGATAATGTTTTTATTTATCCTAATAACTATTAATATAGACCAATAGCTCTTTCATCATAAAACTTTTTAAGTCAAATTTATCTCCAGAAAAAAACCACAATAAAATTACAAAATTCATTTATTTAATAAAAAGTGTACGTAAATTAAGAAAAAAAATGGCTTAGACATAAAATTATGTATAATTTTCAAATCTAAAATTAATTCTATCAAAATGTGAATAAGAAACCTTGACATTATATTAAGCAAGTAAATTCAGAAATTACAAAACATACATAATCTATTGTTTTCTAAATACCTGCAAGTATGGATGTATGTATATATGGATGTATGTATATACATATTGCTAGCTCAAAACTTATTATATTGTTTCTCTTTCATTATTTGATTTTTAGGGTGTAAAAAGATCAAACAATATATTTTTTTTAGCAAATTGTAGCAAAATTACATCCTGCACAATTCTATTCAATTCAAAATGATTATTCTTTCAATCAGCATTTTTCAAATATTTTTACCTCTTTTTATTTTTAAGTTTTTGTGTTACCTGTAGCTACAAAATGTCATCATCATTAATCTTTTAATATTACATTGGTATAACATTTTTGTTGTTATTTTCCAATACTTAAAGTTCAGTTTTTTTCTCCAATCTCTTTTTTTTTTATAGAGAGATACTCATGATTCTTTTGTGTACAAGAAAAAAATAATACAAATTGTAAAAAGCATATATAGCAATATATAGTATATATAAGTAAAATATAAGTAGTTTTTTCAAACTTTAGTAATCCCCTAACTCTGACACTGACACTCAGAGTTATTGTAGTTACAACAGCATCAGCAGCAGCCTCACTTGCATTAACAACAAAAGGAGAAAAAATTGACACTGATGCATGTGTTAGCTTAGGTACATACATAGATAGATGTTATAGATAATAATAGATTTTTGTTGTTGGCTTTGTAATACTTTTTTTACGTTAAAAAAAAAAAAAAATAAATAATAAATACGAAGGAAATAAGTAACGTTTATTAGAACCTTTGTTTTATGTATTTGCTTATACTTTGTACTAATTTGGCTCAATGAAAAGTTATATACAAAAGACTGAACGTTAACAACAATAATTACAATAATTAGCGAATGACTACATATTAATATTTATTTAAAAAACTGTGTAATAGCGATTTACTTGCAGGCTTACAAGCACCAAGCAAATAACTAGTTACCAAACTACATACTAATATTTAAAATATAAATGGTTATTACTAAACATCATAAATTACTATCATTACTAGCATGTCATTATTTGACTTATTTAGGTCATTACCAGTAAGTAACTTTGTAACGTATGCAGTAACCTGTACCTATTACCAAAGTTTAAAAAGAATTTTACTGAATACGAGCCGAGTCCTTTTCAGAAATTTTCTCTATAATTTTTTCACTGAAATAATCAACTAATTCGGTTAAAAAACTGACGAGATAAAAAAATTTATATTACAAAAAAGTCTAAAATCAAACAAGCGCGATTGTTATATTCGGCTCGGCCTAATCTATATACCCACCATCAACTTTTTAAAATTTTTCGTTATATAGGAGATGGGCAGTAAAGTGGTCGAACCACGCCCATTTTTGTTTCCGAATTTACATTGATCCTTGAACTATTTGTACAAAATTTTTTTGAAGTTTCACCTTACATGGGAGGAGGGCGGTAAAGTGAACGGACCATGCCCATTTTTGTTTCCAAGTTTATATCGATCCTAGAACTATCTGTACAAAATTTCGTTGTCGTACATGCCTTTGTTTTAGAAATATCAGCCAAATAGTATGAAATGAAGCTAAAACGAACACCCTGTTTCTAGTATTTTGCCTTTTTTGAATATTAACTGATTTTGCCCATTTTCAATACCAAACAAACCTTATATAAGATAAATATTCGAGCCATATTTCATCCCCCTAGGTTGTCTCGTTCGAACCCTATCCTGCTTTCAACAGACAGATGGACGGACATAGCTAGATAGACTCAGAATCTTACCAGGACCCAGAAAATATATACTTTATGGGGTCTTAAATGATTTTTTACATCTTTTTGATGGTGGGTATAACAAATTTTTATTTCCAATACCTATTATCCCATATAAATAAAAAATATCTTACTTTAAAAAAATAAAAGTGCAAAAATATGAAAAAAAGTGATCTTCTAATTGAAAAATAACAGCTAAAATATAAAAAATTATCAAAAAAATAAAAATAAAAATAGTATTAACACTAAAAACAAACTCTCAAAAATCTTTGTCTCGAATACAGTTAAAATTTTTAAAGCAGAGAAAAAATCTATGAATATAACGAAATAAATGCCGAAATAAAAAAAAAAATTTCAAAAATACAAAAAAAAAAAAAAAAAATGCCAAAAACAAATTGAAAAAAAATTTGTATCTCGAATACATGTTATCCAACTTAAAATTTTAAGACGGCATTAGAAGGAAAACATCTTATGCTTTTTTTTATTTTTATAAAAGAATTAATTGCACAAAAATCGCAAAAATATGAAAAATTATCGCTAATTTGAAAAAAAAAAAACGCCAAAATATAAAAAAAAAATTTAATTAAAAAAAAATATATATATAAAAAGTAAAGTCACTAAAATATAACAAAATGTGATTGTCTAATTGAAAAAAACAGCTAAAATATAAAAAATTATAAAAAAAAAAATAAACAAATAAAATAGTAATATGTAATAAGAAAAACAAACTCTCAAAAATCTTTGTCTCGAATACAAATAAAATTTTTAAAGCAGAGAAAAAATCTATGAATAAAATCAAAATAACTGCCGAAATAAAAAAAAAAAAAAAAAATTATCAAAAATGCCAAAAACTAATTCAAAAAAATTTGTATCTCGAATACATGTTATCCAACTTAAATTTTTAAAACGGCATTAGAAGAAGAACATCTTACGCTTTTTTTATAAAAGAATTAATTGCACAAAAATCGCAAATATGAAAAAAAAATACAAAATTATCGCTAATTTGAAAAAAAAAAAAAAACGCCAAAATATAAAAAAATTTAAATTAAAAAAAAAAAAAATATATATATAGAAAAAAAGTAAAATCACTAAAATATAAACAAAAAAGCTAGTCGCCAAATTTAAAAAATGTCTAAAATAAAAAAAAAATATCAAAAACATAAGAATATTACCAAATCTCCAAAAATAACCAAGAGAAAAAATCGTAATATTACTAAAAATAATGTTGCAAAGTAAATAAAAAATTATCGCCAAGTGGAAAATATGAAAAATATTAAAAATACAAAGAAACGCCAAATAAGAAAAATCTTTAAAAACTAACAATCGAGAAATAACAATTCAAATTTCTAAATACGAAAAAAAGACTTATTACAAAAAATCGCAAAATAACTAAAAACCCGATTAAATACCAAAAAACAAAAAAAGGCAACTTATACCCAGTGTTGCTAAATCTAGCCTTTTTATTTTGCTTTTAGCCTCAAAATTTTCGTTTTAGCTTCTAGCTTTTTTTCTAGACTTTTTTGATTTTTGATATAGCCTTAAAAAGGCTAAAAGCTTACAAAATTTATTTTAACAGAATCAAACAAACAAAAATATTATGATTATTTTTTAACAAACTTTATTACCCATAGATACTATTTAGGTTATATTTATAAATTCTCTAAAATATCTTTAAGAAATACCAAAAACTAATAAGAACAAAAAAATAAAACAATATATTAGCTTTTTTCTGGCTTTAGTTTTTGGGACATTTAGCCTTTTCTGACCTTTTTTAAAGTCTAATTTAGCTTCTTTTTTTCTCAAGTCCTGGCAACACTGCTTATACCATTACAAAAGGAAAACCGAAAATCAAAAAGCCATACTGTCCATCACCATACTAATGTAGGATATACATATGTATATAAAAGGGTGACCTAAAATGAAAGGTACCAATTTTACCAGCTTAAATAAAAACTAAGGCATTATTCATTCGTCTGCTGGATCAATAAAACATCATTTTTTCAGGATTTTTTTCATATATTACAAAAGGACAATTTTTGCACAAAAATTCTGAGAAAATATAAGTTTTTGTTTGAATTGAAAAAATTAAAATAGGATTTTTGCTATTTTATTTATAAAAAAAATTCCTGAACATAATGTAAGAGTATTAATTTTTAATAACTTAAGTATTAGTAAAATATTTATTTGGTTAAGATTTCCATATAAAATTTTATTTAAAAATTTGCAAAATTAAATTTTTACTAAATATCTTCTTATGATATTTACATTCAAATATCTCAAGCATTTATTTAAAACAAAAGCAATTTTGTTACAATTATTTTCTTTTATTTTATTTATTTCTTCAAAACCAAATAAAAAATATTGTAATAAAAAAAAACAAGGATAACAATTTTATTATTTTACACATACATAAGTAAAAATTTTTTTTCAAAATATTTAAATAATAAACTAAAGATATTTATATTCTACATGTAGGCATTTGTATCTATAAGTTTTCTACTTAAATTTAGATTTTTTTTTTTTTTTGAGTCAAAACTTATTTAAAAAGTTTTTAATTGAAGTCAGTAGAAGTCAATAAGAACTTTGAAACTAAAGTAAATATTTTAAAAGTACTTATATAACGAATGTTGTTTATCTCTATCTAATAATACCTCGGAACTGTTACTAAATAAAGTAATAAACAAAAAATAATATAACAAAAATCTTAGAAAAAATCTAGAAAGGATCTTAAATCGATTACTAAAAATGTATTCAATCACTAGCAAAATAAAATTTAACAAATAAAATAAGCAACAATTTGTAGTAGTGTACTGTAAAGAATATACCTGTCCCAAGTATAAATATGTACATATGTATGCCTGCTGATGAAGTTAACAGCTACCAATTTTACCATTTGAAATCAAATTTCAATATACATATACAAAACATAAATAAAAAACATCCACACTTAACTTATTTTATCCAATTTATTTCGTTACACTACAAAAGGAACAGTATTTTTGTATAAAAGGTTTGAATTTTATCAAATTATTTAAGTTACATGTACCCTTGTAACTTAAATAATACTATTAAAGCAAAAAAAGAAAAAACATATTGATTTTTATCTTTAACTTAATATACAGAATAAATAATTAAATTTTATGGGGTTTTAAATTGCGTATTTTTTAACACTCGCCCACATTGAGTCACACACAAAAATTAACAACAGGTTTATTAGGTGAATATTTATTTATATATGTATTTGGGTACGTGACTAGATGTCAAGGATATTAATACGTTTTTAATGAAATTATGTAGGGAAAAAATGTATTCTATATCAATATGGCTTAAATTATTTTACAAATAATACGTTTTAAATAGAAATTCTTAGAAATTTTATGGCAATAAAATATTTGTTAATTATGTTTTTAATTGTTATGAAGAATATTAAAAAAAATTTTTCAAATCGAAATGAATACGAGTACTGAGTTTCTTTGTTTTAAGCTAAAAATATAATTTTAATGATTTTTATAAATAAAAAGTGAGCTAATAATTGTTTCTCATTATTAAAAAGCTATTAAGGACTGAGCCCGAAAAAATCCATGCACATTTTAAGCCTCATAACTTTTATTGTACGTCTAAAAATTAGTATCGTTAACATGCTTATATTTGTTATTCTTAGTGGCTATGTATTTTGTTGTCATAGCATAGCTAGTTTTTTTTTAATAAAAATAAGGACTGCACACGAAAAAATCCGTGCATACAAATCTGGTTATAAAAACTAAACCAAAGGGCAGATTTTTTTAAAACTATATTTTTATTATTGACTATTATGTTCAATATCTAAATTTGAATGAATACATTATTTCTTATTTGTATTTAATTAAATATCTGATCTGTTCCGGAATTCCCTTCATTAGAGCATTTAACTTTTTGAGAAACATTTCTTCCAGAGATGCGGGGATTTTCCCTTAAAATTCTTGTTATTTTCTCTACGGTCCTACAGTCTGAAAATCTAATTTTTCTTCCACTATCATGTTTACTACATTTTGTGATACACCTGCCTTCCTAGCAATTGTTTTATATAACCTACGTTTTATATAACCATTGGGGTAAAACGGGTCAAAAATGGCGCTTCATTCGGGGAAAGGTGATAAAATATTTTAATGATTTTATTTTTTATACCTACCATCAAAAAGATGGAGGTTATATTGATTTTGTCATTCCGTGTGTAACATGTTGAAAAAATCATTTAAGACCCCATAAAGTATATATCTTCTGGATCCTGGTTAGATTCTGAGTCGATCTAGCTATGTCCCTCCGTCTGTCTGTCTGTATGACTGTTGAAAGCAGAATAGGGCTCGAACGAGACAACCTAGGAGGACGAAATTTTGCTCAAGTATTTATCTTGCATATGGTTTGTTGTATTCGGCCAAGCCGAATATAACATTCTTGCTTATTATTTTTTTATTTATTATTAGATAAAAAAAAAATGCATTTTTAGATTTTTTTTTTTTTTTTTGCAGAATGGTAATGTCCGTCCGTCTAAACATTGGAGTTAAATGAGTCGAAAATTATGCTTAATTCAGTGAAAGGTTATATCAAAACTTCAATGATCAAGGTTTAGTTTTATATTTATTAGTAGGTAAAAAAAATTAATTTTTAAAATTTTAAGATATTTTTATTTTTATTATTATTATTACTTTTTTTTTTTTTTTTTTGACAAAATGGAAAAGGCGCTTATTTCAGAAAATGTGCTATTAGTATTTTGATGATCACATTTTAATTTCTTTATTTATTATTAAATAAAGAAAATGCATCTTTAAAATTCTAAAACTTTTTTTGGAAGTATAGTAATATCCGTCTGTCCGTTTACGTATTTGGGTTAATTAAGTCGAAAATGGCGCCTAATTAAGGGAAAGGTGATATCAATATTTTAACATTAACGTAAAGTAAAAAAAAAAAAAAATTATTTCCGAATTTTAAGATTTTCTTTGAAAAATCATGACCAAGATCTTGCAAAATAAAAAATTTTTAAATTACAAATACATTCTTGTTATTTGTAATTACGTATTATAAATATTACGTGCAAGCATATTTTTCATAGGATTTATCAAAAGCTTTAAGGTGATATAAAAATCTTGGATATCGTGTAAGGGACAAAACTTCGCTAGTGGCTAAACATTTTCTATGTCATTTGTATCCTATTTTGAGCCCCAAGAGCTCTGCTTCTGAGAGGTATGTGGGATCCCCCTTCCAAATTTAAAATTTTACACTACTCTGATACGTCTATGTGAAATTTTATGTAGAAGTTACCGGATTATTTCGAACAATTTTCGATTCTGTCCCACTGTTTAATGTTTGATAAAGCGAAAAAAAGTCTGCATTTAACCTGTTAGAGCTACTGGAGTTTTTTCAAACAAAAAAAATAATTTCCAAAATCGGGCTATATATGTATGCGCACGATTAAAATCCTGTAACATTTTAAGTTCAATTTCATGAAATTTTTTTAGGTCAATTTTCAAAAAACAAAAAATAACTAAAATATTTAGAAAAAATATAATTTCCAAGTATTTGAAGAAAAGTATTCTTAACTACTTTTTATTTTAAAAAAATTCGTCGAAAATTAATAAAATTTGAATTTTTTGCTCTTTTTCCAAAATATAAAAATTTTTAACTTTGAAAGCTCCGTACAAGAAAACAACACAACCTAGTTTAATGTTTTTTGTTACTATTTACACAAGGTACCCAATTTTATTACGAAAATTTTATTTTGAAAAATTTAATTAATCGCCACTTTTGACACATTTTACCCCAACGTGTTGCGTAAGAACCTCTAAAATGAAAAAATATATTTTATCCTTAAATATCCTGAAAAGGGTCTTTTTATTTTCCTTATTATACCCTTCACCGCAGGTGTAAAGGGTATATATAAGTTTGTCATTCCGTTTGTAATTTCTAAAATTTTCAAGACCCCAAAAAGTATATATATGCTGGATACTTATTGATAGGTAGTCGCTATAAGGATGTCCGTCCGCCAGTCTGTCCGTGTGTCCGTCTGTCTGTGGAAATCACTTTTTAGAAAGCCCCAGTTATCTGATATATATGTTTAAGCTAGCGACTTCCTTTTTGCCCTAAAAATTCAGAATCTTTTTTCAAACATTTTTGCTGAATAAATGAAAGAAATCGTTCATTAGTATCCGAGATATCGGTTAAAACGCGTTCTTAGACTTCTTAAAGCTCCTATATTGCTCACAAATGTTTTCGATAAATCGGTCCATAAACAACTGAGTTATTGGCAAATTTTGCTGGTATATATACAATAATATATAAATATGTATTTTGTTGTTGTTTTTGTTAACGAAGCAATGATTGCTATGACAATTTAAATTTGTGCAGCTTGGAAAAAATTTTGATTGGTATAAATGTGAAAATATGAAAGCATACTTTAGGGCGCATATTTTATTATCGGTAAAGTGGTGAAGGGTATAAAAGAATCGGCACATTCGCTTTGCAAAATATCGTTCTTCAACACTGTTTTTCTTTCAGTGTGTTAGTAAAATACAACAATGTTCTAAATGAAAATAATATTTGTGTTTAAACAAATATTTTTAAAATTAAAAATAAATAAATTTGTATTTGAATATTTTCATAAATAAACTTAAAATTAATTAAAAAAAAATTTTGCGAAGCATTTTCTTTATTTAAAAGTGTTTTGTGCGTGTGCTTAATTTTAACAAAAGGCAACTGTCAAACAAAATCTACAAAACTGTCGTATTACGTAATGTAAACTGGGTAGATTTTGTTTTTTCGAAATCTCGTTCAAACGGTATTCTGAACGTAAATGTAAACTGGGTATTAAAAAATTTTTTTCACGTAGTTGCTTTATAAATATTAAAGTGATTTTTATTTTTTAACTCAAACATTGTCAAAAAATTGCAAAAAGGATATATTGCCAACGATATCGTATGAGTAATGTGCAGCGTTACCGTTTGGCGACTTTAGTCGCCAAATGCCCCTTTTTCAACCACTTGTCCACATTTTTGGCCCCTTTTTTAAATGGCGACTAAATGGCGACTAAATGGCGACTTTTTAAGACTATGAGCTAAATGACGAGAAACTAAGTTTCTTGTAATATATTGACCCATTATATATTAATTTAAACAAATAAATAAATTTTTTTGAGATTTTTTCACAGTATAGTAATATAAACAGACGCGGAATATTTAAAAACTGTTAGTAACTTATATGCCGAATATTTTTTGGACTGGATTGATATCCTAATATATATTTTTACATTCCTCATAGGAATTCCTTGGGGGAACGTGTTTGTTTTTACTAAATTATCAAAAATAAAAAATAGTTTGTCCAAGAGACTTAAGTCAATACTTATGGATACATACGTTCAGTCCTAAATTGGTTCGACAGGAATTTTAAAAATTGGAGTACGAGTGAACCCCTCGTACAAAAGTACAGAAATGTAATTAATAAAAAAAGGACGGTATGTCAACTATTTTTGAGAATTAATCTTTATTTTTGCAATAATAAAAATTGTTGTGAAATACTTACTTTGTAAGTAACAGAATTTGATTTAGTAGTTTTTCTTAAGACACATTTTTTGTTTTTGTTGTTATCAAATAAACAATTTTTGAGGGGTTTTTTTATGTTTTGAAGCAGTTGGCCCCTTATTTTCAAAAAGTCCCCTTTTTTGGCGACTTTTTATTTTTAAATCCCCTTTTTTGGACACTTTTTAAAAATTCTCAACGGTAACGCTGGTAATGTGTATTAATTGTCTCTCATAAATATTACATATACTTTGACTAATTTCTACTTTATAATTGTCATAATGGCATATTACATATTAAAGATAATTAAAAAATTCATATTCATGACCTAATTTATAATTGAATATTATTTTATATTTTCACAGCATCTCAATTTTTAATTCAGTAATACAACTAATGAAAGATCTTTTTGGTTTCAAAATTAAGACTTCCAAAGAAAACATTTCAAATATTATCTAATTTCAATATATATAATTATGCTATTGATAACAAAATTTAATTTTAACTAAGAATTTTACCCAATTTTATTAATAAACATTTTGAAATACTTAGAAAAGTATTGTATTTCCTTTTTGTATTTAATTCAACATATCAAAAGTCTTTGTTCGAGTCATATTTTATCCCCAATTTAGTTGGGCATATTAAATTCGTATTAATGTCTGCTGTATATGTTTTTTTATTCTTATTCTTTAGCATGATAAAATACAAAATGAATTTTATTATTATGCAGAAATTTTATACTATTCATTTTGTGTATATGTAATACGTTATGTAGTTGTATTACAATATTCATGTTTGTTTTATATATGAATACTATTTGGTATTTTATTTTTTATATGCTATGTTGTCTTGTTGAATTTAACAAAAACAAATAAAAAAAAAAAACTTCATCTTGAATTTCATAAACACATACAGATAGACGGACGGACGGACATACACACAAAAACTGTCATATGCAATTTGAACATTTTCGCTGTCATGAGGCATCCTTTTAAATGTCATTTATGTAGATGTTAAAGTCTATGAATATTTTTGTTATTTTTTGTACACATATATATGTAAAAAATATTTGCATACATATTTACATGCATATGTAAACTATACATTTCTATGTATGTGTATGAATATGAGAATATTTGTATGTATATGTAAGATAGTAAACAACAAATATTACAAAAACAAAAATATGTACGTACGTATATTCTACATTGACACATATAAATATGTATGTAGCTAAATATGTAGGTAGTCTGAAAAAGACTTTAAGACAAAAAATTTTTATTTCAAATCATTTCATTTAAAATCAATATAGTTTTATGATCGATTTAATATTAAATGTATCTTAAAAGCATTTCTGCTGCATAAAATACTATAAAATAGTTTCTTGTCAAAATTAATTGATTTCAGATTAACAAAGTATATCTATACTAAATATTGTCACCTAAAATGCAAGAAGTCATCTGTACAAAATCAAAAAATATATATTTTTAAACTGGAAATTAATATACTAATCTTAAAACATTTGTAAAAGTTCTTTTAAATACAAAAGAAATTGTATTACTATACACAAAAGTGTAATAGTAATACAATACTTTTATAACCTTTACTTTTTATTTAACTAGTTCTTTTTAACTGTTTATTAAATTTTTTAAAAATTATTTAGGGTTATTTGCATTTTTGCTAACGATATGTTATATCCTTATGAACAATATGTTCAGACAACATTATGTTAAATTCTATGTAGAGCCTGTATAACAATTAGGGCATCAACATTTCATTCTTCTATTTTTTTTTATTCTACTGTGTTCAAAGAAACAGATCCCTTCGTCTAACTCTATATACTCTTACAGATATTCATACATACATATTTATGTCATTGTATTTGCATTTATGTTGATATTTATTTAAGTGGGTTTATTTCATTGGATATGTAAGTATGTGTCAGCTAGTGTATAAATGTCTGTTGGCATTTACGTCTATTTGTCGGTATTATAATGTTGCACATCCTTACCACATATAAACACATACACATACTTGTATGTGTTTGAGTGTGTGCTAGCTAAACAAAACTCTTGCAGGATTTTTATTGTTCTTTTTGAATTTCTAGGTGAAATTTGAAACTTTGTTTAAAGTAATAATTTTCTACATTAAAAATTAAAGTAAAACAATAAAGGAATTAGAGAAGTTTTAAAAATCTAAATTCTATTTGCCATAAGAAAATTTAAGAAATGCATAAAGAAAAATAAAAAATAAAATTTAATTTTTGCAAAATTTTAATATCTTAAAAAATTTTGTTTTGAATTTTAATACTATTGAGAGAAATTATGACAATAGAAACCATCTTTATGTGTCAGCTCTTGCAAGTCATTTAAGATATTGCCAAAATGTTCCATAAAATCTATGAGCTAAATGGTAGCCCCATAAAATAGTAACTCAAAAAGTAAGATCGGCACTTTTAAAGGATATTATAAAAATTGAGAAATTTCTTGAAAGCAGTTGAAGTTTAACATAAATTCCATAGTGAATATCTTAGAAATCATAAGGATTATGAATCACAGCATTAATTTTTCTACCATAAATGTTTATAACTGTGATAATATAAATAATCGAAAATTTTGTCCTTTATAATGTGATGAATGCTAAATATATATAAGTATATCATAAGTATGACATAACGAAATACTTATAACTTATAATATTTATGTCATATCGAGTATGCCGATATATAATTATCTATATTTTCGTACTTAACTAGAAAAACTTTGAGAATAGAAAACTATTGCCTTAAAGAAGAACAACCTACCAATGACAAACATGGGTTAAATAAGAACATCTGCAGCTCTTTTTCACCACTAAGTACTTCCTTACAATGACAAAACAATGTTAAAGTTATCGCTTTTTCAGCTTTTTTTCATTTCCTTTTCAGCTGGGGAAAGGTATGACTTTGAACTTCTATCAAGAAATTAAACCACTGTAAATAAAAAGCATTTAAATACCATAAAAATTTTTTTGAAATAAATAAATAAAAGGTCGTCATAAATAATAAATAATAATATATATATATATATATGTATATATATATATATATATATATATATATATATATATATATATATATATATATATATATATATATATATATATATATATATATATATATATATATATATATATATATATTATCAAATTTCTCTGTATATAGATCGTGTTATGATTTAGTTTTAGCATATTATCATAAAATTGTGATTATAACATGATCAAAATTTGTCATAGCATGATTCAAATCTATGTTATTATGATCAAATATTACACAGAAAATAATATTTCAAATTATTTTTTACTAAAATTATTAACTAACTTTATATTGAAATTTAATAATATAATTAACTTTTTAATTGGTTTATAGTTTTTTTTTTTATAAATTGGTATCTTTTAAAAAAATATGAAGAAAAATTAAAAATTGGTCTATAAAAATATAGAAATACAATAAAATTTAATTCAATTTCCAAAAATTTTCAGCTCATTATATCTATTAAAAAATCAGTAACAATAAAATCAATTATTCTAGTTAATTAATATTATCATTTTAATGATTGGAGCAAAATCAAATAAAAATTAATTAGTATAAGCAATTTCATAATTAAAGTTTTTACTTAATTAATTTTTATTGATAATGTAGTTATAATATATTTACGCAAGGTTATATATATATTTTTTATTAAAAATTTTAAATGTTTCAATCAACTATATTAAAAATCATGTTAACCATAATATAGTTATTATCATGGATGCAACATTAGTATATAACTATAATTTATTTTCGAATGTTTCTTCAAACATAATACTGTTACTATAACAATAGCACAAGTATGTATATATTCTTTTTTCGTGTAATGGTGTAAAGGATTAAAATTAAAATCGGTCTTGTCTTCGGTAAAAAGTTAAGAAAGATAGAGACGTCCTCTTAAACTTTTCGCAAAATCGGACTATAGAGCTGTATATAGGCCTGTATTTATTCCCACTTGAAGTCCCAAATGAAGATTTTCTATAATTCCGTTTTAACTTTTATTAATGGTATTGTTTTAATTCTGGATTAGATAAAAATATTAATGCTACTTTACGAAAATTTCGATTTTTGGAGAATTAAGGCTCCGTTACTACACGTATTGTTTATGAGAATTATGTATGTATGTGTACTCAAAAACGTAAATGTAACGTAGTAACCTAATCTCTATGCTCTATGTTTTTACGTGACAGCTATAAGAACAGTGCTGACAGCTTTTTATTTCAATACAATAAATCTCCGTAAAAAATCGCTGTTAAAGTTTATTAATTGGACAATTTGTTTTGCAGTTTTCTTCAAAGAAACAATTTAAATAAAGCGTAGAATTGAATCAATAATTTAAAATTAAACATTTTTGTTATAAAAGAAAAATGTCTGCTTTGTATACGAATTGCTAAAATAAAAACCAATAAATCTATCGATTTTCAAACTACATGAGATTTACTGGAAATATGTTTAATTGACATCACCGATGTTGATGGGTTCAAAACAACAACAAAGTACTTACAGCATTTACGTTTTTTGAGTAACCATCCACTTACGTTTCGTTCACATTTACATTTACGGTAGAGCAACAGAGCCTTTAGGATTTCTATATGCATTAATAGTATTTCTATGCAGATGCTATTCACCTTTTTATTTACTAAATTATTTTCATCTGAAAATTTATTTTTTTTTTTATTCCGAGACAAGAACATTTTATTATTATTATTATTATTTTTTTTTTTTTGAAAAGGCATTTTCACTTTTTGTGTTTAAAATAAATAGCTTTTGAATTTAAGGTGATCTTAAAGTGTACTCCCATAGTGTTTTGTTTATACCCTGTATTTGACATATTAAAACTTGGACTTTAATATATTATAAATTTCCGTAGTATGCTTTTCGGAAACTCTAATATTACCTTAATTTAATCTAAAATTTTGTCCACTAAAAAAAATTGAGTTTATGGGCAATATTAAAAAAAATCACATTTAAGATTTTCAAGACATATTTACTGAAAATTATAATAATGAGGGATAATAAAATCTTTATAATCAGATGAAAAATAAAAAATTTACAAGCTCTTGAAAAATTGCATATCAATGCTGTACTATGGGGTCTCCCTTCAAAACTGAAATCCAGATACATACTCCTCTAATATATGAGTTAGAAATTTAATGAAAATATTTTTTTATATTTTGTCTCTAATCTTTATACAAATACGCTTGTGTCTAAAAATGTACTTGGTTATTCGTTCGTCTACCTAATTTAAATGTTAAATTCTTTTTCCAACGTGTTTTCCTTTATATTTATTTTTTACAAAAGAGACTAGTGTGCTGCTCTGATTTTTTATTTTTTTTAAATTAAGAAGTTGTTTAATGTTGTAAAAGCATAAAATCTATCTTATTTCTAAGATTTGTATTACATTAAATAGTTACTTCGCAAAAAGTATTTCTATGTTCCCTAATTTATTCTAACTTTAATTAACGTAAACCTAAAATCACAATTGACATTATTATAATTCATTAAACAAACCCAAAATTAACTTTTAAATTATTCCCACTAAATAAACTCCAACTAAATGTAGTGTAATGAATTTAACATTAGTTTTAAGAAGAAAGAAAAGCAATCTATAATTTTGTGAAAACTAATTTTAAAATATGTCGTAAGCTACTATTGCGTTTAGTTTAATGTCGGTAGAGGAGAAAGTATTATATAATTTTATTATAAACATATTAAGGAAATGTTTTCCTTTTTTTTTTTTGTTAATATGAAATTAGTTTTTAATTGCAATTAAAATTTGACATATTTTTTAATGCGATTCTTAATATATTGCATTTGTATGGAGGAGTAAACACAAATAGATTTAAATTATTATACTTGAATGTGTATATGTGTATATCTGTACACTTGTGCTAATATTAACAACATATGTTTTGTTAGAAATTATTTAAGTATATAAACGTATTCACATTTCTCTTTACATTTCCTGATAAATATGAAAATAAATTTGCCAACAAGTATTTCAAGGATGTTTATTTGTATAAAATTCAAATACAAAATACATATATAGAACTGTATGAGTATTGAAGACAACTACCAGCATGCATAACTTGCATAAAATTTAAATAAACATTTAAGTTTACTACAATCTACAGCAGGCGCGTATCCACGGGAAGGGAAAAGAGGAAATTTCCCTCCCCAAAATGAAAACGTTTAATGAAAAATCTTCACTAAATCATACAATTTAAGGAAATAGTTAAGAAAATGATTCTATTTTCCTCCCCCAAAAGCTTGAGCTGGATCCGCGCCTGATCTACAGTGTACAGTGGAGCTGAATCAAAATATTTTGGAAACAAAACTGTAACTTTTAATTGACTAGTTAGATTTACATAAACTTTCACCAAGGCGTAGCAGTGGAGTGTACAATTTTCAATATGAAAAGGGGACTCCAAATACCCCTGTGGATTTGATCTAAAAATAGGGTACCTTTGACATATAAAATTTTTAACTGCTTGTAAAATTTTTGTTTCTAAATATAATTTTATTTTCTAAAAATATATTGTGCTATATATAGAAAAAACTAAACCAGGATCTTAAAGAATTTATATGGTTGAAATTTCAAACTAAATAACTTGAAAACTATAAAAGCACATAATATACATATGTATGTTTCTCGTAGGTCTTTTGGAGAGTTTAAGGAAGATATAAAAGTCATTACAGATTTGTTTCCAAAAAAGTTTAATTTTGGCTTACGGTGCACAGTGGTTCAGTAACTAAAGAACCGTTGGAGGTATCTCAATAAAATTTCACATGGTCAGAGCTGAGGTGTTTTCGAATTAATTTGGAGGAGTACAGACCCCTAGCAGGGGGGAAGTGGTTGGCACTCCAAAGTTGCCTAACTCGGGTATATCTTTTTTTTTTTTTTTAAATCGCCAAAAATTCATTTATGATATGACAGAAAAGACATTTTACATATAGATAGTCCTTGTAAATCTCTACATGTATAAGTTATCTCTTTTAGTTTAAGAGATATTCGGGTCAAAATAAATTTTTACCTCATTTTTAGCCTCGTATGTTTTTATTTTTTAACTTGGCGGGCTTAATATTGCCCCTAGAATTTTTCTAAAATATTTGCCAGATTTTCCTCAAAATTCTAAATAATACTGCTGTAAAAATCATATAATTATAAGAATCCGTTAAAAAGTTATATTAATCTAAAATTGGAACTTAAAAAAATTTAAATTTTTTTGGTTTTTTTTTTCCTAAAAGGTAATGTTTATTCAGTCATAAAATTAGTATTTTGGTCTTGGTTTTATCAGTTTTTTAATGCTTTCAAAAGAAATCTTAATGCAAATGCGTGCAAAGAAAATACGGAGGAGTTTGGGACAAAGGTCTGCCCACGAGCCCTATCAAAATTTAGCCAATTTTGGTATTTAGCTTTTTATTTTTTTTGTTATGTTCTCAAATCGCAAAGCTGGGATCGACTTAAAATTATTTTAATTTTTTAGCCCTATACGTAAGGTATGCACCTAAAAAGTAATTTCTGACGGAGGCCCCTTATAACGACAGAGTGACCATTTAAATGAAAAAAGTTAATTTTTGAAGGAAGCTTTCCCCGAACAGAAATTTTGGGTATTTCGAAGTAGGGAAATGGAAATCTATTTATCTTCTTCCTTTAAGGACAAAATTTTTTATACTGTACAAAAATTTTATAATGATAGCTTAATTAATGTAGATTTTATTTAAGTTCAAATATTATTATTTTTTTTTTTTTTTTCGAAAAATAACACTAAATACAAAAATTTATCGTTTTTTGATCAATTTTATAAAAAAATTTAGTTCGAATACTTTATTATTTATATATTATTAATTTTCAAGTAATAGCCTTTCCTACGATACCAAATACTTTTATAAATACTTTACACAATCGTTTAAAAACTAGCTGAAACTTAGCCCCCCTTCAGCGAAACATTTTCTGAATTATTTCTCAATCTCAATAAGATACCTCTAACGGTTCTTTAGTTACTGAATTATTTCCAAAAAAAAAAAAAAAAAAATCGTTTTGGAACCATTGTGCTGTGCAATCTACAGTGATGCAGAATTGCGATATTTTAGAAATTAATCTGTGAACAAATTTCCAAGCGTTTAAAGAAATTCCATGACTAATGTGCCCTATTTTTAAACCCAACTTTAATGCAAATCCAAATAGTCGATTATAAATTATAAATTTCATAATAGTTTGATTCTTTTCCACTGTGAAACATACAGTTCAAATTAGTGTTATTCTTACAGAGTCTTAAAAAAATATGTGTTTTTGTTGGAATATATACAGAAAAAGCTTTCAATTTTTATTAAACATATAAATATAAGAAAATATTATAAGTAGGCGGGGTTTAATCACTTAGAATTTTTTAAATTATTAGCATCAACATCTTCAATATGATCCAAGATTTGTAATTTCTGTTCATTTCGATACCTTCTTTACTTTTCTCATAAAATGCATATATGTGAGTATTAAATTTCTATATCTATATACATTTTTCGTAAATATCTATGTCTGACTGCTGACTGTGTTCATCCAAGAAAACAAAAATTATAGTGTTTGCATATTTTGCATGCGTATAAATTGTGTATGAGTATAAAATGTTGTTATAAACTCAATTTCTATTTTACAATTGAATGCGTTTAAATGTCATGTCACCATATCAGTTCTCATGGTGATTAATAGAATTTGCATAACGCATATTTGCAAGAATATTTAGAATGTCAACATTTTCCCCTCTCTCTCACTATCTTTGCAAGTTACCTCGCATTCTACTACTCCTCTTTCAGTAAAATGACTTCTTAAGTTGAATAGTAGTTTCTTTGCTACACACTGAGATCTTTTCAAGATAGAAATTCAATTCCAAGGATACAAAAGTTAATATAATGACAACAACCCCAACCAGCCAGCCAGTAATAACTTTAAATACTTCCCCATGTAAAATTATACTTGTGCTCTCAAATGTCTGAATGACTACACGACATTAGAGTTTACGCTATTGAAAATATTCATATGCTAAAAAAAGAAAGAAAAAGATACTTGACAAACAGTGTCTGTCTGTTTAAAATTTAAATGTGTATGAGTATATGTGTGTATAAGGATATGTGAATAGTAATTGTACAACACCATAAAAGTTGCGTGGTGTGTAACAAGCTATACACATATTTTTAGTGAATTTTTTTTTTTTTTTTTGTTAAGTGATACAAATATTTTAAATAATATTTTTTTGGAATATTTGTAAGTACCATATTAAAATTATACCCACCCACATTTATTTATATATCGCTTCAACTTTAGTATGGTATTTTTTTTAACCTCTGACATTTGAAATGAAAAAATAAGAAGTGTATGAATGAATACTAGTTTTATACTAGAAATTATTGGATGAAAGTGACACATATTATATTTGCTTATGTTAAGTGTTAACAGTGATATATTTAGTCAAGGTTAATGTTTTTAAATTTTCTTACATTTTTAAAGGGATTTTCATTACTTAAAAAAGCATTTTTATTATGCCAAAACATTTTTGAGTTTAAATTTTGTGATCACAACAAACACCTCATCAAGAAAATTATCTCATCTGATATGAAAGATTTTTATATTTTTTTTATTACGTAATCTTGATAAAATTTCTGTTAAAATATTGTAAGCAATTTCCAGCAAGCTTCCTGCTTTCTTTAGTTAAACAGAATTATTGTCCACCACAAGAATAACAAAATATATGAAAATATTAACATATTTTTATATATTTTGTAATTTTTTAAAATAAATTATTTTAGTTGAAAACAATGAAATTTTTTATTCTACTGTTTCGATTATTATCAGTATTCTCAGGTGAGAAAAAAAAGGCTGAATTGGACTTTAAAAAAGGTCAGAAATTTAACCTTTTCCAAAAAAAAAAAAAAAGTCAGAAAAAAACTGTTGTATTTTTATTTTAAAACTTTTTTTTTGTTCTCATTACTTTTTTAAAGATACATACTTTAATAAATTTATAAATATAACATAGAACAAAATTCCTATAAAAATTTGGAGTATATTTCATATTAAAAATGATATAGGAAGGTATAGTTGGTCAAGCCCGACCATGTGATACCCTACACCCTCATGTATGTGCACAAAATTTCGGGATGGTCTTATTTTTTCTAAACCTGTGGCCAATTGTGGACCGATACTTGTATTAAGTGTAAAATAAAACATACGAGTATAGAAGTACGTCGATACTAACATTCATATGAATTTATTCACTTTTGGGTTATTCACGAAAGTGGGCCTTATATGAGGTTATGGTAAATTATGGATCATCTTCGTAAAAATTGGCACTATCATTTATATTCATATAAAACTTATATGTGTCGAATATTAACTTGATACTAACATTTTAATGCGATTAATGTCCGTTAAAGTGATTTTTTGAAAAGGGGTTTATATGGGAGCTATGGTCATACATATTTAAGGGATTTATCATTGTTAAACCCCTTTTCTGGGAATACATTTATATGTGGGCAAGGTGAAATAACGGACCGATCATAACCAATTTCAATAGGCTTCGTCCTTGGAATATAAGAAACTTGTACGCCAAATTTCATTAAATAAATTATAAATAAAGAATAAATTAGAGTACATGTCACATTTGTAACAAATATGGTCCGCCTGGACCAAATAATTTTGTACGGAAAATTATGCAGTTCGACGATGTTATCTAGGTACGGTGAAATAACTCCCAATGAAATTATTCCCAACAAAAATTAAGAAACTCCCAAATCCAAAAAAAAAATAATAACTTTTAATGGGTAAAAGAAATAATTTCGCAACATTTGTGAGTTTTATCATTATAAAAAATTAAGTACCAAATTTAATGACATAACTCCCAAATTAAATATGTCTTAGCGAAGCCAGTATTTTTAATACCACAGAGGAGAAAACTCTTGAGCCCGGCCAAAGGCCGACTATGTGAAAGTATTTTCTTATGCGAAGCCAGCGATGCTCAAAACCACAGACAAGAAATCTGAACTCAATAAAAATTAAAAAAGTTCCAAAAGAAATTAAACTACTCCCAATTAAAAAAAAAAAAAAAACATGAAATAACACTATACACAATTTTTCTAAAATACGCTAATTTTGAACTTTGATGGAATGGAACTTAAATATCACATGTTAATTGTTATCAAGTTTATCAGATATTTTTATTGCTTTATCAAACATTATACAATGGGGCAGTATCAAAACATTTTTGGATATAAATCTGTAACTTATTATCAGCTGGTTGAATTTACATAAAGTTTAGTTTGAAAGGAAGACTCTATACTTTAATATTCAAACTATGTCCTAATGATTGTTCCTTACCGGATTTCAAGGATTATTTTACATCTGATATTTTTCGATTTATATGTTTTTGGAATTTCAACTATTTCGATTTTACAAGATCTTGATCAAGTTTTTCCATTAATAGCCCAACATTTTCGACCGAAAGAATAAAATTATTTGAATAAAATTATTAGAATAAAAATTAAAGAATAAAATTATCTATCGAATTAAGGAAATTTGATGTCGATTTTGAATTTAAAAATTTGCAAAAATTTACACACAGATTGACGGACATCAGATTTCTTTAAAAAAAATGCATTTTAATAAACACACACGCAAAGAAAAAATATGGTTCCTGTGACCATAAACTAAGAGCAACATACTATGATTGTAATATGTGATTCCAGGTAACAATAAGTATATTTGTACGTAATCATTACTTTGATTCCAGTTTATAATATATTAGTAAGGTTCATAACCTTATTAATAACTTTTAGTAAGTTTTATAACCTTTTCTTAAGTATTGCTTTCAATTTAATCATGTTTTTATCATTTAATAACTCCATTTTATCATATATATTATTCCATTCTATCATATATATGAACTAATTCCATCATAAGTATAATTCCATTTTATCATATATATAATCCCATGTTATCATATATATAATTCCATTTTATCATATATATGAACTAATTTCATCATATATATAATCCCATTTTATCATATATATGATCCCATATTTTCATATTTAAATTCATTTGTACCACGATATGTGGTACATTCATCATACTGAATAAAAACAAAACTTGTCAATTTATATTTGTTCATATATAAACTAAATGAGAATTAAAACTACTGGACTGATACACACAAATGTGTATTCAAAATGCATTAAAAGTTAATGGCTTAATGGTTGTAGAATTAACCAAATTTGTAAAATGAAATGAATGGTTATGTAATTAACTAAATTGTTGTAGAATTGACTAAATGATTGGATTTATTCATAAATATGATTTCATATACATATTTAAATACATATTATAATTCAGTGAACCATATTAAAATTTTGATTGTGGGTAATCATTAAATGATTAAACAGAATCATAAACGTTGCTATCATGAACACAGTATATTTAAATCAATGAAAAACGGCTATACAATCATTGAATAGTTGTGGTGAACATGCTGTAACCATATTTTTTCTCTGCGTGCAGAAAGTGATTCTGAGTCAAATTATAGTATAGATTGTAGTCAAAAGAATTTTTTTTTTTTTTTTTTTGTCACAAATATCGGCATAAATCCCTAATAATTCAATTATCTAGTTATGGTGTTGTTGGGTGTAATTTTAAAGTTATAGAAAAACTATATGCTTCACATTTTATCAAAAACCTTACAACATTGTCAAAAAACCCTTATATTCAGGCCTTTTAGAGAAAACCATTCTAATCGAAAGTGGAATTAATTCCGTACTTTGCTTCTTCAAAAACCAATTTCACTTTAAAAATTCAAAGTGGTTTCTTTCCGAAAAATGTCTTTGTTTTATGTTTTTTGAAGAAGCAAAGTACGGAATTAATTCCACTTTTGATAGGAATGGTTTTCCGTGACAGGCTTGATTATATTATAGAAATTATAACTTATCCTCTGAACTTTTTATTTCTCTCTTTTTTTTTTTTTTTTTGCTAACAATTTTTGTTTTTCTCATATCTGTTGCACTTCCAGCTAATGAGCTCATTTAATTTTTTTTTTTTTTAACACAATCCCCAAGTTAAGGCAAGAAGATTAAATAGAGCATTACTAAAAATATATATACACTGAAAATATTATTACCGTCTTTTTTACAATTAACTCAGTTGTTTAATTTTGCATCAAAATTTTATAAATGTTCAAGAAAAAATAAAATAAAAAATAAATTTTGGTATGATTTTTTTTCTATACAAATTTTTAATTCATTCAATCATCAACTTGATTGATTTAATTAATTTATTAATTGGGAATTTTTTTCTGTTTTGTATTTTTTATAGTTTTTAATAATTGATATAATCATTTTGGTGAGAGGTGCAAATTTAAACAAGTTTATAATTGAATAAATTATTTTCATATATATTTGTTAATTGGTGACTTTTTTCTGTGTACAAATACATATATTTCGTTCCCTCATTTTAACTTGAAACTAAATTTTGTCCCATATAAAAGGGGAAACATTTTAAACTATTTTAAGTACAACAAAATTTAGATGTTAAAAATACTAGAGAAGTGAGTTGTCTCTAGCCACATCTTTGGTTTTCCATTTTGCTAAGGGAGTTCTCTGTACATAGATAAATATTTTTTTAATATCAAGATGACTTGAATCCCTTAGAACAGACATAACACAGAGCAGCAAAGCTAAATTAATGATTTTAATGGTCGGTTATTGTTCTTCTTAGTTTTCCATTGTCAACCACTGTTGCCAGATTTGACGATTTATCGTCATTTTGACGATTTTTGGGTCTAAAAATGGCCTGTTGACGATTTGACGATTTTTACCCCTAATTTGACGATTTTTTCTAAAAGAAAATTCAGAACTGTTTTTAAAATTTTGTATATATTATTCCTGGAAAATAAATTAGTTAGTACAAAAGTATTAACAAATTTAATGGAAAACTCTTAAATTTGCTAATACAAATGGATGGTTCATTTATTAGGAAAGATTTATGGGAACCAATATAATATTATATTCAATACAATTATGTATGATTTCATTACGAAACGGCGATTTTTTTGAAATAAGAGTTTTCATTTAACACGAACTTGGAATAAGGCGTATAATAGTGACAAACTTTGAATTGCGCGAATCGCATTACAGTATTGGAAAGAATTGATTGAAAAAAATTACTACTTAATGAAATAATGGTTACAAAATAAAAAATGTAGTTTATAAGCGAAGTGTTGCATAATTGCTAAACATTTTTTGTAAGTTTAAAAAAAGGGAAAACGGCAAAATATGTAACAAGATACTAAAACTTTAATAAAAATGCAATAAGGACAATTTCAAAAATATATATATTTAAATAAGTATGCATAAGTATGTATATCATCTAGGGTATTCACTCAAATATTGATTGTTCGATTAATCGAAAAATGATTAATCGATTAAATTAAAATCAAGAATTTCGAGTAACAATTTATTCGAGCAAATTATGCCGATTAATCGAATAATTCAAGTAAAAAAATATTTTTAATATTTCCTTTCTTAACTAGTTTTTAGGATGTTTTACTTTTAGTTTCCTAAAAAATTTAGCTTAGAAACAATGTTTCAAAATTTGTATAGAATGTTTCGAATCTAAAAGTGGTACCATAAATTGGAATTTATTAAAAAAATTGTATTTAATAAAAAGAAACGAAGATATGCCTAAATTACAATACGTAGTTAAAGGTCGTTTTTTAATTAGAAAAATTAAATAAAAATTTAAACGTCACTTTAAAAAATTATAAAGTAAAATTCAAATAATTTTAATATAAATATAATAAATAATAAGAAATATATTTAAGGAATTTAAGCTTGATTTGGAAAAACATATTTTTGGTTCTACGAATGAAAGTACACTGTTTATATACCAATAAATGCTCAGTCTCGTGTAGAGGTTGTGATGGTTTGAATGAAATTTGTAATATAGAAGGAATTTGGACTTAAAATTAAGATTAGCTGTAAACTCGTTCTTTGTGTTAAGAATAGCTGAACCACTTTATCTAAAAAAAGGATCCAAAGTGCTTTTTCTCATTTTCAAAATGCAATAACTCAGAAACTAATAAATATATTTTCGCATATCTTTCACAGCCTAACGGACAAATATCTAAATAATATTTGTGTAAAATATTATACTGAGTCGTTTTTACTAAATTATAACAAAAATAGGAAGAAACGAAAAATAAAATATTTTACATTTTGGTAGAAATTGTGGTTTAATTCAAAATAGAGCCAATTATAATTCCAACACGTACATTTGGGATAAAGAATTATTTATTTTAAATTTACAATAAATTTATCCATTAAATGGAGAAAAGTAAGTAGTTCTAACTAAATGTATATTTGACTAATTTATTATACAAGTTTATTTAATTTCTTATATTTTTACACTGATATTGTTAAACATTTTTCCACAAAATGGAACTAAAACATTGTCACGAGATCACTATAAAACAAATAATAGTAAATTATCTTAAAAATTTTATACATTTGTATAATTTTAAATGATCATCTTTTAAATATTGAACATAATTGAACAATGAATTATAAAACATTATAAAACTTTATACCCAAAATAAATCTGGGTTTAGTAGATCTTCGATACTTAAAAATATTGTACAAACATTTTGTATATAAATGAAAACCTTTGTTGTACATAGGTTAGTATGTGTCCAAATTAAAAAGCGAGGTTATGAGACAAAATCGTAAATTATTCCAAAATGGATAAAAACTCATCATTAGTTTTAATTTTTATCAAAGTTATTTATAATTACCTTTAAATGGGAATAATTTTTTTCACAGTGTAAAAATTAGTCATTTTATAGCGTCACAAAAGTTACAAAAAGCACTTCGGACTACCCTTAATATAAAATTTTGTTCAAATTGATAGACCAAATTTGTTAGACCTATTTATTTAACTATAAATGAATATATTAAATATAGAGAAACAACGGTATTATCAAAGCAAAAGAAACAAACATTTATAAATATTTACGCAAATTTTAATTTTATATTATTTTGGAAAGACTATTTCTTATTTTAAGATATATTTTTGTTTTCTTTTTTGATAAGCATTGAAAAATCGAGTAAAATTTTAAGGTATAAATTAATCGAATAACTCGAGTAACTAAAAAGATTTATTCGATTATTCGAGTAACTTAAAAACTGCATTTTCGAGTTATTTGATTATTCGAACAATGAAAAAGTCGAGTAAAATGAATGATATTATCATCAGACTTAATAAGTACTTGATTTTCATAATATGCCACCAATATAAAATTAATGTAATTTATTTAATTTATTTTCAAAAAATGTTCATTAATATAAAAAACCTAATATTTCATATTGACGATTTTTTGACGATTTCAAATAGTTGATTTGACGATTTTGACGATTTTTATCTCCAAATTTGACGATTTTTCACCAAATTTATCTGGCAACTATGTTGTCAACTTGTCCTTTAGTTGAAATCTTTTACAATAAATTCTAATAGTCGAGAGAGGTGAAGCAGAAAACATCATCGTCACCAGCAGCAGCAGTTGGTGTTAAAACACAATGGCAATGTGTAAAAATTAAGTGACAAAAAATATATGTACATATGTACATATGTATGTATATATTGTTATTATGAGATATTGTATATTTTTGTTTTTATTTTATTGTATAGAATTTATTCATTTGTATAAATTAATAAACACTTTATTTGTGTGTGTGTGTGTTTTATTATGTTTTTTTTTTTTTCTGTTAGCTATTGTTTTTTAATATTCTATAATAAATGTTGACAATCAACCATAAAATTCATTTTATTGATAAATAAATGTAATTTTTGATATGGTCGTTATTTGATTAAGTTTTTTTTTCTGAAATTATTTAAATTTGGAAATATTGATTTAAGATGCTGTATGATATATAACAACTAAATAATTTAAATAATTTCCTACATTATCTAGAAACCCTCTAAACTAAACTAAAATCCAATTTTTTTTAACATGATAATAATAAAAAAAGGTCACTTTTAAGAATTTAGCATTATTTTTTATGTAAAATGGATTTAAAGCACAAGACATTTAACTGAAAGATATATTTTTCATTAAAAAAAAAATAACCTTGTATTTAATTGAAAGAAAATATAAAGAAGTGTGCTAAAAATTATTAATTATAAAGTTCAATGGTGAAAATTATCACCAATAAAACAAAAAAAAAAAAAAAGTAAAATAATACAGGGTACTTACATTTCGTTTAAGCCGATTATAACCATTTTATATTATATTCTTTTATTATTAACATTATTTTTGTTAAATATATTAATTCTTTTCAACAATACTTTTTTTGACCGCCCAATTTTACCAAACTCTGAACAGAAGAAAAAAATATATATATATATATATTGTTTTTATGAATAGACATTATTATTTTTTTACAATGAAAATGTTTAAATTAAAATTAAATATTCTTTATAAATAACCATGGTAATTGAAACGGAATCAATGAATATGAATATTATATGTATATTATAAGCATATTTAAGCAAAAAAAAAAACTGATTTCTTTTACCAATGAAAATATTTTTTATTTTAATGCATTGAAATTATTTAGGGAGTTTTAAATTCAAATCAACAAATTGAAAAATTAAAAGTGTTTTTAGCTATTTTTATATTTAACGCCTGAAGTGTTTTAATTAAAATTTACATTTTTATTTAAAATGTAAAAAAATAAATACTGTGTTAAAAGGTGAGAAAATTAGAGAAATAAAAATTCGATAACTTTATTATTTTAATTTAAAAACTAAAAGAAAACAGAAAAAGAAATTTTTATTAACTGATAGACTAATTGTTTATAATCAGAGCTATCAAATTGGGAATTTGAATACCTTTAGGAATTCAAAAGATTTTAGCGAACACAGTTTAATTAATGAAATAAAACTGATCTAAGAACGCGTTAATCACTTCATTTTAAGGAATTCAAATTTTAATCAAATTAATGGTTTTTTAGGTACTTGATTTTGGGTACGAACATTTTCTTTAAAAAGAAAATTTATACAAAATTGTCTATATAAAGAACAGTTATCGTAGACTTTCTATAATAAGAAAATTTTCGTAGAAAAGGGAAATATATCGATAATTTTATATAAAAGGGAAATTTGTCCTAAATTTAAAAAAAAAAAAACAAATTATTCGTATATCTTCTATTAAAAAATAAAATTATTGAAAATCTATAAAAAGAAAATATATCATAAATTTTATATAAAAATAAAATGCATCTTAAATTTTCTTTAAAAAAGAACTTATCGCAAATTTTCTAAAAAAAGGGAAATTTATGGGATACTTTTTATTAAAAGACAATTTATCGTAAATTTTCTATAAAAAGAAAATTTATCATAAATTATCTATAAAAAGAAAATTTAACGCAAATTCTATATAAAAAGAAAATTTATCGTAAATTTTCTATATAAAGGAACTTATCGCAAATTTTCTAAAAAAAATAAAATTTATTATGAATTTTCTATAAAAAGGAACATCGCAAATTTTCTAAAAAAAAGAAAGAAAATTTATGGGATACTTTTTATTAAGACAACTTATCGTAAATTTTCTATAAAAAGAAATTTATCGTAAATTTTCTAACAATAAAAAATTATCATAAATTTTCTAAAAAAAAATTTATAGTAAAATTTCTATAAAAAGAAAATTTATCGTAAATTTTCTATAAAAAAAATTTATCGTAAATTTTCTATAAAAAAAATTCATCGTAAATTTTCTATAAAGAAAATTTATCGTAAATTTTCTATTAAAAGGAACTTATCGCAAATTTTCTAAAAAAAGGAAATTTATGGGATACTTTTTAGTAAAAGACAATTTATCGTAAATTTTCTACAAAAAGAAATGTATCGTAAACTTTTAAAAAAAGGAAAATTTATCGTAAATTTTCTACAAAAATAAAATTTAACGCAAATTTTCCTTAAAAATAAAATTTATCGCAAATTTTCTTTAAAAAGAAAATTTATCGTAAATTTTCTTTAAAAAGAAAATTTATCGTAAATTTTCTGTAAAAAAAAAAAAAAAATTAAAAATTAGCGTAAGTTTCTAAAAAAAGAAAATTTATCGTAAGTTTTCTATAAAAAGGAACTTATTGCAAATTTTAGAAAAAAAAAATTTACGGGATACTTTTTATTAAGACAATTTATCGTACTTTTTCTATAAAAAATAAAATTTATCGTAAATTTTCTATAAAAAGAAAATTTTCTATAAAAAGAAATTTTATCGTTAATTTTCTATAAAAAGAAAATTTATCGTGAATTTTATATAAAAAGGCATTTATCGCAGATTTTCTGAAAAAAAAGAAAATTTATGGGATCATTTCTATAGAAAGAAAATTTATCGATAAGTTTCTATAAAAAGAAATTTATAGTAAATTTCCTATAAAGAGAACATTTATTGTAAATTTCCTATCAAAAGAAAGTTTATCGTACATTTCCTGAAAAAAAAACTATCGTAAATTTTCTATAAAAATAAAATTTATCGTAAAATTCCCATTAAAAGAATATTTATCTTAAATTGTCTAAAAAAAGTTATCTAAAATTTTCTATAAAAAGAAAAATTATCGTAAATTATAAAAAATGGAAATTTTTCATATTTTTGCTTTTTAATAATTACCGTAAATTTTTCTATAAAAATAAATTTGTATTAAATTTTCTATAAAAAAACTTCTTATAAAATTTTCTATAAAAAGAAAATTTGTATAAATATTTCTATAAAAAAAAACTTTTTATAAATTTTTCTATAAAAACAAATTCTTATAAATTTCTATAAAAAAAAATTCTTATAAATTTTTCTTTAAAAAGAAATTTGTTTAAAATTTTCAATAGAGAAAATTTTTATAAAATTTTCTATAAAAAGAAATTTTTATACATTTTTCTATAAAAAGAAATTTTTATAAATTTTTCTAAAATAAGAAATTTTTATAAATTTTTCTAAAATAAGAAATTTTTATATATTTTTCTATAATAAGAAATTTTTATAAAATTTTCTACAAAAAGAAAGTTTTTATAAATTTTTTAATAAAATGAAAATTTTTATAAAATTTTCTATAAAAAAACTCCTTATAAAATTTTCTATAGAAAGAAAATTTTTATAAAATTTTTTAGTAAAAGAAAATTTTTATAGAATTTTCTTTAAAAACAAAATTTGTGTAAAATTTTCTATAAAAAGAAATTTTTTTTGTACAATTTTTTATAAAAAGAAATTTTTGTAGAATTTGTGTAGAATTATATTTAGTCATTGATAAATATTTTTTCGCTTAAAATCACTTCTTCAAATTTATCCTTGCAAAAGTCAAATTTAAGAAATTTTAAATTAAAAAAACATAAAACATTATTTTTTAAATATTTCTTGGCTACATTTAAATATTTAACACCATAATAATATAAAATATTCACCAAGGTTAAATGGATTTTTAAAAATTCCAAATTTATGTGTAGCAATTTTCACTTTTTTTCTCTCAAATCATAAGCTAATAATAGTGTTAATAAAATATTACTTATACGCTCTCAGAACTGCAATAAAAACACACATATGTAGTTACAGCAAAGGGTAAAATTATAGGAACTACATTTAAATTTCAAAAGTAGATTTCAACCCTTTTATTTTCCTACTTTTAGCTTAAATTCACTGTAAATTATTTTATACAAATATTAATTTTTGTATTGTATTTTGCTTTATGTCATAGTATTTGTATCATAAATTTTATTTAGAATTTTTTGTTTTCACCCAACTACCAACCACATGGTATTCGAAGCGCTTGAATACATCTGTTGTGACCAAGCTTTTAAAAATGGCCATAAATTATTCACTCAAAAAATAACACTTTTTTTTTTTAAATAATATATAAAAAAATGTGTATATAAAAATTTGGGCGCTTTATAGTTAAAGTTTATTTAAACTAAAAAAAAAAAAAATACAAATGAAATATTTACTAACTATAACAGCAAATACAACAGTATTTGCAACATTCAATAGGTTCGTATTGTTGCAGACATTTTTAGATTCATTGTACTCATTTGTATATGCAACTGTGTGTATTAATGAATCTACATTGAATTGCTGCATGCTACAAATCATTTATGTATTTTTTTTTTTGATTGCTATTATTGTTTTTGTACAATGTCTCTATAATGGCTACTGCTGCCTGCTTGCTGCATTGCATTTAAAAGTGCAAAACAATAGTTGTATAGTAATTTTAAAATAAAATATTTCATTTGTTCATTTATTTAATTGCTATTGTGCATATTTATAAAATTTCTGTTTCTATTCAGTTTTTTTTTTTTTTTTTTTGGTATTTTTGGATTTTAACTAAATATTTAATTATATACAAAGGTATGTATGTAAGTATCTGCACAAAATTTTGCTTTAGTTTCTGTAATTTTCTATAACATTTTATTTGCAAAATATCACGTTCTCTTTTACAAAAGTTCGTTAAAACATTTTAGAAATTCCACGACCTTCGATAATGAGTTTCAATTTTATTCAATTTTAAATGAATGTGCAAATTATTGGGAAACTTTTGTAGGTCATACTGATGATGAAAAAGAAATTAAAAGGGATACAATTTATAACATGTTAATTAATGAATTTGTTTTTAAAGGGCTGTGGGGGTGAGTAAAGTTATTTAAATTGTAAAAGTGCAAAAATTAATTGTGATTTTAATTAAAAGTTCATTTAAGTAAATGTTCGTTTAAGAACTAGAAAAAAAGGAAAATATTTCGTATATTAAAACGTTTCTTAATTAAACATAGAAGAAATTTAAATAATTTGTTTGGTAAGAATACCGATTTAAAGCAATCATTTTTTTTTTTTTTTTTTTCTTTATTTCCCAGCTGAAAATATTATGTATGGTGTTCCATATATATTTGGATCCGAAAATTGAGGGTATATGGTAATATATGACCATACATTTTGATATATACCTAAATATATATTAAAAATCTCTATTGTGAATGAAAAATAATTTATTAATTAATTTATTTTTTTCTTTTTAATTTTATTTAAAACAAAAAAGAGTATGAAAAATTAAATATACATATAAGTAAATATAAAACAAGAAATATTTTTCCTAACGGTACATTTTGTTCATAGGATCCCCATTAAATAATTGATAGATATCTTCTACAGGTAAAAAGTAAACATAAGACTCCAGTGCATATTCTTCTTAAGAGTACATTAAAGCATCTCGAAATATCTTGATCAGTTGCGTGGAATTCTTCAAGATATTAATAAAACTTGCATTAAATTATCAATAATAAGTTAATTGAAAATGTTCTTACCTCTATTTAGAAGAAGGCTTCCTCAATTATTAGGACATCAGAAATAACATATATATTTATTTGTCATCAGAATCTTGAATTGCTGAAATTCTTTAGATTAATTTAACAAATTAAATCAAAACTATGATAATGTTTATAAACGATATTCACTTAACTTTCCCACTTTCATGCAGTTCATTGACAAACAGACTTCTTTAATACAGAGAATTCTGAACGTTGAATTTGTACCTGATGGATTCTAACTGGAATATAGCATCAATTAAAACTAATATTTTTTAGCTAAAAAAAAATTATGTAAATTTTAAGTTTCAGAGTGTATAAGTTGTATAAATCATTGGTTAGAGATCCATATTATAGCCAGTATTAAAAGGAATAAAATATATTAAATGGTTTCTTCCTTTGTTGAACAATATTTTTAATTTTCTATAATAACTTTGAAAAATATATAATTTATACTTAAAATTGAACATTTGATTGTTCAACATTAGACTATTTAATAATGTTAACGCTAATTAAAATACTAATATCGTATAAATGATTCATTTAAATATTTAAAATATAATTTTATAACTTATTTAATAACATATAAAATTTTTTATCTTGTTGATATTAAATCTATTAAATTATATTTGAGAATATTCCCTGCTACTTTTTGTGATCTTTTAAAATACTAGAAAAAAATGTTCGGTTCCCCATATTAGCAAATTTTTAAAGAATTGTTTATGATGTACTGTAAACCGGCTACTTCGTTAGCGGAAATTTTTTATAAAAAGCATACTATACTTATAAAATATTCAAACTAAGATTCTTAACTCCTTAATAATTACAATAAAAAATAGGATTTTCGAAAAGTACAAAAGGAATGTTTGATATATTTCTGATGAAAAAAAAGATAATATTTTAAATTTATTTATATGCTTTTGGTTTACTTAGGGTGCCAATAAAGTACCAATTTTTAACATCTTTAACGTTTGAAAGTTAAAAAACTACCAATGTATTTATATTATTATTTTTTAGTATAAAAGAATGTGACTAATAAAGCTTAAGAAATCTCATCCATAAATAACAATATCTCTTTTATTTCAGGTTTCTAATATTAGAATAACGCAAAATAAATTTTAGAATTGCGAAAAAGTTTATTTGAATAATGAAAAGGTACCACAAGATCTCTTTTAAGAATTCTGATTCACTTAGGGCCTTACATCTTAAATTTTATGTTTTTAGGATTTATATTACAGAACATTCAAGAAGTAATATTAGAAGAACGAAGAAGTACCACAAGGTCCCTTCTTATGGATTCTCATTCATTTAGGACCACATATTTTTAATTTCAAGTTTCTATGTTAAATATTATATAGAATTAAAAAATGACCATTAGAAGAACCAAAAGGTACCACAAAGTCCCCCCTGTGAATTCTCACTCATGTTTCTAGGTCCAAAATTAAAGAAAAATTCAAAAAATACCATAGTAAGATAAAAAAAGAAAGGCCACAGTCCCCTCTTATGGTTTCTCATTCATTTAGGACAAAAAATACCATTAGAAGAACAAAAAAGTACCACAAAAGTCCCTCTTGTGAATTATTTCCCACATAAGACCATGCATATTTAATTTCATGTTTCTAGGTTAAATATTACAGGAAATTCAAAAAGTACCATTTGAAGAAAAAAAAAATTTACCACAAAGTCCCTCCTCTTGAATTCTTTCCACAAGACCATGTATCTTTAAGTACCACAAATTCTACTCTTGTGAATTCTTATCCATATATGACTACATTTACTTAATTTCATGTTTCTAGATTTAATATAATTGAAAATTCATTATTGAGTTTGAATAAAATGTAATTTCCCGATCCCATATTAGTAACTTATCAAAAAATGACAAATACAAATTTGGTACTTTTTAGAAATTCGAACATTTAAAGTGTTTAAAATTATACCTATTTTTGGTACGTTTTTCATAAAATATTTTTTTATATTTATCGTATTATAAATTTATGTCAACTACATCTTTTTTATGAGGTCTGTAACATCCCAGTAAAAATAAATTAAAATAATTTTTACTGGGCCCTTTTTCTTGTGCTTAAGAAGTAATACAAACAGTATCCAATATAAAAAAAAAAAATATTTTAATTAATTTTTCTGCTGAGTGATTCCATGTCAAAACGGACAGCAATCGGACTTGACATCTCCGATGTCAATGAAATTCACTACAGATATTGGCAATTGGAACAGTTTCCCAAATCATCAAATTTTAGACTCATGCCTCTTTCCGGTCCAAAAATATGACAGTTTGAAAAACGAGAAAAAGCTAAAAAATTTACAAAGGTACATTTGTTTAATTGCTAATAACTTCTAAATTATATACTGTAGTTATCTAGTTTCAGTTTCATAATAAAGACAAAAATATTACCTTTATAAAGATATCTATAAATTTTTTTTAAATCAAAAGTTCAAAGGTCAAAGTTGGACTTATAATAATCAAATCATTATATTTCAAAAAACGGTATTTTTAAAATTCTGAAAAAAATATATAATGTTGACGTTGGAGTCTCATTTAGTTTAGAGGTTATGGACCAAAATAAAATTTAATTACTTATAACTTCTAAACTATACAAAATAAAATTTAAATTTTAGTATCATTTTAAAGATCAAGATATTGTCTTTAAAATTATATGTATTAAATTTATTTAATTTGAAAGTTCAAAGGTCAAATTTAAACTTATAAAAATTAAATCTTTATATCTCTAAAAACGATATTTTTAAAATTCTTAAAAAATTATATAATGTTAACACAACTCTTGTCCATACCAGTGCGAAATTTCATATTGGACACTCATTTAGTTTAGAAGTTATGTAACAAAATATAAACCAAAGTCAAATTTTGTATATAAAATTTCATATTTTTTAAATAAAAAAAAAAAAAAAATTTAAATTAATTTTTGTAAATATTTTTAATTTTTACATACAAAAAAATATTATTTTTTCTATATTTTGCTTCATAAATCCTAAACCAAAAGAGAATCCAAATTGAATTTTGGCTCGAGTATAGAATGGAGTTAATTTATTGATATATAATTTTTTAAAGAATTTTAAAATACCGTTTTTTGAGATATTCAGCTTTGATTATTATATTATATATTTTGATCTTTGAACTTTCGAAGTAAATAAATTTTATATGCGTAATTTTTAGACTAATATCTATTTCTATTAAATGAGATACAAATTAGAATTTTACAATGTATAGTTTAGAAGTTATGAGCAATGAACTACGTACACTTTTGGATAAAATTTTATAGTTTTTCCATTTTTAAAACGTCATATTTTTGGACCTGAAAGGGTCCTATGTCATTGAAATCGAAGACATGAATTCCGAAAATTACTGTTTTTTATCCGTTTTGATATGGAATTACTCTGCTATAGAATGTTGATATTTGGTTGCCATTTTTCGAAATACTTGTTACTAAAAAATTGTTTGAAACAAATGAAAAATAATGTTATGCATATTTTTTTCTTATTATAAAACGTGTTGGTTTAATAAAAATTAAAACTAATTTTCTTACGCCGTTAAAAAATTTGTTCATTGCAATAAAAGAATTCAATTCATTGGAAATGATACGAATTTGTACTACTACTGGATGACTGGATGAAGTTCAGAATTTTAGTGAGTTCTTTGGATGCTATTTTTTGTTGGGGTATATGGTTTTATAAAAAAAAGACATGGAAGGGCAATAATATTATATATTAATATATATTCAAAATTGTAATAATAGAAATTTTTAAAACATAGATTTGAGTAAAGTAAATTCAAAGTTACAGAAAAAAAATGTTAAATAACTTGATCTATAATATATTTCTAAGTAACTATTTCAATAGATTATTTCGGTTAATCGAATAATTTTGTAAATAATCGGTTATTAACCGATCAGCTTTTAACTTCGAATAATTATTTGTCGAATAAACCGAATAATATAAAACACGAATAATTGGATACCCTAGTCAATACCCATCGCTTGAGTAGTCTTGCTGTACCAAAATCACCTAAAAGCTCTGATTACTCTAATTATGTATTATTCATAAAAAAATTTGCATATATAAAAGATTTATTAAAAAAAATTTACAAAAATTTTATTTCATAAATCTTTAAAATATTCCAAATTTTATGAAAACCACTTCCATAATCTAACTACAACTTTATTTAAGATTTATATTGCTAATTGCATTCAATTTGTTACAATTTAATTTCTTTCTTTAATTAATTCAGTTTTTTCTTATTATTATTCTTTACATTCTAAAAATAACATTACAATCACTTCTCATATAAAAATTGTTCAATGTTAGTTGAGTGAAAATACTTCAATTCTATTCGGTCATACAAACTCAAGTAATTTCTTCTCTTTACAACATCTTCAATAAACTGCTATCACAAAGAAAAAAATCTTTAAAGAAAAAAAAAAAAAAAAAAAAAGAGAAAGAGAAAGAGAAGGAACTTTAAAAAAAACGACAATCTGATCATTTTATTATTATTTTTAGATTCTTTTGCGTAACAAAATTCTATTACAGCTGCCATTGCATTATATTGGTTTAGTTTATCTTATACAACATTTTAAGTTCATAATGCAAGAACAACTACACATCCATGAGAAAAAAAAAGACACCTACTAAATGTTATGTTGTAGTTCCTGCCACCAAATTGCATTTAGCTTTAATGTTAACGAATACCTACCCCCCCGTAGTTTGCCACCCCTACACTCAAAGAATAATTTTGTTATACTTTAAATTGAATTTAGTGATAAAGAAAAAATTCTTAATAATTCTTTGAGTGTTTAATAATCCTCCCACCACTACCACTAACCTCTTTATGAAAGCAGCCATTTTAAAGATAATGTCATTTGAAATTTTCTTTTTTTACTTCCTCTTTTTGGTTTTTCCTTTAACATTAAGTGTGTGTTGTGTGTGAGTGTATGCGTATCTATAAAATTATTAGAAATCGTACATTCTCGGTAAGAGAAGTTTTAGTTTTTCTTTTTTTGGTTGTTTGGTTCTTTTCGTCCTGTGTTTTTTTGTGTTTCTTCTGTTCTTGTTGTCTTTTTTATACTCTATTCGCAGGAAGTTCCGGTTCTAAGCGATGGCATTTATCATATTGACTCTTTTATTTTGGATGCACCTAAGACCGCCATTTGTGTGGGTTTACAAGATGACTACAAGTTACAGTATAAGCCAGGATATGAACATGACTACACCGTCAATGGCCATGATAATATGATGAGCATTGACATGGAAGAGGATATTAGCTCAAATACTAGTTTTGAGGAAAACTCCTATACAACACAGTCGGAAAATAAAAATTCAATTGATTCAATAGAATTACATGAAAATTGTTGTTTAGCTTATAACAACTATCAGTTAAATAATGAGATAGCTAGTGGTGATAATCTTGATGATGATGATGACGACGATGATAAACATGTCTTTGATAATGATGAATTTATCATAGTACCACATGTGCCGCAAAAACTTATCACGTCCCATTGTAATCTTCACTCTGGCTTAATGATATTAGCACATCCGGATAATGAGTTGATAACTACACCCATTACTTCAGATTCTTGCAACAGTTCACCAGCACCTTCATCTGGCACTGCCAATACCACTACCACCAACTCTTCTTCGTTTGACTCTAATTATATTTCTGCTAACAATGCTGCCACCGCCACCGTTACTAGCTCCTCTTTGTCAACATCTTGCTATCGAGATGACATGCTGCACTTTCAATGTTTTATGCAAAAATGCGCACATTAAACAAGGAAACAGCAAGATATTTTGATTTAATTCTTTTATTATTATTTTTTTCATATGCTTAAGGACATTTTTCACCAAGAAGAAATTTATAAAAGAAAATTGCAAAACAAAATATATGTCATATCATCGTAGTTGTTTAACAATAACAATAAAGAGCACAAATTTGAAATAGAAAATACTTATAAATTTATGTAAAATTTTTGCGATAAAAACGCAGTCACAGTGGTTGGTGTGAATGCTAGGGAAAGATTTTTGGAAAAAAAAAATAATTAAGAATTTTACATTTGGTTAAGCCCAACGGTATGATACCCTACATCATTATGTTTGTTCGTCTAAGGGATTTTCGGATAGGTTTTCATAAGAAATGAATTTTAAAATATAATGATGTGAAATCCTATTTAACTTTATATGGGATCTATGCAGTTTTATGTGATTTCGTACCTCATAAAATTTCTTACTGTGATTTTTTATTTTTTTATATATATAACTGACTGGGGCAGTTATGGACCGATCCATTTTAAAAATTCTACACTGATTTAACTACAGCTAAAAGTAATTTATTTGTGCCAAATTTTTTCTTCATATTAGTATTTTTGCGGTATTTATGCCCGCTTAAGTAATTTTCAAGATGGGTATTATATGGAGACTGTGGCCAATTATGAATTATGTTGAAATGTCTTCATATTTAAAAGATTTATGAGTGTTAAAACCCTATTCCCTATTCCAAATGTACCCTTGTAATCGGAAATTTCTTTATATTATGTTCAAGATTTAAATCTGTAGATCGGTAACATGGTTTACAAGGACGGACAGACGGATGGATATCGTTAAAGTGACTCAAAAAAAAATAGTAAGACAAGAATCTTCGACCAATGTTTTTGGATGGCGTAAACATTAATCCTTCATCATACAGATGTTTCAATTGTCACATTCGTAACAAATATGGTCTGGCCAGATCAGCACTGTAATTTTATATATTTTAATGGAAATTCGTACCATATTTGGTACGAATGTGACATGTACACTAATTTATCATCATAACTATCCTTGTGTTAGGTTTATCGTTCTGGTTTTTTCACAGATCATTAGAAAACAAATTTTAGGAGGGTACCTGAAAATTCAAGTCTCTAGCTTAATTATAAATATATGAAAACATCATTTAAATCTGCAATTGGTCTGGCCAAACCAGTTTGTAAGACGAAGGGTTAACACAAACCCTTAACTTTTTTTAATCCAAATATTTTTTTTTTTTTGCAAAATTGATCAGTTAAAAGCAGTGTTGCCAGGAGGTGAGAAAAAAATGAGGCTAAAAGCCCCAAAAAATAAAGCCAGCAAAAAAGCTAACATTTTTTATTTTAATACTTATTATTTATTTATTTTATTATTATTATTTTTTTATTATTATAATAAATTTATAAAAAAAAAAAACAAATAACATTAAACGACTACCAAAAAAATTATCCTGTGAAAAATCGCCCACAAAACTCCCATTCAAATTTGGGTCATATTTCATATGAAAAATTACATAATTTTTAGTTAGTTTTGTATTATAGTTCCTTTCTAAATTTTTGGGTGATTTTTCGCTTTTATAATTATTTATTAAAATTATACTCTTAAAGAGTTTCTATGGTTAATGAAGTTTATTAAAAAATAATTATAAGAATTTATTTTTAAGTCCATAAAATGAGTTAAATTATATTTGAATTGAAAAAAAAGCGCAGCAGGCGAATTTTTTTTTAATATAAATAATCTCAATTTTTTGTGTGAATTAATACACAAAAATGCTTAAATGTATGATTCTGTAAAAATGAAATTAGTAAAAATAAATAAGAAATTATTTTCTTCTTTGTTGAAATACTAAAACTTTTTTCAGGCAATTTTAAGAATCAAAAAAGGCTAGAAGCTAAAACGAAAATTTTGACGCTAAAAGCAGAATAAAAAGGCTAGATTTGGCCTTAAAAAGGCTAAACTGGCAACACTGGTTTAATGTAAGGAATAAATCCATAACGTAATTAGAAAGTGCTCGCACATCTACAAAAACAACATTTGCTTGTATATTGTTAGTTTAAAACTAATGCACATAATGTTAAAAAGCTATGACCAGAAAATGAGGGAATGAAGAAGAGGAAGAGTAAAAAAGAAATTGAAAAAATTTGCATTGGAATACACAAACAATTTGAAAGCGAGGTTTGTCAATGAGAACGAGAGAGAAACTATAGTCGGCCAAGACCGACCATATAATACCCCACACCATTGTGTATGAGCTAAAAATTAGACCTGTGGCCAATTGTAGACCAACACTTTTACTAAATGTTATATTAATATCTATATGATTTTATGGCGATTCCAGGAAGTTGGTTTATATGGAATCTATAGTAAATTATGGACCGATTCTCATAAATTTTTAAAATGTTATTTATATTTATATAAAATTTATTTGTGTCGAATATTAACTTGATACTATCATTCGTATGGGATTTATGCACGTTAAAGTGATTTTCGAAAGAGGGGATTTCTATGGGAGCTATGGCCAATTATGAACCGATCTTGATGAAATTTTGTATAAAGATTGACATTTATACAAAACTCCTTTGTACCGAGTTTCATTGAAATATTGCTATATTTAAGGCATTTATGATCGTTAAACCCCTATTCCGGGAGGGAGCTAGGTGAAGTAATGAATCGATCATAACCAATTTCAATAGGCTTCGTCCTTGTGTCAAAATAATTATTCGTGGCAAATTTCATTACGCTATTTTTAAAATTGCGACCTGTACTTTGTTCACAAGGTTTACATGAACAGACAGCCAGCCAGACGGACGAACGAACATCGTTAAATCGACTCAGAAAGTGATTCTGAGTCGAACGGTATACTTTAAGGTGGGGGTCCGATAATTTTTTCTGTGCGTTACAAACATCAGCACAAACTCATAATACCCCAACCACTTATGGTGGTGTAGGGTATAAAAATTTAAAACAGCTGTTCTTACGAGTATACTTTATAATTATACTATGGAATAAATCTAAGTAAATCTAAAAACCGTAAGAAACTCAAATTAAATCTTGACTTTAGAAGTATAACGTGATGAAAAAATCCAAGCCATTACTAACTTTTTTAGGTTTCTACGTGGTCTAATGGGTACCGCACTAAAAGACAATCAACATTTTTGAATTTCTGCGTTACACGTTTGATTTCAGTTTGAAAATTAACTTTTCGTAATGAAAATGAGAACCGAATAAAAATAGACAAAATTATGTATCAATAGAAATAAAAATCATTTGTCTATTATTTATTACTATATATCTCATATATCGAGTTATATGCATTTGAAATTCCAACTATTTAAATTTTGCATGAAATTGGTAAAGTTTTTTTCATATATATCCCAACATTTTTGACTAATTTTATTATATTTATTTGTAATTGGCTAAAGAATAAAATTATCTATGGAATAAAGAAAATTTGTTATCTTTATAAGTTCAAAAATATAAAATTTTTAATTTGAAAATGTGCAAAAATTTACAACCAGGCGGAGGGAAGGACAGACATCAGAATTTCCTTAAATGAGATTTTAAAATTCCAAAAATACCTTTTTTTAATTACTGTTTAATATAAAAACCAAATGTAAACATATAAATATTAATATCATTACTCTAACGGTTTACAGTGATAGTCATATTACATATCAAAAAAAAAAAAAAAAAAACATTCTCCTATATTGCACAGAAATTTAGCTATTTGAAATATATTAACAGTATGTATAAAGTTTTTATATCCTTAATAAGGAAGTCATGCTAACGTGTCTTCAAAATGTTTTTAAAAGTAATTCACTTTATTTCCCAATAAAAGAAAAAAAGAAAAAAGAGAAAGATTTAGTCGGTCAAGTCCGGCAATTTGATATGATACTGTCATTTATGTGAGATTTTTGCGAGTTAAAGTGATTTTCGAAAGTGGACCTTATAAGGGAGCTATGGCTAATTTGCACTATGATTTATCTTTGTATAGAACTTATTCGTACCGAATTTTATTGAAATAATGACAATGACCGGGGAATATTTTTATGGGGGCGAGGTGAAATAATGAACCGATTATGACCAATTTCAATAGCGTTCATCGTTACACCAAAATAAACATATTTTATCAAATTATCTTCAAAATAGCGCACTGTACTTTGTGCACAAGGTTTATATGGACAGACAAACAGGACGGACATTGTTAAATCGACTCAGAAAATGAATCTGAGTCAATTGGTATACTTTAAGATGGGCACAGAATATTTTTTCTGCGCTTTACAAACAACAGACAAACGCATAATACCACAACCACCTATGGTGGTGCAGGGTATAAATACTGCACCATAAAATTGAAGACAGTGAATGAGTCTAAAATATTTTTTACACAACGCATAGACTTAATTTTACTTATTTTATTCTGTTATTCAACCCTTATAAGTAACGCATAAACATAGTGTAATTAGAAAATACTTAATTTGGAATCGAATATTAAGAAGAACTGAATTAAATTTTATCAAAAAGGATTTATAGAACTCCCAAAGCTGTAATAAAAATTGTAATAATAAATCTACTTAACTAAATTGTTTTTTTTTTTTTTTTTTTTTTTTTTTTAATTCAAATATTGAAAAACAACTTTAGTATTATCTTTCCTTTAATAGTAATTTTGCAATTATCAGTAATGCACCACAAAGAATACAGTTAATATTCTTTTATATTAAAATTCAATATTAAACTACAAAAACTAATAAATATTTATGGAATTTTCCTTGATTTTTCCTTTAAATTATGCAAACAAATAACATTTCATATTTCACAACAACCAAAAATATTCAATCGCTTTATCGCTGAAATACTCTTTGACATTCAGGTTTATCATGGAAAAAAACAAAACGAAATAAATTCAATTAAATTTAGTTATTGAAGAATATTTCCGCGAAACTGAACACAACCACTGTGCTGTTGCAACTCAAAATATAACAAGTAAGAATTTTATATTCGGCTTGGTCGAATCTTTAATACCCATCATCACTAAGGGATATATATTACAGAGATTCAAAATATCTTTTGTTTTCAGAGTTTTTGTTTTTTATTAATAACAAATATTGTGCCAAATTTTATTTTTTTTTTTAATTATTTGTTTATGAAATGTCCGCAGAAAAATATGAATCGAAGTTACGACAGAAGCCGATTTTTTCTTTTTTGTATATGAAGCGATGTTGCCTACATTTCATACAAATTTAAGGTGGTGAATAGTTGAGCTACACTTTTTCCTCCTAGGTTGTCCGTCCCATATCTTATAGCTTACAACAGACAAGCAGACAGACGGACGGACATTGCTACATCATTTTAGTATTTAACAAGGACCCAGAATAAACATATTTGTAGACTTTGATAAAACTACTTAAGTAGAGATGAAGTAATTTTCAGATTATTTTTTCAATAAGTCAATAAAATCTTTTCATACAATTGTTCATTTTTTAAACAGTTATTTAGCTCTTCCGAAAAATTTTAAAATTGGAATTAAGTTTATTTGTCAACAGTCTACAAATATACATTTACCTTATGGGTTCTTAGTTAAATATTTCGATATACTACAAACGTAGTGACAAACTCAATATACCCCACATCTTTTTGGATGGTGGGTATAGAAATATATATATACAATATTACAAAACTAAATAAATGGTTTCTCTCTGTCTACGTATAGAAAAATTTGCAAAAGCATTAAACTATAAAGAAAGTAATATTAAAACTATTTTATCGCATAAAAAAAGAAACTTAAATCAATAAAGTAACCAAAATTCTGTTTGACAGAATGAAAATTGAATAAAAATTAAAGCTAAAAGAATAAATGATAAAAGAATTTTTAGAATTTTAGTAGGAAAATTTAAATAATAAAATATTATTTTTCAGTATTAACTAAAAATATCAATAAGTATAAACTTAAATTAAATTAAAATGTCAAAAGAAATTAACTAAATTTCTGTAATTAAAATTAATTAAATTTTTAATTAATTTTCACCAGAATTTAAATTGTTATGGTGTGAGAAATATAATTGTCAGTTAAACTTTTACTAAGAAGAATTCTTATGAATCATTTATAATTAATTATATAATCATATAAAAAAAAATCTAAAATTAGTCAATTTAAATATTAATAAGAATTAAAAAAATGGTTTCAAATAATTTCATAATTAAATAATTTGCTCATAAATGTAGTTTTTTAATATATTCAGATTCTGCTCAGAAAAATTGTAAATCCTATTTCAATTACATAAAATTCATATTTAATTATCCCTACGGTACATATCCGGGTACCATTTTTAACTTTGATGTGCTAGCATTTCTTTATTAATAAAGATATAACCACGATTAAGGTATTTTTACAGCATAAAAACTGGATTCAATACCCATGGTACTCGGGTACCCCCCATATAATTTCTGTTTTTTTTTTGTCTATTTATTATTGAAAATCTTATTTTAATTGTCCCTTGATTCATATAAAGTTAAAATTTTACAAATTTTTTGTTTAAACTAGGGAATAAGCAAGTAGTGACTCTATTAGGATTTCAAGAAGAACTAGTTTGAAAAATAAGTTTTTTTTATATTTCTAAGTTACTTAGGAGCTTCAGAAAAACAAATAAAGGATAATATGTGACAATATCACATATCAATATCATGTAGTAATGTCCACAACTTTTAATCCAAAATATCATGCAAGTGGTTAAGATATTGAAATTATTTCCTATATTCGTGCTAAGGAACGTAAGCTTTCTATATTGTAGCTCCAAACATGATAAGACGCTATGACAGCACTGACAACATTCCTTAGTGTTCTAAAAAAAAAGTTATTCTTTGACATGGCCTATTTTCGGTTAGAATATTTTATGGATTCTGTGCTTAATTGTGGATGAAGTCAGTGCAAACATTATTTAGGACTGTAAGAACGTTATAGTCTTTCTTGACCGATTTCTTCAGAGTTTTTTTGTAACGTGTGTTTTATTTTAGATCAAGTCTTGTTGTAAAGTTTAAAATTACTATTTATACTTATTACAATTTTTTGTTTAAAAAACGTGATGTTTGCCAATACTAATTTATGCACTTTATGATGATTTTCGAAAATGAGCCACATAAAGCATGTAAACGAAAAATTGTTTACATTTTCATTTGCATGTATTTAAGCCACAGTATATAATATTGGAAAAAGGTAAAAGGTTTCTGATTCTGCAAAGTCTTGAGAATATGTATATACATTTACATTTTGAGTTTCGAAATATCAGTCAACAAAATATCTTAAAAATTGCAAAACATGAGAAAAAATATTTTGGACAAATTTCTTAAAAAAATGTGTAAACGAAAAATTTTTTACATTTTTAAACGTAAATATTTCAGTCGCTATAAGCAATATGATATAGATCGGGTACTTTTCTGAAATTGCAAAGCCCAAAGATTTTAAATATGTAATACTTTTTTATTATATCCAAACTGTTAATTCATATTCTTAAAAATTGGAAAATAACAGAAAATTAATTTTGAGAAAATTTTTTTGAACACTGCGTCAACCAACTTCAAGTAAAAAAAATCCTAGTTTAACAATGACAATTTTGGTAAATGATACATCAAAGAAAATACAATTTCATAATCTATCAACTTAAATAAAAAATAATGTGTTAACACTCGGGCTAAATTTGGCATCGAAAAGTGAATCGGGAAAATGGTTATGATAAAAACCCGTAAAACGCACTGCATACACTAAGGCAAAAAATTCGATTCAAAATCAACAACGGTTGTACTCACATTGGTAATTTACGGTAACAGCTTTTTAATACCTTTCGGTAACAAATTTAATAGAAAACATATGTAATTTAACAATTTGATACCGAAATGGTTTCAACTTGGTGCCAATTAGGTATCGATTTTCAGTAAGAATTGAACACGCAGTGTTTAATTTAAACACATACGGTGTAGATTCACTATTGACACAGAATGGTATTGTTTTCAACATGTATGTGATTGATATTTCTCGGGGTGTACGGGTGTCATAAAAAATTAATAAGGATGAAAACCAGTTCAAAAATTTCACATCCCATATTTAAACTGTGTCAAAAAAACGTGTAAAATGTAAAAAAATTGTGGACCTTTACAAAAGTTCTTAAGAAATGATGTAAAAAACGTGTCCAAACAATTTTTTCTGAATTTCTACAATTTTTATATTTATTCAGCGACTGCTAATTGTAGGAAAAAATAATAAGCATATTTATATTCTTTGGAGTCTCTAGTTTCATAAAAATATAACATTTTTGAGATACCTTATATAGGTACCTAAATACATACATTTGAAAATGTAAACTTTTTTTCGTTTACATGCTTTATGGGAGCTATGGATTATTGAGGTGCGAACCTGATAAAAAATGTTATAGATTAGTTTTTACGTTTACAAAAATTATTTTATAAAATTAAATAGGGTTTCTAATGTCCATAAAACTTTTATATGTACTAAGTAATGCAATACTAAAAAAAAATTGTGGACGTCAAAACCTGATTCAAGGAGAAAAATTGTATAGGGGCTTGGTTGTAAAAGGTAACCATTATAAACTAATTTCAACAGAGCTTGTGTCTGCATTATATAAAGCCAAAATTCATACAATTATTTCAAAAACTGCAATTTGTGACTTCATTAAAAGTTTATTATGGACTGCTAGACAGACGGACGGACATAGCTTAAATACTCAAACATGTCTTTCTACATGTTTTTATCGATTTGCCTTAAGATCTGGGGCTAATTAAATGGTTGTAATAAATAATTTGTATAAAATTATATACTTTTTTAATAAAATTAACGAAAATTACACTATATGTTACCCGGGTACCACGGATATTGACTAACGTTGATTACTTTGGGTATGCAACGCAGGGTTATTTTAGTACTAAAAATGCAAAATATTAAATATATTACTCTGATCGTCACTTACTTTTTATACCCTACACCACCAAAGGTGGGAATGTTGTTAATGTTTGTAACACCCAAAAATATTTGTCTGAGACCTTAATTTAAACCAATCGGCTTAGTATTACTTTCTGAGTCGATTTAAAGATGTCTGTCTGTCCATCCATGTAAACCTTGTAATTAAACCCAGCAAAAATAAATGGAAGTAATTTTTGAGGAAGTACTTTCTCATTACTTCCAAAGTATCAAATAGTGTATGTTTGCTTCTTCTTAAAAAGTTATTTAAACAGCATCCGCAGATGTTATTTAAAAGCGATTCAAATGAAGTTTACTGTTGCAAAACACTGATGAACGGTTTATGTTATCGCAAATATTTACCTTGTTGACCATAAATAAAAACTACTTTAAAAATGACATTTGTTTCTATTCGAAGGAAATAACTCCATAGAAGCTATTTAAATTACATTCCTTGCACTGATTTAAAACAACGCCATAAAAATACATTTTTCATGACATTGGGAACATAACTTCCTACTAAGTGAATAGGTGTCAAAAAAAGAACCTCCTCCAATAACAAGCCTATATTAAATTCATTGGAAATGATCCGACTACTACTTCTGGATCAAAAGTTCAGGATCTTATTGGCTTCTTTGCATGTTCTTTTTTTGCTGGGAAACTACAGGTCGCAATTTTGAACATAAATTAATGAAGTTTGGCGCACCAATTTCTTATAGTGTAGAGACGAAGCCTATTGTAATCGGTTATGATCGGACCATTATTTTACCTAGCCCCAACACAAATGTCCTCCCGAAAAATGGTTTAACGATTATAAATCCCTTAAATATAGCAATATTTCAATGAAATTTGGCGCAAAAAAGTTCCATAATTGACCACAACTCCCATATAAACTCCTTTTCAGAAAATCACTTTAACGGGCATAAATCCCATTTTAATTTTAGTATCAAGTTAATATTCGACACAAATAAGTTTTAAATAATAGTGTCAAATTTTACGAAGATCGGTACATAATTTACCATAGCTCTCATATAAGGCCCTCTTTCGGGAATCACCCAAAAGTGAAAAATTCGTATAAATGTTAGTATTGACGTAATATTCTGTATTGACGTGTTTTATTTTACACTTAAAATGACATGTTTTATTTTACACTTAAAATGACATGTTTTATTTTATTCTTAAAATTAGTATTTGTCCACAATTGGCCCCAAGTCTAATAAAAGACCCCTTCTCAAATTTTGATACACACAATGGTGTAGGGTATCATATGGTCGGGCTTGACCGGCTGTATATTTCTTTCTCGTTATTTATATTTTATTATTTATTTACCCAAATTACTGGTTACGAAATGACTTCCCTACGTTTCTGCAGCATTTGTTCTGAATGTTGCAATTTCGAAAAAAAAAAAAATTTTAGTTCTGGAACCAATATTGAGAACCAATTAGTTCTAGAACCAATCAATGAGTTCTAGAACCAATTATGAGTACTAGCTAGGTAACACTTCTACAGAACTAGTTCTGGAGGTGACAATTTCATACAAAGTCATTGGTCGTAACGTCAGAGGAGTACGAGTACAGGCTATTGTCACGCACTCTGGAACTAATTGTAGACAACATTACGTTTTTTAGTTTGTGACCACGTCTCCATGAGTGCTTGAGGTCGAGAGGCTTGAGAATCTTAATTGTATGTAATGGATATACTATCCAATAAAGTTAGCTGGACTGATTGTCATATATGTATAAGGAAGGCCCCATATGACCCAAACGGGTATTTTGTAGGATATAAATGAAACATTCTCAACCAAAACCTCAAATGAAAGTGACATTCTTAGCAGGTGAAAGAACGTCATCTAAATGAATTTGCTCCAATTTGTTGAGTGATCGGATCAATCTGGAAATTAATTAGCAAAAATTTAATTGACGTTTTTTTAGGACAAGTATTTCTAAACACCTATTGTTTTGATAAACAGCGACAGATCAAAGTAATTGCTAAAATCATCACTCTGAATTCATTCGCCAGGACTGTGGGGATCTGATTTAAATTCATTCAATATTTTTTATAGCAATATAATTTTATTTGGTATAGTAATGCAAAAGTATTTAAAGTTTTTCCTACAAAATTTAAATTTAAATTTTTCATCACCATAACAATTTAAATTACAAAATTCACAATAAAATTTTCAGCCATAAAAATTTAAATATAACATTAAAAATGTTAAGCAAAATAAAATATTAAAATACAAATAAATACCTACTTAAAAAAAAAAATCATTTCATTGTTACAAAAAAATAAATAATACAATACTCCACGAAATTTCGCTTTATTGTTTAATCATTTGCCATGATTTTGTTTGATTCTCTCAAATAATGTTTACATTTCCGCATTAAAATTTATTTTTAAGATTCATTGAAAGAAAATAAATTGTTTTTTTTTTTTTTTTTGTTTTGCATTCAATTGTTTTACTCGAACAATTTGTGTTGATGTCCTTTCCGGTGTTTCATTCTGATCGATTTTTTATTTTTTTAATTTCTTGATTTTTTTTTTTTTTTTGTTTCTTTGTATCTAATATTTCTTGTACTGTCGCAAATTGTCTGTGTGTCTGAGTGCTTTTCTTATTTCTTAATTTTTTTTTTTTTCTTAAGATTTCCGTTTAATACAAACATTGGTTTTTTAGTTTTTGTCTTTTCTTTTTTTTTTTTTCTTTGGAAAATTGTAAAATTGTTTTCTTTTTCTCTTCCTTGTATATTTCTTTCCTCTTGAATTTATTTTAAGTAAAAAATAGAATTTTTGCTTTATTACGATTACTCATGTTTGGTTGCTTCTTTAACGATTTGACATTGTGCCTGTTACGCCCGACTTCATTTGCCATAGAGTTTTTGTGGTGGGCAAAGAGCGGGGGTCTGAGGAAAAAAAACATTTGAAAATTGAAATTAAATTATTTTATTTAATGGTTTTTAGAGCTTCTTCATTTTTATTTTTTGTTTTTTTTTTTTTTTTTTTTTTTTTTTGCTATTTTTTGCTGTCATTCATACTTTGACAATTTCAAGTAGAGTTTTATAAAAGATGAATTGATGTGTCTTAAATTTTCGTTTTTCCAAGAAATTATAAATAAAGTTTAAAAGAAGCAAAGAAAAAAAAATTGGTTTGTTTTAATGAAATATTTCATGCACACACATACCCACAAAATTTCTGATCTTTGATTTTATGAAATTGTTTTGGGGTCAGTTTCACCTTTTTTTTTAAATTTGCATTATGAGTGCATTTTTATATGGAAATTCTTAGTTTTTAATGAATTACTAAATTAAGGAAGTTTTGTTAGGAGACTAAGGTTTTAAAAAAATATTTACAAGACTGTAGTTTACTAGATTACACTATGGACCAAAGAATAATTTACATTATAGACTAGATTATAGTTTACACTATAGACTAAACTATAGTTTACACTAAAGACTAGTCTATAGTTTACACTATAGTTTAAACTATGTACTAGATTATAGTTTACACTATAGACTAGACTATAGTATACAATATGGACTAGATAATAGTTGACACTATAGACTAGACTATAGTTTATACTATAGACTAGACTATAGTTTATACTATAGATTAGACTATAGTTTACACTATAGACCAAAGAAATATTTACATTATAGACTAGACAATAGTTTACACTATAGACTAAACTATAGTTTACGCTATAGACTAGACTATAGTTTACACTATATATTAGACTATAGTTTACACTATAGACTAGTCTATAGTTTACACTATGTACTTGATTATAGTTTACACTATAGACTAAACTGTAGTTTACACTATATATTAGACTATAGTTTACACTATAGACTAGACTATAGTATACACTATGGACTACATTATTGTTGACACTATAGACTAGACTATAGTTTATACTATAGATTATACTATAGTTTACACTATAGACTAGACTAGACTATAGTTTACACTATAGACTTGTCTATAGTTTGCACTATGTATTAGATTATAGTTAACACTGTAGACTAGACTATAGTTATCCCTATGGACTAGACAATAGTTTAAACTACGGACTAAAATATAGTTTACACTATATACTGGACTATAGTTTACAATATAGACTACACTATAGTTTACACTATAGAATAAACTGTAGTTAACATTGCACATAAAACTAAACTGTACCATAGACGAGAGTACAGTTTACACTATAGATTAGATTATAATATTGATCAGACTATAATTAAATATAGATTAGACTATAGTTTACACTATAGACTAAACTATAGTTTACTCTATGGACTAGATTATAGTTTACACTATATATTAGACTATAGTTTACACTATAGACTATACTCTACATAAAAGTATAGACTATAACTTAATCTATAGACTAGACTTAACCTATACAGTTTAACTATAAACTATAATAGTAGTAAATAAAATTTTCTCTATAAGAAACTGGCTCCTATTTCTGTCATTTAAACATTAATTTTTTTATTTAATTCCAAGTCTGTTATTTTCACAATCTAAGTTCTTTTCTTATATCCTTGCTAATCATTTAATATCACAAAATATTTTCTTTATTTGCTATAATTACAGGAACACATACGTCAATCTAAAGAATCAAAATTAGATGAAATGGGTCGTAATTCTAAAGCACGTTCTCGTGACAACATATCGATTGTCTCACCCAGGTATGTATACAAAAAAAAAAAAAAAAAAAAAATACAATAACAATTTTAAATTTGAATTAATTCTCTTAAAAACATTAACACCCTTAAACCAACATGTCCCTTATACGATTACATTTCAAATTAATTTCTATTAATTTAACATTCGTTCTATCTTACAGACAAAAACATTCACAGACATCATTGCAAATACTTGATGATGTTTCAAATCGTTATTATCGTGAAATAGAAATGCATACAAAGAGCAATTTTAAGGAAAAGGATCCTAGTATTTTACGACATGACATGATTGTACAGACAAGTCTGTGTAGTACGGATGATTCGTCAACAACGATAACAGAACAACAACATCAACAAACACCGCCAGCTGGTGTTGGCACCAATGCCTGTGATATGGGCTGTCAGACAAGGTAAGTGAGACAGACAAACTTAGATGAAGTGATAGTGATTTTTGTTTGATTTCTAAAACAAGTTGCTATGTTTGTTGGCAGTCTGTCAGCAAGTCAGTTTGTCTACAAATATCCAAAGTTGTATATATTGCTAGTTGTTATAAAATTTTATGTAAAACTACTTACCAATGATGTTGTCATATAAAAGTGCAGTCATTGTTAATGATTAAAGTGATTTTTGTAATTTTTTTTTTTTTTCTAGTTAGGTAAAAATAGTTGTAGTTGTAGTAAGTAAAAATGGCAATAGTTTTGAAAAGTAATAATATTTGCAATATGAATTTAATTGAAAGGATTTCAATTGATTTGTATTTTTTTTTTTACATTTTTATCATCTAAATGCCAAAAATGAATAAAAGTGCTAAATAGATGGTAGAATTGGCGACTATATACTAGACTCTAGATTAGCTATGGACCAAACTATAAAGATCACTACAGATTACGTTAGGGTCTAGGCTATAAAACCGACTATAAGCTGTCCTATAGACCACACTGTCGACTAAGTAGAACACAGACAAGACCATAGACTAGACCTTAGATTAAAATGTAGAATGAATAATAATACTCTACATAATACACTAACTTTACACTATAAACTACACTAAATTTATACTATAGTTTACACTGGGGTCTACATTGTAGACTACACTATACACTAGACTATAGTTTACACTATAAATTATACTATAGTCTACACTAATGACTGTTCTATAGTCTGCACTATTGACCAAAATGTATTCATTGATTTGACTAGACTATAGACTACTATAGACTACATTACAGAATAGACTACTTATAGTTTATACCAAAATCTGTACTATTGTCGACACTATAAACTATAGTCTATAGTCTACACTATAAACTAGACAAAACTAGACTATAGTCTATACTAAAGACTGGAATATAGTCTGCACTTTTGCATTAAATTTATTCTGTGAGTTATCTGTATAATATTTTTTCCGAAAATAAGTTATTGTTAGTCTTTCTTCCATGTAATTAGCAGACTATTAAAAGCACTTTTCTCTTCCCCTAAATACATTAGTTGTTAAAATTTACTTTTAATAATTTATTTTTCTTTCTGCTTTAAAATCTATGCACAAATACTTATACATATATGTATATACACTTATATATCTTTTTATAAAGTTATCTAATGCAATTTCCATTACATTTTTTTTTCACACACACAGAGAATCTCTATTTGCTACAGCTTCATTAATGCGTCAAAAATCTAAAACACCCTCTATAGCTGGCAGTCAACGAACTATAGAGGGTGTACCACCGCCACCACGTTTTTCGACCTTTGGCTATGATGCTGCTCAAATAGCACCACCGCCACCGCCCACCGTATCGACATTGTCAAGGCGTAATATGCACCTGCCACAAGAGTCTCTAGAGATGGAACAACTACCACAGCAAACAACGCACACAATGATGATGATGCCACATCATCAACAGCAACAACAACAACATCATCCGCAACAACAACAACAGCACCAACAGCAGCATCAGCATTTACATCATAGACCCTCACAGGAAATCTGTCATCATCATCACCAGCATCAGCAACATTTACAACAGCAACAACAACAACAAAAAACACTGCCACGTCATCATCAACAACAACCACAGCATCATCAACACATGCAACAGCAACAACAACAACAACACCAACATCACACCACCTCTACAACAATACCACCCAATGTAACACAACTACCAGCACCAGGCACAACTATTGTTACAGCCATATCAACTGGCTCCAGTGGCCGACAAAGGGAACAACAACAACAAGGCACCGGCCTCGCTTCAAGCAAAAATAAACAAACTAAAGTTGATGAGTCAAAAGTGTTTATTGACATTAGAAACTCAGCACCCGATGTTATAATCATGACATCCCATTGACAATTAAGGAAATTAAAATCAAAATTTCAAATGTATAAAATTTTTTATCAGGCAAATATTATGTTGTGTATTATTATATCATCCCATTATCACACTCATTATCTATCACATTATCATCATCAATCATTGATTTTAAAATTTGCATTAAATGCAGCAGCAGCAAGTAAGTTTATTTTTAGTTTTAATATGTCTAGACTTGTTCTTCATTTAATTTTATTATAGTTAATATTAAATTTTCAAAAAGAAAAAATAAATATATTTTGCCATAATTAAATTGGAATTTGTAATAAAATTGCTTTGGTTTTCGTTTTTTTTTTTACAATTTATTTAAGTTATTTAATGACCTGACTATGACCACTTTAAGTTAAATAAATATTTTATCAAATTAGGGTTACAATTTGTTGCTGACTGTGCATGGTGTGTTGTAAGTAAATCTTAATAGGGATTTTGTGTGCTATTACTTGCTTAAGCCTTTGAGTGACTGATTGGTTAGCTGAATGACTAACCAGCCGACTGACTATGTGAATATTTAACTAAACTTATTAAGGCAGGTCGTTAACAAATTGCTTGAATATACAATATTTGCAAACAACAAGAGAAAAAACAATAACAATATCATGCTGATTTTTTAAAAACCCTTATGGACCAAAATTTACAAAACAATTATCAGCAACATGACCTTTGCTTACATTGTGCCCACACACCATTTCTAGGGTGAGTGAGTAAATTTAAAATGACTTTAAAGTTTCAACATTTTAAAACATAGAAAAGTTATGGTTAATATAAAATAAATATGAAATATAAAGAGGATATCTGGTGTGAGCTAATTTTACATTATTTGAGTGCTCAATCAATAAGTTCATAATCACATATGTATCTATCTATTTAGTTTTAAATCCGGTAGCATACAAAAAATCAATAAGTAATTTTATTGAAATATAAAAGTGTTAGAACAACTATCCATATGCGAGGAGTTTAAATAAATCTTGATTCCGAAAAGAGGCCTTTAAGCTTTAGATGCCTTATTTTTGGCAGATACAGACATTAAGTGTTCGTCTATAAGAGCAAGGTTAAAAATAATATTTGGAGCCTCTAAAAGACTTTTGAATCTCCACTTTTTTAAAAAATAGTACTAGTCATATTTTTTACTAAAATTACACTATCCGATAAATATTAGGTCATTACCTTAATAGTTCCATTAGATTAATAAAATCTTTTAAGGGTTTTGTAAAGTTAGCTCGAATTTCGATTTTGTGGACTCTTAAACTTTGAGTATTTTGGAGAACTTTTTTCAATATGTGAAAAAATAAAAAACATTAAAATCAGTAACTCTTAATGTGAAGCTTCTCCAAGATATTATGATGGATTTTATTTTTTTTATTTTTTTTTATTATCGCGCCCTTTCTACTCCCACTTTTTACAAGATTCTTTGCAATATTACACGACTGACAACTTTTTAGGGGGTTCGCGAACAGGTCATAATAAATGGGGGAATAATAGATCGAAGCCGATGAAAGAAAGAACCATTAAAGTGCGTTTGAAAAAATCTTAACATATATAAAATTCAATAATTTGGAAACGGTTGATCTTAGAGTTTTCATTATTTTTTTTATTTAATTGATATTATATTACAGATCACTGAAAAATATAACTTTTATAGTTCTAACGACTACTTTTGAACTTGTGGACCTTCCATTAGAGATTTGATAGTTGTTTTAGTCACTTTTTTGGAAGAGTTTGTACATCTTCTTTTAAAATCTTTTATATTTTTGGACACCTTTTTTGTGCTTCAATTCACTTTTGACAAGAACCCAATATCTTTCCACTGGTCTTAGCTCCAGACAATTTGAAGAATTGACCTCTCTTGGTAAAAAAAACTATGGTATTGCTTTGGTACCACTCAAGAATTTCTTACCGAAGTGACATGATGCCAAATCGGGCCAAAAATGTGTGGACACATTGTGCTCTCTTATGAAAGGAAGAATAGTTTTTTGCAAACATTCTTCGATATATATTTTAATATTTATAAAGGTTTTCATACCAGGAATTTTTAGGAAATTTTGTTTGCTTTTGGGTCCTAAACTTATCTATAACATTGCCTCGAGCATTAACAATATAAAAGTTTTAACACAGAAGCTGCGAAAATTCTGCCAGCACATACGTTTCTTCGTCAATTATACAACTTGAGTAATTTTGCATGAAATTTGTTTTTAATTTCCGTGTCCTATTTTTGACTTCTAAATTTTTTGCAGCATTCCTGTTTGGAACTTTTTGGACTTTATATGTTATCAACTCTGCATTAGCATTAATTTTTCGCACCAAATAGTCAGAGTACTGAGCTGCTTTTCTACCAGATGTGTATTGAGTTCTTTTCAATAGGCTTTAAATTTTTTAGCTTTCCCAAATTTATATCGATTTTTTTTACTTCCCGAACCAGGTTTCCTATCAATGATTAAATGCTCCTGATACTGTTTAATAACATTGAAAACAGTTTGACGCAGACATTTAATTCTTTGGCTAATTATTTGTAGGACCAATTTGGATTTTTTTTTTTTTTTTAATTAAATTTTTCGGTGTTTTTTGCCTCAAATTCAGTTTTGCACGGCCAAACTGGAAAATCTATACCATGACACTCAAGTAATGTTCTGTATTTAATGTGTACTATTTTATGCTACTAAAAGAGGGATCACCTGACACCTGTGCTGAAAACAACTGATCAGTATGAAAAGAATTTTGAATAAAAAAGAGCCAAAATATAAGACCAGGCACGAGTCCATGACTTTCCCTCATGAAGTGTTTGGGAAATTTTTTTTATTAAAATCGATGTGAATTAATACATAAACCAATATATTTTCTTCAAGAAGCTGCAACAATTCTATTTACTGGGGGTCAGAGAGAAAATTAAAAATTGGGTTTAATAGGTTAAAACTTTCAACAGACTTTTTCTTCGTCGAACTTTACTAGGGCTTTCCAAAGGTAAATAATTTATCCGACTTATCATGTGTTCTTAAAAAAAAAAATTAGAAATGTTACCATTTTCTTATAACGCCTTAAACTATGCAATGAAATACAACATAAAATAAAAATGTTTGCTGAAATCGTTAACAAAATTACTAAAGAATTTTTATACCCTACACCACTATAGAAAAAGTCTTTGGACCCCTTGAGTTTTTGTTTGATAAAATTTTATACATATGACTTTTTTTTGCGGATTACGCCTAATTTGATTATGATCGGAGCATTACTTCACCTAGCCCCCATAAAAATTTCCTCCAGGAATACAGTTTTAACACTCATATATACCTTAAATGGAAATATTTTAATGAAATTTGGCTAAAATAAGTTTTATATTAGCCAAGTATAAATCCGTTTGTCAAAGATTAGTCGATAATTTGTTTCGCGAATCACCCAAAAGTGCACAAATTCATGTGAATGTTAGTATCAATGTAATATTCAATATTTGTATGTCTTATTTTACACTTAATACAAGTATGGGTCCTCAATTGGCTACAGGTCAAGAAAGAAATCATTTCTTACTTGTTTCATTTCAATTTTCGATATAAGTATCTTCACTAGTTTGTAAATAAAATCAAGCTTTATGCGTTGATTGGAATACGTCTCGTTTTATTTGCAACAAATTTATCTTTATAATTAAAAAATACACCCAGAGAAATATCAATCACATACGTGTTGAAAACGATACCATTCTGTGTCAATAGTGAATCTACACCGTATGTGTTTAAATTAAACACTGCGTGTTCAATTCTTATTGAAAATCGATACCTAATTGGCACCAAGTTGAAACCATTTCGGTATCAAATTGTTAAATTACATATGTTTTCTATTAAATTTGTTAACGAAAGGTATTAAAAAGCTGTTACCATAAATTACCAATGTGAGCACAACCGTTGTTGATTTTGAATCGATTTTTTTCCCTTAGTGTATAAATTTGCTTTTTTAATAAAGACGAATTTTTAAGATTTTTATAAAACAATTTTTTTTTATAATTTTGGACGAATACAGGTATTTTAAAAAAATATATTGGCTTTATATCTCCATAACTGTTAAGCATATTAATAAATAATGAGAATTTTGATTAAATAATTATAATTTTTTTTATTTCTAATTACCATAGCTGTTCATTGTGAATATTTTCAACCAAAATATTTGTTAAAAATAAATTATTTTAATATTTTATTCATATTTTTAGAAATAAATTTCTTTAAAATTATTTTATACTCTTTGTAATATGATTTTCAATTACTTGAAATTAATTTGAATAAAAATTATTTAAATATTATTCCATTTGTTAACAAGTTAGATAAAATAATATTTCCACAAAAGTATTCGAATATAAATTTATAAAATATAAATCAAATTCTTAAGTCTTTAACTAACTTTAAAATATATTTTATTTCTTTAGTTTGAATACATTTGTTCTTTATTTTATTTTCCATTTTAAAAATAAAATAATATCTGTTTTAAAACATTCAATTTTTTTTATTCATAGAAAACTTTTGAATATTTTTATTCAACATGAATTTGTTTGAATAGTTTTAAATTTACTTTGAAAAAGAAAAATAAGGAAAATATTTTTTTAAACTTGAAGATTTGAAAAAATTTTATAATTTTTTGTTATTCAAGCCTTTTGAGGCTGAATATTTTTATTTTTTGGAGTTTTTGTTGAATAAAATAATAAAAATATTTATTTTAAATGTTTCTATTTGAATATAAAGTTTTTGAATAAAAATCAGAAAAATTTGTTGAACTTTTTTTATTTAAATAAAATACATATGAATATTAGTAAACTTTAAAATAGTCAAATAAAAAACTTTTGATTATCTTCTTATAAAAATATATTTGTTTTTCTTTTGGTTAAATAAAATAGTTTAATTTTTAATTTATTTTGTTCAATCAGATACAAATTTATAATAAATTCAATTGTTTTAGTATAAATAGAAATCCTTAATATTTTTATTCAAAAGATAATAGATTGATTAACAAATATTTTTTAATTAGAAATAAGAAATAGAAATTAAATAAAAAGTATTTTTATTTTTTATTTCATTTATAAGTTACAGCTATGCTAATTACATATGTATATTGAAAAAAGGGCTTAGAAAAATTCGAACTTCAAGAGGCTATAAAACCGAAATTCGAACCAAATTTGGAAACCATATTTGGGGATTTTGTTAAACAACAGTTACACTTAAATTTTGTGTTTAAATTATTGAGACAATTTTTTCTTGCTTCACTTTGTTTTTCATTTTAAGAATTGATAAGGTAACTTATTGAAATGGATGCTTTGTTAGCTATGTTTCGAATACTTATCACAAAATTTAATACTAATAAATTCTCAATTCTACCACTTTATTTGCATAATATTTACCTCTATGTCAACCATTTAAACAATATTTGTTTGCAGTCATGTATGCAAAGAGGTCTATGTTTTATTTGTTTGGTCATGTTTTCCTTTTGGTGATTCTACAAAAAAAAAAAAAAATAAATAATAACCGGAAAACGGAACATGTTCAAAATGCCGACATACATAAATGTCACAGACCACATGATACATTGTACATAAAACACAGCAACAAGCTTTCATTGACAACAAAAAAACATAAAATTTGCATCGGGTGACATGTTCGATATTGCATACATTCTTCATTTGTTGTTACTGTTTTTTCTTTTTTTTTTTTCTGTTTTGTGGAAAATTAATTGTAGCGTTTGTTGTTGTTTGGTGGCAAATGCTTGTAACTGCGTAGATATATTTCCGTTTTTTTTTTTACTTTTTATTTTTGGGGTAATAATTGTTTAAAATTCATCAATTGTTTTTTTTTTAAATATCGTTCATGACGAAAATATGGTTGTTGGTGATGACTACTTTTGAGTCTCATGCGCCACTTAGTTCATGTATCAGAGAGAAATGGCAATGTGTGGATTGAAGTTAAAAATTTAATTATTTCACATGAAATGTTTTTATGTTGTATGTTTTCAGTGTCTGCTGTCTAAAGTTAACAAAATTTTTTTGCGAAAAAAAAAAAAAAAGGATTTGATTTAAACATTTTTATTGCATCACTTAAGGCGTTTAAATTTAACCTTACAAGGTGGCTGGGCAAGTATTTTTTAAATCCAACAAAAATATTTCTACGCATTTTATAAATAAAGAACACTTGTCTAAGGGTTATTAATCACACGCATATAACCTATTCGATTTTCCTTAAATCTTTAAAAATTATTTTTGTTCATATCTTGAACACTAGAACCAATTTTGAAAAATACAATCTTAGAAAACTCTTATGGATTTTCAAGTCCAAAACTCTGTTTACTTGTATTATTGACAGTGTTGCCAGGACTTGAGGAAAAAAAAGAAGCTAAATTTAACTTTAAAAAAGATCAGAAAAGGCCAAATGTCCTGAAAAATAAAGCCAGAAAAAAGCTAATATATTAGCTTATTAAAAAAAAAGCATTTATTTTTTTGTTCTCATGAGTTTTTGGTATTTCTTAAAGATATTTTAGTGAATTTATAAATATAGCATAAATACTTTTTATGGATAATAAAATTTGTTAAAAAATAATTATATTTTTGTACAATGAAGCGCCGCAGGTGAAAATTTTCGTTAAATATAAATAATTTCCATTTTTTTGTGCGAATTAATATACAAAAATGCCTAAATTGATGATTCTGTATAAATAAAATTATTAAATTTTTAGCCTTTTTATAACTATGTTAAGAATCAAAAAAGGCTAGAAAAAAAGCTAGAAGCTAAAACGAAAATTTTGAGGCTAAAAGCTAAATAAAAAGGATAGATTTAACCTTAAAAAGGCTAAACTGGCAACAGTGGTTATTAAGCACATAATTTATAAACTTATTTTGTAATCGTTGATCTTTATTTCAAAATTACAGAAGAATGTTTTGCAAAATAATAATAATAATAAAATAACAATTATAATAATATTTACAAAAGTCTGTCCATTGCACGAATCTGTCCACAGATTCTATAAAGCAATGATTTAACTAAACTTTTCTGTATCTGTTTTAATACAAAATCACTGATGTGCTAGCTTAAAGGTTAAAGATAACATGACAAAAGTGAAGTCTACTTTTAGGCTGAATATATTAATTTTATTACAACAATAAAAATTCAAGTTATAAATAAAACTTTCTTCTCTGCACCAAGATTTTAAACGACAACAGTATATCTATTATCCATATAAAATATATATATTAATCATAGAAGAAATAACTACGACCAAGCCTGCAAAGACTCTTAAGAAAACTCAATCGCTAGTGCCAATTTTTAATTTAAACAAATACTCTGATAAAAATTCATGAATGGAAATTTAAACCTAAAAGTGTATGGTTTTTTTATGTGTTTTCATACTGCAGTGTTTTTGCTAGTACACACAGACATCATTTATTGCTATTTTTAGCGATTGGGTAACACCTTTTTGTGCTCTTGTTGTCATTGTCATATGAACACTAAATGAACATGAATGCTTACATGAAGTCGTGTGTTAAATTCATATTTTGCTGATATTTGATGCGGAGTTTTCTTTAAAAAATATACATATATAGCGAACAGAAACAACGGCAATACAAACATTGTTCCCTATTAAAAACACAAGTGTTATGAAAACATAAATTTACAGAAACTCGAAATTATACCAGCAGTTTTGCTAACTAACTGTGAACTATTGAAGTACGAGCAATCAAGAAGCATTGATATGATTCTAACTACATTATTCGCGATGAATGTAGATATATCTAAAATGGACACTGAGGTCATCTCTGAAAGATTTTCTATTTTTTCCGGAGAAATTTTTATTTAATTTAGAGCTGGATATTGCACAGAGGAAACTTCTTAGCTATTTTCTGTTCATAACATTTTTGTCCTTAATAATAAATGAACAAAAATTTTCATCAATAATCTTGAGAATATTATCCATAATGTCAGTAAATATGAGCTAAACCGATTTGAAAAAATTGGCAAACTATGTTTGAATTTGAAATATTTTATTATTTGATTACATACTATAAGTTTAAATTTTAGGTATTAAAAATATATGACACTTAGGGAAATAAGAGTAAGAACATTAAAGACCTTGGCTTAAGTAATAAGTCTATAATAATATAATTGGTTTAAAACATGATAATATAACACTATCTGGGGTTAAAAGATAATTTTCCAGGAAGACAGCCGGACGGACGGACTCAATATGGCACAATATAATTTATTATTGAGTGTTATCTTTTCCTGCTCCATATAAATGTTCATTATAATGAATTAATTGGATTATGAGATATTTATAAAAAAGTTGTTATAAGTATTCAAATAATTAAAAAATAAAAAAATAAAATATCAGTAAACAGTGTAAACACGCGTATACACCAAATTTTTTTATTTGTAATTCAGAAATCTATTGAGTTATTATAACGAAAATTTTCAGAGAAATTACAGTCATAATAGTGAATCACATATTATATACATTATGTTATTTGATTAGATTTTGGTAGTATAATAGCGTCCGTCCGTATGTCCAGCGCAGATACAATTGTTATTTATCCCTTGGCTATATCTATAGATTTTAAAAATCCAATACACAAGATATTAAACTTTCATTACGTATTAATTTAAGCACAGAGGTAAACGGAGAAACAAATTAAAACAACCAAAATATTTGAATGTAATCTGTACAAGAATCTTAAACACAGTTCTCTTGTTTTTGAAATTTAGAACTAAAAATAAAATCTAATAAACGTTTTCTATCTAAAATGGTACAAATTACATTCGAAACATTTTTAAATGTGAAAATAACACTGTTTGTTAAAAGATATTTTATTTCATATATAAATTTAGCGAATATTTTAGGAATTTTGTTTAAATTTTCACAGTTCAGTAAATTAATAAAATTTAGAAAAATTTTAAAAATGTTTATGATTACCTTGTAATCTAGCATTTTCTTTAAAGTATTGGCATAGACTGCCTTTTGCAAAACTATCCTTTGCAATTTTATTAAGAACATATAGGCTAAAGTAAAAATATTTATTTATTATAAGTCAAATTCGGGAGGGTCTGTGCATATTCCAGTTGAGTGTTGCGGCTAGGTTTTAATTCTAAAATCATCTATGTGAAGAAACCTTTTAGGGAGTGTAAAAATAGTACATGTTTTTAAATAAAATAAAGAGTGTAGGCAGATTTTGGGTCATATATTGAAAAAAAAAAACTGGGCCAAATTTCAAAATGGAGAATGTTGAAATTTTAAATGCTAATAACTTAAAAATAACAGATAAATATCACATTCATAGGTCTTATCGAGAACTTTAAGAAGAAATATTTGAAATCGAATAATTAAAAATTTGAGCCCTAATAGCTCTGCTCCTGAAGGATATGTGAAGCCACCCTTACAAACATAAAGTTCTACACTCCCCTGTTACGTCTGTGTAAAATTTTAAATCAAACCAAAAAGAAGTTACTATTTATTTCCCAAACAAATTTCGAATCTGCATTGGGCACTGTCATCACTTTAGAAATGTCTTTCAGATGACAGTTTACAAGTAGTGTAGAATGGCCTCTATTACATATAAAATGTCAGTGCTTTAGACGGCCGAAATGATTGCGAATTGGTTGTGTTAATTTGCACAATTTTGGATTTTTTATTTTTTTTATTTCGTAGTGAAAGACTATGACAATTGCCTATTTAACTAACTTTAAGTAGTCTATATATATGTATAGGCAGATTAATGTCTATATCCGGCTACTAAACTAACTTTTTATTATAAGTATGTAGGAAGTCTTTTAAATTTGTAAAAATAGAAAATCACATAATCTTGGAAACTCAGCAAAACTGTAGGGACACATATGTATGGAATCAACAAACACACACATACCCCTTCGAGTACAGACATTTACTGGATACTGATAGTCAACATCATGTGAATGGTCCTTTATTGTATGTTGCTAATTCCCCTCTAATTTCATCTCCTCTTCCTTTTCTTTATTTTCTTGACCTTCTTCATGTTCAACAATCAAGTGCAGCATATGTTTCTTCTTGTTTGTCGTGAAGCTGTTTTTATTGTCAACACCGTAGTTGTTTGATGCATGTTCTATATTCATTCAAATATATATGTAGACGCGAACATTTAGCAAGACTTCATGTATTCATGTATTCGATGCCATCCATCAATTCCATCATCAGCAACGTCAACGTATATATATTAGGCTGCACCAAAATTTACCAACTTTCGAATTTTGACCGTAACTCCTCCTATAAATGTTCTTTGGGTTGAAAAATATACTGTATGAAATATTAGTGAAATTGGATTCCGTTAAATTTAAATTTTTTAATATCTAGGTGCAAAACAAATTATTTAATAGCAACATTTTTCTAAAAACTGCAAAAGACCAACTTTTCCCTATATAAACGCACGCTACAAACTTCAGGTCCGATGCGGCACGGGTTAACGATATCCAATTTCACAAATATTTCACACAGTATGTTTTTGCAACCCATAGAAAAATTCTAGGATGAGTTACAGTCAAAATTCGAAAAAAAATATTTGGTGCAGCCTAATATCTTGTATGCATGTATGTGTTCTATAAATGATTATACTTATTTCAAATGAAAAACAAGCACCAACAAAAAATATACATAGTTCGAAAACCATTGTCTCATCGTTGATTCTGATCATAAACACTCAATTTTGAAATGTATGGACAGACAGACCTGATAAAGTATATTTCGTTGAAATTTTTCTTTTGTAAATACTATTATAATAACGTAGAATTAAAAACCAATGACGACTACAAAAATAAACGTTTGAATTATAATTGGGACACATTTTTACGTTACATTTTTGTAGAGATATTTAATACTTAAAATTTAAATAACCACTAACACATTGTTAAATGTTATAATTCCTTTTAATTACAATATTATAGTCAAAATATCGATGAACAGATTATTTCAACACTTAAAATTTAAATAATTTTTGGGTTGTAAAGTCATGTGTTTGTTTTTGAATTTTTTTTATATAAAATTCACATTTGGCTGGGTAATGCCATAAAAGAACGCACAATAAAAAAATGTATAGAAAAAATGGTGCAAATTTGGGATATTTCAATGCTTTAAAAATATTTTAAATAAAACAATAAGTGGTTCATTTAAATTGTATATAGATTTCAACAGTCTGAAGCTTTAAAATGAAACAGGTTTAAGGGGTATTAATTTAGGCTAGATTTTTATAGCTGAGCTTAAATGAATAAACGAGTTATTTAACAATTCTAAAGCATACTTTAAGGCTTTAAAAAATATAAACTAATATTCGATCAAAATATTTTGTCCATACACTCTGCATACAGTCTGTAATCATATTGAAATTACATATAACCTCATAAATTTAACTATAGCAAATATTTGCTATATAAATGGAGAAAAAAAATACTAAAATACACATATTAACTGGTTCACCAATTCAGCCACTATAAAATTGCAGCAATTGATTGAATAAGCATTTCATGGCAATAATTTCTCTGTGTTATGTGCCAAATAAAAATATACACAAATTTTGTATTCAATTACATTGCAGTGTCTCAAAACATGTGGAAAAAATATAAATGTTTTACATATTATATATGTATGTAAATGAGCAAATTTACACATATTTTTACAATTTACTTGCATATGCTTGTGTGTGTATTTTTTAAGAGCAGGATTAGCGTTGGAGTTTGAAAAAATGTCATGATGTATGTAATTAAACTATATTTGCTAGCAATAATTGACACAAAATGCAGTCATTTTTTATAAGTGTAATTTATTACAAACTGCAGAAAAATATAAAAGAGGTTTTAGTGAAGGTAATTTCAATAAATATTTTTGAATAAATATTAAATATCCAAGGTAATGATAGTTTTATAAATATTTATATTTAAACATAAATAAATAGGGGTGTAAATTTAAATTGAACTGAATCTTAAAATCCCCAACAAATTAAAAGGTTTCAGAAGAAAACTCAAAACAAAATAAATCATTTAAATATGTATATCATTTAATTAAAATTTATTTTGTATAAGTTTTCAAAATTTGTAATTATAATTGAGAAATACGAAGGACATCCATAATTATTTGATAACTTGGATACAATCCCTTTTAAATTACTATAATTTTGGATAGATAAACCCTTCGAAATTAGGCTACAGAACAGTGTTACCATTTGGCGACTTTAGTCGCCAATTGCCTCTTTTTCAACCACCTGGCCACTTTTTTGGCTCCTTTTTTAAATGGCGACTTTTTGAGACTATGTGCTAAATGACGAGAAATTAAGTTGTTTGAAATATATCGATGCATTATATATTAATTTAAACAAATAAATTAATTTTTTTGAGATTGTTTCACAGTAAAGTGATATAAAAAGCTGCGGAGTATTTATAAAGCAACTGAAACTGTTAGTAATTAAAATCATATACCGAATCTTTTTGGACTGGATTGAGAAAGTAAAAAACAGATACGATGAATTCTTATATCCTAATTTATATTTTTACATTCCTCGTAGCAATCCCTAGTGGTACATGTTTTTTTACTAAATTATCATAAATAAAAAATAGTTTGTCCAACAGACATAATACAATACTTGTGGATCAATACGTTCAGTTCTAAATCGGTTTGACGGGGATTTGAAAGACCGGAATACGAGTGAAGACCTCGTACAAAAATATAGAGAAGTGTGATTAATAAAAAGATGATTTTATGTCAACTATTTTTGTGAATAAAGCTTTATTTTTGCAAAAATAAAAATTGTTGTAAAATAATTAAAAATAAATTATTTTGTTAGTAACAGAATTGGATATAGAGATATGGAATAGAGAAAAACTACTATTCTTTTATTTTTTTATTATTATTATTATTATTTTTTTGTTGCTATCAAATAAACAAATTTTAATGCGTTTTTGAGGTTTTAAAGGCCCCTTTTTTTTAAATCCCCTTTTTTGTCGACATTTTATTTTGAAATCCCCTTTTTTGGACACTTTTTAAAAATTCTCAACGGTAAAGCTGCTACAGAAATGTTTCTAGCTTGTTTAATTTTTGAGTGTATTTAGGCTAAAGGCACATTTAAATAGATATTATTTTCCCATATAAATCTTGAGTGGAATATAATTTATATAATTTTAGCTAGAAAAATTTGCGTAGATTTTATTTTCAGTCATAATTTTTAAACACAATAGAACAAAATTCTTGAAAAAATTACACTCAAATATTTTGGCTTAAATAAAGTTGCTCCCTTTATTTCAGCACTTAAATCAATCAAATCAAAAACGAAATATTGATAACTTATGTTTTGGATTTTTCAAATTTAATTTACAGTTCTCTGCGAATGTAGCCAGGAGATAACTAAAACTTGTCTCTTCACTAGACGTGCGGACAGATGTAATTATATCATAAAAATGGTTTAAAATAACATGACAAACATAACCGTAATGGCTCTGTAAATTTTCATCTGTAAATTTTGATTTTTGAGTTACTAAAGGTATGTTCAGACTAGTCAAATATTTGACCAAAATGACGTAATCACTACATAAAATATTTTCTAACTTCTCCATTTTAATGGGAAAATATTTTTTATTTACCATCAATCATAGCTGACATTTTACCGAATCTTGTTTGACGCTGTTTTCTCCTACAAAACATTTGCAAGATCAACAAACAACGGAAAAAATTTTTTGTAGAATTAGTGGTCACGCAAATTTTGGTCAAATATTTAAATGTGAACATGACTTGGTATGTTTAGTATTATTAAAAAAAAAGTATTTATGTTAAAGAGTAATATTTAACACAACGTTTTTATTAATTTATCTAATTAATTAATTAATTAATATTCTCAATATTATTGGTGCAAAATTATGTTCACTTATTATTAAAGATCAATAAATTACAGAATTATGAACATAATATGATTTGAAGAAATTTTTTCTTTTACAAATATACTTCATTTCAATACTTTAAAAAAGGCTACAAAAGAATCTAGAATATAAAATAAAAATTTTGATTTAGATTTAGCTGGTTATAAACATTAAAAAGGCTAAACTGGTCCTTATGACATTATTTCGGCTATTAATGTATTAAATGACACCATTTACAGTTATTTTTACACTTGAAAAAAATCCATATATGCGCAAAACAAAAGACCATACGTAGTAAAACTGCGTACTCAGTTTTTCTCTAGGACATCAAATTTCCTTTAAAAAGGACTACAAAGTTTCGAACCCAATATGTGTGTCAAATAAAAGCTAAGAATCCCCACAATATAATAATATTTTTTATTTAAATGTTGTTGAAAATGTATCTTTTCTATTTATTTTCAAGTATATATCAGTCTGCAAAAATCATTCTCACACACAGAAAAAAGTCACCAATTAACAAATATATATGAAAATAATTCATTCAATTATAAACTTGTTTAAATTTGCACCTCTCACCAAAATGATTATATCAATTACTAAAAACTATAAAAAAATACAAAACAGAAAAAAATTCCCAATTAATAAATTAATTAAATCAATAAAGTAGATGATTGAATGAATTAAAAATGTGTATAGGAAAAAAAATCATACCAAAATTTATTTTTTATTTTATTTTTTCTTGAACATATTTATTAAATTTTGATGCAAAATTAAACAACTGAGTTAATTGTAAAAAAGGCGGTAATAATTTTTTCTGTGCATATGAATAAATCGTTATACGAATAAAACTGGAAACCATCCATGATAAAATTGTGTAAATAGTTTTGCTCCAGGATTTAAAATTTCCTCTCGAAAGGATTTAAAATTTTCGAAAGATGTGCAATTTTTAAGAATATTATAAAATATTTAAGAAGATTATATCAACCTAATATAGATGTCAAATGAAAGCTACAAATCTCTGCAATAAAATAATATTTTTTATTTAAATGTTTCCGTATTTTAAAGCTGCGTATTTTTCGAAACTTTTGAGAAAAATTTTTACGTCCTGGAGAAAAACTGAATGTGCATTTTTATTATGTTTGAGCTCATATCAAAATGGAGCTCAAACATATATATCGATTTTTTCATGTGTGAAAATTATTTTGGTGAATTGTAAACAGTGTAATAATTCTAATGGTCTATTCTTGGCATTTAAGCTTAATATCGCAGTAGCATTAGTTTACTAAAAATTTTCATATAGTAAAATTTTAAGAATTGTATTAATTATTTAATAATTCACTTAAGGATATATAATAATTGGTGATTTTAACCTAAAACTAAATACTGTGCCCTAAAGTTTAGATTCTGCACTTGACTGTACATTAAATACTTAATTTAGTTTTATGTTTAAAACAATTTATTTATTTGATTTTGAGTTGCTTCTAATTAAAACAAATGACCAAAAACATTAATTTATAGTTATTTATTTATGTTTGCTATCAAAAACATTACAAATTTAATAATTTTAATATCCGTTTCATTTGCAAAACATAAAATCAATAAAATATTTAAAGTTATTTAGTTGAAAAAACATATAAAAAAAAAAAAAAAAAATAAATAAATCTTGTTTTGTCAAAATAAAAATAACAATTAAATAAATAAACAAAACCATAGTGTAAATATTACATATAATTATAAATAATTAAATTCAAATAAATTGTACAGTAATTTTTTTTTTTTTTTTAGTAAATTTTATATAAAAAAAAAACATCAAATGTTTATATAAAAAAATTGTCTATAAAAAAACTATGATAAAATAATTAGCAAAAACAATTTTAAGTCTTAAGTCTAAAACCACAATTCTTAAAATATGTAGAAAAATTTTAAGTGGTAGTATGATTAAAAAAAAATTATGTTTGTATATAAATTATACCCAATAAACATCGATTCAAACCTTATAAATTTGTTGGAAAATTTTCTTTAATAAATAGCATAATTATCAAATTAAATTCGAATTTAAAAAAAATATGGGTTATGAAATAAACATGAAAATTTAAAAATTTCCAGTTAAAGCACTCCATAGACACATACTGCATAAACTCATGCAATATGTATGTATTAGTGAAATTGAGAGAGCTTTTCTATTTATGTGACACACACATAGAAAAGCTCTCTCAATTTTTTTAATACATACATATTGCATGAGCTTATGCAGTATGTGTCTATGGGGTGCTTAAAGAATAATGTTAGATTTTATAAAATTTTCAAGTGATTGTAAAGTGTAAAGTTAAGTTTTTTTATATTTTATTTATTTTGTATTTTTTATATTGTTTATAAGAAAATATTCAAATGTTTTCATATTTAAAAAAGCTTTCAGATTTTTTATTTATTTATTTATTTATTTATTTATTTATTTATTTTTTTTTTTCATAATAAAGTTTAAAACTTGGATATGTTTGTTCCAAAAATAAAATATTATACATACATCATAGAAAGAAAATATATGTACGCAATTGTGCTGCAATAAAATGGACAAAATAAGCTACTATGGTCCATGAAATATGATGAATAATATGATTAAAATGATGAATGCAAAATTTCTTTTCAGCTAATATGAAAAAATATATCAATATATAATTTATTCATGCAAAATTTCTGTTTTAAAAATATTTTAGAAAAAAAAAAAAAATATTTCATGTTTAACTCAAGTGTATTTTAAAATTTGTAAAAAACGTTTTGAAAATATTTGAGAAACATTTGTTTGTTAAAGAAACTTCCAGCATAGTTTTAAATTATGAAAGCGTTTGACAAATACAATTGTTATATTAGAACCCTTTTGTTGGAGAAAGGCATAGTTTTGTATTTGAAATAATATTAATTTAAAGCCTTTTCTCACAGCTAATGTTTGAAATTTACAGAATATTTTTATAAAACGAATATTGAATTCGTTTCCTCTAAGTGACGAACGAATTTTCATTTCCGTTTTTATAAAACGAATTTCAATGTTTCTAGACGAATACGTAATGATTCGTTTGAAAATTTGGTTTTTATAACAAGAATTGAAACGAATAAAAAATAAAAATCAAACGAACAAAAAATTTTATTCGTTAAGGAAATTTTGCTAATAAAAATGTAGAAATTAGATGAATTATACATTTTAAACAACAGTTTCCATAACACATTTCCTAATATGAAAAATCCACAGCAAAAATTTTGATAGAATATTACAACTTAATTTGTGCTTTACATCAAAATCGGGCCAAAAATGATAACTTCTTTGGAAGTAATGTTAACGGGAATAAAGGGTACATAAATAAATGTAAGATCGAGATAATTGTGGAAGTCAAGGTCAGGTTCAACCACATTAGTGTATGTGTTTCAAAGAGATTTTTAACACTTTCAGATATTAAATTTTAAATTAAATTTTCGCCCTTTTCAAATCAAATTTAGAAGTGGAATTTATGCTTCTATATATATCATAGATATGCATGATTAATATTATTATTAATGTGATTTTCAGAAGCGAAATAATGTGAAAGCATAGGTCAATTATACCCACATTTTTTGTTATGTACTTTTGTTTATTAAAAAATTTATAAAAATAGTATCTTGATACTAATATCTACGATAAGATTTATGGACTTAAAAATTGAATTTCAGAAGTGACGATTGTACGGGTGTTATGGTCAATTATTAGTCCGTCATTGTTAAATTCGGCATTCTGATTTATGCATATATACAACATTTTGCGAGTAATAAAGGAGCGTAATAACCGTTTTAATGTTCTTCATCCATTTATTAAAATCGTGTAAAATTACTGTAGCATATCTTCAAATTTGTAAGATTTCTTTTGTTCACGAGGACACTTAGGCATCTAAATAAATGAACATCGTAAATTGCTTTATATTATCTTGTTCTGTACATTGCAGATGTTATGGTGATGTGAAATAATAATCCCACTAAATATTGGCCAATAATTTACCATAATTCCAAATAAAATCTCAAATAATTTTTGTACAAAAGTCAAATACATTTAAAAACAAAAAATTTTAATTTTCAAACGACAAAACGTAAACGTGAAACATGAATGAATTCGTGCAACTTATAAAAACAAAATCGTTCGTGCACAAATTCGTTCGTTTTATAAAAACATTCTGTTAAACTTGCTTTCAAATGAATAAATATGAAATTTCAAAGGTTTTTGCTTATTGGGATAAATTTACTTTTTTATGTTTTTATGTATATGTTTTTAAAATCTTTAATCCTTTTATCTAGTGTTTTATATGTATTTGAGAGATTTTTTTTTGTTCATTATGAAGTAATGAAAATTTAATGGTAAACAAAAACTACAAAACAAATAATAACTGCAATAAAAAAGTATGTGTATCAACAACAACTGCAATTACATTATTTATGATATTAAACTAAATAAACATTTATGAAAAGGATTAAATTTTTTTTAAAATTCAATTAAACTTATTTAGTGAAACAAAAAAAGATCAGTATTTGTTTTGTGTGTAAAAAGTTCCCGCACAGAGTATAAGGAGGATTCACAAATTTCCTATTTATGATATATTTTAGAATTTTCTTTTTAAGGAAAAGAGTTCATTTTCTAATTAAGGAGTGCGATCAAAAAAATCTTAACACACGTTCTGCCTCGTAACTTTATTCCAAAGCAATATTTAAAATTTGTTTTTATCCAGTTATCAATAAAAAAATATGTCAGTTATTATTTTTAATAACAACCATGTAGATTTGTTGTGAGTTTGATCAAAATCAAAAATTATAAAGAAATTTCAAAAAAATTCAAATTAATCCAATAATTGGTCAAAGAATTAAATGTGCTCTGTCAAAAGTTATTAAATAGTATCAGGAAAATTCGAACATAGATATGAAACCTGGTTCGGGAAGAAAAAAGGTCCACATGATATTGGGGAGGCCAAGAAAATTGAAAGCATATTGAAAAGATATCCAAACACATCTGGTAGAAAAGCATCCCGATTAGCTCAGTGCTCTGACTATTTGGTGCAAAAAGTTAAAGCTAATGTGAAGTTAAGAACATATAAAGTCCAAAAAGTTCCAGAAAAATTTAGAAGCCAAGAATAGGACACGAAAATTAAAATCAAATTTTTACAAAAATACTCATGTTGTATAAAGAACGAAGAAACGTATGTACTGGCAGATTTTTCTCAACTACCGAGTTAAAATTTTTATGTTGCTGATGCTCCAGAAAATGTTGACGATAAGTTTAGGACCGAATAGCTGGTGTGGCAAGATTTATGCAGTTGCGGCAAAAGAAGCAAGTCATTTGTTACAGTGGGTTCTATAAAAAAAAATCTTTTTCCTTTCATAAGAGAGCACAATGCGTTGATATAGTTTTGGCCCGATTTGGCATCATGTCACTACGTAAGAAAGCTCTGGAGTGGTATCAAGGCAATAACATAGTTTTTGTACCAAGAGAGGTCAATCCTCTAAATTGTCCGGAGCTAAGACCAGTGAAGAGATATTGGACTTTTGTGAAAATAGAATCGAAGAGGACAAAAGAGTTATCTCAAAATATCAAAGATTTTAAAAGGAATTGGGCAGACTTTTCCAAAAACGTGACTGAAACTACTATCAAATCTCTAATGGAAGGGTTATCGAAAAAGGTCTACGAGTTCATAAGTAGTGCGGGTAGAAGTATAAAAGTTATGTTTTTCTGTGATCTGTGAAAAAACAATCAAAACTCTAAGATCAACCGTTTCCAAATTATTAAATTTTATATATGTATGTTAAGATTTTTTTGATCGCACTCCTTATACAAATATTTATTTATTTTTTTTTAGAGTTTTAAAATTTGCTTTTTAAAGTAAATCTCTTTGGTATAGAAAATTTTCCATAAATTTTCTTGTAGAAAATTTTCCATAAATTTTATTGTAGAAGATTTTAGATAAATTTTCTTGTTCTAAAAGGTATTCGATATATTTTTTTGTTATAGAAAACATTCGATTAATTTTCTTATTATAAAAAACTTTCGATTAATTTTCTTTTATAAAAAATTTTCGATAAGTTTTCTTGTTCAAGAAAGATTTCGATAAATTTTCTTGTTATAAGAATTTCAGATAGATTTTCTATTTACGGAAAATTTTCGATAAATTTTCTTGTTATAGAAAACATATTATAAAAAACTTTCGATTAATTTTCTTTTATAAAAAATTTATGATAAATTTTCTTTTTATAGAAAATTTTCGATAAATTTCCTTTTTATAGGAAATTTCGGATAAATTTTCTTTTATAGGAAATTTCCGATAAATTTTCTTTTATAGGAAATTTCTGATAAATTTTGTTTTAATAGAAAATTTGCGATAAAGTTTTTTAATATAAAATTTATGTTACATTCCCTTTTATAGAAAATTTTCAATCAATATTTTTTTTATAGAAAATTTACGATATATTTTCTTTTTATAAAAATATTTACAATATATTGACTTCTTATAGATATTTTTATAAGTTCTTCTTATTGTAGAAAATTTTCGATAAATTCTTATTGTAGAAAATTTTCGATAAATAAAAAAAAGAAATTCAATCTATTCTTTTATATAAAAATTTTCGTTAAATACCCTGCAAAAACATTGGTTGCCATGTAATGAGTTAAGAAGCTAATATAATGGCTCTTCACTACTTACATATTAGATGAATAACTCATTATTTTAACACGGTGATGTCATTAGAGGCAACTACTTACTTTATATTATTACAAGTAGGCATTTCGGAAAGTCAAATTCTTCATTTCATGTAAAGATGAGTAGACCCAGCAAAAACTTGGTAATTGCATGTAGTTACGAATGTGGTTACTTTTCAATGATAACAACATACTCTCTGCATTACATGAAAGTAGATTAGGAACTATTTACTTTTAACCTGATATATAATCAAATACTTGAGATCTGATTTTTGGAAATGTTATTTTTTATCAATCGTATAAACACCAGAGTCTAGTCGAACACATGACGAAAGGCAGGCTTATTGTCAACAAAATCATTGGGGTACTTACTCCATGCATACATGATAATTCATTCATGAAAAATTATAATTTTATTTTGAATATTTTAAGTTGTTTATGTTTTAAATAAATAAATTGAAAAAAATATCTGTTTTTTGTTGTTCCATATTTCAGTACTTATTTGTAACCAATAATGTAACTAGTTACTATTCATTTTGCTAATAATGACTTCTGAAATACTTTGAAGTTAATGAGTTATTGAATAGATTCAAAGTAATTAGTTCTTACAATGACATTTAAGTAAAGACTTTCTGATATGCTTACCTGTAATAATATAGAGTAAGTAGTTGCCTCTAATGACATCGCCGTTTTAAAATAATGAGTTATTCATCTAATGTGTAAGTTGTGAATATCCATTATATCAGCTTCTTAACACTAGAGAATTGTGCTTGTACGACTACGTGCGATATTCTTCGTTAATTTACTATGTTAAAATTTGATCTTAATTTAAAACTAAACTGTCGAAATGAAATTTTCGTTCGACATAGAAAAACAAGTAATTAATATATTTTCATGTTTTACCAGTGATGCCAGATAAAATTTAAGAAAAATCCCTCTGTTTAAAAAATTTCCTTTTTTCCCTTTTTTTTAGAAAAAATTTTCACTCAATTTTTCCTTCCTCCTTAAAATCGCTATTTTTAATAAAAACTGAACAAATTTTAGTAAAAAACGCATTGAAATTTACATAAATGTAGTTTTTATTTATAATTCAATAAAAGATATACAAAAATATTTTAAACAAAGAACGAGAACACTGAAAATATCTATTAGGCAAATTAAGATTTCTTTTTTTAAATGACTGGTTATGATAATACTGAATTTTTTGCTTTTTTATTTAAAAAGTTTGTCGTTTTTTGAGGTAAATTTATACGTTTTAAAATTCCATTTATTTTGACAAAAATTAAAATTCCCTCCCTCTTTCCCTTCGACTAAAATTTGCCTTAAAAATTCCTTAAAAAAGGGAAAATTCCCTCCATCTGACATCACTGTGTTTTACCCACTTTTAAATAATGTAATATAATTTAATTGAAAATAATTCGAAAAATCTGATCTTAAGTAATTGATTAAATATCAAGTTAAAAGTAAGCAGACAGTATGTTGTTATTATCATTGAAAAGTAACTACATCCGTAACTACATGCCATTACCAAGTTTTTGCTGGGTAGATTTTCTTTTTACAGAAAGTTTTTTATAAATTGTTTTTGATTGAAAATTTTTTATAAAGTTTTTTTTTTTTTTTTTTCGAAAAATATCTATAATTTTTCTTTTTAGCGAAAATTTTTGATAAATATTATTTTTTCAGAAAATTCTCACAATTTTTTGTATAATTGTCGAAAAATTTTTTGTGAAACATTTTTATCAATTCTTTTATAAAGATTTATATCTATTAGAGAAATATTGTTTATTTATTAAATATTTATCTTTATTTAATATTAAATACTAAATAAATATTTCTAATTTCTGTTTTTGTAACATTTATTTATAATTATTTCTTCTCGTAATAATTGTGGTTTATTGATTTGTAAAATAGTTTTTCTAATAAGTGTAAAATAAATATCACAAAATATAAAACAATAAAAAAGTAATAAAACTAAACTAAATATTTAGTAAATTTCTAATAACCAATAAAAAATAAAATATTTGTTTCCTAAAACGAACCAAATGAAATAAGTTTTGTAAAATAAATATAAATATGAAAAAAAAAAAAAATAATAAAATAAATATATATCGACTTAAAAACCAACAAATCAAGACATCTTTACTAAGAGAGTTAAAGTGTAATTTTAAGTAAAACAATTTTAGTAAACCAAAAAAAACTTTATCAATAAATGAAGAACAAAAACATATTTTTATTTAAATTTTAATTAAGGAAATCTACAAAATAAACTGAAATATTTATTTATTAAACAAAATTTAGTTCAAATTAAAATTTAAACAAACTTTATGTTACTTGAACTAAACAAAAAAATATTAGAAAAATTGTTGTTATTAAAAGGTTTAATTTAGCTTTGCTCGTGACACACAAATGTAATCATTTGAAATTGCATCGAAAAAAAAAATGACGATTGCAATCAATTTTATGTAAAGGGCTAAAATAAACCTTTTGTTTATGTTTGTTATTTTTTTAAGGATTAAACTTAATTTAAGTGTGTTGAAAATGTCTAGTTTTATTTATATTTTTAGTCAATACTCTAATTGAATATTTTGTTAACAAACACATATATTAATTGTAATAAAAATATATTTTTTAAATAAAAAACAAAAAATCTAAATAAAGTATCATAAAAATTGTCATAAATAGTTTTATTTAACAACGACATCAAAAATCAAAAGTAATACATAATTTTTATATTATTTTTAGTACACACTCTAATAATTTACATGGTTTACATCAGATGCTGTTAATCTCTCGTTAAGTCTACAGAGTAAACCATAATAAAAGAAACAATTCCAATAAATATTTGTGTTATGTCAAAATTCATTAGAGATATATCACACTTTATATCTGTCCTTTCAAATCATAAATCATAGACCATACACAACAATTCTCATACCCCTTAATTGTCCCTTACATGGTTTATAAAAAAATTCTATTGATTACGTATGTGTAAAATTGATATAAATGTGTTTGTATGTATGTGCGCTAAATCAATATGGCGTAATGTTTAGTAATAAAAATACTTGTTGTATTTTATGTTTCATACAAATAGTAATACAAATGTTTTTATTACAATTTCTCTTTTTTTTTTTTTTTTTGGCCACTAGACAAGTACATTTATCACTAGATATACCAAAAAAAGAACCTCAATGTAAAATCACATAAAATCGCTACAAAACAACAAACATATAGCAACAAAAAAAAAAATGATTGTGAACAAAAAAATTAAAATGTCAAACAGACATAATAATGGAATTACAAAACAAAATGTGGACAAATGACATACAAACGGGAAAAAAGTAATAGAATTTTACCAATGGCAGCATTGTAACCACAGGACAAATACCAATGTTAAATGAAATGGCGCCACTTACTACCACTCATAAATGGGTAACAGGATATTGTCAAAACTCGTGTAACAAAAAAATTAAAGCCACTAAAAAACTGGAAATTGAAATACACTGTAAGTTAAAACAATGGGGGTTAAAAGGTTTGACAATTATTGGAATGAAAATCTTAAACTTTTTTATATATATATATATATATATATATATATATATATATATATATATATATATATATATATATATATATATATATATATATATATATATATATATATATATATATATTTGGGTTGATTATTATTTATGTTACCCAATTATACGAATTAAAAAGATCAAGTTCTTTAAATTTAATTGTTTAAATTAATTTATTTTATTAATTTAAATTTAAGATTAATTTGTAGTTTAAAAAATATATTAAGAAATTTACGTTGTTGAGTGCATCGCTGCCGACAGGAAAAGAGATCGAGAAAATTCCGTATTTTATGCAAGTGCATGTCAACATGTGGTTTCTTTGTTTTTGCATACTGGTTACTACCGGTACTCGGTAATTTGCATTTCATTAAAGTTTATTTTGAATATTTAATATCAATTCGTTCGATTAAAGCTAAAGGTTCAAAACTATTTGATATTAATACCCTTAATTAAAGCTAAACTTGTGTAGGTTTTTAAAAAATCTATATATTCTAGGGCACCATAAAAACAAGGTTTCCCCTTCCGAATATTCGAACTGAATATATATTTGCTGGCTCTTTTTGCTGTTAATATATGGTAATTTTATCAATTGTGTTTGTGTATGTTTTGTATAACTCTCTCAGAGCCCAAACACAACCAAACGGAGAATTGCAAACTAAATGAAGACGAAATCCAGCAGCGGATTTCATATATATTTTGTTTTTGTTTTTGTTTCTTTACTTTGAGTCTACATTAGACACATTTTTATCAAGGCAAACGTCAAAATCGGTGCGAATCTATACAAGGTAGCCTCAGATAAACAGCTGATTATTATTTTTGGTTGTTACAGCTGTCAAACTGCATACATAAAAAACATTAATGAATTCGCCATATTGTTGTTTTTGCACAATTGTTGCCATCTTCCATAAATTCGAGTTCATTTTGACGTTTGTCTTGATAAAAATTTGTCTAATGTAGACTCAAAGTTATATTTTTTGTGTTTGGCAAAAACAAAACTACACATATAAAAAAATATTTATATTTCTCTCTTAAATTCCATACATAAAAAATAAAAGGCAAATCTATCTATCTCTTTCTTTATTATATAAATTTAATGTAAACTTATGTGATTCATTTTGCAACAACGGCAACACTTACAGAGAGGAAGAGTGAGAAAATGAGAGCTTTTGAGAATCCGTTGTGAAATTAAAATAGATTTTAATTTCCAGCGGATTCCGCTGTGTTGTTTTAGTTGTCAAATCTTCATATAAAAAAAAAAATAATCCGCTAGGTTGTGTTTGGGCTCTCACTTTGAAATTAGACACCAAAAAAAAATAACCTCATTTTTATAGTAATTTAATTTCTAAAGTTTCTTCGTGAATTTAAAATATGTAAACGGAAATAAAATTAAATAATTTAGAATTTGAATTGTAATAAACAGCTACTATAAACATGATATGATAATGACTATATTTTTGTATTTAATTAAAATATATTTGTTATATATGACTTTAACTTAAAATATAACAACTATGTAAAATTTATATTTATATTATTATATATTACAAAAGATCGAAATCTTGATTTGAGTAAATAATAAAAATCAAAAATAAACATTATTTGTTCATCCATCAAGAACTCATACTTACACTTAATATTAAATATTTTTCATGAGTGTATCTCAAGCAACAAGCGTAGTATTTCCTAAAATTTCATTTCTTATTAGTAACCTAAAACGCAACTAATTCCTCTTGTTTTAACTTATAATGACTTCAGTAATACTTTAAAATCAATGAGTTATTGTACAACTTAAAAGTAATTTGTTCTTGTAATAACACCTTAAATTCCTATATGAGAAGCTGCAGAACAAAACGTACTTTTTTTATTTTTCGAATTTGCTGGAAAATTGCAAATTAATTTATTTATAGCCCCACTAAAGCAACATGAACCTGGAAATAGTAAGTATCCTTCTACTTGCCATAAAATACATACATTTATTCTGAAATGAGAAAACGCATTTCTGGCTAACATACTGTTTTTAATTTTATAAAAATAGAAGGAGGTGGCGAAGAAAATTGAAACTCGGCACATATATTACTTTAGACCCAAAGTTCAAGAACATGCCTACATCCCATATATCCAGAAATGTCAAAAACGCATTTTCCTCTAAAATACTGGTCAAAACAGTATCAAAATTTGTGATAGCCATTGGAAATAGGTTTTTATCCCTATCATTTTTATACCCACCAACAAAAAGGGGGGGAGTATATCGATTTTGTCATTCCGTGTGTAGCATGTCGAAAAAATCATTTAAGACCCCATAAAGTATATATTTTCTGGGTCCTGGTTAGATTCTGAGTCGTCTGTACGTGTGACCAAATATCTATAAGGTTTGTTTGGTGTTAAAAATGAGCACAATCGGTTAATAAACAAAAAGGTTATGACAAAACACTAGAAACACAGGGTGTCCTTTGTAGCTTCATTTCATACTTTTATGCTGATATCTCTTAAAGAAAAGCATGTACGATAACGAAATTTTGTTTGAGTCCAAGAGTCGATATAAACTTGGAAAACAAAAATATAACGTAAAATTTGAAAAACTTGATAGTGGGTATATAGATTAGGCGGAGCCAAATATAACATTCGCGCTTGTTTAATATCATTATAATTTCTATACCCATATGTTATCTATCTTATTTTGCCTAATTTCGCCCGATTTTCGGTCCAAATTACAGAATCAAGCAAAAAAAATTATATATTTTTTTTTATACTCCATCGAACTTATGTAATTTTTGTATGAAAATTTAAAAATCTCTTTTTTATTAGTGCCATCTGGAGGATTTTTAAAGTAATATATGGGTCCAAAGAATATATTTTTCAGTTCCTTAGTTGATTTTTGAACTTCGGAATAATTTAACAAAATAAATTACGTTAACATTGAGAACTCTTTGAAATTGAAATAAAAATAGGAAATTAGACACTTTTTCAATTTAACTTTTTTTAAATTTGTGACAAAAAATAGGATCTACTTATTTTTTAATCTGTTAAATAACTGTAAAAACTTACATAAATCGTAAAATAAAAAAAAAAAAATATATATATATATAGTCCATTCCATGAAAGATTTATAAAAAATGCCAATTTTTTTAAGGAGGGTCATCCGATTTATTTGATGCTCATATAATCTATGGAGACATTTAAATATCTCCATTTAAATTTTTTGGAATTTTAAAAAATTCGTGAATTTATTCACGATTTTGATTTTTCGAAAAGTCAAAAAATCGGAAAAGTTTGTAACTTTAAACATCAATAACTCTTATAGTTGTTAACGGATTTTAATGATTTAAACTGCATGTAGAAAATGAATATGTCATCATTTAATGTAGTAATTTAGAAATAATATTACGATTTAAAAATGCATTTAATATGCAAATGCAATTTTAGGATGTATTTTTGAAAAATTTCTACCCTTTCGATTTTATTTATTTTTTAATATGTTAAAAAGCAATATATTTACTATAAAATGAAAATATAACTGTTCTGGGACAATAAAATCTACTATTTTTCATATTTTTTTTTAATGTTCATCAATTTCGCATACAAAAATTTAAATTTTTCAAAATATTTTGATTTTTATGATTATGTAGCATATCGTCCCTGCGCTGACTAAATTACCTATGTAATTTTTAATAAATTTTCAGGAAAGCTGAAAAACTGTTTAGTTTTGCAGTTTCTTCGTTACTTCACTAAATTTTTACAAATTTTCTTCGTTTATGAATAGGCTTAGTAACACAAATTTTATGTCTTATGAAAAAGAATGAAATTTTTGGAGCTTTTTGGGAAAAATCAACGAAAACTTTACATAAGTAATTTTGTGGAGCAATTTTTTGTTAAGATATGATTGTGCTTTTCTTTTTGCAGGTTCTTAAGTTCATTTAAATATAAGTTTGAACTATGGAAGGCGGTATTATTAGTAATATCTTGGTCAAATTTCAACTTCCTAAGATAATTGGAACATGCTATTAAACGGTAATTTGTTGTTGACCCCAGAAAAATCTTTAAAAAAATTAAAAAAGAAAATTCACCAATATTAATATTATATGTATCAAACGATAGCTAAAGAAAAATTAATGAACCCGTATTTTATGATTTTCAGAAAAAAGATTTTAAATAAGATAAAATAAACGATTTACTAAAAATTCCTGAACTCAATAAAGTGCCTCGATTTGTGCGAAAACAAAAAATGTTGCAAGTGTACCCTCCTAAAATTAAAGATTTATATGTCTTAAACTAATTACCAAAATATTAGGAATCAATTATTTCACTTTCGTGAGCTGGACCAATTTTAAAGTACCTCCAAAAATATTATTTTCGATCAACGCTACGGTCTCCCGAGCTTTTTCCTATTCTGATTATTAAAAAAAATAATAAACTTTATAATAATCTAAAACTGAAAGACAGACAGACGGACAGACATCATCAAAGCTTAAGTTGACGTAAGTCTGTGTCAGTTAATTTTGGTGTAACTAGTCTTGGGATGTACACTTTCAGGCGACATATCATAAGTATACAATATTAAATATTTTATGTTTAAATTTTAATAATACCATTTTCTCTAAGAATATTAATAATATTAACTTGTATGAAAAATTATGTACATAGGTAATTTTGTTGGAGCATTTTATATATGGTTTTACATAGGTAATTTGGAAATCCTAAACTAGTAGAGATATCGACAAATGCTTTGGTGGTCATATGTACAATTAGTAGGGGATCTAAATGCAGCAATAAAAAAAATTTCCAAAATTTTTACATAGGTAATTCAGTCAGCGCAGGGACGATATGTAACTTTTAGTAATATGTAGCATTAAATGTTTATAACTCATTAAGTATACGTCAGATTTTATAGATTTAAAAACTAGTATAAAGTTTATTATGATAAATATTGTAAATTATATTGTATGAATCAAAAATAATTTTTTTGCTAAGGATGCACTCACGAAAAAAATGCAATTTTCGGATGCATTTTTAAGAAATGGCTACCCTTTTGATTTTAAATATTTTTGCTAAATATTGAAGACAAATATGTTTATTATATAAACGTTAGCACTTAATCTGGGACAAATAGGTTTTATACCGCAAATACCAAATTATGAAATATTATGATTAAAATTAATTTTAAAATAAGCTCACAAAAATTTAAAAAAAAAAAATTTTGTATGAAAAAATTTAAAGGAATATTTAAAAAAAAAAAAAAAAAAATTTAAATAGTGAACCATTTTGTTCCAGAATAATTTATATTGTAATTTTTAACAAAAATAATATGTTTTTTATATCAGAAAAAAAAAAAAAAAAAAAAATTGAAAGGGTAGAAATTTTTCAAAAATGCTTACTAAAATTGCGTTTACATTAGGAATTCATTTTTAAATGATAATATTATTTTTAAATTACTACATTTATAGAGGACATATTCTTCTTAAATATGCAATTTAAATCATTAAAATCGGTTAAGAAATTTTAGAGACATTGGTGTTTAAAGTTAGACACTTTTGCGATTTTTTTGACTTTTCGAAAAATCAAAATTGCGAATAAATTCGCGAATTTTTAAAAATTCAAAAAAAAAAAAAAAAAACTTTATAAAAAAATGGAGATATTTAAATGGCTCCATAGGGTACGTGTATGCCAAATATTATTAAAATCGGAAGACATAAAAAATATTCTTGGGCGTTCTTTCATGGAATGGAGATATATATAAAAATGTTTACAATACGAAAATTTGTTGAAGACCTTTTGCAAAAAACACTGAGAATTTGTGATTTTTTGCATATTTTTAATTTTTAATTATGCAATAAAATTCTTGTTAGATTATATCTGTAAATTTGACCAATAATAAATATATACTCGAAACACTATATTTTAAAAATAATAATAATTATAATTTACAAATATTCTGAAGTATTCAAAAAACTAAATTACGACGCATTTCATCAAATGATTAATTTTTTAAAATTTTTTTAATAAAACAGTTTTAAACAGACTTTTTGGTTCATAAATATTTGCTTTAAGCCCCAAAATTTTATGAGATACTTATATTGTTACCTTTCTAAAAACGTATTTTTTTAACAAAATTTTAAAAATGTTTTTATTTTGATTTTTGTCCATGGAGCAAAGCACTGTGCGTCCGTAAAAACAAAATTTCAACCCCTTCAAATCAGAATGTAAAATATGCGAAATAACAGGACTTTTACGATATAGAAATTTTACATTGTATTACATAATGAATACTAACTAATTATCATACATAGATATGTAGTATATATATATATAGTTATCTAAAATACAAACTGCACTAAGAAACATTTTAAAAATTAATAGACTAGAAAGAGAAGATATTAAATAAAAATGTTTGCAATTAATATACTTGTTTTATCAGTAACATTACAAGAGTATTAAGAATATAAGTTGGAAAATGTTCACTGTTTCTTTAGCTTCTCATCTTCTGCTTCCAAAAAAAAGATTTTCAATGTTAGTCCCAATTAAATTTTAAGTATCGATCTGCATGTAATCCGCGCCCTAAATGAATATTAGTGTATTCTTTTGAATACCAACTAAACCAAAAAATATTAATATTAGAAAAAAATATATATATGTGTACAATAAATTTGTAGTTTACGTACTCCTGTTTTGGAGACCCTTTCTATTTAGAAATTTTAAATTCAAAAGAGAATTTAAAATATTGACTTTAATTTTCGTTTTATTTTAGACTGATTCATATGTTTCAATGCATTTGCTAGATTATTTTTCTTTTGTATTGCAAAATTCATGTTCGATCTGTGGTTAAATTAGTTTTTTTCATGTTTTTTTTTTTCTGTTGTTGCTTTGTTTCATTTAGTTGTTGCATTGCAATTCTATTGTTTGGTGGCATCTATAGACACATTTATTCAACTACTGCAATCAGTATGGAAATGAAGTTATATTTGTGATTACTTAATTTTTTTTTTTCATACCCTACACCACCAAAGGTGGTTGGGGTATTATGCGTTTGTGCTGATGTTTGTAACGCACAGAAAAAATATCCCAACACCCACCTTAAAGTATACCAATCGACTTAGAATCATTTTCTGAGTTGATTTAACGATGTCCGTCCGTCCGTCTGGCTGAACGGCTGGACTGCTGGCTGGTTGTTTGTCCATGTAAATCTTGTGCACAAAGTACAGGCCGCAATTTTGAATATAAGTTGATGAAATTTGGCATATATGTTTATTTTGGCATTACGACGAATGCTATTGAAATTGGTCATGATCGGTCCATTACAAATAGAGTCCTCCCGGAATAGAGTATTAACACTAATAGATGCCTTAAAAATAGGAATATTTAAATGAAATTTAGCGCAAATAAGTTTTATATAAACACAAATCTGTTTTCCAAATTTCGTGAAGATCGGCCCATAACTGACCATAGCTCCAATATAAACCCCTCTCCCGAAAATCACTTTTAAGTGCATTAATCCGACAAGAATGTTAATATTATATTAATATTTAACACAAATAAGGTTTATATAAGTGAAAACAAAATTATGTAATCGGTATGGTGTAGGGTATCATATGGTCGGACTTGACCGACTATACTTTTCTCGTTTTTTTTTTTTTTTGCTTTTATTTTACTCCCAAAAAGTTTGTAAATTTCCTGGACATTTAATGGTTTTCATTTAGTTATTGTTGTTGGCTTAATACACAGTCATTCGGTTATTTTCAAGCATTGAAAATTATCATAGTTGAAATGTTTGTATACAAAAATAGTTTCATTAATGAAATTTAAATTCCCAAATACTTTAAAGCTGACATTAGCCTAAAACAAAATAATAATGATGACAAACTAATATTTTCCATTAAACCATAGGGGTGGTTTTTTTTAATCCACAAGATATTATAACAGTTGGCGAAAAAAAAAAAAAAAAAACAGTGATTAATGAAATTTTTTTTTTTTTTTAAATTTTATACTTTAAACTAGAGATTTGTTTTGAAAATATGTTTAACTATTTTGTGGTTATTTTTGTTTGGTTTTATACATGCATATGAGTGTATATTTGTTTGTAAATGCTCAAATGTATAATTAACTATTTTGCTATGTTAAAAATGCAAATTAAATACTAAACTGATTTACTTTTATTTAAAATTTAAATGAAAATTTAATAATTTTTTTAAGTTAAATTACGCTAGTTTGAAATGTTCTTTAATAGTATAATTAAAAGGCTAATATTAAATTGTGCAACTAATTTATTTACTATTAATTAATTTTACTATTTATTAAGGTTTTATTACATATAGCACATAAATATTCAAAATTCGGTTTTATAATAAATAATTATGTTTTGCATTCATGGCCTTGATTTGTATAGCTATTATATTACATATTTGTAATGTTTAATTTAATGTAATATTTTCGGAAAATTTAAATTAATATTTATTTAAATTTCATAAATTTTTTTTTTATTTATTAATTTGCTACACACCACATAGTGGCAGAATCGAAAATTTTTGGAAATAAATCTGTAACTTCTAATTGACTGATTGGATTTACATTAAATTTCGCATGTGCGTATCAGAGAAGTGTACAATGTTAAGTTTTGAAGGGAGGCCCCACATATCTTTTTGGAACGGAGCTCTTGAGGCTCAAAATAGGGTACCTCTGACATAGAAAATTTTTCATCGCTTGCCAAAATTTTTATTTATTATCGCGACATAATTTCCGGTTAACCGAAAAAAATGTTATGAATAATCTTTTTTATTCAAAAAATATGTTGGTTTAATAGAATTTAATACTAATTTTCATGCGCCGTAAAAAAAATGTCAGGTATCTTCCTAAGAATTCAAACTTGAGATAATAGAAAATTTTAAAACATAGATTTGAGTAAAATAAATTTAAAGCTATAGAAGTCATAAAAAAATTTAATTTTCGACTCCAAAATGTTCTTAAAAAGTACCAATATTAATTTGACTCTTTTAACGAAAAACCATTATTACACAGAAAATAAACTTACATATAAAATTCATTAAGTAAAGCGGGGAGATTACTTTATAGTATTAGCTAAAAATTCAATTTGTTAATACAAATAGGTTGGAAAGTAATAAAAGTTGAAAGAATTCTATATTATTATTTCTAAGTAACTATATATTATATTTCTAAGTAACTATTTCAATAGATTAAATGCTATAATTAGTGTAATTTATATGTATTACACATATAACTAAGAATATTCGATTAATCGAATAATTTGCCAATAATCGGTTATTAACCGATCAGCTTTTAACCTCGAATAATTATTTGTCGAATAAACCGAATAATATAAAAACCCAAATAATTGGATACCCTAGTATTTAGCCCACAACTTTTTGTTTATTAACCGATTTTTCACATTTTCAACAGCAAATAAACGTTAAGATAATTATTTGAGCCAAATTTCTTCCTCCTACGTTGTACCGTTCGAGCCCTATCCAGTTTTCAACAGACAGACGAACGGACATAGTTAGATCGACTCACAATCTAACCAGGTCTTAAATGATTTTTTCGATATGTTACACACGGAATGACAAAATCAATATACCCCCCATCTTTTTGGCAGTGGGTATAAGAATAAAGACTGAAAACTTTTTTGGCTGAAAAAACACAAAAAATTATAATTTTTTGCTGTTTTAAATTTCAAAATCAATTATTTTTGGATTTAGAAGAGATATCGAATTCTAGTTGTCTTTGTTTGGCAGATAATTTTGTTTCTTAAATAACTAAATAAATATTTAAAAAAATATATATTTTTGAATAAAATCGGACAAGTCGTTTTCGAGATATGCTTCAATATATGGTGGAACCACATTAATTTTATAAAGGCAATTTATAAAGCTTACAGTTATTGGTGTTTAAATTTACAAAATTTTTATGATTCTCAAAAAATGAAAATCGTGAATAAATTTGCGAGGTTTTTAAAATTAACTAAAATAAAAATGGAGATATTTAAATGATCCCATATGTCGAGTATAGTAGTTAAAAAAATAAAATAGTTTAAAAAATGACACACCAAAAAATAAATTTGTGACCAAAGGTATATTGACCTTAACTTTTAACTTTTAAATATGATATGATGCAAAATTGGAACTTTCAAAATCAAACTTTCTCGATAGACCCCTTTGTGGAAAGCAATATAAAATATGTATTATTTTTCCCTATGGATTTTAGAATTTTAAACAGTATTATAATTAATATTTAAAAATATTTTTTCAAGGACAAACTCAAAATTAAGATTTTTAGACCAATTTCGTAGGACTGAATTTTTAAATATTTTTATTTTCGTATTCAGCTCATCAAAGCGCATCGCTTGATGGGTCATCCTTAACGTGACCAGACTTCCCGCTTTTGGCGGGATTATCCCGCTTTTTAAACTTCTACCCCGCCTAAAATATTTTTCCCGCTTTGTATTAAGAAATTCCGCTTTTCTAACTCAAACAATTACTTATTCGATTTCCTTATTTATGTTTTTTTATCACATTGTAACCAATATTTAAGTGTAACTAAAGATAATTTTTTCCACTGGAAAGTTGATAATTTTTTGTAAATCATTTTTAATACTTAAAAGTTTTAAATATTTTATTACGCTGATCATCTTCTCTACTGATTTCAACACCAAAAAAGACAAAAAAAGCTTTGAATAATTTTTTTTTTTTTATTTTAAAAATGGTTTTATATTTTGCATAACACCCTTTTTTATAAATAAATTTTTGGAGGAAGAAATTTTGTTATTTCAGTGAGATTTTTAGATTTTAAAAACTCATTTCGTAAGAACATTTGTATGGGGGCTATTTAAATGATTTTTACTAATTTTATTTACCAAAATGTGCCATTTCAAAAAGATGTTTTGACAGGAACTTTGATCTCAAGGTTAACATGGATATTTTCATATTGTACCTTTAATAAATATCTGGAACCATACTTATTTTATTTTTGTATAAACTAAAAGTTATAGCAATATTTGGAACAATGTTTTCGATTAAATTTACTTAAAGTTAGTGCTTACGAAATTTTATTTTAACTTTGTTTTCTAACTTGTTGGCAGCCGATTCAAAAGGCGAAAAGTTAACAGTATATCGGTTGATTTTGATAACGGTTTTTAGAGTTTTTTTTCGGTATTTAAAGTTATTTCGGTAATGGTATTTTATGGTAACTGTTGTTTCAGAATTTTCGAAGTATCGGTTCAGAACCATAAAATATAATCTATAGTATTATAATGATGTGCTGGGGTAGCCATAACTTTATTAAAACTTTTATTTCAACTTTATTAAAAAAATTTATATTTCCTTAATCCAAAAATAACGGTATTTTGAGCTATTTTGGTAACGGTTTTTAGCGTTATTTATTTTAGCGGTAACCGTATTTTCAACTATTTCGGTAACTGTACTTTAGGGGTATCGTTAGTCAAGTTGAATGTTTTTTAAGGGTAACTGCAACCAACCTTGTTTTTAATTTAATTTTTAAAGTTAACGGGTCTATGAATTATTTAAGAAAAACTTTTGCTATAAAATGCAAAAAGTATAAAGTTTTTTCTATCAATCTATATTTGAATTCAGCCTTGAATTTTAATTTTAAAACATTTCGAGAAGCACTTTAAAGATACAATTTTTAATGTTCCAGTTTGTAGTAATATATTTAGTTATTTCGATGTTCTCAATTTTTAACGTCTTAATTGGGTTTTGAACTAAGTGCTTGCGAGAGAACAGTTGATTTAGATTATTAATTGAGATATAAAAAGAAAATCCCTCTTTTTGACAAAAACCCTCTGGTCACGTTAGTCATCCTACAATAAAATCGTAAAAACAGACTTTCTGGGGACTAAAGACATATCTATAATAAACTGTTTTAGATATTACATTTAATATTTCAATATTTCAAGTATACACAATTTAAAATTTCACAAAATGCATTAACAATTTAACGCCTTTAGCAAGTGACTTAACTAAGTTAAAGCTTATACAAGACATTGATACATAAAAATAACATTAACAATAATAACAAAAACATTAAAACTTATCAGTGGAAAAGACACGACTTCTTAATGTCTTCATTGTATGTTAGTAGTGGATGCTATTGTTGTAAAATAATGCGTCGTTAAAGGGATAATAAAAATTATTTTAAAAAGAATTGCTAACAGTTTCAAGCAAAATGTCATTGTAGTTTTACCCTAATGGTTAATGAAAACAAGTGTATTGTTAGTGTTAGTAAAATCAGAAAAGATTAAGGTAACGAACTAAATGTTTTGATTTTTGGAGAAATAAAGGTATTTAATCGAAATAAAATTAATGTCTTAAGAAATCAAATCAGATACCTTTTGCGCTTTAAATAAAATATATATTTTTGTGTATTTTTATAATGTTAAACACTTTTCCGGAAGTTTTATTTTTATCCGACTGTATTCATACAATTTTACGGCTACAATTAATTTTAATAATAGCCTGCTTAGGAACTCGTTTTTATACCCTACACCGCCATAGGTGGTTGGGATATTATGCATTTGTGCTGATGTTTGTAACGCACAGAAAACATCTTCCAACCCCCACCTTAAAGTATACCATTCCGATTTAGCGATGTCCGTCAGTCTGGACGGCTGGCCGTATGTCCATATAAACCTTGAAATTTGGTACTAAAATTATTTTGCCATAAGCTTATGGAAATTGATTATGTTCGATCTATTATAATAATAAATTCATACATATGTTAGTATCGACGTAATATTCTGTATCCGTATATATTCAGGCCTGTCACAGAATACTATTCCGATCGAAAATGGAATTAATTCCGTACATTGCTTCTTCAAAAAACATGAACGAAAAATTGTTTGGGGTGGAAGAAACCACAAATCAATTCCACTTTGAAAATTTAAAGTAATTTCATTCCGAAAAATTTTTCCGTTTCATGTTTTTTGAAGAAGCAAAGTACGGAATTAATTTCACTTCCGATCGGAATGGTTTTCTGTGACAGGCCTGATTATTTTACACTTTCTAAAAGTATCAGTCCTCAACACATACACCATAGTGTAGGATATCATATGGCGGGCTTGACTGACTATATATTCCTCACTTTTTCAAATTAAATATAAATTTTATCGGTTTAGTATTAATTAAAATGAAATAACTTTATTTTTAAATTTTTAAAATTGTTTGATTATTTTAACCAAATACCAAAAATAAATACGACTTTGCTTATTAAATATAAATTTAAATACTGACTGTAAGTTAATTATGATTTCATAATTTAGGATTATTTAGTAATGACTACGTTTGGTAGTAGTGACGGAGTTGTGACTAGATTTCTTTGTAGTGGTATCAATATCATCTGATTGATCTTCTTCGATTACAGGAACTTCAATGCTACGTGGTAGATCGGGAAGGACATCGCGGGTTATGGCTGAAAGTAAAAGGAAAAAGAGAAGAATAATAACAAAAAATATTAGTTTTTATTAATTATTATTGAATTAAATATGTCTTTAAATCCCTCTTATTTGTTATATTTTGGACACAAAAAAATTAATATTAGAATCCCCCAGTTTAAAATTGACTTAAGTTATTTCTCTATTTTTAGTTACTTAGAATAAATAGATTAAATCCTCAAAATATCTTTTAAGATCTTTTCGAAGATTAATAACTTACCCTGATTTTGTCTATAACCATGACGATCGGCATTATAGAAAACTGTGACATATTTGCCATCAGGCATACGATAGGAATAATAGCCCACTACCACCAAGGACTTCTTTTGATTTATTTTAATAAAATATCCTCTTTCATAACGAGCCTGACCATCGGCCAATTCATAACGAAATTCATAACTGCCATCAGGATAACGATGATCGAAATTATCCAAGACACGAATATTCAAATCATTCACTTGATTATAATTAATAGAACTTTTTTCTTTTTCCTTTGAATTTGTGCGTGAAGGAAATCTTGGTTGTTCTATGGAATTTTGTTGATAATTGTTGTTAAGTTGTTGTGATGATGATTGTGTCACTTGATTTCTAACTAAAGCTGCTTGAGTTAAACATACCAAAATGTTTAACAAAAGGATGCATTTAAAAACTGTTTCTGGCATGATAATTTGTTAATTTTTCGTTTTGTTTTTACCAGATTCAAATGCTTAACGCACGTTTTAATCAAATTTTCCTTAAATTCACTTGTAAACACTTGAATTATTTATTTCTTGATTATTCTGTTATGTTCTTATTACTAACAAATGGGTGGTTTTCTGACTGCGTTTGTTACTGGGTGATCTTTCAGCAACAGTTTAATTTAAATTTTGCTCATACCTTGGCTTTTATAGTTTAAACAAAATCACAAAAATGTATCCCGTCTCAGCTAACACAGACAACCCGTATAAAAAATATCAACCGAAAAAAATGAAAAGTAAAATTGTACATATATTTTTGTAAACTTGTAGCAACATCGCTACCTACCTCATAATCAACAACTTCAACATCATCATCATCATTATTATAATTATCATCGTCATCAACATCATCATGATTATGATTGTGTAGCTGAAGTACTGGCGGGATGTTTAACAATAACAAAAATTAAAGGCTTCTTCAGTTCAGAACTTAAATAAAATTATTTAAAATAAAATAAACATTTTTTAATCATATGCAAAAAATCTCTTCTCTTACTCTCAAAACAAGACAATTTACGATACGCTGGTAATTTTTGTTTATAATTTTTTTTTTATTTTTTGGGATAACAATCAAATTATATGGAAAGTATGTTGAGTTCATCATATTATGCGTGACATTTGTAGAATATTAAAATATTTCAATTATCATTTGCTATTAGAGGGTTAATGGCCTCTGCTCCTAGTTAGATAGGAATATAGTAATCATTCACTTACCCACTCCACTTAGGGTATAAGAATAATAATAGCAATAAAGTAAAAAAAAAAAACGTTTAATTGTTTTTATAATGGTATTTGTAAGTATGGTAAAAATAACATTATATTGACACCAACTAACCAATTGAAAAATCATTTAATTTAGTTATAAAATCTCTTCGAATGGTTGATATTTAATGCAAAGCGTTAATATCAGACTTTTTTGTTTATGTTTTTTTATGAACTTGAGTATATTTCGGGTTTAGTTACAATTTCTTGACATGAGAACAATTCTGAGTCATTTATTCTTTCGGCTAAATATTATACTTATTTCTATAGAAAATTTGTTAAGAGAACCACACTATTCTTAATTAACAGTCTAAAAAAGAGTAATATTTACCAAAAGGAAAACATTTTTCTTTTTGATAACAAAATTATTCACAAAAGAATAAATTAAAGTAATCGCCAAACTTTATTAAAATAAAACAAGCGCGAGTTATATTCGGCCCGGCCGAATCTATATACCGAAAACAGTGGGCAGTAAAGTGGGCGGACCAAGCCCATTTTTTGTTTCCGAGCTTACATTGGTCCTTGAACTATTTGAACACAATTTCGTTGATTTTCACCTTATATGGGAGGTAAAGTGGGCGGACCACGCTCATTTTTGGTTTCCGAGTTTATATCGATCCCCGAACTATACATACAAAATTTCGTTGTCGTACATGCTTTTGTTGAAGAAATATCAGCAGAAAAATGTGAATCGAACACCCTGAGTTTCTAGTTTTTAGCCCATAATTTTTTTGTTTATTAACCGATTATGCCCATTTTCAATCTCAAACAAACCTTATATAAGACAAATATTTGTGCCAAATTTCGTCCCTCTACGTTGCCCCGTTCGAGCCCTATCCTGCTTTCAACAGACGGACGGACATAACTAGATCGACTCAGAATCTAACCAGGACCCAGAAAATATATACTTTGTGGGGTCTTAGATGATTCCTTCGACATGTTATATACGGAATGACAAAATCAATATACCCCCCATCTTTTTGATGGTGGGTATAAAAAACTTGAATAATTCACTTTGGGGTAAAATGTGTCAAAAGTGACACATTTTAATTAAGTTGGGTACCGAATAAAAATAGACAAAATTATATATCAACATCAATTAAAATCTTTAAGCTAGGTTGTTTTGTTTTCTTATAAGGAGCTGTAGACAAATAGTGTCAGGGAACAGAGTTGGGGGTAGTGCACTAAATTTGTAGTTTCCACTAACACTTAGTGATAGTGCAAAATTTTTAACTACAATTCTTTACTTTTTAGTGGTGAGTTCAAAAATATCAGCCTCACTCAGCATAGTGGTAGTGAAAAAATATTTTTTTCCACTAAAATTAATTAGTGATAGTTAAAATTTTTTCAGCTCAAGCCTAGTGCAACATTGTTTTCTTCACTAAATACTAGGGTATCCAATTATTCGAGTGTTTTCATTAATCGGTTTATTCGACAAATAATTATTCGAGGTTTAAAGTTGATCGGTTAATAACCGATTATTGACAAATTGTTCGATTAACCGAATAACCTTTATATACATTTAAAACATATAAATTACACAAATTATAGCTTTTAATCTATTTAAATAGTTACTTAGAAACATGATATAAGACCAAATTCTTTTAAAAGGAGATCATTTTGTAATTATTTTCTCCTATTTGTATGAAAAATTTCAATCTTTTAGCTAATACTATAAAATATTCTACTTATTCCGCTTTATTTAATATATATTTTTCATGTAAGTATATTTTCCGTGTAAAAATAATATTTTGTTAAACGAGTCTAAATTAATATTTTTTGGGTGCATTTAGGAGATGATAATTAAAAGTATTATGACTTGTAAAACTTTATATTTACTTTACTCAAAGTAATGTTTCTATTGATACAAGTTTAATTATTTATGAAGATATAATATTATTAACTTTTAAACGCTTTTTATAAAACATTCTATCCCAACAAAAAAAGCATCCAAAGAAGTCAGTAAGATACTGAATTTGTGATCCAGAAATAGTACAAATTCGTATAATTTTCAATGAATGGAATTTTTAATACCTGTGTGTCATGCCATATTCAGGATTTTGTGCAAAATTGCAATGAACATCAATTTTTTTTTTTATCGAGTCCAGGAAATTAGTTTTAATTTTTATTATTATTTTAATAAAGAAAATTGCATTGTTTTGTTATTTGTTTCAGTTATTTTCTTTTTTGGAAAAATAGCATCCGAATATCAACGTCTTATAGCGGAACAATTCGTTTAAATCTTTCTATATATATTGAATCCTGTTTTATTACTTCTAAAGCAGAAGAAAAATTAACTCACTAAAAATTATTTTTATTTTTACTGGAATGTAATAGACCTCTTAGAAAGATGTAGTTTACATAAATTTATCATAAAAATAAAAAATTTTCTAATTTATAACTCAAGAAAACTACATTTCGGTTAACCGGTTATTCGACACAAATTATTCGGTTTATTCGTTATTCGAAAATGGATAGTTTTAAATTATTCGGACTGTTAATCGACAAAAATTAACCGGATAACCGAATGACGGTTAATCGATTGGATACCCTACTAAATACATTAGTGCAAAAAACAATCCTCCACTAATGTTAGTGGAACTTAGAAATTGTTCACTAAATTGAAAGATGACCTAATGTTTTTTTAAACTTTCTTCACTAAATACAAAATAAACACAAAGATCATTTTGTAGAAACCAATTTTAGACTTAAAATGTATTTTAAAACATATATTGTATACAAATATAGTCTCTTAAATATTCGAATTTCTAAAAAGACCTTCGTAATGGATATATTTTTCAGGAAACCAACATTTTACTCTCTAACTTTAGGCGTTCGGTCTGTGGAATGATGAATTAGTCAGTAAGGTTACTCGTTTATATATGTGTGTCTTAATATTTACAAATAAGCTTATAAGATTTCCAAAACACACTAAAACTAATTCTAAATTATGTAGTGTTGTTCTAAAACGATTTTAAATTTGATAATTACCATCATAGCTCTATAAAATTAGTTTAGTGAGTTATGATTGATTGGAAACATGTTTATATTTAGTGAAAAAGAATTATTTGCAGCTTATGTGTAGTGACTGTTCAGATTTTGCAGTATTGAGTGTAGTGCAAATTTTTCACTACCCTAAATTTAGTTATAGTGAAAAAAATGCTATATCACAAAAATTTTTTAGTGGTAGTGAAGAAATCTTTCACTAAACTATAGTGGTGGCAAATAGTTAAAATTCAATTTTTTTTTTTCACTATAGTGCGATTTAGTGAAAAGCTGAATGCACTCACAATTTAGTGCACTACCCCCAACTCTGTCAGGGAAAAGGTTTAACCACTAACGAATTTTTGTTCCTTATCCGATTTCCAAGATTTTTATATCACTTTGCTTGCATGTACTACTTATCTTATATATTTTTCGAGTTATATACATTTAAATTTTCAAAAATCTCAATTTTACATGATCTTGGTTAAGATTTTTGCATATATAGCCAAATATTTTCAACTGATTTTATTATATTTTATGTAGTTGATTAAATAGCAAAATTATCTATCGAACGAAGAAAATTTTTAGTCATTATCTTTATTGAGTCAAAGGTTAAATTTTGACTCAATTTTTTTTAGATTTTGAATTGGAAAGTTTGCAAAAATTAAGAAACAGACGGATAGATGGACGGACATTAGAACTCATTCAAAAAGATCTTAAAATTCGAAAAATATTCTTTTTCCACTTCTCGATCAATATGAAAACCAAATGAAAGTATTAAAATTTTGATATCACCTTTCCCCGAATTAAGTATCATTTTCGACACATTTAACGCAAATGTATAGACGGACAATGCCATGCTGCCAAAAAATATTTTAGAATTCTAAAAATGCATTTGTTTACTAACTAGTAAATAAAAGAAGTACAAAAGTGATTATCAAAAATTGTCATTTTCGTCTCATTTAACCCAAATGTATAGACGGAAGGAAGCCAAAAAACATCTTATAATTCTAAAAATACATTTTTTACTTACTAATAAATATAAAAGTTAAACGTAATCAGTGCTGATACCCCTTCTCTGAATTATGCATAATTTTCAATCCATTTAACTCTAATGTATAAACGGACGGACAGACATTTCCGTTCTGCTAAAAAAAATCTTTAAATTCTAATTTTTTTAACTAATAATCAATAAAAAAAATAAAAAGTGATCATTAAAATATTGATACCACCTTTCCCTGAATTAAGCGCCATTTTCGACCCCTTTTACCCCAATGTGCGATCTGAGCAAAAAACCAATTTTCAAAAAAAATAATAATAATAAAAAATTAGGTCTTGTATAGTGAAAGATATTAAACACGAAAATGCACACCTGAGCAAAGTGCAGAGATTAGCTTGTATGTCTATAATTAGTGCAATAAACTCTACTCCTTAAGTCAGTCTGGAGATTGTGTTAATATTTTCATTAGAAATATTTCTACTAATTTCTTATTTGCTATTGCTAATTTTAATTTTACAGAATGATTTCCTTACATTTATAGTTTTTGTATATTTATATCTAAGTGTGATCGAAAAAATCTTAACATATATAAAATTCATTAGTTTGGATCTAATAATATTTATTTTTTTATTTAATTGATATTATATTACACATCACAGAGATATATAACTTTTATATTTCTAACCACTACTTATGAACTTTTTTGGTAACGCTTCATTAGATTTGATAGTTGTTTTAGTCATTTGTACAAATTGATACAAATTGTTTTCATTTCAAGACACAACTCAATACTATTTTTTGGACGAAATGTTCTAGACCCGTGACTTTCAATCGCTGGTAGAGAACTGAAGATCAATTTTAAAAATGTTTTTAATATTTTTCCCATATTAAGCTAATTTTTACGCATCGTTTGAGGGGTCTTCCTACAAAATTTTTGTATACGGGATACTACTGTCCAATGACACAGTATAAAGACAACTTACGATATGGTATGATAAACAATTAATTAATATGATCAATATGTACTTCACTTAAATTTGATGAAACTATAGTTTTTTCACATGAAATTCTACTTTTATTTTATAAAAATATAAATAATATATAATAATATATATATTATGCCAAGAACTTTTTATAAAATCGTTTTCAGTACACAAAACTTTTATTTCATCGATAAGTTTCCCGGATATATAAAGAAAATTTGCTTAAGCAACTTTGTAATTTAAAAACAGAAAGTCCTTTCAATGTATGTATTAAGAAAGTTCCAGGTTAATTTCAAAAAGAGTTGAAATTCGTTGAATTTAATTTTGAATCAACGGATTTAAAAGCATTTTAAATAGTTGAAATATAGCAAAGTTTATCTGCTTGTTGGCTCCGAAGCCCTAAAAATATTAAAAAATTTTTCTTCCACATACATTTTTATGTAAAAATATCTTTTTTCACTTTTTTGTCCCTCAAAACAGAGATTCGATATTTTATGGACACAGAGAATAATATTAGATTGATTATACGAAAAAACCTCTTAATATTCAAGGAAAAAAATTTCAAAATGATTAATATTATTTTTTTAAATTACTTTATCTTTAAATTTTTTCTGATTTTTAAATTAGTCAAAGTTGTAGTGGGTCGCGCTTCCATTGCAATGTCGCGAAGCTAGGTCTTGTGAGAACCCCTGAGCTAAATTGTCAAAGTCACACATATTTCGGATTTATCTCAACTTATCTTCAACAAAAGTTCAAAAAAAAAAATTTACACTTTTATTTTAATGTAAAGATTCCAAACTTTTCAATTATGTTAAAAAATTAAAATATTTTAATAGCATATTTAAAGAAAAATGCATTTAAAAAATGCAATTGCATTAAAATGCATTTTTAAAAAATCTTTCTTATTTTTAAAATTTTCGTCATAAAGCCGCTATATGCGAAATTCAAAGGCCGTTTAAATCATAAAAATTCACAAAGCCTTCCCAGAGATATTGCTATTCAAAGTTACATACTTTTGAAATTTTTTTGGTTTTTGAGAAATTGAAAAAGCGAAATAAAATCGCGAGTTTTTGCAATTTCGCGAAACTGAAAACTTTAATTGACAAAGGGCATAATAGAGTTTGTATATAAATAATATATAATATATAAATTTTTATAGAAATTGAAAGCCATCAAGTAAAAAAATGTGCTTTTTCGAGCGTTCTTTCATGGAATGAAAGATTTATTTTTACTTTTCTGAAATAAGTATTTTGTACTTTTGTTAATAATTTCGAAAAAGATGATTGTTTTTTGATAAGACTTAATATAAGTCTCCATCCCCAATTGACCATAAGTCTCATATAATACACCTCCATGATATTTTTATTTTGTACATGCACAATGTATATGGTAGTGATTGACCTTATTTTGCAAATTGTAGGAGTTTCATATAAAGTTATAATTTTTTCAAATAATATATTTGTTGTTGCATATTAATTTAAAATAGTGTAAACCTAATCCAGAAGTTGTCATTTATTTAAATATGATATGATCAACACAAAACCTGGAAAATATGATAATACGAGTACAACATTCTCCAACAATTGTAATGTTTATATAGAATTCATAGGTTCCCCTTACTCTTCTTTTGCAAGTCGCAGCTTTTAGTCCTTTAAATTTAGAAAAAATATAACAATTTTTAAACATTTGCTTTTCAACAATTGCACGATTTAAAATATTTCTAAGGCCTAATTAGATCTTAATACTAACTGGTATTATCCTGATTTGGAGATTAAATTTTTAAAAAATTTTTCCCAAATAACTTTGCCTTCTCTTTTCCATTTTTTTCTAAAACATTTATTTTTTTAAAAAGTTTTTGATAATCAGCCATGTTGCCAATTTAGCCTTTTTAAGGCTAGATCTAGCCTTTTTATTTTGATTTTAGTCTCAAAATTTTCGTTTTTTTTTTTTGTTAGCCTTTTTTATTTTTAACATAGCCTTAAAAAGGCTAAAATTTTACAAATTTTATTTTTACAAAATCATCAATTTAAGCATTTGTGTATATTAGTTCTTACAAAAATATCGAAATTATTTATATTTAATGAAAATGTTGTTCATTCTTCAAAAATATTACAATTATTTTTTGACAAACTTTATTATCCATATAAACTAATTACTTTTTATTCACAAATTCACTAAAATATATTTAACAAATACCAAAATCTAATGAGAACAAAAAAATTAATGCTTTTTTAAATAAAAAAATATGTTAGCTTTTTTCTGGCTTTATTTTTTGGGGCATTTGGCCTTTTCTGACCTTTTTTAAGTCCAATTTAGCTTCTTTTTTTCTCAAGTCCTGGCAACACTGATAATCAGCAATGTTCAAACTGCAGAATAGAAGTAAAATTTTTTCTTTCCTCATTACTCTTCTAACTGTAAAGCAGAGACCGGATTTTAATACTAAAAAAACAATCTTTTTATTTTTATTTCAATCGAAAAACAATCTTTAATGTTCAAAAAATAATAAAAATCCATCATGATTTTTATTATTTTCATCAATATTTTAATTTTTTTCATCATGATGAAAATAAAAATATAAATATCTTTTGTGATATTTATTTCAAAAGTTGAAAATTATTTTGAACTTTTTTCATCGGATGGAAAAAATTCTAAACAACAACAATTTCATTTGAATAAAAAAATACTTTGAAAACAAAACAAAAGTATGAATAAAAAAACAATCATTTTAAATTTTTTTCGAACTGATATTTATCGTTAAAGATATTTATCGTTAAAGATATTTATTTTTTTCATCATTGATGGATATTTATTTTAAAAATAAAAATCCCTCACATATTTTTTTCAACAAATGAAAAAATATTTTGAACATTAAAGATATTTATTTTGATTGAAAAATAAAAATAAAACGTTTTCGGGTGCTTGCTGTAAAGCATGCATAGAAAATTTGTTTTTCACTTAAATTATTGTCAAATGTATGACAAGCATTTGCTTGAAAAAAAGTATTTGTCGCTATTTGACATTATTTTCTAAGTACAAACAGAGTAAATTAAATTTGTTTTTAATGTCAGCTGTTATTCTTTCTAAGTAGAAAATACTTTTCCAATTAAATCGAGGAATTAAAATAACATATTTGCATATGATCATCAAGATCATATAAAACTTTATTCCCTTTCTTTTCAATTTAATTTCTTGTCATAATATTTGGTTCTTCCAAGACATTGTATTCCAATTTCTTAATATGAGACATCTCAGATTGTCAAAATACATTTATCCTACAGTTAATTTCCAGATAGTTCAAATTGTATGCTCATTTTAATTCATTTAATTCATAATTTTATTTGTATGGGGTCTCTATGAAGAATCTTTTTCGGTTAGTGAATTGTATTTGCATTTTGTTATTAAATATCTGTAATGATAGTTAAAGCTACATAGTATTCCATATTAGCTTTTAGCATAAGGAGTGTGATCGAAAAAACCTTAACACACGGTTTGCCTCATAACTTTTTTTGGAATCAATATTGAATTTTTTTTTTTATCTAAGGAGTGCATTCGAAAAAATCTTAACATATACAAAATTCAATAATTTAGAAACGGTTGATCTAAGAGATTTCATTGTCTTTTTGTTTAATTGATATTAGAGCCCTGCAAACTGTGTCTTATAAGGCTGTACAAGCCACTTGATATTTTTCAAGTGTTGTTATCAGTGTGTGTGCGGAGTAATAAATACTGTTCTGCAGGCACTTAAAACCATACAAATACTGCGTGTGTGCTTCAACTTTATGAACAAATCATGAGTGTGCTATGATAGCGACCAAACAAGCCTCTCAAAGGCTTGTATAAAAAAATACAAGCCTTTTGACCACTTGTTTGCTTCAATAAGGAAAAAAATTGTGTTTTCTTTTTTATTAAAATTATATATGTGTGTGTGCGTTCATGACTGTATAAAGTAATTTCGTAAGTAAAACAGTCGTTTAAAAGTATTGTTTATAAACTTATTGTTATTTACGATCAAATAAATTATTAATGTTACTAGTTATAACAATTTAAAGAAACATGCATTAAGTTTTATTAGTAAACAGATTTTATTAAATATTTAAAGTTTTTTACAAGGTTTTTTTATATTATTATTGATTATATATTGAACATGTACATATGACGGGACACACAATTTAGGTAAACGTCTTAAAATATTTCATTTATAATTTTATTACAGTGCAGATGTTCCATCGTATTCTTAACATTTGGGAAAATTTATTAGTCAAGGAGTAAACGTATATGGAAACGAATTTGAAAAATGAAAAGACATTGTTCTATATTATTTCCTTTTAGTTTTAAAATAGAATCATTACTTAGTAAATATAAATTAAATGCAATAAAATCTATCATAATATAAATAAGTACAATTTTAAAATTTTTTATAAACATACAATTAATTATAAGACTAACTTTATTTAAAATATAAATAAATACTAAAGATAAAAATTTTCTAACTTACATATGTAACTGACAGTTTCAAATGTCAACTTTAATTTTTTTACTTTTTTAACTCTTAATAAAGAGTATTTTTTAATAACTTTATGAATTCACCCTTTTACATTTATTTAGAAAAGAAGAACCAACAATAAAATATAGACATTCTGTATATATGTGTGTGTATGCAAGAATATTTATAAACAACCACTTTTTACACATTATGAAGATTTTTTGCCACACACAGCAACTACGTATTACAAAAAACAAACAAATCATTAAGCCCACTTGAAATCTTTAAATCATTTCTCAACGTCTTGTATGATTTGCTTTTTTTTGCCACACCACTTGCACCACTTGTTTACGATAAATGATTTGAACGCACGGATTTGCAGTCGCTCATACACAGTACACACTTGCTTTGCTTCGGGCAGCGAACAGTACGAACAGTATTTATTGTTGTTTTTGCACATGTTGGCTATGAAACACACACTTGAAATTCAAGTGTGTTTGCTTTTCAAATCATCTTGCGCAGGAGACTAATTGATATTATATTACAGATCACAGAATAATATAAATTTTATAGTTCTAACCATTACTTATGAACTCTTGGACCTTTTTTGGTAACCCTTCCATTAGAGATTTTATAGTTTTTTAGTTTTTAATTCTGTGGCCAATTATTTGTAGGAGCTATTTGGATTTTTTAAAATTTGTTTAATAACTTGTAGCACGTATATCTTTTTTGTCACTCATTTTGATGAAAATCACGACAAATCAATATGGTTGTTATTAAAAGCAATAACTGACGCATTTTTCCATGATAACTAGATCAAAATTTAATATTGATTCCGAAAGAAATTATGAGGCAAAACGTGTGTTAAGGTTTTTTCGATCGCACTCCTTAGTTATCATGGAAAAGTACGTCAGTTATTATTTTTAAAAACAACTATGTTGATTTATCATGATTTTCATAAAAATTTACGTGCTACAAATTATTAAAAAATTTCAAAAAAATCTAAATAAGTCCTACAAATAATTGGCCACAGATTAAATTTCTACCGTCAAACTGTTTCTAATATTATTAAACAGCATCAGGAGAATTTGACCATTGATTTGACCATTGAACCAGGTTTCATGGTTCGGAAAGAAAAAAAGGACCACATAATATTGGGAAGGCCAGAAAATTGAAAGCATATTTAAAGCTAGTGCAGAGTTGATAACATATAAAGTCCAAAAAGTTCCAAACAGGAATGCTGCAAAAAATTTAGAAGCCAAGAATAGGACACGGAAATTAAAACCAAATTTCATACAAAAATACTAAAGTTGTAAAATTGACGAAGAAACGTATGTGCTGGCAGAATTTTCGCAGCTTATGTGTCAAAACTTTTTATTGTTAATGCTCGAGGCAATGTTAAAGATAAGTTTAGGACCCAAAAGCAGAAAAAATTTCTTACAAAATTCCTGGTATAACAAGCTTTTTGCAGTTGCGGCAAAACAGGAAATGATACATTCTATAAATATCAAAATATGCACAAAGGAATATTTGCAAAAAAAGACTTCTTCCATTCGTAAGAGAGCACAACGTGTCCACATATTTTTGGACCCATTTGGTATCATGTAACTACGGTAATAAAGCTCTGGAGTGTTACCAAAACAATAATATAGTTTTTGTACCAAGAGAGGTCAATTTTCAAAATTGTCCATAGCTTATACCAGTGGAGAGATATTGAGCTCTTGTGAAAAGTAAATTGAAGAGCACAAAAAAAGGTGTCTCAAAATATCGAAGATTTAAAAAAAATGTGCACACTGTTCCATAAAAGTGACTGAAGCAACTATCAAATCTCTAACGAAAGGGTTACCAAAAGTGGTCCACAAGTTCATAAGTAGTGGTTAGAACTGTAAAAATTGTATTTTTCTGTTATCTATAATAAATTATTAATTAAATAAAAAAAGAACGGAAACTCTAAGATTAACCATTTCAAGTTATTTTATATTATATATGTTAAGATTTTTTCGAACGCACTCCTTACAAGAAATTTTTTCAGATCTTTTTTCTTTTTGTTCTAAGTTAAAAAAATTAGGCTATTTAATGAAAGCCTCTGTCATTGCAACATTAAATGTTTGTATCATTTTTTTCAATGTATTACCAATAACTTATACATTTAGAAGAAATGCATATCTTAAAAAGATCGTCCTAATTCCCATAATAATTTTACAGTTATCTAAAGACACGAAGTGTCCATTAAGTTCGTTATCCACAAATCAAAAAAATACATTCTTTTAATTTGGCGGCATAAACTTTTATAAAAATATTTATTTAACATTCTCATATATAAAAGTTACGATTACAAATAAATAAATAAATAAACTCATACACGTTAATGAGTAACCGAGTGACGAAAGGAATATGAATGAATGAACAAAAAATCTCTCTCACACAATAAATAAAACGAAGTGTATGGGTGTGATAACTGGTAGTGGGAAATGTCAGGCAAATTTTTTTTTTTTTTTTTTTTTTTTTTTTTGCGCTAACAAAAATTATAATAATAAAAATATGATGGAATTTAAAAATAACAAAAAAAAAATAACATGGTTAAGTATTTTGACAAACAAGAAAGCGAAAAGAACAAAACTTAAGAATGACTTAAAGTGTTGATTGAGTGACGCCACTGTATCTTCAAATTTAAAAGTATCTTTGTACATGTTTGTTGAAATGATTATTTCAAATTTTTGTTTTATCATGTTAACAAATTGTTAATGATTTGGGGAGTTTTTATTATCTGTTTTTGTTTTTTTAAGACATCAAAACATTTGAACGTGAGGTTTATTAAATTAATTCTGGCATATAAGCAAAAAAATATAATGATTTGATCTTAATTGATTATAAACATAATTTTAGTGACAAAAAATATACATACGTTTTAAAAGAATGACTGCTTTTTTTGTGTTATTTTTTTTTATATATTTGCTGTCTTAAATGCCCAAAATTTTTGATAAAATTATGTTATTATTGTTTCCGTTTTTAGGGGAACATTGAATTGAATATTGAATACTTAATTAATTTATAAAAAAGTAGCAAAGTTAAATAAACACACAAATTATACATATTATATACTTTTTTCTGTATTTGTCAAATATGTAAGACCCCTGCAGCAAATTGGTAGCAATTGTTGCAACCCTACCGGTCCCTAAGTACCAGTTGAGTACACTGGTCGAAAAAACAAATCCTCCACCAAAGAGGAATAGTTGAACTTGATGCATTTTGATGTGCTAAACACGAATCTGCTTTCAGTTTTTTTCCATCACATCTGGATTTTTTTTTTTTTTTGTGGGCGTGTCTAATATTTCGCCCATAGTAAGGCCATTACTCTAGTATATTTCCTCATAACTAAAGAACGGTGTGTACGATTGACATAAGTGATACACCAAAAGATGAGTACTAAAATATTTTCAAATCACCCAAACTTAATTTTTTTACGTGCTCAATAGTTTCGAAGTTATTTTGAAATAAATGTCAAAAAAAAATATATATATATATATATATTTTTCGTGCAAAATTTAAATTTTTTTTGTTATTAAATTTTTTCTTTATAAATGAAAACAACAAAAATGTTTCAGTTTATCATTATTTAAAAGCTGGTAATGCTGCGAATAAAATAAGGTATGTATCTTCAAAATTGATGCATAAATCTTGATTTTATTCACAGTTAAGTAAAAATACCCATGTTACATACAATTGTGTAGAAATACAGTGGTGGGCAAAACAAATTTTTTATTTTTTTATTTTTTCTTGAAACAAAAATAGGTGGACTAGGTGGATTTTGACGAGTTAAACAGGAATCTGCATTCAATTTTTTTCTATCACGTACTGATTTTTTGTATGAGTATGACTAATATCATTACCTTATTCAGCGGTCACACTATAAAATTCCAGAATGGTTTGTCAAATTTAGACTATAACTCAAGATCCGTTTACACAATTTTGATAAGTGATACACCAAAAGATGCATAAGAAAATTGTCTCCAAGGTATGTCAACAATATTTTTTATTCGCTAAAGATTTCAGAGTTGTGGATCAAAATATTTACGATTTTTCAAAAAAAAAAAAAAAATAATAATAATATTTTCGCTACTAATTTCCAAATAACTACGAAAATATAAACTGGACAAAAAATATATTGGAGTTTAATATAACTTAATAGGACAAACCGTTCTTGAGTTATACAAATATGACTGCCTAAAGTCGTGGTCATAGTAGTCATGCCCATAAAAAAAATCAATACGTGATAGAAAAAAAGTAAAAGCTGATTCTTATTAAGCACGTTAAATTTCATCTAATCCACCTATCTTTTTTTATTTAAGGCAAATATTATTAAATGTGAATGCAATCTTTGTGCATCAATTTTTATGATACGTGGCTTTATATACTAGTAGTAAATATACTATACTGAAACATTTTTGTTGGTTTCACTTTTAAAAAGAAGTTTTAGTAAAAAAAAAGAAATCTTGAATTTAGCATGAAAACATTTTTTTCGGACATAAATTTCGAAATATCTTCTAAAATACTGAGTGGATAAAAATTTACTAAAACAACTTAAAGCCAATTTTATTCCACACATTTTGATGTATTATTTATATAAATCGTGCATATCGTTTTCGAGTTATAGTGAGATATACTCGAGTAATCGGCTTATTTAGGACGCAATATTAGACACGCCCATAAAAAAAATGTCGACCTGATGGGAAAAAACTAAAAGCGGATTCTAGTTTAGCATGAGGAAATCCATCTAGGCCACATATTTTTTTTTTTTTGAAGGAGCACAAAAAAAATTTTTTTGTCGACCATTGTTATTTTTTGTTGCTATAAATTAATGAAAATAAACTAAAAATTTAAAAAAAAAGCATTTGGGAAGCAAAACTATATTTTTACTTCCGAATGTTTTTCCACTACTGTATAATCGCAGAATTAAAAATCATCCTGCAGAATATTTTAAACTCATAATTTTTCGAAACGAATATCAAATTGTTGTGGAAACTTGTTGATGACATTCGACCTAAGTATGAATAAGCAAATAAACTCTTAAATAAATTCTGTATATCATCCGTACTTTTAACAGACACTTGAAACAACCAACGTAATTTACATTTTTAATAATAAATTCAATATCTTTAATCTTGTAATTTATTACAAACTGGTGGTAGAGCTATATTTTTTGTTAACTAATCATCATGAGATTGTAAATTTTATTACTCTTCTGATATCAGCGCATTTACGAAATTATTTTAATCACACATAAGTAATTTAATAATTATATATATTTGAATATGAAAAGTATACAAATACTGCAAACAATGTTTTCAATTTTATTGTTTTTTTATTTTTTTATTTTAAGATAAGGATTTTTTTTTATTAAGCAGCAAGTGTATTTTTCCTTTTTAACTAGTACTTTTTATAAAAAAGCAAGAAATTTGAAGTTAAGGTGGATTCCCAATAATGATTTTTGGGTTAAGGTAAACAAATTTTTATGAGGTTTTGAAAGTCATTACTTTTTTTAAGGCAATAATATACGAGGGTGTACAGCAAGAGGTTTAATAAAATGAACAAAATGGAAATGAGTTTTATGATTACGTTTAAAAAAAAATAAAAAATTATAATAATAACAAATTGGTTCATTATAAATTGGTTCTGTTGAGAATTTCAGTTTTTTATATTTATTATATATTTAAAGAATTTCGAATGTACATAAGAGAAAATATTTTATTATTATTATTTTATTTTTATTTTACAAGGTTATAAGGGAAGTACCAGTTCAAGTTACAAAGTAATAGTAAAAAATAATAATAAACAAGTATTTAAATAAAAAAAAATCTATTAAAATAATAAGCCATGCAATACTAAAAATTATTAATTTCCACACATAAATCAGTCAGTTTCCATTCACAAAATTCCGTTTATAACCACATAAACTCAATGCAACATCACTGAATTAACATATAATTTTGGTTGCCTCAACAAAATAAATGTGTAAATAATATTATAAAAAAAAAACGAAACAATAAAAACCATTTTATTCAATTAGTTGTTCATGTTAACAAAATTAAGTTGAATTAATTTTAAATATGTATATAAATAAAATGAATTATTTATAAAGATAAAAAATATAATAAATAATGATTTACAAACAATAGCCCTGATGTTGTTTTATTACACTTGTATCGTCATATATACAACAACAATGTTCGGCAGCTGGACGACTTAATGGCTGGTGAATTGTGGTAAAGTTTTTCTTGACACCTTAAACAGAAACAAAAATGTTTGTCACAAAAAAGTTTAAAATGTAAAAAAATCATAAAACTTGTTAAAGTAGAATGAAACAAAAAAAAAAAAAAAAAAAATGAATCTTATTACGTTTAACATGAAAGGGGTGTCATATATCACCATTGCTGCTGGCATCAAACAAGTGTCAGTGCAACAAAAATTTTTAAGGCGAAAAAGTTATCTTAACAATAAGAGTTATTACCCAGTTAACAGTTCTAGGTCGGGTAAACATAAGTTTTAATGAATATAGATAAATAAAAGTTATTTACTAACTGTAATGCAATTTTATGAGATTCCTTTAATGTTGAAGATTATTTTTATTTCTTAATCTACTTCGTTTGGAAGGTCATTTTCTTAATTCTCAAAATATTCAACATGTTGACTGGGTTGTAAGCAATTTAACATTTACAATGAGTTTTTTTTTTTTCAAAATAGTTTCGCTTTCTTTGGTATTCCTTTAAACCATTACAATTGATAAACCATGTCCCTCAACAAGACCCTGTATTAAGCAGAAAATTACCAACCGCAACAAATCAAAACTAAACAGAAAATAAAACAAAAAAGCGAAGAAACAGTTTTTTTTATCTTAAAGGACAGATATTAAAGAAAATAAAAAAAAGAGTTAAAGTGTTATAAACAGATATATCGAATCTTAAATACCCTTTACTTTAGTAATAACTCAGCATGATAAAAAAAAAAAAAAAAATAGGTTTAGGAGAACCCCAACCACCTATGGTGGTGTAGGGTATAATTATATAAACATTTTATTTTTTAGATGTTGTTTAAAAATTCGATTTTTAACATTTGATCAAAACATATCATACACATTCATGTACACAGAAAAAAGTCACCAATTAACAAATATATATGAAAATAATTCATTCAATTATAAACTTGTTTAAATTTGCACCTCTCACCAAAATGATTATATCAATTACTAAAAACTATAAAACTATAAAAAAATTCCCAATTAATAAATTAATTAAATCAATCAAGTAGGTGATTGAATGAATTAAATATGTATATAGAAAAAAAAAAATCATACCAAAATTTATTTTTTATTTAATTTTTTCTTCAACATATTTATTAAACTTTGATGCAAAATTAAACAACTGAGTTAATTGTAAAAAAGACGGTAATAATTTTTTCTGTGTACGTTAGAAAAGCATTTTTCTTATATTTTACAAAGAAGATGATAAAAGAAAAATTAATAACAGAATTTGAAATTTTGTGGGTGTATTGAAAATTTGTATGCCATTGAAGGCCTATAACATATACTATGTCATTTCTCAAGTGATTTTTCACTGTATCAGCGTATAATTTGTATTTTCTGGATGTTTGATAAAAAAAATTGAAAAACTTGTTTCTAACTAGAAATTCGGTTTTTTGGTAAAAAAAAAAAAAATGGAATTTTTTGGATATTTAATTTTGTGTTAAAAACCTAGTTATTTTATAAATATTTATTTATTAAATTTTACGAAATTGACGCTGTTCGGAAATTCACGACCAAAAATTTTATTACAATTTATTATTTATTTTTTAGCAAAATACTTCCCATTGTTTAATCGACCCTCATAGCTATATATATGCATATGATAGAGTTACCAACGGTATGATTAACTTAAATTTAACCAAGTCATCATCATGATAAAGGGTATAAAAATAAACTAAAAAAAAAATACAAAAATTTCTTACAATTTCAACTTGAAGAGCAAAAGTAAAATAACTGAAAAAAAAAACATCCCCAGCAAGCAACAAATTTGTTGTGCAAAGCTATCAAGAAAAAATCTACATCAAAATAAAATACGTGCTAAAGATAATGATGAAGATGACAACATATTCATCGGTGACTATTTGCTGGCGCTGCTACATTCTAATAATGCTATAAAAACGTTGTTTTAAAAACGCTAAAACTTACTTCATGTAAATACATGAAGGACTGAGGATCTTACTGACTAACAGACAAAGTCATGTGATTGTTCATCACGCTGCTGTTGCTTCCACTTTTGCTGCTGCTGTTACTTTTTTCTATTATTAATATGACTTTGTTGTTACTGCAACTGATGGATGTTGATGACGATTTAACCAAGTTGCGAATATGTCAACATTATGGCATCGTTGGTTATGCTGTTGGTCACGTGTTTGACGTAGATTTTATCATGTTATTTTCTTGTCTTCATTTTGTTTTATTCTTTTTTTTTTTCGTTATCGGTAAAAAAGTTATACATTTTTTATATTAGAATTTCTTAACAAATATGTATCTATGTAAGTATGTATGTATGTTTATGCTGTTCATCATCATTTTCTTAAAATAAACATTTGTTTAAGTATAATATACAAATTTAGGAGGAGTTTTTGATATAACAATGCAGTTAAGGCGATTGTAAATCACTCTATAGTAAATACCCAGCAAAAAAAGAACTGAAAAAGCCATGATTTTAACATTGTGTTGTCATTGGAAGGAAGTACTTAAGGCTCAACTACATAGCTAAGTTAAATACGTGCATTTATATTGAGCGGAATCAAATCAGTACGCCAAACTTCTGCGTGAAGTACTTCATAGATGAAAAATGTTCAACTTTGAAGTGCCGAAGTACGTAAATATATTATGTCGGTTGTTTTATTCTTATTTTAATATTTTTTCGTTAAGTCGGAAATTTTAATTTGCAATTCATTATTTCAACTGAGAACATAATAGAATTTTTACATCTTTATATTTTATTATATAATATTTTAATCAGAGACCGGATTTTAATACTAAAAAAACAATCTTTTTATATTTATTTCAATCGAAAAACAATCTTTAATGTTCAAAAAATTATAAAAATCCATCATGATTTTTTTATTTTCATCAATATTTTAATTTTTTTCATCATGATGGAAATAAAAATATAAATATCTTTTGTGATATTTATTTCAAAAGTTGAAAATTATTTTGAACTTTTTTCATCGGATGGAAAAAATCTAAACAACAACAATTTCATTTGAAAAAAAGAAAATATTTTGAAAACAAAACAAAAGTATGAATAAAAAAAACAATAATTTGAAATTTTTTCGAACTGATATTTATCGTTAAAGATATTTATTTTTTTCATCATTGATGGATATTTATTTTAAAAATAAAAATCCCTCACATTTTTTTTCAACAAATGAAAAAACATTTTGAACATTAGAGATATTTATTTTGATTGAAAAGTAAAAATAAAACGTTTTCGGGTGCTTGATTTTAATAACAAAATAATGCAACGACTGTGTTGCGTAGCTGTCAGTCGCAGTTGAAGCGAAAGTATTCTATGTAGTTGAGCCTTTAGTGGTGAAAAAGAGCTGCAGAAGTTCTTTTTTTAACTCATGGTTGTCATTGGTAGGATGTTATTCTTTTATACTTCTTTTTCATTCCTTTTGAAGTACTTCCCTTAAAACTATTTTTATATAATTTTTTAATAAAAATTCTGTTTTTGCCCTATTAAATAATAATAAAAATGCTTTAAAATTTGTAAAATTTAAATTTTGTTGAAAGTTATTACCAGTTTTTCTCGCTAAAAACTCATTTATTTTCACTTATGTATGTACTTTGTTCCACTTTTGAAGTTGTGAAAATGTTATTTTTTTGGAAAAACTTCATCGTTTTTTGCAGGGTACTTAAATATAAAACATCTTCTAATCATCCATTCATAAAATCACAGGTATGAATTTTGTAATATTTGGATAGAGTTTCTAACCAATTCTTCACTAAATTCTTCATGACTGCCTTATAAATGCAAGATTTAAGACGATAAAATACATTTTGATCAATATTTTTAAAAGCTCATTTTTGTATAGCCCTCTTAAAATTCGTCGAATGAAAATTATTCTGTATCATATTTTTGTAAGCTTCTGTAAGTGCGTTTGGAAAAAACATTACGAAACAATCATGCTTTTAGTTAAACAAAAAACTGCTTATTTTAAGGAAACGTGGTGAATATTTGTATAGTTTAGTGTATTAAAATTATTAATAAATCTTCTCAATTCTAAAAGCTCACAATCTGCAAGTTATAAAAAAAAACAGTAAAAAAGGGTTGTACTAAAAAATTCTTAAAACAAAGTCATGTTATAAAAGTAGGGGGACAGGACAATAAACAAATGCAAATAAACATATTTCTTTGTTATGCTTTTAGTATTATTCCTTAAAATTCATATGGAAGATTGACACTAGTATATGTCAATAAACGGAGCCTTAAAGTTTTATTTTTTTCGGAAATTCACGACCAAAAAATCAGATGTAAAAAATAAGATTAAAAGCTAGAGACTTGAGAGATGACTAGATATGTTACCTTCGCATAGTGTGCGATCTAAAAGTAGAGGTATACATGAGTTTAAGATTTGGGCTTGCACTATATAGATCTAACGCGGTCTCTTCGGTATTAACATTTTTAAAAACCATCCTGCTTTCTTATATCTCAATAGATTTGAAAGATTTTTATATGAGGGATTCTACTAGGTGATATCTACAAAATACATCTTTTTCTGCATATCTCTTTCAGTTCCAGAGATATTGACCCTGCGGGAAATTTGTGGCAATTGCATTAAGCTATCAGTACCGGTTGAGTACCAATTGACACTTAACTCATCACCAAATTTCCAGTTGAGAACCAGTTGACACCACCACACTTACTAAATATCAATTGAGAGTCAATTTCTAACAGCCATGTTAAGTGCCCAATTAGCAGCTTGCGCGAAATAACAATCTATGGCTGAGTGATTAGAGTTGAAGACTATAAAACGTAAGATAAGTATTATAAAATAAAAATAAATATAATTTAATAAAAATAAATCAAAAGAAATTTATAAAAAAAAGTAATAAAAAAGAGTTTAAAAAGTAAAGATTTTTCTTCAAATTTTTATTATATTAATCGATTCTGAATATGTCCTCTTGGACCAGTCCTGTAACCTATTCTATGACCTGTCCCAAGGGGCTAATTAGCCACCTTCAATGACAACCCCATGTACAAGTGACAGGTTCCTCCCATATAAAATTCCGGAACATGAACCGGTCACTAGCTCTGAGAATCTGACACGTGATTAGTTTTGAACCGGTTCAAAAATTAAAATTTTTATTTTTTAACGTACCTTAGTGTTTTTTTTTTTTTTCGTCATAATGGGTATACATTTTTTTTTTTAATGTTTTTATTTTATGAAACAAATAGCGAAATAGTGTAAAGAGAAAGGATTTAAAAAAAACAGAAAAAAAAACATTTACGAAGTAGTAAGGGAAAAGTAGATTTTTTCCTTTTTTACCAAAAAAAAAAAGGAAAAAATCTGTTATATAAAAATTTTCTTACATAACATATACAATGTATTTGGGCCATTATCAAAAATGTTTAACCTGTCTGAAACTGACTTAAATTCTTAAGTTTCGTGGTAATGATAATTTAAACAAATTGGTTACAGATCTGAACTAAACCTGAAACTAGTAGAGTGCAAAATTTTAGCACCATAAGTTTCTTTTTATAATCATGATTGTTGTTCAAAGTTCAAGAACATAGAAAATGGCTAAAAATAACTTAAGTTTTTTCCATTCTTCTACAATTTTTGTTCGCGCGTTTATACTTTTTGGTCTCATTCTATCATAAGTAAACTAATCGGACTTTACAGATAAATTCTGCACCATCTTTGTAGTTGTGCAGGCTTTCAACAGTTAAATACAGGGTAGTCGAGTTTTGATGACAGCATTTTTTAGTTTTTAAAATTTTTCAGTTTTTTGGGTTGGTCTGTGCGCCCCTCAACCGAATACAAAATTTGGGATAGGGATTGATACTTGTTGTAATTGTGCGTAATTTGCGCTACATCACATTAATGTGCCCGAAGTAGTCAACGTAGTAGATAATCTCAAAGTTTGGAAAACAAGTGCGAACATTTTTCAAAAAGTCAGCTTTTCGCGGGGCACATTTTCATATGGAATTGCTTGGATTACTGCGTGAACTTAGTTCTTTATTATTTTACATAATAAAATCGGAGGAGCATTAAAAATAAATTTAATACAAGAATTTTAAGGACTTTTTGAAAATGATGTAAAAATTAAACTTTTTGTTTTTGTATTTTAATATAGAAAATTACAATTTAAGCAAATATTGGATATATAGATATAAGAGTGGCGATAAATATAAATGATCGGGATCATAAATTTAAGTCAAATGTCGTTGATTTTTAAAAATCGCAATTTTTATTATAAACAAAATTTTTTAATTTTTCTAGGAAAACCTAAAATATGCTGCACTAATACCATCAAACATTGAAAAAATCATAAATTTTATTTGAATAACTCAGTAGAATTTGATATTACGTGCAATTTTGACCAGGATTATACATAAACCTCTGTGTAAAAGTTTGTATAAATTAAAAGTTTGTTCAAATTAAAACCGCCATAACATATATATATATATATATTTTTTTTTTAATTTTTGATAATGGTCCATATACTTGTTAACTGGGTCGTTTCGTTAGATTCTGAATTGATCTAGTTATATCCGTATATCTGTCTACTTAAAGCGGTAAAGGGCCCAAGTCGCAAATAATATTCTTACTTGTAACACAGTTGATACAAGTACAGTACAGTTGTACAAATCGTCAGCATAGCACTACTTACACATTTAACTCCTCTACCAAAGTTAATTTATTTTATAAAAAAAAAATAATAATAATAACCCAGGAAAAATTTTAGAACATGTTCTAAAATCATTAGTTCTAGAACTGATGTAATCAGAACCACTTCAGATTCTTTAATAACATCCTAAGAACTAGTGATATCACAACCAATTCTGACACTAATGGAGTAGAACCTTATTCTGATTCTAAATTCGTTTTAAGGAATGTTTTAGAGAACTAGTGCTAATTCTGTATGATTTCTATATCACTTCTGAGAACTGTTTAAAATATTTCCATAAAAAATGTCAAAAATTAAATTGATTTCAAAAGTGGCCTTTACAATAAAAAAAAACAGGTTCTGAAACCGTTCCTTAACGCTTCTATGGAACTAGGTTTGAATTTGAAAATTTCGAACAAAAATCACTGATTAAAGAACTAGTGCTAGAACCGTTCTATAGAATTTGTATTGGCTAGCTAACACTTCCACGGAACTAGTTCTGGAGGTGACAATAAAACAAAACATCATTGGTCGTAACGCCGAAGTAGAACAAGTACAGGCTATTTTCATGTGTTCCTGGAACTAGTTGTAGAACTAATACAATTTTTCCTGGGAATATTAAAAATTCAGCTGGTTACTTTACATGAGCCTTTTATTATAAATTATTAAATATTAAAATTTGAGTAAGATGTTAAAGGTTCAAATTGGTAAATTTTGAGATCAGAACATATAAAAGATGTCTTCTGTAGAGATGAAATTTGATCCATTATGATGCACACAAAGATTTTACGAACATTTATTTTTCAGGGATACTTGCTCGCATTGCTACATATAACTTTCACTAGTTCCATAGAACTCCCAGTGTTAACAATTGTTTCAATAAGTATTTCTGTAAATATATTAATAATGTACAAATATTTGTTTTAATTTTATCTTAAAATTCTCTCTCAAATAATCCTTAATAATTTAAGTATCTAGAAAAAAACAAATAAACAAATTTCCATCAATCAACCAAACTAATTTAGACAAAATTTTTAAATAAATATTTATACACACCAACGCACATTTACAAATCTGTACAAAAGTCTGTTTTTCGTATATTATTGTTTCTTATTAATTTTTTAGTTCATTGGCATTTCATAGAATTTCATTTAGTTGCCATTTACTAGAATCTTTCGAATTAAATGCATGTGTGTGTATGCGTAAATAAATTATTGGATATTGTGGTTTTTAAATAAGTCTGTGTTCAAATAAATGAATGATATCTGCATATATATGTAAGTATATGTGAATATATATGTTTTGTATTTAATAAAAGTTTTTCTTTTTTTTTTTTTTTTTGGTAAACATGTAACAAAAAAAAAAAAGAAAAAAAATTTTACTACCTATTTATATGGCTCATTAAATTGCTCTCTTGTACTGTCGATGAACAAGTTTAATATTGCAAATAAATCAATATTTGCACAACATGTCCTTATTTACATACAATTGTCTGTAAATATATACACACGTGTATGAGTTGGTGTATGTAAATTAAACATGTCTATATAAATACTTTTAAACATTTATATTATAGTAAAGACATATATACATACATATAAAACATTTAAATGTGTAATCAATATATTTGTATTTTTACTTATTTTGCTTTTTTTATGCTCGAATAAAATTCACTTTTTTTTTTTTTTTTTGTAATGAAAAGAAAATGTATGCCTTGTTAAAAATTCAAGCGTTAAGTTTAATTAGTTTCCATTAAAGTTACACATTAATAGGATTTTACTTAATTTGTATCTCCTATAATTTTTTACATAAGGTTCGATGAGTGTTAAGTTCAATTAAAGAGAAATAATCGGTAACATATTCACTTAATCTATTAAAAAAAACGCTTTAACGTCATTAAGAGCTTAATACATTTTTTAAAATCTTTTTAAGTTGTAAATTGAATTGCTTTTAGTAAATTAATAATTTCCTTTAACGGGGAAAACTAAAAGCTTAAAAAATGGTTTTACAGTTTTAAAAATATTCAAGTCTAATTTCTTTTTCACTTTTGAATTTTGAAAATCATTAATCTTTGTTGAAAACCTTAAATAATTAAATAATTGAAAACCTCATATCATATCACAAAGGAAAAAAATAAGTATTTCTGAGGTTTATTTAAGTAGGTCTGGGTCAGAGAACTTTTAAAGTATTTTAATATCAACTTATTCAGACGAGCTGAGTTACATTCGCCTAAGCACAGTGGTTCCAAAATCTTTTTTTTTTTTTTAATAATTCAGTAACATCTGATCTGTTTAAAATATTAAAAAAAATTAAATGTTATGGCTTAAGTATTTATGAGTTGATTTTGAGAAGCACTGATCCCTAGGGGGTTACAGGGGTAGAGGGTGGATCTTCAAAGTTGGTGAACTTGGGTATGTGATTACAAAAAAGTTCGCAAAAATTGATTTAATTGTAAGTACATAGACTCCTAATTATTTTCGGTATGTTATCTTTTAGTTGGAGAGATATTTATGATTTTTAAACCTGGAGGGCTTAAGTTGGGTACACAATTTTTTTTTTTTTTATATTTACTATGTTTCTTACAAAATTCTAAATAAAATTGCTGCAAGAATCATATAAAATATATGAATCCAATAAAAAAGTATATTATTCTGAAGCTAAAACTAAATTTGGTAACATTCTTTCACTTATTCATGCAAACTAAATTAAATGCGGAACATTTTCCCCAGATCATGGCTCGAAAAACTTAAAATTTGGATTTGAAGCATGTTTTTGAGAAATAATGTTAATATTTGAACCTAAGAAAAAAATTAAAAAAGTAGAGGTGTTTCAATGAAATTTTGACACAATATAGATAAACTTGTTCTAAAATAAAGAAATTAAAAGAAACTCCCACTTTTTTCTACCAAAATACCCAAATTCCTAGTCCGGGCAAATTTTTCTTCAAAAATTTATTTTTCATTTAAATGATCACCCACGCAACCGTGTGTTTAATCTACACATACAGTCAAGATATTTTTTTTTGTTGATCTCGCCTTTGAAATTTTATAATTTAAAAAATTAAAACATTTTTTAAATATTGACAAACTTTGGGTAGGGCCTGGGGAAACTATTGCTCAAAACGTCTCTAATTTAGCTTTACTCGCATTTACGTTAAGATTTCTTTTGAAATCATAGTCCGGAACAAAACAAAAATATTCTAAAAAGAATATTACCACCTTTTTGGAAAATAACCCCAAAATTATAGTTGCAGCAATATTATCTGGAATGAAGTCTAAAAAGAGATAACCTACACATGTAAGCATGACTTTTTACTAGAACTACCTGTATGTAAAATATTATTTTAAACATTCAAATCGTAAATGAATTTTTGCGAATTTAAAAAAAAATACATACCGGAATTGACCAAATTTGGAGTTCTATCCTCTACCCCCGTGACTCGTTATGTATCTGTACTCCTCTAAATCAACTCGAAAACCTTTCAACTCTGACCATGTGAAACTTAATTAGATATCTCCAACGTACAGTGTCACATTTGGCAGTTTTAGAACAACAAAAATCCAGTTTTGGAGATATTGGTCTGAAATTGTATATTCTGTTAGTAGATAAGGCCGTAAACATTTCTACTAAAAATGGACGGGTAGAATCACTGCCACTCCCATACTGAAAAAAATTACTTTATTTGTATGAATGTTGGAAATATTTTTGTTAATCTTATTAAAATAAAGCATAACAAATTATCAGCCATTATCTTAAAATGTTTAAATAATTCTTAAAAAATTGCAAATATGAGGTACCGCACATTTTTTTTTTTTTTTTTGTTTAATATTTCAAAAGTTCGCAAAAAGTTGCAGCCAATATTCTCAAATATAATATTATAGATGTTCTTTTATACAACAATCATATTTTTAAATTGGAACTCGTTGGAACTTTTTCGTTCCAGTCCATTGAAAATATAAATGCCCAAAAAATATATTTTTAATATTATGATTTTTTTTTTTTTTAATAAAAAAACCATAATATAATAATACAAGGTAGAATCAATAGAGAGAGTAGTCAAATTTAATTCTTGATAAGTCAAAAAACTGAAAAATGAAAAACAAAAAATAAAAATCAGGAATGAAAAAATATAAAAAGATTTGTTTCCATTTACTTTTTGAAATACTTCCTGAAATGCAGAGCTCCATTATTAGAACGTTTTATGTAGCTTTATTATATTCATTTGACCATTTACCAACAACATATTGACGAATATTTTCTTGTTTTTAATAAAATTAATTTGAAAAAATTTGTTTACAAAAAAATATTATAAAAAAATATAAATTTTGTTTTCTTTTATTTTTGAAGTTTTGTTTTAAATTTGTTTACATTTTGTTTTACTTTTCATTGATTGACTTTTCAGGGTAAATAAAATTGAGAACGAACTTTCTAATGATTCTACCTTTAGTAGTTTTATCATGTAAAAAAACAAATTTTCAGTATTGATTTTTTAACCCAACAAATTATATAATTTATAATAAAATAAATAATTTATATATGATATGATATGTTTACTCATAAATGCAAAGAGGAATTACTTTAATTAATAAGATTTTATTTTCGTATTTTTGTCGTTATAATGTGGATAAATCTGTGACCAAAAGGAATAACTACATAGCTTTTTTAATTTTTATAATTGCTGTATTTCATTACATATTGAGTAAATTTATTGCAGAAATCTGCTCATTACTTTAGGAGTTAGTAATCTGAATAACAACATAATTCGTTTGATTTTCCTTTTTTCGATTTTTCATTTGCATTTTTCAGGAGAACATAAAAACTGTTTATTTCCCTCATTTTTCAATATTTTGCAATCCGTTCTTCTACGATTTATTAATATTAAGTCTACTAAACGTCACACTGAATAATAAATCTTTTAACTCCATTATTCGCGAAGTTGTGGTAGATAGCCCGTTTTGTCTTAATTATTTTTATACCCACCATCAAAAAGATGGGGGGTATATTGATTTTGTCATTCCGTGTGTAACATGTCGAAGGAATCATCTAAGACCCCACAAAGTATATATATTCTGGGTCCTGGTTAGATTCTGAGTCTAGCTATGTCCGTCTGTCCGTCTGTTGAAAGCAGGATAGCGCTCGAACGGAATTTGGCACAAATATTTGTCTTATATAAGGTTTGTTTGGGATTGCAAATGGGCAAAATCGGTTTGCAAACAAAAAAGTTGTGGGCTAAAGACTAGGAACACAGGGTGTCCGTTTTATACTTTTCTTCTGATATTTCTGCAACAAAAGCATGTACGATAGCGAAATTTTGTACATATAGTTTGGGGATCGATATAAACTCGGAAGCCAAAAATGGGCGTGGTCCGCCCACTTTACCGCCAACCTCCCATATAAGGTGAAAATCAATGAAATTGTGTTCAAATAGTTCAAGGACTAATGCAAACTCGGAAACAAAAAATGGGCGTGGCCCGCCCACTTTACTGTTCACTTTACCGCCCACTTTACCTCCTAAAAACTAGAAACACAGGGTGTCCGTTTTATACTTTTCTGCTGATATTTCTGCAACAAAAGCATGTACGATTGCGAAATTTTGTACATATAGTTTGGGGATCGATATCAACTCGGAAGCCAAAAATGAGCGTGGTCCGCCCATTTTACCGCCCACCTCCCATATAAGGTGAAAATCAATGAAATTGTGTTCAAATAGTTCAAGGACTAATGCAAACTCGGAAACAAAAAATGGGCGTGGCCCGCCACTTTACTGCCCACTTTACCGCCCACTTTACCTCCTCTCATATAACTTAAAATGTGAAAAAGTTGATGGTGGGTATATAGATTCGGCCGGGCCGAATATTTGCGCTTGTTAATGTATGTTATGAAATGTTCACATAGCCCGTTTTGTTTATTAGAAATTAAAGAAGTAAAACATAGTATTTTTGGAAAAAAAAATTGCCAATATGTTAAATTTATGATATCATACTAATCAGGAGATAAAAAAAATCTAAATTTTGTGGTTGGCTGGACCATTCTTAATCGTTAGAAATTTCAAATAACGGGAATGTTTACTAAAAGAACGAAAATGTGTTCAAAATTAAAATTATAAATTAAATTTTGAAAAAAAAATTGCATGCGAAAAAATTGCCAACAAATTTTTTGCAAAAAAAAAAAAAAAAAAAAAAAAAATGTTAAACCAATTAAAATTGTATTAAATTGCATATCAACAACTTAAAAATGATTAAAACCTTTAAAGACGATGTTTATTGCACTTTTTATTTAATTATCTTTTTTTTAAGAAACTGATTTTGGTATCTAAGTTGTTTTGCTTATAATTACGAATTTTATTAAAATTTGTTCATTCCTGTCTGTAAATCTAGGGTATAGTGCTCCCACTTAGCTTCATAAAATGTTGATAGGTGTACCCGCGTATGATCTATCAGCCTCTAAAAAAGGCTAAAAATCTAACTTCAATGGCTTTTTTCTCCAGACTGCATTGAGATAACAAAATTTTTATGAGATATATTAAGATTATAATTCAGAAAAGTTCATACCGCAAAGAAAATTCTCATTATTTGTTAATTTTTATTTTCTTTCTTTGAAAATCAAACAAAAACTTGCACATAGCCCGTTTTATCTTAAAAAAAATGTTTGTAGATAGTCCAAAAACAAAAAGTGAAAAACATAGTGTTAGAATTAACTTTTGACTCCAAAATTAACACCATATATAAAAAATAGAAAACTGAAGAGTATGACGCAAAAAAAAAAAAAAAATCTAAATCTGCATGAGGCCCGATTTGAATATAAGCCCTCGATATGCTTATTTCCTATATTAAATTCATTATTGAGTTTAATATACTTATTTAAAATATGTAGTTTTTTAAGACATAAATTTTATTTTTACAATATTTTGGAAATGGAAAAATTACATAACTCAACATATTCATAATATATTTTAAAATTCCGTTTTGGAAAAATTTACAACTTGAGATATTATTTAAACAAAATATAAATTTTATCAAGGGAAAAACAACACCATTACTTTATTGTTATATTATTCGATAACCAGTATACATATCGGTTCCAAAAATATACCAAATAATTTTTATACGAATTGCGCATAAGTTTACGAGGAAGGTAATTTAAAATTGTATACCAATAACCATTAATTTAAATTTTAAACCTTAAATTCAATGAAAAAAGTAAACTTTTAAAATACATTTCCCCAGATTGGAATTTTGGATATTGGATACCAAAAAGTGGGAGTTTTTTAGTTCTCCGATTTTAGGACTAGATCTTCAATATTTTATAAAAATTCCAATAACTTATTGGTTTAAATTTAATTTCAATAAAAATATTAATATTATTATTTCTCAAATCCATACTGGTCAAGAATTAATGATTCGAGCATATTCAACATATACAAACTGTAACTTCAGGAAGAAGCTATAGTTCTACATCTTTAAAAATAACTATAAGATTCACCATTTGTTATAGTGTTTTGCACTATGGTGTACAAAGAGACCAATATAAACGAGTCATCAGTATACATTAGAGTGCTCCAAGCTTGTATGAAGGAAAAAAAATGTTATCCTACAGGCCGTCCCCCTTCCTAAAATTCTATGGGTTATAAAAATACGTCGTGCAAAAAATTAGGGCAATAGGACTACGTTAACTGGTGCCGCATATGCATGGAAAATATGCATTTTTTTCAGTTTTCACAAAAATTTTGTCATTAAATAGTTAGTGCATTTTATTGTAAAGGAATCGTAATGTACGCAGAATTAGTGTTACAAAAAGATATAAAACACAAGAATTGGTTGAAAAATGTAAAAGTTATTGAAAATTCCCCAGGCCATTAACGTGTTTTAGAGCACTTGAATTCAAAATGTGACAAAAAAATAAATATATTTTTAAAAATATTCGAATAAAACAATTGTTTTACTTAAAATACATCTGTAGTTACTTGAATATGAGTTTTTGTCCTTATAGAATAACGTAAACCTATTCTCAGCTATAGTCAAAAAATGTTGATATTTTTAACGGTCGTTTCAAAACTCAAATTTCAGTTTTTTTGATACTTTGTTAAACAAATTTCAATATTTTTGAGAGATCTTATAAGGATTTATGGACAACAGATTACGCAATAAAACAGTATAAAAATTAGATCAATACCTCCTATAGTTTGCCTGTACCTGCATTTTGAATTCGGTGGATTTCGAGAAAACCACATTTTTATGTAATATTTTGGCAAATCAGCCATTTTATTACATTGTTGTGTATTTTAAATGGAACTTTTTTTAAAATTTTATAATCCACATAATTCTAAATATAAATCAAGAGTTTCATACAATAAAAAAAAATTAGGCATTAACCCTTTTTGAATATGGTGTCATATTAATTCAGCAAATTGATAACAGAAAATTGGGTATTAACCCTTTTTGAAAGGTTCAGCAAATTGAAAATTGAAAGGTTTAATACCCAATTTTTTTTTATCAATTTGCTGAACCTTTCAAAAAGGGTTAATACCCAATTTTTTTTTATCAATTTGCTGAATTAATGGGATTGCAAACGGGTTTTATTGAAATATATTCAAATTGGCATGTTTTAAAACAAAATGACCTCGAGGCCGTTTAAGGGTTAATTTCATTTTTTCATTATCACTATAAATATCGGTTGTTAATAAATAAATTTCTTAAGTTTTATGATAATCTACCGAAAAATAGATAAAATTTCGACTAGTTTCCATAAAAAATTGCAAATATTACAAAATTTGACCTTTAAAGTTTATGGGTTAATGTCGTCCAAATTGTATGAAACTCTTGATTTATATTTAGAATTATGTAGATTATAAAATTTTAAAAAAGTTCCATTTAAAATACACAACAATGTAATAAAATGGCTGATTTGCCAAAATATTACATAAAAATGGGTTTTTCTCGAAATCCGCCAAATTCAAAATGCAGGTACAGGCAAACTATAAGAGGTATTGACCTGACAACATTTTTGTGAAAACTGAAAAAAAATGCATATTTTCCCTTTGTAAATGCATTTTCAAACTTCAGAGCCGTTTCGGCACCAGTTAACGTATTCCTATTGCCCTAAGTTTTTGCACGACGTATTTTTATAACCCATTGAACAATTTTAGGGGGGGGGGGGTTGGTCAAAATTCGAAACTTCGTTTTTTTTGGAGCACTCTAGTATACATAGATAGAAATCACGTTTTTCCAAATACTCTGGGCCCCAGACGTGTTTAATTGTTATATTTGTAATATAATGAATATATATATAAAATGTATGCTACTGGTATTTATTTATAGTCCACAATATCTGTTTTATTACCATCTACCAGATTATTAATTATTAATAAAATAACATACAAAATTTTTTCGATAAACCTTCAATAAATTTAAAATTTTATTATTTTATATTATAAAAATAAAAAATAAAATAAAAAATAAAATAAAATTAAATTTGAATTATTTCCCTATGCAAATTAATGCCTTCTTGCCATTTTTTCTTTGTTTTATTTTATTTAAACTAGACATATTTAATCGTTATTTAAAAAGGGACTCTTTATTTTTTCCCCATTACACAAACAACTAACAAATACCCTAGTAAATACTTAATGTTTTCTGTTGTTGGATTTTATTTGTTTGTTTACAAATTGTCTATCCACAAATCGTTATATTGGTCTTACTTAATACCATTTGACCACATGCAAACAAAAACCCCTAAGAACATTGAACAATTCTTGTCTATTCTATTTTTCCCATACTAAATTGTATTTGTAGAATTTATATCTTTTATATGGATTAAGAGGTTTCAGGTTTCTTATTGTCATACCACAAATTCACATACTATCGTACGAGTAAAAGTCTAAGTTTTGCATACTAACATACATATAGTAACCTAAAATGCAAAAGGCCGTAACCACTGAAAAATCAAATCATGGTTTTACTGTATTATAATACTCTGACCCAAACTACATCTAGACAAAAGTTTCATATTCATATCTACAATAATCGCATCAATATTAACAAAAGTCAAAAGGCCGTAACATTAATTTCATAAACGAAACCGTTGTGAAATTTGTTCCATTTAAGAAAAATTTGGATCGAAGATTGTTTTATGCTTTACCTATTTATGAATTAAGTGAACGATTAACAAATTTTACTTAATTGATTAATTTTAAAGCAAAAAATTGAAAATTGTGGTTAGGGCCTTTTGCATTTTCAAATTGTTTTTTGTTCCTGGTGTAAAAAATCAAAAAGTGTGGTTACAGTATTTTAAATTTTAGGTAACGATATACACTTAGTACTTTTTCGCCTATTGTTTGAATTGTGAATGAGAAGTAGTATATTTTTTATTATTTTCTTGTTTGTTTGAAATATTAAGTATAACAAAGTTTGGTTTAAAAGATATTGCTATTCTCGATGTACTTAGAGCAGACACCTCGTTTACTAAACAGAGTTTAGGCCACATGCCTAAACCAAATGTGGTCAATAGCAATAAAAAAACCATAGAAATTGTTGTATAGTTAGAAATAACAAATGCTTAGAAATTTATATATCGATATTTATACTTGCACATGTGTATGTATGAGAGCTATTAGTGCTTAAATTCGTATTTTATTGTTGCTTTTTTGAAAGAGAAATTTATTTTTTTCGTTTTTTGTTCTATCATTTTATATTGAGATGAAACTAAACAATTCAAATGCAAATAACAACCATAAATGTGTAAAACTATATGTTTAACATAAAACTGAAGTATGGTTAACAAGAGAAGTATTGGTTGTTAAGAAAAGTGGCAAAGAAAAGTGTGTTTACACTTTCTTATAAGTTGGAATTATCTATAGATTTTCTTTAATAAAAAACCGATCATACTAACTGGACCATATAAGACTTATCTACATTTTAAAATTATTTATATATTTCTATATATAAAGTTTACTTTTTTTGCTTCCAAAGAACAACAAAATATGTTGTTATATTTAAAGTGATGAGCAAATATATCTTTCTACCATAAACGGATAATATATGATTTTATAATACTCAACTCGAATAAAAATAAAAAATAAACAAGCGCGAATGTTATATTCGGCCCGGCCGAATCTATATACCCACCATCAACTTTTTCAAATTTTACGTTATATGGGAGGGGGCGGTAAAGTGGGCAGTAAAGTAGGTGGACCACTATCATTTTTTGTTTCCGAGTTTACATTGGTCCTTGAACTATTTGAACACAATTTCGTCGATTTTCACCTTATATGGGAGGTGGGCGGTAAAGAGGGCGGACCACGCCCATTTTTGGTTTCCGAGTTTATATCGATCCCTGAACTATACGTACAAAATTTTGTTGTCGTACATTTTTTTGTTGACGAAATATCAGCAGAAAAGTATAAAACGGACACCCTGTGTTTCTAGTTTTTAGCCCATAACTTTTTTTTGTTTATAAACCGATTTTGCCCATTTTCAATCCCAAACAAACCTTATATGAGACAAACATTTGTGCCAAATCGTCCCCCTACGTTTTCCCGTTCGAGCCCTATCCTGCTTTCAACAGACGGACGGACATAGCTAGATCGACTCAGAATCTAACCAGGACCCAGAAAATATATACTGTGGGGTCTTAGATGATTCCTTCGACATGTTACACACGGAATGACAAAATCAATATACCCCCCATCTTTTTGATGGTGGGTATAAAAATAATATTAAAAGTGTAGATTTCTGAAAGATTGATCTTGGTATAAGCTGCCAAATCTAAACGGAATTGAAGTTCCACTTAAAAATTATTTAAAATTAGACGTACGTACATTTCACATTCCATTATTCACCATAAAAAGTTGAATTTTTATATACAATTCTCTGTTTTATTTAAATATTTTTGGAGGAAGTTTTGAAAGTACCTTAGTATCCAAAATTCCAAATATTGTTAATAGTGTATCCGTTTGTCTTAAGTCTTTTTTAGAAGCTCAGGGTATAGTCAATCGCAACTATTTTACAATTTTTCATGTAAAACTGGAATGATACCTTATGTTTTAAGAATAGGTTAATTAAGGTCCAAAAAGTACAATTTTTTATTTAATTTAGTACAATATCCAAAATTGCATTTATCATCCCTGTTCCATGCCAAAACGTATAGCAATCGGATTTGATATCTCCGATTTCAATGAAATTCACTACGACATTGTTTTTCTCAAATCATAAACTTTTCATGGCACTTTCCAGTCAAAATATATGACCTTTTGAAAAAAAAAAAAAAACTAAAAACTTCACATAGCTATACTTCTTTAATTAATAATAACTTCTAAAACATAGATGGTAGATCTCTAGTTTCCATATTAAAGACAAAACGATATGTATAAAGTTTAATTATTTCAAAATTTCAAAGGTTAAAGTTGATCATATAAAAATCAAACCGTCATATCTCAAAAAACTTTAACATGTCAAAAAAGAAACATTTAATTATATATTTTTTGAGTCCTAGTAAGATTCTGAGTCAATTTAGCTATATCCGTCCGTCCGTCCGTCTGCTTGTCTGTTGAAAGCCCAGGGAGACAAAATTTGGCTCAAATATTTACCTTATATAAGTTTATTTTTGGGTATTGAAAATATATAAAATTGGTTAAAAAAAGTTATGGGCCAAATACAAGAAACACAGGGTAACTGTTGTAATTTCAGTTCACACTTTTTTGCAGATATCTCTTGAACGAAAGCATGTAAGACGACGAAATTTTCTACACATAGTTAAGTATCGATGTAAACTCGAAATTCAAGAATGGGTGTGATCTGCTTACTTTACCACCCACCTCCCATATAATGTAAAATTTTAAAAAGTTACAGATGGTGGGTATATAGATTCGGTCAAGCCGAATATAACATTCTCACTTTTTTTTTTTTTTTTTTGATCAAGCTATTAACTGAAGCTGAAGAGTGGGCTTTTAAACAAGTTTAAGTTCTTGTCTTTTAAGGTCTTTAATCTATTATTGAACTCGATTGGTTACTGTCACTCATAATTTTGTTTAAAACTTCCTGTATTCTTTCCCACTGTTACAACATATGTATTTACATACAAAAGTTTTTTTAAGCCACATGATTAATCTTGTTCTTTGGGTTAAACTAAAGAGGCTTTAAATTGTCCCAACTACACATATCTATACATATGCAAATGAAAACAAAAAAAAAAAAAAAAAATATATTATAACTTCTTTATTCTCTTTTTCATAATTATATGCAGAGTTGCCAAGTTAAATGTAGAACACAAAATACAAATATTAATTACATAAATGATGAATATTTTAAATAAGGATAATCATATAAATATGTGCATATTTTAGTGCTTCAAATACTATCAACGAATAAGTCCATTTGGCACTATATCTTTTCTGAATATCAATTGATTCGGAAAAACTTTATTTTATTTATCAATTATTTTTTCTAATATAAAGTAAAAATAAATTTTGACCTTAATGTGAAAACAAAATTCTACAATATCAAAGTCATTATTCAAACAATCTAGGCATGGCAACTCTATAACAAATAAAATTGTCAGAGTTAAATGAATTGCGTCGACCACGATACATTGAGGATAAATGCAATAAAAGAAAATCTCACACACTCATACAACAACTTTATTTACTTACAGACTTTGTGTATTAAATGGAACTAACCACAAGAAAAATCCTTTCGTTTTTGTAAAATACAACACATTTACCTACTTTTTCTCTTTGTTATTATTTTTTTTGTAAAACTCTTATTATTTCTCAAATTAAGCCACACATACACACCAAAAGCTTAAACTCTGTAAAAACTGACAGAATTGCATTTATGAACTAAATAAAAAATTATTTCTTTGGACAAATTTTGTTCTTCCCTATATCATTCAGTTAGTAGATGTACGAGTATAAAGAAGCATATTTAGCCACTGCATCGTTCTATAATTCCATATCTTTAGAAAAGAACATTAAACATTTTCTATAATCCTATTGAATTGAAATTATAAATTTATTTTTATTCTTTTAATTTGTATGACATGCATACATACATATTTATGTAAATGGAGCAAAAGTTTAGTTTTTTTGTTTATTTGATTTGTATATCAAAAACACCTGGTTATGTTAAATATTTAAAATGTTTTCTATGTATTAGTTTTTTAAGGTTTGTTTGTATGTTTTTTGCTTTAGCTTAGATTTGTTTTACAAATCCATTAAAATGTCATTTATTTCTAATACTTATTTTGTTTATGTAATGGTTGGTACATATATAACCCAGCATAATGTTTGCTTATATGGAGCTAAATTATTATAACGGATCAAATACATATTTACATATATATATATTTTTTTTTTTGGAATACGATAAAGATTTTATTTGTTTTAAATAGTTATTAAGTTAGGTTTATGTGTGTTATTTCTCTAATCTTCAGTGAATTTCAGCATTCCCTTTATCCTTCAATTAGTTCAGGGTTAGGGGCTGTAGAAGTTATTATTTGTACCATTTGCTACATCAAGAGTTGTAAGTATTCAGATATCTGATTTGAAATAATTAAATAATTTAGTTCCCAAATAAAATAAAATACTCACGAAAATGTACAAACAAGATCGTATTGAAATCTTACATCGAAGGTTTGGCGAAATCCACAATAATACCCCCAGAACGTATTCTTTTTCTCATAGGCTAAAGATTATCAGCGATGTCTCCATGGTCTCGTACTAATTAAAATAAAGTTTGGCTTTTCGACTTTTTTAAATTTTTAAATAATCGATTTTTTGACTTTTTCAATTTTTGAAAAGTCGACTTTTTAAATTTTTTTTGGCACAATTATCAACTTTTTATTTTTGTAGACTTTTTGATCTTTTCGACTATTTTCAACTTTTTTGACCTTAGACGACTTCGACTATCTGCCCAGCAAAAACTTGATAATGGCATGTAGTTACATATGTAGTTACTTTTCAATGATAACAACATACAGTCTGCATTACATGAAAGTAGATTAGTAACTACTTACTTAAATGTTACTTTTAATCAATCTTTTCATTTAAATTATAAAAATGATATATTTTAAGAGTGGGGCAAAATATAAAGATAAACTAATTACTAGTTTTTCTGTGGCATATTTCATTGATTTCGTTTTAGTTTTGTTCCAATAAATTGAAATGAATAATTGTAATAAAAATAGAAAAACACAAAAAAAAATTGTTAGATTTGATAAAAAAATTGATTTAAAAAATATCAGTTGTTTATTTTTCCATATTTCATTATTTGTATCCGATATTGATAATAATGACTTCTGTAATACTTTGAAATTAATGAGTTATTGAATAGATTCAAAGTAATTACTTCTTGTAATGACATCTAAGTAATGACTTTTTAAATGCCTACCTGCAATAATATAGAGTAAGTAGTTGCCTCTAATGACATCACCGTGTTAAAATAATGAGTTATTCATCTAATGTGAAAGTTCTGAAGAGCCATTATATTAGCTTTTTAACTCATTACATGGAAAGTAAAGTTTTTGCTGGGTGGATACAAAAAAGAGATTAATCGAAAATATTACGAAATATTAAAGTGAAACAACTAAGAAAGATAGTCGATCAAACCCGACCATAGTGTATGTTTATTAAAATTCGCAAGGTGTATAAAGGTGTGTTCACACTAGTCAAATATTTGACCAAAATGACATAACCACTATATAAAATATTTTCTAACTTCTACATTTTAATGGGAAAATATTTTTAATCTTAAAAAAAAAAAAACCTTTTTTAAGATCAAACAACGGCAAACCATTTTTGTAAAACCAGTGATTACGGAAATTTTGTCAAATATTTGACAAATGCGAACATAGCTTTATATGGGATTGATGCTCAGTGAACCGTTCAGAGTTAAAAATATTATCACTTTTACCATTAGATATTTCTGTTAAATATATCAATGGAAAGCTAAGTATTAGAGTATTTTGTTTTTAATATTTATACCCTACACCACAATAGATGTTTGGAATCACTTTATTATCATTAAATATCATTAAATATACCAATCGAGAATCACTTTTTGAGTCGATTTAACGATGCCTCTCTGGCTGATCGGCCGGCTGTCTATTAGGGTTGTCAGATCCAGATACACAAAAAGCTGGACATTTGGAATAAAAAAGATAGATTTTAGAAAAAAAGATGGATATTTAAAAAAGTTTTCTTTTTAAAATACTTTTGAGTTATACTATATCGAAAGGGACATTTTCGGATTTTATATCTCAGATTTCAATGAAATTCGCCACAGATATTACCTATTGCAAGAAAGGACTTGAAAAAAAAAGAAGCTAAAATAGATTTTAAAAAAGGTCAAAAAAAGGCCCCAAAAAATAAAGCCAGAAAAAAGCTAATATATTGTTTTATTTAAAAAGCAATTTATTTTTTTGTCATTAGTTTTTGGTATTTCTAAATAAATATTTTTTATGGGTAATATAGTTTGTTAAAAAATAATTATAATATTATTGTAGAATGATGCGCCGCAGGAAAAAATTTTCGTTAAATTTAAATAATTTTGATTTTTTTTTTTTCCGGTCCAAAAATATGACGTTTTAAAAATGAAAAAAAAAAAAAAAAAATCTGTAAAATATTTTCCAAAAGTATACATACTTAATATATTGTTCATAACTTCTAAACTATATATTATAGAATTATAACTACTATTTCATTTAATTATAAAGGTCAAAATCGATGATATAAAAATCAAAGCTGAATATCTCAAAAAACGGTATTTTAAAATTTATATTAAAACATGATAAATATTTTCTGATTTATTCTGAACAAGACATTCTATAGCTCAAAAACTTAAGGCTGTAAATAGATTTTTTACGTATAAAAATACATTCGTTTTACATATTATGAAACAAATCTAGTCAAAAATTACAAGAACAGCAATAAATAGCACTTTCCCATAATCTTTTTTAATATACAAAGAAAAAAATAACTTAATTGATCCTTTGGGCTTATTTTTTACATTTTATTGAATATATCACAAAAATATATTTGTCCCAGTGTACCAAAAATTAACTCTGATCTTACTCTTTACAACCTTTATTAATAATACGAACAAAAAATTTAAAAATTTTGAAAATATATTCCATTTCTTTAAATATTTAAAATAGTTCGTCATATTTGGTCTTATAATTATTTCGTTCGAAGCTCAAGTAGAAGTCCCGTTACTTTTGCACAGGAGTAATGGAACACACTTTTTTTTACATTAAAAAAAAAAAAAAAACTACTTTACTTGTCTTCATATGTGTGTCATATGCACTTGTAGTTCCATAGAAATATAAAAAACTATTTTGGTCTTATAAATATTTCGGGGAGTGTATAGTATATATGTATGTTATGCATATATATATACTATAAACGTTTACTTAAACACTCCATGAAAGCCTAAACTATCTGTAGAATAAAAGTATAGCTCACAAAGTGAATGTTATAAGAAATTTATACAATCGATAAAAATATATTATTACTGTTTTTAAACCCATGTATAATTTTAATTTCTCGACTTCAATTGAAGTGGGAATTTAATTGGCGCTACAGATAATTAACAACAACTAATCACATGTTTTGTTTAAAGAACATTAAATTAAAGATAAACAGTTAAATTTATATCTCCTTAATTCTTAACGATTCTGTGCGCGTACATTTTATTGGTCTTACTGACAAAAGTTTATAATTATTTAACATGACAGAATAAAAACAAAAACCGTAACACTTGACAGAATTAAATTTTAAGTTTATAACCACAAACAAATAAAAAAAAAAAAAATTAAATTTAATAGAAATTATTGTTAAACTGACTTGTGCTCGAATTACACTTACAACGTGATATGAATTTACTTTGAAGTCTGCCGCAGACAAAACAAATAAATTTTAAACAGCAACCATATGTCCAACTTGAACTTGTTTTACATCAAATGATTTTTCTTCCAAAATGACAAAAACACAAACAACAACAATAACCACAAAAATAATATTGGCGGGTTAAAATTTTACTTTAAATACGATATGTACTTTATTGCTTTAATTTAAGGATCTTATTTTTTTGAATTTAAAAAATAAAAAAAAAAACTTGTAATAAAATACATTTATTTAACTTTAGATGGGTAAATGCTTGTAATTTATTAATTGAATTTTAAAGCAGAAATCTCGACGAAACAAAAATTAGACAGTTGTAATAAAGAGAGAAAAACAAAAAAGTTTTATAAATTCATTTTAAATAAAATATGAAAAATAAAACAGAGTTGTTACTAAGAAAGTAAGTTTAATTTATATTCTTCACAATTTACTTTCAAAATTTTGCTGAGATTGCTGTCCCAAAGTCTTTCATTGCTAAGTTGTATTCTTAACATCTCTCTCTAACTTTGTTAAATCAAGGGTTTTGGTTTTGTTTTCTGGCAGTTGTGTTTCCAACATCATTGTCAACGGAATCATCATTATTACCAGCAGTAACAGCAGCAGTATTATTTGTTGGAAATGCTGTCATATGAAGTGCAGGAGGAAGTTTAATGTTGTAAGCAATCAGTTGTGTGTTGATAAAGTTGTGTTATTGTGATGCTGGTTTAAAGGCATAAAGGTTGCTCTGATTTAATCTAGTAGGAGAATGGTTATATGAGATGGGATGTTAACGTTGTTTTCGGCACTTAAGATGAATTGTTGTGGCAAATTCTCCACTCTACTCATAGTACACGACTTGATGGTTGGTAACTTGTATGGTGTGTTGTTTTTGGCAACATTTTGTTTGTTATTATTTGTTTTGGTATCATTTTAGTTTCTTCCTTTTAATTTTTTTCTATATCCGGTTTCCGTTTTTGTTATTTCTGCCATCATGTTTGTTGTTTGATTGTTGTTAGTGTTTATATAAGTAGGTATTTTTACTTGAACACGTTGAATCCCTGCAATTATGTATATTTGTTTGTATGTATGGATTTTATTGTTATATTTTTGTTGTTGTCGTTTTTTTTTAACAAGAAAAAAAATGAGAACAAACATTGTATTTCATTATTCTAGAGATGTGTTAGTAAATCCAGTTAAATTCGGAAGGTTCTACTACCGGTCGCCATGTTGTTGTAGTTGTAGTAGTTTTGGGTTTACGTGTCGTTGTTTTTACAGTAGTAGTTTTTGGTTTACGTGTTGTTGTAGTAGTGTTTGTAGTCGCTTGCGGGATTTCCAACTGAGGTATATCCAAATGCCTTGGCAACGTTGGAACACCATTCGTATATTTGGCTAAGGATTTTTGATATAAGAGCATTATGTTATTATGGCATTTTTTTTTTACAATTTTCTACTCTAAATACATAGATGTTGGACAATGCAATTTTTATGTTATTTAATATGTATGTTATATTATTTTTTATTCTTATATACATTTTTATTATTATTACTGTTGCAGTTTTTTTTTTCACTTACCCGTATCTTGTTGGTAACCATTTTCGTCAGCTGTATAGAATACCGTCAAATATTTACGATTTGAAAGAGGGTGTGAATAGAAACCCTTGCGAGCCAATAGTTTTTTATTATTTCCCACTGGCTTCCAGTAGGATTTTTCATAACGTGTCACACCATTGCTTAAAACGTACCTATGTGGTAGTAAAAAATATACAAAAATCCAATTAAAAAACTTAAGCTTAAAAATAGTATAAATTTTTTGGAAAAATAAAATTATAATAAATTATGAAGGCTATGAGTTGGCCTTTGGCTAAGCGCCAGTTTGTTTTCTTCTAGTTCACTTTTTTAGTTTTAAAGTTTGATATTTTTAGAAAAAAATGTATTTATGATATTTAAAACTTGTTATGTTTGATTTATTGTACCGTGAAAATAAAATCTATTAAGAATAAACATAGAAGTTTTTTCCTCATATTGGTTTATAACAATTTTGCAGCAGATTTGAAAAAATCTTTTTCAGATACATAGACAGAAAATGAGATATAATTAACATAAAAAAATTGTTCTTACTAAATCTTTCTTTATGCTAAAAAATATATATAGCCTAATAACTATATGCTGAATATCAAAAGGATCAAGAATTTACCATCAAGTAAAATGCAAGAAATCCGTATTAAAATTAAAAAAATATTGCATATTTTTGGGCATATTTATTTTTGTGGATTTCAAGGCACGAAACCACGATAAACATCGCTCACCGGCAAAATGTTTGTTATTCTTACTTTTTTATACCCACCATCAAAAAATGGGTATATGGCATCCGTGTGTAACACGTCGAAATAATCACGTATAAATATTCTGGGTCCTGGCCAGATTCTGAGTCGATCTTACTATGTTCGTCCATCTTTCTGTTTTTTGTCTGTCTGTTGAAAGGTGGCTAGGGCTCGGAGGGGACTACTTATGAGTACTAAATTTGGCTCAAATATTTATATTATTTAAGGTATGTTTGTTACTGAAATTGGAAAAAAGAGGTTTATAAACAAAACATTTATGGGCCAAATAATAGAAACACATGGTGTCCATTCTAACTTCTGTTCGTACTTTTCCGCTGATATATCTTAAATAAAAGCATATATGACAACGAAATTTTCTACAGATAGTTTGCGAATCCATATAAACTTGTAAACCAAAAATCGCGGTTGTAATAGGCCCATTTTCACGCCTACCTTCCATATAAAATGCGACATCAACGAAATTGTGTAAAAATAGTTCAAGGCCCAATATAAAATCAAAAACAAAAATGGGCGTACAATGTCCAATTTTAAAATTTTCCAGATATATGCTGATTCGGTTAAGCCGACTATTATATTCTCCCCTTATTATATCCTTCACCACAGATGTAAAGGGTATATATAAGTTTGTCATTCCGTTTGTAATTACCACAATTTTCGTCAAGGAGCAAAAAAAAAATGATATTTTCGGGATCCTTGTAAGAAATAATGACGATAGGACCATGTCCGTCCGTCCGTGTGTCGGTTGAAATGGCGTTTATGAAGCCCACCGATAACTGGCATATATAATATATATATCAAACGATCAGAAATCCTTTCGAAAATTTCGCTATTGAAATTCAGTAAGATCGATTCATACATTGCGGAGATATGCTTAAAAAACCGGTTTTTAGAACCGGTTTTCCAGTTTCTGAAGCCTCTGTATATATTCGTATTCGGATTTCGTTTTTGCAAAGAAGGCTCGGACATTTTGTTTTTTAATTTTTGTTCTGAAAAAACGAAATAAATCGGTTTAGTAATAACTGAGATATCGGGCAAAACGCATTTTTGATTTTTTGAAGCCCTTGTTTAAACTACAGATTTAGTTATACAGATCGGTCATAAATATTTTTATAAAATTTCGGTTTTTAGAACCAGCTAGATCGGTTTATAAATGGCGGAGATATGCTTTAAAAACCGATTTTTAGAACCGGTTTTCCAGTTTCTGAAGCCTCTGCATATACCAGGAACTTCGTTTTTTCTAAAGAGTGCTCGGAAATTTTTTTCTGATTTTTTTTTTTCTGAAAAAATTAAATAAATCGGTTCAGTAATAACTGAGATATCGGGCAAAAGGCATTTTTTATTTTTTAAGCCCTTGTTCAAGCTACAGATATTTATTTTTATATAGATCGGTCATAAATATTTTTATAAAATTTCGGTTTTTTCAATAAACCAAATTTGTTCATAATCAACAGAGTTATGGGCCAAAAACTAATCTGTTAAGATTATAAATACACTATTAGTGACGTTTTTGTATAGGCAAGTAGTTCTGTTAGTAGTTTAGTCAGTAAATTTATAAATGTAGATTTATAAATGTGAAATAATGAAAGCATACGTTATGGCGAAAATTTAATTATTTGCCGGTAAGATGGTGAAGGGTATCAAAGATTCGGCATAGCCGAATCTATTTTCAATTTAATTTTTTTTTTATATATTTTTTGGCAGAAATATTTTGTCTTGATTTTGAACCTGTATAGAATAGAAAACATATTAATATATAATGAGTTCAAAAATTCCAATAATGTCAGACGAACGATTTCAAACTAAAAATCCGATTTTAAGGTGTAAAATCAATTTAGCAAAAATAAAAAGTAAAAAAAAAAATGGCTTTAGGGTAAAATATAAGTTCATTGTTGAAAAATCGAGTTTAAATTTCTAATTCAGTTTTAGTTCAGTTCTAGTTCAATTCTAGTTCATTTCTAGTTCAGTTCTTCTAGAAAACATTTTATTACATCAAGTTGTAAAAAAATATTTTTTATCGATAACTACAGACCGCACTAGGTCATTTCAAAAGTGATAATTAAGAAAGGAAGAAATTTTTCTAACGTTTCTCGATATTTATAAAAAAAAATAAATAAACGTTTTTTTATGAATAACTCGAAAGCCTAAGACGTACGATTTTCTCTTGATGATTATAACGATATTATTATGTCTGCTGGTCCGTACGTTCGTTCGACAATTAAAATTTTGATCTAGATGTTAAGCTTTTCCAAATGAATAAAATTTCAAGCACTACTAATATATTTAAACAAAGAAATCTATAACTAATTAATTTTAACAATTACGTATTATAATTTTCTTAAAAAACGAAAATGTGAACAACTAACGTTATAAAAACAATGATAAATGTTTAGCTTCAAATAGTCGTATGTGTTAAACTTCTATTTAAGGGTTAACAATTAGCCCATTTGTAAAAGTATTAAATTCAACCCCCAAAAAATATGTTAATTTTTTTCTTGTTAGTTTAACTTACTTGTATTCATAACTGCCATCCAAAAAGTGACGACTAAATTCTTCTACAACTCTTGGTTTTCTATCCTCGGCCGGATGATAGTAGAAATTCTTTTGTTTCTCTTCATTATTACTAACATTGTTTATGTTGTTATTGTTATGGTTCGAATCAATTACTTGATCATTCGAAGCCGCACTGGTTGAGGGGGGTGTCACATTCATGGTGGCAGTGGTTGTGGCGGCGGATGTGGCATCATTGATGTTTATTACTGTTGTGGGATGTCTATTAACTGTAAGTGTCTCGGCTGCCATTGAAGGAACAATGCCGCAATAGGCACAAATTAATGCTGCCAATATCAAGGCACGTAACATTTTATGAGCACTTAAACGAAATAAGTACAACTTTTAAATTTTACAAGAAAGTTATTAAACTTAAATGTTTTCTTTTCGCTTTGGTTTTCTAAGCAGATACTACACTTCTTTGCCTTTGTTATTTTATTTCACTTTTGTATTATATATGGATGTATTTTTGGCGTTCGCGTACAAAACAAATGATATCGTTTCGATTTCCTGCGTATGAAAGTTTTCAGGAGTTGATTTTGATTTGTGCACGTTTGTATGCTTGGCTGACGGTGGAGATTAAGTAATTGATATTTATTTCAGCCTGTGTTTAAGCTTTTATACCCATCTAAAATTATAAACAAATATTCTTACGTTTAGAAATAATCCTGTTTTTATTTGGTTTTTTGTTTAAGAATCTGAAGGTTTTTTGTTTTTTTTTTTTTTTTTTTCATTACGTATTTTTGGCACCAACAAAAAATGTTTGCTTTTTTTCTGGGTTTTTTATTCAGTTTACAAAGATGATGAGTTTTGGTCATTTATTTGTACGTGCATATAAGAAATACAATATTTTCTTCTTTTGGGTATGAGAAATTGTGTTTGTAATTGTTATTCAATGCATATGTAAAATATCTTATTTGTGGCTTTACAAATATTTAATAAGGTTTTGTGAAGGAATGAATTGATGAGATTTCTTACTTGTAATAAGTCAAGAACAATAATTGTAGTAAAAAAATTAATTAATAATGTAGTTAATTTTGAGTTCGGCTCTAGTTCAGTTCTAGTTCAGTTCCAGTTCAGTTCTAGTTCAGTTCTAGTTCGGTTCTAGTTCGGTTCTAGTTCGGTTCTAGTTCAGTTCTAGTTCTAGTTCAGTTCTAGTTCAGTTCTAGTTCAGTTCTAGTTCAGTTCTAGTTCAGTTCTAGTTCAGTTCTAGTTCAGTTCTAGTTCAGTTCTAGTTCAGTTCTAGTTCAGTTCTAGTTCAGTTCTAGTTCAGTTCTAGTTCAGTTCTAGTTCAGTTCTAGTTCAGTTCTAGTTCAGTTCTAGTTCAGTTCTAGTTCAGTTCTAGTTCAGTTCTAGTTCAGTTCTAGTTCAGTTCTAGTTCAGTTCTAGTTCAGTTCTAGTTCAGTTCTAGTTCAGTTCTAGTTCAGTTCTAGTTCAGTTCTAGTTCAGTTCTAGTTCAGTTCTAGTTCAGTTCTAGTTCAGTTCTAGTTCAGTTCTAGTTCAGTTCTAGTTCAGTTCTAGTTCAGTTCTAGTTCTATTCTAATTCTTTTAGTTTATAGCTGTAGTTCTGTTCTACTGAAAAATCGATTCCGTCGTGTAGCTAAATTTTAATTCTTCATAAGAAATTATAAAACTTTGAACTATATTCCATCTTAGAGCTCATTTACATTGGGAATTTTCCCTGGAAAAAATCGCTGCAACTTTTACGTTTGTAGGCAAGAGGTGTAGAGAAGCAAGCGGGGTAAGAAAAGTTGCATGTCGTCGCAAGCTAAAAATTGCATGAAATTTTTTCAAATTTATTTTAATTTTTTCTGATTTGTTGTTTTTTGTCAAACATTTTTTAAAAAATTTTACAATATAAATTAATATGTGTAAATGCAGAATGGATTTTGAAGCAACTTCAAAACAAAATATCATTAAAAAATGCTGCGATAATCCCCAATCTAAATAGGCTCTTAGTTAATATTATAAAAATATGAATTCTGTATAAAGAAATCATTTGATATAATTGAAGTTTACATCACTTCTAATACCTGGTGATTTAATTCATATATGTAGCAGTATACTGCTATTGTATTTATTGTTTTTGCTATTCTCTCAACATGCCTCCCAACATGGATTTTGTTAAGATCAAAGAACCCTTGCCAGACTTTTATTTATATTTTTTTTATTTGTTTATAACTATACATACTTATATATTTAAGTATTTATGTACATATACATACATATGAGCTTAAATACACTCAAACACACATAAACTCTTTGGTAAATTGTTTTGATAATGACATCCAACAATTCTATTATTATAATCGTTGCCAGAAGTTGAGAAAACAAACAAAATAACTACATGTGTTCAATGTTAAATGTAACATAAGAGTACAATTATCAATGTAAAAAAAATAAAAACGCAAGGGAAGTAGGCGAAGAACTAAAATCTTTATTTACATAATTAAGAAGTATATTTCTAAAAAAAATGTCTCGTAATAGCTATAACTAATTAAATTAGCATTTTAGTTTCTGCTAATTTAATTAGTTATAGCTACGATAAAATTATTTTGCTAAAAAATTATTTCGCTTTTACCTCTTATGCATCCTTCCCTTAAATAATTTCTTTCTTAACTCTCCAACTACTTCCTCTTCAAAATGTATATTTTCTTTCAAGTTACCGTAAAGGTTATTGACCACTTCTGTCATATTGTTTTGTTGGCACTCAAATATCCTCTTAAAAACACACATTTACAGAAATAAACTCTCATATATACAAACACTCTGACATTATCTCATCTTCCTAATGTTTGCTCATTTATTTTCAATTGGTATTAAAACAGTTTTTGTGCATTATTACGTTTTCAGTTTACAGGCCAAGAGGTAACGCAAGAATGTTTTAAAAAAAGACCAAAATAAAGAATAAAGAAAAAAAGTAACAAAGAATATTTATGGCCTGTTTAACATACAAGTAACAAAACATTTTTCAACTGCATCATTCAACAGCAAATATTTATTGTAGTACAAAATACTAAAGCAAAAAAAAAAAAAATAAATAAAAATGAACATTGATGGTATAACACCACGACACAACAGTAAAACAATTTAACAACCTGGTAGACATTAAACAGTAATAAATCCATGTTTATACCAATAAAGTGTTTTACAAGTGTTTTGAAAACACACACATACGCGTACTTATGTCATAAGAAAATATCACTCATACGTAGAGTAGCAGTAAAAACATGTTTGTATTTAGAAATACATAGATAAGATTTCAAGGATGTTTTAAATAGATTTTTGTTGCTAACTTTTGTTTTTCTGACAAATTGATTTTTATAAGTGTTATTTGGAGTGTTATTTCTTTAATGTTGATATTTTTATGTACGTGAACTTAGAATGAGCAATTCAGTAAAAATTTGAGATTTAAATTTTGTATTAACAACTGTTTTTTATTTTAATTTCAAACTGTAACATATTGGAATATTTAAACCAATTTTATTATATAGGAAACTTATTACAACTAAGTCTAGAGTTCAAAACCAGATCTAAATTTTTGATGCTCAACTGGCAACTTTGGTATACGATTATCTATATAATAGACATATAATTTTTGATTTTATTTTATTTTCAAAGAATTGTAATGTTTAAACTTTATAAACAGAATTTTTTAATATTTTAGGTACAACTGAAATGTTGATTTAAAATTTTGTGCTATATACATTTTTTTTCCCTATTACATCCTATTACTGGGTTAGGTGAAATTATGGACCGATACACAGTAGTTCCAAAACGCTTTTTTAGGAAATAATTCGCCCCTATTATGTATGTCATCGTCGACAGCAAGTCAAGTCGACAAAACAAAAATGGTATTTGTGATGTCAATATTGACTACAAATCTCAATATTGACAAAGTTTTGTAATTTTCTATGGCGATTTAAAGTCGACGTTGAGTTGAAACGACTCTGATTTTGTCGACAAAATGAAAGTTGGTAAAATTAAAAAAAAGTCATAGTAATTTACCTTTTTGGTAGTGGTGGCTGTAAAAAGTTGACAAGAAGTAGTAGCAGAATAAATTTTTTGCAAAACAAGATAAAACGTCTTTTTTTAATATAAAGGGTGGTCCAACCCAAACGCACGCTGTTATAAAAGAGCCATTGTTTCGTTGGCTGTGTGACAAGTGGCACCATCCTGTTTGAAACTCACATCGTTCAGGTCCACATCCTCAATTTCTGGTCACAAAAAGTGCATTATCATCTCGCGATAGCGAACACCATTCACGGTAACTGCTTGGCGGACCTTGGCGCCGCCAGCCCATAAGCTGTACCAAACAGTCATCGGCTTTTCAACAATCACTCGTGGATTATCATTTGCCCAAATGTGACAATTCTGCTTGTTAACGAATCCACTGAGGTGAAAACACATTTTATGATAAATTTCAAAATAAAAATAAACAATTGTTACAAAATATTTAGAGAAGATATTTATTTCTTTTAAATTATCGATAACAAGTCGACGTCACACAATACTATTAGAAAATACCCATTTAGCATTGAGGTGATGTCGATGTCGACTTAATGTGACAACGAGTACAAATTGACGACGACGTCGACAACGACTTACATAATAGGGGTAAATATCTTAATAAAACTTCACATGATCAAAGCTGAGGTATTTTTGAGTTGATTGGAGGAGTACAGAACCCTAGCATTTATGGGTGTAGAGGGTGGTCCTTCAAAGATGGCCATTTCGGGTATGTAATTTTTAAAAAAAAATTTCCAAAAATGAGTTTATGAAATGAGAGAAAAGAAATTGTATATATAGATAGCCCTTGTAAGTTTCTACAAAAAATATACACACACAGAGAAAACGAATTCATTATTGCAACCGAATTCTTTGCCAATCGAATTTGTTCGGTTCTAAATACTATCCTACAATTCGATTCTGATTACTGTATATATTCGGTATACACAACTCTTTTCAAGAAACATTTCTGTAATTGTGATTGAATTTTAACTAGACTTCAATGAGTCTATTGTGAATTAAAAATGTTTTTTTTTCTTTTCTTTTTTTTTTTTTGTCTTTTCTTAATTTTATTTAAAATAATATTAAAGTATAACACTGTTATGCTCCTTATTAGTATTATGTGCATGTTGGAAAACACTTGAATATTTAGTATAATAATCGCCAATATACACACATACATACATGATTTCTTGAAGTTACTTAATAGACACTGGTACACACAATTGATTAAAGTTCGTGCGACAAATATCTAATCTGCAGATAATAAATATATTCATAAAGATTGTTATTGGTGGAATCTGATGGTATTAATTATCTGTAACGAAAATTTTATATTGAAAGTCATAGAATTTCAACAATAAATTACACTATACAAATGTATATTCTTACCTTTATTGACAGCAATCGTTGAAATTAAATTTTGCTTAATCCTTTTGCTACAATTTACCAGCATAACAACCATCTCAAAATGGTATGATAACTTATGCAACCATTGATCACTTCATTTTGATTTGGGCTGACATTGAACGAAGCCTTTCCAAAAATATATATGTACATATGTATGTTTTAGATCACTTATAACAGTTTGTTTCGTTAGTTGTATTGCGAATATTTGTGGTATTTAGAAATTTATATGATTATTTTTATTTAAAAAAATGTATGCACAATTTATTTTCTATACTATTTTAATTTATAATTTATTTTAATATGTCAAAATAAATGCTAACCAAATTTTCAGTTATGAGCACAGATTTTTATAACAAATTTATTCCTGCAATCACTATTATGATTTATCTTAACTAAATTCATTATTTTTTATTCGGTTGTCATTTTAATTTTATTATTATTAATTAAAAAAATAGAAATTAGTTGAAAGAACTAAATATATTATTGCAAGAATTGTAATTCAATACCAATTATGTTTTTAATGTTATACACACTGGAAATCTGTATAACTAATAAATTTGTCTTAATTTGAACAAAATGTAAATTATTCTTATTGAAATTCGTTTATTGGAACCGTTTTCTAACCAATTTATTTTCTGTGTGCACATGTGTAGGTTATCACTTTTAGTATAAGAGATATTCAGGCCAAAATAAATGTTTGTCTTATTTTTAGCCTCGTTTTTTTTTTTTTTTTTTTTTTTACTAAGTGGATTTATTTTTTTAATATTCACCAGATTTCTTATAAAGTTCTAAATAATACTGCTGCAAGAATCATATAAATATGTGCATCCAATAAAAATTTATATTAATCAGAAGTTGGAACTTTAAAAAAATTTCATATATATATATATTTTTTTTTCAAAAAGCTGCTAATATTTATTCACTTATAAAATAGATTTTTTTTCCGGACTGTATAATTTTTTTAATACTTTCAACACAAATCTTAATGCAAATGCGTGCAAAGTAAATCTTATGGAGCTTGGTGCAAAGGTCTACCCTCAGGCCTTTTTCAAACTTTATCAATTTAAATTTTTTTTTTTTAATTCTTTTGTTTAATTCTCAAACCGCAAAGATAAAATCAACATAAAATTATTTTAACTAAATACCTCCATTAGGTAAAAATTTAAAAATTATTATCTGACGGACGCCTCAATGAAAGAAGTCAATTTGTGATAGATGTTTTCCTCGGATTCAGATTTTGGGCATTTTGGTACAAAAAATTAGAATTTTTGCAAGTTTTTAGTTTTAGAACAAGCTTATCTATATTACGTCAAAATTTCAATAGGATATCATTGTTTGTTTAAATTATATTTCAATTTAAATACTAACATTATTTTTCAAAAAAAGCGTTTTAAATCTTAATTTTCCGTTTTTCGAGTTATCATCTAAAGAATTTTTACCAAATTTACGAATTATGATTTTCCATGTTCTAACGTTTCCTATGATACTAATTACTATCATTAATTGTTTATATTTTTGCTTAAAAACTAACAAATACTTGGCCTTTTTATATAATTTTAAGCACAGAATTTCTTGAAGGACTTACAATTTAGCATTTTTGGAGTTTTTTTTAAAACACAAAATGAATATATAAATTTAAATGAACAGCGATATTGTATTGAAATTTTAGTATAATATGTATAAACTTGTCCTAAAATCAGGGAGTTAAAAAATGTTCCACTCTTTTACATGAAAATACCTAAAATCCCAATCCGTATAAAACGTATTAAACAATTGACTTTTTTCATTGAAATGGTCACCCTGTCGTTTTTGGGTGTTTACCTTACATATTTAAGAACTTAACAAAAAAAGAAAAAATATATTTTTAAAAATTTACAAAATTTGGATAGGGCTTGTGGGCAGACCTTTGTCCGAAACTCCTCCGGATTTACTTTACACGCATTTGCATTAAGATTTCTTTTGAAAACATAAAAAAAATTATAAAGCCCAGAACAAAAAACAAATTTTATCAGTGAATAAATATTGCCACCTTTTTGAAAAAAACCCAAAAAAATTAAAATTTTTTTAAAGTTCCAACTTCAGATTAATCAAACTCTTTAACTATTTTTATATGATTCTTACAACAATGTTATTCAGAATTTTGTAAGGGCAGTATTAAGCGCGCCAAGTTCAAAAAACTAAATAAAGACGGGACTAAAAATTAGGTCAAAATTTATTTCGACCCGCATATATCTTAAACTAAAACTAGGTATGCAAATACCCTTGCATACCTACGTATGCAAGGGTATTTTTTATAGAGATTTAAAAGGACTATCTATATATAAAATTTCTTTTCTGTCATATCATAAATGAATTTTTGGCGATTTTGCAAAAAAATTACATACCCGAGATGGCCAACTTTGGAGGGCCACCCACTTAGAAACCTGTACTTCTCCAAATCAGCTCAAAAACACCTCAGCTCTGACCGTGTGAAATTTTATTGAGATATCTCTAACGGTTCAATAGTTACTGAATTATTTCCAAAAAAGCATTTTGGAACCACTGTATAGCGTTAGAACCCTATTTCGGGGCGAATTTTTATAGGGGCGAGTTGAAATATTGGACCGATCATGACCAATTTCAATAGCGTTCGTCGTTATGTCAAAATAAACATATGTGCCTAATTTTATCAAATTATCAAATTATCTTCAAAATTACGACCTGTACTTTGTGCACAGACAACCAGCCAGCCGTCCAGCCAGACGGACGGACATAGTTAAATTCTGAGTCAATTGGTATACTTTAAGGTGGCTGTTGGGATATTTTTTATGTGCGTTACAAACATCAGCACGAATGCATAATACCCCAACCATTTTTGGTGGTGTTGGTTATAAAAAGGAAATAACAAACATTTTCATATATTAGTGAGTAATATTGACCATTATTGCAACCATTGAATTTTACTACAAAATACAAAATTTTCAAATAACTAACCTAATAAATGAAAAAAGTGCATTACATTAATTTCTTTTAAAAGCTTTACTCTAACCTTTTAGTTACTTAAAATACTAAAATTCATGAACATTTTTATGTTTTTTGGTTCATTTAATTATGTCAAAGTTACAACTACGATTACAAATAATACTTAGTACTTAATATAAATAATAATTTATTTATTTACTTTACTCTTAATGCACCACTACAATATTATTGATTTCAATTTAAGTTTTTATTTTTCTATTTTCATTTCTATTTTTATTTCCCTTTATTTGTTTTCTATTTATTGTTGGCTTTTGCCAACAAAACATCTTTGATAAATAAAATACAAACAAATAAAGTTTTATAATGATGTATATAATAAATATTCAATTACCACAACTGTCATTTAGATATTTTTCTATTGTTAAGTTTGTTGGTATTCAGATTGATTTTCGTTAACGCCTTTCAAATGGCCAAAGTTATTTGGTCTCTTGTATTTATGAGAATTATTTGGCTAGAAGCCATTTTTAGCATATTTGGCAATAAAATGCTAGACTACAATTTATGTGCAAACAAATATATTATAATAAATATAAATAAGAAGAAATAAAATTTTAGCTTCAGGATACAATTTGTTATAGGAAATATAATAAAATAACGACAGTAAACCGTAAACTGGGAAGAATGGTTACCACAGTTAGCTAATTGTTTTAGGCTCTTAAACAAAAACATTAATGATAGACCCTGTAATTCAAAGAACTTTAGCTGCAAGTTATCGATAATACTGACAATATCATGATATTTCCTTAGATTACTGTTGAAAAATATTAATTTCCTGATGATTTGTATCTTTCTTTGTCTTTAACTTGTCTTTAACATTATATATACAATTTCCAGCTGTGAAGATATTGACCAATTAATCAATGTAAAATGTTTTTTTTTTTTTTTTTTTTTTTTTTAATTTCTACAATAAAATATCCAAACAAAAGTTGAATAAACTTAAATGTGGCGAGACTTCGTTAAAGCCAACACCGATGAAATAAATTTAAAATCATTCACTTAATTATGATTTATAGACAGGGATAATCGGTTTCAAATATGGTACTAATCAAAATTATCATATTAATTTGAAACATTTTAAAAAACAATTTACATGCCATTTAGTTTTATAAATAAAATTTATTAACAATTTCAATTTAATAAACTCATAAATTGTTTTTAATTTGATTTAAATTGCCTTAAATCACCTTAAACCAGTCAATAAAAAGTATTATCCAGTAAATAAATGTAATAATAAAAACAGAAATTGAGTTTTTTTTTTAATTCCAGCCAAAAAAAAAAAAAAGCACTTTAATACAATCAGTAAAAAAAACAAACGCCCATTGTGATTTTTGTTAAACCTAAAAGACCAAATAAGTCATAATAATGTTTAATAATAAATATTAATAAAAAAGGGAAGAGAAGCAAACAGAAAAAAAAAATTATAAATTGTTTATACAATAAAAACATGTTTATAGCAAATAAAACGTTTATTAATGATAAATTAAAATTAATTAATTCGATTACACTTCATTGATGATTTGTTATTGTATACAATAAAATAAAACACTTGAATACTTGAATAATAAAAAATAATAAATGTAAATGTTTTAGATTAAGGATTAAGGATAATTAATTTAAGGAAATTGAATATCAAGTGTTTTATATTTGAAATTCATTAGAATCTGCAGTCAATAAATATATGGAGAATAAATCGTATAAAATGGTTTTATGATTTATTTAACTTATTTACACAATAAAAACAAATAAAAACGCTATAGATGCTAGAGCCCGACTATATATTAAAGTGATTTTTGGATTTTCAATTATGGACTATTTGTTTGAAATTTTATAACGTGGTTTTATCGTCAGCTGAGGTAACTTAGTCTCCCCCAGGGTCTACTTACGGATTAATAACACGTTTGATTTACCCTTTCTGGGGGTTAAAATAATTATTATCTTTATTGAAGAATAACTACGATAACGCGGATTCTATCGGCTTCAATCACTTCTTCTCCAACTATGCTTATTACGGTTCTTCCTTCTTCTTCAACTAGGCCTATCATGATTAGGTTCGCTTATATTAGAATCGATTCGATTCTTCGACTTATAACAGGCTCGGTTCAGTATTACTAAATGTAGTATTTCGAATGTTGGTAAACGGATTCTATCGGCTTCAATCACTTCTTCTCCAACTATGCTTATTACGGTTCTTCCTTCTTCTTCAACTAGGCCTATCATGATTAGGTTCGCTTATATTAGAATCGATTCGATTCTTCGACTTATAACAGGCTCGGTTCAGTATTACTAAATGTAGTATTTCGAATGTTGGTAAACATGTTTATAATATAAAAAACATGTCTACTTTATATTTACATAAAATGTGTAATAACACTAATTTTAAAAGGTTAATAAAATGCTATTTAAAAATGTTTTTATTAATAAAAATTAAGAACTGAAAATTTTTTAAATTATATTAATAAAGCAATCAAAAAAATCTAAAAATTAATTGAACAATACTGTTAAAATCTAAAATGGTTTTTCTTGAAAGAATTTTCAGAGTTTCTATTACTCTAATTTTACTCTCATAACATGCTTCTATTATTTTGTACGTATAACATTATATATGTAAAATTATTACAATTCTAAGATCGTTTTTAGTGCTTTTTCACACAATAATAGCTGCAGCTCGCCATATTTTGTCATCGATAATAAATTGTTATGCCAGGCTCTGATTTCAACATTTCTGTCTTAGTTCTATGACTGATTAAATATTTTGATAAACTAGAACAGGGGGTTTCACAAGAACTTGCTTCGCGACCACCTTTTTGCATTTTAATAAAAGTGCGACCCACTACATTTTTGACTAACTTAAAATCAGATAAAATGCTGTGGAAAGATAAAATAATTTAAAAATAATATTAATAATTGCGACATTGATTTAGTTTCAAGAGATCTTCAAGATAATCTATATTTAATATCATTCTCTGCGTCCACAAAATATCGATTCTTTATTTTAATAGACAAAATGTTGATGAAAATTGCTCTAACAGTTTTAGGGTTTCGGGGCCACAGGCGATAAACTTTGCTATATTTTAACTAAAATGCTTTGAAATATATTAATTCAAAATTAATTTTAAAACATGAGCTACATTTTATCTCTTTTTGAAATAAATTTGGTATTTTATCTTATAAAAAGAATTTTCCTTTTTTTGCAATTATTCTTCTCTGCGAAATTCAAGTTTTGTATACTCAGCATTGAAAAATCGCACCATTCGAGCAAATCAAATAACTCGAAACTGCATTTTCGAGTTATTTGATTACTCGAACAATAAAAAAGTCGAGTAAAATGAATACTCTCAGTAGAAGTCAAGTTACCTACTATAAATGGAGTAAATTTACAGAAAAATTTATTAGTGTAGAATGCATTTGACTTATTTGTCTATGTCATTATTACCCCATTTTTCCTGAAATATGAGTAGGATACTTCTTCCAAACTTAAAATTTTACTCTCCTCTGCTATACTTATGTAAAATTGTATGTAAATCAAAACAGCCCATTAAAAGATATAGATTTATTTCCAAAAATGTCCGATAGTGCTCCACTGTCTAATATTTGATAAACCAAAGAAAAAAATATACTTAAACTGTTTTTATGTAAGAAAGCTATTGGAGTTTTTTCGGAAAAAATTAATTTCTAAAATCGGGCTACATATGCGCACAGTATTTAAATATAAAATATGCACTATTCTTCAGATCAGTTTCAACAAACATCATATAACATTTTAAGTTGCATTCCTTGAAAATTAAAAATTTGTGTATTTTAGGAAAATTAAAAAAAAAAGTAATAATAACAAAAATATTTCCACAAAATATAATTTACAAATAATTGAAGAAAATCATATTTATAATGAAATTAAAAACCATATTTATTCTAATAAAATTTAACACCAATTACACAGGTTACTGACTCCTGTCATTTATTAACAACAACAGCAGTTGCAACAACTCAACCAATTTTATGGCTAGTCAGTGTATTTAGTTTGGATTAATTATTTCACTAATTAAATAACATTTTAACTAATTAAATGAAATCGTGCAAAACAACTAAACACAAAATTTATAAAATATTTTGCGGTGATTTCTTTGACACTTTTTTAATTTTGAGATTTAATTGAGCATGCAAAAAACAAGCAAATAAAAAACAAAACTATTGACCACAACTAATAAAATACAATAAAATTAAGTGAAATTAACATTAAACAACAAAATCAAATTAAAAATTAATATTCGTTACAAATTGTTATTATGTATTATTTTAACAAATTATGTTGTTTGACATGATGATTATTATATTTTGAAAAACTATAAAAAACAAGAAAATATGTTACAAATGAGTGCAACCAAAAAAAAATTAAAATTTAATTTAAATGTTTATTTAGCAAACATTTTTTTCCAAAATACTTAAATAAAAACAACAAAAATTACACATGTTTATAAATAAAATGAATGAATTTTTGGTGTATTTTTATGGACTCTTGTGTATATGCATGAGTGTGGCAGTATATTCTTTTCGTATATGTATGAGTGTTTATTCCCATACAAAAACTAATAACCCTCATGTCTGCATTTGTTCAAGTGTGAATGACACATGTTAACTGCACTAGTTTTCGGACATTATAAACAACAAAAAATATGCATGTACATTAGGAGGGGGTCCAAAATTGAAGGTATAGCTGTTTCCAGGATAAATTAAAATTTTGCTGATTATAACATATCGTTTCTCAAAGTTTGTGTTCTGAAATTGTTCTTTCATAATCTGGAACAAGATGAAAAAAGTCCTTCTTACGAGGTTTTCGATTTTTTTTTCTATATTTTTGTCAGAGGAATGATTTGAAAATTTGGTAACACAAGAAAGGCATTTGAAACGCCCATTTAATTTAAATATGGGGGTATATTGATTTTGCCATTCCATGTGTAACATATCGAAGGAATCATTTAAGACCCCACAAAGTATACATATATTTTCTGGGTCCTGGTTAGATTCTGAATCGATCTAGCTATGTCCGTCCGTCTGTCCTTCTGTCTGTCTGTTGAAAGCAGGATAGGGCTCGAATTGACACAAATATTTACCTTATATAAGGTTTATTTGGTATTGAAAATGGGTAAAATCGGTTAATAAACAAAAAAGTTATGTTATACTTTTCTGCTGATATCTCTCAAACAAAAGCATGTACGACAACGAAATTTTGCATAAATAGTTTGAGGGTCGACATAAACTTGGAAACTTAAAATTGGCGTGGTCCGCCCACCTCTCATATAAGGTGAAACTTCAACGAAATTGTGTTCAAATAGTTAAAGGTCCAATGTAAAATCGGAAACAAAAAACGGGCGCCCATTTTACCGCCCACCTCCCATATAACGCAAAATTTGAAAAAGTTGATGGTGGGTATATAGTAGGGTGATCGACGCGGTTTTCCAACCAGTTTTAAAACCGGTTTTCTCAGTCAATGTGCTGTCGGTTTTTTCAAAATGTTCATTTTTCGAATGTCGAATAGACCGGTTTTTTTAAACACAAAAAACCGGTTTTAAAAATAGCATTTTATTTCAGAAAACATGTACTAAATAGTGATATTTGAGTCGAAATTTAGGAATAATTTTTTAAATATTCATAAAGACTGATTTCTTATGTTTTTAAAATATAGTTTAAGTCTAAATTGGAATTTATTCTGTAATATTAAACAAATAAATAATTAATAATTATCCTGTATGACCCAATTTAATTTTTTTGATCCAATATTTCCTTTATTTTTTAAATTTTGAAACATAATTATCTTCTAGTCATCTAGATATATAATTTGCTTAGCATTTTTTCTCTTTCCAGAGCTTTCTGAAGCTACCAAACGACGTAGAAAATTAAAATTTGGCTCAATTATAAAACTTTTTGTCCAACAAATCCTAATGGAGTCATATTTTGAAATTTTTATTAGGGAGCGGATATAAGAGGATTTATGTGTCTTTTTCTAATAATTTTTTCTCTTTCAAGAGCTTTCTAAAGCTTACAGAAGACATAGAAAATAAATTAAATTAAAATTCAGCTTAATTATAACCCTATTCGTCCTACAAATCCTAACGGAGCACGATTTTGAAATCTCTATCAGGGACCGAAAATACGTGGATCTATATATATGGATTTAAATATATCTTTCCTAAGCAATGTTTCCTTTCCAGAGCTTTCTGAAGCTCCCAGACAACGTAAGAAACTAAAAATCGGCATACTTATAAAACTATTCATTCAACAAATTCTAACAGTGCCAGATGTTTCTATCAGGGACCAAAAAGTCTGTTTTGGTATTAAGAACTTTTGAGTTGCTATACTTATTGTTAGCTCTCCAAATCCTATAAAAAACTGATTCTGTATTACGGTCAGGTAGCGCATTTACGACGATTTTTTTATTTTGAAAAGTTTACGAATTTAAAACTTTAATCAATATAATTCCAATAAACTTGAACGGCTTCAAATATTTGACTTCGATTAGGGAGAGGAAGGTGTCTAAATGTTGTTCATATTTTTTTCTTTTAATTTTCGGATTTGTTTGTGCATATTTTCATTATTATATTATTTTTCCTGACATTGTTAGGCTTTTACGCTTGTATTTAATAAATTTTAACATAATTATAAGAAGTGATTTTTTTTAAAGAACTGTAGTCTTTTGATATAAATATTAACTTCTGCAAAAAACCGGTTAACCGGTTTTTTCTGAATTTCAAAAAGTGCAACCGATTTTTTTAAAATACCAACTATTCGAACTATTCGAAAACCGGTTTCTCAAAAAAGTCGAATAATCGATCACCCTAGTATATAGATTCGGCCGAGCCGAATATAACATTCGCGCTTTTTTTATTTTGCCTTTGATATCAATAATTATAGATTTAGCTTAAAATGAAGTAAATTTTCTTTCGAACTAAGACCATTTATTTTGTGACCACCCTAATGTACATACAACAATACAAAAACAACAATATGTATGTTAGTACAACTACAACAATACTAAATATTACCAAAAAATAATAATAACAATAACAACAACTGAAACAGATTTAAACACGTATGGAAGTGTGTTAATAATTGAATACACCTAGACCTCGTACAGCGAAGACTAATACACTTAAATTGTACCGAAAGATACAAAAATAAAAAATATAGTAAAATTTCAATAAAATATATTAAAATAGTATTTTAGAAAAAGAGTATTTTAGGAGAAAAGTCCCTTAAAACTGAAAATGATCGAGAAAATTTCCATAGATTGAAAGTTATCGAAAAAATTTATATAAATAGGAAATTATCGAAAATTTTACTATAAACTATGCCCTATTTTCAATAAATGGAAAATTGTCTAAAAATGTTTCTTAAACAGAAAATTGCACGCTGCTATAAAATTATATTTTTCATTTTCACTCCAAAAACGATATAGGCAGAATATCATCTTGATAACGGGTAAAAAAGAACACCTTTTTAATTTTGAGATTTTGCGGAAAAAGCCCGTTTTGAGGGTAGTAGCTGCACTATTAATCTCATTTTAAGCAAATTATGCTTCATTTTAAGAAATTTTTACATTTTCTAATTGATTTATTTATAAGGCACAGATTTTCATGCATTTATACTTAAGAAATAAGCCCCTTAAATATATTTTAAGAAATTCACTTTTACATACGTGTAAACTACTAAAAATTTTAGTGCATATTATACATTTTTTAAAACAAATTTTAGGGATTTATTGTAAATCAATAAATCGATTAAATCCTCTCTTTAAATATACATATATAAATTTTATTATTATTTTAAGTTTTATAGTTATATTTTTTGCTTTTTAATATGCAATAGAGGAAAAAAATAATTAGAGGTTGGTTTTTCATCCATTTACTTTTTTAAAGTGAACCCCTTAAATATGTATGTTATAATTGTGCACTTAAATTTTTAAGAGTTTAAACTTATGGTAATTTAAATAACTAAAAGCATATTTAAGGAGCATACTTTTTACGTATAAAAGCATGTAAATACCCTAGCTACCAAAATTTTTTTAAAGATTATCAGAAAAAAAAAGAAATCCCCAAAATATAATACTTTATTTGCTGTAAACATTTTGGAACTAAAATGAAAAAATGTATGCATATAGAAAGTTTGATTAAGTTTATCCAGATGAAATCAAATAACCTCTATAATTTTTGTCTAATTTTTAAAAACTGAATATTGTTATATTTACAACAAAAATATTTTTGTACAACCTTTTATAACAGAATATACAGTGGCGAAAATAAGTATTCGACATACCATTTCATTTCTTATAATTTCATTATAATTTGTAAACTTATTAAATTATTTCGATTAAAATGACAAATATTTATTTAAAATATGTATTTCCATCTATTTGTAGTAATATTTACTCCAAAATGCACAGAACTTTAATGAGTGCTGCCATTTTTTCAGCAGTATACGAATTCAAAAGCAAAAAAAGTATTCGACATGCTGCTTATTTGTCCATTTCCTAAAATTATATTAATTTACTTATGTTTTTTTGCTATTGATTTTACAATTAGGATACCAATTACATGTGTTTTAAATAATTTTATATCATTTTATTGTGATTTTGTGTAAATAAATTACTTAAAAAAAGAAACTTCAGTTGAAACCAAAAACTTCATAATTAATCATTTTTAGCAAAGAAAATAAGAAAAATAAATTGTATAAAAGGCGTAAAAACTAAAAATTATAAAAAATAAAAAAAGTGAAATTCACTTATAAATAATACTGAATCAGCAGGATATTAAGGTTTACAAAAGCTAGTTGAACGTAAAATTTTACGCTAAGTGAAACAAAATTACAAACTAAACTCATCGAAACATAGTGAAAAATACTTAGGACAATTGTTGCATTCTAAAAATTTAGAAATATTGAAAAAATACATCATTTTAAAGCCAGGTCTGGTATAAAGAACACCCCACATCTCAAAAGGGTTATAGAATTGAGATTAGATTTTGTAAGAGGATATAGCAGAAAGTCAAAAAAGTTCTGAAAGGATGAAATTTTTGCAATCGGCATCAAGCTAAATCATTTCGAATGTAATATGTATGTTCTAGTCTATCAAAAGCCATATACCGAGATAGAAGAGGGAAATAAGATAGCTACTGTAAAAATCGGTGGTTGAAGTGTTATGGTTAGGGGGTATGTGATGAGGTCTAGAGTAGGTAATTTAATATTTATAGGTGGAATAAAAGACCATCGGCATTATGTAGCCATTTTTAAATAAAATTCACATAAAAGTGCTGATAATTTAGGAATATCTAACAGACTTATGTTTACCAGGATATTAACCCAAAGCATTCTGCCCTAATTATAAAGCTTAACTTTGTCTGTAACTGCACGAAAATAATAACAAAACGCATTATAATCACCAGATATCAATCTAAATGAACATTTGTGAAGATTTTATTACCAAAAATTGAAATTTTTAAACTTCACGAATAAAAATGGTATTAAATTCTTATTGTAAATGCAATGAAACAAAATTGATCCTGAATATAAAAAAATACTTCTCAAACCTATATCAAAACGATTAAAGGAGGTTATAAAGTGAAAATAAAAAGCTACATGTTAATAAATTCTTTTTTTTTTTGCCTTGAATTTCAATGTCATTATATAAATGGCTTTCTAAATTATCTTTTATTTGTAATAACTTTAAAATATATGCAGACTTGAAATCTTTATGCAAACTTTATCCTATTTTTTTGCTTAAAAATTCTGAGAAAATTGTATTATTTATTGCTTATGTCGAATAGTTTTTTTGGCGTTAAATATTTGGAAAATTTTTGTTTTTAAAAATTGTTTCAAAACTAGCTGTTAATATTTAAGGAAAACATACAAAAATGTATACGACTGAAAATCCTGATTCTTTTACTTTCTAAAAGTTAAAAAAAAAAAAAAATAACAAAAAATTAACAAAGTTAGGGAAACATTTATACAAGACCAGATGGGCAAAGAGTAACTAGAGACGAAACTAATTGTCAAAAACCTAAGTCAGTTGTCAAAAACCTAACTCATGCAACAACAAAATACATGTAATCAAATACATTTTGTTGTTGCCAAAAAAAAAATAAAAACACATTTTTGTTTACAAAACAACAATTTTGTTTAATTGTCAATCGAGAATTTCGTCTCTATGTGTTACTCTATGCAGATGGGTTTTAATCGCATCAAACTTCGATCATTGTAATTAAGGCCGTACAATGAATCTTTGATGTTTTTTTTTTTTTTTTTTTTTGCTTAATATATGCTCTTTATACAACCAGCTTAACTAAAACATAAAATGAAAAGTTAAATTCAGAGCAACCAAAAATATGCTTTAAAAGGAGAAAAAAAGTGATAGTCAGTCAGCCCGACCATATGATACACTACACCATTGTGTATGAATACAAACATTCAAGAAGGGGACTAATATCAGACCTTTGGCCAATTGTGGACCAATACTTTTTCTAAATGTAAAATAAAATATACGAATACAGAATAATTACAGTTATGGTAAATTATGAATCGATTCTCATAAAATTTGGTACTGTTATTTCTACTTATATAAAACTTATTTGTGTCGAATATTAACTTGATATTAATATTTGTGTGGAATTTTATATAGGACCTATGGTCAATTATGGTCCGATCTTTACGAAATTTGGTACACAGATTTATAATAATATAAAACTTCGCTGTGCCAAAGTTCATTAAAGTATTTGCTATATTAAAGCTATTTATTAGTGTTAAGCATTATTCCTGGAGGACTTTTGTATGGGGGCTAGGTGAAATAATGGTCCGATCATAACCAATTTCAACAAGATTTGTCCTTCGTGCCAAATTTCATCAAGATATCTTTAAAATTGCGACCTGTACATTGTTCACAAGGTTTACATGGACAGACAGACAGCCAGCCAGACGGACATCATTAAATCGACTCAAAAAGTGATTCTGAGTCGAACGGTATACTTTAAGGTTGGGGTCTGATGATTTTTTCTGTGCGTTATAAATATCAGCACAAACGCATAATACCTCAACCAACTATGATGGTGTAGGGTATAAAAAGATGTTTTATTATGCGCATTAAATATGCTCTAAAAATAGGAAAATATGCCCTTAGAATTTAAGCTCTTAATTTTTTTATTTATTATTATTATTTTTTTTTTTTTTTGTTATTCTGGCTTAATTTTATTAACTATACATGCTAAAAATAAATTGATTTTTATAACTAATTGTTAAAAATGTTTTCTTTTTGCACTTAAAAATATTAAAAGTTAATGCATTATTTAGGTGGTTATATTTTTTTTTTTTTTTATTGTACAAATTTTTGTATTTATAAAACTAACATATCGCAAACTATTTTTTGAAAATACTGCAAAATTTCAACCAATTTAACTGTCATAAAATATTCACTAAATTTAGCATATTTGAAGTAAGAAATTTAGACCAGAAAGAAATTGCCCATATTTTAAATAGTATTATTTTAGCATCTTAAACTTTATGAAATACTTATAAAAGTAGTTGTTGTTAATGAAATGTTAATGAAATGTGAATTTGTCCGCACTTAATTTAATACAAAACGAAAGGTTGTGATAACTTGTGTATTTGCGTATATCTACGGATGTAGCCAGGGAAAACTGTAAAAAATACAAAAAAAAAAAAAAATCCCAATTAATAAATTAATTAAATAAATCAAGTAGTTGATTGGATGAATTAAAAATGTATTTAAGATATAAAAGTATAGTTAAATTTTATTCTTATTTTATTTTTGCTTAAAAAAATGTATTAAATTCAATGCAAAATGAAACAACTATGTTAATTGAAAAAAAGACCGTGATAATTTGTTCTATGATTAAACACGCCCATAAAAAGAAAATCCAAAACTGATGGAAAATAAAAACTGAAAGCAAATTCGTATTTAGCACATCAAAATGCATTAAATTCAACTATTCGTCCTTGTGGGAGGATTTTTTTGTCGACCAGTGTTATTAGAGATAAAAAAATTACAGATTTATCAACAGAAAATTACAAAAATGTGCATTCCATCAGGATATTACAAAATTTCTAGCAATTTATAAAAAATATTAAGGAATCAGATTTAAGAAACGTGTGAAAATAAAATTTCACTAATGGAAAATTATGTAAAAAATCTATTGGATGAAAGATATGAAAATTAAGCTCTTTAAAGTAACATACAGCGGGTGTCCACTTATATTTTCAAGGTGGTTAAATGCTTCAAACACAATGTATGTGTTGACCGCAATTACTCTCGTAAACGCCAAAGAATCAGAATAGATAACAATTTAGCTTTAAAATCCTATACCTTCTGTTCAAATATTTTTATCAATTTAAAAAATCGATTCCAAAACTCCGAAAACTATGGTCTCAATTTATAACTCAAAGAAAAATTTATGAAGACGGACCTTAATCTGTTCAAAGGTCTAATAGTTCCAAAACGTTATTGTTTAATTTTAATAAATAATGGCAATTTTGTTACAAAATATATAGCTAAGGAAATAATTAACACTTTAGAGTGACCTCCTTAAATTGAATAAACAAATAGAGTCCCCATAATTTGACTGAACTGATGGACTTAGTTATTACAAAGTCCCCTTCAGAGATATGCAGAATATATGTAGTCACTATGCCAACACGTTTAGCTCTAATGTATCAAAATATAAGCGCTCACCATGGCTATTATAAACCATGTTTACTTATTTATGGAACATTGATTTTTTTTAACTTCTTTAAAAAGAATCATATTCACTAAATAGTAATGTACTGAATTGAATCTTTTGCTGTTTATTTTACTAACAAGACAGTATATATTTATAATTATACGAGGGCGAATCAATAAGTCCGTGACTTTTTGAATGAAACACAGTGTTTTTTGCAAAACAAAAATTTATTTTTCAACATAATCTCCTTTTAACTCAATACACTTAGTCCAACGTTTCGCCAGTTTTTGTATGCCTTTTAAAAAATAAGATTTTTCGAGGTCCTTAAAATAGGCATTTGTTTGGTCAATAATTTCATCATGGCAGCTGAATCTCTTTCCACCGAGCCAGTTTTTTAGGTTTGGAAATAGAAAGTAGTCACTAGGGGCTAAATCCGGAGAATATGGAGGATGAGGTACCAATTCGTAGAACAATTCATAGAGTTTTGCCATTGAGACTGCACACGTGTGCAACCGTGCATTATCTTGATGAAAAATAACTTTTTTCTTGGCCATTTCTTTTTAAATCCTCATTAAATCGGTCTAATAAGTTGGCATAATATTCGCCATTTATTGCTTTTCCCCTTTGAAGGTAATCGATGTGGATTATCCCGCGTGCATCCCAAAAAACTGTTGCCATCACCTTGTTGGCCGACAAACTTACCTTGGCCTTCTTCGGAACAGGTTCACCCGGAGAAACCCATTGTTTAGTACAGTAATGTATCCATGTTTCATCCACAGTTACAAAACGCCGCAAAAACTCATTCGGATTGCGGTTAAACAACTCCAAACAATCCTTTGAAGTTGTCACACGTTTACGTTTATGGTCAATTGAGAGCAAACGCGGCACCCATCTTGCAGACAACTTTTTTAAACCCCGCTGATCATTTAAAATCGAAACCACACTACCATTTGAAATGCCTATGACATCAACAATCTCACGCACTTTTACTCTTCGGTCGGCGAACACCATATCGTGGATTTTTTCGACATTTTCGGGTGTACTGACCTCAATTGGCCGTCCAGAACGTTCAGCGTCATTTGTACTTATGCGACCACAACGAAAGTCAGTAAACCACTTTTTTACCATTGAAATCGATGGTGCAGAGTCCCCATAGTATTTATCGAGCTTTTTCTTGGTTTGATTGACGGTTTTTTTTTTCGCAAAAAATAATGTTTAATGAGCACTCGAAATCCACTTTTTTCCATTTTTAGAAAAATACACGAGGTTGTATGTTTTGAACACCTGTTAAACGCAAAGTAAATGACGACACTTGCTCAAAATTTGACAATAGTCTATTAACAGGTAGTACTTGATGGGCACAGTGCTGCATTTCACATAACTACGAGGAAAGTTCGAAAAGTCACTTAAATATTGATCCGCCATCGTATGTTTCTTTTGATATCTTGAATATACTTGAAATAGAACCAAATGAGTTCAAGATTCTACTTTTTTTACTTAATTATCACACCCGCTGTAAGTAAAATTATACTGTTGTAAATATGCAAAAAATAAAAAAAAAATGTATAATAATAAAATGCCTTTAATTGCTAAAATATATTTTCTATAATAAGGATGGAAATAATGGCCAAATAAGCTCTGCTAAGCTCAAAATATAAAAAAATATACTGTAAAAGTAAAATATGCATAAATATGCCGTTATAAATCGATGCCAAAATTCTTTAAAGTGTCTAAAACGGATAACTAACAGCTTGGTTCATTTAAAATCCAGGAAAATATAATTTTGCATATTTTTGGCCGCCCTGATTATAAAATTCATTGTTGCATATTTTACGACCGTAACGTGTGTATACGCATTCATTTGCAAATAAAACTATATGAATCTGAATGAATATTTTGTTTTGTCGTTATTGTTGTTATTGCTGTTTTTAATAGAATAGCAAAACAACAACAACTATGCAGGTTGTTGATTCTCAAACAACTTTGTACATTATAAAATTTGAATATGTATGAAATACGACTAAACTTTAAATAAAAATGAAATTGAAAAAAGATTCGGCTGTGCCGAATCTTTGATACCCTTCACCATATTACCATCTTATCGACATCATATTACCATATTACCGACAATTAATAAAATTTTCGCCTTAACGTATGCTTGCATATTTTCACATATATAAATCTAAATATTTTTCAAACTACGAAAATTTGTATATGAAAAAAAAAAAAGAAAAACAATCATAGCAGGCTTTGCTTTTAAAAAAGAAACAACAACAACAATTACATATATATTTATTTTTGTATGTGTTTATATACAGACTGACTGAATACACAAAGCCCAACAACAACACTGTTATTCATTATATTACTGCTGTTGCTAACTAAACTACTTGTCTTATAGACAAAAACGTCACTAATAGTCATTACAATGCTTAATATACATGTTTGTGTATGTATTTATGTATACTTTAACAGATATGTTTTAGTTTTTAAAAATAAACAGCAACAATTCCATATCTATTTATTTTTGTACAGACTGCATATACAAAGAACAACAACAACATTGTTATTCATTATATAACTGCTGTTGATAACTAAACTACTTGTCTATACAAAAAACCAATAGTCATTACAATGCTTAATATACATGTTTGTATGTGTATTTACATTCTTAACAAATTTGTTTTTGGGCCATAACTCTGTTGATTATGAACGAATTTGGTTTATTAAAAAAACCGAAATTTTATAAAAATATTTATGACTGATCTATATAAAAATAAAAATCTATAGCTTGAGCAAGGGCTTCAAAAATAAAAAAATTCGTTTTCCCCGATATCTCAGTTATTACTGAACCGATTTATTTCATTTTTTCAGAACAAAAATTCAGAAAATAATTTCCGAGCCCCCTTTAAAAATTCGAAGTCCCTGGTATATGCAGAGGCTTTATAAACTGAAAAACCGGTTCTAAAAACCGGTTTTTAAAGCATATCTCCACCATTTATAAACCGATCTTCCTGATTCAAAAAACTGAAATTTAATAAAAATATTTTTGACCGATCTGTATAAAAATAAAAATCTATAGCTCAAACCAGGGTTTCAAAAAATAAAAAATGCGTTTTGTCCGATATCTCAGTTATTATTGAACCAATTTATTTCATTTTTTCAGAACAAAAATTCAGAAAAAAATTTCCGAGACTCCTTTGTAAAAACGAAGTCACTAGTATATACAGAGGCTTCAGAAACTGGAAACCCGGTTCTAAAAACCGTTTTTTTGAACATATCTCCGCATTGTATAAACCGATTCTGCTGAATTCCAATAGCAAAATTCTCGAAAGGATTTCCGATCGTTTGATATATATATTATATATGTCAGTTATCGGTGGGCTTCATAAACGCCATTTCAACCGACACACGGACGGACGGACGGACATGGTCCTATCGTCATCATTTCTTACAAGGATCCCGAAAATGTAAACTTTTTTGCTCTCCGACGAAAATTGTGGGAATTACAAACGGAATGACAAACTTATATATACCCTTTACACCTGTGGTGAAGGGTATAAAAAAATTAAAACTAATGCAATAATAACAAAAATATTTTTTAAATTTATACAGAATAAAGTTGAATTGATAAGGATAATTAATATAGACTTGTAATGAAAATTAATATTGTATTGTATAATTTAACAAGTATGTTTTGATTTTCAGATTTTTCAATTTTAATTGAAATCGATGAACTGTAAAATCTTAAGGTAAATAATGAATATTTTAGAAACATGAAACAATTTCTAAAGATTTTAATTTCTCTTTTTAATATGTTTAATTTTTATTGAATAAATTTTTAAATTTATATTTCTGGTTTCATAAAAAATATCACAATATTATTTATTTATTTTGATTTAAAATATCTGCATGTGCCACTAAGATTTTTGTTACTGAAATCAAATTAACATATAATATGTATTTGCTTTTGTTATGCTAATTAAAATATACAGCAGCTATGATAGTAATAAAATAAATTATGATTTCTAATTTGTTTGTTTTTGTCTGATTTTCTCACGCCTGCATTGTTTTATTTAATTTAAAAAATAAAAAATAATAATAATAAATAAATAAACGATTAAAATGTTTTATTTTATTTAACGTTTTTGTTAAATACTATTATGAAGACAATGACACTTGTATAAAGTGTCATCGGTTAAACTTGAGGTTAGCTCTTTTTCTTTTTTGGAAATTCACATACATATATTTAAAATTTTATATTTTTGTTTTTTTTATTGTTTTAGAATAGCTCTTAACTTTTTTATTATTTTAAAATTTTTCGCACCATTTAAGACAGTTTTTATAATCCATAATTTTTTAAATTGTTCTGGTTAATTTAATAATTTATAAAAAATTTTAAACAATTTAAATAGCCATTTAATTTGAAGATATTATCATGTGTGAATAAATAATTTAATTACAACATGCACCTCCATTAAAATTATATAATTTTATGTCTTTCTTAAAAAACAAGTTTTATTAAAACAATAATCGTAAAATTTGAAGAAATAATTAAAAGTTTAAAGATGGGTACAAATATAAAGCATGTTTAAGTCACTTATAAGTGTTAAAATCCTATTCTGAGATTATTACTTTTTTATTTTTATTTTATTTTTTTAAATGGGTGCTAAATATAAAAAATAGACCAATCGTTGCAAATAAGCTACCACAACTTTATTCTTTAAAATTACGATCTTATGAATTTCATTCACAAGTCAGACATACTGACGGACATAGAGAAATCAATGCAGAAAACGATTATGATTCGTTAGTTCACCATCTATGGTGGTATAGGGCAGGAGTTCCAAAGAGAGGTCTAACATTTTATTTTATTTTTTGTTTTTATACCCTACACCACCATAGGTGGTGTCCGTCCGTCCGTCTGTCTGTCTATGTAAACCTTGTAATCAAACTACAGGTCGCAATTTTAAAGATCAGTCAATGAAATTTAGCACACGATCTTATATTAGGTCAAGAACGAACACTATTGAAACTGGTTATGATCGGTACATTATTTCACCTAACCCCCATACAAATGTCCTCCCGGAAAAGGTTTTAACGATCATAAATTCATAAATTCAATATAGCAATATTTTAATGAAATTTGGCACATATAAGTTCCATATAAATCTAAATCTGTGTGCCGAATTTCAGGAAGATCGGTCCATAATTAACCATAGCTCTCATATAAACCCCTTTTCAGCAAAACTCTTTAAAAGGTATAAATCAATTAGTTAGTATCAATTTCGACACAAATAAGTTTTTAAATAAACGTAAATGATAGTGCCAAATTTTACGAAGATTGGTCCATAATTTACCATAACTTCCATATAAGGCCCTCTTTCGCGAATCACCCAAAAGTGAATACATTCAGTCGACGTAATATTCTGTATTCATATGTTTTATTTTACACTTAATATGAGTATCGGTCCATAATTGGCACCAAGTCTAATTAAAGACCCCTCCCCGAATTTTGATGTAAACAATGGTGTCGGGCTTGACCGACTATATCTTTTTTCTCGTTTTTTTTTTTTTTTTGTTTTTTTGGAGTAAGAAATGGAAGCTTATCGAAAATCCAGTTGTGATATTAAAATATGTAATAAGGTACTTTAGCTGGGAAAATGAAATCATTTTTGAATGGAATTATTACGGACGTTTAAAAGTGAAACCATTATGACAATCCAAAGCCCTGTTAAGCAGAAAAATCGACACGAAAACCGAATAACCATGGCCCCTAGCTATGTTCTATATTTAATGCGATTAGAAGTGTGTCATATATTATGACCTACTAAAACGAGGCCAAACGATTTTGAGAGATCTCTACCGAACACAATTGGTCCGTATGAAAATAGCATTGAACGAAAAATTCCAGACATGAGTGCATAATTTTCGAAATTATAAAGAATGGTCCTCTACTCACCTATGCTTAACCTTATCTATATAGTTTGGCTCAAAGTTGAAAGCAGCGCGAAATCAAGAATGAACATACTAATGGTAAACTTTTCAAACAATGGGGAGCAAAAGTTTGTTTTCTTGGAGAAGTAATTAATGCTTTCAAGTCAAGTATTACCATTTTGGATTGCAGCCAATAAATATAACATCACTCCATCTATCGTCTTTGAATTTTTAAAATATGTTTATCAGTTGCTTATAAATTATAAAATTTATCTTTTATCTAGTGTAAGGTGTATTGCATTAAAAATGGGAAAAATTGGTTAATTAAAAAAAAAAAAAATGTATGGGCCTAATATTAGAAACACCAGTTGTCCGTTATAACTCCAGTTCATTCTTTTCCGCTGATATCGTACATGTCGAATATAATGTTCTTAGGATCTTTAATTTATAGAAAAAAGAAACGCAATCGAATTTTATAGAAATAGAGAAAAACTTTTTTATATCGATGTTACTTTTGGGAATTAAGATTTTTTGAAACAATTTTCCAAAGCCTTCAAAAAAAAAAAAAAAAAATTCTTTTTCAGTTCCCTACCAGCGATTGAAAATCAAAATTCTACTACATTTTGGCTAAAAAAATCGAATTTATTCTCTAATAGGTTTTAAAAAATCGTAACATTAAGATTTGTTATGGAAAAAATATTTAAAAAATTTTCAGCATGGATTTTTTTTCTGCTTTTTCTGACTTTTTAGCGCTTTTTGGTGAACATATTTTTTTATGGTCCATACTTATTAAAATGTAACTTTTGAATATTTTTCCCGTAAAAGGAACAAAACCATGAAATTTTTATTTATTTTGCAATAAAAAAATTTTTTTTCGCATGATGTACTAAAATAGCAATTTAAAGACCAACATTTTTGCGAATCAAATTTCTAATATTTTTGTCATAACTGGCTAAAAATTATAACTTTTTTAAACAAAATATTTTAGACCCGTGGCTCATTCGCTACACAGTGGTTTCAAAATGCTTTTCTTTAATAATTCTGCAACTTGTGAACCGGTGGAGATATCACATGGCTAGAGGTGAGGTTTTTTTGAATTGATTTGGAAGAGTACAGATTCCTAGCGGGTCAAGGTGGTAGCGGGTGACCCTCCAAAGTTAACAATTTTTTTAAAATTGTGATATGATATGATATACATATAATGATAGTCCATATAAATCTCTACAAAAAATACGCTTACATCTCTATCTCTTTTAGTTTAAGAGATATTCAGGCCGAAATAAATTTTCCCCTCATTTTTAGTCTCGTTTTTTTAGGTATTTTTAACTTGGCTAACAATTTTTTTTTTTTTTTTTAATAATCACCAGATTTCTTACGAAATTCTAAATAATATTTCTGCAAGAATCATATAAATATATGAATTCGATAAAAAGTTATATTAATCTGAAGTTGGAACTTTAAAAAAACTTCATATTTTTGGGGTTTTCTTCAAAAAAGTGGAAATATTTATTCGCTTATAAAATTGATTTTTTGTTCTGGCCTACATAATTTTTTTAATGTTTCCAAAAGAAATCTTGTATACTGAATACTTTCATATAATCCTAATTGAATATTTCTAATCATATGTCTGTTTTGCATTATAAGCACAATATAATTTATTACTTTTATAATCACTATTACAAAGATTAATCTACTCAGAAAGATATTAAGTTCCTTAAGGAAGGTAAGAAGACTTTCAAGTTCAAATGATAATAAAATTCATGTGGATATTATGTATTTATAATATTAATAAATTTTCCATAGAAATTATAACCAAAAGGAAACAATTTTACAAAATGTCTAGCTTTGCTTATTGTCATAACGAATATTATATCCAAAAGGATTTAGATTCTGCACTAAATCCGCAACAGTATAAAATATAAATCAATTTCTTGATACTGGTTGACTAGTATTGGCAAGGATGGTGTCATTTGAATTATAAAATCACTACACGGAGGAAATATTTTTAATTTCTTTGTGGTAATATTTCTCACATAATTTCCATAATATAAGCAAATTTTTAAGTGATAACTAAATTTTGAATTTATGAAATTATTTTGCGTACTTACTCTAGACAAGTAACAATGAAACTTAATTCGATTATTACAACAAAACTGTTTTTCTCAGTGTAAAAATATATACATATGTATGCGTATATATTCATAACTACTCCTAATAGTATTATAGGAGATTGTTCATTTAAAGCTTTGACTAGCCTTTACAAATTATTCCAAGTATTATAAATATTTTAATATGACGGTATTGGTTTCAAAAAGCTAGCAACAACAGCAACATCTGCAGCATCCATATAAAGTAGTCAGGATTATAGCATAAATACGACAGCGAGAGAGAGAGAGAGTGAAAAAGAAAATTCACAAAAAGTTTTGAATTTTACAGCAGAAAATAGTACCAACAACATAAATTCAATTGCATGAATAATAATGATGGTTGGGTTGTGGGTTGCAAGTTGCATTTCTACTCACAATATTTACTTGCACTCTGAATGTTGGCTCGCCAATACAAAGGATGCGAAAGCTTACGAATTTGAATTTGAATGATGGTTTTTAAATGAAGATTTATTGTTTTTAATGCACTGCATCATCATTATTATCATACACAACTAACTGCTTTGATACATATTTTCATTGTAACTTTCTCATATTTGCACTGAACTTAAAATGAATTTATAAAGTTACTGATTTCAAATAAATCTATGGCTACGAAAGGATGAGTAGAGGATTTTATAGAAATACATTATTGTATTATTGAAATTTATAGATAAAAGTAAAATATTTATATACATAATCATAAAAGTTTCTAAGCAGAGATTTAATGCTTATAATAAGATATCGATATTGCATATACATAAATAAATTTAAAGTAGTTGACTGGCCATCATAAATGAATAATGATTTACAAGGTCAGATAGTTACATTTAAGTAGAATAACCAGTTGGAAGTGAAAATATAAATTATTTTAAATTTATTTTCTATAAGATCATAAATAATTTTATTTTGAGGGGAAATCTAGGAGTAGGCTAATGCATTTTTATCTTGAAAATGTAGAATATTTAATATCGAAAATTTTGTTAAATAATCGCTTGCAAATATAAATGAGTTTATTCTTAATATGAGTTTTATTGTAAACAACATAAATTGATCTCAAATGACGAAATGTTATGAATAAAAGTTCTCAAATGGAAAGTCAGCTGGTTTTAACAGCATCCAAGGTTAACAACATAAATGTTTGCGTATCAGATTAACCCTCAATTACGCGAATATGTCTGGCTACATTTTTTAACCTTAATCGCCATTTATTTATATTTCTAATTGAGTGATTGATTTAATTTTTTCATTAACTTCCTAGAATTTTATTTTCTGTAAAGTTTAAAAAAAAAAAAAAAAAAAAAACAATAATAATAATAATGAAAGGAAAAATTAAAATGAAAGCAAAGGTCAAATATTTAAGCAAATTTGCATGACCAATAGTTCTAAAAAAAAATTAGTTCATCCTGCAAATGTTTTGTAAAAGAAAACAGCGTCAAACAAGATAAAGTAAAATGTCAGCTATGATTAATGATAAATAAAAATATCTTGCCATTAAAATTAAGAATCTAGAAACTATTTTATATAGTGGTTACGTCGTTTTGGTGAAATATTTGACTAGTCTGAACATACCTTAACATAAGAAAACTTATGATAATAATTTTTTCATGTTCATATCACTTGAAACTGGCCAGACTTGTCTTGGCAATAAAAGTGTTTGCTCCCCGATATTGGTTTAAAGATATTTTTAAAAAAAAAAATAAAAAATTAAATTTGAAAAATATTCCAAATTCGAGAATTGCGGGATTCCTCTTAATAACTCTAATTTAATTTCGAATTAAGAAAAATCTATGCAACAGTAATATTTCATTAAAAAATATTTTATTGCATAATTAAAAAATTCTAGTCTATTTCGATATTTTTTGAAAGGAGTCTTCAACGAATTTTCCTATTATAAATATTTTTCTATACTATCACTATGTGAAAATTCAAATCGGACTAGTCCACATTGGGTTAAAAGGGGTCGAAAATGGCGATTAATTCAGGGACAGGTGATATCAATATTTTAATAATCACGTTTTATTTTATTATTGATTATTAGTTAAAAAAATCAGTTTTAGAATTTTAGGATTTTTTTTAGCAGAACGGTAATGTCTGTCCGTCCGTCTATACATTAAAGTTAAATGGGTCGATAATTATGCATAATTCAGAGAAGGGTGGTATCAACACTTTAATGATGATCACGTTTAATTTTCCTATTTATCAGTAAGAAAAAAAAGCATTTTTAGAATTACAAGATATATTTCAGCTGAATGGTAATGTCCGTCCGTCTATACTAGTGTTTATAAAAAACCGACTTTTCAAAAAACCGGTTTAACGGTTAACCGAAAATTGGGTAAAATTAAAAAACCGGTTTTTCGGTTAACCGTCTACTAAAAAACCGGTTAAACCGGTTAACCGACATTTTAATAATTGCTCTAATTTGAAACATAATAAAAATATGTTTGGTTAAAAAAAGTGTTTTTCAACTTATTGGTTTAACCATGTACCAAATAATAAGCAGTGCACTGCAGTGTTATTTATAAATCGCGATTGATTTACATCGCAAATTTATAAAAATATTTTTAAAAACAACTTTTTTGACATCTTTTATCCTATAAAGTATTTTTTAAGATTTTTTTTTTCTAGCTTAAAAATAAAATTTTACAAAAAGGAAGCTTTAGACCTAGGATAATGTACTTTATATTATGATTTATATTCTCCGCTTTTAAAGTTTTTCTCTTAAGGAAAAGTTTTTATAAAAAAATGTGATAAAAATATCTGCATAAAATTGGAAAAATAATTAATATTTTTTCTGCTAAAAAGGGATTTATTTTTAATTTTTAGAAGATTATTAATCATTTAAAAGTAATTTTCTGCACTTATTTAGATCTACTTTTGAAGTCTTTTTTCCCATTATATTATACAAAATCTTATATTTCACATTAGTAGGTTATTTTTTTCTTTTGGAAAATTTCATTCGCATGAAATTAACGTTTTTGTAAATGGAATGCTTAATTATCTATATATTTATTATACATACACTTTTAAAATATATTTAGCTTCCAACAAATAAATATATCTATCACCTGACTACTTGTTAACTCAAACAGCAATAATTTTTAGTAGTTTCAAAATATTTTCTTATATTTTAAATTCAGAAAAAAGCAACTAAAGGACGAAATTTAGTGATATTTTTAGCAAATTTTTGAAACCGGTTAACCGACACATAAAAACCGGGTAAACCGGTTAACCGAAATTGAATATTTAAAATTAACCGGTTCGCAAATAACCGAAATTTGAAGAAAAAACCGGTTTTTCGGTTAACCGGTTAACCGGTTTATAAACACTAGTCTATACATTTGGGATAAATGGGACGAAAATAACGCTTAGATCAAGAAAAGGTGATATCCAAATTTGTATGAACATGTTCAATTTTTTCTATTTATTAGTTAGTAAGAAATGTATTTTTTAAATTCTAAAATATTTTTTGGCAGCATAACAATGTCCGTCCGTCTATATATCTATATAAATGGATCGAAAATGCCACATAATTCAGGGAAAGCTGATATCAAAATTTTAATACTTTCATTTGGTTTTTATATTAATCTAAAAGTGAAAAAAAATATCTTTCCAATTTTAAGATTTTTTTGACAGAATTCTAATGTCCGTCCATCTGTCCGTTTGTTTGTTAATTTTTGCAAGCTTTCCAATTCAAAATCGTTTAACTTTTGACTCAACAAAGATAACGATTCAAAATTTTCTTTTTTCGATAGATAATTTTGCTTTTTAACCAACTACATAAAACATAATAAAATCGGTTGAAAATATTTTGCTATATATGGAAAAATCTTAACCAAGATCTTGTAAAATTGAGATTTTGGAAATTTCAAATATATATTCCAAAAATCGTCATTCAAAATCGTCATTCAAAAAATATATAAGATAAGTAGTACATGCAAGCATTTTTTCTAAAGGATTTATCAAAGACTTGAGTTTGATATAAAAATCTTGGAAATCGGGTAAGAAACAAAAATTCGCTAGTGGTTAAACCTTTTCAATGACACTAGTACTCTATTTTGCACCCCCATAGTTCCGCTCCTGAAGCGTGTATTGGATCCTGCTTCTAAACTAAAAATTAAAATGTCCTTTGCTACGCCTAAAATGTCCTTTGCTACGCCTATGTGAAATTTCACGCAAATCGATCAAGCCGACTAGAAGTTACAGATTTATTTCGATTCTTTCTGAAAGTTGATGAAAATTTAATTTTTTATTAGTTTTCAAAAATATTAAAAAATTCTTAACTTTGAGAGCTCCTTATAAGAAAACAACACTATCTAGCTTAAAGATTTTTATTGATATTGATATACAATTTTGTCTATTTTTATTCGATACCCAACTTTATTACATAACTTTAAATTTTAAAATTAAATTAAGCGCCACTTTTAACACATTTTACCCCAAAGTGAGTCGTTCAGAAACTGCAGATTTATTTCCATTTTATTCTTTAGGTTGTAATAAAGCCGGTGGGCTACACAAAGAATTCAAGAAATAATTTTTTTTTTAGATGTCGTTCATGAAAATTTTAAATGTTTAACTTCATTTACATATTTTAAGGGCATAAACTGAATTTGTTTTGAAATCAATCATGAACAATTTCCTATTGGCTACACGAGAATATTATTTGCATTTAGAAGATTTTTTTTGTTTTGTAATAAACCAATACTATAGATTACCCATTGATTTTCTACTTATGATATATGAAAAATTTCGAAATTGTTTGAAACCTAATTTAAGTGTCTTGTGTTTCCAAAGCTTGTTTTAAAATTAGAAAAAGTGTTGATGGTGTTGATGATCATACAAAATAACTAAGAAATCCGAAACTTTAAATCACTCGCTTAAAATCTTACGGAAATACAGGCATTTAAAACCAAAAAATATAAAAAAACTGAGCTGAAACTTTCGACGATTTTTTAATTCATTTAATTTTTGCACTGACAGTTTGGAACTGTTTTGGTTTAAACCATTAGCCAGTCAAAAGACAAGACTTAGGAAATTCATTTGCTGTATAACAAATATCCGGTTTACAATCCATTAAAAAGTTGTGCGGTGATAAAAAATGAAACTAAAAATTTACCATTTTTTAAATTTTATTAATTTTTGATAGAAAATTTAGGCCATTCAGTGAATTTAAATTTAGAGGGCAGAATTTTAAAGATGAAGAGATTACCTTCTATGTAGGTAGCATTTTCACAATCTTTCATATAATTCGGGTAAATATTTGTAAAAGTATGTTTTATTAATAAATCATACGTCCGAGTCAAAATGGCGTTAACAAATTTTTAGATGCAAAAATTTTATGCTATTTCGAAAATTTTCACCAAATTAAAAAATTTTGTTCCAAAATCTGCTTTTAGATCATCGAAAAATACCTTTAAAGAATTATCTTAATGATTAAAATTGATTTTATAAAAAAAAAAAATAAATAAAGAAACGTATTTTATATCATCTCCAAACTCATTTCATTTGCTGGCAACTATCTCCAAGTATAAATGATGTTAATATTGATATCAATCAATATCAAACAAGTTAAAAATTTTGCTAAACTTCGCCTTTCAAAAAAATTAAAATCTCCCTTTTTGTTAGGAATATTATTATGAGTAGTAATGTTTAAACGACTATATTTTTCAAACTAAAACCGATATTAATTTTTTCAGCGAACGATTCCAAGATATGTCTTTTATTACACGTAATTTTGCGAAATTTTAAACTAATATTGTTTTTTTTTTTTTGCTATTTAAGAAATAATCGATAAATATTGAAGATTTTATAATAATTTTTAAATGTGCTGATAGTACCTTAGAAGTTCTATAAAATTGCGTTGTTTTAATTTTGATAGTCATATCTCTATTTTTAAGATTTTTTTTTTAAAGTTTCAAATTCATACCACCACAACTTTTGCGCGCATTGTTAAAAATTATTAATACGAACATATTTTGACTATTTACATAAATAGTCATTAATTAAACCACAAATCGAAAATATAATAATATTTTTATTTAAAATTTTCAAAATTTTTAATTTTCCTCATATATTTAATTAAATTTTATAAAACAAATAACAAATCCAATGTTATACAATCATTAAACTCAATAGTAAAGACCTGTTTTAAATACCTAAGCTTATTTCAATTTGAAACAATAAATTGTTTGCAATAGAATATACTATAACTTAATTATGTAATTAACTATTTATTTAAATAATAAAAATATAAAAAAAATCAGGCAGTTATAGTGTCTTCTATGAAATGTTTATATGTACATTTGTACGTATTTTACAGAAGAAATTTGTATTTGGAACGAACACATTGTTGTTATTTAAGCAAAGTTTTTTACATAAACATTTAGATTCTTTCAAATTTTATTATTTAGTTTTATTTTTTTTATTTTTGTATTTTGCTAGGTCTGTGTTATATTATTTTGTTATTTATTGTAATTGACTTTAAATTATAACCTACTAGAACATTTTTGTTTCAATTATGAAATAACACAAGACAAAGCAGTGAAGATGAAAAATAGATCTATTATACATATGTGCTTAATTAAAAAATACAACCGGAGTAAAAACGTCCACATACGAGTTGAAAACGATATCATTCAGTGTCAATAGTGAACCTGCCCCGCATGTGTTCAATCTTAACGAAATTCGATACCTAATTGACATTAAATTGAAACCTTTTCAGTATCAAATTATTAAATTATATTTACATTATATTAGTCAAGGAACGGTATCAAAAAGCCGATACTGTAAATACCAATATGACCACAACCATGATGGATTTTGAATCGAATTTTTTCGGGGGTAAACAGATATGAGGGTAATATGTACAATATCATCTCAAGGTTCTTTTGTGCAGTTTTTAAGTTAACACAGCAAGTCTTGTAAATCTGATATCACAAAGATTTCGATTATAGATCTCTCTCCCTTATCATTTAATAATTAAATTTATAAACTTAAGTCGTACAAATTCAAAAAAATTGAATTTGTTTTCTTCTTCACTGTCCTTAAATTTGATATTAAAAACTAAAGCCTGGCAAAACGATTAAAAACTTTGTCTATTAAAAGCTAAATAACACAACAACATACATAGTTGTAAACAAAACTAACGACTAAAGTACTTAATTTATTAAAGAAACCACAATTATTTTAAATAGTTTTAGAGGGAATTTGTAAACTATTATAGCAACAAGTAGCAAAAATTTAAAATATTTATGCTATACAACACTTAAATTAAATTATGAACTAATAATAACAAGTCACAAATTAAGCAGAAAAAAATTCAGTAAAATAACTTAAAACCACAACAATAAATATAAACTATAAATAAATAATTAATAAATCGTCAATTAATAATAATGAATATTAAAAAAAAAAGTGGAAAAAAACTTTAAATTACATTTTAACAGCAACAGGTTTTTGTTTTGCGTTACCTCGAAGTTTTACTCGTTACTCTTAGGATTACCTTACTTCAATTCTATCACAACTTCTTTGTAATTTGTTTAGAAATTCAACTTAAAAATTTAAAAATATAAAGAAAAAAAAAAAATACCATGATTTAAATAATACTGCAAAGTATGGTAAAATTTAGGTAAAATTTTCAATTTTCTAACAGTAAGGCCGTTTATCAAGTCTCTGATATCAAGTACTTTCTATACATTTTTATCAGTAAATTTTTCCAAAATATGTACATATGTTTTTATTATTACTTATACAAACACCATAAAATGTAAAAAATGTGTTTTTTTTTTTTTTGTTTAATTTTTTCTTATTATTCTTGTTGGTCTTCTTGAACAAATAAAATATAAATTTAAAATTGATTTGAAAAATGTCTTCTTAAATTGTTGGGTACAGTTTTAGTTGCTCCTTTTTTATTCTCTTTCAAATAAAAATAAAAGGAACATGAAAAACTTTCACACACCCACATTAATTTATATTTACATTTCAATAAATTTCAACTTATGGTTTTTTGGTTCTATAAAATTTACATACAATTGTAGTCAATTTGTAAGGAATTCAACTTATGTATGGATTTACATATACACACTATATATATGTAATGATTATTGGTATGTGTAAACAAAATGCATGAGATTTTGTCTTCTTCCTGAATTCAAATAAATTTATAGAATTTATATAAAATAGGGTGGGCCATTAAGTTTAAAAAATTGAATAGAAACTTGATAGTTTCTGATTTGAAAATAAATCTAATATTATAAAATTTTTATGCATGTTTCAAATACTCAGAGATTAACTTTTTTTTGATGACTCCTAGATTTAAAGATAATTGCAATATTATAAAAAATGGGAACGAACAGCAATCGAATTTGACATCTCCGATTTCTATGAAATTCACTACAAGCATTGACTATTGGATGTGTTTCTAAAAACAAGAAATTTCAGACCCATGTTTCTTTCCGGTTCGGAAATAAGACGATTTAAAAAAGGAAAAAACATTAAAAACTTTACAAATGAATACTTATTTAACTTCTAATAACTACTTAACTATACATGGTATAGTTCTAGTTATTCCTTCATATTAAAGGCAAAGATATTACCTTCATAACAATATCTACAAAGTTTTTAATATCAAAAGCTCAAAGATCAAAGTTGGACATAAAAAAAATGCAAACTATTATATCTCAAAAACCGGTATTTTTAAAAACTATATATTGTTGATATAACTTTTCTCCATATAGATATAGAATTTCAAGTTGGAGTATTATTCAGTTTAAAAGTTATGGACCAAAATAAAATGCTATTATTAATAACACCTAAGCTATAGAAAATAAAATGTTAATTTTAGTGTAATTTCAAAGAGAAAGATATTACCTTTAAAATGATATATAATGAGTTACTTAAGTTCGAAAGTTCAAAGGTCAAAATAAGACTTACAAAAAATAAACCATTTTATCTCCGAAAACGATATTCTTAAAATGGTAAAAAAAAAAAAATATATAATATTAATACAACTCTTCTTTATACTTGTGGAAAATTTCATGTTGGACACTCCTTTAGTTTAGAAGTTATGTAACAAAATATAAGCTAAAGTCAAAATTTGTATAAATTTTTTTTTTTTTTTTTTATATATGAGCTCATAGAAAAAAATAATTTCAAAATATTTTTTGTAAATATTTTAAATTTTACATACAAAAAATTAGCTTTTTACCGTATTCTGCTTCATAACTCCTAAACCAAAAGAGGCTCCAACTTGAAATTTGGCACAAATATAGAGTAGAGTTACATTATCGATATATGTATTTTTTTAAGAATTTTGAAATACCGTTTTTCAAGATATTAAGCTTTGATATTTATATTATCGATTTTGACCTTTGAACTTTCAAAGTATATAAATATTTTACTTGTCGTTTTAAAGTCAATGTATTTTTCTATTAAATGTAATAAAAAATAAGAATTGTGCAATGTATATTTTAGAAGTTATGAGCAATAACGTGTGATTACTTTTGGAAAAAATTCAACCGTTTTTTTACTTTTAAGGCGTCATATTTTTGAACCGGGAAGAATCTGTACTCAGAAAGTTTGTGATTTAAGCATCATTTGCAATACGTAATATTTGTAGCGAATTTCATTAAAATCGGAGATATTTGTTGCGAAAATGTCTGTTTTTTGTCCGTTTTGATATGGAATCACTCATGGATTCAATATTTCGAAGAATCGAATCTTGTATTATTGTTATCTTTTTTTTAAAACCAAATTGGTACTTTTTTCGTAAATAAATTGGTACTCATTTTGGATAAAAGTTTTTGTAAAAATTATTAATTTTACTTAAAAATTCCAACTCTTTTCAAAATTATGATTTTTTTTTTTTTAATTTGTAGTCTCTTATCAATATTAAGTATATTTATTTTAATTAATACATTTTGTTTTTAATTTTTATAAAAATTTCCTTCTTTTTTAATTTAATACTTTTTTTTTTTTGAAAAATTGTATTTTTTATTAAAATTTCAATTTTAACTCAAAAATTTTACTTTACACAAAAAAAAAAGAAAAAAATTCTATTCAAAGATTTATCAAAGATAAGAATTACACCAATTACTTTTTTAATTGTATCAATTATTCAAGTGATCAAATTCGAATTTTCTAACTAATAAGAATTTTCTATATAGTATATATTGGGGCTATGATCAATTATGGACCGATATTCATGAAGTCTGCTCTAAAGACTAACACTTATATAAAACTTCCTTGCACCGAATTCCATTAAAATATTGGTATATGTAAGACATTTATGACCACTAAACCCCTTTTCCGAGTGGACATTTGTATGGGGGCTAGGTAAAATAATAGATCGATCATAACAAATTTCAAACATCAGCACAAACGCATAATACCCCAAACTTCGATGGTAGTGGAGGGTATAAAAATAAGTGATAATTTGAATAAAATGAATATGTATTTATTAGATTTTCACCAGGACCTAAAATACATAAAGTATAGTATATTATTTATGGGCCCTGCGAGAAATTTGTGGTAATTGCAGTAATGGTCCGGTCCTTCAGTACTGGTTGAGTACCAATTAACACCTAACTCGTCACCAAAGTTCCAGTTGAGAACCAGTTGAAACCACCACACTCACTAAATATGAATTGAGAGTCAATTTCGAACAGGCATGATAAGTGCGCAATTAGCAAATCGCGCGAAATAACATTCTGTAGCTGAGTGGTTAGAGTTGAAGACTATAAAACGTAAGATACGTCAGAAGAACGTGAGTTCGATTCGGGATGCCGCTATTGACATTAACGAAAAATTATAAAATAAAACTAAATACAATTTAATAAAAATAAATAAGAAAAGTTTAAAAAGTAAACATTGTTTTTTCAAATTTTTATTATTAATCGACTCTGAAAAATCTAATTCATATGAGGCAGACTTTTGTGTGCTTTAAGAAATGAAAACTATATAGAAATTTAGTTCTCCCATATCACCCAATATATTAATATAACAAACATGTTTTTAATTTTTTAGAGATCTTCAGAAAAATGTATCAATAAGGTATAAAAAATTCTTTTTTTACTTTTTGATATTGAACCAGAACAACTTAACATTTTTGACGACATATTTGTCTTTCAGATTTTGTTTCTTTTTTGTTTTTACGTCAAAATTTTTACAGCCCAGTTTTTACATAACCCTTTAGATTATTTACATACATATCTTTGTGTTTATAGGTTTTGAGAACGTAACTAAGTAGTTATTCTTACATATGCTTTAAAATATCCTTTGAATATTCTACATCTACAACTAAAAACTCTTATAGCATATAGAGTCAGACACATGTATACGAACATGCAGACTTGGTAAGAAATTTAACAAGAAGAACCCTCTTTATAGTTTTCTATCTAATATTCAATCATTGCAGTTTTATGGTTTAATCCCTTAAAGTGCCCCTAAAGTGCATACACTAAACATATACGACACTCAGACATACACACATATATATGAGTTTGTGTGTGCTATAAGGATATGTGTTATAAAATATGTAAATATGTGAATTTAAGCAAATACCCAGAAGTTCAGAGAGCTACATTACCAATTTCCTAAAAGTGATTAAAATTTCAAATGAGACACCTTTTACACAAGATATTACTAGTCATTAGTTATTTGTCTAATAAATTAGTGTAGATTATCTACTATTTTCGATGAAAATGAAGTTCTGAAGTAGAAGCGATATAATTAAATGTAGACAGAAATTATCTTAAATCAGATCATTCATTCTTACTAAAATATGTACTACCGGGTACTTATTTTTGTGTGTTTATTTTTGTCTATTTTATATGCATTGCCTTTTCTTAAATTCGATTGCCTTAAGCATTGAACTTTTGTAGCTTCCAATCAGTCTTTAAGGACTACAACACATTTGAATTTTATTTTGTATCCTTTAAGAGTTGTATGTTTAACATTATGACTTTTTCTTAGAAAATGCTAGTTTTTCTTTGAAATGTTAATTACCTGTAGATCAGAATGTTAGGAGCTTATTAAAGTTGTATAACATTATGTTTAAGAATTTTTTTCTAAACAACAAATACACCGATCAACATTAATTTTCTATAAAAACAAAGTCAATCGAAATTTATCTACAGAGAATTCCTATAAAAATCTTATAGGGAAAATCTATCGTAATTTATCTTTAAAGGTAAAATCTATCGAAATTTATTGCAAATTTTCAGAAAAAGAAAATAACAAATTTTCTATAAAAATAAAGTTGATCGAATTTTCTATAAAAAAAATTATCGCAATTTTTGTATAAAAGGAACATTTATCGCGAATTTTCAATAAAAAGAAAATTTATCGCAAATTTTCTATAAAAAAATAAATTTGTCTCAAATTTTCTATAAAAAGAAAATTTATCGCGAATTTTCTATAAAAAAATTATTGCGAATTTTCTATAACAAGAAAATTTATCGCAAATTTTTCATAAAATAAGTTTATCGCGAATTTTCTATAACAAGAAAATTTGTAGCGAATTTTCTATAAAACGAAAATTTATCGCATATTTTCTATAACAAGAAAATTCATTAAAAACTCAATAAAAAGAAAACTTATCGCAAATTTTCTATAACAAGAAAATTTGTCGCGAATTTTCTGACAAGAAAATTTATCAAAAATTTGTATAAAAAGAAAATGTATGGAAGATATTATTTAAAAAGAAAATGTATTGAAAATGTTCTATAACAAGAATATTTATCGCGAATTTTATATATTTTCTATAAAAAGAAAACTTATATATTTTCTGTAAACAGAATATTTATTGCAAATTTTTTTGGAAAAAAAAATTTATCGCATATTTTTAACAGAAGCAAAATTTATCGCAAATTTTTAACAAAAAAAAAAAAATTATCGTAAATTTTCTATAAAAAGAAAATTTATATAGAATTTTGCACAAAAAAAAAAAAAAAAAAAAATTTCTCAAAAAAATTTTTCACAAATTTTTTATAAAAGAAACTTTATCGCAAATCTTCTATAAAGGAAAATATATCGCAAATCTTCTATCAAAAAAAATTTATCGCAAATCTTTTATAAATGAAATTTTATCGCAAATCATCTATAAAGGAAAGTGTATCGCAAATCTTCAATAAAAGAAATTTTATCGCAAATCTTCTATAAAAGAAAATTTATCGCGAATTTTCTATAAAAGTAAAATTTGTTGAAATTTAAATTTTAAAAATTTATCTCATTTTCTATAAAGAGAAAATTTATAGCAAATTCTCTATAAAAGGAAAGTTCATCGCTAATTTTCGATAAAAAGGATATTAATTGCAAATTTTTTTAAGAAGAAAATTTATCGCAAATTTTCCAGAAAAAATTTTACGAAGATTTTCAATAAAAAAAAAATTATTGTAAATTCTCTATATGAAAAACATGTAGCAAATTTTTTAAAAAAGATTTATTATAAAAAATTTTCTATGTAAGAAACATTTTTTATAAAATTTATTGTAGTTTTTCTATATAAAAAAAAAAAAAAAAAAAACAGATTATAAAAAATTTTTTTTGTAAAGAAAACACTTTAACAGATTTCTGTAAAGAGAAAATTATTGTTATTGTCTTAACCGTAGCCCAGTTCAGCCACTTAATGCCACTTAATGGGTTAATTCCAAAATGTTTAAGCATTTTAAAAATTTTATTTTCCACAAAAAGTTACTTAAAAAACTAGAATAACTAAAACTTTTCCTAACAAAAACTTTGGGTATGATTTTATTGCAGGCAATCAACACTTAGATAACTTTTTTTTCATCTCAGACAAGAGGAGGTAGGGTTTAAGCGTAAACTTAAATTTAATTTTTATTTATTTTTCCTCCATACAACTCTTTACTATATTTTTAAAATCTAAAACATTTAAATATTTTTAGGCTATAAACAACCCACTTTATTCAAAAGAATCATGCAAACAAAAATAAACATCTAACAGATTTGTATTCCCATACCACAAAACAACAATGACAACAAACCAACAATAAAAAAAATACATATAAAATCACAATTTTACGAGATGAGCAACATGTTGCTAAGCCAATTGACAACACAATTTACACACTCCCCCTATAGCAAAAATAACAACAACATCAGCAACAAATACATCACACTCATACACTAATAAAATATAAACCACCCCACATATATTTCATGTTCGATGTACAAGCTTAAAAAGAACTTGTAAGTGAAGTAAAGAGTGTCACTATGAATGAGTGATAGAGAGTATGAGTGTTGGTAATTTGCCTGAGGTGATTTATTTTTTATTTCAAAAAATAAAAAATAAAAAAAACTTTTGGTAAACACCATTGGCATCAATAAGGGGCCAATTGTTAGACAACTGTAGTTTTAAAGTGAGTTGCATTTAGATCTCTAAAACTATTAAATGTTTCTTGTAACGGCTGACTGCATTTATTGCATTTCGTTTATTTCATTTGTCTTTATTAGTTTTTCTTTTATTTACTCCTCGGAGTGTAAAATGCTCCAAAATATAGACTTTGTTTGTATATTTTGGATAGAACTATTGTTGCTATTTAAAAAATAATAAGTTTTTTTTTTTTCAAAAGTTTATTGCTTTAATTATTGAAGCATGCCTTGGGGAAAACAGCCATCAAGTGATGACTTAACTATTAAGTACTCACACTGACACGAGTAGAAGATACACTTATGCATTCTTCTATTTCTATTTATCCATCCATCCAACCATTTAATTTATTTTGCCATTTATTTGTACTAAGGGAAAATTAAGGGGAATCAAGTTGTAAATAAAGTATTTTTGGATAAATGCACTTCACATCTTGTTAATGTAAGTGTTAGTTTAAGCAACAATAACTCTATTCTTTTCTTGTGATAAAATAAGTTTAAATAGATGATGTTTTTAAAATATTAGGTTAATAAAAAAAATCAAGTCTGCAATAGTGAATATAACTATATTTCTCGATGAAACTCGGAATAGTTAGAAAATTTAGTAACGTCAACGCTGAGGTTATTAAAGCGGTTAAGCTTCTTCAACAATGGTTGGAAGGACCATAAAGAAGTTGTTACCATTACTATCCTTATTGTCTCTATATGGTGGTATTTAAGCAGAGTTCATAGACTATATTAGGAATCGAACCCTATCTATGACTAATTGTAGCAATTCAATGAAATAAATACTTTGACTTTGATGAGGATCCAATAGTTACTGGGTACAATACGGATAGGTAAATACCTAGACTCTAGGTCGCCTAACTACCTACTGATTTCACTGCAATCCAATGATATGAATAATTCAGCTCACGATCAGCTAACTGGAAATGTATGTACCAAACAAGTAAGAAAAATATAACAAATATGGGTCAAACCCGATTATATGGTACCCTACACCACTGGGACTTATATGGCACCTGTGGCCAAATGTGGACCGATACTTCTTTTGAGAGCATTGTATTTTTCTATGAAACATATGTATGGTGATTCCTGGAAGTGGGTCTTATAATGGACCTATGGTTAATTTTGGACCGATTGTGATAAATTCTAGCACTGTGATTTTTTATTATATAAAACTTATTTGTGTCAAATAGTAACTTCATTTACTTAAAATTTTTCAAAATTTAAGGAACTTATGATATGAATTTATTTCGGAAGAACATTTGTATGGGGATTGCATCAGTCTTTGTTCTTGGAGCATGAAATACTTGTATGCCTAATTTTATTAAATAATTTTCAAAATTGCGACCTATAGCTTGATTGTAAGGATTATATGGACGGAAGGACAGACGGACGGACATCATTAAATCAACTAAACAAATGATTCTAAGCCGATTAGTATACACTAAGGTTGATCTTAGACCAATAATTTTGGACGTTATAAACATCAGTATAAACACATACCGTCTCCAGCTATGGTGGTGTAGGGTATAATTATATTATTCGATTCTTAATGAACCGATTCCATTTTACAAAACCAATTATTTAATTATGCACGTGTTTTTGCTAATGTTTAAAATATCCAATAGTGTAGATCTATGACCCATCTCAGCGTATACCAGTCGGCTTAGCATAATTTTCTGAATAGACTTAACAATGTCTGTACGTCCGTCCGGCTGAACAACCACATAAACACTTTAATCAAACAAAAGGTCGCAATTTTAAAGATATTATGATGAGATTTAACACAAATAATAATTTTGGCATAGGAACAAAGCCTATTGAAATTGGCTTTGATCAGTCCATTATTTAACCTAGCCGCTATAGAAAAGCCTTCCCGGAATAAGGGTATAATCGTTAAATATTTTAAATATAGCAATATATCAATGAAATTTGGTATAAAAAATTTTATACAAGATTAAATCTCTATACCATATATGTATATCGGTCCAAACTGAACATAGCTCCCATTTAAGGCCCATTTCGTGAATCACACTAAAGTGAATTAATACAATATATATTAGTATCAACATGATATAAGACCTCTTCCCGAATTTTGTTGTAGGGTATCATGTGGTCGGACTTGTCCGACTTTATCTCTCTTACTTGTTATAACCTACACCACCATACTTGGTTGGGGTATTATGTGTTTGTACTGATGATTGTAACGCATAGAGAAAGCTATTCAACTTAAGTGTACCAATCGTCTCGGAATCATTTTTCAAATCGATCAAACGATGTCCGTCCGTCCGTCCGTCCGTCTGGTTGGCTGTCCATGTAGACCTTGTGCACAAAGTACAGGTCGCAATTTTGAAGATAATTCAATGAAATTTGGCTCGTAAGTGTTTTATGATATAGGGACGTAGCCTATTTAAATTGGTTGTGATCGGTTCATTATTTCAACTAGTCCCCATACAAATTTCCCCGCGGAATAGAATTTCAACACTCAAAAATGCCTTAAAAATAAGAATGTTTTAATGAAATTTGGAAGTTCTGTACAAGTATCGATCTTTGTACCAAATTTAGTGAAGATCGGTCCACGATTGACCATAGCTCCCATAAAAAAAAAAACCTTCTTCCGAAAATCGTATAGGATATCATATAGTCGGTCATGACCGACTGTATTTTCTTTTTTCGTTTTTTATTCAATTTAACTTAATTCGGAAAACAGATTCCTTATTTTACTTCAACTTATTTCGAATATAAGAAAAAGAACACTTTGATTTGACTCGTTTTAAAATGAATATTTTCTTAAGGAAGCTAAACTTTTTAATATATTTTAAGATTGTATTAATATTTTTATTCAATTCAATTAAAGGAATTATTAATGATTCATAAGCAATCGATTCATTAATTTTATACTATAATTAAAAGTTAGTTCAACGATTGTCTATCGATTTTAAAAATATCTAATTTATTATTTATGTTCGATTTTAAATGAAACAGAAATTTTTTATATAATAAAATCATCCTAATCGATACTAAACAACTCTGCTATTTTTAATTTGATTTCATATGAATTAAAAATTTCTTATTTTCTGCAATTGCTTTTAAAACGAAAGACTTTTATGAAAATCTCGATTAACCAATTTTTTTTACTGATGAACATATTGCAATTATATTTCTTAAAATCCAAAAAAAAAAAAAAAATAATAAAAAATAAACAATTGGCTCTTATAATTCTTACAGGTCAATCTACATAACACAATAATTTGCGATTTTATGATATCGGATTTAGAAATGACCAAATGTTGACAATAGTCTTTAATTTCTCAAAAGCCATGAAACCATTATTAACCCCTAATAAAATGGCCAGCAGTAATAAAATCCAAACTTTACCCTACGTGCTAAAAACTTGCTACCAATTACTATAAGAAAATATAACAAAACAAGTTATAACATTACATTCATATAAAAAAAGTACCACAAACTTACAAAAACACATTCTTAGCTAACAACATACTTAAATAGTTATTGAAAAATAGTTCCTAGTAACTACAAGAAAATCTCCAATAACAACAACGTTTTTATAAGGCTAAATTGCAAACACTTGATTATTTTGTATACATACGAGTATAACAAATTTTGACAAGCCAACCAAATAACGATTGAAGAAAACAACATTTTCCTAATTTTTTTATAGTTTTTTTCTTAATGTTTTTATATTCTTTTATTTATCTAATTTTCATCAATTTATCATCAGATCAGTTTAATAATATGAAAAGAAAAAAACTTTAACAATTTTGCAACTTCCTGTTTAAATCAAATACACTCAGACACAATTAAAGTCTTCTTTAGCTCTCTTTTGTAGCTGTTGGTCCTTGTGACTTTTGTTGGCTATTAAAGTTCGTATGTCTGTGCTACTACGAGTATTAAGTTTGTATTACAAAGGGTAATGGGAAAAATGGTATTGCAATATGTTTCGATATATTGTCCATTATAGTGTACTTGATGTGGGAGACTAAATTAAATAACCAATAAAAATTCATAAATAATAGACTGAACATTTTTTTTTTTTTTTTTTTATTGCAAAATTTTTCAAAATTTTAACTTTATTTTAGATATTTTATGAGGAAAATCTAGGTTATTAAACCATTTCCAAGATATACCATATATATGGAATCTATGGATTATTAAAGACCGATCTTCATGAAATATTTATAAGACCTGCATATATATTCCAAATTTCATTTAATTACTATACTTAGAACATTTATGGCTGTTACACCGCTATTCTGGGAGAATATTTGTATGGGGGTTTGCAAAATGATGAACAATTCAGAGCCTTTTGTGCTTCATTTCATTGCATTATTTTCAAAATTTCGATTATATACATCGTTAAATTGACTTAGAGAATGACTCTATATTAATTGGTATACGTTAAGGTGGGTCTTATACTAATATTACCTGGTGTGATAATCATTAGCAAACAAGCAGAAAATTTCCTTACCTTTAGTGAAGAAGAGTATATACCCAGCAAAAACTTTTTGGTTTTCGGTAATGGCAACTACTTATTAAAGTACTTTCCTGGAAAGTAGGCGTCATTATTATTTGCCTTCTCTGCATTACATAAATAAGTACTCAATAGTATAATTGCGGAGTAACTTACAACACGTGGATCAGTTGGTAGAGCGCAGGATTAGCAACCAGAAGGTTGCCGGTTCAACCCCATTCTGATGTTATTCGTTTTTTTAACAAAATATTTTAAAAATATATTTTATGCTAAAACAAGTTTTTTAGCCTCGAATATTAAGTGCGAGATGGTGTACTGAGTAAGACGTTAGTCATTAAAAACGACTAGTTAATAGGGTCCCAAGTTCAAAACTCACTGACGGCAAATTTTTTCGTTTTTTTTTTCTTATTTTTGTTTAGGTACATATTTTTTAGTATAACTAGAGTCTAGAGAATTCATAGACAACTCGAACAAAAATAACTAGTTATTGAGACAAAAAATAAATAGTTTATTTTTACTTCCAATTATACCTGCTACCTTACCAGGAAAGCAAAGTTTTTGCTGGGTATAGTGATTTATAGGATTTAATTCCATGTTCTGATCTATCCAAATTTATAGAGAAATCTCTTCCCACAGAAAATAATATTTAATTTTGTCGACCAAGTTTCAAAATTTATGTCAAAACCAAATCATTAGAATACGAAAAGTAGTTAAAATATATGTACATAGTTTCTGAAATTTTCCTCAAAAAGTTAAAACCAAAACAAAGATACACTGAGGCGTACTAGACCATTAGGGTTAAATTAACATAAGTTATTTACAAAATTTCTATAATTTAAGCAACTCTAAATACAATTTACCAAGAAGTTATTGTAACGATAATAAATAAGAATATGAAGTTAAAACTATAAATGTGCTACATAATGGAAACGGTTTAAGTTTCTACTAAATATAACCGTTGAGACAGAAAAAAAATTAATATGTATAACAAATTTTCTATATGCCTGTAAATAAGCCTTCACAACTTTGACAAACTATAACATCTCCATCATGATGGTAAATAGAAAAAGTTTTAAATTTTCTATTATACACATACGCCTTCATTGACGACAACATTATCATCATCAACATCAACATCAGTATACACACTATTGTTTGACGATGTCAGGACTTCATCAAATAAAAACTAAAAAGTTGACCTCATCATGTGACATTAAACCGCCAAAATACTGACACTTTTGACTCTGTGACAAAGGCAAAAAAAAAAACTATAAGAGTATTCAAACAAATATAAAAGTTAGAAGATAAACTAATAAAAAGGCACATAGAAAGTAGAGACAACAATATGGAAAAAAATGTACATAAATTCCATGCGATGACCAAGTTAACTAAAAGCAAATAAATGACTGAATAAATGAACCCACCCACGAATGAGTGAGTATATGAATATATAAAAAAAATTTACAAGTTTGTCAAGGTCTATAGAAAAAAAAAAAAAAAAATTTTTGCTTAATATTTTTATTTGAAAATGAAAAGTGTATTTAGGGAATTGTATGCAATTTATAATATTGAATAAATAATATTGTGCCATCGTCAACATCATAACCACTTTTGTATTTAGTTATTACTATGAATTTCTATTGAAAAAGAATAGAAAAATAACAAGAATTTAGTCATAAAATGTCATCACCACAATAGAGCAAACACTGTTAAAATGACACTCTCATACCAAAAAAAAAAAAAAAATATGTAAAGACCAAAGGCTGTTTGTGTGTGTAAGTGCCAGTACCAGATGACTTCTTCAAAAAGTGCAAGAAAACACAACTCAGAAGTTTATTTTTTTCTTTCCATTAACAACACTTAGAGAAATTGCACTTATATTAAAGATTTGAAAAAATTAGCTACAAAAATATAGCATACTTTAAAATTTTAACTTGTTTTCTTTAGCACAATAATAATTTTCTATAATTTAATTGTTGTTTTTTTTTTTTTTTTTCAATGTTTTTCTCTTAGTGTATTATTCTGTTCAAAGGACTTTTAGGAAAAAAAAACTCAATTCTTTTATATTTTAAATAAACTATGTTTTTGATTGTAATATTAACTCTCAATTTTTCATTTCATCTTATAAATACAATTCCTGTTCATTCTAACAAAAATATACTGTTTTTTTTGTTGAAATTGTAAATATAATATTCTCGCCCAGCAATGTCACTTAAAATGCTTTGGGCAATGTTGTCTTTGACACGATTTACAACAGATTTTTAATACAATCTATTTTATATTATTTCGCAAAAGTTTATTTCTATAAGGAATGGTCATAGGGATTCCTTACCCAGCAAAATTTATTGCTTGGAAAATAGGGAGGATTTAAAGGATTTATTATTATTGGGTTCTATTGAATTTTGAAAATTTTCTATCAATTGAATTAGCATAGTATAATTCAGAAATGCTTAAAATCTGTTCATATTTTTAAAAGTTACAAATAAAATATACAAATACAGAATATTACGTCAATACTAATGAATTTATGAACTTTAGGGTGATTCCCGAAAGAGGGTTTATATGGCAGCTATTATAAATTATGGACCGAACCTCGTAAAATTTGGCAATGTGTTTCCTACTTCAACAAAACTTATTTGTGTCGAATATTAACTTGATACTGACATTTGTATGGGAGTTATGAACGTTAAAGTGATTTTCGAAAGAGGAGTTTATATGTTATGATCAATTATGGACCGATCTTGATGAAATTTGGGACAAAGATTAACACTCATACAAAACTTCTTTGCACCGAATTTTATTAAAATTTTGCTATATTTAAGGCATTTATGATTTTTAATCCTCTATTCCGTCAGGTCATTTGTATGGGGGCTAGGTGAAATAATGGACCAATTATAACCAGTTTTAAGAGGCTTCGTCCTTGTGTCAAAATTATTTTATTCGTGCAAAATTGCATCAAGATATCTTTAATATTGCGACCTGTACTTTGTTCACAAAGTTTACATGGACAGACAGCCAGACGGACATCGTTAAATCGATTCAGAAAATGATTTTGACTCGATTAGTATACATTTTGGTGGGGAAAATGCTCTCGAACATAAGGAGTTTACGTTAGTAGCCTTTCTCGACATAGAAGCGGCCTTCAATAATATGACTCCGGAGGCAATTAAAATGTCTCTGGAAAGACTGGGCATACACTAGTCGGTAATCAACCTCATATGGAGACTTCTAACCAATAGGTTTAAAATATCCAACATGGAAACGTCTACCATATAAAGGGTAGCAAAAAAGGATACTCCTCAAGACGGAATGTTATTTTCTCTTCTTTGGAATATCGCCGTAAACCCACTACTCAGGGAACTTGATTCACTGAAGTTTAAGACTGTCGCCTATGCAGACGATGTTGCACAACTAGTGACCTTAGCGGAAATCCAGGAAAAAACGGAACTTGTTCTCTTTTCTAGAAGATATGAGATTCCACCTTTCCCACTACCACGCCTAAATGGTGTTGAATTGAAGGTGTCAGATAGTGTGAAGTACCTTGGGATTATGCTGTACTCCAAATTATTCTGCCTCCAGAATATACGGGCTAGAGCCTCAAAGGCCCTTATTGCCCTATATATGTATAGTAGTGTCTCCTGTATAAAAAAAATTTTGTAGGATGCGTAAAAATTAGCTTAATATGGGAAAAATATTGAAACAATTTTTAAAAATGATCTTCAGTTCCCTACCAGCGATTGAAAGTCACGGATCTAGAACATTTCGTCCAAAAAATAGTATTGAGTTTTGCCTTGAAATGGGTATTAAAAAATTCGTAATTTTTAGCCAATTATAAAAAAAATATTTTAAAAGCTTTTCGCAAAAATGTTGGTCCATAAATCATAATTTTAGTACTTCATGCAAAAAAAAAAAATTTCGATATTTTTCTTAAAAATGAATAAGAATTTTTAATTTTGTTCCCTTTATGGCTAAAATATTAAAATTTTTTCAAAAAATTGTTCATCAAAATGCCTTAAAAAGTCTTCTAGCGAAACAATATCCCAATTCAGGTTATGAAAAAATATTTAAAAAATTTTTTCCATAACAAGCATAAAATTACAAATTTTTTGATACCCATTTCGATTAAAAAGTCGAAACTTTTTTTACCAAAATGTGTGGGACCCATGATTTTTCAATCGCTGCTAGGAAACTGAAGACCAATTTAATACATTTTTTTAATATTTTTTCCATATTAAAAAAATTTTTACTACATCGAAATCTCGAAAAAGGCTTTCCTCGGGACACTCTAATGTATAGGAAAGCTATTGGAAAATCCTAGGAAATAAATTCCAGGAAATAAACCTACATCGAAATCTTTGAAAGGGTTCTGCATAGTTCAGCGCTATTTATTGCAGGTGCGCTTTATACAACTCGAAAGCTCATTTTAATGAACTGGCTACCGGTGGATCTTATGGCCAAACAGATCGCCATTATGTGGGCGACCAGGCTCAGGACTACAGGTGCATGGAATGATAGAGGATATGGCCATGCGACCGTTTTAGGGTTCTTTGACAACATACCTTACAATATTGATTATTGCATCCCTACAACTTTTCTTGAGAGTGACTTCTCAGTATCAATCTCGACTGCTCCGGAATTAGAAACTGGTTCAGTGGAGGTTTACACTGATGGGTCCAAATCTGTTGATAGGGTTGGGGGTGTCTATATTCCCCCATATACAAAAATTATTTCCTTTAAATTGCCGGATCACTGTAATATCCAAGCAGAGATATCGGCCATAAGGAGAGCGGTGAACTGGTTGATGTACCGCGATTAATTAGCTCTCGGATGTCTTTTCGACATCCAGGCTGATACATGAATGTCAAACATCTCTAAACGAGATGGCGAGACATTCAAACCTGGAGCTGGTCTGGGTTAGGGGTCACTCAAATACCCCGGGGAATCTCATTGTGGACGAACTGGCCAGAAACGGTTCTCTTCTTCAACATGAGGATACGGATCAACTAGTCGGAGTACCGCTTCTTCCTGCAGATTTTACAATATAGATGGACAAATGCGTCCACATGTTCAACATCGAGGTAAATTTGGCCCCATTATGATGGATTTCGGTCAAACCTCATCTTGGGACTACCAAGGCACTGGTTACGTATTCTTTTTACAGGGCACTGAGTTGCTGGTGCGCATGCTAGCAGATTAGGGCTGCCTTTTAACGATTTCTTTAGGAGTTGCTACTATAAGGAAGAGGAGGAGACTGTGGAGCATTTTCTCTGCCACTGTCCAACTCTCACTGTAATAAGGACTACTAAATTTGGCAATCTGTTTGTGCATGTATTATCAGATCTCTCTATTATCGACATCAGAGCGATCAATTCCGTCATACATGCGTCAGGTTGGTTCGACTCGAACTTAATTTCGGATATGTATAATAACATCACATGGTCCCTCAGGGTATCACAACGGGACCAAAATGGACCCAAGTGAGCTGTCCTGTATTGTTCAGACAGCTGCCCATTGAACCTAACCTAAGGTGGGGGTCCGAAGATTTTTTTTGTGCATTACAAACATCAGCACAAACACTCCAACCACCTATGGTGGTGTAGGGTATAATTAGTCTCCAGTTCCATACCAATGATTGGAATATGCTATAAATAGCTAAAAAAAAAATCAATACTACAAAGGTCACAAAATTAACATTAGTGTTTGATACTACTAAAAAGGTTTGTGTTAAAATAATTAAAAATCAATAAAAAATATAAAATACTTAAGTTGTAGAAAGAGGATTGTTGTTATAAAAAGTTACTGAGAAAATAGTTTTAAGGCATAAGGCATTATGTATTTTATATTTTTTATTGATTTTTAATTATTTTAACACAAACCTTTTTAGTAGTATCAAACACTAATGTTAATTTTGTGACCTTTGTAGTATTGATTTTTTTTTTTTTTTTTTCTATTTAAGATCATAAATATAAAAAACTGAATTATTTCCCTCTTAAAACAAAATTTACCGCAAATAAGTGACAAAATTTAACTAAAAATAAACAAAATAATACAAGACTCATGAGACTTAAAATCTCTAAAGTTTAAATTAATTTTAAGGAAAAACAAAAAACATAAATCGCTTTAATTCTCCACCGCATATCCGCAACAATTTGCTGGGATTTTTCTTTAGACTTTTTCACCAGTAGAAAAATATGTTTGTGGAACGAGTAAATACATATTAAATTTATATGGTTAAAATTTTTGTTCATTTTATTTTTTGTCGTAGCTTTTAAACTAACTTGTTGTGTTGCTTTGGCAAAAAGTCGTTTTAACAACGTTTGTTGTGACGGAAATTAGTTTTTGACCTTTGGGGATGTACAGGAAATTATACAACGACTTGATAATTTTTGTTCATATTTCTCTTTTTTAAACTTTTTATTACTTAAAAAAACACCACAAAAAAATAATATTTCTAAATAAACACGATGAAAATGATTTAACAGAATCATATGAAATCTTACCAAAAAATATATATAAATTTAAAAAATTGTTAAGCTTTTATAAATGGTTTCTTTTTACTTGGTTTATCATAGAAATTTTTGAAAACAACATGAACCTAAAATAAATATAAATTAAAATTGTTTTCATTTTCCCAGCAATTTTCTCATATGTCTTTTTTGCTGAATTTTCATTATTTTTTGTTTTTACATGTTATGCAAAATTTTTAAATCATTTTCAATTTATCTTGTTGTGTTGTTTGTTTGCTTCGTTAGGAAACTTAATTTTATCTTTTTTCTACTAAATATATGGTCATATTTTTGTTTAAATTGGTCTTGTCTCCTCTCAATCATTTTAATTAACCTTTTCATGCTTTTGTCATTTCTCTTTGTCTTTTCTTTTTTAATCCCTATCAGTATCAATCCAGATTTTTACTAAATACAGGCCAAACTAACCTACCACACTAACAAAACTAGTTGATATCCAAAAAAAAAAGGAAGAAAATCAAATTTGATGTTCTTTGTGTGTCGTATGTGTGTGTGTGTGTGTGTGTAAAAAAATAAACAAAAGGCTTAATAAAATAAATACCTTGTAAAATAATATGAAAAGAATTTGTTTAGCATGACCTTAATTTAAAAATCATTTGTTTTACTTTGTTGAATCTCTATGGGGTTTCTTTTGTCTTGGAAAATGTTATAAAAATAGACTAAAACAATAATCTTTCAGGGGTCATTGTAGGTGTGAAAGTTTGAGGACTGAACAAGGTGACATTTTTTGTTAAATATTTGAATTATTAATTAAACTACACGCAAAGTAGAAATATAGTTGAGTATTGTAAGGGCAAACAAATAATGTTTAAAAGTTTCTTTTTATGTTTACTGATATAATTTATAATAATACAGCAACCATGTTATGGTTGTGCCAATCAAATATTCATTCCACCAATCAAATTATTTTTGTGTTAAACATAAAATATGTTTGTCACAAACATATTTTCAAATTAGGTGGAATCGTATACATTATATGAGTTTCAAATATAATGGATACAATTTCATTTTTACTTAGACATTAACAGCCTAGAACTGTCACAGCGATTATGGTTTAACCCTTTTGAATTGTTAATATTGGAAAATCGAAATATGTCTGGGAAAAAAAAGAATTTCTAATAGTGTCCCTTACGAGAAATTGATAGGTTTCTGAGTAAAACATATATAAAGGAAATCAGTACCTACATCATAGAAAATCAGGTGATGTATTGACATGGAATAGATTCACTTGTTGGTATTTTGTACATCTGCCAATCTAGATGCCAGAGAAGGTGTTTTATTATAAGACCTATTGTTTTACATTTTATCTCTACATCTACACATACCTTGGACCAGGGGTTCCCACAATAACTCACCTTATGGACACTTTTAGGAATTTTCATTTTTCTGCGGACCCTCAGATATATTATATATATGTGGGATCGGGTGGCAACGTTCTAATCACTAGAAGTGGTCGAACATCTTGATAATACAACTCTGGGGGAAATTTGATACTAACGAGATGAAGTAACGAGAATTAGGGTGTGGCAGTGACGAGTGACTGGTTAAACTTATTTTAGTTTTAAAGAGACGGACATAGTAGTTTGGGACTTTGAACAGTGAACATCACATAGCACATTAAGTTTATTTATTAACTTTAAAATTTAATAAATTTTTTATTAATTAAAATAAAATTAACGTGGTTTTCATTAAAAAACCCTACACCACCATAGGTGGTTGGGGTATTATGCATTTGTGCTGATGTTTGTAACGCACAGAAGACATAATCGGACCTCCATCTTAAAGTATACCGTTCGACTCAGAATCACTTTCTGAGTCGATTTAACGATATCCGTCCGTCTGGCTGTCTGTCCATGTAAACCTTGCGAACAAAGTACAGGTCGCAATTTTAAAGATATCTTGACGAAATTTGGCACGAATAATTATTTTGACACAAAGACAAAGCCTATTGAAATTGGTTATGATAGGTCTATTATTTCTCGTATCCTCCATACAAATGTCCTCCCGGAATAGGGGTTTAACGATCATAAATGCCGTAAATATAGCAATATTTTAATGAAACTCGGTACAAAGGAGTTATAGTTTGAATCTTTGTGCCAAATTTCATCAAGATCGGTCCATAATTGACCATAGCTCCCATATAAATCCCCTCTTCCGAAAATCACTTTAACGTGCATAAATCCCATACGAATGATAGTATCAAGTTAATATTCGACATAAATAAGTTTTATATAAGTAGAAACAACATTGCCAAAATTTATGAGAATCGGTTCATAATTTACCATAGCTGCCATATAAACCCACTTCCGCGAATCACCCTAATAGGCATAAAATCATATAGATGTTAGTATCAATGCATTGTTCTGTATTTGTATAATTTATTTTACATTTAGTAAAAGTGTTGGTCTACAATTGGCCACAGGTCTAATTTTTAGCTCATACACAATGGTGTAAGGTATCGGTCTTGACCGACTATAGTTTCTCTCTCGTTTTCATTTAATAATTCAAACGCAGGTCTCTATATTTTGTGAGGTCGTATATTTTAGATCTACTTTCATAGAGATCAATTGTGTTCCGCACTGATCTCCCTGATTAGTTTATCCTGTTTTAGCAGCACATAATAGATGACTCACTTCTGATCCCATTAAATAAAAAGCAATATTTCGATTCTTATTTCTTTTAGAATTTAGAGGAACTTAATGGAATGAATCCAATTAAGATGTTGAAATTTTTTAAATTAAAACTGAGGCATCACTATAAATTGGACTAGTAGCGGAACGTGAAGCTGCTGCTGCTGTGCTACAAGACTGATTCTGAACGTGCAGATACGGAACTCTTGAGGATCCACTTCAGATTAACAATTATGGTCTTGTGAACAAGCACGAATACCGTATGATGCCTACTTGTGTTTTCTTCCTCAAATACAACGTTTAAAGGAACAAAATCTCTAACTCTTCATGCACAGCCACTGTGGAAAATTTTTGTTATTTTTGGATCATAAGTCTGTAACCTTTTAACCTTTGATTATAAATGAACACAATTTCACATCAGCGGTCTTGAGAATATATTTCATAATAGGCCTAGTTTTAAATTTTCATTTAAAAATCAATATGTTTCTCATTCCATTTAATTAAAATGTTAAATTTAGTTTTACATAAAATTGCTAAAACAATTTAATTTAAATATTATATTCTTTCGCTTTAAATTGTGCCTTATTTTGGTTATTTTATCCTAAACTAACAATCAATTTATGTTGGATCTAAATTGTGACTTTGAAACCTTTTCGTGACAAACTTTCAATGTCACAATTTCAAATTTTTTTTGGCAAATATTTATATTTTTGTCTACGCTATATACTGATGATAATGATGAATGAATGAAAATTTTATATTAAAACAACAAAAAAAAGCCAACTGCCTAAAGTTAAATAAATAGACTCATAAATAGTAAACACAGCCTTTCATATAAGTAAAAAAAACACGTGTATAGAAACACTATGTTAAATTAAGGATGAACTAAAAAATATTTCTCCATTGTTTGTCAAAGATGACAGGAATTTTAAAATGTTGTATTACACATTAAAGAAAAGAATTTGTAAGAGTTTTAAATTAAATTAAATTGCATCAAATTTAGAATTTAAAAAATCTTAAATTCAAACAGAGAAAGAAAATTTCTAAATACTTGTTATCAACAATAGATATAAAAATTTCAACATCCCTAACTTTTTAAATAATAATTTTATCGAGAATAAGAAACTTCATCCGTAATCACTCATATTTCAAAAATTCTATTTACAAATTCTACTTGCACTAGATAAACTAAATATTAATTTTTGAACAATGTCCAAGTATCTTCTAACGAGTAGTAGTTTTAACCATAACGAAAACGAGAAAAGAAGATATAGTCGGTCAAGCCCGACCATATGATACCCTACACCATTGTTTACATCAAAATTCAGGGAGGAGTCTTTAATTGGACTTGGGGCCAATTGTGGACCGATACACATATTAAGTGTAAAATAAAACATACGAATACAGAATATTACGTCGATACATGTATTTATATGAATTCATTCGCTTTTGGGTGATTTCCGAAAGAGGGCCTTATATGGAAGCTATGGTAAAATATGGACCGATGGGATTTATGTCCTTTAAAGTGATTTTCTGAAAAGGGGTTTATATGGGAGCTATGGTCAATTATGGACTGATCTTCCGATTCGGCACTCAGATTAAGACTTATATAGAACTTATATGTGCACAATTTCATTAAAATATTGCTATATTTAATGGACCTATAATCATTAAACCCTTTTCCGGGAGGAAATTTGTATGGGGGCTAGGTGAAATAATAGACCGATCATAACCAGTTTCATTAGGGTTCGTCCTTGGCATAATAAAAGATCGTGTGCTAAATTTCATTGACTCATCTTTGAAATTGCGACCTGTAGTTTGATTACAAGGTTTACATGGACAGACAGACAGTCAGACGGACGGACGGATATCGTTAAATCGACTCAGGAAATAATTCTGAGTCGAATGGTGTACTTCAAGGTGGTGGTCTGATGGTTTTTTCTATGCGTTACAAACATCAGCACAAACGCATAATACCCCAACCACTTATGGTGGTGTAGGGTATAATTAATAAAAAGGAAACGGAAATTTGTTGTCAAATATGGCACGCTTCCAAATAAACTATCAAGCTGCTAAAAAAAAAAAAAAAACAAATAAAGAGCAGAATACAAGTGATAGAGTAGTCCTAAAATATATCAAAATAAATGTTGGAAAAAAAAACTATAAAATATAGTTGACAACAAGTCATGTTGCACTAACTACCCAAATGTACTGAAGCAGATGCTTGACATTCATTGTAAAGACCCACTTGATTTTTTTCTGTCCTTTTTTTTTTTTTTTTTTTTGTCAAAAACTCAAATTTACTCTATGTAGCTGCTTCATGTATCATAATAAACGTTGTACATAACTTCATTGAAACTTTATTGTAATTGAAAAAGGGGACACAAGAAAAATCAGATAACTTGAGCTGCTATTTGGTGTGAATGAAGTACGTACGCTAACTTAGGAGTTAAAATGTTTGGAAAAAAAATATTTATTGAATAGTGAAGTAAAAATAGAGCACTTTTTAACAAATCTAAACGAAGTGTTAAAATTAAATTGTTATTGCCAGATGATGGTTAGTGGTTAAGGATTTTCTTTTTTTTAGTTGCATGGGATTAGGATTTTTTTTTTTTTTTTTTTTATTTGAGAGAGAGAAAAAGTAATTTAAATCAATATTATTTATATCAACTTTAAGTTTTCATATTTAGAATATTTTTTTGTGGAATAAAAGCAAAAACAGTAAAAGTATTTGAGAAGAAAAAATGGTCGAAACAAAATTCTATATTTTAAGTAGAAATTTCAAAAATTTTACATCATATGAAACAGATTTCATATGTTTTTAATTCATTTTCATCGTTTCACTTATGCTTTTGCCAACTTATTTCAATATTTTTACGAAAAAAAAGCTAGCATATTTTTAATATTTATCCACCTTATGACATAAATAACGTGTTTACATCCGCGAAATGTTGTTTTTTTTTTACCCTACACCACTACATTTATTTGTGCTAATGTTTGTAACATCTAAAAATATTAATTTAAGTATATGAAAACCAATCGGCTTAGAATTATTTTCTGAGTCGATTTAATATTATTCGTCCAACCGTCTGTCTGTCCGTCCATGTAAACTTTGTAATCAAACTACACACAGTTGGGGAACAAACTAAAAATGTTTGGTAATAAATCTGTATCTCCAAAATTGCTGGTCAGATCGAATTGAAATGTATGGAAGAGTTGTAGAGGAGGATCTAATCTTTCAGAAAATTCATCCTATAGTTACTCTGTCCTAACACGAGATTAGCTACAGGGTGTCAAAGTTGACTACGTCGCACATTGGGGTAAAGGTGTCGAAAATTGCAAATAATTCAGGGAGAGGTGATATTAATATTTTTATCATATCGTTTTATTTTTTTATTATTAGGTAAATAAATTCATTTTTAGAATTTTTAGATTTTTGGTAGAATGTTAATGTCTGTCCGTCTGTCTATACATTAGAGTTAAATGGGTCGAACATGATGCATAATTCAGGGAAAGGTGATATCAACACGTTAATAATCAAGTTTAATTTTCCTATTTAAATGTATTTTTAGAATAACAAGATGTTTTTATCCTGCAGAATGACAATGTCCATCCGTCTATACATTTGGTTTAAATGGGTCGAAAATGGCACTTAATTCAGGGAAAGGTGATATTAATACTTTAATATTTAGATGTGGTTTTTATATTGGTCAAAAGGTAAAAAAATATTATATATTTTAAATTTGATTTTTTTTTTTTTTTTTTTTTTTTTTTTGAGAATTCTAACGTCCGTCCTTCTGTCCGTCTGTTTATTAATTTTTATAAACTTGCAAAATAAAGATATCGACTTCAAATATATGGAAAAGACTTGACCAACATATTGCAAAGTTGAGATTGTTGAAATTTCAAATGAATATATCTCGAAGAATATATATGAGAAATAGTACATGCAGGCATATCTTCTAAATAATTTATCAAGGACTTTAAATTGATATAAAAATCTTGGAAATTGGGTAAGGAACAAAAATTCGCTAGTGGTTAAACATTTTCTATGACATTAGTACCCTAATTTGAACCCCCATCCAAATCCAACTAGCAGATTATAAGCTACAGATTTATTTCGATTCTGTCCCACTGTTTAAAGTTTTATTCCTTGAAAATTGAAAATTACACTTAAATACCTGAAGTTGATGAATTAAATGTTTACTTTAAAAGATTTTTTATTTAAAATAAATACTCTAAAATTTTATGATAACTGAATTTTTTGATCTTTTTTAAAAATGTAGAAAAAAATGTTTAACTTTGACAGCTCCTTATAAGAAAACAACACAACCTAGCTTGAAGATTTTAATTGATATTGATACATATTTTTATCTATTTGTATCCAATACCCTACTTTATTACAAAAATTTTATTTTTAAAATAAAATTAATCGCTAAATTTTGACATATTTTACCCCAACGTGCGTTGGGCATGTAAAAGTTAAATATAATCGTAATTTCTACAAATCAAGTCCTATTTCAAAGATCTTTATGAAATTTGTAACATATAATTATTTTGGCACACGAATGAAGTCTATTGAAATTGGTTATGATCGGCCTACAAATGTCTTAAATATTTCAATAAAATGTGGCACAAAAAAGTTATAAGTTATTATTATAAATCTTTGTGCCACATATTATAAATATCGGTAAATATAAATCCCTCTTCCAAAAACCACTTTAACGAGCATAAATCCCTCACAAAATTTGGTATTCTATGAAAAAATATATTCTATGGTGATCGGTCTATAATATACATACGTATGTATCATAGTAACATATACTGCCTTTAATATAAGTATTTAATACAAGTATCTGTCCACAATTGGTCATAGGTTATAAAATTATAAAAGCACTTTCGAATTTTAATGAACATACTCATTGGTGTAGAGCATCCTATGGCCGGACTTGACTGACTATATCTCTCTTATTTGTTGTCTTTTTTTATTATTATTCTTATGTCCTTTTATTAAGTCTATATATATTTTTATTATTTCACGTGTATTTGTTGTCATAAATATCACATGACAAAAAAAATATACAGAGAAGGGAGATGAAAAATTTATTTTAATAATAAATTTGTACAAGATTAGACTTAAATCGATACACAATCAAAATATTATCAATTAAATTTCGGGACAAAAATTTGAAATTTGATATTGAAAAGGAGCTTTTTGTGGGAACACTTATATTTCTAACTAAAAATCAAAAAAAAAAATATTTATTATATTCCTGTAACACCAAAAAAAAAAATCCTTGAGTACTTTTGTTTCTGAAACGACCCAGTTAATTGCCGAAACAATAAGAATATAATAATTAGAGTTAAAGGGCTACATCAAATAATAAAATAATTTATACATATTATAAAAAACTTTTCCGTTATCCTGCGTTGATGTTTTGTTTTTTGCAGAATTCAAAAATAACCATATACACACATGTAAGGACACTTGTCCACAAAATTCATGTACAAACACATGTGACACATGAAGTCTTTAATTATCGCAATATTATTGTTAATTTAATTTAAATATATATTTTTTGTTCAAAGTTTTAATGCTACACAGTTTCAGATATCACAAAAATATTTGAATATTAAATTCTATACTAAACTAATTAAAATTGATTTTTATTTTATTTTTATTATCTATATACATACCATCTGCAAAGGAGCTTTATCCTTCTTTTAAAATATACACGGACATTATCTGTCCCATTATAATTTTTTTTATTTTTTTATTGATGATGAATATAAAAATAGTTTAATGAACTGAACATGAAACAATAATAAAAATTAAAACTGCAATTTCAATTCCTTACCAGCCCAAAAAAGTTTATACTTTTTTCAAAATAGGTTTTAAAAAAAGAATTCACTTAGAATATAACATCATAATTCTAAGAGTATTTTTCAAGTTATACTAAAATTTAAATAAAAAATTATGTCTTATATTTTAAGGGTGCGCTTCGCTACCCTTTTTGAAGCGTTAACTAAAATTTACTTTATATGGGGTCTACTATTCCCCATCGACCTATCCGCCTTATTTAAAATTTGACATGAATATTATTTCCACAACTTTTTAAAACATACGCTAAATTACTCCTTTATGAAAAAAGTGGTTTTCAGAAAATTTGAAGGCTCTCAGTATAAGAGTCCTTCAGATATGCCATTAAGAATATTTGCTTTATATGGGGGTACCACTCCCCTGGACCTATTCGTCCTATTTTCATTCTCAATTATAGAGATTGTTAAAAATGTTATTTCTTAAAAATTTTAAGACTTTTGCTGTAACAGTATTTACGTTATCCAATAATTAATATTTTATTTGTATAGGACTACTACGCCCGTTCCCGTTTCATTTTTATCCTAAATTATGGAGATTAATGAGAAAGTTATTTCTACGCATTGATAATGCGATACTCTAGCTTTACAGAAATAAAGTTGCGAGTGTGCCTCGCGAAAAAGGCACCTCTTGAATTTTGCTAATACCCGAAAAGGCGTAAAATCCCTAGTAAAAAAAAAAAAAAAAAAAATTAGTTTCACGACTTTTGCACAATAAAATTTGACACTGGTTAATAGCACGCTATTTAAAACCATGCTGGTCTTTTTTTTTAATACTTTTGCTGTAAATGTTCTTAAGATATTCGATATTTAATTATTTCGTGTTCGGGGGTTCCATTCCCATGGAACGGACAGCACCAGTTCCATTTTCATCTTATATTATGGAGGTTGATAAAAAAATTATTCCTACAAAATATTAAGACGTTTGCTGTAATAGTTCTTAAGATGTAAGTTATTTTACATTTTCGTTGTATGGGGGTACCATTTCCCCCCTATCCATTCCATTTTCAATCTAAATTTAGAGGTATTACTGGAAGAGAATTCTGTAAAATCTTAATGCTTTTGCTATAACAGTATTTAAGTTATTTAATAAATAGTATTTTCTTTGTATGAGGGATACTGTTCCCCCTGGTCCTACCCTTTCCATTTTCATCTCAGTTATAAAGGAAAATTCAAAGATTTTTGCGGAAACTCCCCCTACTACTATCGGAAAGTAAAGAAGTGTTTTAATTCTGGATGACTCTGTGAAAATTTAAAGAAAATTAGTTAAGCGGTTTAACTGTCTATAAGGTGCAAACAAACCAACAAACAAAGAAATAAACAAATATAGATTCATTTATATATATATATATAGAATATAAATTCGGGTTACAGAGTTGCAATAAATACGGATTATATGTTGTTTCTAACGTGGATTAGAGACTTAGTACTTATTAATACCGTGTATACAAATTGACTGAGAAATCCCGTGCCGCAGAAATTTTTTCTCATTTTGTAACTCCATGTAATTATTTTAAACTTTTCCTTAATTAGCTTTTAGATTTAATAAATCTTTTAAAAGTAGGTATAACGATATTTACTTTTAAACATTTCAATAATTTTAAGTTTTTTTTATTTATATTTCTTAAAGTTTAAATCAGTTGATATCAAAACTGCTATTTTGAAGAATTAAATACTTATTCAAATTTACATTTTAAAGGAAATTGAAATGTCAGGAGATTAAAGTGACTTTATTTTAAATTTCCACGAATTCACGGCTAAAGAAATTTCATTCATTCTGCTTAACACTTTCATACACTTTGGTATTTATTTTCCAAGAAATTTCTTACACGTAGTTTTACTTACTATTGCAAATGTGGTGTAACTTTTAACGTTTTCCTTATTTACAATAAGTTGATACAAGAGTGTATTGAATTTACGTGTATCTATTTTATTCTTGGAATATATATCGTACCAAGAAATATGTATACATTTTGCTACTTTTGTAATAAATATATATGCTTAACTACTTTTTAAATTTAGCAGTCTATTAATAAAAAATTTAAATTTATAGTTTTCCAAAAATTTAAATGTAGATTATTTAATTAAATAAAACAAAATTCAATTTTCAAATACATTCAATAAAAAAAAGTAAAATAACCTTCAATTACGAAATTGCTTATATTAATTAATTTTTGTTTGATTTTGCTCCAATCATCAAAATGACAATATGAAGTAATAACTAGAATAATTTTATTATTACTGCTTTTTCTTAAATAGATATAATGAGCAGAAAATTGTTGGAAATTGGCTTAAATTTATTTTATTTCTATAATTTTATAGACAAAATTCTAATTAGAACCTATTAGAAAGTTAATTATATTAATTAAATTCCAATATAAAGTTAGTTAATAATTTTATTAAAAAATAATTTGAAATATTTTTTTCTGTGTAACTGTTTTTTTAATTTTGTCTTTTTGTTTAACCCTATAATTATCATTCAAATATGAAGATATGAGTAACATATTATAACTATTAATATTTAAATAAATTAAATTCATTTAACCGTTTATCAAATAATTAAATAATTGAAAATTACTTAGTGATAATTTAATATTGTGTTAAAAAAAATCTTACAAGAAATTAATTACAATTAATCATTGAAATGCAAAAATATTTTTAAATTTCATTTAAAACCAAACAAAAAGAGCCATAATAATTAATTAAGTTTTTGTATTGTTTAATTGTTTTTGATGCTGCTCTTATTGTTGTAGTTGTTATTTTGTTGGCTGTAAATAAGATGGTGATTATCTTAATTGTTAGTGGTTTGTATTTTAATTATTCATGTCTCATTCATAAATATTTACATACATATACATATAAGCATGTGTGAATAGGCTTGTATTAATATACCCAACAGTTCTGAGAATTATATGCAATTTCGTAATTTTATTAGGAATTTTAGATCAATGTTGATTAAAAAAAGCACTGGCTTTGTATGTATTATAAAAAATATGACCTATAATATATAAATTGATTAGACATTATTAAAAGAACTTCTTCCAAATTATTGATTTTTTAGACCTTTTTTATTCAGCTCTGTTTACGGAACAGTTCAGAGATTTTTTACTTTAAAATAGTAAAGAGCTAATTTATTTTTCCAGTAGCTAATCAATAAATTTAAAGTGACTACTTTACACTCTGTAGGTAAAGAGAACAATTGATTTTAACCTCCTTAAAAAATGTAACTATCAAACGTGAAAAAAGCACTTTACAGAAATATAAAAATCTTTGCAATTGGATTTGATTTGTAGAAGTTAAGATTTTTTTAAACTTTCACCTAATCGTGGTGGTAAATTTTGACACCCTGTAACTTAACTCGTATTATTACATAGTGAGTACAGGATGATTTTTCTCGTTCATACATTTCAATTCAATCCGACCAATATTTTAGGAGATACAGATTTATTACCAAAAGTTTTGCGATTAGCCCCACTTTAAAATGCAGGTATGAAAAAAATGCTGAAAACCGAAGAAAAAGTTGAATTACATCCATCTGTAATGGATGTATGAAAAATTTCTTTTTAATTTCTTTGTAACCTTTATTAGAAAAGTTAAAAAAGGTGGCCGGGGGTCTTCAGACCATCTTAAAAAAAAAATATATATATAAATAAATTGCAAAAATAGCAAAAAAGTAGGAAAATTATTGAACAAAAATATAAATTCTGCTTAAAAGGTTATAAAAGAGGGACGTAATAGGAGACTTTTAATAACATTCTGGCCATAAATTCTATATCACAAATGTTATGGGAAGTATGAGGAGCCGCAGAACAAAATGTCCTTTTTTGCATTTTTTGTCTTTTTTTGTTGTTTTTGTATTATATAGATTGAAATCTAATAGAAACATTTTAGTCAAGATAAGATTTCCATCTTTTCCACAACAAAATTGACTCATATATAAACGGTCAAGCCCGACCATATGATACCCTACACCATTGTATGTGTGCATCAAAACTCAGGTAGGGGACTTATATTACGTCTGTAGCCAATTGTGGACCGATACTTTTACTAAGTGTAAAATAAAATATACGAATATATAATATTACGCTGATACTTATATTTACATGACTTTATGCACTTTTGGGCGATTTCCGAAGTGGGCCTTATATGGGAATTATGAACCGATCTTTATAAAAATTGGCGCAATAATGTATACTTATATATAACTTATTTATGTCTAATATTAACTTTATACTAGCATTTGTATGAGATTTATGCACGTTAAAATGAATTTCGAAAGAGGGGTTTATATGGGAGCTATGGTCAATTGTGGACCGATGTGGGCATTTTTGAGTGTTGAAACTCTATTCCGGGAGGACATTTCTAAGAGTTCTAGGAGAAATAATGGACCTATCACAACCAGTTTAAATTGGCTTCGTCCATATGCACAAGGTTTACATGGACATCCAGCAAACCGTCCAGCCAGACGGACATCGTTAGATCGATTTAAAAAGTGATTCTGAGTCGATTGGTATGCTTTAAGGGTAACTTTTTCTATGCGTTGTATGGGGTATAAAAATAGACTTAAATTATTTGGCCATATTTGCTTCATATGTTCCAAATTTAATAAGTTTTCAACTTGACATTTTATGGAATAAGAATTTTTAAATTAATTTTTTGAGATGAAAAATACTGAGCTTTATGTCCCCAATTTTCAACTTGGAGCTTTCGAAATAAAATATCTTCACACATATCATTGCAAAAAATTAATATATAATTAAAATTTTACTATGTATAATTCAGTTATGAGGAATAAAGCAAATAAAATTTTTAGAAAATAAAATTTCTGACCGATTTAATATAAAATTACACTTTATCCTTTTCGGATATTTTATATTAAACAAAAATTTTTATTTCTGGACGATTTAAAACATTCTGCAAAACGTACTTTTTTCGAAATCTTTTTAACAAAACGTACATTTTTACTATTAAAAATCCTTGGATCTCATATATTCTTAATACTATTAAGATTATTTTTTTGCAGTTTGATGCATCTTTTAACTAGCAAACAGATTCTTATTGTTTTAATGTTCATGGTACTTTACATAGTAAAATAATAAAGTACTCGCACATCTACAAAAACAAAAATTGCTTGTATTTTGTTAGTGTAAAACTACTGCCCACAATGTCAGAATGCTTTGAACGGAAAAATGAGAGAACGAAAGAGAGCAAGAAAAAAACTCAAAAAATATTTTACATGTGAATACAAAAACAATTTGACAGTACCGCGAGGTTTGCCAATGAAAAAATTGTAAAACAGCTGGTCTTACGAGTATACTTTATTATTATACTATGGGTACTCTATAAGTGAATAAACAAAATAGTTCTCAATTTCCCAACAATTTTTAATGAACAAAAAAGTACATTTTAATCTGCGGCTCCTCATGCATCAGGTAAATAACGTATAAAAAATTCTAAATTTTCGAAAAAACAAAAAATTTGACCTGGTATCAAACAAATGGTTATACTATGTATTAAAGAAGGGCAATCCAATTTAGATCTGTTCATCCTATGAATCCTAACGGAGCCAGATTTTTCTATCAGGGATCGAAGATACACGATTTTTTTATATTTTTTTAAAGATTTTCGGATTTGTTTATGAATATTTTTATTATTATAATATTATATTTCCTGGCATTGGCGGGCTTATACACTCATATTAAATATTTTATTAAAGACGAATATTAAACATTATTTTTCCTTAAAAATCAAAATTTGAATATAACAGCCTTTAACAAAAAATTTATAAGTTGAATTGTGTGCAGTAAATTTTTCGTGCGCAGTCCCTAAGATAATTATTGTGTGTTTTGTTTTCTTGTTGAAAAACTCATATCTTAAGAGCTTAATATATTATCCAATTTTAAGTGAAATATTTATTTTCAAACAAAAGAATAAAACTCACAAAGTAATCATTATTTTTTTATTTTTTTTTTTTTCTCAAATTAGCTTTATTCTAAAATCGTTACGGTCTCTGGAAAAAAAGTCAATTGATCTTCATCAGGTTATAAAGAGCTTTTGCAAATAGCTAGTCCTTAAGTTTAGCCCAAATAAGTAAATAAGCCAATTGACTTTTCCTAGCTTTACAAACAAAAGAACTGTTGGGTTGCCAAAGTGTGTGTTCTCATAAATATTTCAGTGATGAGTGTTTATTTGCTACAAAATGCTTCCTACAATTTGGGTCATTTATAAATAACAAGAAATTAATTAACATTTTTTTTTCTCTTCACTTTGCTTACGCTTTACTTTAATCCAATGTTTTGTTTGAGTTTATATAAATATTCTACGCTTTTGTAAAAATTTAAATTCTTTTTAAACCAGTATTAAATAAATAATCGGTATTTTATCTGAAGAGAATTTGTTTAAACTGGTTTTTTTTTTTAATGTTGAGTTGTGAATGATAAATATTTAAGAAATGAAAACAACAACGAAAAAATCTTTATTGTGAAATCAATACCAGCCTTATTCAATTTAATTATATTTAAGCTAAAATTAACACTTAAAACATGAAATCAAATTAATAATACTGAGTTTTAATTTTTTATTTTCTTTTTGAGAACAAAAACCAATAAATTAAGAAATTGATGAATAATAGTAAGTTTTTAATAAATTTTTCTTATAAAAGATTTTAATAAAACTAATTGTGAATAATTTTTGTTGAAATTCAGTTGAAAGAGAATTCTTTATTAAACGAATTTAACTAAATTAGTTAGTAAGGAGTGACATCGAAAAAATCTTAACATTTATAAATTCCAATAATTTGGAAACGGTTGATCTTAAAGTTTTCATTATTTTTTTATTTAATTGATATTATATTGCAAATTACAGAAAAATATAACTTTTATAGTTTTAAACACTACTTATGAACTCGTGGACCTTTTTTGGTAACCTTTCTATTAGAGATTTGATAGTTGCTTCAGAAATTTTTTGGAACAGTTTGCCCATCTTCTTTTAAAATCTTCGATATTTTGGGACATCTTTTCTGTTTTCTTCAATTCCCTTTTCAAAAGAGCCCAAAATTTCTCCACTGGTCTTAGCTCCAGACAATTTGGAAGTTTGACCTCTCATGGCACAAAAACTATGTTATTGTTTTGGTACCACTCCAGAGAATTCTTACCATAGTGATATGATGTCAAATCGACCCAAAAATATGTGGACATATTGTACTCTCTTATGAAAGGAAGAAGCCTTTTTCGCAAACCCTCTTTGATGTATGTTTTGTTATTTATAGAACTTTTCAATATGCTTTCAATTTTCTTGGCTTTCCCAACATCATGTGGACTTTTCAAACTCACAACAAATCAACATGGTTGTTATTAAAAATAATAACCCTAGAGAGTGAAGAACTAGCACAAAACATGTTACGGGATTGGTCCAAAGTGATTAGGACCGGTTCTAGTTCTAACACTTTGTATGAGCTGGACCTATCACTTTAACATGGCGTTGGCCTAGGAGGGAGAAATTCACCCTTTTTAGCCAATTTTGGAACAGGTCACAGAACTAACCCAAAAGGGCATATTCAGTATTAATAAATATAATACAATTTAGGAAAAAAAAAATTGGAAATTGTTTTATTTTTGTATATTTTTTTATTAATGTCGATGGCGCCACCCCGAATCGAATTTAACAAGCAAGCTAAAAATAAGCTCTCACTGGTTCAACTGGTTCTCAACTGGAACTTTGGTGGCTGTTAGGTGTCAATTGGTACTCAACTGGTACTGAAGGACCGGTAATATTGCACCAATTGCTACAAATTTTACGTAGGAAACTGCGGATAAGATAACTAGATTTAAAAAAAAAAATTAATATTGCTTCCGAAAAAGGTTAAGAGGCAAAACGTGTGTTAAGATTTTTTCGATCTCAATTTTTATTTTAAACAAAATTACTAAATATGATACATAAAATTTAAGAATTTTATAAAATGAAATCTAAAAAGAACAAAGATTAAGTACCATATTTTTATAATTTTTTAGATCAATTCTAGAACATTTCCCATCTCTGCAAATCACTTTTTTATTTTAAACTCTTGGCCCTTTAATGGTATCTTTTGATTTTAACCATTATAAAAGTTTCCAACTTCCTTCTTCCTTTTCATACATTTAACCCATAAATTAAAATTAACACTTTAACGTACATATGTATATTTCAACTTAATACCTTGTAAGTAAATATCAACATCATCATTTAAATATGAATTTTTATGAACACACATTTAAAGTATATTTTATAGACTACTACTTTATTCACCACATTAAAATTTAATACCTTTATGAATTTGTCTGCTTTGGTACAGACAATTGAAGCTACTCCCAAAAAAAAAATACCTTCATAAGTACTTGCACACAAGTACTTAAATGATAAAATTAAAATATGCGTTAATAAAAATATAGAATTTAAAATTTCTATTGAAATTTATTTCGCCTTATAGTCAGTCCTCACAACTTTATTTGTAGTATAACAAAAAAACAACAAAGCAATTTAAAAACAAATATTTATAAAATGAAAACAAAAACACTTGTTCATTTTTTGTTTCAAAATTGTTACAAATTTAAGAGTAATTTTCAATACTCTTAACACTTTAGATTCTTAACGTTTTAAACCACTCAGCCATTCATAAATAAAAGCACGTATATTTACCTACATTTTGTATAAATATGAATACTGATATAAATATAATTTTTTTATGATTGCCCAACAGTTCTCAATGCAATATTTTAAATAGATATTAAAAATAAGCTTTAAATAATTAAAGTTTACTACCCGCTACAAATTAAATTATTAGCTATTTTAAAGTGAGTTAGATCTAATTGGAAGTACAATTCAGCTGTACCAAAATATTACAATACACACTTTTTAGATTACGAAGGGATAGAAAAGTAGCAAATTTATTTGAAATGGATTAGAAAAAGCAAAAAAAGAACATAAAAATATTAAATAAATAAATGTTAAAATATTAACATCTGTAGGGTAAATAGCATGGTATACGGAAATTTATATCCATCTTTAAATATATTATACAAAATGTATCATTCTGTATTTAATTTTTTTAAATTTTTATTCACTATATTAAAAACCAAATATTCTTAATTGTTTCGTAATGAGAAATAAAAAAGTTCTTTATTGGAAATCTATACACAAAAATTTCACTTATTTACTAAATATAAAGGGTATTTAAAATTCGTTTTAACCCACTTAATTTTAACTCCATTACTTATTTATATATGTAAGTCTGACTTTAAAACAATCTATTCTTTTGGGATTTCAATATACATATAATTTTTTAATATTTCTAATGAATTTATTGTACGAGTAATTTTGTTTAATTCTACAAAATTATATTTTTTTCAGAATTCCCAGCTGGGAAATGAAATGTGTATGTGACAAATTAAAAAGAAAAAAAAATCTATTTAAGAAAATTTAAATTTTTTGTATGAAACAAAAATATATGAATTTAAGGTTTGGCATTTATTATCAAGTATTAAATAGGGGAAGTACTTTTAACCCTTCGTCTTACAAACCAATTGCAGATTTAAATATAAATTTCATATATTTATAATTTAGCTAGAGACTTGAAATTTCAGGTACTCTCCTACAATTTTGTTTTCTAACGATCTGTGAAAAAACTAGAATGATAAAACTAATACAAAGATTGTTAAAAGGATAAATTGGTGTACATGTCACATTTGTAACAAATATTGTCTGGCTGGACCTTTTATATTTTGTATCAAAAATTATGTAGTTTGACGATATTATCCGTTCTTTTTATATTGTATATTATTTTATGAAAACCTTTTAAACTGAGCTCTCATCAGTTTACACACATTATTTTCACACCTATCATGAATAATTTTTCCCTCGAAATGTTTTCCCTTTCCCTAAATTTGCAATCGTGAAAAAATTCCCCGTGAATAATTTCATGCTAAAATAAAATTCCCCTTACCGTGAATAATTTTTTCCCCCGAGTTTTTTCACTTTTCCCTTTAATTTGTTCACTTTAGTTTTGCTGGGGATCAGAAAATGTAAGTTGTTCTTCTTATAATTCGGATATTAAAGTTTAAAAAATTTATTTTAAGGTCACGATCCGTTAATAAGACGCAAACTGATATATTGCTCAACATAAAATAAAATTATTGTTCCAATTCCAAACATATTGTACAATTTGTTATAATTATTTTTATACCCACCATCAATTGATTTTGTCATTCCGTGTATAACATGTCGAAGGAATTATCTAAGACCCCACAAAGTATATATTTTCTGGGTCCTGGTTAGATTCTGAGTCGATCTAGCTATGTCCGTCCGTCTGTCCGTCTGTTGAAAGCAGGATAGGGCTCGAACGGGGCAACGTAGGAGGACGAAATTTGGCACAAATGTTTGCCTTATATAAGGTTTGTTTGGGATTGATTGGGGCAAAATCGGTTAATAAACAAAAAAGTTATGGGCTAAGAACTAGAAACACAGGGTGTCCGTTTCATACATTTCTGCTGATATTTCTTCAAAAAAAGCATGTACGACAACGAAATTTTGTACGTAAATTCGGAAACCAAAAATGGAACCACTTTACCGCCCACCTCTCATATAAGGTGAAAATCAACGAAATTGTGTTCAAATAACTCAAGGACCAATGTAAACTCGGAAACAAAAAATGGGCGTGGTCCTCCCACTTTCCTGCCCATTTTACCGCCCCCTCCCATATAGCGTAAAATTTGAAAAAGTTGATGGTGGGTATATAGATTCGGCCGAGCCGAATATAATTCGCGCTTGTTTTATTTTTTTTGTTGGGTCTCCAAAAATTATAAGAATTATTTTGCTACATAAAAGTTAAATAGTACAATAAACTAATGTTGCAATCGAACTATCAATTTGTTTGTGTAATTTTTGAAAACAAATTTTCCTTGATTTTTATTTTTTTTTTTTTAATTTTCTTCTTTTTTACATTCACTGAAAACTGATAGCGGGAAAATTTTTTCACGGGAGATTCACATTTTTCCCTTCGAGGGGAATAAAAATTTCATGAGAACAAAAATTCCACTTATTAAGTTCTGTTTGGTAATAAAAAAATAAAAAATCGGTTAATAAACCAAATATTAGAAAACATGTTTGCCCACATTAACTCCAGTTTATACTTTTTTGCCGATATCTCTTAAAAGCATGTACGGCAACGAAATTTTGTACAGATACATAGATCAAAGGTCAATATAAACTAGGAAACCAGAACTGGTCGTGGTACGCCCTTTTAAGGTGAAATTTTAAATAAGAGTGGCGCAGAAAGTTGGAAATGGTTGGTATAATAGATTTTATACGCATTTAATTAAAATATTTGCTGATGCTCTAATTTTAAATCAGAACTCAGTTTTAATTTTTAATTCACTTGTTCGTGTATAAAAGAATTAACTGAGTAACAAATTATGCATCAAAATCCACAATGGTTGTGGTCATAAAGACAATTTACTACGGGGGCGGATCAATATTTCCATGACTTTTCGAACTTTCCTCGTAGTTATATCAAATGCAACACTGTTCCCATCAAGTACCAATTGTTAATACAACCTCGTATATTTTTCTAAAAATGGAAAAAAGTGAATTTCGATGAGCACGAACATTATTTTTTGCGAAAAAAAAACCGTCAATCAAACCAAGGTAAAGATCGATAAATACTATGAGGACTCTGCACCATCGATTTCAATGGTAAAAAAGTGGTTTACTGACTTACGTTGTGGTCGCACAAGTACAAATGACGCTGAACGTTCTGGACGGCCAATTGAGGTCAGTACACCCGAAAATGTCAAAAAAATCCACGATATGGTGTTGGCCGACCGAAGAGTAAAAGTGCGTGAGATTGTTATGCCATAGGCATTTCATATGGCAGTGTGGTTTCGATTTTAAATGATCAGCTGGGTTTAAGAAAGTTGTCTACAAGATGGGTGCCGCGTTTGCTCTCAATTGATCATAAACGTAAACGTGTGACAACTTCAAAGGATTGTCACGGACTTATTGATCTGCCCTCGTATGTCGATTTTTAGACACCATTCGTTTACAACTTTTGAATACTCAGAATAAAGTACTAATACTAAATTAAATGTTATTAAATAATTTGTCACTGAGGTAGTGTCAAATGTGACATACATTTTCGTTAACGACTTGAACACAATTTTAACATGTACGTGGTACATGGTGTCATTTTATCATCGTATGTGGTCGCTATTTTTCTTAGTGAACTCGCCCCTGAATTTTTAAATTCTATTAAAAATAAGAAAATTAAATGTAAAATAAAATATACAAATACAGAATAATGCGTTGATACTAACATCTACTTGATTTTATGCACTTTTTATGCGATTCTCGGAAGTGGGTTTTACGGGAGCTATGGTAAATTATAGACCGATTCTAAAAAAATTTCTACTTATATAAAACTTATTTGTGTCGAATATTAACCTTATACTAACATTAGTATAAGATTTATGCACGTTAAAGTGATTTTCGGAACAGGGGTTTATATGGGGCTATTGTTAATCGTAGACCGATCTTCATAAAATTTGGTACAAAGATCGATACTTGTAAAAAACTCCTTTGAACCGAATTTCATTAAAATATTCTTATTTTTAAGGCATTTTTGAGTGTTGAAACTCAATTCCGGGGGGAAATTTGTATGGGGACTAGGTGAAATAATGGACCGATCACAACCAATTTCAATAGGCTTAAAAACTCCCACGTTCCAAATTTCATTGAATTATCTTCAAAATTTCGACCTGTACTTTGTGCATAAGGTTTACATGGACAGCCAGCCGTCCAACCAGACGGACGGACGGACGAACATCGTTAGATCTATTTAAAAAGTGATTCTGAGTCGATTGGTATACTTTAAGGTGGGTGTTGGATAACTATTTCTATGCGTTACAAACATCAGCACAAACGCATAATACCCCAACCACCTATGGTGGTGTAGGGTATAATAAGAAATTTGTGTATTCTATATTTTATTAATTTTCGCGCGAAAATTTTTTAATACAGTTTTCAATAACCTTTTCGGCTATATTAGGTCCATTTTGATAATTCAAGCTGTACTCTCTAAATCTTCAATTTCACTTATTAATTAAATCAATACTGTGATTAAAAACGTGGATAAAGAAATAGTAGACTAATATTTAAATAAATTGATAAAATAACATACATATGTGGAGTATGTATGTTGAAATAACCAATAAATACTACGTGCACAAAATTTATGTTTGACCGAACAAATTTTGTTTAAAATTATAATAGTTTGATTACAAGCTTTACATGGACCGATGAAGGATGTATAAACAGAAAGAAGAACTACTGACACACAAACGGATATTATCAAGTCAAGTTATATAAAATATATTTGAGTTAATACTATAGAATCCATTATTTCAAAACACTGCCTTAACATATGTGTATTTTTTCTTTTTAAACCATACTTTATGAATTATTTATTAAAATTAAGCCTATAAAATAACTTCTATTTCTTTTTGTTTTTAGTTTTTCTTACATTTTCAAATCTAAATACATTCCAACATACGCAGAAACATAAAATTTCATATATTTTTTTGTAGCAAAAAAATATAAAAAAAGTTAAATAAAAAACAACAAGAATATCTAATAACTATAAAGACTTTTGTTGTATGTGAATGAATTCATTTTGAAGATTCTTTTATTTTCGTTTATTTTATTTTTTCAATTCTGCTTATAAATGTTTAGATGATTTCAGCAGTTACATGCTTAAATTGGGATTGTCTTTTTTTTATTTTTATTATTTTTTGGTTGCGGCAAACGTTTTATGTGGGTATTATGTTGTTGTTGTTTTGTTGTTTTGTTGCTGTTGTTATCATTCTAAAGAGTGATTCATATTTATGGCCTAAAACAAACTAATCATAATCTAAAAGTGTTGCTGTGTTCGTTTTGTTCAATTTTGTTTTCAGTTTTTATTGAAATTTTATGCACAACAACAACAATAATAACATAAAGTTTTATTTTTAAAATGTAAAATAAATTACAGTTAAGATTTGCTAACGAGTGAAAACGTTTTTGATCATAAAATCTTTAAATTTAGAATTTACTTAAATTTATTAAAGTTTATAGCAAGTTTTTTTTTAAATTATTTGAAATTTTAAATGCTTTGACTTGATTATAAATTTAAAGTGAAATATAGAGCAACGACCCGCAAAAATAGTGCACACGTGCAAATGATCTCTTAATTTTGTCACATCTATATGCTCTTACATGAGAAGAGAGAATAATTATTTATTAATTTTATATATTTTTAATACTTTTTTAAGCAAATTGTTTTAAACAGACCAAAAATGGTTAAAAAGAAACAGATATTATGAAATTATAAGCAGTGTTGCCAGTTTAGCCTTTTTAAGGCTAAATCTAGCCTTTTTATTTTGCTTTTAGCCTCAAAATTTTCGTTTTAGCTTCTAGCTTTTTTTCTAGCCCTTTTTATTCTTAACACAGCCTTAAAAATGCTAAAAATTTACTAATATTTTTTTTACAGGATCATCAACTTAAGCATTTTTGTATATAAATTCCAACAAATAAATCGATATTATTGATATTTAATGAAAATTTTCGCCTGCGGCGCTTCATTTTACAAAAGTATTATGATTATTTTTTAACAAACTTTATTAGCCATAAAAAATATTTATGTTATATTTGCAAAATCACTAAAATATATTTAAGAAATACCAAAAACTAGTGACAACTAAAGAATAAATACGTTTTTAAATAAAACTATATATTAGCTTTTTTCTGGCTTTATTTTTTGGGACATTTAGCCTTTTCTGACCTTTTTTAAAGTCTAATTTAGCTTCTTTTTTTCTCAAGTCCTGGCAACACTGATTATAAGCTTAAAAATTGATTCCGTGCACAATATAAGAGCAGGAGAGTTATACAGACCATACACAAAAAGGGAATGTAAAATTTAAGAGCGCCGATCCCTGATATAGAGCAATTTAGAAAATGGTATTTTTAATAGTTTCAGCTTTCTTTTTGATGTGAAATAAAAATAAGGTTAAATCAATATCTAGCATTATTTTAACTAAATCTTACATCAACTGATATTATTTTGTTATTAACAGTCATCATAGGGGGATTAATTTGGATAATATTTTTTCCTTATATAAATTTTTTTTTTTTTTTTTTTAATTGAAAAATTAGCAAAACCTGTTAATAAACAGAAATGCTATGGGTTAAATACTAGAAAAAGTTATTGTCAGTCGTAATTTCAGTTCACAATTTACCGCTGATATATTTTTACCAAAAGAATGTACGAAAATGATATTTTGTACAAATATAGGCGTGATTCGCCCATTTTACGGTTTAAGGTGAAATTTTGAATTAGGGTAGCACAAAAAAGTTGCAAATGGTGGTTATAAGAGATTCGGCCAAGCCGAATATAACATTCTTACTTGTTAACATTAATAGAAGGGGGTAAATTCAATAAAACAAAATTTTCACTTAAAATGCTTTTAAACATAAGTTCACTTTTTTTATTTATACATTAAATTTGTCTATAAAATTTTGCTATATAATTGAATTGAAAAATCGTTTTTATTGGGGTTTGACATCTTGTTCCTTGCCGTATTGCAAATATACATCAAAAGCGGGATTGCGGGGACTTTGTTCAGCTTTAAACAATAAATTAAAAAAAAAAAAATAAAATAAATAAATTTAAATTATTATCAATAATTTTTCTCTTAATAAAAGAAAAATAAGTACTTACTCTTATAAACATTATAACCATTTTTATCAGCGTGATAATAAGTTGTTTGAAAAGATTCTCTTCTACCAGGTGTTGCTACTGCTGGCACCGTATAATAACCCGTTTGTACTGGCTTTAAAACACCCTTTACTAAAACCATATCAATACGTTGATAATTCACCATACCATTACTCAATACTAATCTGCAAGACAAGAAATTAATCAATACAATTACTAAACGTACACACTCGTACAATCATTAGTCATATCTTTGCTCTTATTCTTACTTGTATTCCTCACTACCATTTGCATATTTATGATGATAATTTTCTAATACAATTACCGGGTCTGGTTTTGTGGGTTCTTGTTCTGGTTCACCTAATATTACTGGCCACAAATCACTATTGGGATCATAAACAACATCAAGGTCTTCATCGTCATCGGCAAAATTATCAGTAATAGGTTCGTCTTGCGTTTCATTAAGGTCTGGCATAACAGCTTCTGGCTGTTCTATTATGTCGTGCAGGGGAATTTCATCGTTGGCTGGCACAACCGCTTCAATAATATCATCAACATCTGTTGGCCAAACGGCCACTTGTAATTCGTATAGTGGTTTTGTATTGTCAATAGTAGTGGGTGCCTATAAAAGAAAGAAGAATTCGATTAAATAGGAATATTAGTAAGGAGTAAAATATATTTTTGGAAAAAAAAATCGTAATAATTTATAGTATTATTATATATGTTAAATATATGTATATTATAGGGTGTTCCAATATATTATGAAGAAAACCAAAGTGTATCGCATATTTAAAGTTTTCTAAAATTATAAAAGGGAACATCATTTAGAATATATTTGCCAAATTTCTACTTCCCACGTTGATTATGACAGGATTGTCTCACCAAAATAAATGATATATACATCAAACGATAGGTAATAAATTAGTATAACTTTATTTCTTATATATACATTACAGTGTCCCTTAGATAAACATGATGTAGGAAGTCCCCTCAAACGATGCGTAATAATTAGCTTAATATGTAAAAAATATTTAAAATTGACTTTAGTTTTTCACCAGCGATTGAAAGTCAGGAGTCTTGAACATTTCATAAAAAAAAAAAGTACTGAGTTTTGTCTCAAAATGGATATTAAAAAAGTCGTCATTTTGAGCCAATTATAAACAAATATTTAAGATTTTTTTTTTTCATATTTAAGAATACACATACATATTTATTTTTCTTTAGCTATTATTTAATGTACAAATCATTAATATTGATAAGAATTTTTTTTAAGATTTGTTCTTGGATCATCGACGTAAATAGCAGCGCATAGTGTGAGATTTTCGGATTCTGAGTGATCAAAAGTCATTATTTCTATAATTAAGAAAGCTATATTAATTTGACACAAACTATATTTTAACACTAAGCTGATTTTGTGAAAAAATGGGCGTGATCAGACAAGTGCAATGCCTACTTTTCATATAACTCAATGTATGTATGTATTTTTAAATAATAAACGAAAAGTAATATGACTTTTACACAAGTTTTAATTAATAAAAAAATAATTCATATGATATATACGGTTTTTTAACAGAAACAAAATTGCGGTGCTAAATTTGACCTCTTAGTTTTTGGTGGTTATCATATACTCTATATTCATGAATCTGATGATATTAATAATCTATGAAATAAATATGTATTGGAGTTCCCTCTATATATTTTTCTTGCAAATTGTTCGCACAAGTTTTTACTATCCTAATTTCTTACCTCCTGCTCCTCTTCTGATAATTTTTTCCAATTGGAATAATTCGATGATATCTTTTGCGTAGAATAAAATTGTATGTAGTTTATCGGACAAATCGGGCCTTAATCGTAAGTGGTGTTCTTCTCGCTAACATCCATTTTAAATTTTATCAACTATTTTATCAACATTCTTAATTGAAATTGTACTAATATTTCCAGAAATAAACTCAAAAACAAGCAATCAAAACTCTATGATGCAAGCAACCAAACATAAAAAATTTTTTGGCGAGAAAAACGTTGACACATGATCAGTAATTGCTTTGCAAATTTAAAACAAGCAAATTGGAGCAAAATTTGATTACTGATTTTGGAAGACCATATATCAGCAATTATGAAAGTAACATTTAGATAACCGGACTTTGTGGGATTTTTTAGCTTTTGTCCAATAAAAATTAGTATTAATAAAAAAAAACCAAAAAATGCCAAAAAAAAGTTGAAGACGGAAAAAACACAAGAATTTTTTTTTTTTTTTTTGTTAATCTTTTTTAAATTATTATTAGTTCCTACTATAGATAATATATCAATCTTTAAAATAAAATAAAAATAATAAAGTATTTGCTTAAAACAAAAAAGTTACTACTATTCAAAATTAAACTTCTCACCAAAAAAAATTCGTTGTATTATACTTGTCTTCAACAACAGTCCTGTTCAAGATTCCGTTGCTTAATAATGGTTAACATTTTATTAATATTTTCTTAATTTTTCAGTTACTTGGAAGATTTTTAACAAGAATAAAATTTTTTTTTTTTTTTTTCAAAACGCGAAACAAATTTTAAGGGTTTTGATCAGCTAAATTGTTAAAATCCAACACTGTGCAGTGGGGTCAAACGCAAATTTTTTGGTAATAAATCTGTATCTCCTAAACAACTGCTCGAATCGAATCGAAATATATGGAACAGTTGTAGAGAGGACCCAAGCTTTCGGACAGATCATTTTGTAGTCACCCTGCGATAACACGAAGTAAGCTACAGGGTGTCAAAGTTTAATATTTTGGGTATGTAAAAATTTCAAAAAATCGTAACTTCTACAAATAAAGAGCTTGACAAGATAAAGAAATTATCTCTTACATTTAAAAAGATATTTACGCATGAATTTTGAATTTTTGATTTTTTGCCTCGACTTTATTTTGTTTTTAGGGAATAAGTTCTGAGGTATATGAGGACAATTTTTTTTTTAAATATTGTGTAATTTGGACAATATTCCGAAATAATATGCTGAAAAAGTTTGGCGATTATTTTCATTCGTCTAGACGTGAAAAATATTCAAAGTCAGTACTCTGAAATAAGTATAAACAATTGCTATTTTTTACAAAACTTTTTTCTCAAAGTTGTTTTAATAAACATTTTTTTGCTTTTCATATTTCTAAAGAAAATAGAGAAATTTTGAATTGATTTGGGTTTGCGCCCTACATCTAGCATTTTTCGAAAATGGTAAATTTTAGAAAAAGTTTCATTTTTATCGATTATTAAAAAAAATTGTTACGAGAGTTTTTTTTCCGGCCCGGACAGAAACGAATTCAGAAGAGCAAATTTTACAAAAAAAAAAATAATAATTTTTTTAAACTATTTTTTTTTTTAATTGCTCAAAGAAACATATAACATAATATTCTCACAGCTAACAAATTATAATATCGAATTAGACTTTTAAGAAGTAATCAACTATGAATCAACTTAGAGATCTAGGACGATATATAGAACTTTGAATGAACGTAATCGAATAATATCTGGTGCTTCAAATATAACTAATCTGGAACTATATAAAGATAAAAAGTAAAAACTTTCAGATTTAACTATACTATTTTTTAAATTTTTTAGTATTGTAAAGTAAATATGTATATGGTAAATCTGGCTTGATAGTTTAATTTTAGAGTTAAAATTAAAAAGTTACAAATAATAAAAAAAAGTTCGTTATTATAAAAAATATTAAAAAATTCCATTGTTGGTTAAAATTATAACTAATAAATACACAAACATTGTATTTCGATATTGTAAAAAATTTTAAAACAAAGATTTCATAAAAGATTTTAGAAATATCCACATTAGGAAAATGTTTAAGAATTATATTTGACAATGATTTGAGAATAATACCGTTTCTAAATTTTACAATTAATTCCCCTATTTTCTATTGTTTTCAAATTGTTTTTAAGTGTTTGACATTTGAGATATGACTTGATTTCAAATCATTCTCAATTTTATATCATGCCATTGCGTTTGCTAGGTATATTCAATAAATGGAACAACGAGTACCCATAATTACATTGGAATTTACTTTCATTTCAATGTAATTATGGGTAACGGGAACCAAATATTCATTTTTATTCACGATTGAAATTAAGTAGTACTTCTTGCATTTATTTGGATATTTTTAATTAAGATATTTTTAAGAAATGAAATAAAACATAAACAATTCTAATAAGAGGGAGAAATAGTAAAACGAGTCTAAATAGTACTCTTTTTTAATGCGATTGGTACTTTTTGAATATTTTATATAAAAGAACCTAGAGATTTTAACACAAGTAATCCTGGAATAACGAGAGAGGGAAATCACAAAATTTTTTTTATTCAATTGATACTTTTCATATGTTTTTAATTAACAAACTTTCTTTTCTAAGATTACTTTTTTAATATTTAACTAAGTATATATTTGGACTTTTGGAAAAGGGATGATTTTTGTTGCAATACTTTTGCTGGTAACTATGAGATTTTTTATAGTATTTTATTTAGTTGTAAAAATTTTATTCACTACACTTTTTCCGTAAAGGTGCAATAATTTTTAAGGTGATTATTTCACAAGTTGTGTTTTTTTTATTTTTTTATTATTCCATCACACGAAATAACTTTTTCTTTTCACCAATAAATACTTAAAAGATTTGTTTCGCACACCTTTATGTTGTTGATTGATATTTGTAGAAATTCAAACAAAAACAACAACAACAGATTTAGTTCTTAAACACACACACAACTAGTAGTATTAAGCCAAAACTATTTAAAATTTAAACGTTCACTCACTCAGTCACACTAATTCATTCCCTCACTCATTCAATCATATTTACCTTTACTACTGTAGGTTTTACTGTAGGTTTAGCTAAAACTGTTGTAACATCTTGTAAAACCATCATTATCAACACGAGAGATTTGAAAACTAAAGACTTCTTCATTGTTGATGCTTCTGGCTGTCAGCAACTCTGCTACTGCTACTACTTGATGCTAAAATAATTTATCGGAAGTAGAGGAAAAGCCCGTATGTTGTTTGTGCTGTTCGTTCTTTATATTATTATGGATTCTTATTTCTAGAGTATTGTTGGTTGGTTTTTTCTTTTTTGCAAAGTGTGTATTTGATGTGATGTATGGTATGCAAATGTTGAAAACTTTTTCAGAAAGTCCATAGTTTATGGTTGTGCAGGTATTTATATTGCCTTTTTTTAAAGACAGCAAATATTGGCTCAATACTGTTGCTGCTGCTGCTTTAATTTTTTGCTGTTTTAACTTTTTATTTTCTTTTTTAACGTTTGCTGTTACAGATAAAATTGCTACTCTTGTTGTTGTTGCCTTTTGTTTGATTCTTTTAGTTCTTGATGTTTTTGTTGTTGTTCACGCAAATAACTTTTTTTGTTTCTGTTTTTCTTGGGATATTGTTCCTTGTTCTTAGTAATTTTGCAAAATTGTGCTTATAATTTTCTTCGTTGGTTTTTTTTTTTTTTTTTGTTTATTTAATCTTAAAAGCTTTGTTTGCACTTGCCAGTCATATTTTGATTTCTTGATTTTTTCTTTTTGTTGTGTGAGCACATTTTTTTTTTTTATAAAATGAATTTTAAAACTGTTTGTTGTTGTTTTTGATCTTTATAAATTTTTCTTGAGAATGTTGACCCAATTTAAATAAAATATTAAGTTTTTATCCTTTTTGAAAGTGTGTTATATAGAATTTTATTATTCATGCCGCTGTTGTAGTTGTTTTTGTATAAGAATTGTTATAATTCTGCTTTATTTTTGTTCTTTTTATTTTGTTTTGTCTTATAAAGCTGTTATTTTAGCCATCTTATGGTTTTTTTGTTTTTCAAAGAATTCATTATAAACTAAATAAATGTTTTGCTTAATTTTGTAAAATTTCATCCGAAATATATTACCGCTATATACTATATTTTTTTAATATTGCATTAAAAAATTTTTAAAAGAAAATAATAAATCCCTTTTTTATTCTCTCTAACGATTACTTATTCCATTAAGTTCTTAAGTATTCGTATTGTGATAAAAACTTACAAAAGAAATTATGTAGTTGATTTTTAAATTTTATGCTTTATAATAAGATTAACTCATTTGTTAATTTTTTATTTTTTTTTAATAAAGGCTTAAAATTTACTTTCAATTTTTTCTTTTTAATATTAGTTTGTTAGTTAAGGGAATTTAAATAAGGAGTGCGATCGAAAAAATCTTAACATAAGTTTTGCCTCATAACTTTTTTCGGAAGCAATATTAAAAATTTCTTTTGATCTAGTTATCATTGAAAAATACTTCAGTTATTATTTTTAATGACAACCATGTTGATTTGTCGTGATTTTGATCAAAATGAGTAAAGAAAAAGATGTACGTGCTATAAATTATTAAAAAATTTCAAAAAAATCCTAATAAGTCCTACAAATAATTGACCACAGAATTAAATTTCTGCCGTCAAACTGTTTCTAATGTTATTAAACAGTATCAGGAGAATTTGACCATTGAAAGAAAACCAGGTTCGGAAAGAAAAAAAGATCCACATGATATTGGGAAGACCAGAAAATTGAAAGCATAATGAAAAGAGCTTCAAACGTATCTGGTAGAAAAGCAGCCCGGTTAGCGTAAAGTTAAGGCTTAAAAACATACACAGTCCAAAAATGTTCAGACAGAAATGCTGCAAAAAATTTAGAAACCATTAATAGGGCACGAAAATTAAAATCAAATTTTATACAAAAACACTCGCTTTGTACTATGGACGACGAAACGTATGTATTGGCAAATTTGTTTGTAGCTTTTGGGTCAAACATTTTTGTGTTGCTAATGTTGAATGTAAGTTCAGGATCCAAAATCAGACAAAATTTCTTAAATAATTCCTGGTATGACTAGCTTTATGCAGTTGCTGTAAAAGAAGAAAGTCATTTGTTACAGTGGGCTCCATAAATACCGAAAAATACATCAAAGAATGTGTGCAAAAAATACTTATTTCATAAGAGAGCACGATGTATTCACATATTTTTGGCCCGATTTGTCTTCATATCACTATGGTGAGAAAGCTCTGGAGTGGTACCAAAACAATAAAATAGTTTTTGCACCAAGAGAGGTCAATCTTCCAAATTGTCCGGAGCTAAGACCAGTGTAGAGATTATGGGCTCTTGTGAAAGGAGAATTGAAGAGCACAAAAAGGTGTCCCAAAATATCGAAGATTTTAATAGAAGATGGAAAAACTTTTCCATAAAAGTGACTGAAACAACTATCAAATATCTAATGGAAGTGTTACTAAAAAAGGTCCACGAGTTCATAAGTAGTGGTTAGAACTATAAAACTTATATTTTCCTGTGATAAGTAATATTAATTGATATTATAACAAAAAATCAAAACTCTAAGATAAACATTTTCTAAATTATTTAATTTTATATATGTAAAGATTTTTTCGAACTCACTCCTTATTTTAAATTAAAAACAAGCGCGAATGTTACATTCGGCCCGGCCGAATCTATATACCCACCATCAACTTTCTGAAATTTTACGTTATATACGAGGGGGCGGTAAAGTGAACAGTAAAGTGGGAGGACCACGCCCATTTTTTTAGCCATAACTTTTTTGTTTATTAACCGATTTTGCCCATTTTTAATCCCAAACAAACCTTATATAAGACAAACATTTGTGCCAAATTTCGTCCCCCTACGTTTTCCCGTTCGAGCCCTATCCTGCTAATTAAATTCGCAAAAAAAATTGTTCCGAAAAAATAAAAAAATTCGCACTCTTCCTACTCTGCTCTTAAATAATGATGGAGTAATAATATTAAATGCAATTGTTTTTTATTTTTTATTTTATGAAAATAGTAACAAGTTCAATCTATTCCTATTAATCCTATACTGATATTATTTTATTGCCTAAAAATTTTAACAAAAAAAAGAAAAAAAACTTTCTTACGTTATCTTAAGCACTTAATCATTATTTTGCTTTATATTATTATTTTTCATAAGTGTGTCATCGACCCATCTAAAAATAAACTAAAAGTTTATAAAACTTAACGTAAAAATTTATTGTATTTATTGTTTAAAAGTTCTTTTGAAGTATATATCCGGCTTAATACTTCTGTATTTTATTACCTTAAATTTTTTTTGTTGACTACAATTTCATTTAAAAAAAAAAAAGTTATTTAGTATGGTCCCACTGTTCATTTAAATGCTTTCCCTTTGCAATTTTTAAGTTCCTAAAAAAACAAAATAAGACTTTTTACTAAAAACACATCAAAATCCAACAACAATTGATGACCGTGAATAAAATTGAATTTTATTTCAACGTAGTTGGAAATTTTTACAACTATAAACGAATGATTCTTGCTTAAGTTTTTATTATGTATGTCAAAGGGAAAACCAATATAAACTGCATGATTTTATTATACTACACTCATGAAATCTCAGATCATTGCACATTGCAATGCAATAATATTATTTAATTAAATATGGATTTCAAATCATAAAAGTCTCGTTAAAACCAAGCACAATACAAAAAACAAAATTGAGAACAAATATTGAACAGAATAACATAAAAATGTTATAAAAATGTTATCATAAAAATTTTATACAAATTACTGATTTGGTTTTCTTAAGCCTGAGAGCTACATATATTTAAGAATAAGAAAGAAAATCTGTGCAGAAATAAAAAAGAGTATATAAAATGATGTTGTCTTATAGAATTTAGTATTAGTAAGATTTTAAATTCATAAGAAAAATGTATTCAACTAAAATAATTTTATTTATTGTTGCTTCAATTTTACTGCTGAAAGTTCAGAGTTCTGTAGTGAAGAATCAGAAAGATAAACCTAAACAGGAACCGCCACGCTCAAAAAGAGAATCGGTATTTTCTAACCCCATTTATTATGACCCTCTGCCGCAACAAGTTGCCCAGCCGGCACCTGGAGCACCACCCCAAACACAGCCTCCACCACAACAACAGCAGGGTTTACCAATATTGGGGGCCTTATTTCCAGGATTTAATGGTCTAGGCACTTTAATACCTTTGGGTAATCTAGGAAATTTAGGTAACTTGGGTTTGGGTAATTTAGGTAATTTAGGTTTACCTAACTTAGGAAACTTAGGTAGTAACTTAGGAGGTTTACCTATTTTAGGTAATTTGGGTGGTCTTGGTAATTTTGGCGGCCCTAATAATGTAGGTGGTGGCTTGGGTAATTTGGGAAATTTAGGGGGACTTTTACCGGGACTCTTACCGGGCCAAACAACTCAAAGATGTCCAGTAACACAAACCTTAAACTGTCGCTGTGAAAATATTCTACCTTTACCCGTACAATCCCCTATAAGATCCTCAGATCGTTTAGAGATTTTACAACAAAATATGACATTTGATGTAAATGGCAACAAAGAAATAAGGTAAAAATATACTTTATTTACTAATAAGAATACAAACAAGTTATTAATGTTTTCTTTCTTTAACTTAACCAACATAACAAACATTATCTAATAACATTATGTTAACCTGCTCTCTTTAATTTCAGTGCACGCTTAAGTAATGGTATATTACTTTATCAACGTTCTGGCATTGAAAAACTTGCCAACAGTCAAAAGTCTAAAGTTATACAAGGTTATTATACTCTTAAAATAGAGGATAACAAGTACTTAACAATTTATTATACCCTCAATGACTTGGATTATACAGTCAAAGGTAAGGGAAACCAAAGGAAACCAAATATATTTCATTAAAGCACTTTCTAGTTCTTTTCTAAATAAGTAAAGTCATTAGACTAATTACTTAAAGATTACTATTACTTATACATTGTTTTCATCTTGTATTTTCTTTTTATTTTTAATTTTATTTAATTAGCTGATGTTACAGCACAACCTCCCCAAAACGATTTAGATGCATCGACAGCAACTGTTTAGTTTTTAAAGAAATTTGTACTGACTGCATTCCACTGAAAACTGTATTATGTAAAATGTATGTTTTAAGCTTTTTTTATGCTGGTTTTTTGTTGTGGCAACTAAAAGTTATTAGCAAAAATGTTGTTTTCTTTCTGTAAAATAAAGATAATTACCAAAACTATGGAAAAACTAAGTTTTAATGTTAATAAAGAAAAAGCTAATCTCCTCTTTCTAAATTCTTATCTAAATGAGTTAATTTTTGTACATAAATAATAATTTTATTTTTTTTTTTTTTATATAAGTATATAATTTTTGTTTTCCGCAGTATTATTTTTGGGTTTTTTTTTAAGAACTACTGATAAAGAATGATACGTTAAGTTTATTAATACATTTGTTGCAAGAATTTTAAAAATAATTGCTATGGAATGATAACTGAATAAAAATGTTTTCTTTACAAATCTCTTTTATTTTAAACATTTTATCTAAAATTAGAACTGCAAACCATAAACACTCTTGTCTCAAGTTTATTATTAAAGATCTAATACTTTGTAATTTTTAACATTATATGGAATTTTTACTATTATTTTTTCAACAATCTTATTTTTGTTAAATTTTTGAAAAGAACTGTAATTTTTTTCGTCTGAGCATTCCACAATAGTTATCCTTTATGGTTTGTTTTTCCTGCTTTATAATGTTTGTATTTTTCCTTGTCGTTTGTTTGTCTATTAAAACTTTCTGTTTACAATTTAATAACCTTAAATGTACGTTTAGGGTTCTACATACATACGAGTATTTTTTAACTGCAGACTTTTTTCTTTATTGCTTTATCAAACATTACAAGGTGGAACAGAATTAAAAGTTTTTGGGAATAATTTTGTAACTTCTAATTGACTGCTTTGATTTTCACAAAATTCACAGGAGTGAAATCAATAAAATCTTAACATATATAGAATTCAATAATTTGGAAACGGTTGATCTTAGAGTTTTTATTTTTTATTTAATTGATATTATATTACAGATCATAGAAAAATATAACTTTTATAGTTCTAACCAATACTTATGAACTTGTGGACCTTTTTTGGTAACCCTCCCATTAAAGATTTGTTTCAGTCACTTTTTTGGAACAGTTTGCCCCTCCTTTTAAAATCTTCGATATTTTGGGACACCTTTTTTATGCTCTACAATTCTCTTTTCACAAGAGCCCAATATCTCTCCACTGGTCTATGCCATGAACAATTTTGAAAATTGACCTCTCTTGGTACAAAAACTATGTTATTGTTTTGGTACCACTGGTCTTAGTACCGGATAATTTGGAGGATTGACCTCTCTTGATACAATAACTATGTTATTGTTTTGGTACCACTCCAGAGTAAAAAATATGTGGACACACTGTTCTCTCTTATGAAGGGAAGAAGTTTTTTTGCAAACATTCCTTGATGTATATTTCGGTATTCATAAATGACTTGCTTCTTTTGCCGCAACTATATAAAGCTTCCCATACCATTATTTTTTTTAGAAAATTTTGTATGTTTTTGGGTCCTAAAATTATCTTCAACATTTTTTCGAGCATTAGCAACATACAAATTTTGACCCAGAAGCAGTGAAAAATCTATCAGTACATACGTTTCGTCGTCCATTATACAACATTAGTATTAGGGTAAGAGGGCCACCCTGGAAGAAAATAAAGGATTTAAAATTTTCAGTACCCCAAAAACCATAAAAAACAAAGTTTTAAGTTGATTGGATCAAGTTTAGAGGTGGCGATTGAAATATTAAAAATTTTAGTTCTTTTATTCTGTTCAACCATAAATAACTGATTAGAACATGAATTCTCCTCGTTTTCATCTTTTTGAACTCCTCAGTTTATTACCTTTTTAAAATGACCAAAATGAAAAAAATTTAACGCGTAATTTTTGACCAAATACACCCCAGTAACATAAGATTTCATCCAAGACTTTAAGGAGGGAAACGAAACTCGGCATATTAAAAAATTATCATTTTCAAGATTTTGATGCTTTGAGCCACCTCTAAATTCTTTTCAATCAGTTCAAAGCTTGGCATATCTTAGTTTTTCGACTATCCAAACATTTCCAGGAGGAGAGAATCAAAATCTGGACACTTTTTGTAATAAGGGTCACCCTAATGAGTATTTTTGTATGAAATTTGATTTTAATATCCGTGCCCTATTCTTGGCTTCTAAATTTTTTGTAGCATTCCTATCTGAAACTTTTTGGACTTTGTATATTTTCAAGTCTGCATTGGCTTTAAATTTTCGTACCAAATAGTCAGAGCACTGATCTAACCGGGCTGCTTTTCTACCAGATGTGGTTGGAGCTCTTTTCAATATGCTTTCAATTTTCTTGGCCTTCCCAATATCATGTGGACCTTTTTTTCTTCCCGAACCAGGTTTGATTCGGTCAAATTCTCCCGATACTGTTTAATAACATTGGAAACAGTTTGATGGTAGACCTTCAATTCTTTGAGCAAGTTTTTGTAGTATCAATTTGGAATTTTGTAAAAATTTAAAAATTTTATTTTATTTATCTTTGTTTTTGATACCTATTACAAAGATCTGCACAGTGGTGCCAAACGCAAAATTTTTGCAAATAAATCTGTATCTCCTGAACTACTACTGGAATTGAAATGTATGGAAGAGTTGTAAAGTAGGACCTAAGCTTTCAGAAAAATCATCTTGTTGTCATCCTGCGATAACATGAGATAAGCTACAGGGTGTCAAGTTTGACTCTCGAGTATGTAGAAGTTTCAAAAAATTGTAACTTCTACAAATTACGACTTCAAAGATGTTTATATTTCTATAAAGTGCTTGGCAAGAAAAAAAGCTTACTTACATACCTCATTTATCCCTTAAAGTTAAAAAGATATTTACGCTTAAATTTTAAATTTTTATTTTTTGCCTCGTCTGTGGTTTTCTGGAATAAATAATGGGTTATATGAGGGATTTTTTTTTAATATATTCCAAAATAATATGCTGAATATAACTGGAAATTCTAAGCGGCTGGTTAGATTACCCAGATATAAAAGAGAAGTATTCGAGTTTGAGTTTGGAGGGGAGCGCCAGCATACCCTCCAGAAGTGGATCTGTGGGATCTCGAAATAGGGCATCTCTAACATAAACAAATCACTTGTACTTTAGCTTACACTGGCCGACAAATTTTTTTTTTTTTTGTGCTTCTTCACAAAAAAAAAATTGCTGGACTAAATGGAATTCCGCATGCTAAACTCGAATCTGTTTTCAGTTTTTTCCCATCAGGTCGAGATTTTTTTTTTTTTTTTTTTTCTAACATTGCGTCTTAAATAAGCTGATTACTCGAGTATATTGCATTATAACTCGAGAAGCCGTTCTACTATCAAATTTTTATACGCTTAATAGTTTAGGAGATATTTTAAAATAAGTGTACGAAAATTTTTTTTCATGCTAAATTCAAGATTTCTTTTTTTTTTTTTTTACTAAAACTTCTTTTTCAACATCAAGAATATTTCAGTTTATCATCTTTGTCTCAAAGCTTTTAAAACTGCGAGTAAATAAAGCCACGTAACATAAAAATTGATGCACAAATCATGATTGCATTCACAGTTAAGTTAGGATACCCATGCATACCTACAGTTAAGCATCTCTACTAGTGGGCAAAAACAATTTTTTTTTTTTTTTTGTCTTAAATAAAAAAAATAGGTGAATTAGATGGAATTTAACGTGCTATAAGAATCAGATTTTACTTTTTTTCTATAACGAATCGATTTTTTTTTTTTTTTATGGGCATGGCTACTATGACCCCGCCTTTAGGCAGTCACACTTGTACACACAGAAAAAAGATTGGTTGGAAAATGGTTCCAATAACAAAATTTTAATTAAAATGACCAATAGTTGAAAACAATTATACAAAATTTATATATGGAACAGCTTTTTTATACTCATAATAAATTACTTAAAATTGCGATGGTAATACTATTCCTATAAAAGAAAATTTATTCAGTTAAACCAAAGTATTTCTTAATAAAAGTTATTCAAATAATTTGATAATAACAACTGAACTTTAGTACTATGTATTGTTGGTTGTAATTATTAATTTATAAATAGAACTAAAAATTTTTCTATGATATGAAAAAAAAGCTAAATTCAGGGCTTACAATCGAATATTTGGTATAATTTGAATTGTCATTTTTAAAAATAATTATTAATAAAACAAAAATTTGGAACAAAAAGTTTTTAATTTTATATTTTTGAAAAACTTATTAAATTTATTATATTAAATAAGAAAGCAGCTCATTTCTATTATATATCAAGCTACCAAAGATGTTCCCAAAATAAAAGGTAAAGTATTTTATATTTTCAAACATTCCAAAATTAACGGCTTCATATTGATTTTTACTCACATATTTTTTTTCGAAGAATTGCTTCAAAATTAAACGATGTGCACACTCAAAAGATGAGGGGCCAAAGAAAGCTTCAAACATTCATAAATGGAATAATCAAGTAGTTCAAAATTTAACCGTGGTTCTTGGAATATGTATATGTAACTGCATATTACAAATATTTGTAAGAAGTCAGAATCTAGACAATGTATAGTGCAACATTAAAATGAAATAATTCTTCCATGATTAAGATTTAGTGGTATGATAAGAAATATATAATGTGTCATATTGTCGTATCGTAACGAACCATTCTGCGTGTAAATGTGAATTTATGTTGTTAATTGCTTATATTGTTAAATTACATTGTAAATACTTTTATAATTACAAATATGTATGTTTATCTCCGTGCATATATCTATTTTTATCAATATTTCAAATAATAAAAATCAAATCTCACATTTTAAAAGCTTTTTTTTTAAATTTAATTTTTGTGGACCAGCCTATTAAAAGTAGTAATATTTATTTGTTATCGTAACCGAATTGAATTGTTTAAATCAGTTCCAATAATAATATATTCAGTATTTCCAATCGAATTGTGAGATGATACATGCAACCGACAAAATTCGATTGGCTAAAAATTCGGTTGTGACAACGAAACTGTTTTCTCTGTGTATAAATCGAAAATGGTTTGTTCTATTAAGATAAATTAAACTCAAATAAATAAATTGTTTTTAAATTGAGTTTACATAATTTTTTGTTCAGTTAATATTTCCGTACTTATTTGGTAATGAGTAGCAGAAAAAAATTAAAAAAAAAAAATTATTAAAAATCGTGAAAATTTTGATGCATAACTCTGAAATTCTTGAGCGAATAAAAAATATTGTTGACGCACCTTGAAGACAATTTTCGTATGCATCGTTTAGTGTATCATTTATCAAAATCGTGTAAACGGTTCTTGAGTTCAGTGTTACCGTTTGCCGACTTTAGTCGCCAAATGCCCCTTTTTCAACCACCTGGACACTTTTTTGGCCCCTTTTTTAAATGGCGACTAAATAGCGACTTTTTAAGACTACGAGCTAAATGACGAAAATTAGTTAATTTAAACAAATAAATGAACTATTTTAACATTGTTTCACAGTATAGTAATATAAAGAACCGCGTAATATTTATAAATGGACTGAAACTGTTAGTAAATAATAATAGAGTTTATGAATATCTATTTAAATCATCATATGCCGAATCTTTTTTGACGATGAATACTTTTATCCTAATTTATATTTTTACATTCTTCATAGCAATTCATAGGGGGAACGTGTTTTTATACTAAGTTATCAATAATAAAAAGTAGTTTGTTCAACAGACTTTAGTAAATATTTTTAGATCCATACGTTCAGTTCTAAATTGGTTCGACGAGGATTTGAAAGATTTGAGTACGAGTAAAGACCTTGTATAAAAGTACAGAAGTGTAATTAATAAAAAAAGGATTGTATGTCAGATATTTTTGTGAATTAATCTTTATTTTTTTAATAATAAAAATTGTTATAAAATATTTATAAATAAATTATTTTGTTGCTAACAGAATTGGATTTAGTAGTTTTTCTTAAAACACAACATTTTTTGTTTTTTTTTTTTTTTTTTGTTATCAAATGAACAAAATTAAAGAAGTTTTTTAGGTTTTTAACCATTGGCCTCTTTTTTTCCAAAAATCCCCTTTTTTGGCGACTTTTTATTTTGAAATCCCCTTTTTTGGACACTTTTTAAAAATTCTCAACGGTAACGCTGCTGAGTTATAGCCTAAATTTGACAAACCATTCTCGAATTTTATAGTATGACCGCTGAATAAGGTAATGATATTAGTCATGCCCATAAAAAAAATCAGTACGTGATAGAAAAAAGTGAATTCAGATTCTTGTTTAACTCGTCAATCTACTTAGTTCACCTAATTTTGTTTCAAGTAAAAATAAAAAAATAAAAAATTTTTTTGCCCACTACTGTATTTCTATACAATTGTTGGAACATGGGTATTTTTATTTAACTGTGAATAAAATCAAGATTTGCGCATCAATTTTAAAGATACATACCTTAATTGATTTGCAGCATTACCAGCTTTAAGATAAAGATGATAAACTGAAACATTTTTGGGAGATTTGAAGATATTTTTAGTACGCATCTTTTGGTGTATCACTTATGTCAATCGTACAAACCGTTCTTATACTACTAGAGTAATGGCCTTACTATGGCCGAAATATTAGACATGCCTTTCTTATAGGGGCCAGTCCAGATTATTCGGAATTTGACCCTTTTATTATATCAAAATTTTGATATAAAATTTGTTAAGCAAAATAGTTTTTTATAAGCATATGCTTTACAGTTTTATATAATATAAACTTCATAATCCGAATAAGGCGGGGTTCACACACAGCATTTTTACTTGCCGCAATTCCGAATTTATAGGAGAGAGGAAAAGGGAACACTAAACTTTTGCCTTCTCTTTGCCTCCCTCGCCTACGAAGTCAGAATTGCGGCAAGAAAAATTGCTGTGTGTGAACCCCGCCTAATTGACTATTAAAAATTATTCTCTTAACCTAAAACCCTATATTTTCATTCGTCTAGATTTTCATGTTCTTACATACGTATGTATTTCTATAAACAAATATTTAGGTTAGTATTCACCTCGCTATGTAGTGCAGGTGTTTTTTTTTTTTTTTTTACTTATACTTGAATGTGTTTTATATTTATTAAGTTTTTCATATTTTCATTTAGTTCCCTATAAAGCTTTTACATTCTAGTAAGTATTTTTGTGTTTGTGTTTTTATGTAGTTTTAATAGTTGTAGCAGTTGTTTATAAACAAAAACTGAAAAGTTTTACTTTAGACAAATAGTAATTTCACGTGAAAGAAATGTCGATAGTTTGTATTTTTTAATGTTTGAATAACATACTCGAAAAAAACAGTAATTTTTGTTTGTACAGATCATTTGCGAATATTTTTGAGACTGAGTTATTAGAAAATTTAACTCAGAGTCTCATTATTCAATTTATAGAGCGCGAAATATGGGTCCAGTTAATAACTCCAAAGTAAAGCTATTTTTTACAGCGTTGATTTATATTCAACCTAGTAATGAATAAAGTATTCACTAAGAATTTAAGATAAACTAATGAAATTCCAAATTCTTTAGAAAACATACTCTGAATTGTATTTTTATGCTAGATTTCAACTCATTTAATTTTAATTTTTAACGGCAAACAATATACTTAAAAGTTTTTGTAATAAATGGAACGATAGTTACCATTACTGTCTAATCTCTTTTCTAAAAGTTCTTCGTAGCTCACATTGCCAACACTCTCATCAAGAAAAATATTCAAATTTTATTACTCGCTTGCTTGCATGCTTATTTAAACCAGGACAAAAGTTTTAAGAAACCATAAACGAGTAAACTCTGTGCAAGTTATAAAAATAAACAAACAAACAAACAAAAAATTACATCGCACATCCTACTAGACCACATAAACCCTTCAAACCGCAGTAACAACAAAACATACAAGAAAAAAACAATTTTTTGTTTTCTATTCGAAAACAACAAAACTCAAAAGGCTCAGTGAACTTTTCTATGTATTCTTTGAACGCAATAAGAAACGAACAACAACTTTGTTCGTGACGTTAACTTTAGTATTCATATGATAGCTAAGTCTGTGGCACCCTAGCCCACCATATGCTGTTAAAGAGTTATTCCTTGGCTTAGAAACGTACATACAAATGTGTACAAGTTTGTTGTGAATCTTACGCAGACGAAAGTCATAAAAATTACACTGTATTTAAAGAGAGGAAATACACTGTTTCCGTAAAATTATACTATTGTTTGGAATATTCCGACATTTTGGTATAAACAAAGGAAACACTGAGTGCAATTGGAATAAATTAAAATTGGTTCCGTTTAAATTAAAGTTTACTACTGTTAGCTTCTAGAAAAATATTATAAAAGCAGTAAAGTAATAAAAGAAATTAAACAAAAATTTAATTGGAAATTTTCTTTTATATAAATTCAGGATAAATTTTTTTGTAACAAAAACATTTTGATGTTTTTTTTTTTTTTTTTTTTTTAATAATACGCGGTTATATTTTACAACAAAAATATGTAATATTATAATTTTTCCTGGGAATAGTTTTTCATATTTTGGGCTTAGTTGCATATTTTGTAATATTTTCATAGAAAATAAGTATTTTAAAGCATATTTAGCTATTTAAATAGCATATTATTGCATATTATTTACTTAAGTGCATTATTTTGCACCCAATGGAATTTTTTACATAATTCGGGGCAACAGGAAATAATTGCTTCATTAATTCTAATCAAAATGAAAGCTTACCAGTAGTATAGCAAATTCCAAAAAGGCTATTTTTATGGCCTCTTGAAGTTCGAATTTTTTGAATAAATTAAATTGGAATTGGAAATAATAATAATTTAAATGATTTAATTCAAATGTTATTATATGTTGTTGTTATTTTAAAGACTACTACCTTATTCCAGTTAGCTTTGCTACCTCTTTTGATGCGATAACTAATATTTGCTTTTTATGAGAGCTACTACTCCCCTTCAACCTTTCCGTCCTATTCAGTATTTGATATGAAAATTATTTATAAATTTTTCTAATAACTCCTTCAGATATGCATTTCATCAATGATATAAGTATGATAAGAAAGTAGTACCCACAAACTTTGAGAGCTCTCACTATAACAGTTCTTGACATATGCCACTAAGAATATTTGTCTTATATGGGGGGTACCATCTTCCCAGGTCCTACCCATCCGATTTACATCTAAACTTATGGAGGTTGTTAGAAAGTTATTCTTACAAAATGTTTAAACTTTTGCTGTTCCTAAAATATACGATATTTAATATTTTCGTAATATAGGGGTACCATTTCCACTGGTCTTATTTGTTCCATTTTCATTTTAAGTTTGGTGGTTGATGAGAGACATATTCCCACAAATTAAAACTTTTAAAACCTTTAAAACTTTTTCTGTAACAGTACTTAAGTTATTATTTTATTTGTGATTACTAAATGTATTCTTTGTATGGGGGCCATCACTCCCCCTAGACCTACCCTCCCCATTTTTATTTTAATTATGTAAATTGATAATAAAATTATTTCCATAAATTCCAGGACATTATCTGTAATAGTTCTGGAGATATGTGATAATAAATATTTACCATTTCCTATATATTTGACTTGACCTTATGTTTAACTATTGAACAGATTAAAATGAAACTACATCTCTGTTTCATTTTAATTAAATATTCTTGAAGGAGGTACTGATAAACTTTTTACTTTTTTAAAAAAGAGTTACTTCTCTTCTTAATAATCAAGCTCAAATAAATAATTTTTAATGACAGTGATAAAAAAAATATGACAGCAAAAAAGGGGCGTGTCATCCATATAAATTAAATTTTATAATATATAATATTTTATGTTCCTTGTGTATGACAAATTTTATATGAATTGTCTTAGTAGTAACAGATTTTGACTGAAAGTGGGCTAAAAACTAGGCGTCCACAACATACTTGATATATGTGCACAAATGTGCTAAATTTCATTTGAGCTTTAAAAAATTAACTGTTTACACAAAGTGGGAGTGGCATTTTTATTAATTTTCTTCTATATTTCCTTTCGGAGGATGCACGATAAATATGTTTGCAAAATATTAGTTAAATCGGTTGAATACCTATGTACTGCATATAAATTTACTATTAAAAGTGGGCGAAAAATGGGAGAAGCTTTTAATAAAAATCGAATCATAATATCTAAAGAAACTTTTTACTTTATAAAATAATAAATAACACAGAGTTACAAAATGAGAAAAAAAATTCTGCGGCACGGGGTTTCTCAGGCAATTCAGATACACGGTATTAATAAGTACTAAGCCTCTTATCCACTTTTTTTGAATTGAATCCAATTCTCGCGATAAATCGCGATTTGTAAAATTAAAGAGCACTATATATTAAAGCATATCTCGAAAATTTCTTGTCTGATTTTGTTTAAAAAAAAAAAATATCATAAAATTCTAATTAAAATTATCTTCAAATCGTTCTTACATTACTTTTTAAGAAAAAATTAAATTTTAAACAAAAAAAGTTTTCTTCGAAAAATCATATTATTAATACAGTGTATCCGAATTGACTGAGAAACACCATGCCGCAGAATCAGTGTTTCCCTGTGTAACCATAAGAACACTGAAGTTTGATTTAAATGTTCTTTTTTTATGTTGTTTAAGAGTTCATAAAACCAAAATTCGAACTAACTTTTCAAAACCCTATTTCGCGTTGGAATCGTTGTAGGGTATATTTGATGACTCAAAATTTGTGCAATAGTGCAATTTAATATTTTTTTTCAAATCCGATTCTCTAATAATTATACCTTACACCACCAAAGGTGGTTGGGGTATTCTGTGTTTGTGCTGATGTTTATAACGCACAGAAATAATATTCCAACATCCACCTTAAAGTATACCAATCGACTCAGAATCATTTTTTGAGTTGATTTAACGATGTCTGTAAACCAAGTGCACAAATTACAGGTCGCAATTTTGAAGATAATTTGATGAAATTTGGCACATATGTTTATTTTGGCATAACGACGAACGCCATTGGAATTGGTCATGATCGGTCCATTATTTCACCTAGCCCCCATACAAATGTCCTCCCGGAATAGAGTATTAACACTTATACATGCCTTAAAAATAGGAATATATATAATAATGAAATTTAGCACAAATAATTTTTATATAAGCACAAATCCGTATGCCAAATTTCATGAACATCGGTCCATAATTGACCACAGCTTCCACACGCAGAGAAAAAACATGGTTACAGCATGATCATCACAACTAGTCAATGATTATATAGCCGTTTTCTCGTTGATTTAAATATACTGTGATCATCATAGCTACGTTTATGATTCTGTTTAATCATTTAATGATTACCCACAATCAAAATTTTAATATGGTTCACTGAATTATAATATGTATTTAAATATGTTTATATGAAATCATATTTATGAATAAATACAATCATTTAGTCAATTCTACAATTATTTAGTTAATTCTATAATCATTAAGTTAATTTTACAAATTTAGTTAATTCTACAGTCATTTAGCTAATATTTTTATTTGATTTTAAGTCATATTTTGTTTTGCACAACTGTTGAATGTTTGTATTTGAAAATGTTTATGTTTTTCTCAAATATAAAATATTTGTTTTTGACTATAATTTGATTTCTCACAACTATTGTATTTTTATCGTTAATCATATTTATTTTCTGCATAACTATTGAATACACATTTTTGTGTATAAGTTCAGTAGTTTGGTAGAAGGCAAACGGTATAGCTGTGTGTTTTTAGAAAAGTGTTCAATTTATTTGTGTTCTAAGTTTAAAAAATTATAAAAAATTGTGAAATAAAACCACAAAATAAAAAAATAAATGAAAAATATGTCCTATTCTGAGATATGCAGGAATGGCTTTCCATATTGAAATGTATGAAGATGACGTTCCATTATTTGGTCATATAAACCACATATATTGCTCTAATGAATCTTACACTAAGGGAAAAAATTCGATTCAAAATCAACAACGGTTGTGCTCACATTGGTTATTTACGGTAACAGCTTTTTAATACCTTTCGTTAACAAATTTAATAGAAAACATATGTAATTTAACAATTTGATACCGAAATGGTTTCAACTTGGTGCCAATTAGGTATCGATTTTCCATAAGAATTGAACACGCAGTGTTTAATTTAAACACATACGGTGTAGATTCACTATTGACACAGAATGGTATTGTTTTCAACACGTATGTGATTGATATTTCTCTGTGTGTACTATCTTTCAAACCATGGGTTTTCAAGCCTTTCAGCAGGAAGTATAATTTGATTTCACACAACTATTGTATTTTTATGAGGATTTTTATTATGAGGATTTTTATTTTTTAATATCTATTAAATCATTATAATCAAATTTTATTGGCTACATTTGCATTACCAAAGAAAACATAAAACTGTTGATTTAAATTCGTATGTAAATATTATAAAATATAATATGTAAATAATATTTAAACAATGAATATGTAAATATATATTAAAAATTAATATGTAGAGTATAAATATTATATAAAAAAACTATTAATAACTTATAATTTTATAATTAAAAATTAATCAATTTTTATACCTGAATTTTTTTTTTTTTTTTTTGCAATATTCTCAATAAATAAATAAAAATTTCAGATAAATGTGCTTTATTTTAAATATATTCAGTATTACAAAAACGGGGATTATATATATTATAAAATGGGATTATATATATGATAAAATTGGATTATATACATGATAAAATGATTATTAAATGATTAATTTCGTTTATATATATGGTAAAATGGGAATATTAAATGATTAAATTGTTTTATATATATGATAAAATGGGATTATTAAATGATAAAATTAGTTTACATATCTGATAAAATGGGATTATTAAATGATAAAAAAATTGTGAAATCGGAAGAAATATTATAAAAAAAAAGTTATAAATATGATTAAACCGAATCATTAAATGATGAGAAAATGATTAAATGGAATCAAAAAAATGATTGCGTACAAATATACTTATTGTAACCTGGGATCACATATTACAATCATAGTATGTTGCTCTTAGTTTATGGTCACCGGAACCATATTTTTTCTTTGCGTGCATATAAACCCCTCTCGCATTAATCCGACAGAAATGTTAGTATTATGTAAATATTTAACACAAATAAGGTTTATTTAAGTAAAAACAAAATTATGAGAATTGGAATTGTGTAGGGTATCATAAGGTCGGTCTTGACCGACTATACATTTCTCGTTTTCTTCCTATAAATTGTTAGAAATTTTGTAATTTCCTGGTGAATATTTGTAAGTGCATAAATGAAATTTTATTTCATAAATAATATTTTATGAGCATATTTTTTAAATTTAAGGGCATATATTCCGATTTTTACGATTTTTTTTTTTTTGTGCTAGTAAAACACTTTTTTTAGAGCTTATCTTTGGTTGCCTTATTAAGAATAAGTGACTGTTAAATTTTAAATATAATTTTCCTGGGAATCAGTGTTTTAAGCTCACAATTTCTTGTTGTTGCAGTTGATTTTTTTTATTTTCTATTTTCGCGTAACGTATAAATGTGCATTTAATTTGCGTTAAGTGGCTTTAGTGGCATGGAATAAAATATACTATTCAGAGAAAAAGAGATCTTTATTTGTTGTATGTATGTGTATACAAAATACATTCAATAGTAAACTTTATGTATGTATGTGTATATAAAACTTTCATTCAGTGGAATATATGTGTATATGTTATAAATTTAACTTTTATATCCTCCCTAAGATGCGGGTGTATAAATACTTTTTTATATGAAAGTAGTTACACTTCTATGTATTCCCTGCTTACTGACAACAGAGATGGCATAAAGTTTATGCCAACATTTAGTTGCAAGTCAGTTTTTCTTTTCATTTTATATATTTACATGTGGCATTCATGTTAAATATAGACAGAAAAAAAAGAAAATACGGTTGTTGACTTAGTAACTTATTTTCATTTTTTTAATAATAACTTTTTGATTTTCTTTCTATTTTCTTAAAAAAAAAAAAAGATTTTGCATAGAAAACCTCATGAACATATACTTACCACGAAATGAAAAGAAGAATTCTGGCTGTTAAGTCAGGAATGCATCAATTTTATTTTAAGGCAACATATGCGGTCAAAAATATATAATGCATTAATGAGTAACCAAAATGTTTTTGGAATTTGTTTAACGAAGAAAAAGTTTAACCACAAAAAAAGTTGGAAGCATGAATGAGATTTTTTTAACTAAGAATTTAGTATAATATTTGGAATCGACAAAATAATGAAAAATAATAACTAAAATTCTTTGCTAGAAACAAAGTTCTCCTTTTTTTTATTTTAAACATACGTATTGTAGTTATATTGACAACACATTGTACAAGCACATAAAAACAATGGAAATAGTCTAACAAAAATAATAAATAAAAATAATTTATACTCGTAAACAATCAAATCACTATTTCTACAACAAATTGCATTAAAAAAAATAATTTACTTATTTGTTGCGCCGTATGGGAAAAAAGCAGAAATATTATCATGAAAAATTGTAAGAATGTAAAAAGAAGTGCAAATAGTGGCAAAAATCACGTCATTGGTTCATGAGTTACTTTTTGCAAATAAAATATCAACTCACCGCTTATATGGCAAACTTTTAATTTTGCAATAAGGATTTAATAAAGGCTATATTAACTTTCACACTTTTGCGGAAGTCACTATTTATAGTCCAAACTTGAAAATAATTGAAGCTTCATTTCGCTATAGATTAAAAAATAGTTCATACTAAAGACTACAAAATAGTTTATAACATGGACTTTAAAATAGTCTATACTATAGACTATAAAAGAGTCTATACTATAGACTATAAAAGAGTCTATACTATATAAATACTATAGACTATAAAACAGTCAATATTATACACCAAATTTTCCCAAATAGGGATCCGCGGACTCCAGTTAATATAGCCTTAACATTAGTTAATATTAATATAGCCTTAATATTAGTTAAGGCTATATTAACTTTCAAACTTTTGCGGGAGTCACTACTTATAGTGACTATTAATTTTGATAGTCTATACAATAGGCTATAAAATAGTCTATACGATAGACCATAGACTATAAAATAGTCTATACTATAGACTATAAAATAGTCTATACTGTAGACTATAAAACAGTCTATACTGTAGACTATAAAACAGTCTATACTATAGACTATAAAATAGTCTATACTATAGACTATAAAATAGTCTATATTATGGACTATAAAATAGTCTATACTATAGACTATAAAAAAGTCTATACTATAGACTATAAAATAGTCTAAACTATAGACTATAAAATAGTCTATACTATAGACTATAAAATAGTCTAAACTATAGACTATAAAATAGTCTATACTATAGACTATAAAATAGTCTATACTATAAACTATAAAATAGTCTATACTATAGACTATAAAATAGTCTATACTATAGACTATAAAATAGTCTATACTATAGACTATAAAATAGTCTATACTATAGACTATAAAATAGTCTATACTATAGACTATAAAATAGTCTATACTATAGACTATAAAATAGTCTATACTATAGACTATAAAATAGTCTATACTATAGACTATAAAATAGTCTATACTATAGACTATAAAATAGTCTATACTATAGACTATAAAATAGTCTATACTATAGACTATAAAATAGTCTATACTATAGACTATAAAATAGTCTATACTATAGACTATAAAATAGTCTATACTATAGACTATAAAATAGTCTATACTATAGACTATAAAATAGTCTATACTATAGACTATAAAATAGTCTATACTATAGACTATAAAATCGTCTACACTATAGACTATAAAATAGTCTATACTATAGACTATAAAATAGTCTATACTATAGACTATAAAATAGTCTATACTATAGACTATAAAATAGTCTATACTATAGACTATAAAATAGTCTATACTATAGACTATAAAATAGTCTACACTATAGACTATAAAATAGTCTATACTATAGACTATAAAATAGTCTATACTATAGACTATAAAATAGTCTACACTATAGACTATAAAATAGTCTATACTATAGACTATAAAATAGTCTATACTATAGACTATAATATAGATCAAGGTTTCCCAAATGGGAGTGCGTAGCAATATTAATTAAGGCTATATTTATTTTCAAACTATTTATATTCCGAATTTGAAAAGAATTGAGGCTTCATTTCACTACAGACTATCAAATAGTCTATACTATAGTCTGTACTTTAGACTATAAAATAGTCTATACTATAGACTATGAAATAGTTTATACTATAGACTATAAAATAGTTTATACTATAGACTATAAAAACGTCTATACTATAGACAGAAATATAGCCTATAAACTACATTTGGCTTGAACCATAGCAATTTTCCAAATTGTCTTAGAATGTAACTTTACTTTTGGTCCATGTTTTGCGGGAATCGTAGCTATAGGAACTGTGGATTTATTTATAATACATGCTCTATATTTCATGGCAGTTCTGACACTTTTTAGTCGTAGCTAAACATTTTTGATTTAGCTGGAATCATGGTTTTAATTGTAGTCAAAATGTTGCATCTTCACTCGTTTTACGATTTAAATTTTGCTTAAATTGTGGCTATATTTATGATCAAAATTTGTTCGAATTTTGGATCTCTATGTAGCTAAATTTTTTGGGGAATTGCATCTGTATATGTTCTCTAAACTTTAGAGAAACCCTAACTCCCGTCATAGTAAACATTGCGAGTAAAACCTTCATCTTTTTATGGACTGGAATTATGACTCTTACTGTAATCAATATTTTGTGGGAATTATGGCTTTGTTGGAAAACATTTTGCGAAACAATTTCTTTATTCATAGTTCAAGGACAAATTTTAGCTTTTGTTAAAAAAAATTAATAAATTTATAAAAATATATATAAAAAGGTAACAAAAATGTTCCATTACAGACCTTACACTAGCGCATAAATTCCGTAAATAAACCAACAACAAATCCCTCTTCTATTGTTTAATTGCACTCACTTTCACATACACACACACCTTAAAATTTTACCTTAACCATTTACGCTAATCAACTAAATTTTGCCATACCATAATGGACGTCCCCTCAATAGCAATTTATTACCAAAAATGGTGTGCATAAATTTTCTTCATCTATTTCATATATTTTTCCTCTTGGTCACCACCAGAAATTTATATGAGTTTTTGTTAGAAAACATTTCTAATGGCGGTCATTAAATGGTCGTTGACTTTGCTAAATAACTGCATTTAAGTTTTACGACTAACTAAATAGTCGCTTATAGAAAATATAAAATTATAAGCAAACAACAGGAAGAAAAGTAGGAAATATTTAGTAAAAGTTCTTAAATTTAGTTTAATTTTTTTATGGTTGTTTCTCTGTTAGTTGGTGTTATTATATGTTTATAATGAAAAAAAAAAAAATAATAATAATAAAAGAAAATAAAACTTTATTAAGCATCATCATACCATTAAGATAAAGTATTAATTATTTTTTTTTGTTATTTGTATATAAGTTTGTTTTAATTAATCTTTTTGAAGCGTTACGATGTTATTTTAATTATCCTTTTTGCTATTACGACTACAACTCATATACGCTTGTAACCATAAAAGAAATTTTTTTACAGATTGGTTAGGAGAATAAGTTTTGTAGGGGAATGGGTTTTATGTAAATAATGACAAAAGTTATTTGTTAGATTATTAAGAAAAATGGCTTATTTTTTTTTTAAACAAAATTTATTTTTTACATTACTACTTCTCAAATTAAAAAAATATATTTTTATTATTAAAATAATATCTTGCTAAATACTTTTTCTCTTATTTAATACCATGTTGAAAATGTGTCATTGTATATGATTGGGTTTTGCTTAACAAAGATATAAACAAACCTCGAAATTATTATCATTAACTATGGCGATAGTAAATTTAACAGTAGTTAGCAAATATTTTTGGAAGAATATAAATTCATAATAAAATATCTACTAAAAATAATATCTTATAGAAATAATAACTAAACCTAATGAATTTAAATTAGAAATACGAAAAAAATAAACATTTATTAAATCTCTACATTTCTCTTGATTTGTTACCCACTTTTTTCAACAAACTCCAGCAAGCTTTTCGTTAATACACCAAGGAAAAAAACCGATTCAAAAACCACAACGCTTGTGGTCATATCGACTTTCTGATAACGTTCGTTTACAAATTTTAAATACACAAAATTGAAAACATAATGTTATTTAATAATTCGATACTGAATCGGTGTCAGCTTGATACCAACTTTTAAACCCTACACCGCCATAGGTGGAGAGGTTATTATGCGTTTGTGCTGATGTTTGTAACACCCAAAAATATTGACCTAAGACGTACCTTAATTTATACCAATCGTCTTTGAATCACTTTCTGAGTCAATTTAACGATGTCCGTCCCTCCGTCTGTCCGTCCATGTAAAGCTTGTAATCAAACTACAGATCGCAATTTTAAACAATTTTAAATAGTCTAAGGACGATATAAATGTCCTCCCGGAAAAGAGGTCCATAATTTACCATAGCCCCCCTATAAGGCCCATTTTCGGAAAACACCCATAAGGGAATAAATTCATATAAACGTTAGTATCGAAATAATTTTATGTTTTCATATGTTTTATTTTACACTTAATACAAGTATCGGTCCACAGGCCGCTCTCTGAATTTTGATGCACACAATGGTATAGGGTATCGTACGGTCGGGCTTGACTGGTTTTTGGTGTTTTGCTTCCTGAAGGGTTGTCAACATAAATAAAAATAAAATTAAATAAAAAAGGTTATTTTGAAAATACAGAAATATTGGTAACGTTTTCGCCGATATCTCGGTTGTTTATGGACAAAGTCTGTAGCTTATATAGGGGCTTCAAAAAATGCCTTTGGGCCGATACCTCAGGTACTAATGGAACGATTGAGTTTATTCCTTCCGCAAAAATTTCGAATTTTCTGTGAAAAAATGAAGTCTCTAGCTTATACAGGTGCCTCAAAAACTTCAAAAACCAAATTTTATAGAGCTTATTATTATTGTTGTTTTTTAATGCCCATAAAAACAACAACATTATGCAAAACAGCCATTAAATAAGTTAAAATAAAAAAATTGTGGTTGTTTATGGACCAATTTGTCTGATTAAAAAAAAAACGAAATTTTAGAAAAATATTTATGACCAAAACAGATTCTGAATTTTCCGTCAAAAAAGAAGTCGCTAGCTTGTATAGGAGAAAATGCGACAACAAAAATTTCAGTTAATTATAAACCGATTTAGCTCATTTTTATTAGGATTCTTCTAAGGAATATTCCCTACACTTTGATGTAAAAAACATATTCATATAGGTGGGCTTTCTAAAAACTGATTTCAACAGACAGACGGACAGATGGCAGCAATTGCAAACGGAATGATAAGATTATATACACCCTTTACTCCTGTGGTGAATAGTACACAGAAAAAAGTATAAATGGACTTCAATCACGAAACTGCTTATATTAATTAACTTTTAATTGATATTGTTCCAATCATGAAAATGATAATATTAACAACTAGAATAATTGATTTTATTATTACTGTTTTATTTTCTTTTTTTTTTTTTTTTTAATAGATATAATGAGCTGAAAATTGTTGAAAATTAACTAAAATTTATTTTATTTCAATATTTTTAAAGACAAATTATTCATTTATAATAATATAAAGTTAGTTAAGAATTTCATTAAAAAATAATTTGAAATATTTTTTTCTGTGTATAAAAATTTTATTTGAGTAAGTTTTTGAAAGCTTATGGCACAATACGCAAATATTTGATCACAAATACTTGACCATGTTTACTAAAGAATTTTGAAACCAAATACAAAATTGTTTTCTTGTTCACATTACCTGCTTTAATTTGACGATTTTTGCTAGGAAACGCATACTATGCCAAATTAGATGCAAATTATTTACTAAAAATTATTTGATCAAATAGCAAACATACTCAAATTTATTTGGCATCAAAGATTAAATAAATTAGTTGTATATTATTTTGTATTCTTATTCAATAAAATTGTTTATAAAAGAATCGTGATTTTAATTGTTTCTAAAATTTTATGCAATTTATAGGTAAATTATAAATCTATATTGTTTCAAGAATCTTGACTCCATTTAAAATAAAAATTGTGCATTAGTTATGACATTTATAGACTAAATATGGTACGAACTATTGCTCGATTTATGAAGAAAATTTAGCTTGAATCACACGATTGTATTTAATGTTGAAAATTGTGAGTAAATATGATAATTTTTAAGGTCCAAATGTGTCACAGATCGTTTTCGTGTTTTTAATTAATTATATCCTACACAGATGGTTGTGTCATTATGCATTTGTACTGATGTTTGTAACGTACAGAAAAATCTTTGGATCACCTTAAAATATACCGTTTGATTTAACGATGTCCGTCCGTCTTTTATTAATGGAAATTCAATCTAAGTAAATGTAGGTAATATTTTATCTATAAATGAATCGTGTAATAATTTCCATAATTCGCTTTTAAATATATATGTATATCCCGTTTTGTTTCTATAATTGTAGCTGCTCTTATTAGTTTCCCTTACTTTACTATCACTACAATTATAATTGTAAAAAGAGCTGGTAACTCTTTTGCTATTGTCATACATAAACCAATAACAATTAAAAAAAATATAATCAGAGATGGTCTTCATTATGGTTTAAAGAAAATAAGAAGAAATGAAAATAATATTTAATTTCATTATTTTAATCATAACAAAATTGCACAAATGTCTGCCTTCTCACATGAATTAAACAGATCTATTTATGTTGTAACAATGTTGAGAGATGGAAAGGGAGGTGGAATATTAGATGGAGGAAAAAATTAATTAGCAAACATAATTCTAAATATTTACTGTTCTAAAAACGGAAATCAGTAAGCAATGTTATATTTCAAAAACCAAAAAAAAAAAAAAATATTGTCTTTTAATATGAATACGAATAAATGAAAATAAACAAGATGTTTCAGCACTTTGTCTCCCAAGCCGAAAGATCAAAATTCAGCTCAGGAGATAAAGTTGGTTTGATCTCGTAGAAACTTCAAAATAATTATTCAAATTGTAACTACAACTTTTGAAATGTCTTGCTTTTATTTTATGTATTGTGTTGCCTTTGATTTTAAAATACAATTTAAAGCTTCATATAACATAACACTTAGTTCTACCCCAATAATCGAGTTACTTAGTAAATGTACCACTGGCACTAAGACCATCCACAATAAACACCCACCACAATCAACATTTAACACAAATATAATTATAAAGAATCTTTTCTCTTTTTTTGTTTCTCTTCTTGCAGCATTATTTATAGTGTTTCATGTTAATTCTGTTTTCATTCATTTTTTATTTGGTTGTGCTTAATATTCTCAGTATTGTCTGTCCATTCGTTGGTCATACAATACACAACATTATTGTCACCGCCAACGCTACCACTACTAGCACCGTCATACAATAATAAAACGTTGAAAAATAATGTAGTTGTATTGCCAACTTTAACAGCAAATACAAGAAAAACATAAAGACCACATAATGTGAGGTTAGACTGAGAAGTGAAAAAATAAGCTTTGTCTTCTTCTTAAAAGAATTTTTCATTTTGAAATATCATTTTTACCATTTTTTTTTATAAAAATACTACTTTTTTCATTAGTTTGAAGAAAACGTTTTTACATCAAAATTACAAAACAAAAATTAATTAAAGTCCCGTACAGTACTTATCGTTGCTCTAAGTTTTTTGGTATTTAAAATCAAATAAAAAAAAGAAATTTAAACAATTTCTAAAAAGTTTGATATTTTAAATTACATAATTTATAATGATACTTACTTAGCAGGTTATAATCATTAAGTAATATTCAGGGAGGAGGGTGGTGTTGCTCCGCATATAAGACTCATGGTAAATTATGGACCAATCATTTTCAATATAGATATAGATTTATCTGTCTCTTTAAAATTTATTAATTTTTTTTTTTTTTCCAAATTTGATTGACAAACTAACATTAGTGCAGTATTTAGTTATCACTTTTAAGTGATTTTTGAGAGGGCCCTGTATGGGCTTTATTGTGAATTTTGAATCCGATGCTTCTGAAAATTGACAGAGTGTTTAAAGGCTTTAAAATATTTATGTATTGTAATGCAGTTTAGTTTTCCAGCCGAGGTATGACTCAGTCTGTCCAGGTTCGTTTCGAAGGTCTGCTTCCTTTGAAAATAAAAACACAAGTATTTCCATAGATGGTAATAGAAATTCAAAACAAAGCTTTTATTTATGAAACCTTAAACTACTTAATGCTACGAGGTGATTTGGATATTCCGGCGGTGAAATACGAGGGTATGTTGAAACGATGAAGTGTTAATACGATGAAGCGTTGATACGATGTAACGACAGTGCGGTGAAAGGAAAAAGAAAACTGGTAGCTGGCAAAATATAAGAAAACGGTTTGCGGATTAATAATACTGGCGTTTGTTCGGTTTTCGAAATCGGAAAAACTACTTCGCTCTTAAGAAGAATTCGGGGGTTCTCAAGTTCGGTAAGTATACAAAATACTAAAATAATTACTTCGGACTCAAAAGAATTCGAGAGCTTTGAGTTCGGCAAACTACGAATGCAAAATACATTACTAACTACTTCGGACTCAAAGGAATTCGGAGGCTTTGAGTCCAGCTAACTACGAATACAAAATACGTTAGTAACTACTTCGGACTAAAAAGAATTCGGAAGCTTTGAGTTCGGCTAACTACGAAAGCCAAATACTTCGGACTCAAAAGAGTTCGGAGGCTTTGAGTTCGGCTAACTACGAATGCAAACTACTTCGGACTCAAAAGAATTCGAGAACTTTGAGTTCGGCCAACTACGAATGCAAACTACGAAATAAATACTTCGGACTCAAAAGAATGCGGGGGCTTTGAGTTCGGCAAACTACGAATGTAAAATACAAAAGTAATTACTTCGGACCCAAAAAGAATGCGAGAGCTTTGTGTTCGGTAAACTAGGGATGCAAAATAATAATAGAGAAATAGAAAGTAACAACTACGACACGTATCTATGTTAACGAGCGGATATCGGGTTATATTCGGACGGTACTTCGGAATCATGCAGAAGTGCAGTATAAACAACAATATCAGCCCCCTTTTGTCACAAAAATTTAACTATATAAGTCAAAAATAAAATAAACTAAATGGGAATGCGTTCTATCAAGAATAACACAGCAAAGTAGAATGAAATAAAAAATACTATACATTAGAGGGGTTAAGAAAAAAGTTGCATTGTACATTAGTATGGTTAAGTTAAATATGGTTTGTATATAAAAGGATTTGTAACGACACGTTACAGTATATGTGCTGAACTAAATATATATAAAAATATGTTTGTATTAAAAAATTGCCTAAGAGAACATTTGTATGAGGGATAGGTGAAATAAGTAACCGATTTCAACAGAGCTTGTTGCTATTTTTTAACATAAATGATTGATATACTTGGAGAAGTACAAAAGTTAAGTTCAGTGGCATATGAAACATAAACAGCCATCAAAAATATCCCCAGCAACATATTTCATAGATAAGTCAATTTTGAGTTCCTTTCTTAAGCTCCTTAGGGAACGTATTATATATTTTTAGAAAGAACAAGATAAAAGCTTTAAATCAAGCTAAAAATGGTTGATATAGCTTAAGAAATGTAAAAGTTAAGTGCAGTTATTCATAAAACATGTAGAAACTGTACCAAAAGTATTACAGAATGCTCCCAGTGTCAAATTTCTCATAAATGTTAATTTTGAGTTTCTTTCCCAAGTTTTTTCTGCCAAGTGTTATACATCATTGGAAAGAGCAATTTGAGGGCTTTCAAATAAGCCATAAATGATTGATATACTTGGAGAAGTACAAAAGTTAAGTTCAGTGGTATATGAAACATAAACAGCCGTCAGAAATGTCCCCAGCAACATATTTCATAGATAAGTCAATTTTGAGTTCCTTTCTTAAGCTCCTTAGGGAACGTATTATATATTTTTAGAAAGAACAAGATAAAAGCTTTAAATCAAGCTAAAAATGGTTGATATAGCTTAAGAAATGTAAAAGTTAAGTGCAGTTATTCATAAAACATGTAGAAACTGTACCAAAAGTATTACAGAATGCTCCCAGTGTCAAATTTCTCATAAATGTTAATTTTGAGTTTCTTTCCCAAGTTTTTTCTGCCAAGTGTTATACATCATTGGAAAGAGCAATTTGAGGGCTTTCAAATAAGCCATAAATGATTGATATACTTGGAGAAGTACAAAAGTTAAGTTCAGTGGTATATGAAACATAAACAGCCGTCAGAAATGTCCCCAGCAACATATTTCATAGATAAGTCAATTTTGAGTTCCTTTCTTAAACTCCTTAGGGAACGTATTATATATTTTTAGAAAGAACAAGGTAAAAGCTTTAAATCAAGCTAAAAATGGTTGATATAGCTTAAGAAATGTAAAAGCATATTTTACACGTCTGTTCTGATGCTGATCCATCTAAATTAAGCTATATCGACTCAGAATCACTTGCTGGTTAGATTTAACGGTGTCCGTCTGTCTGGTTGTCTGTCCATGTAAACCTCTGCACAAAGTACAGATCTCAATTTTTAAGATTATTTGATGAAACTTGGCACATATAATTATTTTGGCATAACGACAAAGCGTATTGAAATTGGTTATGATCGGTTTATTATTTCACAGAGCCCCCATATAAATGTTCCCCCGGCATATGTGTTTAACCCTTACAAATGCCTTATACAGAAATCACAATATCCAAATTGTAGGGATCAGTCCATAAATGGACTAGTTCCCATATTAGGTCCATTTCCGAATATCACCTTGAGACCCAAATGCAATGGTGTAGGGTATCATTTGGCCTGGCTTGACCGACTATGTTTTTCTTACTTGTTTTATTATATGTAGGTTTACATGGACGGACAGACGGACGGACAGCGTGAGCTTACTGAAATATGTTTGATATAAAAGTATAATTTTCTGTACAAAATTTGCGAAAAAAAAAAATTTAAGATACCTTTAAGAGACCTGGATTTCTGGTTATTTTTTTTTTTTTTTTTTTTTGTTGGTATTAATCGTAATGTTAATTTAAAGCATTTGAAAAACTTTTCATCCAGACCTCGTTTAACTTACCAAAAGACACGATCCTTCCCACATACAAATACAGCAAACGGTGACCAAACATATCTGACTTGATATAGTATATATTTACGTAAAACACCCACACATGGTGGCATCAACAACAAGAAATCCAGAGACAGCAACACAAAGTAGAAAGAACATCGTACAAATACAAAAACAAAAAATAACAACGTGTTCCCATACACATACTTCCGTATATACCAGCAAAGAAACAACCAAATCCAACACCAACAAGTACTTTCACACATTGTGGTTTTATACGCCATGATGTCCTGTCGCCATTTATTTGTTTTTGTTTTTTTACTTATTATACATTTCTCTACATGAAAGACAGTGTTAAATTTTGTCGATTGTTGGTCCAATTGTATATATGAGTCCTTTGTGTTTGTAGAGTTTAATGAAGATTCTTTCATTTGTCCACTACATTTGTTGTTTGTCATGTGGTGGTGTTGGTGGTCTTCATTTTGTTGCTATAACAACACATACTAACTGTTGGCTCACACAGTCATAGTCACAGCATCTGTTTGTGAATAATGTCCATTGTATTCGCAGTTAGTGTGTGTTTCGAAACTTCTTTCCAACATTTCTGTTTCCTTTTCCTGGTTTTGTTTTATTTTTATTTTATTGCTAGATTTTTTCTTTCATTTTATTTGTTCGTTTGTGTGTCATTTTATTGTCTTTAGAGTTGTGTTTAAGGATAATCATATGCTTTGGCTGGTTTTTCTTTTTTATTCTGTTTTTTCTCTCTGTTGGCATTTTGGTTTGGCCTTGTCCTCCTTCATCATCATGGTCATGTTGTGTTTTAACGGACATACTTTTTTCCTTTTTTTTTTTCTAACACACATATTTATGTTTAAAGATTTACATATGGCATTGCAAAAAGGATAAAGTATAAAACATAACTTACATATATTATTTACAAACTATTTAGATTTTTAATCCTTATCTGCTTTCATTAAATATAAAAAATAAAAAGATGTAGAACAAAAGCAAATACCATAAATAAATTAATAAGTCATTTTGTAAATAATCCTTGCATTAAGTTATATAAAAACTGTTCATATTCCTCTCTATATATGAAAATAAACTGGAAATTATTTGTTATTTACTTATAAAATTAAAAATAAAAATTCTTAGTAATATAATGTAGTATGTTTTATCCATATTATTTTATTATGCTGATTTTAAGTATATAATAAAATAATTCCATAGAAAACTTTTTTTCTTAATGTTATTATTAATTTTCTCTTTTCACAATACTAACCAAAACCCCATTAAAGTTTTTTACTTGTTAAAAAACATTTTGCTCATAATATTTAAGGCTTTATGTGGAATAGTTTGTAAGTGACAATTTATTTTTCTTTTGCTTCTAACAAGTATATAATTTTTTTTAGCAAATTTGCAAGTACCTTACAAATTAACTTTTTTTCTAACAAACTTTATACCACATGCAGTTTAGTTACTTACCTACATAAAAAAAAAACTTTTAGTTTATTCTTTAAGTGCACTAGAGTATGGAAAGTGAACTAAGTTTAATTTGGTCCATTGACAATGAAAGAAGAGCTGTAGAGTTTTGTGATATAAGATAATTTAATTAAAGGACGGAAATAATTTTGCTGAAATAAGCTAGAAGTATCAAGGGAAAAGGAAATCAAATAAAGCTGATACAATTTTTGCTGAATATTTTGCTTGTAAAGTTGAATAAATTATACATATGTGACCAATTTTATTAGTACACGTGAAGGATCGACCTCCTGTTCATATTGATATGATCAGAGGTTATGATATATAAGTATCCTTAACCACTTAACATTTTTATACCCTACACCACCATAGGTGGGGAGGGTATAATGCGTTTGTGCTGATGTTTGTAACACCCAAAAATATTGGTCTAAGACCCATCTTAATTTATACCAATCGGCTTAGAATCACTTTCTGAGTCGTTTTAACGATGGCCGTCCGTCCGTTCGTCTGTCCGTCTGACCGTCTGTCCGTCCATGTAAACCTTGTAATCAAACTACAGGTCGCAATTTTGAACCAAAATTAATGAAATTCGGTACACAGGTTTCTTATAGTCCAGGGACGAAGCCTATTGAAATTGGTTATGATCGGTCCATTATTTCACCTAGCCCCCATACAAATGTCCTCCCGGAAAAGTTTTTAACGATCATAAATCCCTTAAATATAACAATATTTTAATGAAACTGAAACTGTGCTGATTTTTAAAAAGATCGGTCCATAATTAACCATAGCTCCCATATAAACTCCTTTTCAAAAAATCACTTTAAGGGGCATAAATCCCATTAAAATGTTAGTATCAAGTTAATATTCGACACAAATAAGTTTATATGAACATAAATGATAGTGCCAAATTTTAAAAAGATCGGTCAATAATTTACCATAGCTGCCATATAAGGCCCTCTTTCGGGAATCACCCAAATGTGAATAAATTCATATACATGTCAGCATCAACGTAATATTCTGTATTCGTATGTTTTATTTTGCACTTATGAGTATCGGTCCAAGTCAATACCCCTCCCCGAATTATAATGTACACAATGGTGTAGGGTATCATATGGTCGGGCTTGACCGACTATATCTTTTTCTCTCGTTTTAAGTATCTATTTGTTTGGAACACAGACTTCCGCCTATTTTATAATGTTACTAAAATATCATTTAATTATACTTTTCTGATTTATTTCTATACACAACTATCTGAAAATGAAAGAACATAATTGTTAAGATTTTATTACGGTTAATTTTCAACCAGGGACCGTAACTGTTATGACTTCATAATAAAATATATAAAATAATAGTTTTAATATTTTTATGCAAAATAAGAGTTATTTGATGATTTTTATACCCTACACCACCAGAAAAAATAACTGTAACAGAGTCATTTGCAGAAATCAATCTTCAATCATTGATTGATCATACAGTTTTGAGACTGTAGATTTAAAAATACATACATACACCCAGAATGACAATGTTAAGTTTGACATTAAACCCATAATTTTTTTATGATAATGAAAGCATATAATTTTATTATTATTATTATTATTATTATTATTATTTTTTTATTGAAAAATAACTTATTTTCGCTACTTGCCAAGAAAATAAAAAAGAATCGGTTAAGAAGTATGAAAATGTATATCCAACTTAAATCATCTATATATATAAAAGAGTAACGTTACTGACTGACTGACTGATCATCCCACAGCCCAAACGGCTGATGCTAGAGAGACGAAATTTGGAACGTAGGTAGGTCTCCCCCCATATAGATGTACTAAGACGGGATTTTTGGAAATTCGAATGCTTAGGGGGTAAAAAAGGGTAAAAACTGGTAAAATCGGTAACCTTATAACTCGCAAAATAATAATGATACAAAAAAAGTTGAACAGTTATCGTTATTCATTAAAAAAATAATTGGACAGGTGTCTGGTACTTTTTTGAAAATTGGCCGTTTTAGGGAGAAAACGGGTAAAAACTGTATTTTGGTACTTTTTTGACACCATATGTATCTTTGAAACCAATCAACATACAGATAAAATTTATGTCGTATTCAAAACTTATCAAAAAATTAGAAATACAAAATTTGTACTTTTTTGAAATTTAAACGTTTAAGGGGTAAAAATCGTACCTATTTTTGGTACTTTTTTCATAAAACATTTTTTTATATTTATTGAAATCTTCATATGAGTATTTTAATATGGGATACCACCACAATTTTGAAATTTATTGGAATACAATTTTTGATACTTCGATGGATGAAAAAAGGTACCAAAAAAAGGGGTAAAGGCGAGAAATTACATTTTATTCAAACTTAATAATGAATTCTCAATTACATTAAACATAGAAACATGAAATTAAGCAAATGTAGATAAGAATTCACAAGAGTGATGAGAGATGTAGATAAGAATTCAAGAGGATGGACTTCGTGGTACTTTTTTCTACTTTTATTGGTACATTTTTGCATTTTCTGTAATATTTAACCTAGAAACATGAAATTAAATATGCATGGTCCGATGTTGGAAAAAATTCACAAGGGGGGACTTTTTGGTACTTTTTCGTTCTTCTTATGGTACTTTTTGAATTTTCTATAATTATGAACATAGAAACATGAAATTAGGGATATGTGGTCCTTAGTTAATGAGAATCCACAAGAGGGGACGTTGTGGTACTTTTTTGTTATTTTAATGGTACTTTTTGAATTTTTTATAATATTTAACCTAGAAATATAAAATTAAAGACATGAAGTGCTAAGTGCATGAGAATCCGTAAGTGAGAATTTTGTGGTACTTTTTCGTTCTACAAATGGTACTTTTTGAATTTTCTATAATATATAACATAGAAACATAAAATTAAAGATATTTGGTCCTAAACGATGAGAATTCATTAGAGGGGACTTTATGGTACTTTTTTGCTCTTCTAATGGTACCTTTTGAATTTTCTTTAATATTTAACCAAGAAACATGAAATTAAAGATATGTGGTATTAAATGAATAAGAGAGGTTTTTGTGGTACTTTTTTGTTCTTCTAATGGTACTTTTTGAATTTTCTGTAAATATGAACCTAGAAACATGAAATTAAGGATATGTGGTCCTAAGTGAATGTGAATCCATATAAAGGAACTTTGTGGTACTTTTTTGTTCTTCCTATGGTACTTTTTTAATTTTCTATAATTGTGAACCTGGAAACATGAAATAAAAAACATGTGGTTCTAAGTGAATGAGAACCCATAAGAGTGGACTTTGTGGTACTTTTTTGTTCTTCAAATGGTACTTTTTGAATTTCCAATATTATTTATAGTAGAAACATGAAATTAAATATGCATGGTCCTATGTGAGAAAGAATTCATAAGAGGAGTCTGTGTGGTACTTATTTTGTTCTTCTAATTGTACTTTTTAAATTTTATATAATTATGAATCTAGAAACACGAAATTAAATATATGTAGTCCTAAATGAACGAGAATTCACAAGAAGGGACTTTGTGGTATCTCTTTTCGTTTTTCTAATAGTACTTCTTGAGTGTTCTGTAATTTTTATCCTTAGAAAAATAAAATTGTAGATGTAAGGTCCCAAGTGAATCAGAAACCTTAAAATGGCTTTTGTGGTCCTTTTTCTTTATTCTAATATACTTTTTCGTAATTCTGATACTTATTTTTCGTTATTCTAAGATTAGAAACCTGAAATTAAAGTGAAATTGTTATTTATGGATGACATAACACCATTATTAAAAATGTTCCCAAGGGTGTAAAGAATCTTAGTTTAAATTTATTATATAGTATGGTTTTTATAAAAAATTTCCGCTAACGAAGTTGCGGGTCTACAGCTCGTTCTTGATAAAGATATTTATATACTACATACCTAAGTGGCGTTTCCAGTCACAATTTTGAAGAACTCTATTCTAATTCATTGAAATCGATCCATTGTTTTATCAACACCCCTAACTAATATCCTCTTGAAATAGGGATTTAACGCTTATAAATCATGTAAGTACGAACCTATTTCTAAAAAATTGTACACAAATAAATCTTTTGTAGGACTAATGTAATTTACCAGAAGGGCATAATCGGTTAATAATTCAATATTCTTAAACGTGGATAAATCTCGCAAAAATGTCACTATGTACAACAGAGCACCAAATTTCAAACCGTTCATTGATTGCTATTCAAAAACTTAAGCGTCCATGTAATTGTTGGTATCAAGCTAATATTTTTCACGAGCAAGTTTTATAATATTAAAAATAGATCACTTTTCTAAGTTTAATAAGATTATATATATTTTATAGATTTAGGAAATCAAGAATCTGAGATTAATAATCACTGATCAATATATTTTACGATTACGAATGGAACAAAAAAAAAAATCAATTTTATATCACGCGAAAATCTATTATTACTTATTTTTGCTATCGGCAGGAAGGTAAGGAGTGAGATTGAAAAAATCTTAACACACATTTTGCCTAATAACTTTTTTCGGAATAAATATTCAAATTTTTTTTTGATCTAGTTATCATGGAAAAATACTTCAGTTATTATTTTTAATAACAACCATGTTAATTTGTCCTTATTTTCATCAAAATAAGTGACGAAAAAGATTTACGTCCTACAAGTTATTAAAAAATTTCAAAAAATCCAAATAGGTCTTACAAATAATTGGCCACAGAATTAAATGTCGTCCGTAAAACCGTTTCTAATGTTATTAAACAGTATCAGGCGAATTTGACTATTGATGTGAAACCTAGTTCGGTAAGAAAAAAGGACCACATGATATTGGGAAGGCTAGAAAATTGAAGGCATATTGAAAGGAACTCCAAAAACATCTGGTAGAAAATCAGCTCAGTTTTCTCAGTGTTCCGACTATTTGGTGCGAAAATTTAAAGCTAATGGGGAAATTGATAACATATAAAGTTCAAAAAATTCCAAACTGTAATTCTGCCAAAAAAATTAAAAGTCAAAAATAGGACTCGATATTTAAAACCAAATTTCATATAAAAATACTCAAGCTGTATAATTAACGAAGAAACGTAGGTTCTGGCAGAATCTTCGCAGCTTATGTCTCAAAAATTTTAATTGCTAATGCTCGAAGCAATGTTGAAGATAAGTTTAAGACTCAAACGCAGCAAAAATGTCTTACAAAATTCATGGTATGACAAGCTTTTTGCAGTTGCGGCAAAACAGGAAAGTCATTTGATACATTCGGATCTATAAATACCAAAATATGCATAAAGGAATATTTGCAAAAAAGACTCCTTCTTTTCTTAAGAATGCACAACGTGTCCACATATTTTTGGACCCATTTGGTATCATGTCACTACGGTAAGAAAGCTCTGGAGTGGTACCAAATCAATAACATAGTTTTAGTACCAAGAGAGGTCAATTTTCAAAATTGTCCATAGCTTAGACCAGTGGAGAGATATTTAGATATTGTGAAAAGTGAATTTAAGAGCACAAAAAAGGTGTACCAAAATACCAAAGATTTTAACAGAAGAAGTGTGCACATCTTCCAAAAAAGTGACTGAAGCAACTATCAAATCTCTAAAGAAAGGGTTTTCAAAAATGGTACACAATTTTATAATTAGTGGTTAGAACCATACAAATTATATATTTCTGTGATCTGTGCTAAATTATCAAATGATTAAAAAAATAATGAAAACTCTAAGATCAACCGTTTCCAAGTTATTGAATAATATGTATGTTAAGAATTTTTCGATCTCACTCCTTATAAAGGAATGTTACATTGTAAGATATTTGATTTAGTTTTTTATAGAAATCATTTTTATTTCTATAATACAAACTCCCAATAATTACAACCTAACTATAAGGTTTGTTATTGTCCTCAGCAATGAAACACAACAAAATTAAATTTGTTAAAAAAGTTAAAAAAAAAGTGGAGATAATCTTTAATCATATTCTTAGTAGTTTTTCTAATGTCAAATTTATATATTTAATTTTTTACAAAAATACTGGAGGGAAACAATGGATTACTTAATTACTTACGTTGAAGCAAATATGTGTAATGTAGTAAACATTTTTGTTGAAAGGTATTAAAGATTCGTTTCAGCTTAATATACCATTTCAATTTGTTTAAATTTAACAATTGTAGCAAATAGTATTGATTAGTTAAATTTCAGTTTTATTCAGAAACACTTGTTAAAACCACTACATTTTTTTACCCAACAATGAACAAAAATATTTTTCAAATAAAATAAACTAAACACTTCAATAAATTTTTAAATAAACTTTAAACTAGTCACTATTTTATGTTTAACAAAATCTACGAGTAATGTATAAAATATTTTATAAAATCTAAATTATTTTCATACAAATGCAAATCATTTAAAATTGACAAAACTAAATAGTCCCCAAAACGACAATCAGCATTTAAAAATCTGGATTTGTTGCAGAGTAAAAACACTTATTCCACATTCAAATTGTTGCTTAAAAATACTTCAAAAAACTATTATTATCGTGATGATGATGCACATGAATACCAGTGCAAAAAAGTCATCATGATTGTATTATTATTATGCAAATACTTGTATTGAATGTTAGTTGTATTGGACATTTAGTGTTAATGGTTTAAAAAATAAAATAAAAAAATCCACAATGGTTGAAATGTTTTTCTCGTTTTTGTGTGATTAGAGTGATTTATTTACTAATGGACTAGAGGTCAAATTAAATAACTAAATAATATATATATTGAGACATAATCATTTATATTTCATACTGTTAAAACACCTGACAGAAATTATTAGCGATATAATTTCCAAAATTATTTTTTTCTGAACTTATGTATTTAAAAGTAAATATGTAAATACCAAGAAAATTTTATAAAAAATAATAAAAATTTATTAATACCCGTTTAATTTCATATAAATAGAATCCATTATAAAATTTCTTATATTCTTACAAGAATTTCATAAGACTCAACTTTAACCTCTGCCCCGCTATAGGGCAAATATAAACAACCATGTGAAGGATGTATTTTACCCACACAAAGACTACCCTCATGTTCAGCACGACCTATATATAAAGTTTCACCATCACTGGTATTACCAGCTGGTACAGCACTCGGTACAATATTACCATTTTCACAATGGGTCCACATAAAACCAGCACCAGCTAATACTTGGAAATTTTCTACTTTATGTTCTTCACTGCCAAAAGCAACATAAGCACCACCTTTATTGGGTATAACTTTAGCAGGCAAAAGATCACCATCCTTAAAGACACGACCAACATATATAGGATCACCATCAGCATCACGACCACCTTCCAAAGCATCTTCAGGCATAGAATCGGCCGTGGCAGCAATCCATTGATCGGGTTGTGTTAAAACTTCATATTCTGTAAGTTTAACTTCCTCTTCGCCATAGGGTATATACAAACAACCATGCGAAGGATGAACTTTGCCCACGGTTAAACTACCCTCATAATGACCACGGCCGGCATATAAAAAGTCACCATCAGCAGCACGTCCTACTTTAACAGCAGCCGGTGGAACATCACCATTAGCAGCAGGAATCCATTGATAACGTAAACCACTTAAAACTTCATAGGAATCTACCTCAATTTCTTGGCCACCATATGACACGTAAGCTTTGCCTTTATTGGGTATAACTTTAGCAGGTAATAAATCGCCAGAATACTCAGCACGACCTATGTAAATAGTATCACCATCTGAGTCATGACCAGCAACAACAGCCATAGAAGGAACAGCTCCATTAGCACAATTAACCCAAGTATGATCTATTTTTTTTTTTTTTTTAATAAAAAAATTATTTTTAATTAAAGTTAAATTAAATTTTATACGAATTTAATTATGCCTACCCATGTTATAAAATATTTCTTGGAGTATTAATAATAACTTTACTTATCAAATGTTTTTGATTGACTAAATACTTTGAGTCACTTGTTTATTTCGTCTACCTCTAATACAATTTAATAGTAAAGTCTTGTTTGTCATTTTAGGTGTAGAAAGCGAAAACAGTGGAAAATATGAAGATAAAGAAATTCTTATCTTGAAGCATAAATATACTTTTGTTCACACACAAATGTTCTTTCAGTCATTCTATAGATAACCGATAACCGCTTTTAAGAGTCAATAAAATTATTTGATAATATATAGAATAGAATTTCTTGGAATAAACATAAAATATACTTATTTATGCAAAGGTGAAGGTGTAGGTGGTATAATACATTTGAGCCAATATTTGTAATGCTCAAAAGGTAAAACATATTTCTACATTTAATATGAGGAAACAAAAGATTTCAGAATCAAGTTTTTATTTTACTTACCAATTTTATGATGTCCGTCCATTTAAACAGATAATCCATAAAATCGTTTAACCGGTACTCAGAAAAAAATTATGTTCTATTAAAAGATTTATCAAAAATAAAAACTATTCTAATTACATTTTTAATTGTGTCAATTATCCAAGTGATCAAAATTTAGATTTTCTAATATTTTTCTACTAAAAATAAAACAAATTATCGGCTTTCAGTTATTTTTCTTATTGTATCAATTAATAAATTAATCAAATATAAATAAAAAATAAGTGATAATTTAAATAATTGAATAAACAATTACATTTTTTTAATAGGTTGAATTTCAATTAATGAAATAATTGAACATTAATTAAAATTTGTTTTTCGACATTTGTACACAGAAAAAAGTCACCAATTAACAAATATGTAAGAAAATAATTCATTCAATTAAAAACTTGTCTAAATTTGCACCTCTCACCAAAATGATTATATCAATTACTAAAAACTGTAAAAAAAACAAAATAGAAAAAAATTCCCAATTAATAAATTAATTAAATCAATTAAATAGATGATTAGATGAATTAAAAATGTACGTAGGATATACAGGTATAGTTAAATTTTATTTTTATTTCATTTTTGCTTGAATAAATGAAACAACTATGTTAATTGAAATGAAATTGAAAAAAGATTCGGCTGTGCCGAATCTTTGATACCCTTCACCATATTACCATATTACCATATTACCATATTACCATATTACCATCTTACTATCTTATCGACATCATATTACCATATTACCGACAAATAATAAAATTTTCGCCTTAACGTATGCTTTCATATTTTCACATATTTAAATCTAAATTTTTTTCAAACTACGAAAATTTGAACATGAAAAAAAAAAAAAAAAAACAATCATAGCAGGCTTTGCTTTTAAAAAATAAACAACAACAATTCCATATTTATTTATTTTTTTATGTGTGTATATACAAACTGGCTGCATATACAAAGAACAACAACAACACTGTTATTCATTATATTACTTCTGTTGCTAACTAAACTACTTGTCTTATAGGCAAAAACGTCACTAATAGTCATTACAATGCTTATTATACATGTTTGTGTATGTATTTATGTATATTCTTAACAGATATGTTTTAGTTTTAAAAAATAAACAACAATTTCATATCTATTTATTTTTGTACAGACTGCATATACAAAGAACAACAACAACACTGTTATTCATTATATGACTGCTGTTTCTAACTAAACTACTTGTCTATACAAAAAACAAAAAACGTCACTAATAGTCATTACAATGCTTAATATACATGTTTGTGTGTGTATTTATATTCTTAACAGATTTATTTTTGGTCCATAACTCTGTTGATTCTGAACGAATTTGGTTTATTAAAAAAAACTAAATTTTATAAAAACATTTATGACTGATCTATATAAAAATAAAAATCTGTAGCTTGAACAAGGGCTTCAAAAATAAAAAATTCGTTTTCCCCGATATCTCAGTTATTACTGAACCGATTTATTTTATTTTTTCAGAACAAAAATTCAGAAAATAATTTCCGAGCCCCCTTTAAAAATTCGAAGTCCCTGGTATATACAGAGGCTTCAGAAACTGAAAAACCGGTTCCAAAAACCGGTTTTTAAAGCATATCTCCGCCAATTAAAAACCGATCCTGCTGATTCAAAAAACCGAAATTTTAAAAAAATATTTGTGACCGATCTGCATAAAAATAAAAATCTATAGCTTAAACCAGGGCTTCAAAAAATAAAAAATGCGTTTTGTCCGATATCTCAGTTATTATTGAACCGATTTATTTAATTTTTTCAGAACAAAAATTCAGAAAAAAATGTCCGAGACTTCTTTGTAAAAACGAAGTCCCTAGTATATACAGAGGCTTCAGAAACTGGAAAACCGGTTCTAAAAACCGGTTTTTTTAACATATCTCCGCATTGTATAAACCGATCTTGCTGAATTCCAATAGCAAAATTCTCGAAAGCATTTCCGATCGTTTGATATATATATTATATATGTCAGTTATCGGTGGGCTTCATAAACGCCATTTCAACCGACACACGGACGGACGGACGGTCGGACGGACGGACATGGTCCTATCGTCATCATTTCTTACAAGGATCCCGAAAATGTCAACTTTTTTGCTCTCCGACGAAAATTGTGGGAATTACAAACGGAATGACAAACTTATATATACCCTTTACACCTTTGGTGAAGGGTATAAAAAAGGCCGTAATAATTTTTTCTGTGTATGTAAAATTTAAATTTAGTTTATTAGAAAACTTTGATTTTAAGTAATTTATTTAATTATACAAATCTTTGAAATCATTTTAAAATTCTAATTAATAATTTAATTGATTTTTTTTTTTTAATATTTATTTCTTTGTTTATTATTTTCCTAAACAGTTAGATATTGAAACTCCTAAAATCGGAAAATATGTCCTTAAATTTAAAAAAATATGATCCTAAAATATATAAATTTTTTTCGAACTCATTGAGACAATTTTGATAAAATTTTAAGTATTGGTTGTTCCATTTAGTCACACAAATCAAATAAGTTAACGGAACGAAATTAAAGACATATTTGTATCGTTTAAGTCATATCTGTCATTAATCTAATAATTTTACATTAAAAAAATTAAAAAATATTTTTTGAGAATTTTGTACTGAATTAGTCCCTAATTAACTAAAAAATCTTGAAATTGATTTTATCACTGTATCAACTACTTAGATACTCAAGGTTTATAGGATAATCTTCAATAAGTATTGAATTTAATACTTTTTGTGTGTGGATTTAGAATCGACTTTTTAAGTAAGTTATGTAAGCAGTTTAAAAAACATACTATTTTATATTTATATTTCTAGATCTTTCCAAATTTACGTGCGAGATCTTTATAACTTTTTCTGCAAAATTATTTTTTATTTATTACTATCTAGAGGTCGCCATACTTTAATTAAACTATTAATAACCAGGTGTAAAATATAATATATAAACAAAAAAATAAAAATCGATTTTAATTACGAAATTGCTTATATCAATTAAAATTTTGTTTGATTTTGCTCCAATCATTAAAATCATAATATTGATTAAACACAAATTATTGATTTTTGTAAAAACTCCAATAATTCCTTTAATCAATTCAATGGCCTTCGTGATTACAATTTTACAAAAATTAATAATTTATTAATTGATACAATTCAAAAATTAACTCAATCCGTACTGTTGCATAAAAAATAAAATGCAATAAGAATTTTAATCAAAAGTATATATTTTATTTCAAATTTATAAACAAAAAGAAATTATGTATTCATGTTCATATAAAATTATAAATAGATGTCAAAACTCTACATCTGACAAAAACTACAATTTTTGCATTCCAGATGAAAAATGTAAGGGGGATTGCAGGAACCCTTAGGAGATATACAAAACAATAAGCAGAATAGGCTACAACGGGTGTTTACCTATTATTCTTAAATGGAGTAGTAGAATACATTGTACAGCGTTTATGATAGTTTACTGCATCTAGACGGAAGCACCTGCAATAGCATACAAATTCTTACTATTTTTCCAAACATTAAAAACGTATAATTACAAAATAATTCACACAAATTTGCATCAATGAAATACATATATAAATCTCCAATTGCAGTCAACATTACAAAAGCTTATTTAAATAAGTCTAAAAATGGTCCAACAGATTGGGACTATTATATAGAAACGAGCCTAATTTCCACTTTAAAGGCATACATTTTAACTAATATAATTCTGAATGAATAAGGAATCAAGAAAATTGGTGCTTAATGGTTAGTTTTTTCCTCTAATAGTACCAATGAAGGTAGTCTAATGGTACATACTTCTTTAAAAACGAAAGCAGGACCTACTGGTACTTTATTGTCCCATTAATGGTTAATGGGACCTGACTGAATGAGAACATATATGAAAAAATGTTTTGGTACTTTTTCAGTCTGCTAATTAATAATTTAATTGATTTTTTTTTTTTAATATTTATTTCTTTGTTTATTATTTTCCTAAACAGTTAGATATTGAAACTCCTAAAATCGGAAAATATGTCCTTAAATTTAAAAAAATATGATCCTAAAATATATAAATTTTAGAAACTTAAAATCCTCTGTATTTTCTTAAATAAGCTTCAAATTGAGAAAATAAGCTTTATTTGTGATCACTCATAAAATTTCACAAAAATTGAAAATTTGGTCTGAAATCATTAGAAACTTAAAATCCTCTGTATTTTCTTTAATAAGCTTCAAATTGAGAAAATAAGCTTTATTTGTGATCACTCATAAAATTTCATAAAAATTCAAAATTTGGTCTGAAATCATTAGAAACTTAAAATCCTCTGTATTTTCTTAAATAAGCTTCAAATTGAGAAAATAAGCTTTATTTGTGATCACTCATAAAATTTCACTGAAATCGTTAGAAACTTAAAATCCTCTGTATTTTCTTAAATAAGCTTCAAATTGAGAAAATAAGCTTTATTTGTGATCACTCATAAAATTTCACAAAAATTGAAAATTTGGTCTGAAATCATTAGAAACTTAAAATCCTCTGTATTTTCTTTAATAAGCTTCAAATTGAGAAAATAAGCTTTATTTGTGATCACTCATAAAATTTCATAAAAATTCAAAATTTGGTCTGAAATCATTAGAAACTTAAAATCTTCTGTATTTTCTTAAATAAGCTTCAAATTGAGAAAATAAGCTTTATTTGTGATCACTCATAAAATTTCATAAAAATTGAAAATTTGGTCTGAAATCATTAGAAAATTAAAATCCTCTGTATTTTCTTAAATAAGCTTCAAATTGAGAAAATAAGCTTTATTTGTGATCACTCATAAAATTTCATAAAAATTGAAAATTTGGTCTGAAATCATTAGAAAATTAAAATCCTCTGTATTTTCTTAAATAAGCTTCAAATTGAGAAAATAAGCTTTATTTGTGATCACTCATAAAATTTCATAAAAATTGAAAATTTGGTCTGAAATCATTAGAAACTTAAAATCCTCTGTATTTTCTTAAATAAGCTTCAAATTGAGAAAATAAGCTTTATTTGTGATCACTCATAAAATTTCATAAAAATTGAAAATTTGGTCTGAAATCATTAGAAAATTAAAATACTCTGTATTTTCTTAAATAAGCTTCAATTGAGAAAATAAGCTTTATTTGTGATCACTCATAAAATTTCATAAAAATTAAAAATTTGGTCTGAAATCATTAGAAAATTAAAATCCTCTGTATTTTCTTAAATAAGCTTCAAATTGAGAAAATAAGCTTTATTTGTGATCACTCATAAAATTTCATAAAAATTGAAAATTTGGTCTGAAATCATTAGAAACTTAAAATCCTCTGTATTTTCTTAAATAAGCTTCAAATTGAGAAAATAAGCTTTATTTGTGATCACTCATAAAATTTCATAAAAATTAAAAATTTGGTCTGAAATCATTAGAAACTCAAAATCCTCTGTATTTTCTTAAATAAGCTTCAAATTGAGAAAATAAGCTTTATTTGTGATCACTCATAAAATTTCACTGAAATCGTTAGAAACTTAAAATCCTCTGTATTTTCTTAAATAAGCTTCAAATTGAGAAAATAAGCTTTATTTGTGATCACTAATAAAATTTCACAAAAATTGAAAATTTGGTGTGAAATCATTAGAAACTTAAAATCCTCTGTATTTTCTTAAATAAGCTTCAAATTGAGAAAATAAGCTCTATTTGTGATCACTCATAAAATTTCATAAAAATTGAAAAATTGGTCTGAAATCATTAGAAACTTAAAATCCTCTGTATTTTCTTAAATAAGCTTCAAAATGAGAAAATAAGCTCTATTTGTGATCACACATAAAATTTCATAAAAATTGAAAATTTGGTCTGAAATCATTAGAAACTTAAAATCCTCTGTTTTCTTAAATAAGCTTCAAATTGAGAAAATAAGCTTTATTTGTGATCACTCATAAAATTTCATAAAAATTGAAAATTTGGTCTGAAATCATTAGAAACTTAAAATCCTCTGTATTTTCTTAAATAAGCTTCAAATTGAGAAAATAAACTCTATTTGTGATCACTCATAAAATTTCATAAAAATTTCGAATTTTCTAATATATGAAGAGTAGAAACATGAAATTAAACATTAAAGGTGAGTTAGATCTTATATGAAATCACTTTGTGGTGCTTTTTCATTTTTCTAAAGTTATTTTTCGAATTCCCCACAAGTGGGGATTTTGTATTACTTTTTCGATCTTTTAACGGTACTTTTCGAATTACCTAAAATATTGAACATTAAATTAAACATATATTCTTCTAAGTGAAAGAGAATCTATATTTTGCACTACGACTGTAAATATCGACTTTTTATAGATACATTAATGTCATTTTGTATAACTCCTCTGCGGGAAATTTGTGGAAATTGCACTAATGGACCGGTCTTTCAGTACCGGTTGATTACCAATTGACACCTAACTCATCATCAAAGTTCCAGTTGAGAACCAATTAACACCACCACACTCATATCAGTTGAGAGTCAATTTCCAACAGGCATGTTAAGTGCGCAATTAGCAGCTCGCGCGAAATGAAACATAAGATACGTCAGAAGAACGTGGGTTCGATTCGGGGTGCCGCCATCGACATTGACGGAAAGTTATAAAATAAAAATAAGTGTAATTTAATAAAAATACATAAAAAAGAAATAAAAAAGAGTTTAAAAAGTAATCATTTTTCTTCAAATTTTTATTATATTAATCTATTCTGAACATGTCCTCTTGTCCAGTCCTGCGACCTGTCCCAAGGGGCTAATTAGCCACCTCCAATGACAACCCCATGTGACAGTGACAGGTTCCTCCCATATAAAGTTCCGGAACTGGAACCGGTCACTGGCCCTGAGAACCTGTCACGTGACTAGTTTTGAACCGGTTCTCTTTCCTCTAGGTTCGCTTTAATGACTTTTAACAAACATAAGTCAAAGTTATGAAAAAACCGTTTAGCGCGCATTATTCTGGAAATAAAAAGTCTTAAAATTAAAATTAAAAATAAACAAAAATCGTAGCAGATAATTGCGTTAAGATCGGCTCTCTTCTTTGTATGTAGAGTATTCATATGGTCGGGCTTGACCAACTAAAACTAATAATAGCGCGTAGAAATAAATTTAATAAAAACTCTGAACAGTTGTTTCTTTTTTGGCTTGATATCAGATCAAATGTAATGATTAATTTTAATTGAATTTATTTTTTGTAGCACTTAATGTCAGAGAAATCAATCAAAGCACATTCCAAACATATCTATCAATCATATTAATATAAAATTCTTTTGTTTTTTGTAAAACATAAACATTTTCAAATTTCTTAAAATTTTTTACATTTTTTCTCAGAAACCAACTAAAGCCAAGAATATACAATTTAGTTTGAAAGGCTGTTATATGATTTAAAAAACTCTTTCACATATTGTAATGAAATGCATCAGAAAAACAACAATTTGCAAATCGTGTTAGAACGACAACACGATTTCTTGGTTATAAAATAGAAAGTTTCCAAGTTTCAACACAATATACATTTCGTTAACTAAAAAGCAAAAATGCTTAACTAACATTTAAAAAATTTAAATTAAGATTTTAAATTGAAATCTTCAAAAACTTTTTTAACGTTTACCTTGAAAAATCTCAAAATAGATATTATAATTTTAAAACTTTCTTGGATGCTTCTTAACAATTGTTAAATTATTAAAGCCATAAGCATTTTAGGCGACGTTACATATGCAAAACTAAAAAAATCTATTTTATTCCACTGAAATCCTTTTAAATTCAACCAACAAGTGTTATAAAACATTTTATTAACCAACTTTATGGTCAAACAAATTCTTTTACTACCATTCATTCCTTCATTCGTTCACTCCTGTTGACATGTGTGTCCCCTTTAACTGTAAACATAGGGAGACAGACAGACAGACAAAACATTATCTCTGCACAAGTAACTATTGTAGTTGTCAAGTTTTGTCAACACGTTACTTAAATGTTTCAGGTTCTCTACACCAGACCAACAGGAAAATATAAAAAAATCTGGGGTAAATGAAGAAAGAAAAAAAAAATTATATTTGAGAACAAAATTAAACTGGGTATTTAAACATTAAAAAGAAGGGAGAGATAGAATCGAAATTTTTCCAATAGAGTGTGAATAAAGAACTTTCAAATCCAACAGAATAGATGAATGTGTGAATAAAAAAAAAAATGAAAAGCTTAGTATTTTACATACCTAGTGTTAACTAACTTTGGCTAAAACTTCAATGAAGTTGGATTTTATTTGTAGGTATAAGTATGCAGATTTAAAAGTGTCCACAAGGATATTGGAGTAAAACTGTGACGTACAAAATGAAAGTAAATAAAAGTTTTTTATAGCATACATATTTGTATATGCACACAAATTAGCCAATGATGTGATTCTAGTTGGTTCATTCTACTAATGTCGAAAAACTTTTCAACAATTTTCTTCAGAAAAAAAAAAAAAAAGATATAAAAGTTTAACACATGGCTAGTCTGAGTACGTTATGGATGAGGTGTCATATATATATTTTTTTTATTGGGTTTAAGATTGAAAGTGTCAGGAAGTTTATGTATTAAATGTAATTGGATGTGCTTTTGAGTGTTAATGGGTAAAGGTTTTTTTTAAGGGAAAAGTAATTAGGAGCAAACAGATTCATTGTGATAAGCGAATTTGTGGCCAATCGAATAACTCTAATTTAATTTTTCTGAAAAAATTATAGAAAATTCATGTCAGTAATAAAAAAAAAATTTAAAAATTATAACTACCACAAAAGAATCTCTCACTGTTGAAATGACAATTGTTAGGAAATTCGCTTGTGGAATGTAACTTTTTCGATAGATGAGAAATTCAATAACAGAATTATTTAATATGCTACCATATAAGATGTCATGGATGGGATCTTTACTAATAAAATAAATTCACCATACCCTTAAATCGTTTATGCAGGAAAAGATTTGGCAGTATCGGACTGCGAGAATTTTCTCTGCCGATTTGTGATTCCCTTATTTTTTGGATAATCGTCTTTGAATTAATTTTTCCTAAATCGACTTTCAAATAACACAGAGCGACAAGAAAATAGTATAATAAAACACCCAAAGGGTGTTTGAATTTCGATTTTTTTTTTAATACAATTATATATAAAAATCATTTAAATTATTAAATTCAAATGTTATTATATGTTGTAGTTTTTTAGACTATTAGCATTATTATACTAAATTTTTTCTAGACGCCACTTCCTTTTTACGCCCATTTTTGTCGTAATACTATTCATAACTTTGTTTGACTTGATCTTATGTCTAAACTACTGAACCAACTAAAATGAAACATGGCACATACGTATATCCTTGAAGGAAGTACTGACTGGAGGCCACGCCCATTTTTTTAAGTAAGGATTGCTTTGTTCCTAGTAAGTAAATTTCAAATTTTATAAACATTTCATGACGGAAAAAAAAAGTATCACAGCATAATAAAGGTGGGCGGAAAAGAGTGGCACCCATATAGACTAAATTTTATAATATACAATATTTTCTATTCCTCGTATTAGTATCATCAAGAAAATAGCAAAATTGAATTGCAATGAAAGTAGGCTAAAAACTGGGCGTGATATTCAACTTATATTTTAGGCTATAGTTTTCTCTACAAAATAATAGATATATGGGAAATTCTTCAAACTAGTTTACTTTTTGGGGTTCAAAAATATCAACGGTATTTAGTACCAATATTCCTTGGCTCTAGTGGAACACAAATCTGTTCGCGTGAATGACTATTACCGAACGGCGTCAATGCTATGGAGGTTAAAAATAAAAATTTATAAAAAAATTGACAACATGTTATTTATAGTCCTAAATCAAAAATTAGTTCATTTATGTACTCAACAAATGTATCTTAAATACAAATTGAAAATATCACGATATGTTAAGTATGCGTGGACATATTAGCGATTTAATAATTATTATACCTTCTTATAAAATTTGCAAAGTTCAGTTTTTAGTGATTTAGTCTTGTTCATATGCAATAAATGCAAATGTGCCTCGACGATTAATGTTAAATTAAAAACATAGCGTTCTTAGCTCATGAAAACCGTTGTTGAATATTTTCAGTGAAATCATATTTTTTGCGTAAGTTAAACTTATCACAGGAACATATTTCAGATTAGAATTGACTTATGTCGCCAAAATCCGCTATAACAATATATGCAAAATTTCTGACTTTTTTAAAATAACTATACACTTTTAGCAAATTAATATTTTAAATTGCCACAATGATTTTAAAATGTATTTTGGAAACCTTCTTTGATAACGCGATACTCTAGCTGTCTAGCGAAAAGTGCACCTCTTGGTGATGTACAGGTAGTTCGAGGGTCGATATAAACCATATAAGGTGAAACGTCAACGAATTTTTGTACAAGTAGCTTGTTTTAAATTACACTGGTACAAAAAAATTCAAATTGTGGGTATAACAGATGCGATCAAACTGATTATAATGTTCTTTGATCTGTTTGATCTGTGTACAAAAGAAATGTTATTCCTTGATAGTATTGTTGTGAGATTTGATAGCTTGAATTGGATGCTTCGGAAGTGGAAAAATGTTTAGAGGTAGGAGACTTTATAAATATGATTTCTGAGTATAATTTGTAGGTAAAATAGAAAATTTTTGAATACCACATGTACGTTTTTGGAACTAAAAAAATTAAGTTAATGTTAAGTTCCGACTCGTATCGACCCTCAAACTATTTGTACAAAATTTCGTTGTCGTACATGCTTTTGTTTAAGAGATATCAGCAGAAAAGTATGAAACGGACACCGATTTTGCCCATTTTCAATACCAAACAGACGGACAGACATAGCTAGATCGACTCAGAATCTAACCAGGGCCCAGAAAATATATACTTTGTGGGGTCTTAGATGATTCTTTCGACATATTACATACGGAATAACAAAATCAATATACCCCCCATCTTTTTGATGGGGGGTATAATAAACCTTATATGGGAGGTGTATGGAAAATTTATTGATCATATCCATTTTGGTTTCCAAGTTTACATCGATCCTTGAACTATTTGTACAAAATTTCGATGGAATATATAGTTACTTTTCAGCCTGTCCCACGATGTCGAACGAAAAATTCGTTTCGACAATTTATATGGAAAACAACAAATAAATTTAAAATTTTGTTTTTGTTTCTCTTATATTTTGTCGAACGAATTTTTCGTTCGACATCGTGGGACAGGCTGTTTTGTTTAAGAGATATCGGCGAAAAAGGATAAGCTGGAGTTGCGACGGACCTATACTGCTGTCAATTGGCGGTCAGATACGGATATAGTTAGGTCGACTCAGAATTTTACGAGGACCCATATATACCTTATGTTGTTTTAGATGAATATTCTGAAATATTACACAGGATAAGTCAAACACAATATATCTCCCATAATTTTTGTTGGTGAATATAAAAATAATTTAAAGGAAATTGTCTAAATGACTCAAAATCATAATTGGGAAATATTTATAAAACAATCATTATTTTAAATTTGAATAAACAACTTCCTAGACAACATTCTTTACAACTATTCTTCCATCTTATTTTACTGCAAAGAGAAACAAACACTCATTTAAACTACAACCTTTTTAAAATACATTTGACATAAATGTTAACTATAATTTACTCCTAACATTTTCTTACACATCTTTCAAAATAACACAAACTCTTATGAAGTCTAAGAAAATGGGAAAAAATTTTCATTTACTTAAATTTTTTTTTTTTTTAATGAACATAAACATAAACAAATACAATTTTTCTCATATCTTTTAGACATTGTTTGTGTTAACAAAGTATCAAACTTCAAATTATTTAAAAACTTTTCTAAGATAATCATACTTTAAGTACTTGCTAAAGTTTCAGCAGCTATAGAAAAATATCATTTCGTAAAGAAAAATCTTAAAATATAATAAACTGCCTAATTAAAAACTTGTTTAGACCTTAAATAGTTATACTTTTAAATTCAAATTGCAATTTATTTAATATAGCTAATTCAGCTAAAAATAAATTAAAATTTCTCTCATAAAAGAAACTAAGAAATTACTTTTTTTCTTCCCCTAAAAAGAATGAAAATTAAATTTAGGTATTTCTCTTTTAATCCTTTTAGAGACTTTGTTCTTAAGATTGACCATTCAAGTTTTTTTTGTTACAAGTTACTGGTAAATGTTTTCTTTGCTAAGAAAACAAGTGTTGGACTATTTAATTAAAACAACTTTGTCTTTGTATGTGTGGCTGCCCTTAAAATTGTTTTTAAAACTTGTTGTCTCTAAAGATTTGTGTCCACAAACAAAAAGTTTTTTTTTTTTAATAGAAAAATAGCAACAACTACAAGTATGAGATGATGAAAATAAATCGGAGCATGTTAAAGTTTCAAGCTATCGCTTTATAACAAACAAACTAAAAAACAAACAAGAAACCAACCAGCCAAATAACCATCATCCATCCATTGTCTTTATTGTTCCAACTGGCACTTATAGTTTGACAAACAACAATAAAACCGCCAAAATTTGTAAGTACAACGCGTTTAAATAATGTTTACTTTTGCATATTTCCTCTACATAGTGTCTGTGTGAGAATTTTAAAAGATGTGTGTATGCGTGTGTTTGGGTGTATGTGTAAATGTGGGTTAGTTACTTATAAATTCAGGGTTTGAAAGGCAGGGGTAAGTGCATAAGCACGTTCATTTTTTGAATTTGTGGTGTCGTAACGTGGTTGCAATTCATTCTTTTGTAAAATTTTTGCATTTCCCCCAAGTAAGAGTTATTGATACACACATACAAACATTGTTAAATACAAACACACACTAACACACTAACTCATATCCTGTTTTATATACACTCACGTTCACACACTTATATTTAGTTGCTTAACTATTTCCTTTCAATGGTTAGTGAGTGTATCGGTGTGTGAGTATGTGTCTATTTAGAGAAGCTTTCAATTTGAATTTGACTACAAAAACAGAAAAGAGAAAAAAGTGTTAAAACTTTATCTAACAATCGTTTGATGGGTGTTGAGCTGTATTTTCACATCGACTGTCAGGAATTTGAAAGGATTTAATGAACTTTTCAAATTAAATTAGTTTTTATAGACAAAACTAAAAACTACTACAAAACTATAGACGAGACTATTGTATAATTAAAACTATACAAGATTACAGTTTTAACTAAAAGCTTGACTACAAATGAGAATATAGTCAAGAATAGAAAAAAGAGTATAAACGAGATTATAGACAAAACATAAGACAAGGCTAAAGACGAGAGTATAGTAACGAATATAGAAGAAAGTCAATGGTGTATACGAGACAATAGTCAATATTACAGACGGGACTATATACTAAACAGTATATATGTGACTATAGCCAAAGGTATACACTAGCTAAGACAATAAGTCAATACTATAGACGAAATCATAGATGAGGCTATAAGTAGATAAGACAAAAGAAGAGACTATAGTTAAACCTATATATAGCCAAGACTATTAAAGACTATAGACGATGACAAAATCAAAGCTAAAGAGCAGACTATAGGCAATATTATAAAAGAAACTATAGTTAAAACTTTATACGATACTATAGTCTATAAACGCTATAACCATAGTCAGTACTATAATCAGTACTATAGTCAAGACTATAGTCAAGACTATAGTCAGTACTATAGCCAAAACTATATTCAGTACTATAGTCAGTGCTATACTCAAGACTATAGTCAGTACTATAGTCAAGAGTATAGTCAGTACTATAGTCAAGAGTATAGTCAGTACTATCGCCAGTACTATAGTCATGATTAAAGTCAGGACTATAATCGAGACTAATATCAGGACTATTTAGACTATAGTTAGTACTTTATTCAAGACTATAATCAGCATTATAGTCAGTACTATAGTCAAGACTACAGTCAGTAATATAGTCAAGATTATACTTAGTTAGTACTATGGTCACTACTATAGTCAACATTATAGTTAGTACTATAGTCAAGACTATAATCAGTACTATAGTCAAGACTATAATCAGTACTATAGTCGTAACTATAATCAGTACTATAGTCAAGATTTTAGTCAGTACTGTAGTCAAAATTACTGTCAGTGCTGTAGACAGTACCTTAGTCAGTACTATAGTAATGATTAAAGTCAGGAATATAATCAAGACTAATATCAGGACTATTTAGACTATAGTCAGTACTATAATCAAGAATATAATTAACATTGTAGTCAGTACTATAGACAAGACTATAGTCAGTATTATAGTCAGTACTATAGTCACTACTATAGCCAGTACTATAGTCAACATTATAGTCAGTACTATAATCAAGGCTAGCATTATGGTCAATACTATAGTCAGTACTATAGTCAAGACTACAATCAGTAATATAGTCAAGACTATAATGACTACTATAGTCAGGACTATAATCAAGACAAATATCAGGACTATTTAGACTACAGACAGTATTATAGTCAAGATTATAGTCAGTAATATAATCATTACTATATCCAGTACTATAGTCACTACTATATTATAGTATATAGTATAAACGTTAAAACCATAGTCAAGTACATAGTCAGCAATATAATCGAACTATAGTCAGTACTACAGATAAGACAATAGTCAGTACTATAGACAAGACTATAGACAGTATTATATTCAGTACTCTAGTCAAAACTAGAGTCAGTACTATAAACAAGACTATAGTCAGTACTATATTCAATACTATAGTCAGTATTATAGTCAAGACTATAGTCAGTACTATAGTCAAGTCTATAGTATGTACTGAAGTCAAGTCTATAATCAGTACTATAGTCAAGACTATAGTCTGTACTGTAGTCAAGACTATAGTCAGTACTATAATCTAGACTATAATCAGTACTGTAGTCAAGATTATAATCAGTACTAAAGTCAAGACTATAGTCAGTACTAAAGTCAAGACTATAGTCAGCATTAAAGTCGAGGCTATAGTCAGTACTATATTATAGTATATAGTATAAACGTTAAAACCATAGTCAAGAACATAGTCAGTACTATAGTCAAGACTATAGTCAAAATTATAGTCAGTACTATAATCAAGACTAATATCAAGACTATTTAGACTATAGTCAGTATTATAATCAGTACTCTAGTCAAGACTATAATCAGCATTATAGTCAGTACTATAGTAAAAATTATAGTTAGTGCTATAGTCATTACTATAGTCAGTACTATATTATAGTTATATATATTTTAACTTATTAAATTTAATTTTAAATTTAAAAAAAAGTAGTACTATATTCAAGACTACAAATGAGAATATACTATAGTCATGACTATAGTCGAGACTGTAGGCATTATTATGGACGAGACTATTGTAAATACTATAGACGAAACTATTGTAAAAACTGTAGACTATATTCAAGATTAGGTTAAATACTATAGACGAGACTATAGCCAAGATCGTAGACGTGACTATAACAAATTATAAGCAACTACATATATATTCTAGTCGATGCTATAGTATATATTCAAATGTGGGCTGTACTCAAGTTTCTATCGTATATGAAAAAACTCCTTTAAATATTTGTATTAAATCTAAAGTTTCTTTGCACATTAATGTGATGCAAAACTTTTTTTTCAATTTTAGCTTGTTTTGGTTCAATGCAGGATTTTTGGCAAATTCAAAGAACAGATATAGAATAGTTATTTAAGGATTTTCTCTAAATATGTGATTTGTATATTGGGGCATATAACAAACAAGAAGCTTTAATACTCTAATATGTACTTTGAACTTAGTTGATGTATTTTTGTTTACCGTCTTTTTATAGCCTTAATTTAAATATAGACTAAGTTCTTTATTTAGCAGAAACTTTTGTTATTTGTGGTATGCCTCTAATGGAAAATTCTATGGAAAGAGTTAAAAAGATATTGAGTTTGAATTTATAATACAAAAGCTAAATGATATATATAAACTACATATTTAGAATTAAAAATAAATAAAAACAATAATACCTACTATACTAGAAGAATTATTTAAATTTAAATAAACAAAATGTCAGTGTTATTGAAATAAATTCTGTTGAATTGATGTAATAAATTTTGCGTTAATCATACTATTAATTTATAAATAGAACATAAATAAATATATACAGATTTTACCACTTCCTATAGAGATGGTATACAAAAAGGTGATAATTCCTCAAAATCATGTCAATTATTTACATATAAATCTTTCTCTAACTATCTTTTACTTCTAATTACACTTTTACTCAAAACGTATTGTTTTAAAGTAAATTACAAAATTTTTATTTCTAACTACTTGCTCTATGTAATTAAGTAACACAATTAGATTTATTACTTGTCTTACAGCAACTCTGACTAATTAATCAAAAGACTTTGGATGCCAGAGTAGAGAATCTAAAAATCAAAATAAAATGTAAAACACTTTACGTGAGTAGAGTAAATAGTTACACAGGTGTAATTAAATTAAGCAAAAATCTACAACCAAGTAAATAATGTTTAATAGAATAAAGTTAATTTTATTATTTTAAAGTAGCTTGTCATGGTTCCTATATAAATAATTTTTCTCTTTTATAAATTTAAAAGAATATTGTGGTATTTTTACAAAAATAAGGCTGTTGTAGAAAATTTATATTTATTTAATGTTTTGTTCATCCATTATTAAACTTTAATATTTAATGTAATTTACTTGTAAGTTGTCTGCACCATTTATTCATTTTTTTATTTTGTTTACTGCGAGTAGATTTCAATGAACTTAGACACATTAACATTTTAATTAAAATCTCAAATAAGTTTATAACAAAACAAAAACTGTAAAAAAAAAAATATAAAAAAAAAAACAATATGAAAAAAAAGAACAGAAAAAATGTATGGGACAATACTTGGGCGACAACCTTAAAGCTGTTTTCAAAGTCTGGCAAAACTGTGAAAAATATTCATAGTAAATAATACAAAAAAAGGACAATGTTTTATGTCGAGATAGAAAAAAAAAATGCAATAACAATATTTGTTTGAGCGAGAAAAAATCTGTAAACATACAGTGTTTTGAACACTGCAAAAAAATAGGATTTTACATTCTTCAAATTGTTTAAAGCTTTAGAAATCTCATACTGGTTCATGTTTTTGTATTACCAAGACCAACATGTTGTACAGGCTATGAACAACTTTTTACCCAATAATATACTTAGAATTGACTCGTCGATGGTTAAGACTGTGACTAGGCAGGACAACATATAGTCGAAAGTATGATCAATTCTCTTGCTTAGACTATAGTCAAGACTAGAGACTAAATTATAGTTAATAATATACACTAAACTATAGTCTAGACCATAAACTATATTCTAGACTATAAACTTTAGTAAAGAATATAGATTAAGCTAAATTCAAAACTATAGACTAAGCTAAAGTTAAAGCCAAACTAAAGTCAAGACTGCTGACGAAACCATAGCCAAGACTGTCTATAGACAAGACTAATTTATAGTCAATACTTTAGACTAAACTATAGTCAAAATTATAAACGAATCTATAGTCAACACTATAGACCAAACTATAGTCAAGATTATAGAATTGACTAGTCAGGACGAAAGACGAATCTATAGACAAGACTAGTCAAGGATATAGACGAAACTATAGTCAAGGCTATAGACGAAACGAAAGTCAAGATTATAGAATTAACTGAACTCAGGACGATAGACTAAACTATAGACTTAACTACAGTCAAGACTATAGACTAAACTATAGTCAAGACTATAGACGAAACTATAGTCAAGATTATAGACGAAACTATAGTCAAGATTATAGACGAAACTATAGTTAAGACTATAGACGAAACTATAGTAAAGACTATAAACTAAGCTAAAGCTTATATTGGTCAAAACTATTGACCAATCTGTAGTCAAGACTGTGGACTAAACTAAACATTACTATGTCTGTAGACGAAACTAAAATCAGTACTATAGAATAAACCCTATTCAAGACTATAGACTAAACCATAGTTAAGACTTAAGACTAAACTATAGTCAAGACCATTGAATAGACTAAAGTCAATACTATAGCCAAGACTATAGTCAAAATTATAGTGTTGGCTATAGACTAAACTATAGTCAATATTATAATCGAGACTATAGACTATACTGTAGTGGAGACTACAGACTATAGTCAACAATGAAGTTAACGCTATGGACTAGACTATAGTCGACTCTTTAATCAAGACTGTAATCGATGCGAGAGTCAAGACTATGTAATACAGTCGACATTATAGTCAACACTATAGACTAGACTACATATAGTTAACACTGTAGTCAGCACTATAGTCAAGACTGTAATCAACATTATAGTCAAGACTATAATCAATACTTTAACCAACACTATTGTTAAGACTATAATCAACCCTATATTCAAGACTATATTCAGGACTATAATCAACATTATAGTCAGGACTTATATTCAACACTTTAGTCAATACTATAGTCAACACAAAAATTAAAACTATATTGGCTATAATGTTTACTATAGTTTTAGCTATTGCCAAGATTATAGTCCAAACTTTTGTCAAGATTATAGTCAAGTCTATAAAAAATATAATATAGTTGACATTATAGAATAAGTTTTAAACTAGACTATAGTCTACATTATAATCGAGACTACGGACTAGAATATAGTTTATTTTTTTTTAGTCAATACCATAAATTAGATAAAAAAAAAAATTACACATGATAATCTATTTTTTTCCATGTAACTTTATTTTCATTTTAAAATGCCAAACTGCTAGTTTTTCATACTTTAGTATAAAAAGTACAACTATATAATCAACGCAACATATTAATGTTATAAAACCAATGATTCATATACTACATACGTAGTATATTTATCCCTAAGCATAGGTTTAGTTTAGTAAGTTTAAATGGAGTTAGAACTAAACCATAGAACAAAAGCCTAGCAGCATAAAAAAATTAAAAAAGAAAAAGAACGCATTTACACATATTATTTAAGAGTTAGACAAAGTTCTAATATAAAGTTTATGTAAACATGAGCTGGTACTATAAAGGATTAGATAATAATGGTAAACAATGTTTAATACTATGCTAAATGAAGTAAATAATGATTTATGCTTAGATTAATGGAAAATTTAAATAATTATTTCTTAAAAATAATTAAAAAAGTCTATAATTAATTGATAAATAGAAAATCTATTTAAATAATTTCACTAATTTAAACCCTTTACTTTAATTTTAATACTTTTCTTTTTTAGCTTTCAAATAACGTTATAAATTTAGTCTACATAACACTCGTAAATCATTTTTGGTTCAAAGTGCAAGGGACATACAAAGCCAAACGAAAGAACGAATGAATGAACGTTTCAACTAACAAATAGCAAATGAAATGATAATGTCCAAACGGATACAAAACTATTTCCGCTTTTTGCGTTGCTACTCTTTAGCTTTTTTTGCAATTAAATCCCCTTAAGCACAAGTGCGCTCATTCAGCCAAATGAGTTTACAACTTTGCTTCAAGAGTTGTTTTTCGTTTTATTTTTTTGCTTTTTTTTGCATATAGTTCTCTAGCATACAATCACAGATTTTGTAGCTTTGAGGCAATAAAATGATGATGCTGTTGTTGTGTTTTTACTTTTTTAGTTTTGCTAGTTTAAATAAAGCAGCAATAACTCGTATACAAAAATACAAATTGCGAAAAAAAAAAAACGATCACATAGAATTCCAAAATAAAGGCTCATGCTATTTCTAGACCAACGTTGCTGTTTGTGTGGATAAACTTAGCCTCCAATATCCTGTAAATGACTGCAGTCACCAGCCATATAATATTTGCTATTTTTTTAAATTTATTTATTTGTTTGTTTGCTTGTCTGCTGCTACTATTGCCATTTGTTTGCTGTATGATTGTCTAAATGCTGCTGTATAAGTTTTGCTTCATTATAATGATATTGTTGTTGTTATATTCTGTTGGCAGGATATTTGTTGTAGCAAATGTTTGTGCCACTATCTATTTTATACTCCTTTAACTTACACACACACCCAAACAAATGTTTATTTATTTGCTGCTGTAGTTGTGCTACAATTGTTAGCAAAAAATAAAATCTACGAGTTGAAAAAAAAACCACAGAAAGTAGTAAAATGCTTTATTAAATTCAAAATGTCTGTATTAGTCCCTTAGTAATCCATAGTAATAGTGCGTTCGTATGTGTGAGTATTTTTGTTGTTGTATGTGTTTGTATGTCATATACTTTATTCTTAGAGGAATTTATTTAACTCTTGCCAACAGCCTACTACTATTAAATATTCACTGTGCAACATTAAGTAGAAGTTTTCAAGATTTGGGTTAAAACGAACGAAATGTTTGCTATAAAATCTAATATTATGGGAAACTACTTATAAGATTAAGATTAATTTTTAGAGCATAAAGTTTGATTATACATAAATTAATTAATTAGCGTAAAAAATTAGCCTATTTACCGAGATATTAGAGACATTATATTTCTTTAAAAATTTTTCATTAAAAAAATTAATTTTTTTTAAAAACATAAGTGATCACAAATAAAGGCCCTTTTCTCATTTGGAGGCCTATTTACCGAGATATTAGGGATTTTAGATTTTCTTAATTTTTCACATAAAAAATCGATTTTTGGTAGAAAATATGAGTGATCACTAACAAATAAATTTTTATAAAAAAATCCTTTTTTTGTTAAAAATGTGAGTGATCACAAATAAAGGCCCTTTTACCAATTGGAGCCCTATTTACCAAGATATTAGGGATATTCGATTTTTTTTTTTTTCTTTTCGTATAAAAAATTGTTTTTGTTAGAAAATATGAGTGATCACAAATCAAGTAATTTTTCATTTGGAGGCCTATTTAAAGATATATAAAGGGCTTTAGATTTTTTTAAGTTTTCCATATAAAAATACATTTTTTGTTTAAAATATGAGTGATGACAAATCAAGGTCTTTTCTCATTTGGAGTCCTATTTACTGATATATAAAGGATTATAATTTTTCATATAAATATCAACTATATACAAATGATTTTGTTACACAAATAAAGGTTTGTGATCACAAATAAAGGCTTTTTTCTCAATTGAAAGCTTATTGATCAAGATAGAAAATATTAAGGAGTGCGATCGAAAAAATCTTAACGCACGTTTTACCTCTTAACTTTTTTCGGAATCATTATTAAAATTTTTTTCTTTTTTGATCTAGTTATCATGGAAAAATACGTTAGTTATTATTTTTAACAATAACCATGTTGATTTGTCGTGATTTTCATCAAAATGAGTGACGAAAAAGATGTATGTGCTACAAATTATTAAAAAAATTTAAAAAAAAATCCAAATAGGTCCTACAAATAATTGGCCACAGAATTAAATTTCTGCCGTCAAACTGTTTCTAATGTTATTGAACAATATCAGGAGTCTTTTACCATTGATAGGAAACCCGGTTCAGAAAGAAAAAAAGGTCCACATGATATTGGAAAGGCCGGAAAATTTAAAGCATATTGAAAGGAACTCCAAACATATCTGGTAGAAAAGCAGCCCAGTTAGCTCAGTGCTTTGACTATTTTGTGCAAAAAATTAAAGCTAATGCAGAGTTAATAACATATAAAGTCCAAAAAGTTCCAAACAAGAATGCTGCCAAAAATTTAGAAGCCAAGAATAGGACACGGAAATTAAAACAAAATTTCATACAAAATTACTCAAGTCGTATAATTGACGAAAAAACGTATGTGCTGGCAGAATTCGCAGCTTCCGTGTCAAAACTTTTATATTGTTAATGCTCGAGGCAATGTTAAAGATAAGTTTAGGACCTAAGAGCAAAAAAAAATTTCTTACGAAATTCCTGGTATAGCAAGCTTTTTGCAGTTGCGGCAAAACAGGAAAGACATTTGATACATTCGAATCTATAAATACCAAAATATGCATCAAGGAATATTTGCAAAAAAGACTTCTTCCTTTCATAAGAGAGCACAACGCACAGTGCTTTGATCCCATACAACGATGCGACAAAAATGGAAGGAATTGTTGTAGCAAATTGAAACTTGGTACACATATTATTTTAGGCTTAGAATGAATAAATACGAAGTTTTGAAAAAATTGGCGCAAGGACACGCCTACCTCCCGTATATCCTGAAGTTAAAAAACTAATTTTTTTCTAAAATACTAATCTGAACTTTACCAAAATTTGTGGCAGCCATTAAAAATAGATTGCTTACACGTCTTCTAATTTATTTTTCAATCGGAGCAAGGATATATCCTGAAACTAAAAAACGGATTTACTTCGTGAATACTGGGCAGAATTCCACCAAAATTTGTGATTGCTGTAAAATATAGATTATTTATGATTCTGCCAATTTTTATTTAAATCGAACAAAAACACGCCTACCTCCCATATATCCTGAAATGAGAAAAACGCATTTCTGGCTAACACACCGTTTTTAATTTTCTAAAAATAGATTGAAATTTGGCACATATATTACTTTAGACCCAAAGTAAATATATACAAAGTTTTGAAAAAATCGGAGCCAGAACACGCCTACCTCCCATATATTTTGAAATATGTAAACGCATTTTCTTCCAAAATACTGGTCAATTATTCTAATTTTTGCACCCACATTTTATGTTCAGTAAATCATTAATTTGCCTAATTTCACCCGATTTTCGGTCCAACATTTTTATTTTTTTTTAGTTTTCAATATTTTATTAAATTTTAGAGCAATGTCGAAATATTTCAACATAACGAATTTTTTGACTTTTGTGTAATAAAAGGAAATTTATAAATTTTTTGAATTATTATAAAAAAAAACAATACTAAATTTTAGAATCAAGCAAAAAAAATTGTTTAATTTTTTATAATTTTTTTTAATACTCCATAGAACTCATGTAATTTTTGTAATCAAATTTAAAATTGCTCCATAATGAGCGCCATCTGGAGGATTTTTAACGTAATGCTTTAGGTCCAAAAAATATATTTTTCTATTCCTTAATTATTTTTTAAATTTCGGAATAATTTTTATAATTATTTTATTTTAATTTAGCAAAATAAATTACGTCAACATTGAGAACACTTTAAAATTGTAGTAAAAACGGAAAATAAGAAACTTTTCCAATTAAAATTTTTTTAAAGTTGTGGCAAAAAATAGGCTCTAACTATTTTTTAATCTATTAAATAACTGTAAAAGCTTACATAAACCGTAAAACAAAATTTATAATTTTTTATAATTTTTTTATATCCTTCACCAAATAAATTTAAGGAATTTTTATGTTTTAAGTAAAAAATATGTGTAAATTTGAGCAATAATATATACATATTTGAAACACTATATTTAAAAGATAATAATAGTTTTAATTTACCAATATTCTGAGGTATTGAAAAAATGAAATTTCTACGCATTGCATAAAAAAACGAATTTTTGACAATTTTTTTTCCTAAAATAGTTTAAAAAAACCAGCTTTTTGGTTCATTAATATTGGCTTTAAATTCTCTGATTTTGGCGCCCTCTAGTAGCCACAAAAATAAGTTTTTCCAAAAAAATCTTTTTAAATTATATGATCTATAAACGTATATTTCAACTCAATGTGAAAAATGTTTTTATTTTGATTTTTGTCTATGGAACAAAGCACTGTGCAACGTGTCCACACATTTTTGGACCGATTTGGTATCATGTCACTACCGTAAGAAAGCTCTGAAGTACACCAAATCAATAGTTTTTGTACAAAGAGAGGTCAATTTTCCAAATTGTCCATAGCTTAGACCAGTGGAAAGATATTGAGCTCTTGTGAAAAGTAAATTGAAGAGCACAAAAAAGATGTCCCGAAATACCGAAGATTTTAAAAGAATATGTGCACACTGTTTCAAAAACTGACTGAAGCAACTATCAAATCTCTAACGGCAGGGTTACCTAAAATGGTCCACAAGTTCATAAGAAGTGGTTAGAACTACAAAAGTTATATTTTTCTGTGATCTGTAATAAATTATCAATTAAATAAAAAAAAGAATGAAAACTCTAAGATTAACCGTTTCCAAGTTATTTATTATATATGTTAAGATTATTTCAAACGCACTCCTTATATACCCAGCAAAAAAAGAACTGAAAAAGTCATGATTTTAACATTGGAAGGTAGTAATTAGTGGTGAAAAAGAGTTGCAGAAGTTCTTTTTTTTTTAACCCATGATTGTCATTGGTAGGATGTTCTTCTTTTATATTTTTTGTTCAGTGCTTTTGAAGTACTTCTGTTAAAACTTTGCCTTATTAAATAACAATAAAAATGCTGTAAAACTTTTAAAAATTAAATTTTCCTAGAAATTATTAAAATTTTTTTCCGCTAAAAATTCATTTATTTTCTCTTTTTAGGAAGTTATTATAAAGAACTTCCAAAAAAGTTTAAAATATGTTACACTTTTGAAGTGGTGAAAATTATCTTTTTTGGAAGAACTTCACCGTTTTTTGCTGTGTATATTAATATTATTTTTTTTTTTTTTTTTGGTGGGGTTTTATAAGAAAAAAAATTCGATTTTTGGTTTGGATTTTGGTAGAAAAGATGATGATGACAAATCGAGCCCTTTTTCTTAATTACAGATATTGAGGATTTAAAATTTGTCATCCTTTTCATATGTATAATATCTAATTTGGTAACAAAAAATCTGCTATCACAATCACAGAGACTAATGACTTCTTAAAAAGTAACTAAGTACTTCAAAAAACTTAAAATGCCTAACAACCTCTCAGTAGAATCGACTCTTCAACACATTGGCGTAAACACCAACCCATCCTGCACAGATTTACTCTCTCTACTTTATTATGCAGTATTAAAGGCAAATAAAAACAAAGAACGTTTTATATGAACTTAGAAATGTACTCGGTATTGGAAACTACAAAATACATGACACCGGTACATGGCTAGGAAGTTTGTTTACACATTCATATATACATTAGTACATATATTGTAGTTGCAGTTACACTAGTATTTGTAGTACTATATAGTAAATGTAACCTACATTTACAATTTAGAAATGTTCACTTCATTTAAATTCATTGACATTGCAACTGATACAACCTACGTATTTGAATGTATTAGATGCGATTATATTTTCGAATTCAATGTTCAACATTTTAGCATTTTAGCTTTCATAGTAACTAGACCCTAATACAGCATTTATATTGTTTTATATACCAAACGATTACAATTATTATGCGTTGCAATGTAATGTAATGCAATGTAATTTAGAATATTGTATTTAAACTGGTATGTTGTACCTACATTTATTTTTGTATTCGAGTTTCTTTTTTTCCGTTCACTACTCGTAGACAATTGACAGGAAGGCATTTATAGGAAAATACACACCCACAACCACAATATGGTTCATTTAGTTCGTGAACGTTTAACATTTGTGCCTAGCGAAAAATATTTGTGCAAACTCTCTCACCTCTTCCTCTATATACTAACTACTGTTGTTTTTGTTTACTTGTTACAACGACCTTTTAAAGCCCACGTTGAACTTTTAATCATGTTGCTTTGCAAGGAGCAGCTACTGCAGTATTGCAATGTGTTGCATAAGAAAAGTATGTTAATTGATTTTTTTTTTTTAACGCTGACACAAGTTATATAATAAGACAAGTAATATATAGAAGAGTAAGTACGCTTTTCATGTTTTTTTAATTGCACAAAATTTAAAAAAAAATTTATAAAAAAATAAATCAATACGCGTATTATTTTTATTTCTTAACTCTAAATAGTTCTAAATTTAATGATTTTTTCATATCAAAAAATCGATTTTAGAAGCAAAATATAAAACATCGATTCTTGGTAAAACTATGATCACAAATCATAGTTAGTTACCGAGATATTAAAGATTTTATATTTTTCTTAATTTTTCATAAAAAAATCGATTTTTCTTAAAAATATGAGTGATCACAAATAAAGGCCCTTTTCTCATTTGGAGGCCTATTTACCGAGATATTAGGGATTTTAGATTTTCTTAATTTTTCACATAAAAAATCGATTTTTGGTAGAAAATATGAGTGATCACTAACAAATAAATTTTTATAAAAAAATCCTTTTTTTGTTAAAAATATGAGTTATCACAAATAAAGGCCCGTTTCTCAATTGGAGGCCTATTTACGGAGATATTAAGGATTTATTTTTTTTTTTACTTTTTCATATCAAAAATCGATTTTTCTTAAAAATATGAGTGATCACAAATAATGGCACGTTTCTCAATTGGAGGCCTATTTACTGAGATATTAAGGATTAAAATTTTTTTTATTTTTTCATATCAAAAATCGATTTTTCTTAAAAAATATGAGTGATCACAAATAAAGGCCCGTTTCCCAATTGGAGGCCAATTTACGGAGATATTAAGGATTTAAATTCTTTTTATTTTTTCGTATAAAAAATCGATTTTTCTTAAAAATATGAGTGATCACAAATAAAGGCCCGTTTCCCAATTGGAGGCCTATTTACTGAGATATTAAGGATTTAAATTTTTTTAATTTTTGCATGTTATTTGTATTATTTCTAGCTCTGCCGCCATCTGGTGTGAAATACGTACGTAACCTTCATATTGTCTTTGTGTCATTCTTAGCTAAGACAAGCACTCTACAATAGCTTTATTATTTTCAAGAACCCAGTGGAAATAACCAAAGAAAATCGTCATAAGTTTCACATGTAGATGTCCCTCGTGGAGTTTCAGCACAGGAAGTAGTAAGTACAACAACCTGCAAGCTTGCTTTACCCGGTAGGAAATTTTTTTTATAAGTCGCGTATTCTTTTTTCGCCCAAAGTTCGTTTAAATAGGAGCAACCCGGTTTATTTTATAAACTAAGGTGGTCACGACGAGAAGGAGGAGGAGCTGGCGTGGAGAGAGATGGCACAGAAGACAAAAAAAACAAGGAGGACGGAAGTGGGAAAGAAAAAAAAAAAACAAAAAAAAAAAAATTACGAAAAAAATTTTTTCATTAGGGGGTGGTGGGTGTGGTGAATATAAAAATCGTAGTGTGGTGAATTTAAGAAGTGTGGTGAATAAAAATCGAGGTGTGGTGAGTAAAAAAGAAATTCACCACAAATTCCGTTATGTCAAATTTTTCAAGGTCACGCCAGATTTTTACTACTTTTTTTTGCAACTGTGCATTAGGTAGGAAAAATAGTACCAAAAAGTGCAACCAAGTGGATGGCGCCAACCAACAGAGAAAAATGCCGCCGATTTTTTTCTGAAGCCGCCATCTCCGTAAAAATTATTTTTAAACATTTCTTTTTTTTTTATTACAAAATTGGTATCAAAAAATATTTTGAGCGACAGCTACCGATACTTACGACAGACAACGGCGCCACCTACCTACAATACTTTAGGGGGGTAGTTGACCGGCCAACAGCCGATTTTGCGCCGCCGCCGGCTACCTTAAGAATGCCTCTTCCGCCGTTTAAATTGTGCATTCAGCACAGGTCTCTGCCGGAGATACAACCCTGTACGAAGATGTATAAAAAAAGAAAACAAGCAAAACAAAACGTTTTTTCTCAGTTGTTTGTCAAAAGCGAAATTAGACGGTTGTATTTTTATATGTCGGTATTGCGTCTGCATTTTGTTTTTTTTTTGACGACGTGCTGTGTTTTCATGAAACCTCTTAAATGAAAGTTTAAATTCGCGGAAAACCTTCAAGATACGCAAATAAAAAGTGTTTTAATTAATTGTTTAATATATGGCTAATTAAAATAAAGCTTTTTAGTGTAAAAATAAGTGAGATTTATTTAAGAAAAAACACAATTGCTAAGATGCAACATGTGTGAATTATAAAAAAGTTTTTTAATGTGGTGTCACACGAAAATAATGAAAAGTACGTGGTACAAAAGAAAATAAGAAAATATAACGAAAAAACCAAAAGAAAATTGGAATAAAACACAAAACAGCTGATAATAATTTTATTCTGTTGTGGATTTAATGAATAAATTTGTTTGACAAAAAGGATTTACACAACTTTTACAAGGTAAATATTAAAAGTTTTTAGATTAATGTTGTTTATTGTTTGTTACTCTGTTGGTGTCGATGTCGTCGTCATGTCATTGTTGTTGCTGTGGAAGTCTGCTGCCTCTGCCGCTGGCTGAGCATAATTTGTTTAAATGGAATTTATAGATGATGTTGTTTTGTTTGTGTTGTTTATACGGTATTAGTCGTTGGTTACAAAGTTGTTTTACTGGCATACACTAACTATTGGCTGGTTGGTAGAAACTTTGACATTTGTTTATCATTTTCAGAGTGGCAAAATGACAGGTTTTATTTATGTATTTGTTTTTAATATCAGGGATGGGGGTGTAGATGGTCCCTTAATCTTAATTTAAGTTCCGGTTCAATTTATTTTTAATTTTCAAGGAATTTGTTGTGATGAATCATTTCTTGTATTAAAATTGTGTTTAATTTTACATTCTAATTATTTACATCAAAGCAACTTCTTGGGACTTTCTAAGTTAAACCTAAAATTTTGAGGTCAAGGTATGACGGAAAATAATTACAAAGTTTAAAGTTTATGTGACTAATGGTAATTTTTTGTAGTGCATCCCTATTATTTTTTCCAGTTAAAATTACAACTTCACTGATTTTTTTTTGCAAATAAATATAAAATAAAAGCGCAAAAGAGAAAAAGTAAACAAATAATGAAATTTCGTTATTTTAGGAACAGTTAAATAGCGGGACCCAAAACAAAAAACTTTATATAAAGAAATTGTTTGCATCTGTTTGCGAAAGTAAGGGTGGTCCCTATTATTTTTTCCAACACTGTATATTCTCAAGACTTTACAGAATCAGAAACCTTTTAGCTTTTTCCAATAATATTTACTGTGGCTTAAATATATTCAAATGAAAATGTAAAAAAAATTTCGTTTGCATGCTTTACATAAATTAATCCCACACAAATTTTTGTGCAGTATAAACTCGATAATCTGGATAATAGATTGCAGACCCCTATCCGGATTATCAAATTATCCGGACTATCGAGGTTTTTTTCTTGGTACTTTTTGTCCAAAATAACCATTATAATATATTATCTATCTAGTGTTTGAAATATTTAAAGTATCAACTTCAAGTTGTTCATCTAAAAACATTGTATATTTTAAGTTTTCCAAGTTTTTATTTTATCTGCAAGAAAAACAAACTTGTATATTCTCTTTTTAGTGAACAAATTTTGGAACAAAACTTGTCTGTAAACAATGAAATTCAACTGCAGTCAATTCTCACATATTAATTCTAATTTTATTTTTTAAACTGTTCTGTTTAAATAAAAAAAAAATAATTTTTATAGGCAATCCGGATTATAAAGTTGCAATTAATCCGGATTATAGAATATGTAGTGTTAGAAAATGCCGTCCGGATTACCGAATAATCCGGATTATCGAGTTTATACTGTATTATGATAATATCTATATATATAAAAGAGTAACGTTACTGACTGACTGACTGATTCATCATCCCACAGCCCAAACGGCTGATGCTAGAGAGACGAAATTTGGAACATAGGTGGGTCTCCCATCATATAGATCCACTAAGACGGGATTTTTGGAAATTCGAATGTTTAGGTGGTAAAAAGGGTAAAAACGGATAAAATCGGTAACTCTATAACTCCCAAATAAAGATACACAAAAAGTTGAATAGTTGTCGTTATTCATTTAAAAAATAATCGGACAGGTGTCTGGTACTTTTTTGAAAATCGGCCCTTTTAGGGAGAAAACGGGTAAAAACTGTATTTTGGTACTTTTTTGTCACCATATATATCTTTGAAACCAATCAACATACAAATAAAATTTATGTCGTATTCATAACTTATCAAAAAACTAGAAATATAAATTTGGTACCTTTTCGAAATTCGAACGTATAAGGGGTAAAAATGGTACCTAATTTTGGTACTTTTTTCATAAAACATTATTTTATATTTATTGACAGAGTGGAATTTGTGATACTTAAAGATACATGGTCCTATGAGTAAGAATTCAAGAGGAGGGACTTTGTGGGACTTTTTGTTCTTCTAATGGTACTTTTTTAATTTTCTATAATTTTTTATTTGGAAAGATGATCCTAAGTTATTGAAAAACTATGAGGGGACTTTGTGGTAATTTTTTTATTCTTACGATGGTACTTTTTGGATTTTCAGTAATATTGAACCTGGAAACATGAAATTAGAGATATGTGGTCCTTAGTTAATGAAAATCCATAAGAGGGGTCTTTGTGGTACTTTTTTGTTCTTCTAATGGTACTTTTTGAGTTTTCTATAATATTTAACCAAGAAACATAAAATTATACGTTTGGTCCTAAATGAATGAGAATTCATTAGAAGGGACTTTGTGGTACTTTTTTATTGTTCCTATGGTACTTTTTTAATTTTCTATAATTATGAACCTGGAAACATGAAATTAAGGACATGTGGTGCTCAGTGAATAAGAATCCATAGGAGGGGACTTTGTGGTACTTTTTTTGTTCTTCTAATGGTACTTCCTGAATGTTCTGCAATTTTCATCCTTAGAAACATAAAATTGAAGATGTAAGGTCCTAAATGAATCAGAAACCTTAAAATTGATTTTGTGGTCTTTTTCTTTACTCTAATATATTTTTTCGTAAATCTGATATATATTTTTCATTAGAAACCTGAAATTAAAGAGATCTTGTTATTTATGGATGACATAACACCACTATTTAAAATTTTCCCAAGGTAGTTAAGGATCTTAGTTTAAATTTGTTATACAGTATGGTTTTTATAAAAAAGTTCCGCTAACGAAGTAGCGGGTTTACAGCTCGTATCTCATATATTCATTACATATGCATTTACAGTAGGGTAAGGTTTCTTCATATATTGGACACACTAATGAATTTAAAATGTTGGTATAAATAGACCACCCTGATTCAGCTCCGATTTATTTGATTTTTTTCGCCATTGATAGTACTTTTAACGGTGAATATAATGATGTAAACATTTTTGACCGCAAATAAATATTTTGGAAGTTATAGGGCTTTGAAAATCGAATTTCCTTCCCTAAGAAACTCGTATCAAAAAAATTTTCGTTATAAAAAAAGTTGGGTAAAAAAGGAAGAATTACGTTAGCGAAGCAGCTTTTAGACATACCACAGAGTTAAAAACCCTTCCGCCCGGCCGAAGGCCGGCTATTAAGAAAAATTATTTCCACGAAAATTTTTTTGCACAAGAAATTACAAATACTTAAAAAATTGTGTTTATGGATACTTTTTATTATTTTATTTTTTGTTTTTGTAAATGCGTCCTTAAGAGGAAATATTTAAGATTTTTGGTGAATTAGGGAGGTAAATGAGTACCAAAATGTTTTCTTCTTAATTTTATATAAAATATCATTTTCACTAACATTAAATTTTAAGTAGGGTTTCGGAAAAATTTATAGTTTTTAATTTAATTTCAGTGCATTTTAAAAAATGTTTTGTTTTTTAACTATGCTGTGAAACTTCGTGCGGACCACATTCCCCAAATATAGTATAAACTGGATAATCTGAATCTTGCCAATAAGATTATTCTCTAATTGGGATGACATTTTTCAATTCGTTTACGTAATAATTTAAATACAGAATCTTTGCGTATAAACTAGAGATGATTCAAAAATTTAATAATATATTAGATATTTCTGAAAGATTTTCAAAAATTGTCAAGAGAACAAGTAATTTGAAGATTAAATTAATGTAATAAAATTTTACTGTATCGATTATACTAAATTGAATATTACTGAAAATTAAAAATCATCAATTACCCACACAGTTTTTTGTATTAACCACTGACGACCAGATATTTTCTAATAAAGTGATATTAATATTTTTATAGCTTTTGGAATATGTTAAATTATAATAGAACCTTTAACATCCTTCTTTTCTTCGCTTATTTCACCATGACACATTTTTTGTGTTTCCTCTTTCTCTTAACCTTTAGAATTATCTAACCTCTTGGCTCGTATTTCCCAGTGATCCTTAAAACCAATGATTTTTTAAAGGAAATATGATTTGATGACTTGTTTTCTATAAAATATGATTTTTATTTCAATCACTAAACAAATTTTATTTAAAGCCTAGAAAAGATTTGTAACAAGATATCAAATAAAAGTTTTTTATAATTTTTGAATTAAAATGAAAGGAAAAATAAAGATTTTGAGCATTTTTGGTAAAAATTATGGTTTAATTTAAGATGGAGTCAATTGCAATTCTTACATGTTCATTTAAGAGAAAAAAATTATATATTTTAAATTTTCAATACATTTACATAATTATTAAATGGAAAAAAGTAGTTAGTTCTAACTAATTGTTTATATATGTTTATTGAGTTAATGTAGGATTTTGTGTATTTTTGCACCTATATTGTAAGGATGTTAAGAGTTGAGAATTTTGCACAAAATTGAACTAAAAAATCACGAGAACACTATAATACAAATAAAAGTAAATTATCTCAAAAATTGTATAATAATAAAAGATCATCTGAATGCATTCTAATTATTGAACAAAATTAATCAATCAATCAATTATAAAGTATTGTAAAACCTGGTGCACAGAAATTATTCTGAGCATGATTGCCTAACTTTCTGTGTTGTTTAGAGAAATTCAAGTCTCAAGATATTTTTGGACATATATTTTGAATTCCTTATAAAGCTAGTAGGACACTTTGGTTAGTTATTTGCTGATATGTATCGGATAATTTCTAAATTATACTTTTTAGAGATATAACTCTCAATTACTACTTATTAATATAGCAAGAACTAACTTAAATTGTATGATAGTAAAGACCGTCAAGTATCTAATTTATTTTGCTAAGCAGCTTTGCCCTTTTTATCCGATTGGTTCAAAATTGGTAGATTTTTTTTAATATTTGAAGGTTTGTTAGTTTGGTTCGTTTGTTCAAATTATTCTGAGTTTTTGGTAGAATGTTTTATAACCTTATTTTTTTTTTTTTATCAGAAGAAATATATAATACAGAAATTATTTATTTTCCCTTTTTTTGTTTGACCACAATATTTTTTGTTTTTATTATTTAACGTTTTGCATTAATTTTTAAATATAATTTTTTGCAAAATAAGTTTATTTTAAATGTTGGTAGATTTTGGTAGTTTTTAGAGAAAATTTTATACTAAAAACAAAAATGGATTTAATAGATCTTTGATACTTAAAAATATTGTTCAAACATTTTGAAATTAACTAAAAACCTTGAAGCACATTGATTAAAGTGTGTCCAAATTTAAAAGTAAGGCAAAATCACATTATTCCGAAGTGGATAAAAACTCTACATTAATTTTTATTTGGATCAAATGTATTAATAATCACCTTTAATTGGGTATCATTAGTTTTTCCATAAAAAGGCTTTAAAAAGAATGGATTGCTCTATTTTATTTATTTTGTTTAAATTCTTTTTGGCCAAAGTTAAAATAAAAAAAAAAGATGCTCTAACACTCTAACAGATTATTAAAATTCCGATTCAATAATAAATTTGATGATTATTGCTAAGGATTTTTCTTGTTCAAATTATGATTTATTGTTAAAAAAATGTATGCCAACACTTGTTAGGGCTAATTGATTTGCTACAATTCAGAAAATTCATAAAATTCATTCAGTATCTTTGTAGTTCATAAGAGAAGTATGTACTTAATTTTAAATCGGCAACTGAATGATATCTACTATTATAATAAAATTTGTATCCAAACATTTATACAAATTTTCATTAGAAATCTGTATTTTTTACAAATTTATTTAAACTAATGTGAATGCAATGAATATTTTTATCAAGTTTTATTCGAATATTACAACTACTTCAAAAAGTTAAAGATATTTATTCGAAAACTTTTAAATATTTCATCGTTCTCAAAACTTAAGGTTTTTTTTTGACTCATTTCGATAGTTCTTCAAAGATACCACCATTTTTAACTGTTAAATCTCCTGCCACTTTGTTGGTGAATAAATCTTTGATAATAAATTTCAATATAGCCAATTCTTTTGGCCATTTATCACTTCATAAAATATGTTCTACACATGATGCCAACAACACATGTTTTATCACATTTCCTAAAACCAGTTCCAACACTTTTTTCAATTTTAATTTCAATTCATTTCAATGCTGATGGATGCACTTTATGTAATTGTAAATAAACTATTTTCGATTTATATTTTTATACCATTTACAAGTTTTTTTCTCGCCTTCTCCCCTCCCCCTCCCATAATAATCAATATTAATTTCAAATGAGTTGACTCCATGGTGAAACATATAAACAAGTGTTCAAATATTTACATTATTGGAAATCAAACAAACTAAATCCATTAAATTTATTTTCCAATATACACATGATGATCTATATAAATAAAAAAAAGAACATTTTATAATAATCATCACGTTGTATTTGTTTGTTATTTTTTTTTTATTATTATTGTTAAAACTATATTGTGAAAAAAGCAGAGGGGGAAAATAACTCAAGAATATTGAATTAAATAAAATGCAGCTGATAACAGCATTTTCGTTTCAATAAACACGAATAAAACTATAAAAAATGTACAAAAACAAATATGAAAAAGTGCCTACTTCAACAAGTTGAAAAGAAATGCTAAAATTCCATGACATTTAAAACGAAATTAAATTTATATAATGAATAAAAAAAGCTGTGACCCTGCAATATACTCAGTGTGCTAAGCTACATTCAATAGTATTCATAAATTCTAAAGATTTACGATAATAATTTAAAATTTAATTACTTTATATGTGCTGTAAAATGTGGTTTTAGTTAAAATTATTTGAAAATTATTTTGCGTATTTAAATAGGTTACACGGAGAATCTAGAGAACAAAAATTTTAGCTGACTACAATATAGAATACATAGAGATAGTAAATGAACTAACTTATTAAAAATTAATGAAGAAATTTTGTCTAAAATAGTTTCAATTACAGCTGCAAATTTCTTGATAACTACAGCATAATTTTAAACTAAAAACTACTTCTATTATCTTAATCTAATTATTCTACTAAACACATCTTTATTGAAATTAAGGTATCATTATATGAAAATCTTTTTAATATAATTTAATGTTGCTAAAAGCTTTATTTTGCCTAAAATTAAATACAACACATATTGTGATAAACAAAATAAAATTAAACGATAATGATGTTTAAGAGGCGTAAAATTAATATTTTTTTTTTTTTTTTCAACGAAAACAATCTATTTAACACTTTAACAAAAGAGTTGTTTTTTTTTTTTGAAAATATGTAGCATCAAAGTATTAAGACCTGTATTCATATTACATTTTGTTATTCTTTGTGAAAGAAAAATATTTTATTTTTTTTTTTAATTCCCACATGGCAATTTTACATTAATTTTTTTTTTTTTTGCTTTAAATTACAATATCAAACGAAATAAAATCAAGAGCGGGACTTCATACACAGCCAAACAACTGCAATTGTGGTCTAATACATTAACATATTTACATTGTACATGATGTATTTTACATGTATTTGGTGCAAGTACTCGTTTACGTTGTTATCAGAAAGAGTGCAAAAAAGAAACTATAAAGAGAGGGAAAATGTTTTGAATTTTATCCACGGACAGTGATTAATGAACAGGGTGATTTAACATCAAGTAAACAAAATAAATTATTAAAAAAAATTAATTTTTATTATGCACTGAAAATGTAATTCTCTCGTAGCATTTTACTTCTCAGAAATTATTTTCCAAAAATAATTTATTTTTAATATTACAGACGCAAAAAAAATAAAACAAAAGATGGCAAGGAAAGAGCAAAACATAGCTCTTAATGAAAAATTCAACACAGCTTTTAGACTGTAGACATTTTGACTCGGCGATCCGGAAAAGGAGGAAACATAGTTTAATCTTACATGCGCAAGTTCAGTCCCATACGTGCACAAGATTTTCTTTAAGTAGCTGAACAGTTATTAGCACTCATAGTCTTTAGGGGCCGATTTTTTTTTTCGGAGTTTTCACACACACAACACGAACAATGCATAGTGGTGCAGAATCAAAAATGTTTCTAATCGGCTGCTTGGATTTACACAAAATTTCACACAGGTGAGACCCACAAACAGCTCAGTAGTGAAGCTATGGGACCTTAAAATAGAGTATCTCTTACATAAAACATTTTTAACTGCTAGCCAAATTTTTGTTCCTTATCCGAATTTTTATAATAAATGTCAGCTACACAAGAGAATTTATTAAAAAAATGGAATGCATAGATATTTGTGAAATACCGGTTCAATATTTCGTTATTGTACATGCTTTGGTTTAAGAGATATCTGCAGAAAAGTATAAACTGAAGTTTATTAATCGATTTTGACCATTTTCAATACCAAACAAACCCTAAGTTGTCCCCTCGGAGTTCTATCCTCCTTTCAACAAACAGATAAATGGACGGACATAGCTAGATCGACTCAGATCTTGCTATGTCCGTCCATTTGTCTGTTGAAACCCTAAGTTGTCCCCTTGGAGCCCTATCCTGCTTTCAAAAGACAGACGGAAGGACATAGATAGATCGACTCAGAACTGTCTGTTGAAGCTCTAAGTTGTCTCTTCGGAGCCCTATAATGCTTTCAAAAAAGACAGACATAGATCGACTCAGAACTTTCTGATGAAGCCCTAAGTTGTCCCTTCAAAGCCATATACTGCTTTCAAAAGACAGACAGACAGGCAGACGGACGTAGATAGATCGACACAGAACTGTCTGATGAAGCCCTAAGTTGTCCCTTCGGAGCCTTATACTGCTTTCAAAAGATAGAAAGACGGACGGACATAGCTAGATCGACTTAGGGCTTTTGGTCTTAAATGATTTCTTCGACTTGTTGCACATGGAATGTCAAACAACAAACCCCCATCTTTTTGATAATGGGTATAAAAAAACTACAAAATGCGACAGTTGCAAAAAACAGGACCAAGATCTTGCAAAATTAAGAAATTCCAAATGCAAATAAGTTGAAAACTGTAAGAGATAAATGGAAAAATCTTTCAGAATCCCACTCAGAAATTTGAGAATATAATTTTTCCTTCCATAGAATCACTTCATATATTCCCATTTGCCTGGCACTGCTTGAGAAATCTTTAAGGTATTGATTTTCTAACAGAAGAGGAAACTTATGATGAAATTAATGGCAGTGTATCGCAAAAAAATGGAATTTTATTTATCTTTGTTCTTTTTCAAAAATTTATAGAGGTTATATCATACAAAGTTTTAAAAGTATCAGCTAATAACATTTTTTTAGACAAAAAGTGCGAAACAAATTTTTTTTGCATTGTCATGCGCTCGTCTTGGACTGATACAGTTTGAGGAGTCGAAATTTCAGTACCACGCATTGGGCCAGTTTAAAAAAATGTGCGTCGTCATTTAAAATTCGGTTCGAAGGACTATTAACAACTTGTTATCGTTAATTGCCCTCTGTATATCGTGGCAGAGTTTGTGGCATAATGAATTTTGTAAATATTTTGTAATGTTCTTAAAAATGCGAATCTTTTTCACAGGAAATTTAACATCCTTGACAAAAACTGAGTACACAGTTTAGCATGATGGTCTCCAGTATTATCCTTATAACGATATTTTCCACTTGTGCGAATAATTATTGTAGGCTTTAAAAATAAATAATAAAATATAATATTTTAAAAATGATATTTAATTAAGTTTTTGCCAATTCAAGGAAATCCGTCACTACGACAAAGTATTGTTTTGCGGAATAAATATTTCTTACGTAATCTCTCCCTTTTTTTAACTCAAGTCTAGAATTCTTTATTGTGGAAGATAGTTTTAACAACGAAAGTTCCTCTTGTGTATTTTATATTCTGCCACACTGTTGTATAATGAATAATTTACACTAAAAAATTTGCTTTATAACATCTTAAATGCTAATTTTTTTTAGTTAATGCAAATTAGTTTAAAACAACGTATGAATATTACAATTTATAATGTTTTTTCTTGTTTCACTTTTCTCTACTATATTTTTAAGTTCCCTCAAATACAAAACCTAACGTTTCCTTAACAACAATGTTTAGCTTCATAGTTCAGTTCATCATAAAAATCTTTTGATAATTAAATACGTCACGTTGTTGGCATAGTTTTTTTATAAATATTTTTTATTATTGTTGGTATTGTTATTGGCTATAGTTTTTGTTATTGTAGTTGTTTAAAAAAAAAAAAAAGTTCATTGACTGCGATTTAAAATTGTGTGAATTTGAAAGAAAATAAAGAATTTATAGTGTATCTTTTTTAGTTTTCTTCTTTTTTCACTTCTCCCTACTCTATACATAATTATCAACATTTACCTTTTTGTTGCTCGCTTATTGGTTTTGTATACAACTTTAAGTTGTTTTTGTTTGGTGCTCTTTTTTTTCATGTTACTCTTTACTGTTTTATTTGTATAATTATTTATTCAAGCTCTGTTTTTGTTGTTGTTGTTTTAATAAGTATTATAACAACAAATACATGTTGGTTTTAGTATTTGTTTTTGTTGCATTATGTTTAAATCTCTTATTATTTAATGTGGTTTTTACTTACGCCCGTTCTCTGTGTAAATAACTGTTAATATTTGATATTAAATTAAATGTTTGTTTTAGAATTTTTATTTGTTTTTATTAATGTTGTTGCTTTTATGTAAAAATGTGAAATTCTTGTGAGTTTTTGATTATGATGGAGGTGTAAATTGTTAGTGTTTTTTTAATGATTTTTCTCTTTAGCTTTTGCAGAGGTTGCCTGTTTGTTTAATAATGCAAACGATTGATATGGATCATTCATGATAATACATTAAATAAATGTGATGTGTGTACTCTTGTGAGTACATATTTTTGTTTATGGTTCAAATATTAATTGTGTCAATAATCGTTGTATAAGCTTGAATGATTAACAAATTTATTGATTTGTAAATTTAAGTGTTCAACTGTACAAGAATTTAACAAATTTTGATTTTAGAACTCTATTTTGATGTATAAAACTTAATATAATCATTTCAACGCGTTAATTTATACGAATATATGTTAATAAATTCTTCAATATACAAACAAAGTAACAAGTAAACAACTCAGGTTGAACACACGAGGGCAATCTAAAAAGTATGTTAAATAATTTGAGTTGACATTATTTTGTCCTTACAGGCTTCCGAAAGTTAAAAAATACATCATTCGGCACACAAGATGCAGTCGATAATTGTCCTTGTTGTCTTGCATAATTTAACACCAGCTTAGTTGAATTCAACCCTAATGGTAGTAAGTGATCTTTTCTGACGGCACTCATTTGTGTACATTTCTTTGTTAAACTTGTAATTCGTTATGAACAGGGCCAACAAAAATATGCAAAATCATATCTTTTTCCTAAGCTTCAAATCAAGCAAAGGCGCCCATAGCACTCCGGAGCCGAGTGTTTTCGGCATTTTTACATACACAACATGAATGTTAACGAAGTTAAACAATTGAGTATGAATATAAAACAAAAATCATTTAGTTGTGTTCTAGCTTTCAACAAAGCAGGATCATGTCGCATGATTAAGCAGAAATAAATATAAATATAACAAACACATTCGCAACAAAGAGCGTAAACAAATAAAATACACAAACACATTCAAATTTTTATGTCCCTCTTTCTGCCTTTGGCTGCTTCAAATTAACCATTTCAGACAATTTTAAGAATTTTATCATTGATTTGTTCCAGCATATTTTTGTATATTTTAGTGTTAACTATATATTTCAAACTCAGCAGTATATATATTTTATATTTTTATAGAAAATCATTACTTTTTGAGCATATTTTAGTAAGTAAAATGACATATTTTTGCATACATTACACTTAAGAGCATTGTTTTGAATTCAGCTATGTGCAATATAATGGTATCATTACCATATACTTTGGAATTTTTACAGGAAAAACAGGACTATTTCTCGACATCTTTGTAAGAAAGATGTACAAGAAAAGTCCCATTACTAATCGCAGGTGAGCAATCGCCTTAATTTCGCGATACTTCACTTCGACTGGTTCCATACGAAATGGCGCAACATTCTCTGCAAAAATGAGTCTAAAGTAGTTCTTTTTGGTACATATGGGATGCATGGAACAAGAGTATATGTGAGTTGACCATATAACAAATATGAAAATCAACGTTTGGGGATGCTTCAATGCATGTGGAAATATTAAGAATATGCCACTCAAATGTTTTTAAGCACACGAGCAAATCGAAAAAAATATGGTTTTCCGAAGAAAAGCAATGTTCTGGAGTGACCGGCTCAGTCACCATATGTGATTCCCATTGAAAATCTTTGGGTAGATGTCAAAGATGCTATTTTTGAAAGGAGAATTATAAGTGTGCAGGAATTGTGGACGCCAGTGCACTTACCTTCGAAAAATATTTCTATCGCCACAGTCAAAGCCTACAAGGACTATTTCGCAAAATATTAATGTGTGTAACCAAAATATTCAAAAAAAGAAAATCTTAATCATGTAGTTTTAATTAAGCAGGTATCTTTCTTCGTTGCTACTATTATTTTGTACAGCAAATTTCTAGTGTTCTCAATCATCTTAAGTATTTTATCTGAATTAAGATGTTCAATTTTAAGATTTACTTTTTTTATAAAACTTGGAACATACGTTTTTCAAATCCGATGTTTCCTGATGCACTTTAGCTATTTGTAAGTGCAAAAAAATATATTTTTTTAGCATTAATTTGTTTTTAGCTTAAATAGTTTATAATTTAAAATTTATATAAAAATATATATATATATATATATATATATATATATATATATATATATATATATATGTATATGTATTTTAAAAGCATATTTTTTTATTATTTATTTTAAGTCATAAAACTCATAAAAAACTTTTTAATGCATATTTTTGGTTACCTTTAATTTTTATTTTAAGAAAAACTATGCTATACAACGAAGTTTAGCACACAGTTACTGAGAACAACAACAAATTTAAATATAATAAAAGTATAATAAAAGTTTTAATCCTTATAGTGGATATTGATTTTTTAACTCTTAGGACCTGAACTATTCTTTGCAGTTTTGAAAGTTAATATAGGTCTTTTTATTATCAGACTTCAAACGTTGCCGCGACCAACATTTGCATATATTAAATAATCTTTAACTTAAATTGCAACCACTGATTTATCGTCTTGAATACAGTATTTTTTTTATTGATATCTCTACTAAGGGAAATAATTCGATTCAAAATCCTCAAAGGTTGTGGTCATATTGATAATTTATGGTATCGCCTTTTTTATACCGTATGTTTTCAAATTTTTAATGCACAAAATAGAAAACATAATATAATTTAATATTTCGATACTAAAGTGGTGTCAATTTGACGCCAATTGGTATCGATTTCCGTTAATTATTTGAACACGCAGTACTAAATGTAAACACACGGAGCAGATTCACTTTGTGTTTCTAACTGACAAAAAAAAAACACTGAAGTTTATTTGTTGTGCTTTCAAGAATAATTCTTTCAGAATCCAAGAAAACAATTTTTGGTAAATTCAAAATACATATAACAATTTTAAAACGAAATTTGAACTTTTTGACCTTTGGAACCTTTAAATTTGTTTCTTATTTATATTGCTTGTCTTTATGTTTCTTTAATTTACAATTACAATTTTTTTTATGTTCTCTTACAGACTTCAGGTCAATTATAAAGGTTAAAAAAATATAACAAAGACATCAATTCATCAAATTAATTTATAAGCAGAAAAGAACAAAAACATACAATTGTTTTTAATGCTAACCGACGCGTCGGTTAGCTACAGCCAAGAAACGCTAATGTAATAAGAAAAAACAAATATTGAAACAAATAGAAATAGAATAGGTTGTAAATTTCGTTCCACTTTAAAATAATAAGATTAAGATTCTAATTCTAAAAAAAAAAAAAAAATTGCCAGTTAAAAGGATGATATTTACAATTGACTTAGTATCAAAGCACGAATAATGCTGAAAACGGTTCCTAGCGAGCCAGAAAGTACTGTCCATTCTCCTAGTGTTTAATATATCTTATTCACTGTATTCTTTAGTATTTATTACATTAATATGAATTCCAGACTAATAAAAATTTATTGAATTCATTAATATATAACTTTGTTTACATTTGTTTATTTAAATATTTTTAATAAAATAAAAACTTTTTTTCACACTTTATTAACTCCTTTTTAAGGATGCTGTTATTGTTTAATGCTAATGAGTTCTACAACACTTATTTCTATTTCCAAATAATCTTAAGTATCCTTTCAATATATATGTAAGTCATTTTCTTTTACTTACCGTTTAACTTTCTGTATCTATCTTCAATAACCTTAATTTAAATGAAGTGTGAATAACAATGATTGAGAAACTAGCAAAAAGGCAAAAGGAGACAAACATCAAATATATTTCTTAAGAATACAAATAATAGCCAATATCTAAATGAGATAAGAAACACTTCGGCTGTGAAATCAATTGAAAATATTTATTTGCTACTTAATGAACTAAAAAGGAGCTACCAACTAAATAGAGAGAAAAAAAAAAACAACCCATCAGAATAAACAATTAAGTTATAACTGACTTGTTTTTACAAATGAAAAGTTAATTTAAATAAATATTTCCTTGAAATATGGCTAGAGAATTAAAACAAGTGTGAGGACTACAAGAAAAGAAAATAGTCTAGAAAAAAGTTTCTTAAGTATTTGACTAGGTGTTAAGTTAAAAATAATTATATTAATTTATTTTTTAAGTACGTATTTAATTGAAAAGCATGCAAATTAATTTTATTGTCTGTTATTGATTAAATAAACCTACTTGGAAATACATTTTTTTCGAATTTATATGCAATAGGGAAATACATTAAAATATGCTATTTTTAGCTCAAATGAATTTCACATCAGATGCATAATTCATTAACATCAAATGCACAATTTTTTTTATTTTAAGTATCATTGTAATTATAAACACATGTTTAAAATAAAATGTAACAAAGTATTTTTCTCTCTTTTTTATTTAAATGCAAAATACATTTAGTATATTAAACCACGTCTACCGTTGAAATTGCTATATACGTTTTATGGCTTTTTTTTTTAAATGTAGCTATAACTATGCATACGAATTGCACTGTTATTTAAAATTAAAGCCTTGATTTACGCTGTTATGAAGTTAAGGAATTAGAAAGTAAATAATTAAAAACATATCTCACAATTAAATAATAGTAATAATAAGGGTATATTAATTAGTTTTCATCGTTTTACATTTATTGCGGTAATAGTATTTTTAACAAGCGATCCAATTTGACAACTATGCCACGTGAAAGTACTGTTATTGGGCATTCTTGTTTAGTAGGTGTCATTATGTTGAAATGTTAAGAACTTTGTTTTTTAAGTTTTGAATATGGAGAATTTGGTGGCAAGAACGAATTATTTGTGGAAGTTTTACTACGTTATTACTTTTTTAAGCAAATAGCTTTAGAAAGCTAACATAGATGAAAGTTTATGGAGATTTTGCTTTAACTGAAGCAACCTGTTTTTAGTGGCTTAAACGACTTAAAACTGTCGATTTCGTAGGAGTATCTTGGTCAGCCGAAAAAGTTTGTAGATGAAGAACTGGAAGCTTTATTCGATTAAGACTTCTACTTGCAGAATCGTTGGCAGTAGATCAAGCAACGAACGAAATGAACTTCGATTCATCCAAAAGTATGCAAAATTTGGTGCCACACGAACTATAGCCAAGAGTCGTCGATGGCGATTTTGCATTTCTTAAATCCTGCTTCACGGCAAAAAAAACATGTCGTTTTTTTTTATCGAATTGTTATGGGTAATTGAAAGAGAATCCATCACGATTAAAGAGTGCGATCGAAAAAATCTTAACGTTTAGCCTCATTACTTTTTCCAGAATCAGTATTAACATTTTTTTTTTTTTTAAGCTAGTTATCATGGAAAAATACGTCAGTTATTATTTTTAATAACAACCTTGTTGATTTGTATTGATTTTCATCAAAATGAGTGACGAAAAAGATATACATGCTACAAATTATTAAAAAATTTCAAAAAAATCCAAATAGGTCCTACAAATAATTGGCCACAGAATTAAATTTCTGCTGTCAAACTGTTTCTAATGTTTTTAAACAGTATCAGGAGAATTTGACTATTTATAGGAAACCTGGTTCGGATAAAAAAAAAGGTCCACATTATTGGGAAGGCCAGAAAATTGAAGGCATATTGAAAGGAACTCCAAATACATCTGCTAGAAAAGCAGCCCAGTTAGCTCAGTGCTTTGACTATTTGGTGCGAAAATTTAAAGCTAATGTAGAGTTGATAATATACAATGTCCAAAAAGTTCCAAACAGGAATGCTGCAAAAAATTTAGAAGCCAAGAATAGGCTTCGTCACTGGACTTGTGTGCCAAATTTCATTAATTTTTATTCAAAATTGCGACCTGTTATTTGATTACAAGCTATTCATGGACGGACAGACGGAGATCGTTAAATCGACTCAGAAGGTGATTCTACACATTCTAAATTGGCTCTAATTCTAGATATTTAATAAAATTATCCATATTTCCATTATTTTTACTAACATAACAAACAATATTGCATGTGTTGAAAGTAGTATAATAATTATAATCAAATTAATTTTTCTATGATAAAAAATTAGGTAATGGAACTGATTTACTCGATTAATAATTTTGTTTAATTAATTCGATAAAAGAAGCCAAGATATACAATTTTCCGTATTGAAAATAGTGGTTGTTGCAATTGATATATTAAGGAGTGAGATCGAAAAATTCTTTCATACATAATATTCAATAACTTGGAAACGATTGATCTTAGAGTTTTCATTATTTTTTTTTTAATCATTTGATAATTTAGCACAGATCACAGAAATATATAATTTTTATTGTTCTAACAACTAATTATAAAATTGAGGACCATTTTTGAAAAACCTTTCTTTGGAGATTTGATAGTTGCTTCAGTCACTTTTTTGGAACAGTGTGCACATCTTCTGTTAAAATCTTCGGTATTTTGGGACACCTTTTTTGTGCTATTGAATTCACTTTTCACAAGAGCTCAATATCTCTCCATTGGTCTAAGCTATGGACAATTTTGAAAATTGACCTCTCTTGGTACTAAAACTATGCTATTGATTTGGTACCACTCCAGAGCTTTTTTACCGTAGTGACATGATACCAAATGGGTCCAAAAATATGTGGACACGTTGTGCTTTCTTAAGAAAAAAAGAAGTCTTTTTTGCAAATATTCCTTTATGCTTATTTTGGTATTTATAGATCCGAATGTATCAAATGACTTTCCTGTTTTGCCACAACTGCAAAAAGCTTGTCATACCATGAATTTTGTAAGAAATTTTTGCTGCTTTTGGGTGTTAAACTTATCTCCAACATTGCTTCGAGCATTAGCAATAAAAATGTTTGAGACAAAAGCTGCGAAGATTCTGCCAGCACCTACGTTTCTTCGTCAATTATGAAGCTTGAGTATTTTTGTATGAAATTTGGTTTTAAATTCCGAGTCCTATTTTTGGCTTGTAATTTTTTTACAGAATTCCAGTTTGGAATTTTTTTAACTTTATATGTTATCAACTTCCCATTAGCTTTAAATTTTCGCGCCAAATAGTCGAAGCACTGAGAAAACTGAGCTGATTTTCTACCAGATGTGTTTGGAGTTCCTTTCAATATGCCTTCAATTTTCTGGCCTTCCCAATATCATGTGGTCCTTTTTTCTTACCGAACTATGTTTCACATCAATAGTCAAATTCTCCTGATACTGTTTAATAACATTAGAAACGGTTTTACGGACGACATTTAATTCTGTGGCCAATTATTTGTAAGACCTATTTGGATTTTTTGAAATTTTTTAATAACTTGTAGGACGTAAATCTTTTTCGTCACTTATTTTGATGAAAATAAGGACAAATTAACATGGTTGTCATTAAAAATAATAACTGAAGTATTTTTCCATAATAACTAGATCAAAAAAAATTTTGAATATTGATTCCGAAAAAAGTTATGAGGCAAAATGTGTGTTAAGAATTTTTCGATCTCGCTCCTTATGCAAAACTTTTTTAATAATAAACAATAACTATTCAGTCACTGCAATTAATTTTAATTTATGAATAAAGAAAATTTGAACTAGGCTGTAAAAAGTTGGACTGATAGAAAGTAAATAAAATTAAATTTTTTCTAAACATTTGTTTCTTAATAAAATTTATTTCCTGAAAATAATTTGTGAAAATATAAAAACATTTAACTGCTGTGTTAGAACATGGATTAGTACATGTAATGGTTCGTATTGGATGTTTTAAATGTTTGGATCTTCCTAGCTTGATCACTGTCATCAAAATGAAATCCAGGAATCGTTATCTGCGACATAATTTAAAACTTTTGTCGGTTTGTGTACAAATCCGCAGCAACTAACAACAATTTCGCCATAGAATTCAAGACAATCGTACTATTTCTTAACTTATTAAGGTAAATAAATAATATCCGTGGTATTACCAAATTCGAACTTCAGGAATAATAGCTTTATGAACATATTTATGTATAATTATATAAACAAATTTGTTGGTATATTTTTTATATTTTTGTATTTAAATAAAATAAATTAATGTCAAATAGTTTTCTTTGTATTAATTCACAATAGGAACCGAATTGTTCATGAAACGGTTGTATGTACCATATCAATTCACTTATTGCAATCGAATTAACAAATAGTACGTTGAACCGACCAAATTCGGTTGCCACAACGAATCTGTTTTCTCTGTGTAAGTCGATTGGTATAAATTAAGGTAAATCTTAGACCAATTTTTTGGATGTTACAAACATCAGGACAAACGCATAATATCCTCTCCATCTATGATGATGTAGGGTATAAAAAAGTGATTAAGATGAAATAAATTTAACTCTAAATAATTATAATAAAATTAAATTAAACTAAAAACAATGTGATATTTTAGAAATGAAAACAAGTCCTTTTTAAAGCATAATACAAACAACAATTTTAATAGCCTTTTAGCAAAATAAAAAAATAAAAATTGTCTTAATTTTCTAAAACGTTTTATCAGGTAAATATTGAAAGTTATCGAAAGGAGTTTTTATTAAAAAAGTGTTATATTTTATTGAATCGCACTCTACAAATCGTCACCGAAAATGCAAAACAAAGTAACATCAAAATTTTCAAATTTGTTTTTTTGATGAAATATAGTTAATTTTTCCAAAATACGTGTGATCACAAATTTTCAGACTTGTAGCTCAAAAAATAACGATTATATTAACGAAAGCAATAATTTTCTTAAGTCAAAACAACGTAACATCACATTTGTTAAAAAAATAAAAAAAAAAAAAAAAATGTTTTTCTTTTTTTTACGAATTTAGATTGCAAATTATTAAACATATAATAGCTATTAAAATTTTGGAGTAAAAGTTATCAAAAATTCTTTTAATTACAATTTTTGTAAAATTTTTATTGATGTTACGTTTTTTTGGCTTCTCAAAATTGAAATCTTGAAAAACGTAAACCACATAACTTAAAAAATATTTAATAAAAATTAAATTATTCATCATCAATATATTAGGCAATATTTAAGGATGTAATAACCCAAAAATCTTGTTTGTAGGACAATTTGTTTAGATTTTATAATGTTTTTTGTGTCTCCTGTAAAATTGTTATGTGATGTTACGTTGTTTTGCATTTTCGGTGACGAAATAGAGATGGTAATTTTGGGGAATATTATTTTGTAAAATGAAACGATTAAAGCATAATTTTGCAAGAAAAATGCTACGTTTTTTAAACTTTAACATTTTGATCATACAAATGTATTTTTTTTTTTATTGTTTATTTAACAAAACCCTGAATTTGAATACAACGTTAATGAAAGTTAAACAAATTTAAATAATTTTTTTCTTTTGTGATTCCATGACCTCACTTTGTTTTTATAAGAATTTAGTCTATTGTTTTAACTTTAAGCATTAAAGCAAGCTCAACTTTAAATTCCCACATTATAAATTAAACACTCTAAATAATTTTTAATCTAAGAAAGGCCTGACCAAGCAGTAATAAAAATCACAAAAAAATCTATACAATTTATTTAGTCAAGGTCAGGCAAAGTTTTTATCAGTTTTTAAATTAGAACATAATATATAAACACAGAACTATTAACGAATGCACTTAATTATTTTCAACAACTACTCGAACTATTACTTATTTAACACTTTTATCACTTAATTAAATCATTTGCAATAGTAATTACATGAAATTTGTTCATCAACAAAACAAAAAATTAAAACTAAAGAAAAAAATCAGAACAAAAACCATAAAAATCTAAATATGCATTTTAGCACGAACGCGTGACATTTCTATAATTATTATTTAATTTTTTAGTTTTTTTTTGTTTTAGAAATTAATTTATGACTGATGGTTGATTTATTTTTAAATGATATTACTACTCAAAATAAATGTACACCGGAAAAATTATTATCTTATATTTTTTAAATTAACACAGTTGTTTCATTTTACATTATATTAAAATTTAATTAAAATATTCAAGCAAAAATAAAATAAATATTAGTAGAAATAAATTCCAGTGATATTTTTCTCATTGAAATTTTTAATTCATACAACCATCTACTTTTTTTATTTTTTAATTGGAAAAATACTTCTGTTTGTTTTTTACATTTATTAGTAATTGATTTTGGTGAAAGGTGCAAATTTAAACAATTTTTAATTGAATGTATTATTTTGGTGATTGCTGACTTTTTTCTGTGTGTCGGCCATAATTAACAATTATGTAACAAAATTTCTCCATAAAGGAATTTTTAAATTTGTTCTTATTGTTTTTTAGATTCGTTAATTAATTTGTTTTATATTCAAAGTTTATTGTTAAAATATCTGGTTACCAACATATTTTTGATAAAAACAATAAAAACAATTTTATTGATTTAAATTTTTATTCATTCAATTGTTACGTTTTTATTATTAAAATAAATCTACTAAATACTTTAAATTTTACAGTTTACTTGTAGCTAATTACATAAATATTCTATTTATTTAGTTATTTCAATTTCAAATTAAAAATTTTGTATTAGAATTTGTTGAATAAACAAAATTACAATGGCGAGAACAATTATATGTTTAATATGACTAGAAATAGCAACAAAATATGCATTAAAATTCATTACAGCGTATCAAGAAAATTTGGAAACAAATGTTAAATAAATATTCTTAGAAAAAACGTTCATAGTAGATAGATTTTAATTATCATAGATCCTCAATTAAAACAACAAACATTTTAATTGATTTTTTGTGAACTTTGACTTTAAAATTAAAGTAAATTGATAAGTAATTTCAATTGAACTTTTTTAACTCTAAAACTCATGTGAAAAGTAAAAATTTGTATTTCAAGGTTTATTAACCTACTTTATGGTATTGCCTTTTTAAAAGTTTTTTTTTCGTCTGATTACTTTCTTTACCTCCTGTATTTTTTTATGACTCTGTGTATTTTATGGAATATTTTATTTAATGCTTTTGTAGTGGTCAAATTTCGTACATTTAACGATGCATTCGTTCATTTGTTCATGCATTACTGCAACATTATTTGTAATGTTGTTGTGGTTTCTGTTTTTGTTATTATTGGGGTTTGACAATTATTTTAAATTTTGTCTCCTTTTTTGGTTTCTTTGTTTTGTTTAACATTTACATTTAAATTAAATTTAAATTTTAATGTTAATTTAACTAAAGATTCAAATCTTTTAACATTTAAATTTACTGGCAAATATTAATAACTTTTTAATTGCTCTAAAGGATATTATGTTAGTTTTAATCAAAAGTAAATCATTATTACAAGTATTTAAATGCTTAAGATATTCATAGTAAATTAAGAAATAATAAAACAGTTCATTTAATATAGATAGAATATGATAGAATATTATATAATGTAAGAGATATTATACTTATTTAATTACCCTTATTGCTAAATAAATCAAATTATTAAATACTATAATATTTTCTTTCGTAAAATATAATTGAAATAATTTAAAATTAAATTAATTTATTCTGGTATTTTTTGTTAGACTTTTTCTCCTGTGACCATTTATATTTAGAATTATCTTGTGTCTTTTTTAACACCCTATTGACTGAGAAACAATATCTTTTAATTTGCCTCATTTATGAGCAGTTAAGCTGTAATAGCACAATGCTAAATCCAGAAATGGTCAGAAATTAATTTTTGTAATGGACTGCATAATTGAAGACGTATTTTATTATTTTTCCCCGGAACTTTTAGAACATTAACATGGCTTTAAATCTAACAAGACAAAAAGGGATCACAAGAGGAAAAATTTTTCAAAGCTTCACTTTTTAATGTGTTGCACAACATAAGGCCGAGGCAGTGTTTCCAGTAGCCTAATTGAAAAATCCCTACACTAACTGGACTCTTGCCAGGTGACATGCTCAGGCTATTTTTCGTTCAGAGTTCTCTTCATGTGCCCTTTGATAGTTTCACCTGGTTTTAACAACTTCTTATAAGTGACACCTCCAAATACAGAACATAACTTTTTCAACATTGATATTCGACTTTCGATTTTCCTGGTTGTATGGCCTTCAAATAAAATTTTTTGCTCATTGGAGTATCTCTCTAAATATTTTATGCAGAAACGACATCGTTTTGTTGCGCTGAAGCTATGCTAAAATGGTTTTCGATGTCTCTTGGATTTAATTTGTTTGGTACACAATTTCTACACGCAGAGCAAAACATAGTTACAACATTATCACTACAACTATATTATGCTTCCGTTGTTAATTTTCTTAAATTTGAATAAGTCTGTGTTCATGATACCAATGTTTTTTTTTTAATTTTGCAATTTAATGTTTACACTTAATAATAATTTGAATATGGTTGACTACAAAAATTATATGGTTTTGAATATTTTTACCAGAAACAAAGTTTTATTAATATGAAACATATCATTACTTCTGCAATCTTGTTCTTGAACCATATTTTGTTTTCAAACAATACTAATATTATTATTTCCATGACAATAAAATTCCATTTTATTATATACATATATGATAAAATGGGATTACATATATGGTACAAATAAATATAATACTTATCCTTTTCATAAACCTAGTGGAAAAATACTTATCCTTTTCACAAACTTAGTGAAAATTCATAACTTTTTTGTTTTTAAATATACTTTTCAACTTCTTAATTGTAATTCTCATTTAATTTATATATATTTATTCATATAAACATATGGTGGTACAAATAAAATGGGATTATATATATGATAAAATTGGATTTTATATATTTGATAAAATGGAATTATATATATTGATAAAATGAGATTATATATACATATATGGTAAAATGGAATTATAATAACATGACAATATGGAATTATAATACGATTACATGGAATCAAAATATGACAAAATGGAATCAAATTATATGACAATAGAATTATAATATGATAATTAAATTACGATCATATAATTTGATAAAATTAGTTTATATTATTAAAAAATCAAATCATTAAATGATAAAAACATAATGAAATCGGAAGGAATATTATAAAAAAAAAAAAATATAAATAATATTATATCGAATCATTAAATGATAAAAAATTATAAAATGGAATCGGAAGGAATATTATTATGTACAAATATACTAATTTTTAACTGTAATCATATATTACAATCATAGTATGTTGCTCTTAGATTATGGTTACCAGAACCATATTTTTTCTCTTTTCTTTATCCAAAAGCATATATTTGGATTAATCCAAGTGCTTTTACTCTACTCTCCATAATTCTGGAACCACTTTTGCGTTTGTTAAAAGCTAAGCCTCTTATTCTTCATATTCAAATTTTTTCGGCTATCGGGGATACTCCTTTTCATTTACATTCAAATCGCCTCTTTTAAATTGTATAAACCACGAGAAGTTTGCATTATCTAAAGCAAAATTTCCACGAATGTTAATTTTATGTTACGAAACTCTCCATATTCAATGCTTGGAGTTCTATGTGGTTTAATCACAATTTTAGCTTTAGTTGGAGGTAAAGACGATTTAAATGCACATGGGGACAAATTTAGCATTGTTCTTAAACAAATTTGGTATTTATTAAGCAAATATTAAAATTAGTGTCATAAACGCTGATATGGATTTGGTTACAGTAGTGTCTTAAGCCGATATCCGGTTCGAAGGACCATAAACCAGTTTGCAATCGTGAATTGCCTTGTTGCTTCTGTATGGTACCAAAGCAGAGTTTATGTACATATTATAGCAGAATGGAATATGTATTTTATGTGCCGCTACACACATCAGAAATATAAATTGAGTAAACAGTAAACGATAATACCGACCCTTGCGGCTGACCCGCAGGTATGTGTCTATCACTAGTTAGCATGTTATCAATAGATACAACAAATGAGCGTTGATCTAAAAAACTCTTTATTATCTTTTGCAGATACGTTGGATAATTGAAAGTATTAAGTTTAAAAACTAGGCCATCATGCCATATTGAATTGAAAACTTTTTCGATGTCAAGAAAAATAACACCAGTGCTCTTACGATTTTTTTTTGTTTGTTTCAAGAAAGTTAACTACTCTTTTTATTTAAAACTGTTGAGGGTTAATAATATTATTTTGATTAGAGAAGTTCTAAAATTCTCTTATTTATTATTTTCTCAAATACTTTATTCAATAGGACCTTTCCCTGGCTTAGGAATTGGAAAAACTTTGGCCTTCTTAAAAACTTTTGGGAAATATCCTTCTATTAAACATGAATTGAATAGTTTACTTAAAATTTCAAAAAAGTAATCAGGTATATTTTTAAGAATAATGCTATTAATGCCATCTAATCCAGGAGCTTTATTCAATAAAAGTACAAACGATTTAACTTCATCTAAACTGCTGAATTCCACGTTCGATCTGGTAAAAAAAGAAAAAAAAAAATGAACTTTGGAATAAAATTCAATATTTTTTACCATCTAGATGTATATAAAAATATGTATAACCAAGAAAGAAATATCGCCATCTTAGGGAAATTACGGAGGTAAATATTTAAAAATATTTTTTCCGTAATAAGTTCAAATTTCTGAATTTTTTTTTTTTTACCAAAATCATTATTTGCAATCGCTGGTACATAGGAAATTGACGAAAACTATTAAACTTTTCTATGTTTAGCAGATAGATAAGCATTACTTGAGTGGTTTTTCCTAATCAGAGTCTCAGAGAAAACAGTTCCTTGGAACACTCTACTATAAAACTTACAATCTTTTGAATCACCAACATTAAAATATCATTTTGCTCATTTAACAACTATTAAAATTACTTAAAGTTTCAATACAAAATCGTAATAAAATATTAAGTATATATATTATTACGATTATAATTATTATTATATTTTTTATATCCCATTTAAATATATATCCTTAGGGAATTGAATACTATGTAGTATTAATATGTTATACCACTAGTATAACATTAAAATTAAATATAATTTAAGTTGAAACTTTAGCTTTTATTTAATATAAAAATTTTAATTCTCTTACCAACAACGTAATTTTTTTTCATTTCTCATATCCTTTTAATCAATACAAACATGTTCTGTAAATGTTCATCTTTGCTCATGTCTGTATCGTATAATAAACTGTAAAAACTTTTACTTAATTTTTTTCTCCAACAACAAGCAAAACAAAGAAAAAAGTTTATTGTTTAAAGGTAATTAAATTAAAATACATAAAAATATGCTTTGCAGAGATAGTGAAATAACTACAACAACAAGTACTACTACCACAAGGAAAATGTCTACTAAAGATTCAGAGCTATGAATACGTACATACATACGTATACATACGAATTGGTGGAAATAAAATTGTAAAGGCCACAGATGCGGTTATCACTGCAATTATTTTTGAGTCCTAATTAAGAATTTCTTCCGACTGACTAAGTGGAAAATTCATTGTTTTTTTTTTTTTTCGTTTTTCAACAACACTTACATTTTCCTGCCGTTATAATATTCTGTCGAGTTTTTTTTTTTTCATTCTGGTCATACTTTAGCAATGCTTAAGTTTGTTTGCAAAACTAAGGAAACCAACAAATACATTGAAATGTTTGTACATTTGTCAGTAGTTGTAATAAAAATGTTACTCAGCCTGACTCATTTCATTTCATTTCATTTACAAATGCATGTTTGGAGAGTTGAAGAGAAGTAGAACTTAGTAGGCGCTGATGATTACAGGCTTGTAAAAGTTGTGCGAACAAAACAACAATAAGGACAACAAAATGAACGACAACCCACATGGACAGTTTGTTAAACTTCTAATATATCTACTAAATACAGGGCAAACAGCACCTACAAATAGTCTTACAAACATATGAACCTATGAATGTTGTATCTTCATTCATTTGTATTTGTAGGTTTTTTTTGTTTCCTATAACTTAAATACAAATGAAGATTTTTTAGCTTAAGGAGGTAGGATGAAAAGTAGTATTTAAGATTTGTGTGCTCAGGAGTATACATAAACTTGCGTAGACTGTCGTTTGATTGAATACGTTTGTCATCTATTTTAACGTGGAAATAGTACACACAACATTACTTTCATGTATATGTTTCTTAATGAGTTTATTTAATAAATTTGTGTATTTTCCATTATTATTAATTATTTTTATTTATTTATAAGCCTTTAGGCTTATTTTTTGCTTTTTATTGATTATATCATAAAAATATATTTGTCCCACAGTACCAAAAATTAACTCTGATCTAATTCAGTACAGCCTTTATTAATAATACGAACAAAAAATTTAAACATTTTGAAAAATATTCCATTTTTTTAAATATTTAAAATACTTCGTCATATTTGGTCTTATAATTATTTCGTTAGAAGCTCAAGTAAAAGTCCCGTTATTTTTGCACTGGAGTAACGGAACCAACTTTTTTTACATATCAAAAAACTGCATTACTTGTCTTCACATGTGTGCCAAATATATCTGGAATTGCACTTGTATATAAAAAACTATTTTGGTCTTATAAATATTTCGGGAAGTGTATTAGTAATAGGTAATTGCATGAATCGCCCCTACTGTAATTATTTACATATATATATACACACACATGTAATAACTGGTTTAATTGTCCAGTTGATTCAGTTCCCTGCAGGAAATTTGTGGCAATTGCAGTAATGGACTGGTTCCTCAGTACCAATTGAGTACCAATTGACACCTAACTCGTCACCAGAGTTCCAATTAGAAACCAGTTGATATAAACACACTCTCTATTTAACAGTTGAGAGTCAATTTATAACATGCTTGTTAAGTACGCAAGTAGCAACTCGCGCGCAATAACAATCAGTGGCTGAGTGGTTAGCGTCGAAGACTATAAAACATAACATACAGATGTACATGGGTTCGATTCGGGATGCCGCCATCGACATTAACAAAAAATTATAAAATAAAAATAAATACAATTTAATAAAAATAGAAAAAAAAAAAAAATTAAAAAGTAAAAAACTACAGAATTTGTATAAAATTTTTATTACATTAATGGTTACCGAACCTGTCCTATTTTACCAGTCCTGTGACCTATCCTGCGACCTGTCCCAAGGGGCTAATTAGCCACCTCCAATGACAACCCCATGTAAAAGTGACAGGTTTCTCTCATATAAAGTTCCGGAACTGAGATCGGTTACTAGCCCCGAGAACCTGTCACGTGACTTTTTTTGAACCGGTTCTCTTTACTCTAGGGTTTTGTACATGAATAAGGATTAGATTCAGTGGGGGCGTTTTAAACAAGGCAAGAACTCGGCATATAAGTCTCGTAAATTATTATAATTAATTGAAGAGCCGATATGTTGCAAAAGTTAAATTAACTCGTATTTTCACGACACTAAAAGTTGACTTTGGTTAGTTGTTCTCAACAGAACAACCGAAATATTCGTTCTCTCGAGTGGCTTCGTGCTGCTTGATCTCACAACTGACTTTGGTTGGCTGTTTTTACGAGTGATTTCGGTTGCTCGTTCTCATACTCGACTTTACTTTGAGTCTACATTAGAGAAATTTTTATCAAGACAAACGTCAAAATCGATGCGAATCTATACAAGGTAGCCTCAGTTAAACAGCTGATTATTATTTTTAGTTATTACAGCTGTCAAACTGCATACATAAAAAACACTAATGAAATCACCGTATTGTTGTTTTTGCACAATTGTTGCCACCTTCCATAAATTCGAGTTCATTTTGACGTTTGTCATGATAAAAATTTGTCTAATGTAGACTCAAAGTTAGTTAGCTGTTCTTAAGATCAAATTACATTAGCGCGTAGGCAGCAGCAGTGTGTGCTAACACAATCAGCTGATGTTTTAAAATGCACTGTTTGCTATGTAGTTGATTACATTTGATCAGCAGCAGTATGCAGTGCTATTTTATTTAGATCTGTCAAATTGAGAGCGAGACAAAGAGAATGAGCAAAGAAATGGGAGACTCAAATACACAAGTAGAATAAAACAAGATGGTGGTTGTAAATTGTCGCTGTCTACACATAAATGTCATTGTAACGGCAGCAACATGTTATTTTGATAGTGAACAGCTGATAATTTTTGTTGATACTGTTATTGACTACGCGTTATTGTAATTACGGCTGACTTCGGTTGATCGTTCACACGAGTGACTGCTGCTTGTTCTCTTCGTTAACTTCAGTTGGCTGTTCTGCAGAGTGACTTCGTGTCGCCTGTATTAACCCGTAGAAGTGCATGTTAACAGTAGTTTGAGAAGTAGCTACTAGCTAGACATTAACTTTATGAAACCATTGTACGTATTTTGGCAAAATATATGATCATCGATCTCCGAAGCTGCCACTTGAGCCACTATCTGTAACTTTTTTGTCTATCAACCGATTTTGCCCAATTTCAATACCAACCTTAAGATAAATATTTGGGCCAAATTTCGTCCCCCTACGTTGCCCCGTTCGAGCCCTATCCTGCTTTCAACAGACAGACGGGCAGATGGACGGACATACCTATATCGACTCAGAATCTAACCAGGACCCAGAAAATATATACTTTGTGGGGTCTTAGATGATTCTTTCGACATGTTACACACGGAATAACAAAATCAATGTACCCCCCATCTTTTTGATGGTGGGTATAAAAACTATTATATTGAGAAGCCTCAAATTTTGTGGGAACTACTTTTTTTTATCGTACTATATTGATGATGAAAATAGAACGCATGATCCAGAGGGAGGGGGGTGGTGTAGCTTGCATACAAAGCAAATATTAATTTTCGCATATCTAAAGGAGTAATTTAGTTGAAAAGTTGTGTATATAAAACTAATATACAATTTTTAATTGGGCGGATTAAAGGGAAAATAGTAGCCACCACATGATGTAGATATTATTTAGTTATCGCAACGAAACAAGGTCTTCAAAAAATCAAAAATGCGTTTTGCCGATATCTCAGTTATTATTGAACCGATTTATAAAATTTTTTCAGCTTAAAAATTCAAACATAATTTTCCGAACCTTCTTTGCCCTTTATACCTGAGGGTATAAAAATCGTAAATATTCCTACATTTTATGTGGTGACTAAACTTATTTTTATACAAAAGGAATTCAGAAAAAAAATATAGGAACCTTAAAATTTTAAAATTATTTTTCCTACAGCCCTACTACCAGAAAGAACAATTTAAATACCTATACACATACTTGAAAAATATTTCCATTCACACCAATGCAGATGAAAACAACATGATTCCTTTTCTCTTCTATTTTTTATTTTTTATACATTTCTGCGTTTATGTCTGCATAAATGTAAGTGTTGGGGTGTTGAAGAGTATGAATGTATGCTTGTACGAACAAGTATGTGTAAGTATAGTATTTATGGAGTCCTTCCACATTTTCATTAGTGTTTCACTTACTTACATGTGTAGTCACAGGCTGGCACAGATGGGGCCGTTGGGAATGGAACAATTAGTATAAAAAGGTTTTCACTAATTGCTTTCACATTTAGGCAATTTAACATACATACAGTTATGTATATACTTGAACATTATTCACATACGAACATACTGACACCCGGAAAGTTTTGTTCAATTACAAATGAGATTTTCCTTAGTTTTTTTCAGGTCCAAATGAATAGCAATAGTAGCAATAGTTAAACATTAAAAAAGATGTAAAAGCAATTTTAGCTTAATTTATGAGTGCTTAACAAAAATAGTCCAATAGTTTTTTATAGTTGTTGTTATTTTACTAACATCTATAAAGAGATTAAAGTTTTATATAAGTATTTAATACATTTAAATAGTTATTTAAAATTTATTATCATATATATTAAAGAGGATTAATAGGTTATTAAATAAATACAATTTATAGGAATTAGAAAAAATGAAGAATATTTCAGAAAAGCTTTTAAAGCTTTATTAATAACTTAGTCTTTAATAAATCTAAAAAAATATTATATCGCAAATTTAAATTTTAAATCTCTTTAACATTCTACTACTTTTGTGTGAATCCCTCTTTCTAATAAACCTTTTTCCTTTTGTTATTCTGTTTACAGTTATGACGGACACTATCACCGAAAGTTGGTTGTATTATGTTTTTGTTGTCTTAATGCTAATACCTGTTTATATGCTGTTTAAACTTTTAAAGTTTTTCGGTTGGGAACTATTTGTGAACAATTAGCCAACAGCATTAACTCTAGCATTCATAACAAAAAACAACAATAACAACTAATAACTACATTAACATTACATGTGTGCTGCTATACTGACTCTAACAAACAAAAAAAAAAAGCTCCAAAGGGTTTTTAGCAAAAAAACATTACAAAATCTGAACAAGGTAAGTTCAACTATTTTGCATATTTTTGTTAGTAAAATGTTTGTTTTATATTCCTTTTTATTTTTTGGATTGTTGGTTGTTGTTGTTTTCTTTATTGTTTTTGTTATTTCCACATAGAAGGTCATAAATTGTTATTTTTACGCACTGTTAAACTTGAAGCTTTTTTAATATTTACACATACAGTCAGTTCTTTTGTTTTTAATAGTCATACAAAACAATTTTATTACATTTTTAACAGCATATTTTTTATTTTTTTACTTTTATTTTATTACATTTAATGTTTTCTGTATTACATTGTTTTTTGTATTTATTTTTTATTGCAGATTTTCATTTGAATTACCTTTAAATTGTATGTAAAACAAAAAATAGTTGAGAAAAATATTTAAAATATTTTCCTCTTACTAAGGTTCATATTATTTTTCTATTTGCTTTTCTATGTAATCAAGTGCTTGAAGAATTTTTACTTTTATCTAGTTAGATACTTGAAATTGTATTTTATGTAGGGTTTTTCTAAGGAAAACAAATAGTACTTAAAATGATAGTTACTTTTATAGAGACTGTTATCTAGTCACCTACATATAATATAATTAAGGGTATAGAATTTTACTATTAATTTAAACATTAATAAATTAAATACATTTAATGACTATTCTTAAGAGATCTTAAAGTAAAATTTAATGAATTTCTTTTTCAACACGAATAGCTTTTTGTATAAAAATACAAAAAAAAAAAACACTGACATCACATGTACTTTTTTCTATAGAAAACTGTGAAATCCGCACTTTTTCTTCTTCTGAAACTTCCGAAATTTTTTCTATAGAAAACTTTGACATCCGCACTTTTTTCTACAGAAAACTGTGTCATCTGCACTTTTTTATAGAAAACATTGACATCCGAATTTTTCGCTCTTTTTTCTATAGAAAACTGTGACTTACGAAATTTTTTCTATAGAAAACTGTGACATCGGAACTTTTTTCTATAGAAAACTGTGACATCCGCACTTTTTTCTATAGAAAACTCTTACATCCGCACTTTTTTCTTTAGAAAACTGTGACATTCGCATTTTTTTCTATAGAAAACATTGACATCCGCACTTTTTTCTATAGAAAACATTGACATCCGCACTTTTTTCTATAGAAAACATTGACATCCGCACTTTTTTCTATAGAAAACATTGACATCTGCACTTTTTTCTATAGAAAACATTGACATCCGCACTTTTTTCTATAGAAAACATTGACACCCGCACTTTTTTCTATAGAAAACATTTACACCCGCACTTTTTTTCTATAGAAAACATTGACACCCGCACTTTTTTTCTATAGAAAACTGGGACATACACACTTTTTTCTGTAGAAAACATTGACACCCACACTTTTTTCTGTAGAAAACATTGACACCCGCCCTTTTTTCTATAGAAAACATTGACATACGCACTTTTTTCTATAGAAAACATTGACATCCGCACTTTTTTCTATAGAAAACATTGACATCCGCACTTTTTTCTATAGAAAACTGTGACATCCGCACTTTTTTCTACAGAAAGCATTGACATCCGCACTTTTTTCTACAGAAAGCATTGACATCCGCACTTTTTTCTACAGAAAGCATTGACATCCGCACTTTTTTCTAAAGAAAACATTGACATCCGCAATTTTTCCTACAGAAAACATTGACATCCGCACTTTCCTTTTGAGAAAACAATCGCCTGTTGTTTTTTATTTTTATTTTTTTCTTATGTATTCCCCAATTAAATTTTTTACAATTTCACTTTAAAGAACTCAAATAATTGTCTTAATTTTTCATAGTTTTATTTAATATTTCTAAAAGCTTTTTTATAATAATGTCAACGTTCTACAAAGTTTTTTTCAACCTTGGTATTAAAATTTGTGTATTATTTATTGTGACTTATTATTTATTCCATAATTTATTGCTTTCACTTAATATTTATTTTCACCAAAAAAACACTGTTTATAAGAAAAATTCCAATAACATTTAATATTTCCTAGAAAAATAAGTTTTAAAATGGGGAAAAAGAAAACAAAATAAATGTGAATTTTATGAAAAATATTTGCGTATTTTTTTATAAATCAGTAGGTTTAAGAGAAGATAAGAAGGTCTCAGAATTATTACCAAATAAAAGGATAAGAATGAAAAGAGGTTTATTAAAGTAATAGCAGCTAAGTTCTTTACAGTAATATTATTTTATTTGAAAATGAAAATATGTTTATACCCACCAGTAATATTTCATTCAATTTGCAAAATGTTTATCTCATTTATTTTTCTGGTGCTGTAGTTATATTTGGTTAAAAAGGTGCCATCAAACAAGCAATATTTCATAATATTGTTTTATGTTTATTTATTGGAACAACAACTAACTAAAGCTATAAAAAAGGAAAGCAAAAGTAAAAACAAACTTTTTTTTTTTTTTTTTTTTAATATGATGGGTTATCGTTACCCTTCATCGATTTTGTTCTTTCGCTTCCTACTTTAGTATTTATATTTTTATTTATTTAATATTATCTTTCATTGGTTCATTTTTCTTTATATATCTCGTATTTTTTATGCTCTTTTGATGTTTTTTATTGTTGTTGGTGGTTTTCGCTTTTTCCTCTGTCAGTTTAATGCTGCTTAAAACTCAACCATCCAATCAAACCAAAAAATGCTATATTCTTGGAATTGTATGCGATACAAATAAAATACATACGAGTGTAGGATAAAAAGATATTCTGTATAAAAACATTGACAACCGCACTTTTTTCTAAAGAAAACTGTGACACCAGCACTTTTTTCTATAGAAAACTGTGACATCCGCTCTTTTTGCTATAGAAAACTATGACATCCGCACTTTTTTCTATAGAAAACTGTGATATTCGCACTTTTTTCTAAAGAAAACTGTGATATCCGCACTTTTTTCTATAAAAAACTGTGACATCCACACTTTATTCTGTAGAAAACATTGACGTTCGCACTTTTTCTATAGAAAACTGTGACATCTGCAAGTTTTTCTATAGAAAATTGTGACATCTGCACTTTTTTCTATAAACAACTGTGACATTCGCACTTTTTTCTATAGAAAACTGTGACATCCGCACTTTTTTCTATCGAAAACATTGACATCTGCACTTTTTTCTATAGAAAACATTGACATCCGCACTTTTTTCTATAGAAAACTGTAACATCCGTACTTTTTCTATAGAAAACTGCGACATCCGCACTTTTTTCTACAGAAAACTGCAACATCCGCACTTTTTTTTTTATAGAAAACTGGGTCATTCGTACTTTTTTTATATAGAAAACTGTGACATCCGCACTTTTTTCTATAAAAAATATTGACATTCGTCTATTTTTTCTATAGAAAACATTGACATCTTATTGAATGTTGAGACAGTGAAATTTTTTCTGGTGGACATCTTAGATATTCTATCAAAAAGATTTCTTTCTTTGTTTGTGTTTCCAAAAAACTTTTCAGATTACCTTTGGACATCATGGACTGATTCTAACTATACATTCAGCCAGATGTGGCATTCCAAATGGCAAAGTATTCTTGACAATAAATAAAATGTTGGGATGTATTATTGTGTGTTTTTATGAGTTGTTATTGGTGTTGTTGCTGCTATTATTGTTATCTATCTTTTAGTTTAGTTATTCGCCAAATATGACAAGTGAAGCATGAAACTAAAAACCACGTATGGGATCTTTGACCCCAATGTTTAAATCTCTGAACAAATATTTACCCATTTTACCAATCATTCTTAAAAACAAATACATATTCCCTTCTAGTTTAACATTTATACATACATTCATATATGAAACCCTATACATTATAATACTTCCTAAATGTATTTAAACATAAATACAAACACACTCCCTCTACCCGCCACAACACATTAATATGCCTGTGAGTATGTCAGTTTCAAATTGTATCTACAATCTACCATTTTAAAAGGATTTTTTGGGTTTTAAAATATTAAACTCCTCGTTCGTAAAAACATTAACTGAATATTAAGTTAAAAAGGTAAACTTGTTATAAATATAATATTTATTTAAATAAATGTTTTAAATTCCTTGCGGGAAAACCAATTTCCACAAAACTCCTAATATAATATTTAACAAATTATTCTGCACTTGTGTAAGCAATTGGCATGTGTGTGCGGTACTTCACTTTTAATTTCTCTTTATGGCAACTTGTGCATATTTCTATTGGGTCATCATTTGCATTTCATAGATAGAAAATTTCATTCATTTTATTTGGTCAACCAAAACAAATTATACCAAATTAATGTTTGATAATATTGTTGATATTGATAATATGTTTTACAAATTATTGCAAAGAGAGAAAATATTGAATAAATTCATATATTTACATTTAAAATCAACCTCAGGCTATTATTATACAAATTTAGTTTTCAGTTTCATTTTAAAATGAACATAATTTTGTTTTTCTTTTTTTTATATTCTTTATTTTGTTTAATGGTAAACATTTTATATATAAGTTTAAATTTATATATTTAATTTGTTGAAAATATGTAAGCAATTTTGCTTTTAAATATTAAATACATGTTGATTACTATTAAATAAATATTGATTTATAAAAAAAATTAATTAATACAAATCTAAAAATTTTAAATATCATGCTAACATCATGAGTATATTCGCTGTAAATGGAAAATAGAATATAGAAGAGATATACACAATTCTTATAGATAACTATAACATCCACACTTTTTTCCATAGAAAACTATTACATCCGCTTTTTTTTCTAAAGAAAACAGTGACATCCGCTCTTTTTTTATAAAAAACAGTGACATCCGCATTTTTTCTATAGAAAACTTTTACATCCGCTCTTTTTTCTATAGAAAACTGTGACATCCGCACTTTTTTCTATAGAAAACTATGACATCTGCACTTTTTTCTATAGAAAGCATTGACATCCTCACTATTTTCTATAGAAAGCATTGACATCCTCACAAAAAAAAAAAAATAAAAAATAAAAAATAACTGTGACATACATTTCTCTATTTTTTTATTTTTTTTTTTTCATAAAAAACAATGTAAGCTGCACTTTTTCTGTAGAAAACTGTGACATCCGCACTTTTTTCTGTAGAATACTGTGACATCCGCACTTTTTTCTATAGAAAACTGTAACATCCGCACTTTTTTCTATAGAAAACTGTAACATCCGCACTTTTTTCTATAGAAAACTGTGACATCCGCACTTTTTTCTATAGAAAACTGTGACATCCGCACTTTTTTCTATAGAAAACTGTGACATCCGCACTTTTTTCTATAGAAAAATGTGACATCCGCACTTTTTTCTATAGAAAACTGTGACATACGCACTTTTTTCTATAGGAAACTGTGACATCCGCACTTTTTTCTATAGAAAACTGTGACATCCGCACTTTTTTCAATAGAAAATTGTGACATCCGCACTTTTTTCTATAGAAAACTGTGACATCCGCACTTTTTTCTATAGAAAACTGTGACATCCGCACTTTTTTCTATAAAAAACTGTGACATCCGCACTTTTTTCTATAGAAAACTGTGACATCCGCACTTTTTTCTATAGAAAACTGTGACATCCGCACTTTTTTCTATAGAAAACTGTACCATCCTCACTTTTTTCTGTAGAAAACTGTGACTATAGAAAACTGTGACATCCGCACTTTTTTCTATAGAAAACTGTACCATCCTCAGTTTTTTCTATAGAAAAATGTGACATCCGCACTTTTTTCTATAGAAAACTGTGACATACGCACTTTTTTCTATAGAAAGTGACATCCGCACTTTTTTCTATAGAAAACTGTGACATCCGCACTTTTTTCAATAGAAAATTGTGACATCCGCACTTTTTTCTATAGAAAACTCCGCACTTTTTTCTATAGAAAACTGTGACATCCGCACTTTTTTCTATAAAAAACTGTGACATCCGCACTTTTTTCTATAGAAAACTGTGACATCCGCACTTTTTTCTATAGAAAACTGTACCATCCTCACTTTTTTCTGTAGAAAACTGTGACATCCGCACATTTTTCTATAGGAAACTCCGCATTCTTCGCACTTTTTTCTATAGAAAACTGTGACATTCGAACTTTTTCTATAGAAAACTGTGACATCTGCACTTTTTTCTATAAAAAACTATGACATTCTCAATTTTTTATATGAAAAACTATAACATCCACACTTTTTTCTATAGAAGACTATGATATCCGAACTTTTTTCTATATAAGACTTTGACAAAAGTCTTATATAGAAACTATGACATCCGCACTTTTTTCTACAGAAAACTATGACATCCGCATTTTTTTTTTTTTTTTTTTTCTATAGAAAACTGTGACATCCGCACTTTTTTCTATAGAAAACAATAATATCCGCTGTTATATATATATATATATATATATATATATATATATATATATATATATATATATATATATATATATATATATATATATATATATATATATATATATATATATATATATATATATATATATATATATATATATATATATATATATATATATATATATATATATATATATATATATAAAACTATGACATCTGCACTTTTTTTGATAGAATAGTATGACATCCGCACTTTTTATGACATCTGCACTATTTTCTAGAGAAAATATTGAAACATGCCCCATTGAAAACTGTGACATTCGCAGTTTTTTCTATAGAAAACATTGACATCAGAACTTTTCTGTAGAAAACTATGACATCCGCACTTTTTTCTTAAGACATATGAAACATTTTCCAAAAAAATATTTATTATTTTCTTTTCCTTTTTTTCTTAAAATATAAATCCTGAATATACATCATTTAAGTCTCACAATTGATGCTTCAATTGAATGAATACATTTCTTTAGAATTGATTGCCAATACTTTTTTCAATTTTCAAGGATAAAAGATAATAAAATAAATTATGTGTGTGAAGATAAATTTTAAAATTTTTTAGCTAAGACACAAACCTGTTAGGTTAACAGTGCTATGTTAAGCACTTAACAGAAGTAACAGAAATGATAGAAATATGAATATATTTAATAAAAAGGATATTTTAAAGATAAAACAACAACAAAAAAAAATTTTAATATTGGAATTCCTTCTCAGATACTAGTGTTTGATAATAAAATAGTAAAAAGACCCAATTCTTCATTTTAATTAGACATTTTTTGAAAAACAAAATCGTGAAGTATGAAAAAGGACTTTGGTCCTTTTCTCAAAAATCTTAGAAGATGGGCGGAAAAAACTTTTTGGAAATTATTTCTAGATGTATCTAGATGAATACCTAATAGTTAGAATCTCTAACAGTTTGTTTTTTTGGAAATTATAAAGATTTTTCGAAAAAGTAATTTTTGTTATATTGAAAAGGACTTTGGTCCTTTTCTCAAAAATTTTAGGAGATGGGCGGAAAAGACTTTTTGGAAATTATTTCTAGATGTATCTAGATGAACATCTAATAGTAAGAATATCTAACAGTTTGTTTTTTTGGAAATTATAAAGATTTTTCGAAAAAGCAATTTTTGTTATATTGAAAAGGACTTTGGTCCTTTTCTCAAAAATCTTAGGAGATGGGCGGAAAAAAATTTTTGGAAATTATTTCTAGATGTATCTAGATGAATATCTAATAGTTAGAATCTCTAACAGTTTGTTTTTTTGGAAATTATAAAGATTTTTCGAAAAAGTAATTTTTGTTATATGAAAAAGGACTTTGGTCCTTTTCTCAAAAATCTTAGGAGATGGGCGGAAAAAACTTTTTGGAAATTAATTCTAGATGTATCTAGATGAATATCTAATAGTAAGAATATCTAACAGTTTGTTTTTTTGGAAATTATAAAGATTTTTCGAAAAAGTAATTTTTGTTATATGAGAAAGGACTTTGGTCCTTTTCTCAAAAATCTTAGGAGATGGGCGGAAAAAACTTTTTGGAAATTATTTCTAGATGTATCTAGCTGAACATCTAATAGTAAGAATAACTAACAGTTTGTTTTTTTGGAAATTATAAAGATTTTTCGAAAAAGTAATTTTTGTTATATGAAAAAGGACTTTGGTCCTTTTCTCAAAAATCCTAGGAGATGGGCGGAAAAAAATTTTTGGAAATTATTTCTAGATGTATCTAGATGAATATCTAATAGTAAGAATATCTAACAGTTTGTTTTTTTGGAAATTATAAAGATTTTTCGAAAAAGTAATTTTTGTTATATGAGAAAGGACTTTGGTCCTTTTCTCAAAAATCTTAGGAGATGGGCGGAAAAAACTTTCTGGAAATTATTTCTAGATGTATCTAGCTGAACATCTAATAGTAAGAATAACTAACAGTTTGTTTTTTTGGAAATTATAAAGATTTTTCGAAAAAGTAATTTTTGTTATATGAAAAAGGACTTTGGTCCTTTTCTCAAAAATCTTAGGAGATGGGCGGAAAAAAATTTTTGGAAATTATTTCTAGATGTATCTAGATGAATATCTAATAGTTAGAATCTCTAACAGTTTGTTTTTTTGGAAATTATAAAGATTTTTCGAAAAAGCAATTTTTGTTATATTGAAAAGGACTTTGGTCCTTTTCTCAAAAATCTTAGGAGATGGGCGGAAAAAAATTTTTGGAAATTATTTCTAGATGTATCTAGATGAATATCTAATAGTTAGAATCTCTAACAGTTTGTTTTTTTGGAAATTATAAAGATTTTTCGAAAAAGTAATTTTTGTTATATGAAAAAGGACTTTGGTCCTTTTCTCAAAAATCTTAGGAGATATTCATCTAGATACATCTAGAATTAATTTCCAAAAAGTTTTTTCCGCCCATCTCCTAAGATTTTTGAGAAAAGGACCAAAGTCCTTTTCAATATAACAAAAATTGCTTTTTCGAAAAATCTTTATAATTTCCAAAAAAACAAACTGTTAGAGATTCTAACTATTAGATATTCATCTAGATACATCTAGAAATAATTTCCAAAAATTTTTTTCCGCCCATCTAAGATTTTTGAGAAAAGGACCAAAGTCCTTTCTCATATAACAAAAATTGCTTTTTCGAAAAATCTTTATAATTTCCAAAAAAACAAACTGTTAGATATTCTTACTATTAGATGTTCATCTAGATACATCTAGAATTAATTTCCAAAAAGTTTTTTCCGCCCATCTCCTAAGATTTTTGAGAAAAGGACCAAAGTCCTTTTTCATATAACAAAAATTACTTTTTCGAAAAATCTTTATAATTTCCAAAAAAACAAACTGTTAAAGATTCTAACTATTAGATATTCATCTAGATACATCTAGAAATAATTTCCAAAAATTTTTTTCCGCCCATCTCCTAAGATTTTTGAGAAAAGGACCAAAGTCCTTTTTCATATAACAAAAATTACTTTTTCGAAAAATCTTCATAATTTCCAAAAAAACAAACTGTTTTTTTGGAAATTATATTAGATATTCATCTAGATACATCTAGAATTAATTTCCAAAAAGTTTTTTCCGCCCATCTCCTAAGATTTTTGAGAAAAGGACCAAAGTCCTTTTTCATATAACAAAAATTACTTTTTCGAAAAATCTTTATAATTTCCAAAAAAACAAACTGTTAGAGATTCTAACTATTAGATATTCATCTAGATACATCTAGAAATAATTTCCAAAAATTTTTTTCCGCCCATCTCCTAAGATTTTTGAGAAAAGGACCAAAGTCCTTTTCAATATAACAAAAATTGCTTTTTCGAAAAATCTTTATAATTTCCAAAAAAACAAACTGTTAGAGATTCTAACTATTAGATATTCATCTAGATACATCTAGAAATAATTTCCAAAAATTTTTTTCCGCCCATCTCCTAAGATTTTTGAGAAAAGGACCAAAGTCCTTTTTCATATAACAAAAATTACTTTTTCGAAAAATCTTTATAATTTCCAAAAAAACAAACTGTTAGTTATTCTTACTATTAGATGTTCATCTAGATACATCTAGAAATAATTTCCAAAAATTTTTTTCCGCCCATCTCCTAAGATTTTTGAGAAAAGGACCAAAGTCCTTTCTCATATAACAAAAATTACTTTTTCGAAAAATCTTTATAATTTCCAAAAAAACAAACTGTTAGATATTCTTACTATTAGATGTTCATCTAGATACATCTAGAAATAATTTCCAAAAAGTTTTTTCCGCCCATCTCTTAAGATTTTTGAGAAAAGGACCAAAGTCCTTTTCAATATAACAAAAATTGCTTTTTCGAAAAATCTTTATAATTTCCAAAAAAACAATCTGTTAGATATTCTTACTATTAGATGTTCATCTAGATACATCTAGAATTAATTTCCAAAAATTTTTTTCCGCCCATCTCCTAAGATTTTTGAGAAAAGGACCAAAGTCCTTTCTCATATAACAAAAATTACTTTTTCGAAAAATCTTTATAATTTCCAAAAAAACAAACTGTTAGAGATTCTAACTATTAGGTATTCATCTAGATACATCTAGAAATAATTTCCAAAAAGTTTTTTCCGCCCATCTCCTAAGATTTTTGAGAAAAGGACCAAAGTCCTTTCTCATATAACAAAAATTACTTTTTCGAAAAATCTTTATAATTTCCAAAAAAACAAACTGTTAGAGATTCTAACTATTAGGTATTTATCTAGATACATCTAGAAATAATTTCCAAAAAGTTTTTTCCGCCCATCTTCTAAGATTTTTGAGAAAAGGACCAAAGTCCTTTTTCATATAACAAAAATTGCTTTTTCGAAAAATCTTTATAATTTCCAAAAAAACAAACTGTTAGTTATTCTTACTATTAGATGTTCATCTAGATACATCTAGAATTAATTTCCAAAAATTTTTTTCCGCCCATCTCCTAAGATTTTTGAGAAAAGGACCAAAGTCCTTTTCAATATAACACAAATTGCTTTTTCGAAAAATCTTTATAATTTCCAAAAAAACAAACTGTTAGAGATTCTAACTATTAGATATTCATGTAGATACATCTAGAATTAATTTCCAAAAAGTTTTTTCCGCCCATCTCCTAAGATTTTTGAGAAAAGGACCAAAGTCCTTTTTCATATAACAAAAATTACTTTTTCGAAAAATCTTTATAATTTCCAAAAAAACAAACTGTTAGATATTCTTACTATTAGATGTTCATCTAGATACATCTAGAAATAATTTCCAAAAAGTTTTTTCCGCCCATCTTCTAAGATTTTTGAGAAAAGGACCAAAGTCCTTTTTCATATAACAAAAATTACTTTTTCGAAAAATCTTTATAATTTCCAAAAAAACAAACTGTTAGATATTCTTACTATTAGATGTTCATCTAGATACATCTAGAAATAATTTCCAAAAAGTTTTTTCCGCCCATCTTCTAAGATTTTTGAGAAAAGGACCAAAGTCCTTTCTCATATAACAAAAATTACTTTTTCGAAAAATCTTTATAATTTCCAAAAAAACAAACTGTTAGTTATTCTTACTATTAGATGTTCATCTAGATACATCTAGAATTAATTTCCAAAAATTTTTTTCCGCCCATCTCCTAAGATTTTTGAGAAAAGGACCAAAGTCCTTTTCAATATAACACAAATTGCTTTTTCGAAAAATCTTTATAATTTCCAAAAAAACAAACTGTTAGAGATTCTAACTATTAGATATTCATGTAGATACATCTAGAATTAATTTCCAAAAAGTTTTTTCCGCCCATCTCCTAAGATTTTTGAGAAAAGGACCAAAGTCCTTTCTCATATAACAAAAATTACTTTTTCGAAAAATCTTTATAATTTCCAAAAAAACAAACTGTTAGTTATTCTTACTATTAGATGTTCATCTAGATACATCTAGAATTAATTTCCAAAAATTTTTTTCCGCCCATCTCCTAAGATTTTTGAGAAAAGGACCAAAGTCCTTTTCAATATAACACAAATTGCTTTTTCGAAAAATCTTTATAATTTCCAAAAAAACAAACTGTTAGAGATTCTAACTATTAGATATTCATGTAGATACATCTAGAATTAATTTCCAAAAAGTTTTTTCCGCCCATCTCCTAAGATTTTTGAGAAAAGGACCAAAGTCCTTTTTCATATAACAAAAATTACTTTTTCGAAAAATCTTTATAATTTCCAAAAAAACAAACTGTTAGATATTCTTACTATTAGATGTTCATCTAGATACATCTAGAAATAATTTCCAAAAAGTTTTTTCCGCCCATCTCCTAAGATTTTTGAGAAAAGGACCAAAGTCCTTTCTCATATAACAAAAATTACTTTTTCGAAAAATCTTTATAATTTCCAAAAAAACAAACTGTTAGTTATTCTTACTATTAGATGTTCATCTAGATACATCTAGAAATAATTTCCAAAAATTTTTTTCCGCCCATCTCCTAAGATTTTTGAGAAAAGGACCAAAGTCCTTTCTCATATAACAAAAATTACTTTTTCGAAAAATCTTTATAATTTCCAAAAAAACAAACTGTTAGATATTCTTACTATTAGATGTTCATCTAGATACATCTAGAAATAATTTCCAAAAAGTCTTTTCCGCCCATCTCCTAAAATTTTTGAGAAAAGGACCAAAGTCCTTTTCAATATAACAAAAATTACCTTTTCGAAAAATCTTTATAATTTCCAAAAAAACAAACTGTTAGAGATTCTAACTATTAGATATTCATCTAGATACATCTAGAATTAATTTCCAAAAAGTTTTTTCCGCCCATCTCCTAAGATTTTTGAGAAAAGGACCAAAGTCCTTTCTCATATAACAAAAATTACTTTTTCGAAAAATCTTTATAATTTCCAAAAAAACAAACTGTTAGAGATTCTAACTATTAGATATTCATCTAGATACATCTAGAATTAATTTCCAAAAAGTTTTTTCCGCCCATCTCCTAAGATTTTTGAGAAAAGGACCAAAGTCCTTTTTCATATAACAAAAATTACTTTTTCGAAAAATCTTTATAATTTCCAAAAAAACAAACTGTTAGATATTCTTACTATTAGATGTTCATCTAGATACATCTAGAAATAATTTCCAAAAAGTTTTTTCCGCCCATCTCCTAAGATTTTTGAGAAAAGGACCAAAGTCCTTTCTCATATAACAAAAATTACTTTTTCGAAAAATCTTTATAATTTCCAAAAAAACAAACTGTTAGAGATTCTAACTATTAGGTATTCATCTAGATACATCTAGAAATAATTTCCAAAAAGTTTTTTCCGCCCATCTTCTAAGATTTTTGAGAAAAGGACCAAAGTCCTTTTTCATACTTCACGATTTTGTTTTTCAAAAAATGTCTAATTAAAATGAAGAATTGGGTCTTTTTACTATTTTATTATCAAACACTAGTATCTGAGAAGGAATTCCAATATTAAAATTTTTTTGTTGTTGTTTTATCTTTAAAATATCCTTTTTATTAAATATATTCATATTTCTATCATTTCTGTTACTTCTGTTAAGTGCTTAACATAGCACTGTTAACCTAACAGGTTTGTGTCTTAGCTAAAAAATTTTAAAATTTATCTTCACACACATAAATAAATTTATAAACAATTTTCGATTAAGCCGAATAATGAGCTTATTTAAATAATTGTATATCATTATAGCGACTACCATCATCATTGATGTTGCCTTGTACGTGTAAGGAAAATCATTTATTATGTGTTAACTTGGTAAAACTTAATCGACATTTTAGCCGTAACATTTTTATTTGCCAATTTTATTTATATGTAGGTGGAAATGTTTGTGTTTGGGTATTGTGGTGGCATTCATACATAAATTACCTACACTTATTTATACACTAATACATACATCACAGACACATCCTTATCACATACACATCCTTATAAGTGATTGTGTATTATTTAGTTTAAAAGGTTCAAATTGTACATAAATAAATGGACGTTATATAGGATTTGCCATTTAACTTCCATACTTAGTTATAGTTTTATTTGTATTTGTAGCAGTCGTGTATTATCACTAAAACACATTTATTTATCCATGGTAACTAATGTGAAATCAATAGTGTTGTTTACTGCTGTTAAATTCGTTTCAATGAACTTTAACAATAATTTGATTTTCCTTAAAAGGGCAATATTTCGTTTTTAAATTATTGCAATAAAGAAGAAGAAGAAAAATAAGAATAATGTTATTTTCTATATATTTCAAACATTTTAGCAAAGTTCTAGACAGTTTCTATTTTTTATATTTTATTTTTGGAAAATAAAATATATTTTTGTCCTTGTCAGAAAAATTTAGAACAATAAAATGCTAGTGACAGTTTCAAATTGAAAAATAAACATAGTTTACAATTGTCGCTTATTTAAACTGGTGATTATAATAAATAGGTATGTATTTTTTTTTTAAGGGAACTTGCATATCAAACAAAGTAAAAGGTATTCGCGAAGTAAAAATTTTACATATTCTGCAAATTTTTTTTAAGAAAACAGTGACATATACCAAATATTCTATAGAAAACATTGACATCCGCACTTTTTTCTATAGAAAACTGTGACATCCTCAATTTTTTGTATGAAAAACATTCACATCCATACTTTTTTCTATAGAAAACATTGACATCCGCACTTTTTTCTAAAGAAAACATTGATATCCGCACGTTTTTCTATAGACATCCGCACTTTTTTCTATAGTAAACATTGACATCCCCACTTTTTTCTATAGAAAACGTTGACATCCCCACTTTTTTCTATAGAAAACATTGACATCTGCACTTTTTTCTATAGAAAACATTGTCATCCAAACTTTTTTCTATAGAAAACATTAACATCCGTACTTTTTTCTATAGAAATCATTGACTTCCGCATTTTTTTCTAAAGAAAAAATTGAAATCCGCACCTTTTTCTATACAAAACATTCACATCCGCACTTTTTTCTATAGAAAACATTGACATCCGCACTTTTTTCTATAGAAAACATTGACATCCGCACTTTTTTTCTATAGAAAACATTGTCATCCAAACTTTTTTCTATAGAAAACATTAACATCCGTACTTTTTTCTACAGAAAACATTGATATCCGCACTTTTTTCTACAGAAAACATTGACATCCGCACTTTTTTCTATAGAAAACATTGACATCCACAATTTTTTCTGTAGAAAACTGCAACATCCTCACATTTTTCTATAAAAGCATTAACACGCACTTTTTTTCTATAGAAAACTATAATATCTGCACTGTTTTCTGTGACATCCGCCAAATTTTCTATGGAAAACTGTCACTTCCGCCTAATTTTCTATAGAAAACCGTGACATCCATCAAATTTCTATAAAAAGTCTGACATTCGCCAGATAAAGAAAACTGTGACATCTGCAATTTTCTAGAAAATTTTAAACGGAACTTAACTTTTCCATAAAAATATTAAACATTCGTCAATTTTTTATACTAACATTTATGTATCATGTTATTTTTATTATTATATTTATTTTCTTAATAATTTTGTTTTATTAATGCTAAAGTATTTACTACCACTAAAATTTGACCTTTGCCTCTTATACCACAACTGTCTAAAATTGTAAAAATTTCATCTTTTCATATTTGTATTCCCATTTTTTTTAGTAATAAATTTTTCTATTTTTCCCTCTTCTTCGTTTTTGCAGCGTTCCCCACCATCATAAAAACAAATAGGAAAAGTATAGCTCAAGGACTACTCACAGGACAACAGCAGCACCAACAAACTTAGTAGAATTTATGAGTGGCATATAAAAACTTGTTAAAACTAGTGAACCCTTTTCAGTAATTTTGTGTTGTTGCTATATAAAACACAAAAATTCGAAATTGACATCAAAAACTGACGGAAACTTTTTTCGTTAAAGGAAAAAGTAATACCACAACAAAGTCAGTCATCGCCTTCATCATTATCATCATTACCAAAAAAAGGCAGAACAACAGCAGCAACAATAGCTGTAGTAAAAAACAACAGCAAAAAAAAAAAAACACCTTTATTTTTTGTTCTCATATTTATGTTTGCCTTTAAGGATCCTATTTCAAATTAACAACAACAAACCGTACATCATCATCAAAAAAACCAAGAGAGCGAGAAAAGGAACCACAAGTCTTTCCCTATTAGTACACCAATCTTCCTAGTATAATGTATTATTATTTTTGTTAATATATATTTTCATCTAACTAAAGTATGATAAAATCATCATGGCACAAATAATAAAATCCCCGTCATCATCAACATCATTATCATCATTTTCAGCAGCATTGTTGTTATAGTCACTGCAGAGCAAAATAAAAAAAAAAACACATATGTATTTGTATGGCTGTATGAAGTAAAAAAGTCCTTTTTTATATTCTTAAATATCTCTGGCGAAAAGTTACTGATTAAGCACAAAAATAATAACAAGACTATAATAAGACACACAAAGAAATAGAAAACCTACAACTATTAAAAACAAAAACAACAAAAGAAAAATCCCAAAAACATCAACAACAAATAAGTTGACGAAAATAACAGCAAAAAAGAAAACACCCATAAAAAAAGAAATAAATAAAACAAAGATTTAATGAAGACAAAGTCTATTTTAAACATCATCCACAATATTGCCACTAATAACAACAATAACAAGACTAAGAATAATAAATTATATGTGGTATTATATTCATAGTAGTAAGAGTAAAATTTATATATAACCTACCTACATATACATACATACTTATGTATTTACTATATTATTGTTAGAAATATCATCTATAGTCGGCTTTTAGTTAACGCTAGAGCCTACTCTCATTAATTTTAGTTGTTGCCCATTTTATACAAGATTTGTTAAGCGTGTGTGTCTAAGTTTCTATTTTAATTAAATTTTCACAATATAAAAAAAAAAAAACAACTACTACAATAACAAAAAAAAAAAAAAAAAAAAAAAATATTTATTAAAATTCAACCTTAAATCGAAAATAATCATCATGCGTCTGCCTTATCGCAATAAAAAGACCACCCTTTGGGTCATGTTTGCTATTGTTGTTGTCACAATGTTTTTATTTAAATTTACGGAATTACGTCCAATGTGTTTCTTCAGAGACGAATCATCACCTGCAGCCTCAGCCGCTGGTCAGTCAGCCATGATGGTAAGAGGAGATGAGGTAAGTTTGGAATTAAATAATTATATTTAGTGTAGAATTTAAATAATTTAATTATGATACAAAGGTTAAAGGTTATGTTTTCTGAAAATTATAATTCATATTTTTATAATTCTATTTAAATTTGTGTTAAGCTTAATAAATATAATTTTCAAATTATACTGAGACAACCAAAGGGATTGTAACAAACATATCATATGGTAAACTTTGACCTTTGTCAAATTTTCTATACAAAAGTTAGCAATTCACCAAATTTTCTATAGAAAACTTTGCTATTTACCAACTTTTATATAGAAAACTTTGCTTTTCACCAAATTTTCTATAGAAAACTGCTATTCACCAAATTTTCTACAAAAAATGTAGCTATTCACCAAATTTTCTACAAAAAATGTAGCTATTCACCAAACTTCTACAGAAAAAATAGCTATTCACCAAATTTTCTATGGAAAACTTTGCTATTTACCAAATTTTCTATAGAAAACTTATTTATTCACCAAATTTTCTATAGAAAACTTAGCTATTCACCAAACTTTCTACAGAAAAAATAGCTATTCACCAAATTTTCTATGGAAAACTTTGCTATTTACCAAATTTTCTATAGAAAACTTATCTATTCACCAAATTTTCTATAGAAAACTTTGCTATTCACCAAATTTTCTACAGAAAACATAGCAATTCACCAAATTTTCTATGGAAAACTTTGCTATTTACAAAATTTTCTATAGAAAACTTATCTATTCACCAAATTTTCTATAGAAAACTTTGCTATTCACCAAATTTTCTACAGAAAACATAGCAATTCACCAAATTTTCTATAGAAAACTGCTGTTCACCAAATTTTCTACAAAAAATTTAGCTATTCACCAAATTTTCTACAGAAAATTTAGCTATTCACCAAACTTTTACAGAAAAAATAGCTATTCACCAAATTTTCTATGGAAAACTTTGCTATTTACCAAATTTTCTATAGAAAACTTATATATTCACCAAATTTTCTATAGAAAACTTAGCTATTCACCAAACTTTCTACAGAGAAAATAGTTATTCACCAAATTTTCTATGGAAAACTTATCTATTCACCAAATTTTCTATAGAAAACTTTGCTATTCACCAAATTTACTACAGAAAACATAGCTATTCACCAAATTTTCTATGGAAAACTGCTATTCACCAAATTGTCTACAGAAAACATAGCTATTCACCAAATTTTCTATGGAAAACTTTGCTATTCTCCAAATTTTCTATAGAAAACTTAGCTATTCACCAAATATTCTATAGAAAACATTGCTATTCACCAAATTTTCTACAGAAAACATAGCTATTCACCAAATTTTCTATGGAAAACTTTGCTATTCACCAAATTTTTTATGGAAAACTTTGCTATTCACCAAATTTTCTATGGAAAACTTTGCTATTCACCAAATTTTCTATAGAAAACTTTGCTATTCACCAATTTTTCTATAAAAAACTTTGCTTTTCGCCAAATTTTCTATAGAAATCTTTGCTATTCACCAATTTTTCTATAGAAACTTAGCTATTCACCAAATTTTCTATAGAAAACTTTGCTATTCACCAATTTTTCTATAGAAACTTAGCTATTCACCAAATTTTCTATAGAAAACTTTGCTATTCACCAATTTTTCTATAAAAAACTTTGCTTTTCGCCAAATTTTCTATAGAAATCTTTGCTATTCACCAATTTTTCTATAGAAACTTAGCTATTCACCAAATTTTCTATAGAAATCTTTGCTATTCACCAATTTTTCTATAGAAACTTAGCTATTCACCAAATTTTCTATAGAAAACTTTGCTATTCACCAAATTTTCTATAGAAAACTTATCTATTCACCAATTTTTTTATAGAAAACTTTGCTATTCACCAATTTTTCTTAGCTATTCACCAAATGTTCTATAGAAAACTTTGCTATTCACCAATTTTTCTATAGAAAACTTAGCTGTTCACCAAATTTTCTATAGAAAACTTTGCTATTCGCCAATTTTTCTATGGATAACATTGCTGTTCGCCAATTTCTTTTTTAGAAAACTTCTATCCGCCAATTTTTTTGTAGAATACTTGCTATCCGGCAAGTTTTTTAAAAAAAGTTATAAAAGAAAAAAATACTTAAAAGATTGCTATCCACCCAATTTTCTATGGAAAACTATGATATTCGCTAATTTTTCTGCAAAAAGCTTAGTTTTTCGTAAAAAATGTCCGCAAACTTTTCTGTAGAAAACGTTGCTATCAGCCATTTTTTCAATAGAAGACGTTGCTATCAGCCATTTTTCTATAGAAAACGTTGCTATCCTTAATTTTTTTATGGAAAAGTAGCAATTCGCCCATTTTTCTATACAAATCTATACTTTGCTATCCGACAAATTTTCTATTAAAATTTGTACCGCTTAATAGTGTTTAACTTTTTCATTATTTATTCATTACATTTAAGTAAAAATATTTTTTGGTAATATTAATGAAATCGACATTTGTAGTTGCTTTTTAGCAACGTCATACATGCCTCTGTTATAAAAACCTTAATTTTGATGTTAATACAGCTAAAGCTTTATGACTCAAGGATTTTTATTTATTATTTTTATTTACTTTCATTGACAATTTGACAACAATTTTGTTCTTCAACTTATTCCTGTGATTTTTTATTACAAATCCTATATTTACAAATGCATTTCCCTTAACATTTATTATTTGACTTTCAGCTGCATTAAAATGTACTTACATTTGTACCCGTACCACATACATACACATGTATGTAAAAACATTACATGTGCCAGTATTTTCTAGTTTCTTTTTTTATTATTGTTGTTTATAAGATTGTTATACCCTCAATTTGACACAAAAAACTTTAAAAGAAAATGAAATTTTAAGCAAAAAAAAAAAAATCCTTTTAACATAAGCATGCGTTTAATAGACGTCAAGTTAGAAGAAGATCAACTAAGGTTACCTTTCATGGCTTTTTCGTATACATATGACCTCAATATGCTCTGTGATTTTCATCATTATATGTGTACGAATACGACAAGTTTAAATGTATTGTATTACTTTTTTTACTTTGTTGTCGTTGTAAAAGTAGATGTTGTTTGGTTTACATGTACTTACTCATATATTTGTTGCTGTTGAGTCCTTTTAAACAAAATACGTCTACATATTAGTTTTTTTTTTTCTACAAATAAAAATATAATACCCCTAAAAAGGTAATATGTGTCATAGTAAAGGTGCATTTAGTTTAAAATAAATATGAAAATAAAATAAAATAAAACTAGAACATCTTTAACATTTTTATAAAAATGTAGCACACTCCTTCTTAACTCTTTAAAAATCCCACCCTTTTTTTATTTTATTATTTGCCCAAATCAAGTCAAGTACAAACCCATAAACGAAAAGTAGAAAGAAAGAAAAAAAACCCAGCTAGAAAAAGAGCGTTAAAATATATTGTTATAAATGTATTACAAAAAAAGAAAAAGGAAAGGAAAATGGGAGAAAAATAAATATATGGAGTTTTCTTTAGTATAAATATAGTTGACAGAATTTAAAAGTATAAATTCATGTCGTTTTTAGAATATTGAATTTAAGATAATTTTCTTTGAAACGAATATGATCAAGGATAATTACCAGTTGCTACTGTGGGGATTCTACTTGTTTCAATTTTATACTTTTATTTTATAAATTTTAAAAATCACATTTTCATTTATTTTTCATTTTTACAAAATAATTTTATAGAAAAATTTGTCATTATTACTTTTCCATTTCTGAGTGAATAAAAACGTTTTATAGAAAATAAAATATAAATTGTGTTTCTTCATTGGTGACCCCGACGTTTTTCTTTTCAATATGTCGTTATCAGAGGATGAATTTGTATCAGCATCAACGTCTCCATCATCAGGAATTTCACGCGTTTCTGTAAAAATTCCTGCATTTTGGAAGACTAATCCAAAATTATGGTTTAGCCAAATTGAAAGTCAATTTTTTAATTTCGATATTTCTCAAGACGCCACGAAATACCATGCATTAATTGGATCCGTAGAAAGTGATGTTCTTAATGCTGTAAGCCATATTATTGAAAGTCCACCAACACAAAATATGTATGATACTCTTAAGTCTGCCTAACTTGTTGAATTTCAAGACTTCGACGAAAAACGGCTGCAGAAATTGTTATAAAACATACAGTTAGGTGCTAAGCTCCCTCTTCACAATTGCTTGATGGTCCTTAGTACTGGATTTTGCTTGAGAACACTGCAATCTCATGCATAACCTTTGGTAATAAATCTGTAACTCCTAAACTACTGGTCAGATCGAAAGTTGTAGAAGAGGTCCTAAGCTTTCAGAAAAATCATCTTGCAGTCACCCTGTGATAACACGACATTAAGATTAAATATCGTAAATAAATAAAAAAAAAAAAACTCGAAGACATTTTTTTTATTAAAGAGTGAAATCGAAAAAATCTTAACATATATAAAATTCAATAATTCGGTAAAGGTTAATCTTAGAGATCTGATTTTTTTGTTAATTGTTATTTTATTAGAGATCACAGAAAAATATAACTTTTATAGTTCTAACTACCACTTATGAACTCGTGGACCTTTTTTTGGTAACCCTTCCATTAGATATTTTTCTTTCTTTTCTAGTTGTTTCAGTCAAACAGTTTGCCCATCTCCCATTAAAATCTTCGATATTTTGGGACAACTTTTTTTGTGCTCTTCAATTCTCTTTTCACGATATCATTCCCAAGAGTCCAATATCTCTCCATTGGTCTTAGCTCCGGACAATTTGGAGGATTGACCACTCTTAGTACAAAAACTACGTTACTGTTTTGGTACCACTCCAGAGCTTTCTTACCGTAGTGACATGATCCCCCATCAGGCCAAAAATATATGGACACGTTATGGACACTCTTATGAAAGGAAGAAGCCTTTTTTGCAAACATTCTTTGATGTATATTTCGGTATTTATAGAGACCACTATAACAAATGACTTGCTTCTTTTGCCGCATCTACATAAATACCTAGAATTTTGCTTGCTTTTGGGTCCTAAACTTATCTTTAACATTTCCTCGAGCACTAGCAACATAAAAATTTTTACCGGAAAGCTGCGAAAAATCTGCCAGTACATACGCTTCACCATCCATTATACAACATTAGTATTTTTGTATGAAATTGGATTTTAATTTCCGTGCCCTAATCTTGGCTTCTAAATTTTTTGCAGCATTCCTGTCTAGGACTTTTTTTGACTTTGTATGCTTTTAAGCCTGTTTTGGCTTCAACTTTTCGCACCAAATAGAGCACTAAGCTAACCGCGCTGCTTTTCTACCAGATGTGTTTCGAGATCTTTTCAATATGCTTTCAATTTTCTTGGCCTTCCCAATATCATGTGAACCTTTTTTTTCTTCCCGAACCAGGTTTCCTATCAATGTTTAAACTCTCCTGATACTGTTTAATAACATTGTAAACAGTTTGATAGCAGATCTTTAATTCATTGGCCAATTTTTTGTAGAGGCAAAACGTGTGTCAAGATTTTTTCGATCTCACTCCTTAATCGATAAAAATAAAACTTTTTTCTAAAATTCACCATTTTCGAATAATACTGGATGTATGTTGCAAATCTACATCAAATTAAAATTTCTTTATTTAACCATTTATAAAGCCTTGTCTTTTGAAATAATATAAAGAAAAATGTTTTTGTTAAAAAAAAAAATTAGAAAAAAAGTAAAAGAATAGTCATTTCAAAGTGCTGGCTTTGAACATATTTCACGGGGAAAGGTGATATCAATATTTTAATGATCACGTTTTATATTTTTATTTACTATTAGGTAAAAATTCAGTTTTGGAATTTTAAGATTTTTTTTTAGCCGAACAGTAATATCCGTCCGTCTGTCTATACATTAGAGTTAAATGGACGATAATTATGCATAATTCAGGGAAAGGCGATATCAACACTTTAATGATCACGTTTAATTTTCCTATTTATTAGTAAGTAAAAAATGCATTTTTAGAATTCTCGCTGAATGGTAATATCCGTCCGTCTATACATTTGGGTTAAATGGGACGAGAATGACGCTCAATTCAGGAAAAGGTGATATTCAAATTTTCATAATCACGTTCTATTTTTTTCTATTTATTAGTAAGTAAAAAAATACACTTTCAGAATTCTAAAATATTTTTTTGGCAGAATGGCAATGTCCATGCGTGTATACATTTGGGTTAAATGGGTGGCACTTAATTCAGGGAATGGTGATATCAAAATTTTAATACTTAAATTTGGTTTTCATATTAAACGAGAAGTAAAAAAAAAAAAAAATATTTTTCGAATTTTGAGATTTTTTTTAGAGAATTCTAATGTCCGTCCATCTGTCCGTCTGTTTGTTAATTTTCAATTCAAAATCGTTTAAATTTTGACTCAATAAAGATAACAACTCAAAATTTTCTTTGTTCGATAGATAATTTTGTTTTTTAACCAATTGCATAAAATAAATAAAATCGGTTGAAAATGTTTGGCTATATATGGAAAAATCTTGACCAAGATCTTGTAAAATTGAGATTTTTGAAATTTCAAATTTATATAACTCGAAAAGTATATAAGATAATTAGTACATGTAAGCATGTTTTCTAAAGGATTTACCAAGGACTTTAAGGTGATATACAAATCTTGGAAATCGGGTAAGGAAAAAAAATAATCGCTAGAGGTTAAATATTTTTTATGCCACTCTAGTACCCTATTTGGAACCCCCATAGTTCCGCTCCTGAAGCATATATAAGATCAAAATGCTACTGTCCTCTGCTGCGCCTATGTGAAATTTCTTTTAAATCCAACTAGCCGATTAGAAGTTACAGATTTATTTCTATTCTGCCCCACTGTTTAATATTTGATAAAGCAAATAAAATATCTGCACTTAAGCTGTTTTTTGTATGAAGTCTACTTAAGTTAAAAAAAAAAAAAAAAAAATTCTCAAATCGGGTTATATATAAGCACGATTTTTTTTCGTAATATTCAAGTGGACAATATATACTATTTTTCAGAAAATTTTCAGAATAAACATCCTGTAACATTTTAAGTTGCTTTCCATGAAAATTAAAAATTAGTGTATTTTAGAACAATTTTTAAAAAAATAACAAAAATATTAGGACAAAATATAATTTACAAATGCTTGTAGAAAAGTACACTTAAATATCTAAAGTTGATGGTTTCATTTTAAGTTTTTACCTTACAAGACTTTTTATTTAAAATAAATACACTGAAATTTGATGAAAATTTCATTTTTTTACTATTTTTCAAAAATATAAAAAAAAATGTTTAACTTTGACAGCTCCTTATAAGAAAACAACACAACCTATCTTAAAGATTTTAATTGATATTGATACATAATTTTATCTATTTTTATTCGGCACCCAACTTTATTACAAAAATTTAAATTTTAAAATTCAATTCGTGCGTCTGGACGAATTGAGATAATCCAAAAATTTGTCCAGAATATTATTTTTGAATATATAACAAGTTACAGAATATTAAAAAAATGTCCCTCATATACCTCAGGACTTATTCCCGAAAAACGAAATTAAGTCGAGGCAAAAAATCTAAAATTCAAATGTAAATATATTTTTAATTGTAAGAGATATAGTACTCAAAAGAATAAGCTTATTTTTTCTTTTTCTTGCCACAGAAATATAAAAATCTTTGAAATCGGACCTGATTTGTAGAAGTTAAGATTCTTTGAAACTTACATTCTCGAGATAGTTAAATTTGACGCCCTGTAGCTTATTTCGTGTTATCATAGATGACTTTTCTGAAAGCTTAGGTCTTCCTCTACAACTTGTCCATACACACAAAGAAAAGATATGGTTCCGGTGACCATAAACTAAGAGCAACATACTATGATTGTAATATATGATTACAGATAACAATAGGTATATTTGTGCGTAATCATTATTATGATTCCATTTTATAATTTATTAGTAAAGTTTATAACATTAATAATAACTTTTAGTAAGGTTTCTAACCTTTTCTTAAATATTGCTTTCAATTTCATTATGTTTTTATCATTTAATGATTCAAATCAATGAAAAAGGGCTATATAAACATTGAATAGTTGTAGTGATCATGCTGTAACCATGTTTTTTTTCTCTGCGTGTACGTTTCAATTCGATTTGACCAGTAGTTTATGAGATACAAATTTATTACCAAAAATTTTGCGTTTGTCCCCACTGTGTGACGCAAGGTTCTCCAGGGCAATTAACGTTTGTATCTTTATCAGATATTTAATAGCCTTAATAAATACATTCCTTTATAACTCTTACAAAACCTATTTACACCATAAAAGAGTTAAAACCCTGAACCGAAAATAAAATAAAACAGAGTCCTGTAATGTTTTGATGGCAGCACTGAGATTCAATTTGTTGCACACAACAGCACACTTGAGAAGCTTTTTTTTTCCCCTAGTTTAGTGCTGGTTTTTTCTTTTACTCTTCTTTTTTTCCCTTTATTCTTTTTTTTTTTTTTTTTGTAGTCAAGTATTTGTCTTATTTTATTATTTTTTATTCGTAAGTTTTTGTTAGTTTTATTGTGTGCACCTTAATACTTTCAAGAGTTTAAGTTCCGGTGGAAGTAGTAGGTATGTGTTGTATATGTGCGTTTTGCAAGTGTGTGATTGAGTGTTTGTAGTTTCACTGTTTTCTTCCTCTTTTTGAGGACTAAAGGTCCTCAGTAGTTTTTTAATAATTTAAGTTGGGCAAGAAAAAAGCATTGAGATAAAAATAACTCTTTAGCAAACATTAATTCAATTTTAATTTTTTTCTCCCTTTTTCTATTATTCAACTGGATTTAGTTTTTTTTATTATTTTTATTCTTTACTTACTTAAAATGCTACTCAGCTTTAGTTTTACTAGCAGCCAAGAGTTGAATGAAGTAAAATGTTTGTATTTTTATATAAAAGTTAGTTTTTTATATTTAAGCAAGAGGAATGATATGTTGTTTAGTAGTCGTTACATTTTAACTCTTGTGCTAAATCAGTTTGTTTTTTATATTCCTGCTATTATCTTGCTTAAATTGAGAATTATTTGTGTAGTTAGTTGCTGTTGTTATATTTTTACCTTTATTATACTTTTAAAATAACACCAACACTTTTTTAAAATCTAAATTCCCTATTTAGTTTTTTTTTTTTTTTCTACTTTCAAACAAGCAACTACTTACTTTTCTATTTGAATTATGTTCATTGTGTGTCCAGGGAATACTCTAAAGACCAATAAGAAAAGTGTCAATCTTGGGTTTCTACTTCTTCCTTATACATATACCCATACTTATTTTTGAATTCCCCATAGAAAGTGTATTATATTTTAAGAGTGAATCTTGTTGCTTTTGTTAAACCAACACTTTATTTTTGCAGCTGATGTTACTCTTACTACTCTACTACTGCTGCTGCTTTTAAAAAAATTTATCTTATTTTGTCATTCTTTTCGGAGTATTTTATTTAAGTTTTTTTTTTCCTCTTCTTAACTATCTATTATATTAGCTCAATTTATTTCATATTTATTATAAACATTCTGTTGATGGCATATACATCTTTTATTTACAGAAATATATTGAAGGAGACAATCAAAAAGTTTATTCATATAATAGAGAGATGCCATTAATATTTATTGGTGGTGTTCCAAGATCAGGGACAACATTAATGAGAGCCATGTTAGATGCACATCCAGATGTGAGGTAAGTTAAAGAAATATATATTTTAAAAAATTTTGAATTGGTAAAAATAGTTTTTTGAAACTAAAAAAGGAAATAAGTAAATAAATCTTCTTAGATATCGAGTTAGATTGAAAAAAAATAAAAAAATAAAAACTTATTTGAGAAATAAAAAGAAAATAAATTAAATAAAGACTGCGCACGAAAAAATCCGTGCATGCTCTTGGGCTTATAATTTTTGATGTAGTGAAAAATTAATAATTCTGTTAATTGGCTTGTATTTGCCATTATGCTCACCAGCGTTACCGTTGAGAATTTTTAAAAAGTGTCCAAAAAAGGGGATTTCAAAATAAAAAGTCGCCAAGAAAGGGGATTTCTTGAAATAAAGGGGCCTACTGCTTCAAAATATAAAAAACTCCTTAAAATTAGTTTTTTTTTTTATAACAACAAAGCATGTTTTTTAAGAAAAACTACAAAATTCAGTTCTATTAATAACAAAATAATTTGTTTACAATTATTTTACCACAATTTTTATTGCAAAAATGAAGAATTGTTCACAAAAATAGTTAACATAACTGCCTTTTTATTAAATAAACTCCAGTCTTTCAAATCCCCGTAAAACCAATTTAGGACTGAACGCATGGATACACAAGTATTGACTTAAATCTGTTGGATAAACTATTTTTTATTATTGATAATTTATTAAAAAAAAACACGGTCTTCCGAGGCACTGCTATCCTAATATAAATTAGGATATAAGTATTCATCGAAACCGTTTTTGAAATTTTCTCAATCCGGTCCAAAAACATTCGGCATATGATAATTAAAAAAGCTATTCATAAACTCTATTATTATTATTATTATTATTATTATTATTATTATTATTATTATTATTATTATTATTATTGTTTTAGTTACTAACAGCTTCAGTTCACTCATAAATACTCCGCGGTTTCTTACATCACTATACAGTTATTTGTACTAATTTATTATTATTTTAATATCATAATTTATTTGTTGGAATCAATATAAAATGGGTCGATATATTTCAAATAATTTAGTTTCTCGTCATTTAGCACACAGTATTAAAAAGTCGCCATTTTGTCGCCATTTATAAAAGGGCCCAAAAAAGTGGCCAGGTGATTGAAAAAAGGGCAATTGGCGACTAAAGTCGCCAAAAGTTTTTGATTTGGGAAGTTATATGCATATGCAGGAATGAAGCACTTCATTCTTAAAAAATGGTTGCATTAACACAGAAATATACGTGAATGAGTGTCTATGGAAAAGGCTTCTCCCTCTCCTAATGAAATTCATTGTATCCCCTGTTTTCTTGCCTTTCTTCTTCTCATTACAACAACAAAACAATGGAGTTGTAACAAAGAAATTGTAAGAGTTTGTACCGATAAAGGCTAATCTATCAAATTGTCCGAAACTCCGAGCAATTGAAAGATATTTGACTCTAGTAAAAAATAATTTAAAGGTCATTAAAAGTTCAGCATAAAATGAAATGTAGTTTAAAAATAAGTGGACTTATTCGAACAAAAATGTGACCGAAACACAATAAAACCTTTAATTAGAATAATTTCGGAAAAGATCAGATATTTCCTTAAAAACCAACAGGAACTAAATTATTATTTTATGTTTAGAACTTAAACATAACAGTCATTAATAAAAATATCACTTTAAAAAATTTCGCCCACTGGTTTAGTTTCTATAAGCAGATTTTCATGCACGGATTTTTTCGTGCGCAGTTCTTATGTTTAAACAAATGCTCTAATAAAAAAATACATAAAAATATGCAAAAGTATGCTCTTAAGTGTAAAATATGCTAAATTATACTTTTAAATGTAAAATAAGCAAAAAAAGAAATATGTTATTATATAAAGTTTTTTCATGAACAATATTTTCATGACAAAATATTTAAGCTTCTACAAGTAAATTATGTAAAGCATATCGAGGGCTTATATTCAAAATGGGCCATATGCAGATTTTCAAAACATTTTATTTGCATCAGACTCTTAGTTTTGTGTTTTTTTTATATATGCTCAGCAAAAAAGGAACTGAAAAAGAGCTGAAAGTCATGAATTTAACATTGTGTTGTCATTGGAAGGAAGTACTTAGTGGTGAAAAAGAGATGCAGAAGTTCTTTTTTTTTTAACACATGGTTTTCATTGGTATACTTCTTGTTCATATCTTTTGAATTATGTTTATACAATTTTTGAAAAAAAAAAAATGTATTTTATTCAAATATTATAAAAATGCTTTAAAATTTTAATTTTCGCTAAAAATTCATTTATTTTGACTTTCTTGGATGTAATTATAAAAAACTTCCAAAAAAGTTTAAAATAGCCACTTTGTTCTACTTTTGAAGTGGTGAAAATGTTCTTTTTTGGAAGGTCTTGATCGTTTTTTTGCTGGTGGGATTAAATTTGAAGCCAAAAGTTAATTCTAACACTATGTTTTTCTATTTTTGTTTATGGGTTATCTACAAACAATATATATTTTTAATTAACAACGGGCTATCTACAAGTTTCTGTTTGATTTTCAAAGTAGTGTATAAATAAAAATTTATAAATAATTAGAAATTTCTTTCGATTTAAACTTTTTTAAATATTTTTGAATTAGAATCTTAAAATAACTCATCAAAATTATCTTATCTCAATACAGTCTGAAGAAAAAATGAAAACCTTTTTTTGGAGGTTTATTGACCATACGCGGTTACACCCATCAACATTTTATGAGGCTTAGTGGTAGCATTATAACATAGATTTAAAGACAGGAATGAAATATTAAAAATAAAATTCGTGATAATAAGAAAAATATCTTAGATACCAAAAGCAGCTTTTTAAAAAATTATAAACACCGCCTTTGAAGGCTTGGTTTGAATGGTTTGAAATTCTTTTGCAATTTTTTTCGCATGTATTTTTTTCCCCAATTTTATTTTATAATTTTAATTACAAACACATTTCCATTTTTTTTGAGTAAACACACCTGCTTTTTGAGAGTTTAACGTTTAAAGATGGTACTGCCAATTACAAAATTTCTTTTTTTATATCCTGATTTAAATTTATCATATTTGTCAAGTTTTTCCTAAAAATTTTATCATTTATGCCTTTAATTTTCGATAAACAAAACGAGCTATATGAACATTTTATAACACACATTAAAAATAAATTAAAACAAAAAGGGCTATCTGTCATAACTTCGCGAATAATGGGATTAAAAGATTTATTTTTCAGTGTGAGGTTTAGTAGACGTAATATTAATAACTCGTAGAAGGCCGAATTACAAAATGTTGAAAAGTGAGTGAAATAAACAGTTTTTATGCTCTCCTGAACAATTGGGGTTTTGTATATGGCCCGTTTTGAATATAAGCCCAAAATCGAAAGTTGTAGAAGAAGATTTAAGCATTGGGGAAAATTATTTTATAATTACCCTGTATGTTAAAGCTCCGTATGTTAAAGTTGACCATATCGAGCTTGACAACAATTTAAAAGCACATAACTTCTACAAACAAGGGCAAATGCCGATAACACTGCACCTCTTTAATAAAACATGTCAAAATAATATTGTTAATATTGAAAAATTATTATCTTTGCAAAAAAGTTAACATGGCTGGACAGCTAAGACTTTTCTCTGTATTACTATATAATTACTTTTTAATTTTATGCTCTATTGACCCGTGTGAGAAACGCCAAAGTTAAGAATTTTTTTTATTAAACATTATTTTTAAAGTAAAAAAATATCATTCTTTTGCCCTATGAAAGTATACAATTATAAAAAATTTGCATGCATAATATTATCATGACTGTAGCTCTCGGATTGGGGTATTTATTACATGGAGGCGATATTCAACTGATTACATAGGGTTTCTTAGTCATTTCGTACACGGCATTAATAAGCACTAAACTTCTAATCGCCTTTTTTTCAAATGACTCTAGTTCTCGCTATAAATCGCGATTTATAATATTAAAGAGGTTGTACCTCTTTAAAAGCATATCTCAAAAACGACTTGTCTGATAGTATTCAAAAAAATATAAAAAAATGTAATTAAAATTGTCTTCAAGTCATTATAAAATTACTTTTTAATACGGTCAACAGTTATGGAGATATTAAATCTATTTTGTAAAAAACAAAAAATCATAAAAATTGAAATTTTTATGCTTTAATAAATTTGTTACATATAAAACATTTCATATTTCATTCAAATCAATTCATAAATGTTGGAGACAATTCTCAATTAAGATTCGCTCCAAACGTAAAAAATGCCACCAGAATCGTTCGGTGTAGGTCAAGCCGATTTCCAGCCACACGAATTGTTACGGGCAATGGAAAATGGATATAGTAAAAGAAAGTGGAAAAGAAAGCTAAATATCTCTCTCCCTCCAAGGTTATGATTTGTATTTGAAGGAATCAGAAGCCTTCCATTTATTTAAAAACCGCGTAAGTTTATCACGATAGACCGGAACCGAATACAATTGATGCGTTCTAAGAGAACATTGAACGAAAAATTCCAGAATATGGTACCAAACACGAGTCCAACATTTTTCATTATGATAGTTATCGATCTTATTTTGCGAGACTAGTTGAGATGTATGGCTTTTAGAAGTTTTTATCCCAACCGCTGTATAGCAGCCAAAGGCAGAAGAGACACATACAAATTTTAATGTGTTTGTGTATTTTATTTGTTTACGCTCTTTGTTGAGAATGTGTTTGTTATATCTGTTTGTTATATCTAAATAATTATTTTTTCTTGCTCTCTTTGTTATGGGTTTTGTTTTTGTTTCTGGTTAACCATGCGACGTGATCTTGCTTTGTTGAAAGCTAGAACACAACTAAATAATTTTTGTTTTATATTCATACTCAATTGTTAACTTCGTTAACATTCATGTTGTGTATGTAAAAATGTCGAAAACACTCGGCTCCAGAGTGCTATGGGTGCTTTTGCCTGCTGTATAGTTCAGACCATAGATTATAACATATATATGAAGTTCTGTTGTCAGAAACCTAAGTCGGTTGTCAAAAAAACCTAAGTCTAAGAATGTGTTAGTAAAAAATTTCATTGAAAACAAAAACAATTGTAGTACGTGTGCCTTTTTGAGTAATTTTTTGTTTTTTTTTTTTTCAATTGAGTTTTTTTAAGCTTCATATCTATGTCAATAATCTATGGTTCAGACATTGCCCTTTCTCAAAAAATGAGAAGTGGTTTTGGGATAGAATGAACAAATTGCTAGGAAAATTTGAAAAATTTGTAACTTCCAATGAACAATACTTTAACTCAAATATATTAAACATTTCTCTTAAAAATAACATTAAAATTTTTTCAAAAAATAGATGGAAATAGTTGACCAAGACATTATGCTGACAAAGTCAAATTAATTGTTCTATTTCCTAAAAAAAAAAAAATTGTCTTAAACTAAAAATACAACTAAACAATATCAAAATTAGGAATACATTTATACGGAAAACTATCATTAACTCTATATTTTGAAGATGTATTGGTCATTTTTAATTACATACATCTTGACATTCATTCAGTGATTTTACAATGTAACACAGAGTATGTTATAAACAAAAATAATTTCCTTGAATACATTTTCTAAACCAATATGAAAAAGGTATTTCGAACTCAAAGATGTTACATATTAAACCAATTAGGTATAAAAAAAAAATAAATAAATAAAAATATTCTCTAAAATTTCATTTTAACTGACAACTAATATCAATTTAACTTTCAATTTAACAAAAAACTCAAAAGGAAAATGAAAAGGATTTAAAATACAAACACAAAAAAAGTGAATTTTAATATGAAGCCACTGATGGTTTGGTAAATACCGAGTATAACATCTCTTATAAATACATATGTATGTGTGTACTTCTATATCCTTTTTTTATATATATTTTTTTGTGTTTTTGAAAACTTCAAATTGAGGGTGTTGTTTTGCGAATACTCATCGTATACATCAACTAAATACAGCAAAGAACACAAACCATAAACGAATATATTTCTAGGTAGTAGTTGTACGTTTGAAAGTGCATTTTTTAGATAAAGGGTGTGGACATAAAAATATTTATTTGGTTTTATAATTTTGAATTATTTATTTATTATATTTTAAACTTTTAAAAAGGTCTTTAAGATAAAATATCGATTGTTTTATGTCTTACACTTTAATTTTTAATTCCTATTAAATTGCCTACACCCTATATGTTTGTATGCAAATAAATGTGAACACTATTTTGTATCTTGTTATTGTTGGTAAGTGTCACATGAAAATAAATGTGAAATATATTCACATTTCTACAACATACAACACATACTATTTTATTCTATTCCACTCGACTCACATGTATTTATATGCAACAAACTCACACACACGTCCACACAAAATCATGCAATATAACCAACAGATACAAATCTATGTATATCTTTAGGCGGTTGAAATTTCTTTTATTTTTTCTATTTTTTTTTTTTTTTTTTTTTTTGTATTTTGTGAAAAATAAAGCCCCAACCAACAAAAAGCCCAGGAAATATGTTTTTCGTTTCGTAGGGGATTTAATAATTTTTTCCATTATATTTCGATTTTAGCATATAATAGTGCATACAGTAAAATATGTGTGTATGTGTTATTGAGTGGGGGTATTACCTAGGGGTTTGTATTTTGGTTATTTTTTGTTTCTGTTTTGTTTTTTTCGGTATTTTTACCAAATATATCTCTATTTTAATAAATGTTGAAAATACATACTCATATATGTGCTAAAGATACATTTAAATATACCAAAATATCTATGTATAGCATGTAGATTTGTGTACATATTATAGCAAGAGCTGTCACAATGGAGTATTTTATGTTGAATTTTCAAAATTTCCAGTCATTTGAAATGTTTTATTTTTTGTATTTTCTTTATTTGTTTCTATTTCTGTTGATATATTTTTTAGTAGCATATTTATTTATTTATTTATTTATTTATTTTTTTTTTTTTCAAACACAAAATTTACCACATAAAACAAGAGACAGATTTTATTTTTTTCCTTTTTAGAAATTATTGAATTCTTTTTTAATTTTGTTTCTTGTTCCCAGCTGGTATCGTTGTGTATTTTGCTTATATTCCATCCAGTTTGTTTGTTGTTGAATTCCTATTCAAACAAATTTATTTAACGAGTTGAAAACTCTCTGGAGAGAAATCAGATTTTTTTGTAATTTACGTAATGAAAATATGTAATATAAAATGAAATTAGTTACATATAATCAAATATAATAATAATCATGTAAATTGAGTATGAAATGTAATTTTAAATATTTAGATTCCTTTTGGATAAATAATATAAATTTAAATGGAATTTATGTAGCCAGGGATTTGATTTATATTGGGAAATTACAAATTATAATGAAAGTGTATGCAGCGTAATGGTTAGAGACAAAGAATATTAAGAATAGAAAATAGTACTCTTTCCTACAACAACATTTCTCTCTCTCTTTACATACAAGTTCTGTGTGAATTCGACACACTGGTGAGAGAGAGAAACAACACAAAATAAACAAATATTTTCCTTAAAATTTAAGGAAAATTACACACGCGACACATTTTTCCACTAACACACGATATTTTTATTATTTTTTCACACACGTTTATTGTATTTTCACTCCCGTTAAACAAATAGTTTCCACAAACTGAAAAAATATTTTTTTATTTTATTTTTGACATTCCTTTTTTGTATGTTGAAATTTAAATTGAACGAACAATGTTGCTACTTTTGGTATTAAAAATAAAACAGAATTTAAAATAATTTTAAATTATTTTCATATTCATCAATAAAAAGCCAAAAAATGTAATTTATTACTATTTGTGGATGTAACCCGCATCAAAAGATGAAAATCTGCGAATAAAATTGTGATGAATTATAATTAATAATTTGTTAATACTCTTTTGTGTAACTATGTATGATTACGATGTGTGGTGAAAGTGGTTTCAGCACAAATACATATAAATAAAATTTGACTAACACAATCTTAAAGTTAGATTTTTTTGACAACAGAGTTAGGTTTTTTTGACAAGCCTTCTATTCTTAGTATTCTTTGGTTAGAGGCAAATAATTTTAGAAAAATAATATAATTTTATATGAAATGTTGGTAATTTTGTTGGTATTTTGACTTGAGTCTGAAATAAATAATAAAATACACAGAAAAAATATTTTCGAAAAAATTTTAATTGAATTATTAATCAGGATTAAAAAAAAATCAAATATTTTTGTAATTAAATAATTTACTCAAAATCTAAGTATTCTAACGATTTTAAATTCAAGTTTTACATAGAAAAATCTAAAATCCAATTTAAAAAATGATACACATTCAATTATTTTATTAATTGAAATTCAGCCTATTAAAAAAATTTTATATTTAATTATTCAAATTATCATTATTTTTATTTATATTTAATTCATTTATTAATACTCGTAGATTCAATAAGGGAAATAAATGAATACCGATGGATTGTTTTATTTTTAGTAAAAAATATTAGAAAATTTTAATTTTTATCACTTGAAATATTTGATACAATTAATTTTTATTTTTGATAAATATACCACATTTTTTTATTTTTTTGTAAAAAATCGGTTTAATTTTTTATTTTTTGTTGTTTGAAAATCGAAAGACAGATAGACAGTGGGACCTATCAAAAAAATAAAAAAAACAAAAAACTGTTAGTAAATCTATATATCATAAACTACTGGTTAAATCAAATTGAAATATGTATATAAAAAAGTTGTAAAGGTGTACCTAATCTTTTCGAAAAGGTACGCATATTGTAGTCACTCCCTTGATATACGGTATGAGCTACAGGGTGTCAATGTTTAAAACTTCGTTTATGAAGTTATAAATGTTTAAAACTTCGTTTATGAAGTTATAAACATTTTTTCTTATTCTTATATTTTTATATTGATACAAAAAATTTTACATATGCCAATAGAAATGAAATTAGTTACATATAATCAAATATAATAATAATCATGTAAATTGAGTATGAAATGTAATTTTAAATATTTAGATTTCTCTAAACTGGTTTCCATTCGCTCAGAAGTGTAGACAGGAGAGCATATTTGATGAAAATAGCAAAATTTCAGAATATTTTTTTTATCTCATAAAATTTTTGAAAGTTAAGAAATTGATAATAGTTTCTTAGATTGAAGAGAAATAATACAAAACAATTTTGACTTTTTGAAAAAAAACTTTTTTGCTTTTATGGACTTAAAAAATCGACATACTTTTAAATAACATCCAGACGGTCGGTCAGACATCGTTAAATCTAATCGATAAGTAATTCTGATTCGAGTGCTATACCTAGATGAAGACCTTTTTCCGTTCGTTACAAATATCAGCACAAACACATCGCTGAAGTTCATAGATGCGTTTCATAATATGAACGTGTAGGGTAAGGTGTTAAATTGATGCATACTTTAAAGCTAACAGCTTTTACTTCGTGTTAAAAAAAAAAAAATGCTTCCGTTAAAATATTTACATTTGTTATTATTCTCAGTGACCCTCTGCTAAATTTCATTGTAATAACAAAATTAGATTTTCTTAAAATGAAAACTAAATAGTTCACATCACATAGTTCACATTTTCGTTAAAAGCCCATGTGTCGCAAAGTCAAGTTTCTCGGGCCATAAAAAGCACAAAGAGTTCATGACCACTGAAACGATAAATTAGTTTTTAAGACTGAAAAGCGGTAGATGAAATAATACGAATTTTAAGATAAAATCTCTGAAAGATAAACGGCTTAAAATGCAAATGGCTCTGAATCTTTTGTCAAAATAGCTCTACTGATAACCTACAAAGTTCTTGATAAGAACTTGAAAAATACAAAGACAAAAGAGGGCATTAACATTCTTGACATGAATTTTACGTAAAATTATAAATACTTTATAATGGATGATGAAACGTTCGTACTGGAAGACTTTTTTCAACTTTCTAGTTTGGAATTCTCTGTCGCAGATACTAGAGAAAATGTTACAGAAAAAAAAAAAAAAAATGTTTTTGACCTGATTTCAAGGATTATTATATCTTCTGTTTCAACTGTCAAAATTTTTCATGCTCTTGGTCCAGTTTTTTTTTCATATATAGTACAACATTTCAAACTGAGTTAGTCAAATTTTACTGTAATTAGTTAAAGAACAAAATTATCTATCGACTAAAGGTCGATATCTTTTCTGAGTTAAAAAAAAAAAAAGTTTTTATTTTTTACTTAAGAATTCACACGGAGACGGTTTAAAAATTGAATACAAACCTAAACACCCTATAGAGCTATGTACAGATCCTGTCGAATTTGACATAGTTTATATCAAAATGTGTCCAAATAATGAATCTTCAAACAGAAGTTTGAACTTTGGATGTATTTCAAAGAGTTGTGGACTTTTGGGCAAAATTCACATATATAAATTTTTTTGGGATTTAGTCAGTTCTTTCGAAATTGCGGAATTACATTAACAAAGTGTTGTAAACTTTGTGTATCGAATCATAAATTTTTTAAAAAAATTTTATTTAATTAAAAAAAAAACTGCATTCCAAATCTAGCTGGCGTGTAGAATTTTCAGTTAAAAAAGGACTGATATCAGTATCTTTTATAGAACCAAAACTACGCAACTTTAAATATTTATTTTTTTATATTTTCTGATAAGGAGTGAGATCGAAAAAATTCTTAACACACATTTTGCCTCATAACTTTTTTCGGAATCAATATTCAAAATTTTTTTTGATCTAGTTATCATGGAAAAATACTTCCGTTATTATTTTTAATAACAACCATGTTAATTTGTCCTTATTTTCATCAAAATAAGTGACGAAAAAGATTTACGTCCTACAAGTTATTAAAAAATTTCAAAAAATCCAAATAGGTCTTACAAATAATTGACCACAGAATTAAATGTCGTCCGTAAAACCGATTCTAATGTTATTAAACAGTATCAGGTGAATTTGACTATTGATGTGAAACCTAGTTCAGTAAGAAAAAAGGACCACATGATATTGGGAAGGCCAGAAAATTGAAGGCATATTTAAAGGAACTCCAAACACATCTGGTAGAAAATCAGCTCAGTTTTCTCAGTGCTTTGACTATTTGGTGCGAAAATTTAAAGCTATGGGAAAGTTGATAACATATAAAGTTCAAAAAATTGCAAACTGGAATTCTGCAAAAAAAAAAAAAAAAAAAAATACAAGCCAAAAATAGGACTCGGAATTTAAAACCAAATTTCATACAAAAATACTCAAGCTGTATAATTGACGAAGAAACATAGGTGCTGGCAGATTCTTCGCAGCTTGTGTCACAAAATTTTTTATTGCTAATGCTCGAAGCAATGTTGAAGATAAGTTTAAGACCCAAAAGCAGCAAAAATTTCTTACAAAATTCATGGTATGACAAGCTTTTTGCAGTTGCGGCAAAACAGGAAAGTCATTTGATACATTCGGATCTATAAATACCAAAATATGCATAAAGGAATATTTGCAAAAAAGACTTCTTCTTTTCTTAAGAAAGCACAACGTGTCCACATATTTTTGGACTCATTTGGTATCATGTCACTACGGTAAGAAAGCTCTGGAGTGGTACCAAATCAATAACATAGTTTTAGTACCAAGAGATGTCAATTTTCAAAATTGTCCATAGCTTAGACCGGTGGAGAGATATTGAGCTCTTGTGAAGATGTGCACACTGTTCCAAAAAAGTGACTTAAGCAACTATCAAATCTCCAAAGAAAGGGTTTTCAAAAAAGTTATATATTTCTGTGATCTATGCTAAATTATCAAATGATTAAAAAAATAGTGAAAACTCTAAGATCAACCGTTTCCAAGTTATTGAATATTATGTATGTTAAGAATTTTTCGATCTCACTCCTTAGGTATTTAAGACAGATACCGTAACAGTTATGACTTTTATCATAAAAGTCCGAGAGTAGCAGTTATTTTGTGATTTTTATTTTTTGAGCAGAAATAAGAGTTATTTTGTAATTTTTGTAAATTCGAAAATCATATTTTTATGATTTTATGAATTTTTTAATTTACGAATTAATGATTTGTTAAATTTTTAAAATACTTAATTAAACATTTTTTATTCGTATTGTGTTTTACATTAAATATCATGTAATATTATATATGACTTATTTTTGGTAAAATTAATTTCCATTTAAATATTTGCCAAAGTTAAATTTTAATCTACAACACAGTGGTTTTCCCAAAAATGTTATAACAAATATTTCAACTGTGAACTTTTTAAAATATAGATTTAAAAAAAATATATATATATTTCATTTTTAAATCAAAATATAAATTTTTAACAAGCTTTTTATAACGACAAATAAAATGAATTGTCTTATTATCAGCTTCGATTGCTAAAATAATGCCGAGTCAGTAACAATTTATGATGAAATACTTAAACTCTTAAATGTTGCAATTAAGTCCTTATGCATATTATGTAGACCCTTTATTACAATTTTTTCGCTTAGCTTAATATAATTAATTTAATACTTTAAAAAAAATAAAATATTATATATATTTTTGAACCATGAAATTTTCTTACTTAAAATGTATATTCAAATTTATTTATTTTATTATTATTTTTTTTTTTTCCTTTTTTATTACGCTTCAATTCACAATAGAAAAAGAATATCAAACACATTCATTTATTCTCATTATGCAAAAACGCAATAAAGTTCATAATAAAAGATCAATATTAATTTCCGTTAACAAGGAGCTAAAAATTAAAACCAATTTTCCATACAAATGAAACAAAGAGGCAAAATAGAAAGAATTAAAAAAATAATCAAAAATAAGAGAAATAGATTAAAAAGAAAAAATTAAACATGAAATTGAAAATGAATATTGATGATAAAAGCGTGGGAAGTTGAAATTAATATTGAAATATTGATTAAAAAAAAAATCATGTGTGATGTGGTGTAAATGTAAAAAAAAAACTTTGTATGTAGATTAAATGTATTAAACTAGCCAGATATGTAGGTTAGAATATGTGTAAAGGATTTAAAAGAGAAACAACCTATAAAAAATATTTGTGTTAACACATGTACAAGGAAAAAAAGGATAATTTAAAACATATTGAAACTAAAACTAATACCTGAACTAATGTTATTAAAAGTTTTTCCTGTATTAAAAAAACATTGAAATGATTTATGCGAGGCTAAAACTAAAAAGATTTAAAATATGTTCAAATAATAAATTAAATCAAATTAAATTTCTATTTAAGAAGTAGATAGTTCAATACTTTTACTATACATACACATAATAAATGTACATTAACTCAGTTATTTTAATAATTCCATTATTAAATTTGAAATTCTAAACTACTTTCATTGTTACCATCTGGTTTTGTGTAGCTTTTTTTATTTTAATTATAACTATATTTAAAGCTAACATATTGTGTGAGTTTCCATTGAAAACGACTCCAAAAATTTTACACAAACTATATGAAATTATATTTTCCATTAAGAATCTAAATAATAAAAGCAATTTCTCTTTTTTTTTTGTTTTTATTTTATACAATTTTCATAATTTGCTTAATTGACACAATAAATTTACGTTGCATAGTTAAAGGCTGACATTTGAAACGTTATTTTTATGACATATTTTTATTGGAGTGAAAATGAAAGAGTTGTTAAGGGTGGTGGAAGTTAAAGTTAATTGAAATTTGGTAAATATTTAAATGAAAATTAATTACTAAAACAGACATTTATGATTTTTTTATGTCTAACTAGAAAGGAAACAGTGTACGTATACGTAATGTTTAATTAAGTCTGATTGATTTTTTTATAAAGCATACGCAGGAGTGGTGACTTTTTTTTCTAAGTAAATTATAAGTTATTTTTTACTCCAATATGATTGGACTGAGTTCGAATTAAGGAAGTAGATGTAGTGTACAACTTATGTATATCTATTATTCACCTTAGTGTTTTTTATTCTATGTAGTTATATTTGCTTATTAAATATACTTTTTTGCAAAAAAAAAAAAAAAAAAAAATGGTTTGGAAACTATATTTTATATCAAAAAAAATCCCTTTTTAAATACATGTTTCAGATTTTTCTTAATATTATGTATTTCTTAAATATGTATGTAAATAGTTTAAAATAAAATTATGGAATATATATGTTATTTTTGATTTACTTTTGTCATTTTATACAAATGGCATTTTTATGCCCGTAATTTCTACAAATAGATATCTTTCAGTGCCTGGATATCAATGGTGTAAATTAAATTTGGTAACTTCAAATCGTAGGTATGAATTACCGAATAGATAACTGTAATGTTTCTTACACCATAAATTTTGTTTGGATTATATGTTATAAATAAATAAATAATAAATATTTTTTGGAGAAATGTGGGTCAATACATTTGAAATGCTACAAAATTACTGGAAATTAAATACATATTTAGCTAGAGAGTCACTGCGGTCAATTGATAACCTATTCTGGCGAACTTATGTGTGAAATTTTAAGTGATTTTATTTAGTAGGTGGTCCTTAATGGGTGCTCTAATCTGTTATGGACAAATCCCCAAACCGTGATTTCTGCATGGAATTGTAGGAAAAGATGGACTAAACATATTTATGAAAAATATTGACTTATTTGAGACATTCAATGATGTTAATAACCGGAAAGGCCCTTGAATGTTGCGGTCAAAACAACTTTGTATACACGGATAGACAGGTGGTCATTGTTATACCAAATTAAAATATGTTTTCAAATTGTCCAGTGTACTTTAATGTGAGATGCCGTAGGCATAATACTTCAACCTAATACCATACTCTTGAGTATGAAAACAATGTCCGATTGTCCAAAAAAATAATAATATTAATTCAAATGAGGCAGCAATTTCAAGAGTTTTTCTTGTATTTGATGGCTGGTTAGCCTAAAATATAATTTGTTGCACACAGAATAATAATTATTATTATTGATAAAAAAAAAAACACAAAAATAGAAAACTCAAATTTGTTAAATTTTAGTAAATAAAATTTTAATAATATTTTATGACATTTAAATTATGAATATTACCATATTTTCTATTTAATCCAAATCCAAATTGGTCCCACAAAAAATTGACGTAAGAATTAAAGGTCTGCCGTCAAACTGTTCCCAATGGTATTAAATAGTATCAGGTTATTTTGACTATTGATAGAAAATCTGGGTCGGGAAGAAAAAAAAGTCCACATATTATTGATAATGCCAAGAAAATTTAAAGCATATTGAAAAGAGCTCCAAACACATCTCGTAGAAAAGCAGGCCGGTTAGCTCAGTGCTCTAACTATTTGAAAACATAGAAAGTCTAAAAATCTAAAAGCCAAGAATAGGGCACGTAAATTAAAATAAAATTTAATACAAAGAAACTCATGTAGTAAAATGGACGACGAAACGTATGTCTGGCAGACTTTCTGCAGCTTCCAAGTCTAAATTTTTATGTTGCAAATGCTCGAGAAAATGTTCAAGATATGTTTAGGACTCAAGAGCAGACAAAATTTCCTAAAAAATTTCTGATATGGCAAACTTTAGACAGTTGCGGCAAAAGAAGCAAGTTATTTGTTACAGTGGGCTCTATAAATATCGAAATATATATCAAAGAATGTTTGCAAAAAAAACTTCTTTTATAAGAGACCACAATATGTCTACATATTTTTGACCCGATTTGGCATCATGTCACTACTTGAAAAAGCTCTGGAGTGGTACCAAAACAATAACATAGTTTTTGTACCAAGAGAGGTCTATCCTCCAAATTGTTCGCAGCTAGGACCAGTGGAGAGATTGAGCTTTTGTGAAAAGAGAATTGAAGAACACAAAAAAGTTATCCCAAAATATAGAAGATTTTAAAAGAAGATGTGCAAACTGTTCTAAAAAAGTGACTGAAACAAGTATCAAATCTCTAATGGACCAGAAAAGGTCCACTAGTTCATAACTAGAGGTTAGAACTATAAAAATTATATTTTTCTGTGATCTGTAATAAAATATCAATTAAATAAAAGAAATAAAAACTCTAAAATCAACCGTTTCCAAATTATTGAATTTTATAAATGGTAAGATTTTTTATCTCATTCCTTATGTCTTGGTTTATTTTGCAATAAATTTAACTTTATGATTAACGATTAAAAATTTGAAATTTTTGACACTTTCGAAATTTTATGATTCTTAAAAAAAAATTGTTTTTTGAAATTTTATATAAAATTTCATTATTTTTTATTTTTTCTTTATTCCAAAAAATACTATTTGGTTATATGTGGTTATATTAAAAATATAAAAATTCATTACAAAAAATAACCAACTTTCCCCTACTCATACCTTTGTTTATAGATTAGTGATTATCTGTTTATTTGTAATGTTGGAAAATAATTAAAATTGAAACAAGTAATGTATTTTGTTGTTTTTAATATTAGTAGATAATCACATAAGCTTATAACCAGCCTATCGTGAACAACCGTACTGCAGACCGTATTTAAAAGTAATGTAAGAATGACTTAAAGACAATTTAAATTAGAATTTTATATATATATATATATATATATATATATATATATATATATATATATATATATATATATATATATATATATATATATTTTTTTTTTTTTTTTCTTGAACAAAATCAGACTAGTCGTTTTGGAGATATGCTTCCATTTATAGTGCAACCTGGTTAATTTTTCATATAGAGATTTATCGCTAGAACTAAAGTCAATTGATAAAACTGCCCCTTGCGGCAGTTTTTTTTTTTTTTTTTTTTTTTTTTGTGTTAATTTGTATTTTTGTGTAACCGAGTTTTCGATTTTTTTCCAATTTTAGAATAGTCAACTTTGATTTTGAATTTTCAACGGCTGATTTTGAATTTTTTACAACTTTTCGATTATTTTTTACTTTTTCCAATTATTTCCGACATTTTTTTAAATTTATACGATATTTTCGAAATTTTTTACTGTTTTAAGACTTTTTTCGACAATTTTCCGACCTTTCACTTTTTCCAAATATTTACAACTTTTCGAAGTCGATTTCTCAACAATTTTCAAAGCAAAAAGTCGAACTCGACTTTTTTCAGCAAAAAGTCGATTGTTCGAGATCTATTTACTGAACCTTACTTAATACTGGTAACTTTAAAAATATATATTCAACTAATTTAAAATTCATACCAAACTTATCGAATTTTTAATTTGTTTTAGCTTTTATTTTTTCATTTATGAAGTTAGTCATGGTACTTATATTTTTTAAGTTCCTTTTATTTAAAAATTTTAAAATTTATGCATAATTCTTCAAGTATGCCTTTAGCAAATTAAGGGCGTTTTATTAAAATAAAGAAAACCAAAATTTACTCTGTTTTATCTTTATATTTGCTTGGAAAATATACTTTATCTAATTAATATGATTTACTTAAAATACAATTCCTTTAAATACTTTTATAAACAGCTAGATAAGTTCTTAAGGCTTTCATTTAATTAGTACTGTAGGGCTTAAAAATGTCAGTGTTTTCCATGTTCTAATTAAGTGTGTTTTTAACTTATATTTTTTTTCTGTTTTATATTAATACTGAACTTATACATATATATACATTGTATGTAGTATGTATTTGTAGGTGTTAGTAAAAACCCAGCAATCAGAAGGAGTCATGTTCTCTGGCAGAATTTAAATAAACAACTTCCAGGCCAATAAATTGACGAACACACCACAAATTAAACTAATAGGGCAGACATAAAATATAGTATATTATTTTATTTTTAGTATTTGGCTTAGTCTTACTCAAAGGTGTAATAAATTGCTATAACTTTCATACATTTTAAGTGCACAGACCATTTGAATCAATTTCATTATAATAAGTGTGTACTTTTACAGCGTGCAAAATTTTCGCCTTAATTTGATATCAATATTTCTTGTATGTTTACTGGGTATAAAAAGCTGACTGTTGATTACAAAAGAAAAAAAAAAAAAAAATAATAATAATAACAAATAGAAAAATTGTATTTCATCCTTAAAGTATACTTTGAACTTTCCCTTCGTTAACCATACACTTTCTCACACACATACGCACACAATAGTACTTAAGTATGTATGTTTTCGATACAATTTTCTTTGACTGTCGACTACCACTACACTTTCTGTAAGAGTTTGTGTGTTAATGTTTTGAGTATTTGTGGTGTGTGTGTGTGTATGTTTTTGGCGTCGTAAAACCGCTTTTTAAATGCATGCTATGACTTCATTATGTTTTCTTCTCTTTTAATTAAGACGCTCGTTTGTTGGTTAGTTTAAAACAAAAACAAAATAAAAAAAAAAGATTATATTTGGAAAGAAATACACTATACAACATAATAAAAATAAATATTATATAGAAAAACAGAAAGGAAAAACAAAATTATATAAAAACCGCTAAAACACAATAACATGAACAAAACATAAGCACTCACCCACTCACTCACTCACATGCACATACACAACTATTACTAAAACATACAAATATACATAGCCATAGAAACTGTCTATAGAAAAAAAAAAATAATGAGAAAAGTGTAATATGAGTATAGTAGGAGTAGAGGGAGGTGGATGTTAGTAAAGAAGCTTAGCTAAACCTCTAATACTTGTATTAATATGAGTACAACTATTACAATTACAAAACTCTTTGAGATGCCAGAAACAAACGAATAAATAAAACAAAACAAACAACTAAAACTAAACTGGCTCCAGCATTGTACACGTATGTACAATTTTCCACAAATGGTGTTGTTTATTATATACAGTTGTTGTTATTTTTTGTGTTATACATGTTTGTATGTGTATAAAAATTTGTTGTTTTAAGTGTGGACTAAAATTACTTGTGGGCACTTGTCCAAAAATAAATACTTATAAATAAAATAAAAAACCAACAAATATTCTAAATTACAGTGGGACTTAAAGCTTAAATAAAACCATAATAATATAATTTATGCAAATAAATTATCTTGTTTCTAAAAAAAGAAAATTGGCACCTAAAAATATTCTTCAGTTAAAGGCATATTATACCTAACATTAACAAATACATTAAATACAAGAAATATGTAAATACCTAAATCCTTAACAGTTTTTAGTATTTGTAGAAATTATAAAATCTTGTTGTTTTGTTAAGGATTAAGGCATCATCATCATCATCTTACTACTTTTGTAAACGTCAGACATTTTTATGGACTTCAACTTAATGTTTTCATTGTAATTTCCTTTATTATTGTTTGTTCCATTTGTTGTCTTGTTTTTCACTATTCAAACAAAAGCCAAATACACAAATATTGCTTGTCGTATTATAACTTTGTCTGTTTAATTTTTATCAGTATAAAATTGTGTATAATGTCTGTATGTATGTTTGTTTTTGTTTGCATTTGTTGTTTTCCCGTGTCTGTTTTCGCCTTTTGCCAACCATTGTACTAACCAAACAGCCAACAAACACATCATCATGATGATAGTTAAACATAACAATAAATGACCTTAAATTACTATTTATCCAAGAGATATACGTTTATAGCAGAGTATAATGAGCACAGTGTAATTTGATGGAAAAAGGAAACAAAAATTTTCAAGAATTTTTAATAATTATTGCCGGATTTCCGAATTTTACATAAACGGTTTTAGTTATAACACTTTAAAACAGAAAATTAAAACTTTTTGTAGTTCTAACCATTACTTATGAACTCGTGGACCGTTTTTGGTAACCCTTTCATTAGAGATTTGATAGTTGTTTCAGTCACTTTTTTACAGTTTGCACATCTCCTTTTAAAATCTTCGATATTTTTGGACACCTTTTTTGTGCTTTTCAATTCTGTTTTCACAAAAGCTCAATATCTCTCCACTGGTCTTAGCTTCGGACAATTTGGAGCATTGACCTCTCTTGGAACAAAAACTATGTTATTGTGTGGTACCACTTCAGAGCTTTCTTAGGGTAGTGACATGATGCCAAATTGGGCCAAAAATGTATGGACACATGTTTTGCAAACATCCTTTGATATATATATCGGTACTTATAAAGCCGACTGTAACAAATAAATTTCTTGTTTTGCTGCAACTGCATAAAGCTTGCCATATCGGGATTTTTTTATGAAATTTTGTCTGCTTTTGGGTCTTCAACATTGCCTCGAGCATTATCAACATAAAAATTTTGACACAGAAGTTGAGAAAATTCTGCCAACACATACGTTTCGTCATTCAATATACAACATGAATATTTTTGTATGAAATTTGATTTTAATTGCCGTGCCCTATTCTTGGCTTCTAAATTTTTTCCAGCATTTCTGTCTGGACTTTATATGTTTTCAACTCCGCATTAGCTTTAACTTTTCGTACCAAATATTCAGAGCACACTGAGCTAACCGGGCTGCTTTTCTACCACATGTGTTTGGAGTTCTTTTCAATATGCTTTCAATTTTTTGGCCTTCCCAAGGTCCACATGATCCACATTTTTCTACTAGGTTTCCTATCAATGGTCAAATTTTCTTGATACTGTTTAATAACATCCTTAATTCTTTGGCCAATTTTTTGTAGGACCAATTTGAATTTTTTGAACATTTTTAATAATTTTAGTACGTACATTTTTTTCGTCACTCATTTTGATCAAAATCACAACAAATCAACATGGTTGTCATTAAAAATAATAACTGACATATTTTTCAATGATATTTAGATCAAAAAAATTTTTAAATATTGCTTACGAAAAGAGTTAGGAAGCAAAACGTGTGCTAAGATTTTGTCGATCGCACTCCTTATTATATTATTTGGTTAATAAAAATATCTTTGTACGAGCGTGTGCGCCTGCCAATGTCAGGAAATTTATTATAACAATAAAACTATGCACAAACAATTCCGCAAATCTTTAAAAAAATATGAAAATGTTTTGTTTACATTTGCAATGTTCTATGTTCCTGAAAGGAATAAGTTCATTATTTGGACATTTAGGGAGCTTTTCCATCGATATTCATCCTCAAGGATATTTAAATACACAATATATAACATACACATTTTGTTTTCAATACAAAATTCAAAATTATAAAATTCTTCACAAAAATGTATCCCTCAATTTGAAAATATATATTTTTTTTTTTTTTGCATTTTCTTTTGTTTTCTTTGTGACTGACTTTTCAAATTTGAAAGAGTTCTCTCTAATAATTGTGCGTTGTTATTTATTCTACCATGCCCTAATCAAAGTTAAAGATTTAAAGCAGTAAGAATTTAATAGGATTTTAATGCTTCAAGTACTAAAATAGTAAACTTTTTAAAACCAAAAAAAAAACGAGAGAAGAAGATATAGTCGGTCAAGCCCGACTATATGATACCCTACACCACTTCGATCTACATAATTTTGTTTTTACGTATATGTACACAACATACTTGTGTTAAATATTAACATAATACTAACATTTGTATGGGATTTATGCATGTTAGTGATTTTCGGGAGAGGAGTTTGTATGGGAGCTATGGTCAGTTATGGACCGATTTTCTTGAAATTTGGCAGACGTATTTTTGCTGATATAAAACTTATTTGTACTAAATTTCATTAAAATATTCCTATTTTTAAGGCATCTGTAAGTGTTAAAACTCTATTCCGGGAGGACATTTGTATGGGGGCTAGGTGAAATAATGGGCCGATCATAACCAAATTCAATAGGCTTCGTCCTTGTATTGAAAAAAGTATATGTACCAAATTTTATCAAATTATCTTCAAAATTGCGACCTGTACTTTGCGCACAAGCTTTACATGGACAGCCAGCCAGCCAGCCGACCAGACGGACGGACGGACGGACGGACGGACATCGTTAAACCGACTCAGAAAATGATTCTGAGTCGAACGGTATACTTTAAGGTGGGGGTCGGAAGATTTTTTCTCTGCGTTACAACTTCTGCACAAACACATAATACCCCAACCACCTTTGGTGGTGTAGGGTATAATTAATAATAGTAATAAAAATAGAGACGAAAATGCGCTCGCTGATCGAAATACTAAATTAATTTTCGATAGGATTTGGAAAGAAAACAAAGATTATAGCAAATTTTAATTTCTTAAAACCGAAACGGATCTTAAAAAATATTACATACAACAATAAATCCCTGATAGAGATTTCAAAATTTGTTTTTTTTTTTTAAGGATTTGTAGGATGAATAGTTTTATTAGTAATTTTTAATTTCTACGTCATCTGGGAGCCTCAGAAAGCTCTGGGAAGAGAAAGTGCGCTTAGGATATTAAATATAAATTTCACATATCTCTGCTAGAAATTTTAAAATCTGTATCCATTAGTATTTGTAGGGTAAATATTTTTATAAGTAAAACGAATTTTAATTCCCTACGTCATCTGGAAAGGTGAAACACGTTTAGGAAATTAAATATAAAATCCGTGTATCTTTGCTTCCTGATCGAAATTTCAAAATCTGTCTCCGTTAAGATTTTGGGAGCTTCAAAAAGCTCTGGAAAGGGAAAAAATTCTTAGAAAATGATAAATAAATCCACTTGTTTCCGCTCCCTGATATTTATTTAAAAATTTGGCTCCATTAGAATTTGTAGGACCAAAAGTCTGGGAGCTTTAGCTTTGGAAAGAGAAAACAATGCGTAGCAAATTATATATATAGATTACCTGGAATAGCATATGACAAAACAAATATATAATTAACGAACAACTAATGTTTGATCATAATAAGATAAAAGTGAATCATGTTATGACTAATTTTGAACATGTTATAAAATCTGTTTATGGTAATATTAAAAAACTTAATCATAATATGAGAAAATCAGATCATAATGTAATAAAATCGGATCATAACGTGATAAAATATTTTAAATATTTTTTTAACATATTTTCCAACAAATTTTAAATAACACCATTTTTTAATAAATGAACAGAAATCCGCAACAATGCTGCATACCTATATCCACCTGTCCATTTTGTGCGGTAACTACACCGACTTAAGTTCAGTATATCATAAAGATCTCAAAGTTATGCACCAATAAAATTTACCATAAAAGAAGATCTACTTAATTTTGTTCACGATTTGATTGCATATCCCAGCAAAAACTTTGCTTTCCTGGTAAGCTAGCAGGTATAATTGGAAATAAAAATAAACTACTTATTTTTTGTCTCAATAACTAGTTATTTTTGTTCGAGTTGTCCATAAATTCTAGTAGTTATTTTTAGACACTAGCGATACTAAAATGTACCTAAACAAAAATAAAAATAAAAAAAAAAAAAAACGAAAAAATTTTACCGTCAGTGAGGTTTGAACTTGGGACCCTACTAACTAGTCGTTTTTAATGACTAACGTCTTACTCAGTACACCATCTCACACTTATTATACAAAGCTACTAAACTTGTTTTAGCATAAAATATATTTTTAAAACATTTTGTTTAAAAAAACGAATAGCATCAAAATGGGGTTGAACCGGCAACCTTCTGGTTACTAATCCTGCGCTCTAGACAACTGATCCATGTGATTGTAACTTACTCTGCAATTATACTACTGAGTAGTTATTTGTGTAATGTAGAGAAGGCAAATAATAATGACGCCTACTTTCCAGGAAAGTACTTTAATAAGTAGTTGTCATTACCGAAAACCAAAAAGTTTTTGCTGAAATATCGGAAGAGAATATAATAATGAGTTTTACTAGAGCATCGAAGAGTAATTTTGTATAAAATTTTCTTCCTTATTCACAACAATTGCACTGTACAATATATACCTATGTATCTGTAATTATATTTATACAATACTCTAACAGTGGTATTGACACATACAAACCAGCCAAAAGGAGATTAAACAGATACTATGACAGACAGAAAATAAGAAACAGACAGAAAGACCTTTCCACAGACATGTTAAACAAGAAAAAGATAGAATGAAATTCGTTTGTCTGTATTATTGTAATTGTAATTATCATTATCGTTTCATTTCATTACACTTCACTTTGTTTACGTTTCAGTGTATTATAATAGAAAGGAAGACAAAAAGTAGAAGGGAAACTATAATAATGTGATAAACAAGCAAACAAAAATTAATGCGATTGTTATTATTATAATTCTCATAATTATTTTTATATGTATATATGTGTGTGTGTGTTTTATTTACTAAACAAATACAAATAAAATGGACCTAAAAAAAGTATTAAAGTTATTTATAAACATTTTAATAGTTATTAGCAAATAAATATTAAAAAAAAAAAAAAAAAAAAAAAAAAAACAAGATACTTTATTTTTGGTAATTTGTTTGCTATAAATAAAACAAACTAACAAATAATGAAGCTTAATGTGGTAGTTTCTTGATTGACAACATTAAGTGGCCAAATCTTTGGGGTTTTTATGTAAGATTTTTATATAGTTATAATTTATTTTTGGCAACAATAAATAAATAAATATATATAATTTGTATAATAATCGGTTTATTTTTGTAACAATATCTAAGTATAGATTATTTAATTGTCTGTTAAGGGAATAAGTCTATTTTTAGTTTTAACAGGGAAAAAAGTTTCATAAAAAATAATTGAAAATAAATGCTAAGCAAACTATTGAATTTCTACTCTTTAATACATGAAAAACAAATCAACTCTCTTTTAAATAGAAGTTATGCCACCATGTCTGCCTTGGTCTCAACCTTGTTGTTTTATTAAAACTCGTAATTGTGTCTTGCTTACGCATGATTAATCATAAAAATCAGCCTCAATTTATGACTTCCTCCACCTTTCCTTATTATTAAAAATAGTTATTCAACTCCCACAATAAATCATTTTGAAATTAAAAGAATATAAAGCAATAATTCAAATATGCCCAGTTGCCGCCAAGGCAAATATTAATGTTCAATGAACTTGCACTTACAACACTTGTGCCTTCAAAATGAAACTCATGACGCAATCGAACAATACTAACGAGGCGCACTTAACCGAAAAAAACAAAAGCGAACAAAAAAAGAATCCTAGAAAAAAAAATAAAACATTTTTTTCTCAATTTCTGATATGACCCAATTACCACAGGATATCAAAAAAAAAAAAAAAAAACTGTAATAAAATTCGCTGACTTTGTAGCAAAAAGGTGTTATTATACGTGTGTGTGTGTGTATGTAAGTTACAAACGAATAAAACTCATTGGTGAATAAGACTCAATGCAACATAATACACCTGCCTGTGATTATATTAAATGTATCTACGTGTATGTAGCAAAAATAAAACACAGAAAAGGGAGAGATTTTTTTTTTAATTTCGCTTACCTTGCGGAAATAATAAAAAAATCATTGCTGGGCTGTATGCGGTGGCAAGTACAGGAAGTTTACACATTCTCTCACACATACACACGCTCATGCATCACTTCATCGTATACTGTTTTAATATTGAAATTCGATATACACTTAAACTCTTTTGCATTGAGCTGAATATTCAGCCATTTAACACACGCAGAGCTCTCGCTATTGAGTTCAATCTCAATTGCCATCCAAAGTAGAATTTACTTAAATCTAAGTATTTCATAATATAACTTTAGTAAAGATGTAAAGTTTCTGATATATACTTTCATAGAGTAGCTGCTCAAACAATTACTGAGCAAATTGTATGAAAGTTTTTTTTTTTTTTTTTTTTTTTTTTAAATTCATGCAACATGTAATATTGATGTAAATTTAATCATTAAGATAAGAAGTTTGTTCTTTTTTTCTCTTTTAACGTCAACAACTAATTGAAGTGTTTAAATGGTGGTAATGAAAATCGAAACTAAATTAACCAAAAGTTTTTGGCAGTTTTTTTTTTTTTTTCTCTATTAGGTGTGAGAAAATAAGTTTGATGGTAGTGTGTTAAAGTTTAGACATTTTGGAAAGAAATAAAAAGTGACGAATGGATAGAACGTGAATAGGGGTGGAAATTTTTTCATGAACAATTTTACACCTGTCTTAAAAACTTTCTTAGATAGCCTTTGATAAGGTTTAATTTTGAGATATTAATAGTAACAAATAACAAATCAGGTTCTAAAATAAAAGAAAAGCATATTATGGTAAAAACACAAACACCGTTTGTTTGGGAAATAAAACATTTTTTTCCTGATAATTGTATTATACCCTACACCATTTTGAATTATGCGTATTATGCACAGAGAAAAATCTTCGGACCCTTATCGCCTCTGAATCATGTTAATCCGTCGGTGTCGCTGCCTGTCCATGTAAACCTTGAGTACAAATTACAGGTCACAGTTTTAAAAGTTTCTTCATTAAATTTGGACAAATTCTGGCACAAGGACGAAGTTTATTTAAATTGCTTTAAATATAGCAATATTTCAATAAAATTCGACACAAATGAATTTGATATAAGTTATGCCAATTTAACGAAGATGATCAATCCATAATTGGTCATAGCTCCCCATCTTCTGAAAATAACTAACGTACATAAATACCACATAAATTAAAATATCAGTGCCATATAAGACCCACTTCCTGAAAAATGCTGTACCCTTTTATTTATTTTGATTTTATTTTAATTATAACCTACACCACCATAGGTGGTTAGGGTACTATGCGTTTGTGCTGATGTTTGTAGCGCACAGAAAAAATTATGGGAAACCCACCTTAAAGTATACTGTTCGACTCAGAATCACTTTCTGAGTCGATTTAACGATTCCCTTCCGACCGTCCGTCTGGCTGTCTGTCCATGTAAACATTGTGAACAAACTACAGGTCGCAGTTTTAAAAATATCTTGATGAAATTTGGCACGAATAAATATTTTGACACAAGGACGTAGCCTATTGAAATTGGTTATGATCAGGTGCATTATCTCACCTAGCCCCCATACAAATTTCCTCCCGTAATAGGGGTTTAACGATCATAAATGCCTTAAAAATAGCAATAAATGAAACTCGGTATAAAGGAGTTTTGTAGGTGTCAATCTTTGTGTAAAATTTCATCAAGATTGGTTCATAATTGACTATAGGTTCCTTATAAATCCCCTCTTCCGGAAATAACATTAACGTGCATAAACCCCATACGAATGACAGTATCCAGTTAATATTCGATACAAATAAGTTTTATATAAGTAGAAACCACATTGCGAAAATTTATGAGAATCGGTACATAATTTATCATAGCTCCCATATGAACCTACTTCCGGGAATCGCCCTAAAGGGCATAAAATCATATAGATGTTAGTATCAATTCATTGTTCTGTATTTGTATAATTTATTTTACATTGAGTAAAAGTGTTGGTCTACAATTAGCCACGGGTCTAATTTTTACCTCATACAAAATGGTGCAGGGTATCATGTGGTCGGTCTTGACCGATTATAGTTTCTCTCCCGTTTTATTTTATTTTTATTTTGTTTTTATTTTATTTTTATTTTATTTTTTTTATTTTTAATTTTATTTTATTTTTAATTTTATTTTTATTTTATTTTTGTTTTTATTTTATTTTGTTTTTATTTATTTATTTATTTTATTTATTTATTTATTTATTTATTTATTTATTTATTTATTTATTTATTTATTTATTTATTTATTTATTTATTTATTTATTTATTTATTTATTTATTTATTTATTTATTTATTTATTTATTTATTTATTTATTTATTTATTTATTTATTTATTTATTTATTTATTTATTTATTTATTTATTTATTTATTTATTTATTTATTTATTTATTTATTTATTTATTTATTTATTTATTTATTTATTTATTTATTTATTTATTTATTTATTTATTTATTTATTTATTTATTTATTTATTTATTTATTTATTTATTTATTTATTTATTTATTTATTTATTTATTTATTTATTTATTTATTTATTTATTTATTTATTTATTTATTTATTTATTTATTTATTTATTTATTTATTTATTTATTTATTTATTTATTTATTTATTTATTTATTTATTTATTTATTTATTTATTTATTTATTTATTTATTTATTTATTTATTTATTTATTTATTTATTTATTTATTTATTTATTTATTTATTTATTTATTTATTTATTTATTTATTTATTTATTTATTTATTTATTTATTTATTTATTTATTTATTTATTTATTTAATTTATTTATTTATTTATTTATTTATTTATTTATTTATTTATTTTTTTATTAATTTTTATTTTATTTATTTATTTGTTTTAGAAATTTAAATTAGTTCTTTAATTTTAATAGTTTGATTTAAGTGTTTCAGAGCGTATCGGCTATTAAATATTCCGAAGTTTTTGTAAAATTTTAAAAACAGTGGATACTATTACTAAATACTCACGTTGTAATAGATAATTCTAAAGTAATCAAAAACAATAGTATTTTTATATTTTGATTTAATGCTTTTAAAAGATCCAAATGTTTTGAACATTAGAATGTTTACTTGTTTTATTTAAAAAAAATTTTAATTAGGTATTCGTTAAAGCAATTACTTAAGATATTATTTTTAATAAAAAATTTATTATAATATGATTGCCAAAAATTATTCTTTACTTGCAAATGTTTTTCCCTTACATTTTATAAAGGATCGAAACTTGGCTTAGCAATGTCACTTACCAAACAATTTGTTGGAAGTTGAACTGGAATAAGTATATGATATTCGTAATAATTTTTCAACTTTTAATTTCAAAATAGATTATTCCGTAAGCAAAGTTCCTTGTATAATATTTCTTATAAACCTTATTAGTTTATGTATAATATTTCAGATATTATCATTACATTGTATTTTATTTTTTGATTTCAGCTTAAAGATTAAATTGATGATTTTTTAAATTAAATTTTATTTTATTTTTATCAAAAATTTAGAATAAATAAATGATCTCAAATTGGCAAACTTTTTATCAACATAGTACAAACAATAAAAAAATAAATCTGAAACCATTGTTTAACTTTCTTTGTCGCCAAATACAATGTTTACTTGTCCTTTTAAATAAACATTAATAGTAAATTAAACGAACTTCCAAATAGAAGAAGAAAAAAACAGGAAATTCAATAAAGCCCAGAAGCAGCTGCAAACAACAATGAATAATAAATTCTCTTTAAAAAAGAACATCTAAAAACGATTATCATAACATCTCTATACACAATTTTAGACCATTCACATTTCCAAAAAAAAAAAAAGAACATCCGACACACACACCAATACCAAACGCTAATAGATATAATTCTTTATAAATGCTGTTAACTTTTTTTCCTTCTCTAGTTTATATTATCTGGCCTAAAGTTTACTACAGCAATACAATTATACATAGAGATATACACAAACAAATTTGTATTTGTAAAGAGTGGTTGTATACATCTTAGTAGTTTTCCGTCAATTGCATTTATTTGAAACAGCATCCGGCTAAAGGAAAACATGCACGCACATATGTACGAGCTAGAATTCAACCAAATTCAACCAAATTCAACCAAATCTCTTAAAGGCATTTGCTTGGGAAAAATGAAATTGGTCAAACAAGGGTGGGCAGTACGATAGACTACAGAAAAAAAAATGCAGCCATAAAACAAGAACACTGAATGAATAAGTTAAAAGCAGCCTGCAACTAAGAGTTTTTTTTTTTTTTCATCTTTGCACTTTGTAGTTTTTGGCTTTGTTTAAATTGATTGCCAAGCCATAAAGGGAGGGAGACCTACTAAAAGGAAAGAAAAAAATGCTCTGTATTTAACAATCACAGACACATCCACCGACTCAATGACTCAACAATGTGCATACAAAAGAAGAAAATTGAACAAAGCATTTTACATAGTAGGCAGCATCATCATCAGCAGCAAACATCAGTAGTAGCTATAGTAGTGGCAATATACTAGCATCATCAAAACTATAAAAAGAAAATAAGAAAAAAACTTTTAGCTGCTGCTGCTGCTGCTCTGCAACTTTAACGATGACATTTTAATAGGAAGTAAAAATTATAGATCACAATGTTGGCCAAATGTTCATGAGTGTATTTGTATTGTTTGACTATTCATATGATAGTAACCCAGTAAAATGTTGTTTTATTAAATTATGTTTACAGTCATGAGAAAATTAGCAAAAAAATTATTTTGGTTTAACGGTCTGTATCAGCACTTTTTTACTTGCCGGAAGTTAAAACTGGTTTTAGATTTGTTTTTTTTTTTTAATATTTTGATACTTGAAATACTAGTGGTCTATCGTGGAAGTTATTACAAAGTAAAATTAATGCATATTGATTGAAATCTTAAATAAAATTTAAACAAAATTTGCTGGGAAACAAAATTGTTGGCGGAGATAAGGAAAAAATTTAAATTTTTTCCTGTCTTATCTAAAGCTATAGAAGCCACAGTCAAGCAAACTTCAAAACAAAAAATGAACTTCAGAGATGGAAAGAGAATATTTTCAAATACTTAATATAGCATCTTAAAATATTTTGTAATGGAAACTAAATAACAAAGTAGAACATGGCAACGATTTGATAAGAAATACATATATATTCTTATCATTTTAGTACTTATTTAGTTTAAAAAGTTAAACTTAAACTTAAAAAATTAAAATTTAGAATAAAAAATATTTATTCTGCAAAAATATCTTCATTATATTCTTTTGAAATAATTAATGTTTGACATGGTAAAAATTATCACACATATTTTCTTTGAAATTTGGTCAATATGGTCATATCCTTTGATGTTAAGGAATGTAATACAATGTAAAATGAAGCTAATGAATTCTCCTATTAAAAGCTGGAAATAGTTTTTGAAAATTTAATTTGTAAAAATTTTAATAAATTGTTCAAAATATGTAAAATTTCATAAATGAATTGATTGAACGATGGGGTCATTGTGGTCATATTCTTTGATGTCAATGAATGAAACCAAGTGAGAAATGAAGCTAATGAATTCTTCTATTAAAGCCTGTAAATAATTTTTCAAAATTCAATTTGTGCAAATTTTAATAAATTTTTCAAAATGTGAAGAATCTTATGTATGAGTTCGTTAAAGGATATGGTCATTGTGGTCATATTCTTCGTTGACAATGAATGAAAAGTAGTGGAAAATGAAACTAATAACTTTTTCTATTAAAAACTGCATATAGTTTTTCAAAATTAAATTTGTGCAAATTTTAATAAATTTTTCAAAATGTTTAAAATCTCATATATAAGTTCCTTGAAGTATATGGTCATTGTGGTCATATTCTTCGATGTCAATGAACGAAACCTAGTCGGAGGAGAAACTTATGAATTCTACTATTAAAATCTATAAGTGGTTTATAAAAATCAATTTGGAGAAACCATTTACAAGGATTATTAGCAGAATTCATTAGCTTCATTTCCTACTGGATTTCATTCATTTACATCGAAGAATATGACGCAATGAAAAATACAAATTCCTTCTTATTAATTTAGTTCACTTCCTAATAATCGATTTAATCCCTACATCAAAATCAATGAATAGAAATATAAGTAAGAATCCTTGCAATGATTACACTATATTCAATTCATTGCTTCTGATGTTCTGCTTAAACAATTCCTGACTTTTGCTGGGGAAGATACAAAGAAATAAGGACTGCGCACGGATAAATACGTTTATACAAATCCACTTATAGAAACTAAACCAATAGACGATTTTTTTTTTTTATTATATTTTTATTAATGACTGTTATGTTCAAGTTCTTAACATAAAAGAATAAATTATTTCCTATTGGTTTTTAATTAAATATCTAATATTTTCCAGAATTCTTTCCATTAAAGCTTTTATTGTGTTTCGGTCACTTTTTTGCTCGAATTAACCCACTTATTTTTAAACTCCGTTTAATTTTTTGTTGAGCTTTTAGTGTTCAATGAATTATTTTCTAACTAGGGTTCAATATCTCTTAATTCCACAGAGTTCCAGCCAATTTGATCGAATAGCCTCTTTCGGTACAAACACAACACAATTTCTTTGATATCACTCCATTGCCTTGTTGCTGTAATGAGAAGTAACGTGATCTGGCCACAAAAAAAGCGGATACATTGTATTTTCTTAGAAAAGGGAGAAGTCTTTTCCAAAGGTACTCATTTACTTATATTTCTGTGTTATTGGAACCATTTCCCGCAACTGCAAATGCTTTGCCAAATTAAAAACTTTGTTGGACATTTTGATTTCTTTGGTACACAATGCATTTCCTCTAGCATCTGCCACATAGAATTCCTGGCCAAGAAGTTGGAAAAAGTCAGCCAGTGCGAACGTTTCATCGTCTATTATGCATCGATAAAAATTTCTGAAACGAATTCATTTTAAGTACTTTCACGCTATTTTTTAACTCCAAATTCTTGCTTGAGTTTTTAATAGGAACTTTTTGTGCTTTATACGTCTTCAGGCTAGATTTCCTTTAAAGTTTTCTGACAAAAATTCAAAGCAATTAACCTTTTGTGACACTTTTCTTCCAGAGTAATAAAGTGACCGAAACACAATAAAAATCCTTTCTATTTTGTCTAAGTCTTACAGTCTGAATATACTATCACTTCCTAGCATTTGTTTATATGACCAATGTGAACTTTCATGAAAAATTTTAATTATGTCTTTAGGTGTTTTTGGTTTAATTTCTATTTTAATAAAAACTAGTTTTGCTATTACCATGAAACTTAGCACATGGCTACTGAGCATAATGACAAACCAGTTAACAGAATTATATATTTCTCGCCACATCAGAAGTTATAAGCCTAAAAGTATGCACGGATTATTTCGTGCGCAGTCCATAATGTACATTTTGTGTCAAGAAATGGATTAACTTACACCTATTCATATTTTATGAACAGACCAAGTTTAAATATACGAAAAAATTAAAATATGCGCTTGAAAAAGTTCGAAGAAATGGGACAATAAGCTCAGAAATATGCATATAAAATTTATAAATTCAAAAGTTTTCTTATATAAACCTCAGCATATTTATGTTTTTTTCTAACTTAGAAATGTAGAAAGTTTTTTTTTTGTATTTGATGCGATAACTAATATATGAGGGCTACTGCTCCTCCCGCCCTATTCAAAATTTTATTTACATTCACTAAATCATTTTTTTTTTTTTTTTTGCTATGCGAAAATTAACATTTACTTTGTATGGGGTCTACCCCTCCCCCTAGCCTTATCCCTCCTATTTTCATCAATGCATTATGATAAGAAACTAAATCCCACAAATTTTGAGGGCTCTTACTATAATAGTTCTTTAGATATACTATTAAGAATATTTGCCTTGTATGGGGGGATCATTGCTCCTAGTCGTACCGTCCCATTTTCATCTTATGAAGGTAGAAGAAGAAGAAGTTATTCTTACAGTTATTCCTGTTAAGACTTTGGCTGTAATAGTTCTTAATATATATGATATTTAATATTTTAGTTATATGGGGGGTACCATTTCTCTTGTTCCTATCCCAAGTTTGTAAGTTGAAGAAAATAGTATTTCAATCAAATTTTAAAGCTTTTGTTATAACAGTATTTAAGTTATACGATAATTATTGTTTACCTTGTATGCGTGGTACCACTTCTCTATCAGCTCCTATCGAAAAATCCTATTTTAATTCTGGTGTTCACAAGATGATAAATTTTAAGGTACAATCAAACATAGATTAATTTTTATGTGTATAGATAAAAATATATTAACAGGTGAGAATGCTATATAAGTATTTGGCTTGTCCGAATCTATAGTGTAAGCAACATCTGCAATTTTTTGTGCCACCCTTATTTAAAATATAACCTTATATGGAAAATGGGCGGTAAATTGGGAGGATCACGCTCATTTTTTGTTTTCGAGTTTACATCGACTTTTAAATTAGTTTTACCAAACTTCTTTGTTGTATATGCTTTTGTTTAAGAGATATAGGCGGAAAAATATGAACTGGAGTTACGAGGTACCTTAAGTTTTTGTAGTATTTGGCCCCACAACTTATTGGTTTATCAGACGATTCGGAAACCGAATGGAAAACCATTTTCAATATTAAGCAATAAATATTTGAGCTAAATATCGAGTCCTAATCTGCTTTCAATAGACAGACGGACGGACATCATTAGATCGTCTTAGAATTTCACGAGGACCCAGAATTAAAATCCAAAAAATTGCAAAAAATATAGTTTTTGTTAAAAAAAAAAAAAAATAATAATAATTTTTGTTATTATTATATACAAATTTATGCAAAGATTAAAAAAAAAAATATTTTTTGCTAAAATGCGAGTGGAATATGCAAAAGCTTATTTTTCAAACGAAAATCTTGAAAAAAATTGCCCTGTTCATGAAAAATTTCTAAACATACTTAGAAACTACATCTCCATCCCTGTTGCATTCAATATTAAAATTTTTATTGCTATGCCAGGATATTTGAAAAGGCGGCATAAAGACCAAAAGTGAAAAGATAGAAAGAGCAGAGAAACGAACCAAATAAAACTGGTCAATGGGCCACATAAAAGCTCATAAAGAAATATGAGCATACAAATTCCAACTTAACTCGCATATAAATTTTGTTCGTTTTTCATTTGAATATTTTCTTTATCGTTTTTGTTGTTGCTCCTGCTCCCGTTGCAGTTATGTTTCTGAAGGCTCAGTTATCATAGTTTAAATTAATGTTTTTTTTTTTTTGTTGGCCTGTATATTTGCCAACTAAAATAAAATGGATTGTTATGTGGTAGGGGGAAGGCCTGTATGCATGTATGCTTTTTTGGAGGCTCTTTTACAAAAATATAAATATTCATGTTGCTTGTACGCACTTTTCATTCGATTGGCTTCCATTAATCCAAATTGGTGCTTGTCTAGCTACCATGGTCTACCAGGTATTACTTAGAGCACATTTCAAAGATTGCAATATGAAATTTTCGATAAAAACGAAAAAACAGAAAAAAATTGTTAAATGTGGTCTAAAGGCCATGGCAAAGGAATTAAGAACTAAATATAGTGAAAAGAATTTAAGTTGAGTTAGTTTTATAGTTAACAGAAATAGTAAATTTTGCTTAAAAATATTACTATTTTGTTTAATAATTTTTCATACATTTTCTTTGAATAATGCGCAATATGTTAAAAAAATTTAGTTTATTTCTTTTTTTTATTTTTTTTTTATTTTTTTTTTTTTATTTTTAATATGTAATATACTTGATGGATTACTTATGCCATGTTTACTACTATTGAGTTATTTTTTGCCATTATTGTTATTTCCTTCAACATTATTTCTTTGCTTCCTTTCCCTTTCTACTTAAACCTTTCTTAATATCCTTAAAAGCCTTTAGCATAAAACCTTTTAAAAATAGTTGTACATTGTGCAAAAATAACTTTCATTCCTATAATCTCATTTTACTACTTACTCCAAATACTATATACGAGTACTATTCCAACATTCATATAAACTTCTGATAGAAATATTTACATAGACACAAGAATAACAACAACAACGGCAATGACATCTGAAAAGCTAAAGCAAAACTTGAAGAGAAAGAAAAAAAAAAAATGAAAACAACATTCAAAAGGAGCACTTGGTGTACCACAAAGCACATGTCAGCCATTCATAAAACAATATTTTACTTTGCAATGGCAGGCTTAAACAAATTCATATTATCTTTTGCACAGTAGTGAGTCCTAGAAAAAAAAAACACACACACACACACATAAATTCATACAAAAACAGTCCTTTGGAAATAGTAACAGGCAGGGTAAGATGGGGATAAACAAGAAGAGACAATGTAAGAATACAGTTGAACAAAAAAATTATGATAATGTGAAAAAGTTTCGCCATGTATGTTTAAACAGTGACTAAAAAGAATTAAATTTGTAAAGGGATTATGAAGGTTATTAATTTCTTTTAAAATCAATGAATTAAGCAAATAAAAAGACTATTTCATACACTAGTTAAACTCAGTAAAATTTTTCAAATAATACTTGTTTTTCGCTTCTTTGGTTATGTTCAGTTTTTTTAATTAAAATTCATGTTAAAAATTTTTTTCTTTAAAACAATTTGTTTTAAAAAATATTTTAAGAATTCATTCTCTTAAATATCTTTTTGTAACAGTATGCATTAGTTGGTAAAAAGTTTATGTTGTGATTTGTTTTATATGCAAATTTAAACAAAGTGTTTTTTTTTTTTTTATCATATATTTAAACAAAATTCTTTTTTGTCTGTTTGAACTTTAACATTAACCCGCCAAGGCTTCGCCTCTTTTGTCAACAATAAGTAGCGTTAAAAATTAAATTTTAAATGAAAAATATTACTTTGGAAAACAATGCACTGTAAATTGCTTTGACGTTTTTGACTTTTTAAATATTTTTTATGTAAGTAGTTTTGATTAAATAAAGTAAATGTTTTAAGCCATATAAAAATTTTAAAGCAGTTTAAACAAAAATGAAGTTGAAACTGGAAAATCAGTAACAAAAGTGATTTCTAAAAATGTCCTTTAAATAAATTTTATATTTTTCTAAAAAATTCTGTTTATAAAATTTTTAAATAAATATTCTTTTCATAAAAAAATTTAAAAACATTTTCTCTTTATACAAAATTTTTAAGGAATTTTCTCTATAGAAAATTTTTAAAAAATTTTGTCTTTATAAATTTACTCTTAATAGAACATTTTCAATAAATTATCTCTATAGAAAATTTTCAACAAATTTTCTCTTTACTCAAAATTTTCAATAAATTTCTATTTATTCAAAATTTTAAAAAAATTTATTAAAAATTTTCAACAAAATTTAAAAAAAAAAATTCGATTGAAAATTTAAAAAAATAAAAAATTTCTTTATTGAAAATTTAAAAAAAAAAAAAAAAAAAATATTGAAAATTAAAAAAAAAAAAAATTCTCCATATAGGAAATTTTAATAATTTGTCGGCATATAGAAAATTTTAATAAATTTTCTCTTAATAGAAAATTCTTAATAAATTTTCTCTTAATAGATAATTTTTAATAAATTTTCCCTTATAGAAAATTTTTATTAAGTTTTCTCTATAGATAATTTTCAATAAATTTTCTCTTAATATACATATAAATTTTCTCTTATCTCTATATAAAAATGTTTAATAAATTTTCTCTTTATAGAGAATTTTTAATAAATTTTCTCTTTATTGTGAGTTTACAATCAATTTTCTCTATATAGAAAACTTTCAATTAATTTTATCTTTATAGACAATTTTCAATTAATTTTCTCTTCATATAAAAATTGTCAACAAATTTTCTCTGTAGAGAATTTTTTATAAATTTTCTCTTTTTACGGAATTTTCAATAAATTTTCTCTACAGAAAATTTTCGATAAATTTTCTCTTTACAGAAAATTTTCAATTAATTTTCTCTTCATGTAAAAATTTTCACTAAATTTTCTCTTTATATAAAAATTTTCATTCAATTTTCTATTCATAGACAATTTTCGTTACATTTTCTTTCCATAGAAAATTTTCAATAAATTTTCTCTTTATAGAGAATTTTCAATAAATTTTCTCTTTATAGAGAAATTTTAATAAATTTTCTCTTTATAGAGAAATTTTAATAAATTTTCTTTTCATAGAAAATTCTCAATAAATTTTCTCTAAAGAAAAGAAAATTTTTAATAAATCTGCATAAAAAAATTAATCTGCATAAAAAAATTAATGCTATAAAAAATTTCTCAATAGTTATTTCTGTAGAAAATTTTTCATTAGATTTTCTATAGAAGATTTCACATTAGTTTTTTTTAGAAATTTTCGCATTAAATTTCTCTATAGAAAATTTCCCATTAGCTTTCTCTTTAGAAAATTTCTCATAAATTTTCTTAAGAAAAAGTTATTCATTTTCTTTATAGAAAATTTCTTATATAATTTTCTCTATAGAAAATTTCTGATTAATTTTCTGTATGGAAAATTTCTGATTAATTTCCTGAGTAGAAAATTTCTCATTTACTTTCATTATAGAAAATTTCTCATTAATTTTCTTTTTCATTAGTTTCTCATTAGTTTTCTTAATAGAAAATCTCTCATTAATTTTTTTTTATAGAAAATTTCACATTAATTTTTTTTATAAAAAATTTCTCATTAATTTTCTTTATAGAAAATTTTTTATAATTTTATTATAGAAAATTTCTCTTTAATTTTCTTTAGAGAAATTTTTTCATTAATTTTCCTTATGGAAATTTTTTCATTAATTTTCTTTATGAAAAATTTCACATTTCAAAATTATGGAAAATTTCTCATTAATTTTCTTTATGGAAAATTTCTCAATAATTTTTTTTTTTTTTATAGAAAGTTTCTCTTTAATTTTATTTAGAGAAATTTTTTCATTAATTTTCCTTATGGAAATTTTTTCATTAATTTTCTTTATGAAAAATTTTACATTAATTTTCTTTATGGAAAATTTCTCATTAATTTTCTTTATGGAAAATTTCTCAATAATTTTTTTTTTTTTTTTATATAGAAAATTTCTTATAATTTTTTTATAGAAAGTTTCTTATAATTTTTTTATAAAAAGTTTCTCATTAATTTTCTTTAAAAAATCTTCATTAATTTTCTAGAGAAATTTCTCATTAATTTTCTTTAAAGAAAATTTCTCATTAATTTTTCTTTTACAGAATATTTTCGATAAATTGTCTTTATATAGGAAATCATCGGTACATTTCATTTTATACCCACCATCAAAAAGATAGGGGGTATATTGAGTTTGTCATTCCGTGTATAACATGACGAAAAAATCATTTAAGAACCCATAAAGTATATATTATCCGGGTCCAGGTAAAGATCTAGCTATGTCCGTCCGTCTGCCTGTTGAAAACAGGATAGGGTTCGGAGGACGACGAAATTTGGCTCAAATATTTATCTTATGTAAAAACTCGGAAACCAAAAATGGACTTGATCCACCCATTTAACCGCCCACCTTCCATATAAGGTGAAACGTCAACGAAATTTTGTACAAATAGCTGAAGGAACAATGTTAACTCGGAAATAAAAATGGACGAGAAAATTGAAATTTGAAGTGAAATTTTAAAAAGTTGCAGATGGTTGGTATATAAATTCGGTCAAGCTGAATATCACATTCTCACTTGTTCTTTTTACAATAAATTTTCTCTTTGTATTAAGTTTTCGTTTAAATATTATTTAAAAAAAATTATTGATAAATATTCAATTTGCGACTAATTTTCTTTATGTAGAGTATTAGCGAAACATTTTCGAAAAATATCGACATTTTTTTTTTTAAGTTAGGAAAATTTTAAATAATTTTTCTTTTTATGGCAAATTTTCTATAAATTTATAATATCTTTATTTTGTGTGCATACCAAAAGTCATATAATTAAAAAAGAAAAATAAATAAATAAATAAACAGAGCCGTAAATCTAAAGATAATAAAAAAGAACAAACTACTAAAAGAAATATATATTTAAATTATATGTGAATACAGAAAAATTAAACTCTTTTTCATATAAAGTCACTAAATACAAACAAATTCCTGCACACATTAAATTAAAATCCTTGATATTTCAAGTGTGTATAAGTTTTGCTTCCTCTATTGTCATGGTTTTATATCTCTGTATTCATTTTAAGTTAGTATGAGACTAAGAAGTTTATTTATGATTGCTATAAAGTGAGTTCGTTTGTGTATATTTATGAGGTAGGGGTTAAGTGTACTTTATTTTAAAACATCAAAAAATATTTCCATATAAATATAAAATTTTAATGATGGCAACACAAATATCAAGAGATATAAAAAATTATAAATACTAAAAACGAAACACTATTAAATACTCACGTGTTTAAATAAAAAATGAAATCTAATAAATTTTCTAAGGAAATATAAAAATGATAAAAGCTTTTTTCATTAGTTTTTTTTTTTTCTCCCTTTCAACTATGTATGTATATACGACTTTCTTTGTTTGCAAAAGAATAAATACGATGATGGCGACGATATTTGCTTTTTGTGTTAAGCTTGAAGCGTTTATATATGTTGTGTGTTTATGTGAATGTGTTGGTATGGGTATGCATGTGTATGTAAATAATTGACAGATAAACAAAATCAAATAAAACTGTCATTCTTGTTTTTATTTCTTTATTTCAAATGATGGCGTGTGTGAGTATTTTGATAAAAATTGTTGCCTTTAAAAAACTATAATCCACAGTGGGACTGGGAATACTCTTACGTTTAGAGTTAGAATGAAAACATTTCTTTTTTAAGTTAAAATGAAATACTGTCATACACTGTCATACATTTTTAAGTAATACTGAAATACCTAGAATAAATGGACTTTTTTTAAGGGATTATACTAAATCCATTTTACAAAAACAAACATAATACTACTAATAACTAATAAATCCCACTGTCCATTCAAGACAACAACAAATATCATGATTATATTTTCTCAATAGGTACAACAGCACCAGCAAACAATAGTCTTCGTTCTACTATAACCAGCTGTGTTTTTGAATTGGAAAAAGGATTTCTTTTTTTTTAAGTTTTTTTTATCCTTTTCTCTATTTGCCATCTTGTTTTCTTCAACTTGTTTGTATTTTCCTTTTTAAAATTTCCATTTTCTAGTTTGTTTTTTTTTTTTTTTCTGCTGTTATTTCTTTGAACAGTCCTAGGCAGGCATTCATTCATTCATTCACTCATTCATTCAGTCCTAGTGTTTCTCTGTAAATATGAATGCTCCTGCTGCTGCTGTTACTACTCCCGATGTTGTATTAAATTTTTTATTCTTCTATTTACTAGCACTGGGCTGTTTACTTTTTACTGTTTTTTAAAAGATTGTTGCTGCCATATGATTGTAGGAAAAAATATGTTTAAATGGAAAAAAGGAAAACAAATATAAAAGCAGTAAGAGCGGAAATACCTTCTTACAATTTCTGAGCCTTGTTTTGTTTTCTTGTCTTTGGCGCGCCTTTCAACATGCTATACTTTTAGTTATATTATCATTTTTTTAAGAAACGCTTTCTATTATTTTCGTTTTGTTGTTTGTATATTGTATATATGTTTATCATGATTTTGCTGTTGGTGTAGTAACGTCTGTTTTTCAAATTCTCCTGTGAATGCTTGTTTATGGTTCTATTGTTCCCACGACAGCATATTTTTCTTCTTCAGTTTGTTTTTTACATTTTTTAGAAATAATCATTGCTTGAAAGTTGTAGAATAAAGTTTTTTTTTTTTTTTTTTTTTTGTCTACAGCAACTATTACTTACAGTGTAGGTAGGCAACAGTGCAGACAGATTGCACTGTGAGGCAGAAATGTTTAACTGTTTGTTAACATCTTTGAAGAAAAGATAAAGGTGTTTAGTTATAGAAAAAATATTTATCGAATATTTTAAGAAAAATTTCTAGAAATGATAGTTCCACAGGAAAAATTGTATTATTTATTTATTTATTTATTTATTTATTTATTTATTTATTTATTTATTTATTTATTTATTTATTTATTTATTTATTTATTTATTTTGTTATTTATTTATTTATTTATTTATTTATTTATTTATTTATTTATTTATTTATTTATTTATTTATTTATTTATTTATTTATTTATTTATTTATTTATTTATTTATTTATTTATTTATTTATTTATTTATTTATTTATTTATTTATTTATTTATTTATTTATTTATTTCATCTACAGATTTTATCTTACAGATTACTTAAATTAATTATATAACATAAATAAATTTAATTTAAACTTATCTTTATTTATATTAAAATTTAAAAGAGGAGAAATGTTATTACATAATTTTAAACATCTTGTAATTGGTTCATTTATAGCATAGTTGGTTCTATGAAAAGTATCATCAAATATACGGTTTCTTCTCAGGTCTCTTGGTGGATTATATAAATTAACATAATCATTTAAATCAGAACAACTTACTTGACCAGATAAAATATTATAAACAAACATGATACAACTGTAAGATCTACGGTCATATAATGTTTGTAAACCAAATAACTTTCTCCTAGCATCATAGGAGGAAACATTAGGCCATAATAAAAATTTAAAAATCATTTTTGTAAAAATTTTTTGAATGCGCTCTAATCGATCTGATTCTTTTTTATAAAATGGACACTAAATTATTGAGCAATATTCTAAAATGCTACGGACAAATGAAACATACAATGATTTGAGTGTAAATGGGTCACTAAATTCTCTTGAATTTCTCCTTATAAATCCAATCATTGAATAATCTCTAGAACTGATGTAATCAATATGATGATTAAATGATAACTTTGCATCAAATATAACTCCCAAATCTTTAAATTCAACATCACGCTTAATAACTGTGTCATTTATGGTATAATTAAATATAATATGATCCAAACGACGAGTGAATGAAACTATACAACACTTTATAACATTAATTTTAATATCATTATCAGAACACCATTGGGACAAACGATTTAAATCGGACTGCAATTTTTGACAGTCAATTATATTTGATATATTTGAAAACAATTTAAGATTATTAGTTCTACAACTAGTTCCAGAACACATGAAAATAGCTTGTACTTATTCTACTTTGGCGTCACGACCAATTCCATTTTTGGTGTTATAACTGATGAATTTTGTTCCGGATGTCCTAAATTAAATAAGTTCTTTTTTGGGTTCCAAAAAAGTTGTTTGGGTGCTGTTTTTTTACGCACAAAAAAAAAAAAAAAAAAACATTTGGCTCGGCTGGGATTTGAACCCACGTATCAACATACTGGTTGCATTTGTTAGCCGTCTTACTCACTACACCACAATCGACTTATATTTTTGTGTGCTAAAAAGTGGTTTTCATATAGGGAAATAAATAAACATAATTTATAAAAAAAAATGCGTTTACCTCAAGTGGGAGTTGAACTCTCTTTGATTTTAAAAACACGTTTTTTTAGTTATGCGCTATAGACAACTGATCCACTTAAAAATCAAATTACTTTCATATTTACTAAATACCAGTTTTTGAAGTAGTATTAGATAATGCTGCGAGTGGCGAATAAGGCTACAATGTAATGCATACAGGAAGCTGTTGATTTTAAAAATAGAAGTTAAGTTTTTGCTGGGGAGTGCTTGTGATTACGTGATTACACCAGTTCTAGAACTAATGATTTTAGAACATGTTGTAAAATTTTTCCTGGGTTCGTTAGTATTTAATTTAATTATTTTTAAAATTAATTTCATTTCTAAAAAAAATGTATAAATTCACAGAAATAAGTTTTATTTTATTTTATTTTTTATCAAGAACTTAATGGACGAAAAGACGTTTAAAATTATGGACGATTGAAATGCCTTCTTTGGTACTCTTAAATGTTTGTTCTTCTAAATCATTTCAGAAAAATTACCATGATTTCGGTTACCAGTCACGGTGACTCTACTCACAGGTAAAGAAATGTATTAAACCCACTCGTCTTTCACGTCGATTCCAAGTAAATATAAATCATCTCTAATTGTAGCAATCCCGTCATCATTTTCGAAATGATAATTTTTGATAAAACTTCAAATTTCTGGCGAAATTTGGATTTATTTTTATTTTTTTTATAAAAGTTTGGGTTTTTTGGTAAAATTTCCGATTTTTGGTGAAATATCAAATTTTTTTAATGAAATGATTTTTGGTAAATTTCAATTTGTTGATGATATTTTCGACTTTTGGTGAAATTTCGAATTTTTGGTAAATTTTCAGATTTTTGGTGGAATTTATTGTGAAAATTTGGTAAAATTCTGATCCATTTACAGGATATTTTTTTTTTTTATCAGAATAGAATATAAAAGAGGTCATAGAGCAGATAAAGGCAACATTTTAGCCAGAAAAGAAAACTCTACACAGTGGGATTAATCTCAAAATTTTTGGTAATAAATCTGTATCTCCTAAACTATTGTTGGATCGAATTGAAATGTATGAAATAGTTGTAGAGAAGAACTAAAGCTTTGAGAAAAATAATCTAATAGTCACTCTGTGATATCATGAGATAAGCTATAGGATATCAAAATTGACTACGAGTATGTAAAGGTTTGAAAAATTCATGTCAGATTTAAGACTTTTATATTTCAGTAAAATGCTTGGCAAGATAAATCACTCACCCAAGTTATCTCTTACAGTTAACGATATTACGCTTGAATTTTTGATTTATCGGCTGGACTTTGTTTTGTTTTTTGGGAATAAGTCCTGAGGCATATGAGGAAAATATTTTTTTTTTATATTCTCTAATTTGTAATATATTCTAAAAAAAATATGCTGAAAATTTTTTCGCCTAGATGAGAAAAATTTAAAAAACAGTATGAAAAATGGCTATTTAATTTATATTTTTTACTTTTTTCTCAGTTAAAAAAAAAATAAAATTTTTTTTTACAAATTTCAAAGGATAAATTGATCACTGTCAGCACAACATGTTGCTGCCGTTATAATTACAATTCAGCGTAGGCACCCATAATTTACAACCACCATCTAGCTTTGTTCTACTTGTGTATTTTAGCCTCTCATTTATTTGCTCACTCTCTTTGTCTCGCTCTCAATCTGAATGCAGCGCAGTGAATTTAGAAACAGGGCTAAATGAAACAGCACTGCAAACTGCTGCTGACTAAATGTAATCAACACCATAACAAACAGTACATTCTAAATAATCAGCTGATTATGGCAGCACCCACTGCTGTTGACTACGCGCTATTGTAATTTGGGCTTAAGGCTTCATAAATGTTAAATAAGGAAATTTTAAATTTATTTAGATTTGGCCCCTACATCCAGCATTGGTCGAATTTTAGAAAAAAGTTTAATGTCACGCAAGCTTTTGTTAATTTATTAAAAATATTTAATAAGAAAATATATTTAGATTGATTGATTGAATTTATGGTAAATAAATTGCTTCCAGCCCGGCCAAAAACGAATACTGCAATTTTTCAAAAATAAACCGAAGTAGGTCTCTATGACGTAAATTTTTAGTTTCAATTGAAGATCTTTATTAAGTAAATATTAACATCATTTGTAGAGATTTATTAAGTTCAATTTTGTCCTCTTTATTTAGTTAAATTTCAGTACCCGTACTAGGTGCAACTTTAGCATTATTCGCAGTCACGCATTAAAATTATTTTTAGTTGTAATCATATGATATATATAAGGTAAGTTAGCTTCAATCGTTGGCCCAATTTTACCTTAAATCATTGGTCATTAGACATGACCAGACACTAAAAATTTGCAAATTAACATTTTTTCCTGGGTTCATATGGATAAAATTGTAAATTATTAATACAATGTTAAGAATTTTTGGAATGTATTTAGTAATTTAAATGTCATATTTTTGCATATTTTATACTTAATTGTAAAATTTTTTATACATAACACTAAATAGTTTAATACAGCAAAAGCTCCCTTAACGGACAGCTCCCATAGGCGGACAGCTCCGGTAGGCGGACGCGGACACCTGTTTTTAAAGAAAACATCTCTCGTAAGCGGACAAAAATCATAAATCATTTTAATTTTTGTCCGTGTTTGCATTCATATTTCATATTTATTTACGTTTTTTTGAAGTTAACTTTTTGCTGGTTTTGAGCAAAAACTAGTTTTTTAATTTAACTTTGACTTTTACAGATTTCTATAAATCTTGACAACTTTTTTGAACAAAGGGCATAGAAATTCTGCTCAACAAGAAGGGTGACATTGTCATCAGTCATATAAAAAAAAGTAATTGGGCACAGCTTAAGATAGACATCAATATCATTTTCCCAAGTTAATCCTGTCGTTTTTAAATGGAGTTACATGCCAATGATGACTTTGTTGTCAAACCTATCCTCAACATGCTTTTGATTTTTATTTTTAAAATTAAGTGGAAAAATAATTAGTAAAAATGCTGTGGCAAGAAGTCTGACCTTTTTTTCGCGTACGAAAAATTACTAAATTTAGAAAAATGGAATGAAAACAGAGAGAAGCGAACTGTAGCCAAAAATTCCATAAAATAAATTTCATATAATCATAATTTATTGCAAATAATGTCTAAATTAAAATGCAAAACGTCGTTTGCCGTAGAAGCAAAAGAAACCAAAATTTTTAGTTTTTTTTTTGCTTTAAATTGAGCCATCAAGTAATGCAAAAATAGATAAATCATAAACACTTTTCACACAAAAATGTTTCTTAAATGGAACATATTTTACAACTATTTCGTTTATGAAGTTAATGTTACGATCCTTTGATTAATCAATAATGATGTAATTTTTAGAGATATGATCATGAAATTTTTTGTATAAATGTAGTTTGGGTCAGTACATTATAAACCATTAAATAAAACCAACATTTGATTTTTAAGTGGTTACGGCCTTTTGTATTTTAGTTGACGATATATTATATGTATAAATAAAAATATGTATATTTAAAAGTTAATTTATTACAATCAATCTTGAATGTTGGAATAAAAAGATATAGTACGGAATTACCCCTTGTAAAAAATATTATGTACCATATCCCATAGGCGGACATCTCCCGATAACGGACAAAATCAGCGTGACGATCGCTGTCTATTTATACATTTTTACATAATTTGCTATTAATTAAATTTTCTTTGTATTGTCACATACGTTTTTCAAATCAAATTCCGTAATAATAATTTTTATTTCATAAAATTATTGTTTGAATATTTTTAAGTGCAAAAATAAAATATTTTTAGCGATTGCTAATAAAAATCAAGCTATTTTTAGCATTAGTTTAAAAGTAATTAAAAAAATATATATATTTTAAAAGCAATTTTTATGCTTAAATAACACAGACCATATTTTTGGTTGCCCTAGACATAACCAATGACTTCCTCTCTTGGCTAATTTAAACTAGCAGTTGCTGATGAACAATATCTATGCAATGATAGTTAAATTTCGCTCAACAAGTTATATTTAGTTCTTAATAACTCTTTTGAATACGGCTGTAATTAATTAAGAGTTAATCATTTATTATTTTAAATATGATTGAAATATAATATACAACTACTTAGTTCTAATCTGAACTACAAGTTTAGTGCTAAATTTTGTAGCCTTTTTAGTAAAAAATCTTTAAAAAAATTAATGAATTGAATTTAGTTTTATAATATTAATTTTCATGTGAATATTATAATATTTAAATTTATATTCCCTATATTTTCTTTAACAATCTTTTAAATTTAATAAAAGATTTTTTAATAGATTTTTAAATTCATGTCACACATGATATCTATATTTAACAAGCATTTCTACTTAAATCTTCCCGAGGGCAAAAAGCAGCATTTGCAATGCTTCAGTGAATATTTGCATCAACAGACGAAACCACAGTGCTTCATTTAAAACCTTGCCACTAAAACTATAGAGAAATGCAATAACAAGAATTTATTTTTGCCAAACAAATTCTTTCTTGTTGTTGCTATCGATGTTGATGCTGTCTTCTGTATCGTTCTCATATCGTAGTAGTAAAAGAGTTTATTGCACAATAAGTTTGTCTGTTTGTACTTGTATTTGCTATGCGCTTCACTTGATTTTAGTTTTCAATAGAGTTTTTTTTTTTTTTTCTTTAATTTTTTTCTTGCTCAAACTATTTGTTGTATAACTACTACATACTCCAATTTTGTTGTTGTTTTTCATTTTATGTATATACTTTTTTTTCTACGTTGCGTTAATCGTCAAGTTGTATAGTTTTAAAAATTAGCAGCAAAGTTTATTTTTTATTTTTATTTTCCTGCAGTTAAACGATAAAGTTTTTAATTTTTATTTTCATAGCTAAATTTCTAGAATGCCACCTTATTTTTTCTTTTTTTTTTTTTTTGCGTAAACACAGACTCTAACATACAAATATTCCAGCATAAAGTTGTTCAAAAAGAAAACTTTTTCAAAAGTTCAATTCCGAGGAAATATTAAAAAGAAAAAATAGAAAATAAGTATAATACTTAAGAAAAGAGAAAAAAATATCTACTTAGCTTTAACTGCTCAAATGCTTGACTTGATAATAATAGATGCATTTAAATTGGGCGTAGGTGTGTTATAATTGTCTTAGATTTTGTTTATAACAAATCATCATCTATTTGACAGGGACAAATGTTAGAAAGTTTTTTTTTTAACCTGTTAAGTTTAAATGTAAACAAAATATTAAAATTTTCTTTAATTTCCTTCAAATTCTTTTTAGATGTGGGCAGGAAACACGTGTGATACCTAGAATATTACAGTTAAGATCCCATTGGCTGAAATCCGAAAAGGAATCTCTACGTTTGGTGGAGGCTGGCATTACCAAAGAAGTGATGAATAGTGCTATTGCTCAATTTTGTTTAGAAATCATAGCAAAACATGGTGATCCAGCGCCTAGATTGTGTAATAAAGATCCTTTAACCTTAAAAATGGGCACTTATGTGATAGAACTGTTTCCTAATGTAAGTTTTTGGTTGCTGTTATTAAAGCAAAATAATATTTCTTAATATTTATAATTTTTATTATTTTGTTTCTTTTTTTATTGTTGTTCGTTTTTAGGCCAAATTTTTGTTTATGGTTCGTGATGGTCGTGCTACGGTACATTCAATTATATCACGCAAAGTAACCATTACTGGCTTTGATTTGACCAGCTATCGCCAGTGTATGCAAAAATGGAATCATGCCATTGAAGTTATGCATGACCAATGTAAAGAAATTGGTAAAGAACGTTGTATGATGGTAAGTTTTGTTATTAAAGTTTTGAAATTTATATTATTAAATAGAAATATAAAGTGTATTTAAAAATGTTTTTTTTTTTTTTTTATGTAAACTTTAAATGTAAAATAGCTACCCTTTAATTTTTGTAATGTTTTTTTTTTTTTTTTTCATGTTTACAAAAATTGTTTATAAATCTATAATATACCAGACATTTTTCACAGCATTCCCGTTTTAACAGTTTTATTACACTGGTCGACAAAAAAAAAAATTTTTTCGTGCTCCATCACAAAAAAAAAAAAAAAAATATTTGGACTAGATGGAATTCCGCATGCTAAACTCGAATCTGCTTTCAGTTTTTTCCATCAGGTCGAGATTTTTTTATGAGCGTGTCTAATATTGCGCCTTAAATAAGCCGATTACTCGAGTATATTTCACTATAACTCGAGAACGGTATGCACGCTTTATATAAATGATACACCAAAATATGCGGAATAAAATTGGCTTTAAGTCGTTCTGCTATCAAATTTGTATCCGCTCAATAGTTTAGGAGATATTTCGAAATAAGTGTCCGAAAAAAAATAGTTTTTCGTGCTAAATTGTACATTTTTTTTACTAAAATTTCTTTTTAAAATTGAAAACATAAAAAAATGTTTCAGTTTATCATCTTTATCTCAAAGCTGGTAAAACTACGAGTAAATAAAGCCACCTATCATCAAAATTGATGCACAAATCTTGATTGCATTCGCAGTTAAGTTAACATACCCATGCACACGCAGAGAATAAACATGGTAACAGCATGATTACCACAACTATTAAATTTTTATATAGCTGTTTTTCATTGATTTGAATAATACAATGTTCATGATAACAACGTTTATGATTCTGCTTGATAATTTAATGATTACCCACCATCAAAATTTTAATATGGTTAACTGAATTATAATATGTTTTTAATTATTTTTATACGAAATCATATTTATGATAAATCCAATCATTTAGCCAATTCTATTTAGTTAATTCTACAACCATTCAGTTAATTTTACAAATTCGGTTAATTCTATAACCATTAAGCTAATATTTTTATTTACTTTTAATGCCTTTTGAATACACATTTTTATCAGTCCAGTAGTTTGTTATTATATTAATTCTCATTTAGTTTAGAAATGAACAAATATAAATTGACAAGTTTTGTTTTTATTCAGTATGATGAATGTACTACTTATCGTGGTACAAATGAATATAAATATGAAAACATGGGATTATATATTGATAAAATGGAATTATACTTATGATGGAATTAGTTCATATATATGATAGAATGGAATTATATGTATGATAAAATGGAATTATATATATGCTGAAATTAGTTTATTTATATGATAACATGGGATTATTAAATGATAAAATCATGATGAGATTGAGAGCAATATTAAAGAAAAGGTTATAAAACTTTCTAATAAATTATAAATTGGAATCATAATAATGATTACGTACAAATATACTTATTGTAACCTGGAATCATATATTACAATCATAATATGTTACTCTTAGTTTATGATCTCTATAACCATATTTTTTCTTTGCGTGCATACCTACAATTAAGTGGAGATACACTAGTGGGCAAAAAAAAAAAAAATTTCGTCTTAAATAAAAAAAAATATGTAGATTATATGGAATTTAACGTGCTAAACAAGAATAAGCTTTCACTTTTTTTTCTATCACATATTGATTTTTTTTTATGGGCGGTCACAATTGTATAACTCGAGAACGTTTTGTCCAATTAGAATAAATGAAACTCTAATAGATAGCGATTTAAATTACCTTTGAGCAAAGTTTACATAATTTATTGTTCAGTTGACATTTCCGTATTTATTCGGTAATTAGTAGCAAAAAATTTTTTTTTTTTTTTTATCGTGAAAATTTTGATCTAAAAATCTGAAATTCTTGAGCTAATAAAAAATGTTGTTGTCATACCTCGAAGACAATTTTCGTATGCATCTTTTGGTGTATCGCTTACAAACTCGTGTAAACGGTTCTTGAATTATAGTCTATATTGGACAAACCATTCTCGAGACTTATAGTGTGACCGCTAAATTAGGTGATAATATTTGTTATGCCCATAAAAAAATCAGTACATGATAGAGGAAAAGTGAAAGCAAATTCTTGTTTAACTCGTCAAAATCCATCTAGTCCACCTACTTTTGTTTAAAGAAAAAATATATATCGACCATTCCAGGAAAGAACGCCCGAAAAAGTATATTTTTTTACCCGATGGCTTTCAATTTTGTTAAAAATTTGTATACATTAACTCCATTAAGCCTTTTATCAATTTCAGTTTTCAGTTTTGTGAAATTGCAAAAACTCGCGATTTAATTTCGCTTTTTAATTTTCTCAAAAACCAAAAAAATTTCAAAAGTATGTAACTTTGAATAGCAATATCTCTGGAAAGACTATGTGAATTTTAATGATTTAAACGGCCTTAAAATTTCGCATAGTGCGGCTTCACGACGAACATTTTAAAAATAAAAAAGATTTTTTAAAAATGCATTTTAATGCAATTGCATTTTTCAAATGCATTTTTCTTTAAATATGCTATTAAAATTTGTTAATTTTTTAACATAAACGAAAAGTTTGGAATCTTTACATTAAAATAAAAGTGTCAAATTTTTGGGACGCGAAAATCTTGTATGCATTATCCAATTTTTATAAAAACATGCTTCAAATTTTTCATATAAAATTAAAATTTTTTCTTGTTTTTGAAATTTTCTTTAAAATTTTTATAAAAGTTAACAAAATATCAAAAGTATGCAATTTTAAATATTCATATCTCTTGAAGTTATTTATGGATTTCTGTAACTTAAAAAGTATTTAAAAGGCCATTGTATATTTTTTGTTTAATTTAGTCAGCATTTCAAAAACAACGTCTTCGATCCATAATATTTTAAAAATATAAATGCAGTTTTTAGATGCATTTTTGTTAGTTGCGAATTTATTAAATTTTAATTTTTCAAAAGTGTATTTAAAAATGCTTTGTTTATTATAGCTTAAAACAATAAATAGTCTGATACATAAAGTTTTACTATTTTTCAGTATTTTTTTTAAAAATAACACAATAAATTTTTTTTAACAAAATACTCATAATACCAGAAAAATATAATTTTTATATGAAAAAATTTAAACTAGTTGAAGAAGAGGGGAAATTATGCACAGTACATGTGTCCGTCCCAAAAATTTGAGACTTTTATTTTAATGTAAAGATTCCAAACTTTTCATTTATGTTAAAAAATTAACAAATTTGAATAGCATATTTAAAGAAAAATGCATTTAAAAAATGCAAATGCATTAAAATGCATTTTTAAAAAATGTTTTTTATTTATAAAATATTCATGTTTAAGCTAACATAATTACAATTCAAACGCCGTTTAAATCACAAATTTCTGCAAAGCCTTCCCAGAAATATTTGTATTTAAAGTTGTATACTTCTGAGATTTTTTATATTTTTTCAAAACTGAAAAAGCGAAATAAAATCGCGAATTTTCTGAATTTAGCGAATCTGAAAACGGAAATATTTATATACACCTATAGACCTTATACGTATAAAATTTTATAAAAATCGGAGGACACTTGGTATATTTTTGGGCGTTCTTTCATGGAATGGACGATATATATTTTTTTTTTACTTTTTTTTGTATACGTGGGTATTTATACTTAACTGTGAATAAAATCAAGATTTTTGTATCAATTTTGAAGATACATGACTTATTTTATTCGCAGCTATAAAATAAAGATGATAAACTGAAATATTTTTGATGTTTTCATTTATTAAAATAAATTTTAGTACCAAAAAAATGTAGAATTTTCGGGCACTTATTTCAAAATAATTTCGAAACTATTGAGTACATACAAAAATGAAGTTTAGGTGGCTTGAAGATATTTTTAGTTCGCATCTTTTGGTGTATCACTTATATTAATCGTAAACACCGTTCTTGAGTTATGAGGAAATATACTAGAGTAATGGCCTTGCTATGGGCGAAATATTAGACACGCCCATAAAAAAATCCAGAGCTGATGGAAAAAAACTGAAAAAAAACAGATTCATGTTTAGCACACAAAATGCTTCAATTCCAACTATTCGTCTTTCGTTGAGAATTTTTTTTCGACCAGTGTTATTTATATCAAATTTTGCTCCGTATTAAGTCCTTTAGTTAGCTTTAGTTTCAGTAAATTTAAGGCGTAATTGTAGGTCTTTATAAAATCCACTTTTGTCTTGAGACGGAGATCTTTATTGGATCAAGTTATAGCTTTAATAGTAACTCTTTCTTAAGTAAAATTTTAGCCCCGATTGTAATTCTTAATAAAATCGTTTTTTACTTGTGTTGAAGTACTTTAAAAATACTGTTTACCATTAAACAATGGTCTCATTTTATCCTTAGTTTCAGGTTTTGATTAAATCTCATTTTAGTGTAATTTGAGTCCTGTATGAATCGATTTAAGTGTATTTTTAGCTTTAATTGTAGCTTTTTCTTAAGTCCCACTGTGGCTTCTTTTGTAAAGATTCACAAAGAATAATTTTAATGTAATTATTTTGACAATTTTAGCTTTAGACTTGCGATATTTATTATAAATCACACTACACTAATATTAAACGATTTTTTCAAATATTTGTTTCGTTAACATCAAATAAGGACTGCGCACGAAAAAATATGTGCATACAAATCTGCTTATAGAAACTAAAGTAATGTAATGTTTTGCTCGAATAAGTCCACATATTTATAAATTACGTTTATTTTTTGTTGAGCATTTAGTTTTTATTTTTTACTAGGGCCCAATACCTCTCGATTTCACGGAGTTCCAGACAATTCAGTACAAACACAATACAATTTCTTAGATACCACTCCATAGAAGTTTTGCAAAGGTACTCATTCACGTATATTTCTGTATTAATGGAACCAGTGTTTCTTTCTTTCTTATAACTCTCTCAACTAAAAGTGAAAAAAGCTCAAGCTTTTTAGTTTAAATCGTCTGTTATTTTTGCCTCTAATTTTTCTTTTAAACGCTGGTTCATAAAACCTAATTTTAGCTTCAGTTTCAGGTTTTCTTTAGTATATTTTGTTCTTCTATAGATGTCGAATTTTAGCTTTAATCGTAGGTCTTATTTGGTCGTTAATCATCATAAACCCAATTTAGTCTTAATGTAATGTTTTATTAAATCCAAATTTAGATTTTTTTTAATCACAGTTATTTATTAAGATTAATTTTGGCTTCAATTATAAATCCTTCTTAAGTATAATTTTATATTCAATTGATTATCTTTAATTTTTGTTTTAATCACAGATCTTCATTAAGCAATTTATGCTTTTATCCCAAGTCTTTATTATTAAATTTAATTTAAGCTTCCATCAAAGACCTTTATTACGACCAAATTCTCATGGAAAATACATAAAATAAATAATTTTGTAAATGATTTTCCTTTACTTAACAAGCGTAAAATTATCTATTTATTTAAAATCCAACCTAAAAAATTTAATATCCCATTAAATAAAAATATATTAAATTAAAAAAAGCATAAGCCTACACACTTCACTTTATCATTTGAATTCATCTTAATAACCTGTAAAATTAATTTTAAATATTTTATCTATGTAAATGACATTATCTTCATTCCATATTACACAACTGCGATATATCGCCTTTATAACCGCAGTTTTTAAGGTTAATTGTATAAAGGAATTAAATGAAATTAAATACACTCTTGAAAATGTCAGCTGCATACTTGCACATAATATTTCAGTTCAGTTTTTCTACTTCATCCTTCTCTTCAATAACAAAAAAAAAAGCCTGTATATTCATTAAATATATGTAAGTATGTAGTATATGCGAGCAAGTATGACTTTTTTGCCTTAATATTAATATCTGTCTATGCAGTCATTCGTTGTATTGTATGTCCCATTAAACGTCTATAATATCTGCTTGTCCTTCTGTTTATATATGTTTTTGGCGTCATATCCTTAATGGGTAAAATACAAAAATATAAAAAAATAAGCAGAATTTATTTTCAATATACATATTAATTTTTTTCTCTTGCATTATCAAACTTTTAAATCCTGTTTTTCCCCTTAGCTCTTTATCATCATAATTAAAATATTGTTGTATCTAGCATTTTGCATTTTTGTGTTTGTTACTTTTTCTCATCTCTTCTCCTCTCTCACTCAGTTTTCTTTCCTTATCGCTTTTTTATATCATGAATCGATAACTGTGTAATAGTTTGATTGGAAATTAAATGCAGCATACTTTAAAACGATTAACTTGTTTTATATAAAAAGTTGCCAACAAAGTGACATTAATTATGAAACAGGAATTTTTGTGTTGTCATCCGGCAGAGAGTGGGTTTGGTAGAGGGTGTAACGACAATATCTATACAAAGAGAGCCGAGAAAATGATAAATTAAAATTGGATAATAAAAGAAATACAAAAAAAAGAATATTATTCATCCCAAAAGAACTGATTAAAAAAGGATACAGTGATAGAGAAATTTTGTGACAATTGGATTTGTTTTAAATGGTTTTGCGGTTAACTTTTGAATGAGATAAAACGAAATAGAATGAAGATTTTTTCTTCACGGAAACTAACGTTATCATATTTTTTTCCTTTTATTACTTAACATTTTAACTGTTAAAAATATTTACAGAATTAAAGTTTTGCATATTTTTTGCATGTAAGGCCTTTAAAAATTTAATCTAATATTACTTGTGTGTTGGAGAGTTGTTAATACTAAGACATTTGACAATAGCACATATACATTGAGAAAAAAATCTATTCAAAAACCACGACGGATGTTGTGGTCACATTGACAAATTTAAAATATTCGAAATGGAAAACAAATAATTCGATACTGAATTGGTGTCAACTTGATGCCAATTGGTATCAGTTTTCATTAACGATTTGAACACGCAGTGTTCCTTTTGGACAATTACTAATGATATTGATTCTACTCTGCAAGCCAGTTTGGAGACAAGGTTTGACTTACCTTCACTTAATATCTACATCAAATACATCTGTCTAGAATTCGTTCATTGACAGAGGGAGTCAGGTGACTTAAAGCAATTTTGTATTGGAAACTGATATGTATTGGAAACTGACATCAATTATCATTTTTTTTTTTTTGTTTTTAAATATTACACATTCTTGTGAAACAAAATAAAAAAGCTTGAAGCTTCATCAGTAGAACATAAAACAAATTAGCTGTGCAAAATCCTATATACTGTTTTTACCCAAATCACCAATGTGATTTCTTTATTTTGGATTTTTTTTTTTTTTTGTACTTTATAGCTATCTTTCGCGTTTTATTTTTTTTAGTTTTGTCACTTTATGTGAGTTTTGGACATTTTTTGAGTTTTCTCGCTTTTTGTAAATTTTGGCGATTTTTTGAGTTTTAAGACTTTTTGTGAATATTAGCGATTTTTTTTTTTTTTAATTTTTGCAATTTTTTAGTTTGTAGCTTCCTGAAATTTTGATTTTTTTGTGAATTTTAACGATTTGAGTTTTTGTACTTTTGTTATTGTTTTTCATTACCAACAAAAAAAAAAAACAACAACCGTAAGAAATCACATTAAACAAAAAGGTTAGGGTGAAAAAGTTGTGTACCAACAACTCGGTTGCTGATGGGACGTTTTGGTGGATTACAAATTTAAAAATGAAATAAAAAACAAACAGCCGAAAAATACTTTTTTCAGCAAAAAAAAATAAACAATCGATAAAATCCCCCCAGGAAAATTCAAAAACTATTTGAACAAAATTCTTATTTTAGTATTTTGTGGTCATCCTTTTGCGTTTGATTACTTCTTTGAGTCTTTGGCATTAAATAAATAGGTTGGTATTCTCTTAACATTGCAATTACTAATCAAGCTTCCGGAACTACACAGGAGAGTCTCTCTGAACCTACCCATCCTATTCCTGATTGATCTTCTGATAAACTAAAAATATAAAATAAATAAATAAATAAATAAATAAATAAATAAATAAATAAATAAATAAATAAATAAATAAATAAATAAATAAATAAATAAATAAATAAATAAATAAATAATTTCGAAAACAATGTTTTTTTTCAGAATTTATATTACGCTCACTGGTTTAAGATCACTTGGAGCAGATTTCTATACTCACTAATAATTTAGACTTCAGGTTAAGGAGTGAAATCGAAAAAATATTCTCATATATAAAATTCAGTAATTTGAAAACGGTTGATCTTAGAGTTTTGATTTTTTTATTTAATTATAACCCCTATTTTTGAACTTGTGGACCTTTTGGTAACCCTTCCATTAGAGATTTGATAGTTGTTTTCACTTTTTTGGAACAGTTTGCCCATCCCCTTTTAAAATCTTCGATATTTTGGGACACCTTTTTTGTGCTCTTCAATTCTTTTTTCACAAGAGCCCAATATCTCTTCACTGGTCTTAGCTCCAGACAATTTGGAGAATTGACCTCTCTTGGTACAAAAGCTATATTATTGTTTTGGTATCAATTCAGAACTTTCTTACTATACTGACATGATGCCAAAAATGTGTGGACACATTGTGCTCTCTTAAGAAAGGAAGAAGACTTTTTTGCAAACATTTGTTAATATATATTTCGATATTTATAGAGCCGACTGTAACAAATGACATGATGCCAAATCGTCCAAAATATGTGGACACATTGTGGCCTTTTATGAAAGAAAGGAGCCTTTTTTGCAAACATTCTATGATGTATGTATATTTCGGTATTTATAAAGCCCACTGTAACAAATGACTTGTTTTTTTGCCGCAACTGCATAAAGTTTGCCATACCTGGAATTTTTTTAGAAAGTTTTGTCTGCTTTTGGGTCCTCAACTTGTTTTCAAAATTTCCTCCAGCATTTCCAATATAAACATTTTGACCCGGAATCTGCGAAAAATCTGCCAGCATATACTTTTCGTCGTCCATTATGCAACATGAGTATTTTTGTATGAAATTGATTTTAATTTACCTGCCCTGCTGCAGCTACAGATTCCATCTAACAATATTCTGAAAGCCTAACACCTCCTCTATCTATGTTCCAAGTTCATCTAAATAGGTTCAGTGGTTTCAAAGTTCCAGACTTATTACCATTTATTTTGCTTTTGGCCCCACTGTGCACTGTGCCACGTTTCAAAATTATCAAATTCTCCTGATACTATTTAATAACATTTCAAAGATAACTAGATAAAAAGAAAAAAAAATAAATATTGCTTCCGAAAAAAGTTGAGAGGTAAAACGTTTTTTAAGATTTTTTCGATCTCACTCATTATATACTTTCTTCATAAACGCTAATTCAACCGACGATCGGAGGTGCATACCTATAAAGTTCAAACAAATAAGATTTTAAAACAAAATTTTGTCTTTCCTCATAAGTTTTATACACCACTGTTATCATAATTTATTATATGCGGATATAGACATTTTCCTTTTTTTACCTGCCTATATGTATGTTTATATACAGGATGTTATAAATGTTTTTCCGTTTAATTGAATTCCGTTAAAAAATATTAAATTTTTTTAAAAAACGTTTTATTATATAAATTTTTTTTTTCTGCATTTATATATTATTCTTCCAAACAACCAGGAAATTAATATACATAAATCGTATTATACGCCTGTTTAAACGTTCATTCACAATTTTTCTCCTTCTTAATTATTAATAAATTATTAATTTGATTCAATTCATTACCGCCTGCATACATACGATTTTGTACTTAAATTTATATTATTTATATAATAATAATTTTAAATATTTTTTTTTTTTTAACAAACCTTTTAAATATTAATTTATTTTCATATATATTTTTTTCTTTGTTCTTTTTTTTAAGGTCTATTATGAACAATTGGTGTTACATCCTGAAGAATGGATGCGTAAAATATTGGATTTCCTTAATGTACCCTGGAATGATTCAGTGTTACATCATGAAGAATTTATCAATAAACCTGGTGGTGTTCCTCTATCCAAGTAAGTTTTCATTGTGTCTTTTTTTTTTTTTTATTGGTAGTCATCATCATTTAAATGGCTTTGTTGCTGTTGTATTTGTTGTTAATTTCCAGTTCATTATTAATGTTGTCAGTCACTCAATTTTACTGAGAGAGTAGAATATGGATATTTATGTATGCTTGTCTCTGTGTGAGTGTTTGCGTGCTTTTGTCCCTATGCGTGTGTGTTTTTTTGTTACGTTAAGGGAATAACTCTGTTTTTGTCAACATCTTGTTAATTTAGCAGATGTTGATTTGTGTTGACAGTTTAAGGCATCCTATAGCTAAAAAAAAAAAAAAAAAAACACCCATTAGATTTCCTTAAAAGTAGTACAAAGTTAAATGATAAATGAATATATTAAATGAAAATGATAGCTATGTATGTAATAAGATACCTTAACTACATTACCAGTAGCTACAAATTTAAATGGAAACATTGTTGGGAGGAAAATTGAAAAGAAAAGTAAATTAAGGATATTTTAAGAAATTTAAGTTAGCATATGGCTTAATGTTAAGCAGCATTTAAGATTTATTACCTAAAATGTTTTGTTTTTAGATTTTTTAAATTTTATAAAAGAAACAAAATGAATTAAAGATAATTACTTTAAGTAAAGTATAATAAAAAAAATCATAAAGTTATTTAAAAAATATATAAACATTTTCATTTTAATTTTTTTTTTTTTTATTTAAAATAAAATTCTTGGAAATTATTATTTATAATCTCTAACATTATTTTCTCATTAGCAACTAATTTGAAAACAAAATTTTTCATTGTGAACCAGCAAATTAATTTATTACAAAATCCCTGCTATGAACTTTAATCTTTATAAGACAATTACGCACACCAGTGAACCAATTCAAATAAGTTATAAAACTTTTTAATTGCTTCAAACAATATCAACAAATAACTATTCAAACGTTCAATAGATAATACTAATAAAAAGTAAATAAGTAGGTATTGCTTTTTATTATAAAAAATCCCATAAAGTTTCTCTTATTCTTAACGGTCTTCAAAATGGAGGTTAATAATAATTCTCTTTGTTGCTCCCCCAACGTCAAACAATTGAAATATGAAAGAAAATTAAAATAAATTTTATTAATTTTACAATTTCCCTTTTAAATTTGTTTTGTTTGCTGTTCATTTGTGCTGGATTATCCCTCTTGTTTCAACTGTCTGTTGTTTGTCGGTTTTAACACTACTACAGTTCTAGTGATGATGATAAAGATGTTGATGATGTTGGTACTGGTGCTGATGCTGATGCTTTCCAAATGGTCTTAAAAAATTAAACAAAGCTAAAAGTAAAACTAATTATTGAAGCTTTAGTGGTGCTAACAAAAACTAATTTCCGCCATAATTTAAAATTATGTGTGTGTGTCGGAGTGTTTGTTTCTGTTGCACAAAGAAAACTTAACGTTTAACAACAGCAGGAGCTAAAGCCGCAGTGGCAATAGCAACTGCAAAACATTAAAAAGCTAAATGAAAAAAATATAAAACATTAAAAGAAAACGTAAATGTTAAACGTAAAATGTCTGTCCAGTTGACTGGTCGAGCAAGGGAAAAACAGTAGTTTAAAAAAATGTGTTCTTAGTAGGATAATCTTTATTTTTTTAATTTAGATATAATTAGAAAAATAAAAATTATGAGTAACAAATTATAGTCATAAAATGATCCAATTTCATCATAATTTAATACAATTTTGTTCATATTGTAATTATCACATAATAAATACATTTTCCATATTATGTTAAAAATACAAACAAATTTGTTTTCCAATCATGTAATATCTAGTTGTAAAAAGTAAACTATTCTGTATAATTGTAAAATGTTATACTAAAACAAACATAAGTATTATTACCATGAACACAATATTATTTTAGTAACTATAATTTGTTATCGACTGTTTCTGCAAACATAATATTATTGCCGTAACAATACCGCATACATATTTTGTCTCTGCTTATACAGAAAATACTTTTTGAAAAATATTGTTATGGTAACAGGGTTTATTCTAATATATCTCAGTTTCTTTTTCTACCGATTTTTGGTGATTCTGATAGAAAGAATGTTGGTTATATTAAGGTATCATAATAAGTTATATTGAGCTTTGGAACGAAACAAATTGAAGATCTATTCTTCAAATAGCTTTTAACATGATGCATATGAAATGCTTTTAAATCTCAGGTCAAAATTTTTTGTTAATAAAATGAGTTCAGCCTCTTTTTAATTTAATAGTAAAATATGTTAAGTATTTTCTAAATTTAAGGTCAAGTTTTTTATTATCCGTCATTTTCCTTATTATTTATGTAGACTTTCGGTACAAATACTTAGATGATGTCATCCATGTATTTGTACTAGATCTTATATATAAAAAAGGATTTCTTGGATTCTTCAGAGCCGATACTACAATGTTCCAAGTGTATCCCACAACTTTTCAAATTTTTCAAAACTCCTCCTGGACTTATCCGACCTACTCGAAATTTGATTCATTATTGCTAAAAGTGTTTGAGACTTTCACTGTAATACTCCTTTACCCTGGACCTATCCATCCTATTTTCATTCCATAATATAATAAGGAGTGAGATCGAAAAAATCTTAACCCACGTTTTAACTTTTTCGGAAGCAATATAAACTTTTTTCGGAAGCAATATTTGCATTTTTTTTTTTTTTATTTAGTTATTTTTGAATAATATGTCAGTTATTATTTTAAATGACAACCAAGTTGATATGTTATGAGGTTGATTCAAATGAGTGACGAAAAAGCAGTATGTGCTAAAATTATTAACAATTTTCAAATCAATCCAAAGTGGTCCTACAAAAAATTGGCCAAAGAATTAAAGGCCTGACGTCAAACTGTTTCCAGTGTTATTAAGCAGTATCAGGAGAATTTGACCATTTATAGGAAGCCTAGTTTGGAAAGAAAAAAGGTCCACATGATATTGGGAAGGCCAAGAAAATTGAAAGCATATTGGGAAGAGCTCCAAACACATCTGGCAGAAAAGCAGCCCGTTTAATTCAGTGCTCCGACTATTTGGTGCGAAAACATACACAGTCCAAGAATAGGGCTCATGTTGTATAATGGACGGCGAAACGTATGTACTGGCAGATTTTTCGCATCTTCTTGGTCAAAATTTGTTATGTTGCTAATGCTCGAGAAAATGTTGAAGATACGTTTAGAACCCAAAAGCACACAAAAATTTCCGAAAAAAATTTCTGGTATCGCAAGCTTTATGCAGTTGCTGCAAAAGAAGCAAGTCATTTGTTACAGTGGGCTCAATAATTACCGAAATATACATCAACGAATGTTTGCAAAAAAGGCTTCTTCCTTTCATAAGAGAGCTCGATGGATCCACACATTTTTGCCCCGACTTGGCATCATGTCACTATGGTATGAAATCTCTGGAGTGATACCAAAACAATAACATAATTTTTGTACCAAGAGAGGTCAATCCTTCAAATTGTCCGGAGCTAAGATCAGTGGAGAAATTTTGGGCTCTTGTGAAAAGGGAATTGAAGAGCACAAAAAAGAGATGAGCAAAATATTTAAAAAAAGTGACTGAAACAACTATCAAATCTCTAATGGAAGGGTTACCAAAAAAGGTCCACGAGTTTATAAGTAGTAATTAGAACTATGAAAGTTATATTTTTCTGTGGTCTGTAATATATCAATTAGACAAAAAAAATCTAAATTCTAAGATCAACCGTTTTACAAATTATTGAATTTTATATATGTTAAGATTTTTTCGATCTCGCTCCTTAAGATAATTGTTCCCTTGAAATTTGCATGCTCTCACTAGATACTCCATAATGAATATTTTCTCGTTCTTTTTTAATCCCTATTAATGGAAATTGTTGAAAAAGATAAAACTACAAAATATTAAGACTTTTGCTGTAAATGTTCTTAAAATAAACAATATTTAATATTTTTTAATATATATAATGGGGGGAAGTTATACCTAAAACATTTTAAGACTTTTTAAGTTATATACGATAATTAGTATTTCATTGGTATGGAGGATACTATTCCTTCTGGTTCTACCCATTCCATTTTCATCTCAATTATAAAGGATGATGCGAAAGTTATTTCCTTAAAATTGTAAGACATTTGCGTAAATAGTTCTTAAGTTTTCATATTTTCCTTTCGTGGGGTATCACTCCCCCTGCTCCTATCGAAAAATAAAGTAATCTGTTTTAATTCTGGAGTTCATAGGAAAATCTGAAAATTTCAAGAAAATTATTTCGGCGGTTAGCTGTCTATAAAGTACAAACAGACAAACATAATTAATTTTTATATACATGCTAGCTTTTCCCGGTGTGCTTCGCTACCCTTCTGACTCGATAATTAATATGTATTTACTTTATATTAGGGTTACTACTCCCCTTGGACCTATCCACACTTTTCGAAACTTGAAATTTATATTAGCTTTGTATTGAAAATGAATATTAGCTTTGTATTGAAGCTACCCGTTCTCTGGGCCCTATCCTTCCTATTTTCATTTCATCAATACAAAATGTGTTTAGGTTTCAACGAAACCGAAATGGATAAGACACCACGAATGCTGATGAAAAGTGTAGCGGCACAGAAAATACGTATTCCATTCTGCTGGTGTCTAATTATAGTCCACAAACTCTGCATTGGTACCGCCAAACAGCGACAACAAGGCAATTTACGATTGAAAACTTGTTTAAAATGATATAAAGTAGTTCTCACAAAATTGAAGAGCTCTTACTGTAATAGTTTTTTTAGATATGTCATTAGGAGTATTTGATATGTATGGGGATTACCATTTTCTCTAATGCTACCTGTCCCATTTTCATCATAAGGGGGTTCTTCAAAAAGTTGTTTATGCAGCATTTTAATATTTTCGTTGTGTGGAGTCACCATTCCCCCTGGACCTACCCGTTCTATTTTATCTTATATTATCGGTGTTGATATAGATTACTTAAAATTTATTTTACCGGATTTTATGCAATTAAATTAACTAATATTTTTAACCATAAACAAAGTTTCGATTCGATATTTCTTTTCTGAAACATAAACAATTTCAGATAAGGGAAAAAAATTCTGTAAAAACAAATAGGGTGGTTCCATATTCTCTGGATTCACGACAGAAATATTGCTAAATAAAAACGTTTTTCGGCCATCGTGAATTAATATTCGAAAATCTACTTTTTTTACTTTTTTCAATATTTGTGATTAACTCCTTTAAAGCTCTGCTTTAAAAATAAAACAAAACCAATCTTTACATATAGAAATATGTTTGTACATTTTCATGTATTGTCTTTAAACATTACTAGTTAGAAGAATTAAAGTTAAAAGATTTTTATGCTCCATATAATCGTTTGTAGTGTCTTTTTTTGCTGTAAAATAAAAAAAATAACCAGAGAAAACTCAAATAGAAAAACATGTAGTTTTGACAAAGCAATAGAGTTGTTCTTATTTATTTTAATACTTTTTCTTCTTTCAACATTAATTTATTTTGTATTTTTTCCTCCTTTTCTTTCTTTATGCATTACAGAGTTGAACGTTCATCAGACCAGGTAATTAAACCAGTAAATTTAGAGGCTCTCTCCAAATGGGTGGGTAATATACCCGAAGATGTGGTGCGTGATATGGCCGACATAGCACCCATGTTATCAGTTTTGGGCTATGATCCCTTTGCAAATCCACCGGATTATGGTAAGCCAGATGCCTGGGTAGAAGATAATACATCTAAGGTATGTGCAGCTTATAACAAATTTTCTAACAATTTGTGTATGTGTTCCTGTTCATTTGTTAATGTTTTTTTGTCCTTTTTTTATTAGAATTTTTTTTTTTTTTTTCGTTTCATTTGTGTTATGTTTTGCTTAAAAAAAAGACGTATTTTATTTATCCTGCTGTTTATATGAGTTTTGTATGTGTATGTGTTTTTAAAAGCATTTTTATTAATGTTGGTAAATATGTGTCATTTAGCTTTTTTACGTTTGTAGTAGTAGTAGTAAATTATGTAGTATAGCATCATAGTTGGTGTTATATATCCATTATGTTTAATTTAATTTTAACTTTTGATTTTGTTATTTACGTTGTTCCTTTTTTTTATTATTGTTACCAACACATATACAACATTCCTTGAGTATGAAACAAAACAAAACATAACATTAGTAAAGAAAGAAAAGAATAGCAACACTTGTTTGCAACAAATGTTGACAGACACACGCTCTTCCCTTGTTTATTGTTTAACTTAAGGACATTAGATATTATGAAATCTGTTTTTTACTAACTCCTCTCATACTCCAAACCCCCTACCACTTCATCATGTGCCCTAGTTCTTGCTGTTATTATTATCTTTGTATGTTTGAGAGTGTCTGCTTTCATTGAAAATGATACTCAATTATATTCATTTACGCTACCGACTAGTACCAGCTTGCTTTTTAACACTAATGAGTTTTAAAATACAAAAAAAAAAAATTAAAATTAAAAAAAAAGAGAGAATAAAGTGTTCTTTGTTTTACTGAAATAGAAAAATAAAATAGATGTGTTGAAAATAAATGAATCTTTGTTAGATATATTTTAAAAAAATGTTTTAAATTTATTTCATTGCTTTTTTTCTAGATTAAAATCTTCTTAAAATAGATTAACGAATTTTTCTTTTCTATACACAAAAAGTTTTAATTTTTAATTAAATAAAAGCTTTTAGGTTCGAAGGACCAACACCTGTTGATTTTAATATAAATAATACATTTTTGTTTAATGTACTTTATAAAGATTTTACAAGAATGTTTAGCTTTTTATACAAAATGTTTCTAAATTTAAATGTAATTTAACCTCATACTAGTTGCATCAAAAATTTTTCATCAAACTTTTTCTTAAATAAACTATTTTACGAAATATATTTTATTATATTTATTTCTAACAAAACCAATATTGTTTGCAAATAATCCACATAAAAATTATTTTTTTATTTAGATTTTTTTAAATAAATAAACAATTGTTTTTCTTTATTAAAAAACATATATATAATGCTACAACAAATTTCATTCCATGTTAACCAATTATTTGTTTAACCTCACATTTTTACCACACACCAAAAAAATATACCTCTTTTGTAAAACACCTGCTACCGAAAATGAATAACCACAGTTCTATTTAATCATCATTGGGATTTTTTTTTTTCGGCTACCACTTTACTAATTTTTAACCTACATACATGTTTTTTTTAATTAAAACATATTCGTTTTATTAAAAATTGTTGTAAAAATAGGAAAAATAAAATATCATCAACATATGCAAGCGATTTTAATTAAAAATCTATGTGGAATTATTAATATATTGGTACAATATATAATTTGTCATAATTATGAGAGAAAACCATATACAACAATAATGTAAGCAAAAAATATATAAAAACAAAGCGTTAATAAGTTGCTGCTAATAAGGCTGATAATACAGATATACATACTTACAAATGTATATCTGTGAGTATGTGTGGAAAAAAATAAAACCACAATACCACTATAATGCGGAGACTAACAGAGCTACATATTTATGTGATATAAGTATGTATGAGTAACAACAATACAGGCTCATGAACATTTTCTACATCCATATATAGATTTGGATGTGTGTACTATAAGAATTAAATGTTATATGTACAAGGCACTGCACAGTGGTGTCTATCAAAAAATACAGGTTGAAACATGGTCAGGTGTATGAAAAATTGGCCAGTTTTTTTTTTTTTTTTTTTTTTTTGTGAAAAGTATAATTTGAAATGTCACCTTTAGAAATATTTCTGTAAACATTGTGAAATTTTATCAGTACAAACATTTCAAAGAAAGCAAGAAAGAATTTTATATTCCCACAACAATATCGACCACAGCCATGTTTAAAATAACACCATTCAGTTTCAATAGCGTATCAACTTCGTATTGTTCATATTGTAAACTATATGCTCCAACGAAAAATTGATACCGCATTAGTATTATGTGTACGACTCAGTGTTGCCAAAACTTTGAGGCCATGTCCCACCAGATTGTATTTGAAAAACCGCTAGAAACCACCTACACTTAAAATAAAATCGCCAATTTTTACCGCTAAACTATTTCTTCTCTTTAAACATGTTTAAAATTGATAGCTAATCCTGAATGCATTTCAGAGTCATCAAATCAATATTAAAAACTTGTAATATATTTTTCGCTTAGATTTTTCTATATTTGTTTGACATAGATATATAGAACATTTGCAGACAAAATCAGCTTGTAATTCTTTAAAAAAAATCAAACCGAGGGGCTTATTGTATATTTCGATTCTATTTTAAATACATTGATATTCGAAAACGTTTTTTTTTTTTTTTTTTTCGAATTACCCAATAATACTCCAAGGCTTGAAAGATATTTCCATACTATAATGTAGTGATTTAACATTTTGAGAAAAAAAAAATAATTTCAATATCTTTCTTTATAGAAAAACAGTTGATTTTATGTACAATTTCCAAGTCTCTGGTAACTTCATATTTTATATAAATTAGTTTTAGAAGTAGAATAATATATTGAATTTTTCTTAATTCTGCTTCAAAGCCAGGTTTTTACAATAAAGAAAAGTCGCTAGAAACCGCTAGCTAGAAAAATTATGCAACCAGAAAATCCACTTAGCGGTTTTTTATTGCAAAATAACGCCAGATCTAGTGGGAAAACCGCCGTTTTGGCAACACTGGTACGACTCCATGTATTCAAAAGTTAATAATGAACTGTGGCAAAAACTGTACATTTTACCATCACCGCTTCGAAATGAGAGTGAAGACATTAAAAATGACCAGAAGAGTAAATTATATATTATATATATATTATCTTTATGGGACTTTATATTTTTTTTCGAATAAGCCTTAGCTCCCTAATTTAATATCCTCGTCAACTACTACTCGCTATTCAAAGCGCTAGAACGTTCATCGTGAGTAAATACTATGGTTGTCCCTTTCCTGTTCATCGTCCGTTTATTAAATTGAAAAATCCATCCTGACTCGTCAATATTTCGTCCGTAGCCTACATGACTCGTCACTAATTTGATCTAGAATATTCTGTCTGTTAACAAATTTAACCCCTTATGAACCGCGCACAGCGGTTCCGAAACGCTTTTTTTTTTTTTTTTCTGGAAATAATTCAGTAACTAAAGAACAGTTAGAAGTATCTCAATAAAATTTTCGAGTTGATTTGGAGGAGTACAGGCCCCTAGCGGGTCAGGAGGGAAGTGGGTGGCCCTCCAAAGTTGCTTATCTCGGGTATGTAATTTTTTTGAAAAATCGCCAAAAATTCATTTATGATATGACAGAAAAGAAATATAGATAGTCCTTGTAAATCTCTACAAAAAATACGCTTACATGTGTAGGTTATCTCTTTTAGTTTAAGAGACATTCGGATCGAAATAAATGTTTAATTCATTTTCATCCTCGTTTTTTTAGTTTTTGCAACTTTGCGGGCTTAATATGGCCTCCTCTTGCCAAATTAAGCCATTTTTCATACATTTATACTAGGGTATCCAATTATTCGGGTGTTCATATTAATCGGTTTATTCGACAAATAATTATTCGGGGTTAAAAGTTGATCGGTTAATAACCGATTATTGACAAATCATTCGATTAACCGAATAAGGTTTTTATATTATGTAAAACATGTAAATTACACAAATTATAACATTTAATCTATTAAAATAGTTACTTAGAAACATAATATAAGATCAAATTCTTTTACAAGGGAATCATTTCGTAACTATTGTACGAAAAAATTTAATTTTTTAGCTAACACTATAAAATATTCTCTTAATTCCGCTTTATTTAATAATTTTTTCATGTAAGTGTAGATATTTTTCCGTATAAGAATTATATTTTATTTAAATAGTCTAAATTATATTTTTGGTTTTCACTTAGATGATAATTGAAAGTATTATTACTTGTGTAACTTTGAATTTACTTTACTTAAAGTAATCTTTTAAGGATTTCTATTGACAGAAGTTTAATTATTTATGAAGATGTAATATTAATAGCTTTTCTTGTCGCTTTTTATAAAACATTATATCTCAACAAAAAAAGCATCCAAAGAAGTCAATATGATACTAAACTTGTGATCCACAAATAGTACAAATTCGTATTATTTTCAATGAATTCCATTTTTTTATATCTGTGTTATGTAATGTCATGTTCACGATTTTGTGCAGAATTGCAATTTTTTTTTAATGGCTCAAGGAAATTAGGTTTAATTTTTATTACTATTTTAATAAAGAAAATTATACATAACATTGTTTTCCATTTGTTTCAGTTTTTCTTTATATTTTTTGTAAAGATAACATGTGAATATCAACGTCTTATAGCAATTAATATAAATCTTTCTATATATACTGGATCCTTTTTTATTACTTCTAAAGCAGAAGAAAATGTACCTCACTAAAAATTATTGTTATTTATTTTTACTGAATGTAACAGACTTCTTTAAAAAATGTAGTTTATATAAATATATCATAAAAATAAAATATTTTCTAATTTATAACTCAAGAAAACTACATTTCAATTAACCGGTTATTCGACACAAATTATTCGGTTTATTCGTTATTCGAAAATACACAGTTTTAAATTATTCGGACAGTTAATCGACAAAAATTAACCGGATAACCGAATGACGGTTAATCGATTGGATACCCTAATTTATACGCTAATGAATAATGATAGGATATAGGCAAAAACCCAAATCATTTAAACTTGCTTGCATTTGTAAAAAAAAAATTGTCTTAAGCAGCATACACTTACCGCATAATGTGTGAAAAATAGCATAATTTGGATAGAGGAGGCCAAGTTTATATTAAGTTTTAAGCAAAAGTATAAACTTTTTATACAAGTATTTGGTATCTAAGAAAACGTTAAAATATGGAGATTGATAATTTATAAATAATAATTTTAACAAAATTAATATTTAAACTTTAATCAAATTTAAACGAATAGTGATATTTTATTGAAATTTCAGTACAATATGTATAAATTTGTCCTAAAACCAATTAATTAAAAAATTCCCACTTTTTTAAATAAAAATTCCCAAAATCCCAATCCGTATAAAACGTGTTAAAAAATTTACTTTTTTCATTGAAATGATCACCCTGTCGTTATAAGAAGCCTCCGTCAGAAAATACTTTTTGGGTGTTTACCTTACATATAGAGCTATAAAATTAAAATAATTTTAAGTCGATCCCCGCTTTGCGACCTTTGCCCCAAACTCCTCCGGATTAACTTTACACGCATTTACATTAAGATTTCTTTTGATAAAACCCGGAACAAAAAACAAATTTTATCAGTGAATAAATATTGCCACCCTTTGGAAACAACCCCAAAAATGTAAAATTTTTTTAAAGTTCCAACTTTAGATTAATTTAACTTTTTAATAAGCAATATTATTTAGAATTTTGTAAGGAATCTGGCAAATATTTTAGAAAAATTCTAGGGGCAATATTAAGCCCGCCAAGTTAAAAAAAACTAGGCTAAAAATGAGGTAGAAATTTATTTCCACCCGAATATCTCTTAAACTAAAACTTACACATGTAAGCGTATTTTTATTTGTAGAGATTTACAAGGACTATCTATATATAAAAATTCCTTTGGGTCATATCATGAATTTTTGGCGATTTTTCAAAAAAAAAATACATACTCGAGATGGGCAACTTTGGAGGGCCACCACTTCCTCCCTGATCCGCTAGGGGTCTGTACTCTTCCAAATCAACTCGAAAAAACCTCAGCTCTTACTATGTGTAAGATACCTCTAACGGTTCTTTAGTTACTGAATTATTTCCAAAAAAAAGCGTTTTGGAACCACTGTGCCACGTCAACAAGATCTGTTGACACGATCAGGCTCCAGTCGTTTATTCAAAATATAAGTATGTACTTTTCTATATTAGTAGAAGGTAGGCATGTTTAAATAATTTCGGACAAATTCGAATTAAAAAAGAAACTGAAAACCGTTTCGGTGTATTATATATATTTTTTGGCTTCGTCAAATATTTTTGATACCCACTTTGAAATGTTTTATTTTATTTTTTAAAATTTTCATTGATTACAGCCAAATTTTTCAAATTTTGTTAATACTACATTATACCTGGGGTGCTCAGCTAACCTTATCGTATCGAAAGACAAACTGTTTAATTTAAATTTAACTTCTTATTGTATTAAATTTTTACAATACAATAAACGCCAAAATTGCTTTTTTTTTCGTATGAGTTTTTTCTTCCCTATTTTAAATTTTTAAAATTTCGAAAAAAAAAAATCCCTAAAACGGAAGAAATGTAAAACGAAAAAAATATTTTTTTTTTTTCTTTTCTTTTTGACGATTTTTTATACTTTAGTTTTTTGTATTGCCATATTTTGAGCTATTTTTTTAAAATTGACGTTTAATACTGTTCCACCATTTTTTTTTTTTTTATTTTGGTTTTGTTGGCGATTTTCTTGTACAAATTGTACTAGATTAATGATTTTCATTTACTAGTAAAGAACTGAATAAAAAGTATACTGGTTTATACCTACTCTTATCGTACTGCGATAAAAAAAAAAAATAAGTTTAGTTTAAATTAAAATTCTTTTTGTACATAATATTTTTTTATATATGCCAAAAAGGAAGAAAACGCCAAAAGTTTTTTTAGCTTTGGACAACTTTTTTCCGTTTGATATAGTCTTTTTTACTTTTTAAGGTTTCGGCAAAACAAAAAAAAAAAAGAAAATGTTAAGACAGAAAAAAATTTAAAACGAAAAAATCTATGTTTTTTGTACTAGGATCTAATGGGATCTAATGTCTAATGAATTTTGTAAAAAAAAAAAAAATATCAAAACAAGTACGATTTTTTCTCCTTAAAGGTTCGAATTTTTAAAAGAACCAAACTTGTATTCGCTAATTTTTGATAAGGTACTAATTTGATGCACATTTAATTTCTATGCTTATTATATTAAAAGATAGATAGGGTGGCAAAAAAGTACCAAAATACAGTCTTTATTCCTAAAAGAGCCGAATTTCTAAAAAGTACCAGACACTTGTGTGATCATTTCAGACACCTGTCTGAACATTTTTTAAGTGAATAACGATGCCTTTTTAACTCTTTTGTAGGTTACCGATTTTAACCGTTTTTTCCCATAACATTAGAATTTCCAAAAATCCCCTTTTAGGGGATCTATTTGATAGGAAACATATTCAATCTTTCTAGCTTTTACCGCGATGATTACCATTTTTTCCCGCTAAAAATTTATTTATTTTCACTTTTTATAAAGTAATTATTAAGAACTTCCAAAGAGGTTTAAAATATGAACTTTGTTCCACTTTTGAAGTTGGGAAAATTTTCTTTTTTTTTGGAAGAACTTAATTTTTTATGCAGGGTATCTTAAAAAATTACATCAATATTAACAGAAGTCAAAAGGCCGTAACATCAATTTCATAATGGAAACCGTTCTAAAAATTGTATTCCTTTTAAAAATTTGGTTCAAAGATTGTTCTATTCTCTACTTATTTATGCTTTAAGTGAACGATTAAAAAAATTTACTTAATTACTTTATTTTGAAGCACAAAAATTAAAATTGTGATTACGGCCTTTTGCATTTTCATAATGTTATTTTGTTTCTGGTGAAAAAAAAATAAAATCTGTGATTACGGACTTTTGCATTTTAGGTTACGATTTATACATTAGCAAGTACAAGACGCATTTTAATAAATTTTTTATTATTTCAAATAATATCTTTCTAATGGTATATTTTAATAGTCTTTTTATTAAAATTTAATGTATGCTATGATCGTTAAAGGAATTACTACAGGAAATGTTTTTCCTATGAATTATTTCAATTTTGTCTGTATTGAATTCATCAATACGCATTGTTTGAGTGGTCTTCTTAGACATTTTTTTAACGCAGTCTTAATTATTATTTATGCTTCACTTGACCCACTGTGATATAACAAGCAGGCTGTTATAGTTAAACCATAAATACATATGCATAATATACGTACTTATATAATTGTACAAATATATGTACTTACAATATACGCACACACTTACATTAATAAAAAAAATTTTTACATTTACCAAACTGTGTGTGTGCGTATTTATTATCCTCATATTCCCATAAAAAAAAAAAAAAAAATTTATGAAAAACACATCTTCCAAGGGCATTTAAACCTGCATAAATACATTTACCATTATTTGTATCTTTAAAATGAATTTATTACAAAAATAAATATAAATTAATATTTATTTGAGAGCATTTTTTTTCTCTCAACTCGTAATTATTTGTATTTATTATATGAAATTATCACCGAATACGTATAAATACCAGACAAAATTTTTATCTTGTTTTATTTTTTTAGTAAATATTTATATTAAACAAAGTACATGCCACCGTAGTAATTTAAAAACTTTTCCAATACAAGTTTATATACCGAGGTAGCAATTTAAACAATTATCATAAATTTAAATTAATTCAAAAGAGAAAAAATTAAAGCAAATTTAATTATCTTAATATATTTTAAATCACAACCAGGGAAAGCTACTAAAGCAAACATGGCACAAAAAAAGGAGTTGGCCATGATTAAGCTAATTAGTCGTGGCTTTTTTTTACTAACAAAAAAAAGACCTTTGACAGGTTAAAAGGGTTCAAATTGATTTTTAATGTTACTATGCATGACTGTAAGTGGAAAATCACTTCGGTGCAGACATGTGAAATAGTTATTTTTAAGCTTAATGATCATATGTCTGTTTGTATATAATATTTAGGGATACATATGCGTTCGCCATATAAAAAAAAAAAATTCACATAAATTTGCTATAATAATAGAAATGTGTCATGTGGTTGCTACATAAATTGAGATATTAAGGTTTTTATAGCTTTATTATGTTTTGGCATTTAATGTACATACGTGTTTGTAGGGAAAAAAATTATCAATTTTATTGCTCTATAACAAAATCCTAACTTTTACGATTGTCATAACTAGTTTTATTGCAATTTATTTTTGCTATTTATACATTTAAACAAGAAAATTAAATATTAAAGATTTTATAAACATTTTTTCAGAAAATTTATTGGATCGAGATTTTTAAACAATTTTGATTATTCCAATGTTTTTGAATTGAAGAAATATGTTCGACTGTAATCTCGTTGTTACAGATTTCTTTGTACCTCTTTCACATAAGTTTGTCATTCCGTTTGTACACAGAGAAAACAGTTTCGTTATGGCAACCGAATTTTTTGCCAATCGAATTTGGTCGGTTGCACCAACTAACACAAAAAACGGTTGTAATTACTGAATATTTCATTTAGATGTAGCAACTTATTGGTAGATGTTTATATTTCATCAGTTAGTATAACTAAAATTATTGGTAGATACAAATGAAACAATACCCTATAATTCGGTTCCTAAAATATAATTTTTTTGCCAATAACAAAATGTCAAAAATAATATTTTTATATTTTTTTTTTTATTGTTGTTAAAAAAATTTACACATAAAATATAAATATGTATGGTTTGTATGGTTTACAAATTCAATGGTATTTACTATAAAGAAGACGATGATTAGCCAATTTTTATAGATAACACTTTTGTAATGGAACTTTGAATGCATTGATAATTCTCCAAGGCGTACCACATTTTGTTAATCAACGAATGATCCTGTAAGAATTTAAACAAGCACGTTTTTACACAAATTGTTCCATATTACTTTGCAGTACTATATTTACCTATTTAATATTAGTTCTTGAATTACTCCGTTCGTCTAGTATATGTACCAATCAACCAAATAATAAATTACGTTCTTTGTAGAAAAGAATCTTAATAAGTATATTTCATTATTAAAAAGTAATACGTAACATCCAACTTACCTTTCGCTATTGGATCTATTTAGTGCATCTACTATACAATGTACGCATACATACATATATTAGCCTTTCATATTTTCTTATTTTATGTATATCCACATTTTTTTAAACACATTTTCTTATAAATTCATCTAAAATATTTTTGGATTAGTTTTTCTTTTCTTTATTTTTGTATAAAATGTCAATAGAAAATAAACTACATATGAATTCGTTTAGGGTAGCCAGTTATTTTCCTTGCTCGTAATTGTTTTTTAAATATTACAACCAAATACTAATAACTGGAACTCGAAATACATAATGTAGTCGAATTGTGATTGCTGTTACCAATATATGTTATATTTAGGTGCATTGAAAATAATTAAATTTGGTTACATCAAAAGAATTGGAAAATTACTAAATAATTGGTTATCTTAATAATATTGTTTATTGTGATAACATATATTCAATTTTGAACTTGTTAACATAGTTATAAACATGGAAAATCTTCCAGATTTACATATTTTTAATACCAGAAATAAAGTTTTGTTTATATTCCTTAAATTTTCATAATAGTAACCATTTTCCAATAAATTATTTTTCTGTGTGTACTTTCCACAACTTTCGTGTGAGACCGAACAAGTTTTTCTGAATCCTTATAAGAAACAAAATCGAATTAGCGATGTCCTTCGATACGTCAGTCCTTTTTTAATCTGGTTTTCGAATTTTTAAAGCCCCTTTATATCCCAGGACTTCGTTTTTGCATTCAGAAATAGTTTTCTTAAAAAGTGTTGAAGATATGAACTAAGTTTGTATGTGAGATGTCGGCCAAAACTCATTTTTGAACTTTTTTAAACTCTTGTCAGAAATATTTTTTAAAACAATTAAATAAGTTTATAAACAACAAAGTTATTGACAAATATTTTTTTTTTTTTTTTTTCTCTTAATTTAATTTTTGCTTCTCTTAAAGATCAATTGAATTTTCAGAAAAAATAATATATCAATCATGATACAATGAATAACAAGGTACAATTATTAAAGAGAAAGCTCTCAAATTTATTTTCCTTGAAAAGTCAGTCCAAAGAAAATGTAAAAATAAAGAACACTTAAAAAAATAAAATAAACTTAAAAAAATAAAAAAAAAATAAAATGGGATATTGGGTATTTTGGTACCAAAAAATTGGAGTTTTTTTAATTCACTGATTTTAGAAATTTTACTGGAATACTTACACTTGTTTTAATTTTATTTAGGTTAAAATATTAACATTAATTATATCTGAAAAAAATGCTTAATGACACTGGTCAACACAATTTTTGTTCCCTTCTTTTAATTGATTTTTTTTTTTATTTTGACAAAAAATTAATACAAATGCAAACTCCAGCAATAATCTGCTAACGCTCTTCCATTGTCGGAAGATATTGATGAAATACTTCACCCTGCTTTTCACTAAAATCAGCCAAATTTTGTGAAATTCAGTCTAAATGCGAGCGCAAGATGTAGATTTTTATGCTTATGTTGCACTCTTGCTTTTACAAGTTCGAATGCATGCACTCAACAAGCTCAACATGGTGGTCAGATTTCTTTTTTGGAAATTACTCAAGCTTTGGGTTAGACTTCAGTTATTGATTTGACAAAATTAGGATATTTCACGATCTCTTACTAAGTCATTTAGTTCTTTCTAAATTACAAATTTTGCCTTTTGAAGTTCTAAAAGACTAAATTTGTAGATCAGAGTCTTCACGTGATGTATGTATTTCGTTCGGGTTCACTGAGATTTGGATCATCAGAAGATTTAGATGTGCTGGGTTGAACCTCTCGTGATTTTAATTGAGGTCGTTGAGCAGAAGATATGTTAGGATAGGTCTACCGTTTACTTCGATTTCTAGGGGATATTCCCTTTATTTTTACAAAGCAAAGTAGAAGTCGTCATGATGGTTTCAAGACTTTCCCCAAATGTTACGAACATTATTGCTTCTCTTTTTCTACTGTATCATAACCCTAGACATAAGGAGTGAGATCGAAAAATTCTTAACTTATATAATATTCAATAACTTGGAAACGGTTGATCTTAGAGTTTTCATTATTTTTTTAATCATTTGATAATTTAGCATAGATCACAGAAATATATAATTTTTATGGTTCTAACCACTAATTATATTTTTAAAACCCCTTTCTTTGGAGATTTGATAGTTGCTTCAGTCACTTTTTTGGAACAGTGTGCACATCTTCTGTTAAAATCTTCGGTATTTTGGGACACCTTTTTTGTGCTTTTGAATTCACTTTTAACAAGAGCTCAATATCTCTCCACTGGTCTAAGCTATGGACAATTTTGAAAATTGACCTCTCTTGGTACTAAAACTATGTTATTGATTTGGTACCACTCCAGAGCTTTCTTATCGTAGTGACATGATACCAAATGGGTCCAAAAATATGTGAACACGTTGTACTTTCTTAAGAAAAGAAGAAGTCTTTTTTGCAAATATTCCTTTATGCATATTTTGGTGTTTATAGATCCGAATGTATCAAATGACTTTCCAGTTTTGCCGCAACTGCAAAAAGCTTGTCATACCATGAATTTTGTAAAAAATTTTTGCTGCTTTTGGGTCTTAAACTTATCTCCAACATTGATTCGAGCATAAGCAATAAAAATTTTTGAGACACAAGCTGCGAAGATTCTGCCAGCACCTACGTTTCTTCGTCAATTATACAGCTTGAGTATTTTTGTATGAAATTTGGTTTTAAATTCCAAGTCCTATTTTTGGCTTGTAATTTTTTTGGCAGAATTCCAGTTTGGAATTTTTTGAACTTTATATGTTATCAACTTTCCCATTAGCTTTAAATTTTCGCACCAAATAGTCGGAACACTGAGAAAACTGAGCTGATTTTCTACCAGATGTGTTTGGAGTTCCTTTCAATATGCTTCAATTTTCTGGCCTTCCCAATATCATGTGGTCCTTTTTTCTTACCGAACTAGGTTTCACATCAATAGTCAAATTCTCCTGATACTGTTTAATAACATTAGAAACGGTTTTACGGACGACATTTAATTTTGTGGCCAATTATTTGTAAGACCTATTTGGATTTTTTGAAATTTTTTAAAAACTTGTAGGACGTAAATCTTTTTCGTCACTTATTTTTATGAAAATAAGGACAAATTAACATGTTTGTTATTGAAAATAATAACTGAAGTATTTTTCCGTGATAACTAGATCAAAAAAAATTTGAATATTGATTCTGAAAAAAGTTATGAGGCAAAATCTTTGTTAAGATTTTTTCGATCTCACTCCTTACCACACATTTCAGGGATACAATATGAGGAACTCATAGGTGGACTTGATTATAAAATTTTATTTTAAAATATTGATAATACGCAGTTTTCACAAAGTTCGATATAGGTTTCCGATATTTTTCAAATATATAGCAAAAACAATATGGATTAAGAACACAACATATTCTTGACGAAGCCATATCGAAAGCATTAAGAAAAGTAAAATAGTAAATGAGTGTAGTTAGCTATAACTCTAAAACAAAATCTATTAGGGAAAAATTGTTGCCGTATTTAAAAAATATGCGTCAATTTGAGATAGAAACAAAAAATTTCTTCAGTTTTGTTGACCAGTGTAATCTACACCAGAGTTCATTTTATTAAAATGTATCTTACTAAGTATTACTGTTTCGTTAGTTCATTTTAGAATCCAGAGTAATCCATTAGAAGAAATGTTAATTTTAAAGTGTTCTGTTGAAAGGTGAAACGTAGATACCCAACAAAAACTTTGGTTTCCAGGTAATGAATTAAGAAACTAATATAATGGCTTAACACTACTTACACATTAGCTGAAACCCCCATTATTTTAACACAAAGATGAAATTAGAGGTAACTACTTACCTCATGTCTATGCTTAGATGTCATTACAAGAACTAATTACTTTTAAGTTATTCAATAACTCACTGATTTAAAAGTATTATTGAAGTCATTATAAGTTAAAACAAGAGGAATAAGTAATGACATTTTAGGATATAAAAAGCTGTTTTTATTTTATTTTAAACATGGAAAGATTTTATAAATTTGAGTTTAAAAAACTTAATAAGAAAAAATTTTATATTTTAAAAACTATTTTAGATTAAAAATTAATTCATACGCATATTTTGTCTCGTCACATATTTATTCCTTCTTTAGATATGCTGAACTGAATAAAAAGTCAATAACAAGTAGTTTTTCAAAAAATCTGATCTTAAATAAGTAATTACATACCAGGTTATAAATGTAAGTATGTTAATGCCATTACCAAGTTTTTGTTGGGTATGTACGTAAATTTTATCGTTAATGACAGAACAATCAAACTTCTCGAAAATAAAAATCGTTTATTTTCTAGATTTCACAAGACCAATTTTTTAAATTTTTTTGCGATGAAGTCAAAATCAACTTTTAGAGGATTCTGAAAGCTTTACAAAAATGTCTCTTTATATATAAAAAATCATATGTATCTTATAAAATATAAGCCTTATTTTAACATATTTCGAAATAATTATTAGATTAGAATTTAAACCACAAAATAGTTTATTCTAATAACACCCCCCACCAAAAAAAAGTTCATTATCCCACAAAACCACAAAATTGTTTTGGTTCGTCTTAAACACTTTAACTTCTAATGAACGTGTGTTTATAAAAAGGATCATTTAATACACATATGCATGTGTTTAATTTTCTTGCCACTGCTGTTGCTGCTGCTGTTTTACACTCTAATACCCTTTTTTTGTATTATTCTTCAATTAAAATTGGTTTCATTTATTTCAGACATGAAGAAAGATATGCAAAACAATTAACGGAAGTAAAAAGCACTTTGTTTTACAACAGCAACAAAGTGAAAAATAAAAAAAGAGAATAAAGAAAAGTCAGTCAGAAATATTTACAATTTGTATTGTTTATGTCGATTGTTTTCTTTTTTCTTTTTCCTTTTTAAATTTTTTTTTAACTTTTTTCTTTCTATAGGAAAAAAAAGCAGAGAAAAATAAAAGAAAAAGGATTTTATTTTACAGATTGTTTCATTTTATTTTTTTTTTTTTTTTACAGTTGTTAAATTTTTGTTTAATATTGTGATGATTTTAACACACACTCACTCACATATGTTGTGTATATGTGTTACAGTTGTTATAGTTGTTGGTAATTGTGTATTTTGCTGTTTAGCTTACAACAAAATGTGAGTGAGAGTTAGTTTATGTTTTTCCTGTTTAAGTGCAACAGTGCGTATGAGTATTATAATACTTTAGTCTGGTATTCAACATGAACCATGTGTTACAAATTTCTGGCTTAAAAAATTCCATAAACGGTGATTAACAAAAATTTAGATTAATTAAAAAAAAAAATACATTTTTAAAATTAGAAACTATAAGATAAAAATATTTAATATTCAGAAAGTGAATAGTTTATAATTGTAAAATTATTTCGTGTAAGGACTGCGCTCGAAGGGGTCAAATTCCTTGAAATTTTGATACTGTTAAAGGCTATTAAAGGCTATAAGATCAAAAAAATCTTAACACGCGTTTTGCCTCTTAACTTTTTTCGAAAGCAATATTTAATTTTATTTTAGATCTAGTTATCTTTGAAAAATATGCCAGTTATTACTTTTAGTAACAACCAAGTTGATTTGTTGTGAGTTTGATCAAAATGAGGGACGAAGTAGAGTTAAAATAGTTCAAAATTAAAAAAAAAAACAAAACAAAAAAAAACAAATTAGCCCTACAAAAAAATTAGCCAAAGAATTAAAGGGCTGTTGTCAAACTGTTTCCAATATTATTAAATAGTATCAGGAGAATTTTACCATTGATAGGATACTTAATTCGGGAAGAAAAAAAAAGGACCACATGATATTGAAAAGCCCAAGCAAATTGAAAGCATATTAAAAGAGCTCCTAACATAGGGAAAAGCCGCACAGTTAGCTTAGTGCTCCGACTATTTGCTGTGAAAAGTTAAAGCAAATGCAGGCTTGAAAACATCCAAAAAGTCCAAAAACTTCCAAAGAGGAATGCTGCAAAAAAATTAGAAGCCAAGAATAGGGCACGGAAATTAAAATCAAAATTCATACAAAAATATTTATGTTGATGTTGCTAATGCTAAAGGAAATGTTGAAGATAAGTTTAGGATCCAAAAGCAAAGACAAAATTTCAAAAAATTTCTGGTATGGCAAGCTTTATGCAGTTGCGGCAAAATAAGCAAGTCATTTGTTACAGTGGGTACCGAAATATGCTTCAAAAAATGTTTGCAAGAAAGGCTTCTTCCATTCATAAAAGAGCACAATGTGTCCACATATTTTTAACACAGTTTGCCATCACGTTACTATGGTAAGAAAGCTCTGGAGTGGTACCAAAATAATAACATAATAGTAAGTAAGGTCAACTTCCAAATTGTCCTGAGCTAAGACCAGTAGAGAGATATTGGGTTCTTGTGAAAAGAGAATTGAGGAGCATAAAAAAAGTGTCCCAAAATAGCGAAGATTTTGAAAGCAGATGAGCAAAGTGTTCCAAAAAAGTGACTGAAACAACTGTCAAATACCAAAAAAGGTCCACAAGTTCATAAGCATTGGTTAAGACTATAAAAGTTATATTTTTCTGTGATCTCTTATAAAAAAATCAAAACGCTAAGATCAACCGTTTCCAAATTATTGAATTTTATATATGTTAAGATTTTTTCGTTCTCACTCCTTATTTTGTCTGCGATTCTACAGTCTGTTTGTGACTCAAAATAAAAAAATTTTCGAACCTATCCGAACTCCGAACTGGTCGATATGTGTTTGGATTACACCGTGTGAAAGTCATTTTCACACATACAAAAATAGATATATGCATGAAGTAGAGTACATAGTAAAACTATGTACTCAGTTTATTCTCCAGGAAGTCAAATTTCTTCTTAAAAGGACTTCAAAGTTTCGAAGGATACATATTTTAAGAAAAATATTATAAAATATTTACAAAGATTATATCAACCCATGATAAAATTATAGAAGGTAGAATCATTAGAGAGAGTGCTCTCAATTTATTTTACCCTGAATTGTCAAGCAATAAAAAATTAAAACAAAATGTTAAAAAATTAAAATAAAATATCAAAAAACTGAAAAATAAAATAAAACAAAAATATAAAAAAATAAAAAAAAAATAAATAAATTAATAAAATGAATAAATTTTTTTAATGAATAAACTATCTTCATGGACCGATTCTACGTTAACTACCAACAACTCTGAAGCCAAGTATATTCCTTGTCATTGGTTACTACTGGACTAGCCGGAACATCTATTTGCAGCTCCAGTAAACGTTCTTTTGAGACAACTCCATGGCAGGATATATATGGCATCAGTGGAAGTTGTTGGTGTTGAGCTAGTAGCCGGTGGCATTATGTTTTATATGCATATTGTAATCTACACAACTTTTTTCCCGGATAAATTGCACAAAAAAGTTTCAATAAAAAAACGAAATTAAAATGAAACAAAAACTTTTTTATATTTTTATTTTTTGTTTTTAATTTTTCTGTTATTTGACATAACAATAATTAAAACTGAAAACTCTCTCTAATGATTCTGCCTTCTGTTATTATATTATGATATCAACCCAATATTGGGGTCAAAATGAAAGCTAAAAATCCCCGCAATATAAAAATATTTTTTATTTAAATGTTGCTGCACAAAAATTTAAGAAAAAAGCCTTTCGAAAATGGTGTCATTTACTATTTATTTTAAAGTATATATCAGCTTTCAACAATCTTTCTCACACGTGAAAAAATCGTTTTATGAATAAACCATCCATAACAAAACTCTGCTCCCTATTCTGTAGGACATCAAATTTCTTCTCGAAAGGACCTTAAAGTTTCAAAATATATGAACTATAATATATTGTCGAAGTTATATCGACCCAATATGGATGTCAAATGAAAGCTACGTATCCCTGCAATATAATAAGATTTTTTTTATTTAAATGTTGCAGTATAAAAAATTTAGAAAATATCTTTTTGAAAATGTAATCCTGTAATATTATATTAATTAATTAATTATATACCTTATATAAAGGATTATTTTTAAAATTTTGTTCTGTAATATTTAAATAAAAACCTTTTAATAAAAACCTTAATTGTGTTAATATAATCTTCGTAAATATTTTATAAACATTTTTTAAATTGTATATTTTTCGAAACTTTGAAGTCCTTTTGTGAAAAAAAAAAATTGACGTCTTTCTCTATGGAGTCTAGTTTAATACACACAGCGGGTGTCATAAATAAGTAAACAAACTAATCATTTCTTTTCATTTTAAAAAATTTATATGTTTTTGATAAAGTCAATTTGTTTTCTTTTACATTGAAGACAAATTTTTCAAATATTATTCCATTTTAAGTTTTTTTTTTTTCTAGAGAAAGTTGAAAAGAAGTCGTTTTCGGGCGCGTCAAAAATAAGTAAACAAGCAACTTTTGGCTTAATTTCTTTAATTTTTTATTAAAAATAAGTGAAGTTTATGGTTGCAAAATGATTTTAGCACAACAGCGATAGTTACTTGTTATATTGTGAGAGAAATAAAAATATCACTTTTTTGATTATATTAGAAAATTTGATAAAATCAAAAAATTTTAATTTAACCATAATTTCGACCTAAAATATGGCAAATAGCGTATAAAAATATATAAAAAATCTTTAATAAAACGGCCACTTTATTCTCAAGGTGGTTAAATGCTTCAAACACAATGAACGTGTTGACCGCAATTACTCTCGTAAACGCCTAAGAATCACTGCAAAAAGAATAGAATTTTAAAGAATTTAGCTTTAAAATTCTATGCTTTCTGCTTCAACATTTTTATCAAAACTTATTCCGGAAGTCCGAAAACTATGGTCTGAATTTACAACTCACAGAAAAATATGTGAAAACGGAAAACACGGTCTAGCTGTAAGGAAAATTTTATACATAAGTATAATAAATCTCCAAAATTTGATGACGTTCTATGCAGATTATGCCAAAAAGTATGAAAAATTTAGAAAATGAGTCTCTGGATTGAATAACTTATGATTCGCATAAAATATAATGTAGGCTATATGTACGTTTAGCTCTAAAATTTTTAAACTTTATCCTTTAAGTATAAAAAATCAATACTTACGTCCGGCGGAAAGAGCTTAATGGTTTGGAAATGCACAAACGTAAAATAAATTTCCAGATTTACCTTAATCTGCTCAAAGGTGTAATAGTTCCCAAAAGTTTTTGTTAAATTTTTGTGGATTTTATCCTATAGCAGGAAAATTCACTTAAAAATTAGGGTAAATTTGACTAGAAATATTTAGATAAGGAAATAATTAACATTTCAGTGTGACCTTAATTTTTCCCCATAATTGACCAATACGATGGACCTAATTATTACTTAATCCTCCTAATACCTACAGGAGGATACCAACACTAAAGTATCAAAATACAGATGGTGATTTGTTTCACTTCATTAAGAAAAACCATATTCACTAAGTAGTAATGTGTTGAATTGAATCTTTTGTTGTTTATGTTACTTTTGATATCTTCGATGTACAACTTGAAAAAAAAAAACAATTGAGTTCAAGATACTACCTTGTTTACTTATTTATGACACCAACTGTATATGTATTTTATCAACATTTTTGGGAAATTGTTACACAGTGTTGAACGAATTTTGTTAAATTTTCATTTTAAGAAAAATTAATTTAATTGTGATAAAACAATAAAATTTAGCACAGAGTTACTGAGAATAATAACAAATTTAAACAAGTTAATGGTACTAATTTTATTCACATACAATAAAAGTTATAAGCCTTTAAGTGTGCATAGATTTTTTCGTGCGCAGTCTTTATACTAAGAATTTTTTAAAATTTCATTATTTTCTCAATAGTGACACACTGTTTAATGTTTGTCATTTTAGCCCACACCTCTTTATATATATTAACACATGTTTAAACTCTCTTACAAACTTAAACACATACAAACTTTATTTCCGTTTCCTTTTTTTTAAAAATGTTTATCTGTTTACAGCAATCATATAAGTGTGGTAAATAAAAATCTTTTAAAAACACATACATAAGCAATAAAACACATACAAATAAATAAAACCAATACTGACAAAATGAAATACGTGTTAAAGATGTGAAAAATCATTATTTATATTTATTTACAAAATAATAAAACAGTCGTGATTTCTGTTTTAACATTTTTTTATTTTTTTCTGTTGCGAAATATATAAGCTGCACACCCTTTGATTTTTTTTAAAAAACATATTTATATTTAAGTATTTATAATGTATGTATATTTCTGTTAATATTTATTTCCATTTCATTTGATTGCGATTTTATATTTTTTGCTTTTTATCATTTATATATTCACCTGCACGTATTTGGCACAATGCACACAAATGCTTTCATTTTATTTCTCCATATATCATCTCTTTCCATAAAAATAGCTGCATATATTTAAGTAATTTTTAATGTTCTTTCCCTGTTTTATTTATTTTTATTATTTTTAAAATATATTTTTTTATTCTTTTTTTTTATTATTATGCGCTTAATGTGCATGCATTTAAAATTGTCTTCTTATAAAAACACTCACAATGTGATTATGGTGAAAATAACATTAAAAAAAAAAATCAATATATTTTTTGTATATATTTATTTTTTCTTCGCTGTCTTTTGTATGAAATCATTCATGGTTGATTTCAAGCAGCTAAGAGCCAATCGAAGATTATGGGAAAATAAAGCAAAAGAAGTGTTGAAAATGTCACCCCAACAACTTAAAAATTCCAATACAGACGAAGATGATGATAATACCATCAATGAAACATTTGCTCCAGGAAATACAAATGTCAACAGCAACAACAACAATCATAATAACAATAACGACAACAGCAATATTAACAATAGTAATAATAATAAAAACAACAACAACAATGATAATAATCAATTCAACCTTCATCATAATAATAATGCAGAGGCCATAATGCAACAACAACTTCAACAACAGCAACAACAATTACACGAGGAAATGGATCATAATAATATGCAATATGAAGACATCAATGATATCAATATGTTGCAACAGCAACAACAACAACACCAGCTTCAAAGCCAGCGCCTTCAATTTAAAGATGAGGATGACTATAGAAAACCAAAGGATATTATAACAATAAGACAATTGAATACACAATCCCTAAAAGAAAGTATATAATAACAACTTTTAACATTAAGAATTTAAACTACACCTTCTCCTTCTCCTCCTTTCCTACTCTCCGCCTCAACAAAAGACAAAGATATTATTGACTAAACTTTAAAGACAATGGTATTTCCTGTTAACAAACTGGCAACAGATACACTTGAAACCTACAAGAAATTATTAAGCAAAGAGAATGTCTACACAAAACTTAATAATTAATTAATTGAAAGTGTAAAAAATGTGCCCTAGAGGAAAACTTTTCTCTTAATCTCTCTTATAAATGGCGGCTTTAACTGTACAAGTTTATATTTTCAAAAAATATACTTTTGTAAAAATTATTGTTATTAAGAGTTTTATATAAATAGATTTTTTTTAGAAAAAAAAAAATTACTAATTTGGAATCTTTATTTAAAAAATTTACAGGAAATGTTTTTTAAATTCCAAAGCTATAAAATAACGCATACCTTTAGATGATAACAACTTCCACCAAAATAGCTTTTTTTGACAGCATAGAGCATAAAAGCAAAGAAGCTTTAAAAGCTTTTAATAAATTTTTCTTGAATATGTATGTCACGTTTCATTCAAAATTAATTTATTTAAATTTTTATGATACTTTCAATTTTCTATTTAAAATGATATGTAAAAACCAATTTTCAAGTTTTTCTTTATATTATTCAGCTTTAAAATACAATAATACAATTTTCCACTTTTAAAAAGTTTTAAAAAAAAATCCGAAAATCTTACTTCCTTATTTTGTAAATCGCTTCACCTCACTTCAAAGAATTTTTCATAAAAATATTAGAAACCAAAACAATTTATATGAAATATTTTTAAAAGTGTTTTAAATTGATTTACAAAATTAGGCGCTTAAGAAATATGAATAACTTTTTCACACTTTTCTCTCCACAATCGAATTTAAAAGATAAATTACAATGGTCGACAAAAAATCCTCCACCAAAGACGAATAGTTGAACTTGATGCATTTTGATGTGCTAAACACGAATCTGCTTTCCGTTTTTTTCCAACAGGTCTGGATTTTTTTTATGGGCATATCTAATATTTCGCCCATAGCAAGGCCATTACTCTAGTATATTTCCTCATAACTCAAGAACCAAAAGATGCGTACTAAAAATATCTTCAAATCTTTTTTTTATGTGTTCAATAGTTTCGAAGTTATTTTGAAATAAGTGTCAAAAAAAATATATTTTTCATGCAAAACTTTAGATTTTTTTGTTACTAAAATTTCTTTTAATAAATGAAAACATCAAAAATGTTTCAGTTTATCATCTTTATTTTAAAGCTGGTAATGCTGCGAATAAAATAAGGTATGTATCTTCAAAATTTATGTACAAACAATCAAAGGTTCGAAAGGCTTAATTCTTTAATTCATTTTTTAAAATCGAATTAAATTTATTATCCTATTCATTCTTTTAAAGCATTCAAATAATTAAATTCATAGGCTTAAATTCTTTGTACTTCATATGAATTGAATTAATTCTTCAATGAATTAATTCCTTAAAGAATTCATTCATTAATTTTAAAATTCAAGATTAAAAAATATATTGAATCATTAAAATTTTCTTCAATTCAAATCTATTACAAATTAGCTTTAGAAAATTTTTCTAATTCATTTTGTAAAAGATTAAAAAACAAAATATTACAAATTGAATAAAAAAAAAAAATATTTTCATTTTGGAAAAGATTTGAATTAACAAAAATTGAATGAATTCTTTATGAATAAATTTAATAAGGAATTAAATCTATTCAAACAAAAGCCTTTGAATTAAGCTATTAAATTATATTTTTGAGAATGATATTGTGGAATGAAAAATTAGTATTTCTCAATTCAGAATTAGGATTTAAAGGAATTAATCCAAGATTTAATTAATTCTTTCGAAGCTCTGCATACAATTGAGTAGAAATACAGTGGTGAGCAAAAATAAAAAAATAAAAATTTTGAAACAATAATAGGTAGACTAGGTGGATTTTGACGAGTTAAACAAGAATCTGCATTCATTTTTTTTTTTTTTCATAAGCTGATTCTTATTTAGCACGATAATTCCATATAATCCACCTATTTTTCTTATTTAAGGCAAAAAAAAATTTTGTTTTCCCCACTTAACACAAGGTATGCATGGATATTATCCTAATTTAACTGTGATTGCAATCAAGATTTGTGATTTATTTACTCGTAGTTTTACCAGCTTTGAGATAAAGCTGAAAAACTGAAACATTTGATGTTTGATGCTTTCACTTTTAAAAAGAAGTTTTAGTAAAAAAAAGAAATCTTGAATTTAGCACGAACAAATTTTTTTCGGACACTTATTTCGGAATATCTCCAAAACTATTAAACGGATCAAAATTTAATAGTCAGTTTTATTCCAAATATTTTGGTGTATTATTTATATAAATCGTGCATACCGTTCTCGAGTTATAGTGAAATATACTCGAGTAATAGGCTTATTTAAGACGCAATATTAGACACGCCCATAAAAAAAATCGATCTGATGGGCAAAACTGAAAGCAGATTCGAGTTTAGCATGCGGAATTCCATCTAGTCCACATATTTTTTTTGAAGGAGCACGAAAAAAATTCTTTTGTCGACCAGTGTTATTAAACTTTTTAAAACTAAAAAATAGTAAATAAACCCGTTCCCTTATAGAGTCAAAACCTGGCTCCGTCAGGATTTGTAGGACGAATAGTTTTATAAGAAAGACGAATTTTAATTAGATACGTCGCTTGGGAGCTTAAGAAAGCTCTAGAAAGAGAAACATTGCTTATAAAGCATCGAACCGCAAAATTGTTCACACTTGCAAATGTTCTCTTAATTTTGTCCACACTTATGCTCTTACATGTGGAGAAGAGAATAATTGTTTAATAAATTTTATGTATTTTTAATACTTTTTAAACAAATTATTTTAATATTCAATTATAGTTTTCATTACAGATCATAAATTGTTTAAGATAAACAGATATTATGAAATTATAAGTTTAAAAATTGTTTCCGTGCACCATATAAGAGCACGGAAACAAAAGCATATAAAATATGAAATTTAAGAGCGCCGATCCCCGTTATAAAGTTATACATAAATCCGCGTATCCTCGCTCCCTGGTAGAAATTTTAAAATCTGACTCCATTAATTTGTGGGACGAATAGCTTTATAAGTAAGCCGAATTTAAATTTCCCGCGTCATCCGGAAGCTGCAGAAAGCTCGGAAGAAAAAAAAAAACTTGCTTTGAAAATTATATAGATTGTTTCAAAGCTCTTACGGGTACAAAAGAGCTTTTAAAATTTACTCTGTCTTCAAAGGGGTTTTTAACGAAATGACCAAAGTCAGTTTAATGCCAATTAAATATTCATATGAAAATTAATTAAAAAATTTTTTCACAAATAAAAAATGGTTACAATTATTTTTTTCATAAAATTTTTTTAAACATAAATAAGCTTTTTAAGAAAAATTTAATTTCTTAAAATAAAAAAACCCTTTTATATTTTTGTTATATACTTAAAAGCTTTTAAGTTCTAGGGAAAAAAGTATAAATCTCAAATAAAAATTTAACTTGAGCTCGCCACTGTATCTTTTTAAATGTTTTATAATATATATTTTTAAGCATTTTATATAAATAATAAAAAATTAACTAATTTTTCCTAAATAATTTTAGAAATTTGTATATAATAAAAACGGAATAATTTAATAATTTTCTAAGACATTATTTGAGTTTTTGTTGGTTTATTTTGTATAAAACCTCTTACTGAATACATATATTAAAGCTTTTAAGATTAAACTAAATTGCGTTAATTAAATCCAAATGTTTAAAAATTAAAAAGCTACAATTGAGCTTATCTACTTAATATTAAGATTCCTGCTTTTTTAATTTAAACTTTCTTATTTAAAAGCTTTAACACATTACGAACTTTGAGACAAAATCGTTTCTTACAAAATTTGAAACTGAACAACTTTTTCGAATAGCAAAACTCTATCTATCCCCAATACTTTTTAATTTAATGCATTAAAAATAAAAAGTTTTTAGCTTTTTTGTTTTTTATCAAAGTTGAAAGAATTTTTTTATGTAAACTTGAAATATTTAAATACAATATAAAAAAAAAAATACTTCAAAGCTTCTTTAGTTAAAAGCTAAATCAATTTTCAATAATAAGCTCTTGCAGGCATTTCTAATTTTGGTCTGAAGCAATTTTTTGGCATTTTATTTATTTATGGCATATTTATTTTAAATATTAAAGCTCTGCTCGATTTCTTTAAAAATAATAATAATAGTAATTAAAATCATTCGAAAATTTGTCGATTAATAACTTTGATTTCGTCTTTAACCCATTTTGAACCGCTGTTTCGTTTTCGCATCAGTAACTCTTACATCGCCTTATTAAATATTTATGCAATTATTGGTGACTTTTTTTTTAATTATTATTAGATTAATATGTTGTCTTAAAGATAAGAGAAAAAATCAAGTTTTTTATAAATAGTGTATCCAAAATTAAGTGTTAAAGCCATTCGGATCGCCTAAAAACTTAGTGTTGCGAAAACACATCAATATTCATTTCGGCGATATTTTTAAATCTTACTTCAGAAAAAGTGTTTTTATACTATTGGTCCATTCTAGAGGTAAATAACTATAAATTTGAGCTAGAAATTTTTCAAAATATTGTTCAGAAAAATTTTTCGAGTCCAAAAATGTTACGATTTTTGAAATTTTCCAGACCCTGTAATTCGGAACCAAAATTGTATAAGCGTTTGTTAATACAATCTTAACAAGCGCGAATGTTATGTTCGGCTCGGCCGAATCTATATCAACTTTTTCAAATTTTTCGTTATATGGGGGATGGGCGGTAAACCACGCCCATTTTTGGTTTCCAAGTTTATATCGACCCCCGAACTATCCGTACAAAATTTCGTTGTCGTACATACTTTTGTTTAAGAGATATCAGCAGAAAAGTATGAAATGAAGCTACAACGGACACCCTGTGTTTCTAGTTTTTCACAGACAGACAGATGGACGGACATAGCTAGATCGAATCAGAATGTAACCAGGACCCAGAAAATATATACTTTATGGGGTCTTAGATGATTCCTTCGATATGTTACAAAAGGAATGACAAAATCAATATACCCCCATCTTTTTGATGGTGGGTATAAAAACAAACCTTGTGCCAAATTTCGTAAAGTAATCTCCACGAAATCGTGTAGTGGTCCAAAATGGGTTAAAATGCGGTTGAAATATATCTTCGAACTTTAAGATAACTCAAAATAGTTTTTAATGTTTTGCAAAAGCAGCAAATAATAATGCCTTCACAAAATTTTAAAGCTTCAAAGGAACTTAAAAAACTGCGCTTTTTTATAATATTTTTTTAAGCTAGATAGCTTTAATTTAACGAGAATGTTATTAACATATTTAATTTAAGAAAATGTTAAAATTTAAAATTATGAATATAACAACGCCTTAGTTTCTTAAAAATTTTACCAAAATTAAAAACAAAAATCTTTAAAATAAAACAATTTCCTAGGTACATAACAAAAGCCAAAACTCCCTTGAAATTCCTTTAACTTTTAGTATTTGAACTTTTTTTTTGTCCTAAAGCCCCTTTATAAAAGTCACTATAAACCTCAAATATTTCCAATATTTTAGAACAGGATACGAGCAAAAAAAGACATAAATACATTGATTCTACAACGTCATCATCATGATCATATTCATGCATAAATGAATGTTACAACTTTTTCCCAATTTTTTTCTTGGGTTTATTTGCAACACAAAAAAAAAAAAAGTCGTAAAATAAATTCATTCTTTTGTTATATAAAATTGTTGTTGCGTTTTTTGCATTTTTTTACAGTAACAAAGCTAAGTAAAATGACGCCGGAAGTGCAATGTGGAAACGGATGTTCTATATATGTATGTATGATGCAGTGAAAAATATATAAAAAGCTACAGACAAATAAAACAAACACACACACATATATTGAGCACAGCATAAAATACAACAAATTGAATATCTATACTCTACAATGACATTTTTATACATTGAATATTTTCTCTATTGTGCCGTGTTTGCAAAAACGAAAAAAAAAACTTTGTCATTGTATAAAAAAGCAAAAGTTTGTTAGAATATGCGTGCATTTTGTTTAATAGAAATTTGTTGAAATATAGAAATAGTAACTATGTTTCATACAAACAAATCGATAATGCTAAATTAAACTAAAGACCAAAAGTAAAAATATTAAGAGAAAATTTGTTGTTATTGCAAACAAGTTTTTTATTTACTATTTATATGCTTTTAAATTTTAAAGTTTATAGTTTTTGTTTTAAACAAAATAGAGAAAAAGTTTTTTTTTTAATTTTTTTTTTTTATAAATCATTAAGAAAAACCATCAATTTTTTATAAATTTAACTTTCTAACTTTTCATAATATTAATACCCAGCTGTGTGTTAAAATAATTATACTCTATTGTATTTTAATTTTTTGTTTAACATTTTTGTCATGTTATATTTTTGACATTTAATTGTCATGAAATTTTATTAAATTGAAAATATCATTAATACGTTGGATACCTTTTTTTTCTGTTTTGTCTCTTTATCATGCATGATTGTAAGCAAAATCTAATTTGCCATTGTAAATGGTACGTGATTGTGGTATGTTCATATGATGACAATGGTTTATTTAAATTTCTCTAATATAAAATTTATTAGGAAAATCACTGTCGAAGGGAATTTAACAGGATTTTGTATTGAATTTTATATTTTTTTAGATAAATTAAATGCTCCTTTGAGTGCGAATTTGTCATTTTGTTTGTCACCTTTTGTATTTTAATTACCAAAACGTGCACAGTTTTAATTAATATTCTTAATACAAAGAGATAATTTGTAACTATATTTTGTATATTTTTTGCCAAAAAGTTATAAATATAAATAATTGGCTTGATATTATTTATTATTAGGTATAAAACTAAAATATCTAAGAGCTTATTTACATCGGGGATTATGGCAGCATTTTTTATGATATTTTGTTTTAAAGTTGCTTCGAAATCCCTTCTACATTTATACAAATAAATTTGTGTTGTGAAAATTTTTTGGAATATACCCAGCAAAAACTTGGTAATGGCATGTAGTTACGGATGTAGTTACTTTTCAATGACAACGACGTACACTCTACATTACATAGAAGTATTTTAGTGACTACTTATTTATAACTAGGGTGATCGACGCGGTTTTCCAACCGGTTTTAAAACCGGTTTTTTCAGTCATTGTGCTGTCGGTTTTTTCAAAATGTTCATTTTTCGAATTTCGAATAGACCGGTTTTTTAAACACAAAAAACCGGTTTTAAAAATATATATTTGAGCTAGAAATTTTTCAAAATATTGTTCAGAAAAATTTTTCGAGTCCAAAAATGTTACGATTTTTGAAATTTTCCAGACCCTGTAATTCGGAACCAAAATTGTATAAGCGTTTGTTAATACAATCTTAACAAGCGCGAATGTTATGTTCGGCTCGGCCGAATCTATATCAACTTTTTCAAATTTTTCGTTATATGGGGGATGGGCGGTAAACCACGCCCATTTTTGGTTTCCAAGTTTATATCGACCCCCGAACTATCCGTACAAAATTTCGTTGTCGTACATACTTTTGTTTAAGAGATATCAGCAGAAAAGTATGAAATGAAGCTACAACGGACACCCTGTGTTTCTAGTTTTTCACAGACAGACAGATGGACGGACATAGCTAGATCGAATCAGAATGTAACCAGGACCCAGAAAATATATACTTTATGGGGTCTTAGATGATTCCTTCGATATGTTACAAAAGGAATGACAAAATCAATATACCCCCATCTTTTTGATGGTGGGTATAAAAACAAACCTTGTGCCAAATTTCGTAAAGTAATCTCCACGAAATCGTGTAGTGGTCCAAAATGGGTTAAAATGCGGTTGAAATATATCTTCGAACTTTAAGATAACTCAAAATAGTTTTTAATGTTTTGCAAAAGCAGCAAATAATAATGCCTTCACAAAATTTTAAAGCTTCAAAGGAACTTAAAAAACTGCGCTTTTTTATAATATTTTTTTAAGCTAGATAGCTTTAATTTAACGAGAATGTTATTAACATATTTAATTTAAGAAAATGTTAAAATTTAAAATTATGAATATAACAACGCCTTAGTTTCTTAAAAATTTTACCAAAATTAAAAACAAAAATCTTTAAAATAAAACAATTTCCTAGGTACATAACAAAAGCCAAAACTCCCTTGAAATTCCTTTAACTTTTAGTATTTGAACTTTTTTTTTGTCCTAAAGCCCCTTTATAAAAGTCACTATAAACCTCAAATATTTCCAATATTTTAGAACAGGATACGAGCAAAAAAAGACATAAATACATTGATTCTACAACGTCATCATCATGATCATATTCATGCATAAATGAATGTTACAACTTTTTCCCAATTTTTTTCTTGGGTTTATTTGCAACACAAAAAAAAAAAAAGTCGTAAAATAAATTCATTCTTTTGTTATATAAAATTGTTGTTGCGTTTTTTGCATTTTTTTACAGTAACAAAGCTAAGTAAAATGACGCCGGAAGTGCAATGTGGAAACGGATGTTCTATATATGTATGTATGATGCAGTGAAAAATATATAAAAAGCTACAGACAAATAAAACAAACACACACACATATATTGAGCACAGCATAAAATACAACAAATTGAATATCTATACTCTACAATGACATTTTTATACATTGAATATTTTCTCTATTGTGCCGTGTTTGCAAAAACGAAAAAAAAAACTTTGTCATTGTATAAAAAAGCAAAAGTTTGTTAGAATATGCGTGCATTTTGTTTAATAGAAATTTGTTGAAATATAGAAATAGTAACTATGTTTCATACAAACAAATCGATAATGCTAAATTAAACTAAAGACCAAAAGTAAAAATATTAAGAGAAAATTTGTTGTTATTGCAAACAAGTTTTTTATTTACTATTTATATGCTTTTAAATTTTAAAGTTTATAGTTTTTGTTTTAAACAAAATAGAGAAAAAGTTTTTTTTTTAATTTTTTTTTTTTATAAATCATTAAGAAAAACCATCAATTTTTTATAAATTTAACTTTCTAACTTTTCATAATATTAATACCCAGCTGTGTGTTAAAATAATTATACTCTATTGTATTTTAATTTTTTGTTTAACATTTTTGTCATGTTATATTTTTGACATTTAATTGTCATGAAATTTTATTAAATTGAAAATATCATTAATACGTTGGATACCTTTTTTTTCTGTTTTGTCTCTTTATCATGCATGATTGTAAGCAAAATCTAATTTGCCATTGTAAATGGTACGTGATTGTGGTATGTTCATATGATGACAATGGTTTATTTAAATTTCTCTAATATAAAATTTATTAGGAAAATCACTGTCGAAGGGAATTTAACAGGATTTTGTATTGAATTTTATATTTTTTTAGATAAATTAAATGCTCCTTTGAGTGCGAATTTGTCATTTTGTTTGTCACCTTTTGTATTTTAATTACCAAAACGTGCACAGTTTTAATTAATATTCTTAATACAAAGAGATAATTTGTAACTATATTTTGTATATTTTTTGCCAAAAAGTTATAAATATAAATAATTGGCTTGATATTATTTATTATTAGGTATAAAACTAAAATATCTAAGAGCTTATTTACATCGGGGATTATGGCAGCATTTTTTATGATATTTTGTTTTAAAGTTGCTTCGAAATCCCTTCTACATTTATACAAATAAATTTGTGTTGTGAAAATTTTTTGGAATATACCCAGCAAAAACTTGGTAATGGCATGTAGTTACGGATGTAGTTACTTTTCAATGACAACGACGTACACTCTACATTACATAGAAGTATTTTAGTGACTACTTATTTATAACTAGGGTGATCGACGCGGTTTTCCAACCGGTTTTAAAACCGGTTTTTTCAGTCATTGTGCTGTCGGTTTTTTCAAAATGTTCATTTTTCGAATTTCGAATAGACCGGTTTTTTAAACACAAAAAACCGGTTTTAAAAATAGCATTTTATTTCAGAAAATTTGTACTAAATAGTGATAGTAATATTTGAAAATTTAGGAATAATTTTTTAAATATTCATAAAGACTGATTTCTTATGTTTTTAAAATATAGTTTAAGTCTAAATTAGAATTTATTCTGTAATATTAAACAAATAAATAATTAATAATTATCCTGTATGACCCCATTTAATTTTTTGATCCAATATTTCCTTTATTTTTTAAAGGTGTTGTGTTAAAAAAGTTTCACCTGCAGAATCGTTTCTATTGAGACAGGCTTCCATATTAAGCCACGGTTTCTGTTTATGCTAACTAAAATTTAGATGATTTTTTCTACAATTTTGAAACATAATTATCTTCTAGTCATCTAGATATACAATTTTCTTAGCATTTTTTCTCTTTCCAGAGCTTTTTGAAGCTACCAAACGACGTAGAAAATTAAAATTTGGCTTAATTATAAAACTTTTTATCCAACAAATCCTAATGGAGCCAGATTTTGAAATCTCTATCAGGGAGCGAAAATACGTGGATCTATATATATGGATTTAAATATATCTTTCCTAAGAATGTCTCCTTTCCAGAGCTTTCTGAAGCTCCCAGACGACGTAAGAAACTAAAAATCGGCATACTTATAAAACTATTCGTTCAACAAATTCTAACAGTGCCAGATGTTTCTATCAGGGACCAAAAAGTCTGTTTTGGTATTAAGAACTTTTGACTTGCTATACTTATTGTTTGCTCTCCAAATCCTATAAAAAACTGATTCTGTATTTCGGGCAGGGAGCGCATTTACGACGATTTTTTTATTTTGAAAGGTTTACGAATTTAAAACCGGTTAACCGGTTTTTTCTGAATTTCAAAAAGTGCAACCGGTTTTTTTAAAATACCAACTATTTGAACTATTCGAAAACCGGTTTCTCAAAAAAGTCGAATAATCGATCACCCTATTTATAACCCAGCGTGTAATTACATAATTATGATCAGAGTTTTTAAAAAACTACTGTTTATTAGTTTTTTATTCAGTTTACCAATTAATATATTTAAAGAAGGAATAAATATGTCACGAGACAAAATTAGCTAATGAATTAATTTTTAACTTAAAATAGTTTTTAAAATATTAAATTTTCTTAATTGTATTACAGTTTTTTTTTTTTTTTAATAACCCAAAATTTCATTACTGGTTAGTTACTTAAAACGCAACTAGTTCCTTTTGTTTTAACTATAACAACCCAGCAAAAACTTAGCTTCTATTTTTAAAAGCAACAGCTTTCTGTATGCATTACAATGTAGCTTTATTCGCCACTCGCAGCATTACCTAATAGTACTTCGATAACTAGTATTTAGTAAATATGAAAGTAATTTGATTTTTACGTGGCTCAGTTGTCTTGAGCGCCTAACTATAAAAACCTGTACTTAAATTCAAAGAGAATTCAACTCACACTTGAGGCAAATATTTATTTTTTTTTTTTTTTAATATAAATTGAGTTTATTTATTTCCCTATATGAAAACCACTTTTTAGCACATAAAAATATAAGTCGATTGTGGTGTAGCAAGTAAGACGGCAGACTAACAAACACAACCAGTATTCTGATGCCTGGATTCAAATCTCAGCCGAGCCAAAAGTTTTTTCTTGTGCGTAAAAAAAAATCAGCATCCAAAACAACTCTTTTGAAACCCAAAAAAAACTTATGAAATTTTTGACATCTCGAAAAAAATTCATCAGTTATAGCACTAAAAGTGGAAGCTGTTTTTCATACTGATTTCGCTTACAAATCACGTTTAGTAGCCAAAGTTTTTGCTGGGAATGTCTTCAGTAATACACTTTAAAATCAATCAGTTATTAAACAACTTAAAAGTAATAATTTTTGTTATGATATCTAAGCAATGACATGAGGTAAATAAGTAGTTGCCTCTAATGCAGGCTCGGATCCAGCTCAAGCTTTTGGGGGAGGAAAATACAATGATTTACTTAACTATTTCCTGAAATTGAATGATTTAATACAGATTTTTTCATTAAGCGTTTTCATTTTGGGGAGGGAAATTTCCTTTTTTCCCTCCCCGTGGATCCGCGCCTGCTCTAATGTCATCACCGTGTTAAAATAATGGGTTATTCAGCTAATGTGTAAGTAGTGTAAAGTCATTATATAAGCTTCTTAGCTCATTACCTGGCAACAAAAGTTTTTACTGGGATGTTTGACAAAAAAGAACAAATCAGAAAAATTAAAAATAAAAATTGAAAAAGTTCATAAAATTTTTAGCAAAGCAATTGCTAATAAATATCTAGGCTTAGCAACACAATTTATCATATTTTCATAGAAAATCCTTATTTTAGAGTATATTTAAGCAATTTGAAATGCATATTTTATACTTAAGAGCATACTTTTGCATATATTATTATACTAAAGAACATAATTTTACATGTTTTTTTTTATTTTTGGAATTAATTTTTGGTTGAACTACTTACAGCTTACTTCGGCCATAGCAGCATAATTTTGCATATTTTGAGCTAAGCAGCATATTTTTCTAAAAAGTCGTTATATTAGAGCATATTTTAGCCATTTAAATTATATATTTTTCAATATTATATAAATAATTTTGTATATATTAAACTTAAAAGCATAATTTTGCATATTTAACACTCAAGAGAAAGATTTTGCAGATTTTGCATCCAATAAAATTTTGTACATACTTTGTCATTAGTGAAATTTTCTTTTTATTGTCACGTTTTTCAAATCCGATTTCACAATAATTTTCAGCATATTTTTTTAATTTTAAAGTCATATTTTCCGACTTTAATAATACTTTTTATGTGCATAAAACAATTGCTTTAATGGCCTTTTTTTTGGGTTTTGCTGTTTTTCTTATAAAACATTTTAATTAAAATTTTCATTAGTTCCAATAACAGTGAATAATGATGATAAATCTTAAAAAATTTTTACGTTTAAAGGAGAAGGCTAGTAAAATGATTTACTAAATTCGAAAATCTGTCTCATTAATGAATAATGTTTGAGTAATAACTTTAACAAAAGTGCTTATGGAAAAATTCACTAATAAATACTTTAATATTTACTCAGCAAGTGTAAGGCCTTATTTTTTAAAAAATTTCAAATATATCAGTTTAAATCATGGATGACATTTAGACCTCTGAGCATAAAAAACAACTAGAAGTCCTACTCTTTTAATTCACTCAAAAAGACCACATACAAAGAGTTTTTTTAATTTTTTGACAGCTGAGTTAGGTTTTTTGAAAGCCTCCAATGATTTCAATTTATTCAGATAATACTGTAAACAAAATTTTGTTTAAAACTATAATACATTTTGTATTGCTTATTTTTTGTTTATGGGGTCGTATGATTAATATTAATTATGAGGTTCTTTCACAAAATCTTTAATATCTTTATAACTTTTTTCATGATTTTAAAAATTCAAACGGATTATGAAAGAAAACATATCAAGCTTTTGAAATTTTCAACATACAACATGAATATCAAATAAACATACAACAAAAGAACTTGTTTAAGTTTTAATCTAATACATATGGTTCATAATTTCCCTACCTTTTTCATCTGCCGGGAATTCCCGGGTATTCGGGAAAAATACAATATTCCCAGCAAAAACTTGGTAATGACATGTTGTTACGGATATAGTTACTTTGTAATGACAACAACATACTGTCTGCATTACATAGAAGTTGTTTAGTAACTAATTAGTTATAACCCGAATGTAAATAATTATTTATGATCAGATTTTTAAAAATATTAATTTTTATTGATGTTATCAATATGCAGTTACCAATTCATATATTTGAAGAAGGGATACATAAATGAAAGGAAAAATTTGCGTATGAATCAATTTGTAATCTAAAATAGTTTATTTTTATTACATTTATTTTAAATACATTTTTGGTTGTTGTTAAGTTTTTTAAATTAAAATTTAAAAAATCTTTTTACAACTACAAACAAATATTTTATATCCTGACATTTCATTACTTATTTATAACCTTAAATATAACTAGTTCCTATTGTTATTACTTATCATGACTTCAGTAATGCTTTAAAATCAATGCGCTGTTTAACAGCTTGGAAGTAATTAGTTATTGTAAAGACATCTAAGTAATGTATAGGGTAAGTAGTTGCCTCTAATGTCATCACCGTGTTAAAGTAATGAGTTATTCAGCTAATGTGTAAGTAGTGGAGAGCCATTATATTAGCTTCTTAACTCATTACATGGCAACCAAAGTTTTTGAACAATATTGTTCAAAAAGTATTTAAACTAAACACAAAAAAAATATATTTTTCTACATATTTCTAAATTAAAAATATACCCAGCAAAAACTTTGGTTGCCATGTAATGAGTTAAGAAGCTAATATAATTGCACATTAGCTGAATAACTCATTATTTTAACACGGTGATGACATTAGAGGCAACTACTTACCCTATACATTACTTAGATGTCATTACAATAACTAATTACTTCCAAGCTGTTAAACTGCGGATTGATTTTAAAGCATTACTGAAGTCATGATTAGTAATAACAATAGGAACTAGTTATATTTTAGGTTATAAATAACTAAAGAAATGTCAGGATATAAAATATTTTTTTGTTATAATTAAAATAAATAAAAATTTATTATTTTAGATTACAAATTAATTCATACGCAAATTTTGCCTATCATTTATGTATCCCTTCTTCAAATATATGAATTGGTAACTGCATAATAAAAATCAATAAAATTAATATTTTTAAAATTCTGACCATAAATAATTATTTATGTTCGGGTTATAAATAATTACTAATAATAATTAATTGTAAATAGTTACTAAACAACTTCTATGTAATGCAGATAGTATGTTGTTGTCATTACAAAGTAACAACATCCATAACTACATGTCATTACCAAGTTTTTGGTGGGTATGTTTGTAGATTACTGTTTTGTTATAATATTGTACTAAAAGAATTTCCAATAAATATTGAAAATTGTTTTCAATAAATACTTCTGTTGAATAATTAATAAATTTAATACTTTCAAACCCCACAAATATATTTCCGAGTGTACGGATCTGTAAACGATTTTGTGTACTTTATTTTTTATTGCTTAGAATTTGTATAGAAAAATATTTGAATTTGTGTAAATTAACAAGGGTCAAGAAATACGTAAAATTATATGCGATACATTTGTTGATTTGTGTAAATTATCTCCTGATCTTTGCTTTGTTTTTTTTTTTTAGAATTAATAATTCATATTTTATATAGAGTATTTCTTTAGTTGCTGTTTTGAATTAAATACCTTTTTTTAAACCTCCCTTTATTTTTTCATATACATTTTTTTCAAAATTAAATAACTTATTTATCGAAATATTTTCGAAACAAGATGAAATGATGATTTAAAACAACTAATGAATTTATTACGTTATCAGATAATCGATTACTAACTTTACTATAATAGAAATACCCGTTCGCATTCGACGAATTTTGGTCTTAAAAAAAAATTTGGGCATACTGTCAAACAAATTCGGATTTTTTAAATATTTATGAAGTGTTCTAGTATTTATGAACATCTGATTGAATGCACGGCAATATTTTATTTGGTTAAATTATCATAAATCAGAATTTGTGATTTTTAAAAATGGTAAAGTTACACATTTTTTTGTGTTTTTTAATAGGGAAGTGAAAAATTGTCAAAATTCCCGGGAAATCTCGGGATAAAAACCCTACTAACACACCAATTTAAACAAATTTAAAAACATTATCTTTGTGCCTAATTTTGGTTTAAATCAATAATCGAATAAGATCTTTAACATTAATTTGTGCTTTTTCACTTAATATATAAACTTTTTTAAAAAATTCCATGAGAATTTAATTAAAATTTTACTTTTGGTTATTGAATATATTTACCGCCAATTAAGGACTTTAAGCAAAGTATTTTTTAAATAATATAAAACTTGTAAAATTTTAATAAAACACTTGAAACTAAGTCAATATTGTGTCTTATTTTATCTTAACTTTTTATAATTTTTCCTATAAAAATTTTCCTATTCCAAATTTACTGTGCAGTCTCCTCCTTTGTTTTAAAAACATAATTTAATTGTTTAAAATTTAAAGCTGGTTTCATTTGCATATAAAAATTTTAATTTAACGGCCAGTTTAAAAGCTTTAAAGCTTTATCACAAAAGATTCCAAAAGAATCTCTGTCTCTGTGCCCGCTGTATAGTTAACAAATTTACTTAATTGTATATAACATTAAACAAACATATTTAAGTTTTAGTTTTTATTTAAGCTCGAAAGATTTTTTTATATAAAACAATGAATAAATATTGCAAAGCAAAAATAAGTTTATAAGAAAATAAAATAAAAAAATAATTATAAGTATAAATTTATTACTAAACTATAAATAAAAAGAGCTTTTAATAATATTTTAACTTTAATAAGAAAAAATTATAAAAAAACTATAAGTGTATTTAAATTATATAAAAACTTTAAAATAATTTAAATAAATGTGTTATATATTAAAAACAAAAACAAAATAGATAGGATTTAAACATACATACTAACAAAAGCATAATTTTTAATGTTTATTTTAATAAAAAAATAAATAAATTATAAATAAATCTTTATAAAACTTATGTGACTGATTGTGTATAAACATTAATTTAAATTATATAATATTATTAGATAAGTCTAAATAATACTATTTATATTTAATAAATAAAAACATATTTATATAAATATTATTGAAAAATACAAATAAATAAATAAACAAGTAAATAAATAAATATTTGTATAGCGAAGTAAAAAAACAAATGTGTCCCATAAAAAATAAACAAATAGCAAAAATATATATAAAAAAAAGGGAAATGCAATCAACACAGTTCAAGGAAAATACTAAAGGACAATTTCCATGTATGTAGTTTTTTTCCTATGAAAAAAATAACATTTAAGTAAATTTTCCTTTTACAATCTTGATTCTGAGCATATAAATTTATTCCCCTTTTTTATTATTTCTTTGTAAGTAACAATATTTAACTTGATTTTTATTGCTATTTGCATTTTGAATTACAAATATTTTCATTTTTTTTCTCGTTATTTGTTAGTCTTTCATCTTTATATTTGTTTTGCTAAAGTAAAGAAAACATTTAAAACTTATAAAGAATAAAAATAAAAAAATAACACAAAAAAATAAGAAAAAATTTTATAAAAACCGCTGACAATAAAAAAAAATATATATGATCAGAAAAACACAAAATATGCAGAAAATAAATAAAATTAAATGTAAATTATGAAAGATAACGATAAATGTTTAAAAAAAAAAACTTGTTAATATTTTATTAACTACAAAGTGCTTTTTTTAATCATTTTGTTTTGAATTAAGTTATTGTTTTATGTAGCATTTATTTATTAAAGAATTTTAGGGTAAAACTCGTATCATTAAAGAAACTGAAACAAATCTACAATGGTATCTTAGTATATTGGCAATAATTAAAAAGTAATAGTAATGAAAAGAAAAATATTTGTCCCAATTTAGTCTTAATTATGCCCTGCACCACCATAGGTGGTTGGTGTATTGTGCGTTTGTGCTGATACTTGTAACGCACAGAAAAAATCACTGAATCCCCACCTTAAAGTATACCGTTCGACACAGAATCATCCTGAGTCGATTTAACGATGTCTATCCGTCTGTCTGGCTGTCTGTACAGGTCGCAATTTTAGTGATATCTTGATGAAATTTAGCACGATTAGTTATTTTGACACAAGGACGAAGCCTATTGAAATTGGTTATGATCGGTTCATTATTTCACCTAGCTCCCATGCAAATGTCCTCCCGGAATAGGGCTAAACGGTAATAAATACCTTTAATATACCAAATAATTTAATAAAATTTAGCTCAGAGAAGTTTTATATTATTATCTGTGTACCAAATTTCGTAAAGTTCGGTACATAATTGACCATAGCTCCCATATAGGTCTCTCTTCCGGAAATCACTTTAATAAATTCCACACAAATGTTAGTATGAAATTAATATTCGACACAAATAAGTTTTATATAAGTTGAAATAACAGTATCAAATTTTCTGAGAATCGTTCCATAATTTACCATAGCTCGCATATAAAGCCACTTCCGGGAATCGCCCTAAAGTACATAAAATCATATACATAGTTTTTAGTATCAACGTATTATTCTGTATTAGTATATTTTATTTTACACTTAGTTAAAGTATTGGTCAACAATTGGCCAAAAGTCTAATTTTCATAAGTCCCCTTCTTTTTATACTCATACACAATGGTCACTTATTTCTCGTTTTTGTTTTATTTTATTTCCTTTTTTTTTCAATAGTATTTAGTTTAATGCTTTTTTTTAATATATAGAACGGTCAAAAATCGATTTTTTTATTTCTTAATTATAAAATTTAAAATTTATTTATGAATTAGATTCTATTTAAAATAAGGACTGCGCACGAAAAAAAAAATCCGTCTATGCTCTTGGGCTTATAACTTTGGATGTGGTGAAAAATTAATGATTCTGTTAACTGGTTTACATTTGTCATTATGCTCACTAGCCATGTGCTAAGTTTTATGGTGATAGTAAAACTAGTTTTTCTTAAAATGGAAAAACACCTAAACACATCTCAAATTTTTCATAAAATCTTACATCGGTCATATAAAACAATTGCTAGCAAGGCAGTTATGCCACAAAAAACATTTTCTTATTATACAAAAAAGTCATGGTCACTAAATGGAAACCTGGTAGTGGAAGAAAAAGAGTACCGTCAGGCTGTAGGACTCAGACAAAATAGTGAAAGTACTCCACACGATTGAAAAAACCTTTAATTAGAAGAATTCTGGAAAATATCAGATAATTATTTAAAAACCAACAGGAAATAATTTATTCTTTTATGTTTAGAACTTCAACATAATAATCATTAATAAAAATATAATTAAAAAAAAAAAAATCGCCCATTGGTTTATTTCCTATAAGCAAATTTGAACGCATGGATTTTTTCGTGTGCAGTTCTTATTTAAAATATAAGCCTGTTATGACTGTTTGAGTGATAGTTACAAAAGAGAGTAGGTTTACAATAATGATCTGCAAAGACATCCTCCTTTAAAAAATATAATGAATATGAAGGGTTTTAATAATAATTATTATAAATTGTTTTTAGTTTTTCCTATTACGTACATATTTTTTTTTTTATAGTAATAGCTAGGGCCATAGAGTAACACATAGAGACGAAATTCTCGATTGACAATTAAACAAAATTGTTGTTTTTTTATACAAAAATGTGTTTTTATTTTCTTTTGGCAACAACAAAATGTATTTGATTACATGTATTTTGTTGTTGCATGAGTTAGGTTTTTGACAACCGACTTAGGTTTTTGACAATTAGTTTCGTCTCTTGTTACTCTTTGGCTAGGGCAGCCAAAAATATTCAAAGTCATATTTTTCTCTGGGTTTCGAAAAAACAAAACTGTTAATTATACAGAGTTACAAAATGAAACTAATTTTCTGCGGCACGGAGTTTCTCAGTCAAGTCGGATACACGGTATTAATAACTACTAAGCCTCTAATTCACTTTTTTTTATTGACTCTAGTACTCACGATAAATAGCGATTTGTAAAATTAAGAAGGTTGCACCATATATTGAAGCGACTTCTGATTAAAAAAAAATAATAATAATAATAATAATACAACTACAATTAAAATTGTCTTCAAGTCATTCTTTCATTCATTTTTAATACGGTCAACAGTTATGGAGATATTAAGTCCATTTTCTGAAAAAAAAAAAAAAAAAAATTATACAAAATTGTGAAAAAAAAAAATTTTAAAATCATAAAAATTCGAAAGTGTCAAAAATTAAAATTTTTATTCTTTAATCATAAAGATAAATATGTTGCAAATAAAACAAGTTTTATGCAAATCAATATATAAATGAGGATTTTATTCACAAATTAGTGAAAATAATAATTTAAAAATTACATAGAAATATTTAAAAAATCATAATTTAAGACCCTCTCCAGATAATCACTTTAATACCCATACGCCAGTATGTATGGTATTAGATGGTCGATCTTGAGCAACTCAGCTTACTTTTTTTATTTACTATTTGTTTTTGTACTACATTTGAAATAAAAGTATCGGAACACCTAAAAAGATATTATTTTCTTAGTAAAATTGTACTAACTGCCATAGATAAACTGTTTCTGATCACATTCAGATCCTATTTTGACTTTTTTGCTTTGTGATGACAAAATGACTATAAACATTGTGTTAAAAAATAATGAAAATTAAGAGACAATTTTTCAGAATATCCTAGGTTAAAGAATATTGTTTTTTTTTTTTCATTTTAGAGGTACTTACGTCAGGAAGATGTCTAATTTTATGATCTTATGATAAAGGTGAATCGCGTGCTTTCCATTGACACCAATTAAGTTAAAATCGAATCATACACATAAAAGTTATTAAACCTTAAACTTTGTTAATTTTTGACAAAAAAGCCCGACTTGTACCACTTTAGAGGTCCATAAAATAAGAATCGTACGAACGATATGGAACTGATTCATACGATGACTAGTTTAATGCTTCCAAAAAAATCGAATACGTAAAATTTTTAAGACTGTAATTTTAGGTCGAAATTACCCTATTTTTAATATTTGAAAGTAGTTTCAAAAAAGATTCAATACGCATCGTTTGTGTAGTCTCAGCCAAAACATTGGGGCAACAACTTCGCTTGTCATATGGACCAAATTTGCAAATTTTAATGGTTTACAAATTCCAACTCTAATTTCATATTTCGAATCTGTCAAATGGTCGTCTAAATCGTGTGATATTAGACTTGTTTTTTTTTTTTCTTAGGTGTTATGTGAAGTCGACAGTTTTAGTCATCAAGCCATCTACGTTTCAAGAGTTACAAGCCATTATTAAGCGCTTAATTCTTGAATGCAAAAAGTGTATTGGAAATTTGAACCTTCCGAATTGACCATCTATAGCCAACATTTTTATAAAAAGTTAATATTAGAAATTGTTCTTTCTTTCAGGCCATAATAAAGATTCCGACATCCAATTATATTTTAAATATGTATTTTAGTTATAGAATAAAAAAAAAAACTAAATAGATCATCCTTTTAAAAAATATTTCAAAGACCTGTAGATCTTGTCTAGGGAATTACAATTTTTTTTCAATTTCACTTATCTGGGTCTTTGAAAAGTTATTGAAGTTTCTTTGATCCTATCATTATCCGTATAGCATCAATCTTTTACTTAACTCCACAAAAAAAAGACGGTTTTATATTTTGTCCAATTTATCCTAGCTATTGAAACATCTTAATTTCAAATATAATTAGGGGATCACAATGTAGGCCAGAGGTGTCAACAGACAAAAAATATCACAATTTCTTATTTAAGATGTTATGCTAAAAAATAACAGATTTATTTTAGTATTTTTAACTTTAGCCCCTGCCCATATTTTTTGGCCCATTAGGTGTGAAACCTTTGCTTATATTCTGGTCTAGAAATTTAAGAGTAAACTTTAAATAACAAGAAATAAATTCTACCACCGAAAGAATTTGCGGTTTAATGGTGAATCCGTTTATAATAAAAAGTTTTGGTAACAAAAGACTATTTCTGTTAGCAATTTTCATCTTTTTTGAAAAATTTTACATATTTCCATAATTTGCCTAATACGAGTATAATAGTGCAGAACTTAGAAACATATTTAGTTTTAATCAAAACAAATCAAAGAAACCAGCTAAAAGATAGAACATTTTATATAAATAATTTTATTTTTTTCCCTCCTCAAATGAAGTCTAAAAAAAGGTACCTGAGGTACATACATATACTAGAGATTCTGTATTACAGATACAAACATTTTAAAAAAAGTTTCCAAACATTTGCCCTTAAAATATATTTTAAATGCATTAAACATATTCAGATATAGGTAGTACAGAAAAAACTTACTATTTATTACAAAAAATTTTAAGGATTTAAGTTTGAACTAAAAAAAAACGAATTATGGCAGCTATTTTTTTTTTTTTTTAATAAATCAAAACAAAACTTTTATATAAAAAATGTGTTTAATATAAATCTGTTTAATTGAAAATATCGTTATTAATAAAACAAAAAAAATAAATATTAATTTAGGTTGCATCAAGCACTTAAATTAATTGATAGTAATTTTAACTAAATAAATATTTATTTAAATAATTAAATAAAAAACAGAAAATAAAATAGAAAATGTACATTAAACTATGCTAAATATTTGTGTAAATTGCTAAAAAAAATACAAAGAAAATATTATTAATAAATAAAAGATTTTTTATTAAAAAAAACAAGGTAATTTAATTAATTCATTAATTGTTTAATGAATATTATGGTATTTATTAATTTAGCTATAATTAATACTTATCATTTTAATGACCACAAATCGTTTATAATTATGAATTTTATTCAGCTGCTTTTATGAGCCTTCGTTACTGTTTTGTTGAATGTTTTCTTAATGAAACGCCATTTATAATTTATTTGTGCCTTTAACAGATGAAAAAACTTTTACAAAAAGTTCATAACCCAAAAATTGTGGAAAATAAATTATTGTTGTAAGTAGAAATAAATGTTTAAATGAAATGGTTCTTACAAATGATAAGTTTGTTTATTAAAGATTTGTTTCTGAGAAACAAAGAAACCAAAAGGAGAAATACAGTGAAAAACAAAATCGTTTAAAAATATGTTATAGTAATACAGTATTAAAGATAGTAAAATAATAATGACAAGAACATTTTACAGCAAAAAAGAAATATTATGAAAAAATGTTTATTACTAGTCGGTATTGATTAGTTTGTATGGATCATGACTTTTCTAAGGTATGAGATCGAAATAATCTTAACACACGCTTTGCCTCTTAACTTTTTTTATTTAGTTATTTTTGAAAAATATGTCAGTTATTTTTTTTAATGACAACCATGTGGATTTGTTGTGAGTTTAATGTGAGATTAATGAAAACTCTTTGGTAAATGCTTTCGCTTAAGTTAGTCTTACGACGGTAAAAGAATTTCAACTCTCGCGTCGTAAAAATATTTAACATTTAAAAAAAAAAAACAAATCGAAATTGGTCCTACAAAAAATTGGCCAAATAATTGAAGATCAAGTTCAAAAGAACTTGACCATTGATAGGAAACCTGGTTCGGAAAGAAAAAAAGGTCCACATGATATTCGGAAGGCCAAGAAAATTAAAAACATATTGAAAAGCCCGGTTAGCTCAGTGCTTTGAGCTCTATAAATACCGAAATATACATCAAAGAATGTTTGAAAAAAAAGGTTTTTTGCTTTCATTTTTGGCCCGATTTATCATTATGTCACTAGGGTAAGAAAGCTCTGGAGTGAAACCAAAACAGTAACATGGTTTAAACAAGTTTGCAATCGTAAGTTGTCCTGTTGTCTATGTTTGGCGGTACCAAAGCAGAGTGGAATATTTTCTGTGCCACTACACACTTCATCAGCATTCGCGGTGTCTTATCCGTTTCTGTTTCGTTGAAACCTAAACATTAGGCCCGCATTGCACTGGGTGCAGTTTTGAGCACCAGGCGTTTGTGGCAAGAAAAAAGGGGTTGAACCTAACATCGTAAACGCTGTTAAAGATCTGGTTACATGTGGTTGTAAGCCGACATCCGGTTCAAAGGACTAGAGTTGGGTTTATTAGCTCAATGAATTGACCGCTCTTTTTAGTTCAGCTCAATCAATTGAACTAGTTCGCTCTTTTAGTTCATTCGCTCAGTTGAATTTCAATGAAACAGCTTGTATGCGAATAAGGTTATAAACATTTCCCATAATGAGCTGTTTCATTAAAAGACAATTGTGCGAATGAGCAAAAAGAGCGACCTAGTTCAACATATCCGTTTGCTGAATACCATTCACTTAATAAGCCGTTTCTGTTTTCTGCAAACATAAAAAAATTAATAGCCTAAAAGTAGACACTAATAATAACATTATTTATTTGTTGATTGGATTTTTAATATACAACATTTCGAAAGTAGGAGGAAAATGTTTAAATGAAAAAGTGAGCGCAAAAGAAAATTACTCATACGTTTTGAAATAACAGCTCAGTATTGAGCTAAAAGCGCTCAGAAAAATTAACGATTCACTTCGCTCAGTTGAGTGAATCGTTCAATTGAACTAGTTCGGTCATGAACTACACAACTCTACAAAGGACCATAAACAAATTTACAATCGTAAATTGCCTTGTTGTCTCTGTTTAGCGGTACCAAAGCAGAGTTAGTGGACTATAATTAGACACCAGTACAAAGGAATACGTATTTTCTGTGCCGCTACACACTTCCTCATTCGTGTTGTTTTATTCATTTCGGTTTCGTTGAAACCTAAATAAAGTTTTTGTACCAAGAGAGGTCAATCCTCCAAGCTAAGACCAGTGGAGAGATATTGGGATATTATGAAAAGATAAATGAAGTGCACAAAAAGGTGTCCCAATATATCGAAGATTTTAATAGAAATGAGCAAATTGTTCCAAAAAAGTGAATGAAACAACTATCAAATATCTAATGGAAGGGTTACCAAAATAAAGATCCACGAGTTCATGAGTGATCAGTAATATAATATCAATTAAGTAAAAAAAAATCAAAACTCAAAGATCAACCGTTACAAAATTATTGAATTTCATATATGCTAAGATTTTTTCGATTTCACTCCGTCTCTTAAAAAATACTGTATATTCAATAACTATACCCCTCCTTGTAATATATATTTTACTAAGTATTCTCTAAAATTAGCAGCAAACAAACCTAAGCCTCTACAATAATTATAATAACTCTGATGTCGACAAGGTTTCCCTACTTTTCTACTCCACTGTACTTTAAATATATAACAATAAAATTTTTGGTTTATAAACTGTAAGACAAATATACTTCATCTCATCTATGATATTACTGAATTATATTGAAATGCAAAACGAAAAAAACAAAAATGCTTTAAACAGGATACAGATTTCAGTAATCCTCGAAAATAACTACAGTAAAAACAATGACAAATAAATAAAAAACGAAAAAAAGATAAAAAGAAACAAACAGAAAAAATAACTCAAATTGACATCTTAAGTACTTTAATACTATCTCATACATATCTTATAGATAAAGTATATTTATTATATTCTAACAAAACATATCAAATGTAGGCGTGTATATGTATGTGTGTGTCTGTTATTGTCATGTATTAGCTTCAGGCTAAAAAAATATATATTTGTATATATAAATCTCTAAGTATATTGTAAAATTGTGTAATGTTTTCAAAGAATTATTGTTTTTATATCTTAAAATATTTGTGTCTCATTTTAAAGTATTTAGTATAAATTCCATTTTAGCTAGAGTATTGTATTTTGATCTACTTGTATATTGTTTGTAAATTCATTTTATTTTATTTTCTTTTTATTTTTATCTTTTATACAGCTTTCAAAAAATTCTAAAATTCAAAATCTTTTATTAAAGTTTAATAATTGAATAATGTCATCATCAGTATTTGATTTAACGAATATAAGACAAATTATAGAACCTTCCTTATTCTCTTCTTAACTGTATATTAAACACTTGACAAACACACACATTCACAAACAAATATTTAAAATTATTGTTATAAAATATTCAAGATTATGCTGATTTTTTTACCAACAACAGCAATGAAAACATTGTCAACAGCAGCAGTAACAACATGAAAAATAAGTACAAAATAAAATACATAATAGACATAAAAATCGAGAAAAATAAAAAGGTAAGTGTTAAATTTAAGTTGCATATATTTTATTCTTTAGTATTTATTATGGAAATAAGTGAATATATTAAAGGAATAAGAAGTTGCTGTTTAATTTCAAACTCTAAAATTTAAAGAGTAAAACCTGGTTATATTTTTTGTTGTTTAATAAAAAAAAACACAAAAGCAAGGAATTAAATGATTCATAAAGAAATATTTTATCCCTTTTTGAAAAACTATAAACAGAAAAAATAATAAATTTTTTTACAAAAAAATTGTTTTTTTATTAAAGAATTAATAGCCTTTTTGTTCGTTCTGTTAATGTACATAAACGCAAACGTTAACAGCAATTTTTTTGTATTCTGTATCATTCGTTACGTTTAACATTCATAAAATATGTTAAAATTACATGTATTACGTAGTGTCATTTTAAAATTTTTTGTAATTGCCAATGTAAAATTTTCAAGTTTTCAGGGGTGATTTTATGTAAACTCTGTTCCAAAAAATCTCGATTTCAAAATCTGGCACCAAATGAACAAATATTTCTATTGAATGGCAGTAACAATTATTGTCAAAAGAAAAACAAAAAAATTTAAAAATAATTGCAACAAAATATAAAATTGTTTATTACTTAAAAAAAAATAAATTCCAACGACTATTATAAATATTTAAAATAACCGGTTCGATAAGGCTGACCTGGGATATTGAGGAAGAATTAATCAGAGATAACGTGTGGGTATGGCAGGACAACTTCACAAACGATTTTGAGGTGTGAAGTCGTTTTTTTTTATTCCAATAAGTCGCAATCTGTTGCTCCCAATAAATTCAAAACCTGGCAAACCCACAATTCAGAAGGGCCTTTGTAAAGTACAATTGAAGCCCTTAAATATACGGATTGTTTGAAGCCCAATAAAATTTTTTTATTAACAATGTCTTATTGAAAATTACATAAATAAATGGATATTTGAAATAAAAACAGGTTATTTTATTTCATTCTCGACCTTGTGTTCCATCAAATTAGCGAACAATATTTTTAATACAAGATTAACAAAAATTTAACGACAAAACCTCCAACTAAAACGAGAACTGTACGACAATATAGATGCAGAAAACGACCGATTACTTTATTGAAATGAATGCGTGGTTCTATGTAAACTTTGTACACAAAGATAGTTGAATAAAAATCAGCACGTTATGTTTTTGAGAGGATGAAGAATATTAAAATTGGCAAAAGGTCACAAATATAGTACCCATTACATGAAAAAAATTCAACAGAATATATCTTTATAACCTAAGTTATGCTAACAAATTTCATGGGAATTATTTAGCTTATAATTAACCATAGCGTTCTTATAACACTTTGGCTTCCAATTTTTAAGTGCATCACGTTATTTTCCATGCAAATTTGTCCATAAATGAAAACATTTTAAGTAAAAATTCGTTTATCACTTCCAAAATAGCTATCGTTGAAATTGACAACTAGATTCGTTATAACATTGCTTTTAAATTATGAAATTCTGTAATGGTAACATCTTTATGGTAATAACAGACTTTCGTTCTGTTAAACAAAATTATGTGTTTATGGGAAACAAATTTCAAAAATTTCATGTTATTAACGTTAACAGAACGAACGTTTGAGTTATAGAATTAGGCTATAAACTTTCTACTTTAAAAAAGTGTGAATTTTTTAATTGTTTGTCTTGTTTTTGCCAAAAACGTCTATGAACCTTGAAAGATATTTTTGCGGAGATGAATTCAAGGAATAAGAAGATACGAATTATCCACAAACAATCTGGAGGATATTTTCCAAAATATTGTTCAATATGATTTTTTTTTTTTTTTTTTTTTTTTTTTTTGTTCTCTAGGTTTTGGAAATTTTTTTAAATTTTCCCTTTTAGCGAATTATTTTAAAAATATTTTGGGAATTTTTTTAAATTTTAGTGATTTTTTCAGTTTTTATTTTTACGTTTTTTTTTTTTTTTTTATATAAATGTTTTTTTGCTTTGACGTTTTTTCATTTCAGCGATTTTTTCTTCTTTGTCGACTTAATTTCTGCTTAAAAGATAAAAAAATTTTAAAACAAGTCAAAAATGATGTCCACTTATTTTTGCTGAGAAGATGTTTTCATTACTTCCAAAGTATCAAATACTTAGTGTGTTTTCTTTTCATTAAAAAGTTATTTAAACAGCATCCGCAAATGTTATTAAAAAGCGATTCAAATGAAGTTTACTGTTTCAAAGCATTGATTAATGGTTACTGTTATCGCAAATATTTACCTCGTTGACCATAAATAAGTTATATCTATTTTCAAAAAAAATTACTTTAAAAACGACATTTGCTTCTATTCGAAGAAAATAACTCCATAGAAGCAATTTAAATTATATTGCTCTGATTTAAAACAATACCATAAAAAAATACACTTTTTATGACATCGGGAACATGATTTCTTTCTAAGTGAATAGACGTCAAAAAATAGAACACCCTCCAATGACAAGCCTATGTTAAATTCATTGGAAATGATCCGATTTTGAACTACTTTCGGATCACAAGTTCAGGATCTTATTTACTTCTTTGGATGTTCTCTTTTTTCTGGGTTATTTTTAACTATTTAAAAAAATAAAATAAAAGTTAATAATTAACTGTTATCCTCTAACTTTTATTTATCATAGAACTCATAACAGCTACGTTTTCTGATTTTAAATATCCGAAATAAAAGTACAATAAAATGAGCTCATCTTTTATTTCTAGACACTTTATAAAAATAAAACACTTTTCAAAAAGTAACTAAAATTTTTAACTTTACTAATTTGCTGCTTATAAGACAAAAAAGAATACACAAAGCAATTCAAAATATTAAAGTCTTTTCCATTTTTTTATTACTCTCACAACTCTCTCAATTAAAAGTCACTCAGTGCACAAAAAAAGCAAGCAGTTAATTCTTATATGAAGATTTGATAACTAAAGCAGAACAGCGAAACCGTTCAAAATTTAAATCTATTTTATTTTCACAACGGTTTTTCAAAAACTCTTTCTTTTTTACTCTCCCTCTCTGTCGGTGTTGACGTTGTTGCAAAATGAATCACATATGATCATCACATTAAATTTATATAAGAAAGAAAGAAAGTTTAAGAGAGGAAGAAACTAACTTTTTATACATGTAGTTTTGTTGTTGCCATATGCAAAGAATATAAATAAACAAAAACAAAATGTATATGAAAACCGCTCCTCGCCGCCATCTTCATTTAATTTGCATTTCTCTCTGAGAGCTGAAAACAACAACCGCCGCCGCTTGCTTGTGTTTGGGCTCTCAAGGCTCAACTACATAGAAAACTTTCGCTTCAATTGCGACTGACAGCTAAGTTAAATACATGCATTTATATTGAGCGGAACCAAATCAGTACGCCAAACTTCTGCGTGAAGTACTTCAAATGAAAAATGTTCAACTTTGAAGTGCCGTACGTAAATATATTTTGTCGGCTGTTTTATTCTTATTTTAATATTTTTTCGTTAAGTCGGAAATTTTAATTTGCAATTCATTATTTCAACTGAGAACATAATAGAATTTTTACATCTTTATATTTTATTATATAAAATTTTAATAACATAATAATGCAATGACTGGGTTAATATCATTTATGTGTTGCGTTGATATCATTTATGTAGTTGAGCCTTCACTGATGTCATTTCATTACAACTTATCTAGTGTGTTTTGACCATAGAAAACAACTAGAACTCCAACTTGCTCACAAAAAACCTAACTCAATTGTCAAGAAAAACCTAAATCTTTGTTTGTGTTAGTAAAATTTTCTACAGAACAAATTTATACGTGTGAAGAGAGTAATTTTTTGTTTCTGAGCGAATGAAAAGAGTTGGACTTCTAGTTGTTTTCTATGGTTTTGACACATCTTTGAATTGAGAGAGTTCTACGATACACATGAGAAATAAAATTAAAGGGAGTTTAAAATCTATGTCGCTCTTTTGGTTTGACGCTAAAACACATAAATGTGAGTTTTGTATAGGTGTTGGTAGCAATTTTTAGCACTTTATAAAGCGGATTTTAAGAAAATGAATACAGGAAATCTTTTTGCCTATTAATTATAAAGATAAGACTTCAATGTGTTTAGTGTTTATACTACCATCCCAATAGAAGTAAAACGGGATACATTTAAGTTTGAAAGTTTTAAGTGGAAAACATACTCTCGCCCAAACTCTCGAAATTCGGCCAAATTGTTTATTAAAATGCTGTTTGAAATCACCTTAATCGGTTCAGTAGAGATAAAGAAAGATATAAATTGCAAACTATTAAACAAATTTTATCAGCATATGTTCAGTGCCAATTAGGACCAACATATTGTAGACAAAAATTGGATCCAATCTTTAACAAATGTTATTTAACTCAAATTTGAAATATTTTTATAATTGCTCAAAGCAACATTTCCTTCTATCTATAAAAATCGTTTTATAAAATTTAATATATCACTTTCATTTGCATCCATCAAAGTTGACAAGGATTTACTAACACAAAGTGCACAAAATGATAAGATCTTAACATGTTTCATAATTTTTTAATTTAACAAAACCCACTTTAAATTTAAAACATTCACCATAACTCACATAATTTAGGGTGTACGTGTCTGGTTTTATATTTTTCTACATGTTTACTTCTCTCTTTATCTTTTTAATGTATGCAAAATATTTATTTACATATACATACATATATATGTATATGTATGTGTATTGGTAATTTTATTAAAGAAATTTAATACGCAAATCACTTTATAAAGTTATATTCGCAAACTTACACACTCACATTTATACCCAGCTGAAGAAGAATGAAACATTAAGGCTACAAAAATGATGACAGACGATAAAGTAAAGAAAAACTTAAATCCTGATGTAGAAGAAAAACTAAATTCTCCCCTTAAGATGAAAATGTAACGCAAAATTATTTTTATGCATGATACAACACACATAAAATTATATTTAACTTTTACAAGATTACTTACCAACTTTAGAGTTCTTATCCCCCCCTTCTTCACACTCAATCTCTCGATCTTAATTTTATTTTACAATCTCTTGTAACAGGTGTTCTATACATACGCACAGTATTATTAAATGATAAAGAAAAGTGTGAATGATAAAATTGGAATTGGAATTGACATTATGGCATCGTCATCATCATCATCATCCTTTCTAAATTGCATACAAGAGAGAAATTTAAATTAAAAAAAAAAAAAATTTAAATGTTTCATTTATTATATAATGTCAGAAATAAATTTGTATAATATTAGATCCACAAGATGAGGGATAATTAAATTTACTAAGGTTTTAATGGATTCTCATAAATAAAAATTGTTCATTACATGTTTTGAACATAATTCAAAAATATCAAAAATTCCGTTTATTAAATAATTTTTCTTATTTTCTATCACAAAACTAATATTGTAAGTTACATGTTTAAATCTCTGTTGGTATTAAGGAGTCAGATCGAAAAAATCTTAACACAAGTTTTGTCTCTTAACTTTTTTGATCTAGTTGTCTTTGAAAAATATGTCAGTTATTATTTTTAATGACAACCAAGTTTATAATATTGAAAAGAGCTCCAAACTCATCTGGTAGAAAAGCAGCCCGGTTAGCTCAGTGCTCTGACTATATGGAGAGATATTTGGCTCTTCTGAAAAGAGAATTGAAGAGCACAAAAAAGGTGTGCCAAAATATCGAAGATTTTGAAAGGAGATTGGCAAACAGATCCAAAAAAAGTGACTGAAACAAGTACCAAATCTTTAATGGAAGTTACCAAAAAAGGTCCACGAGTTCATAAGTAGTGGTTAGAACTATAAAAGTTATATTTTTCTGTAATCTGTAATGTAATACCAATTAAATAGAAAAAAAACATCAAAACTCCACAATCAACCGTTTCCACATTATTGAATTTCGTAATTGTTAAGATTTTTTCGATCTCACACCTTATATGAAGGGACTGTGCGCGAAAATTTAAAATTTGAATATAACAGCTTTTAACGAAATCAAAATTGTGTTAAAAATAGCGATTAATTAAATTTTGAAAATTAAATTTTCGTACCAAAATTGGGTACCGAATGAAAGTAAACAATATTGAATGCAAACATCAACAAAAATCATTAAGCTAGTTTGTGTTGTTTTCATGTACAGAGCTTTCAAAGTTAAACAGTTTTATATAGTTTGGAAAAAGAGCAACAAATAAATTTTCATAAACTTTAGGGGAAGTTTTTTAAAATAAAAAGTCTTTTGAAGAAAAAATTTAGAATGGAACTATAAACTTCAGCTATTTAAGTGTACTTTTGTACTTGTGTACTTAAAATGTTATAGGAGTTTTGTTCTGAAATGTTTCTGAAAAATAGTACATATTGTCATCATTAATACTGTGAAAAAATCTACGCTTATATAGTCCGATTTTATAAATTATTCTATTTTTTTTTTTTTTTCAAGTGCACTTTTTTCTTTGCTTTAGCAAACATTAGACAGTGGGAAGAATCGAACATTTTTGGAAATAAATCTGTAACTTATAATAGAATGGTTGGATTTACACACAGGCCTAGCAGAGGAAAGTAGCGTTTTATGTTTGGATCCTACATACATTTCAAGAGTTGAGCTATGAGGGCTTAAAATAGAGTACTAATGACATGAAAGTATTTAACCACTAGCAAATTTTTATTCCTTTCCCAATTTCGAATATTTTTATATCACCTATAAGCTCTTGATAAATCCCTTTTAAAAACATGCTTGCTACTATTTATACCATTATCTTATATATTTTTCGAGGTCTTTCATTTGAAATTTCAGAAATCTCAATTTTACAAGATCTCGGTCAAGTTTTTTCTATATATATAACCCAACATTTTCAACCGATTTTATTATATTTTTTGTAGTTAGTTAAAGAACAAAATTATCTATCGAATAAAGGAATTTTAAAGTCGATATTTTTATTGAGTCTAAAAATAAAGAATTTTGAATTGGAAATTATGCAAAAATTAACAAATAGACGGACGAAAGGACATCAGAATCCTCTGAAGAAAAATGTTTTTTTTAAATTCCAGAAGTACATTTATTTATCAATATAAAAAAAATGTAAATACCCAGGAAAAATTTTATTAGTTTTACAACTAGTTCCAGAACACGTGAAAATAGCCTGTACTTGTTCTTGCGTTACGACCAATGATTTTTGTTTGAAATTGTCACCTCCAGAACTAGTTCTATGGAAGTGTTAGCTAGCTAGTACCCATTCTATGGAACGGTTCTATAACTAGTTCTTTAATCAGTGATTTTTGTTCGAAATTGTCACATTCGGAACTAATTCTATAGAAGCGATAGAAAACGTTTTCAGAATTATTTTTTTTTATTTTTTATTCTAATGGGCTATTTCCTAAAGGCCACTTTTAAAATCAATTTCATTTTGTACATTTTTTTTTAATTTTTGGAATTTTTATACAAGTTTTTTAAACTGGTCTAGGAAGTCATTCGAGAACTAGTAATTTATTCTCAGAAGTGATGTAGAAGTTATACAGAATTAGTTATTAAGCACTAGTTCTCTAAAACATTACTTTAAACGAGTTTAGCATCGCAATAAGGTTCTACTTCATTAGTGTCAGAATTGGTTGTTATACTACTAGTTCTGAGGATGTTAACCCAGCAAAAACTTCGCTTACCAAATAACGTGATTTGTAAGCGAAGTCGGTATGAAAAACTGCTTCCATTTTTGGTGCTATAACTGATGAATTTTGTTCGAGATGTCCAAAATTAAATAAGTTTTTATTTGGGTTCCAAAAGAGTTGTTTTGGATGCTAATTTTTTTTACGTATAGAAAAAAAAAAAACTTTTGCCTCGGTTGAGATTTGAACCCACGCATCGGCATACTGGTTGTGTTTGTTAGTCTGCCGTCTTACTCGATACACCACAATTGGCTTTATTTTTATAGTCTGAATGATATGCACAAAATTTTTCGTGCACAGTTCTAAAATAATTTTTTTTATTTTCTATCACAAAATAAATATTATATTTTACTTTCTTTAACCCCTGTTCGTATTATAGTTTTACGAAATAAATAATCAAAAAAAAAAACAATTTTCTTCCGCAGTTTTACAATTTTATCACCTACATAAAACTAAATATTTAACTTTACAAATAACCCTCTTAATGCTATAAAAGTAAAAATCCTCTTAAATTTACTACAATGAGAGTATTTTTCTCTAATAGGACATAAAAAAACATGTTTTGCATGTCATCATGGTTGCTCTATTAAATTACGAATATTTCTTAAACACAAAACATCTTCCAAAAAAAAAAAATAAAATAAAAAATCCCCTCAATATATATATGAAGAAATTTCTATTGTTTGTGTTTGCTCTATGCCACAACACGAACAATTTTTCATTGATTTTGTTAACAGAAAATCTTTCCAAAAAAATAAAATGAAATAAATAAAAGGAAAGGCATCAACAAAAAGTAGCAAATCATCCAAAGGCACGTATCAATAGGTTTAGTTCAGTTAAGGTCTTAAACAAAATAAGCCATATTTCTTTTACACACAAAAAATAAAAGCAAACACACACACCATCCACATATTTCTGGGCGGAGTGTACAAGTATTTATATTGAATTTAAACCAAAAAATTTCCCAAATTCCCCAAAAAAAAAAAAAAAAAAACTATACAAAATGCGACTTGTGGTGGTCTACAGACAGGAAATCACAACAAACAGCTGCACTAAGTCATCCACACACACAACAATGTTTAACCTATTTTATCTTATTTCCTCTTTTTGCCTACATAAACAACAACTATTTTGATTAAACTTTACTATTCCACCCATTTATCCTCTCTTACTATTATACGATTATGAGTACAACAATATACTTACCAAAACAGGAGTCTAGTACTTTACTTTAACTTACTGAGGACTAAAATCCAGCAACAACAATCAAGAGAAAGAAAAAAAACAACCTAAATTCCTAACAAGTTATTCTTGCCTGTATTAACTTTCTATACTTTTTCATTTGGGTTTATGTTGTCAGTATAAAATACTTACATATACATTGAGGAACTAACCATGTTGGTACACTCTCATACATATAAATTCACATTCTTTTTAAACTTTTTACTTACATACACGTTTAAAATCATTGAAGTTTTCTCCTCATACTTTTGTATTTAAAAAATATGTGGCCAGAGTCGTAAATAATCTTTTAGTTACTATAATTCTTGAAATACGATACTGAAATGAGATAAGATATTTTCAATTAATAAATATGTGTATTTAAGAGCTGTTGTTAGTTGTAGGAAAAGCAAAAAACTGTTATTAGAAAATGGAAAAATAGAAAAAAAAAAATAAATAAAAAAGGTTAAAATGGGTAGAAAGACATTATTTTCTGCTACGCTAAAAAATAGTGGGAGTACAATATTCGGCTTGGCTGAATCTTTATTCCTATCTGCAACATTTTAAAATTTCACATTATGTGAAATTTATGGGCACACCACGCCCATTTTTGTTTTCGAGTTTACATTGGTCCTTATAAAAGATATCGTTTTAAAAGTATAAACTGGAGTTAAGACAGATACTTTGATTTTCTAGTAGTTGGTCCATAACTTTTTGATTTATGATCCGGTCAAGCCCGACCATATGATAATTCGGAGAAGTGTAAAATAAAACATACGAATACAGAATATTACGACGATGCTATCATTTATATGAATTTATATTCTCTTTTGGGTGATTCCCAAAAAAGGGCCTTATATGGGATCTATGCTAAATTATAGACTGATGTAAAATTTGGAACTATCCATATGTTTATATAAAACTTACTTGTGTCAAATATTAACTTGATACTAACATTTTAATGAGATTTATGCGCGTTAAAGTTATTTTCTAAAAAGTAGTTTATATGGGAGTGTGCCGATTAATACAAATAGGCACACTTATTTAGACTTATATGAAACTTATATGTGCCAAATTTCATTAAAATATTGGTATATTTAAGGGTTTTATGATCGTTAAACCCTTTTCCGGGATTACATTTGTATGGGGGCTAGGTGAAATAATGGACCGGTTCATATCCAATTTCAATAGTCTTCGTCCCTGGACTATAAGAAATCCAATGCCAAATTTCATTACTTTTTGTGCAAAATTGCGACCTGTAGTTTGATTACAAGGTTCACATGGACGGACAGACAGACGGACATCGTTAAATCGATTCAGAAAGCGATTCTAAGCCGATTGGTATAAATTAAGGTGGGTCTTAGACCAATATTTTTTGGTGTTACAAACATCAGCACAAACGCATAATATCCTCCCCACCTATGGTGGTGTAGGGTATAATAATTGAATTAAATTTCGTCTCCCTTTCAACATACAGACAGACAGACGGACATCTTTAGAACGTCTTAGATTTTCACGAGAATGCAGAATATATGTACATTATAAGGTCTTAAAAAAATAAAAATTACAGGAAATAATATAATTAAGTTTTAGAAATTTCCAATATATACTTAACATTTTAAGTTACGATTACACAAACAAAAATATATATTTTCGAATAAATTCAATTAAATTATTAATCAGAATTTTGAAATGATTTCAAATATTTTTATAATTAAATGAATTACTCAAAATCAAAGTATTCTAACAAATTAAATTCAAATTTTACAAAGAAAAATCTAAGCCATTTCAATTACGAATAAAACAATTTCAATTATTATATTAACTAAAATTTAACCTATTAAAAAAATTGTTTATTTAATTATTTAAATTAATTTTTTTATTTTTTTTTTTTTATTAATTTATTAATTGATAAAATTAGACAAATAATTGGAAGCTGGTAAATTGTTTTATTTTGTAAATTGTATTATTTTAAAAGTATTAGATAATTTGATTAATTAAATTATTGAAAAAAAATATATATATAAAATTGGAATAAATTTTATTTGAACTAAATCGCTTTATAGACCATAGTTTTTATGTGTATAGAAAAACTGTTTTTCGGTAGTTTCCTGTATACACAGAAAAAAATATTTTGAAACTAATTTAATTAAATTATTATTCAGAATTTTTAAATAATTTCAAATATTTTTATTATTAAATAAATTACTCAAAATTAAAGTATTTAAAAAAAAAATCAAATTTTACATAGAAAAATCTTAAATCTAAATTCAATTATTCGTAAAAGCATATTCAATTATTTTATTAATTAAAACTCAACCTATTAAAAATTGTGTATTCAATTGTTCAAATTATTACTTAGTTTTATTTTTATTTTATTAATTTAATTGAAGCAATAAGAATAATAATTGAACGCCCATAAATTGTTTCATTAAAAAAAAAAAAAAATAATAAATAAATTTAAATTTTGATCACTTGAATAATTGATACAGTTGAAAATGTAATTGCAATAGTCTAATACACCATATTTTTCTAAGGATTGCGATCGAAAAAATCTTAACACACGTTTTGCATCATAACTTTTTTCGGAAGCAATATTTCAAATTTTCTGTTGATCTAATCATTGAAAAATATGTCAGTTATTATTTTTAATTACAACCATGTTGACTTGTTGTGAGTTTGATAAAAATGAGTGACGAAAAAAAATTAAAAAATTTCAAAAAAAATCCAAATAATTCGCCAAAGAATTAAATGTCTGCCGTCAAACTGTTTCCAATGATATTAAACAGTATCAGGAGAATTTGACCATTGATAGGAAAACTGGGTTGGGAAGAAAATAGGCCCACATGATATTGGGAATGCCTGAAAATTGAAAGCATATTTAAAAGAACTCCTATTAAAAAAAAACACATCTGTTAGAAAAGCAGCCCTGTTAGCTCAGTGCTCTGACTATTTGGCCCGAAAAGTTAAAGCTAATGCGGAGTTGAAAACATATAAAGTCCAAAAAATTCCAGACTGGAATGTTGTACAAAATTTGGAAGCCAAAAATAGGGCACGGAATTTAAAACCAAATTTCATACAAAAATACTCCTTTTGTACAATAGCCGACGAAACGTGTGTATTGGCAGAATTTTCGCAGCTTCTTTGTAAAAGTTTTTATGTTGCCAATGCTCGAAGCAATGTTAAAGATAAGTTTAGGACCCAAAAGCAGACAAAATTTCCTTAAAAATTCCTGGTATGACAAGCTTTATGCAGTTGCGGCAAAACAAGAAAGTCATTTGTTACAGTCGTCTCTATAAATATCAAAATATACATTAACAAATGTTTGCAAAAAAGTCTTCTTCCTTTCTTAAGAGAGCACAATGTGTCCACACATTTTTGGCCCGATTTGGCATCATGTCAGTATAGTAAGAAAGTTCTGAAGTGATACCAAAACAATAACATAGTTTTTGTACCAAGAGAGGTCAATTCTCCAAATTGTCCGGCTCTAAGACCAGTGGAGAGATATTGGGCTCTTGTGAAAAATGAATTGGAGAGCACATAAAAGGTGTCCCAAAATATCGAAGATTTAAAAAAAAAATAGGTAAACTGTTCCCAAAAAGTGACTGAAACAACAATCAAATCTCTAATGGAAGGGTTACCGAAAAAGGTCCACGAGTTCATAAGTAGTGCTTAGAACTACAAAAGTTATAATTTTTTGTAATCTGTAATATAATATCAATTAAGTAAAAAAAAATAATGAAAACTCTAAGATCAACCGTTTCCAAATTATTGAATTTTATATATGTTAAGATTTTTTCGAACGCACTCCTTAACATCTGCGAAATGGAATTCAAGACCAGAATATTGTAAAAAGCCCGCTTTTTACAATGATACCTCACCCTTTATGTTTAAAAAAGGCAACTTTTCTCCTTTCTAGTATTCTTTAATCTAAGATTAAAAACTGTTAATTTTTTATACCAAATATAATACGATACCAGTAAAGGATAGATAATTTTATAAATATCACAAAATATACAATATTTTACCTGTTTTAAAAAAGTTTCAGAAGCGAGTATAAAAATCTTATGCGAGAAGTGTACCCAAAATGCTACATTTCCTCCGTTACAGTTAATAAAATAATGAATAGAGCTTATTTTATGATTTTACATTGATTTATAAAAATAGATGTATTTTATAAAATTTTTTTATGTTAAAATTTTACAATTTCACTCTTTAACATTAATAACCGAAATACATAACAAACTTGTTTCAATAAAATTTTAGAATTTCATCATAAATCGTAAAAATAAGTACCGATTGAAAATTATGTACCAGAAACTCCTTAAAGCGAAACCAATTATTTTTATTTAATGCTTAATAAACAAACTCATAAAATATAAATACGTTTTGCGATCCCTTTGCTTAGCCACCACACTGTACAATTTACGTGCAGTAGGCCCAACATTCTTTGAACAGTTTAAGGTTTGTTCGTAATTCTATTTCGTTTTTTATTTTATTTTATCAGACAGATTGTAGATTATCTATTCACTTGTTTTCCTGTTCATTCTTCTATTTGTTAAGCCTTTATATTGTTTAAAAAGCACACATACAAACAAACTCAATTGCATGCAGCCGAAACAACGAAAACATACACACTCAAAGGCACAAATACTTAAAAAGGAATTTTTGGAAAATTTGGCAAAGAAAAAAAAAGAAACATACAAGAAAAGAAATTTTAACGACTGGCTGCCTACAAATATGTTTGGTAACACACTCACATCCTTTTAAACAAACACAGATTCACATACTTACACACACACACACACACAACTCTTCTTCATTTACCAACTGCTTTTTCATTTATAAAAGGATTTCAGTTGTTTTCATTGCAAAAAATAATAATAAAAAAAAAACAAGAATCTACTAGTTTTTGCCGGAGCAGTTAGTAGTAGTTTTATTGATTGTGGTAAAAGGACTTTAAACAAGTCTTAAATTGCCATTTAGTATATAGACACTTTGATTGTTGATTTTTGGAACGATCTGGACATTTGCCCCAAAGACAAACAAGCAAGAAAATATTAATTTGGCCACTGTTGAGACATGATAAAGAAATAAGTTTTTCTAACGAGAAATTCAAATAAAATAATAACAACAAGAAAGAACAAAATCAAACATTTAAAAGTTTTTCGTTAACGTAGAATTTAGTATTATTTTAAATCATTCATTCAGAAAAGTAATATAAAAATGTGAAAATATGCAAAACTTTTTTTGCTTTCAGAGAAAAAAAAAAAATTGAAAATAAAATGAAGGTTGGCAGAAAATAAAAAACTTTTCAATAAGATTTTTTTTAAGTTCTAAATCAACATGGTTTATTGAAAAGGAAAGTGTATATAAAAAAATGTTAAAAGTATTTAATCGTATTTTTTTAAGGAAATTATATAATAGGGGCATTCGATTCTTTTGGAGGAAAAATTAATTGAAACACTTTTCTATATATGCAGTTTTACGAATTTTATTTTAATATAATAAATTAATTTATCATTAATCTAGAATTTTTTATAAAAAGAAAATTTATTAGAATAAAAAAAAAAAAAAAAAAAGTAAAATTTCCAATTTTTTTTTTTTCTATAAATCGAATTTAAAACGAAATTTTATTATAAAAATACATTTATCGAAAACCAAAGATAAATTTGTCAGAAATAAAAAAAAAAATATATCAACAAATTTCTATAAAAAGAAATTCTATCGCACAATTTCTTTAAAGGAAAATTTTTAAAAAAGTTCTATAAAAAGAGTATTTATCGAATATTTTCCATAAAAATAGTTTGTCGAATATTTCATATAAAACAGATTTTTCGAAAAATTTCTAAAAAAAAACAAAAGTATAGAAATTAATCAAATGAAAGGAAAATTTATCAAATAAAGAAAAACATCGAAAATTTATCCAGTCAAAAAAAAAAAAAAAAAAAAATATAAAATAAAAGACAAATCTATCTAAAATTTATTAAATAAAAAAATTATTTAAAAACAAAAAAAAATTATACAGTATTTATTAAATAAAGAGTTAATTTATCGAATAAAAAGAAAATAGAGAATTTATCGAATAATAAGAAAATTTATCAAAATAGAAAGAAAATGTTTGAAATAAAAAGAAAATCTATCGATAATTTCTTGAAAAAAAAGAAAATTTATCGAATAAAAAAAAATTCATCGAAAATTTATGGAATAAAAAGACGATCATCGAATAAAAAGACAACGTATCGAATAAAAAAAAAAACTTATCGCAAATTTGTTGAATAAAAGGAACATAGATAATTAATCGAACATTTTTCGAATATAAAGAAAATTTAACAAAAATTTTCTATAGAAAGAAAAGAATGAAAATTTTCTATAGAAAGGAAATTTATCGAAAATTTCTTATAAAAAGGAAATTTATCAAAACATTCCTATAAAAAGGAAATTTATCGAAAATATTCTACAAAAAGGGAAATTTATTAAAAATTTCTTATAAAAAGGAAATTTATTAAAAATTTCCTATTAAATTTTATATAAATTTCTATAAAATGGAAATTTATATAAAATTTTAGAAAGGATGTTTATCGAAAATTTCCTACAAAAAGGATGTTTATCGAAAATTTTCTACAAAAAGTATATTAATCGAAAATTTGCTATAAAAAGGATATTAACCAAACATTCCTATAAAAAGAAATTTATCGGCAATTTCCTCTAAAAATGAAATACATCGCAAATTTCCTTTAACAAGGAAATTTTCTATAAAAAGGAAATTTATTGAAAATTTCCTATAAAAAGGAAATTTATTTAAAGTTTCCTATAAAAGGAAATTTATTTAAAATTTCCTATAAAAAGGAAATTTATTGAAAATTTCCTACAAAAAATAAATTTTTTGAAAATTCCCTATAAAAAGGAAATTTATTCAAAATTTCCTATAAATAGGATATTTATTTAAAATATCCCATAAAAAGGAAATTTAGAGAAAATTTCCTATAAAAAGGAAATTTATCGAAAATTTTCTATAAAAAGGAAATTTATCGGAAATTGCGTATAAAAAGCAAATTTATTTAAAATTTCCTATAAAAAGGAAATTTATTGAAAATTTCCTCTAAAATGCAAATTTGTCGAATATTTCCTATAAAAAAGAAATTTATCAAAAATTTTCTATAAAAATGAAATCATCGAAAATTTCCTATAAAAAGAAAATTTATTGAAAATACCCTATAAAAAGGAAATTTATCGGAAATTCCCCATAAAAAGGAAATTTATCTGAAATTCCCTATAAAAAGGAAATTTATTCAAATTTTCCTATAAAAAGGAAATTTATTTAAAATTTCCTATAAAAAGGAAATTTATTTAAAATTTCCTATAGAAAGGAAATTTATTGAAAATTTCCCCTAAAATGGAAATTTGTCGAAAATTTCCTATAAAAAAGAAATTTATCAAAAATTTTCTACAAACAGGAAATTTTCGAAAATTTCCTATAAAAAGAAAATTTATTGAAATTTTCCTATAATAAAGAAATTTATTGAAAATTTTCTATAAAAAGGAAATTTATCGGAAATTCCCCATAAAAACGAAATTTATTTAAAGTTTCCTATAAAATGAAATTTGTTGAAAATTTTCTATACAAAGGAAATTTATTGAAAATACCGTATAAAATTTGTCGAAAATTTCCTATAAAAAAGAAATTTATCAAAAATTTTCTATAAAAATGAAATCATCGAAAATTTCCTATAAAAAGAAAATTTATTGAAAATTTCCTATAAAAAGAAAATTTATTGAAAATACCCTATAAAAAGGAAATTTATCGTAAATTCGCCATAAAAAGGAAATTTATCGGAAATTCCATATAAAAAGGAAATTTATTCAAATTTTCCTATAAAAAGGAAATTTATTTAAAATTTCCTATAAAAAGGAAATTTATTTAAAATTTCCTATAAAAAGGAAATTTATTGAAAATTTCCTCTAAAATGGAAATTTGTCGAAAATTTCCTATAAAAAAGAAATTTATCAAAAATTTTCTACAAAAAGGAAATTTTCGAAAATTTCCTATAAAAAGAAAATTTATTGAAATTTTCCTATAATAAAGAAATTTATTGAAAATTTTCTATAAAAAAGAAATTTATCGGAAATTCCCCATAAAAAGGAAATTTATTTAAAGTTTCCTATAAAAGGAAATTTGTTGAAATTTTTTTATAAAAAGGAAATTTATTGAAAATACCCTATAAAAAGGAAATTTATTTAAAATTTCCTATAAAAAGGAAATTTATCGGAAATTCCCTATAAAAAGGAAGTTTACTCAAAATTTCCTATAAAAGGAAATTTATTTCCTATAAAAAGGAAACTTATTGAAATTTTTCTATAAAATTTATTGACAATTTTCTTTAAAAAGGAAATTTATCGTAAATTTCCTCTAAAAGGGAACTTTATCAAAAATTTCTTCTAAAAAGAAAATTTATCGCAAATTTCCTCTAAAATGGAAATTTGTTGAAAATTTCTTATAAAAAAAAAAAAATTATAAAAAATTTTCTATTAAAAAGGAAATTATCGAAAATTTCCTATAAAAAGAAAATTTATTGAAATTTTCCTATAATAAAGAAATTTATTGAAAATTTTCTATAAAAAAGAAATTTATCGGAAATTTCCCATAAAAAGGAAATTTATTTAAAGTTTCCTATAAAAGGAAATTTGTTGAAAATTTTTTATAAAAAGGAAATTTATTGAAAATACCCTATAAAAAGGAAATTTATTTAAAATTTCCTATAAAAAGGAAATTTATCGGAAATTCCCTATAAAAAGGAAATTTACTCAAAATTTCCCATAAAAGGAAATTTATTTCCTATAAAAAGGAAATTTATTGAAATTTTTCTATAAAATTTATTGACAATTTTCTTTAAAAAGGAAATTTATCGTAAATTTCCTCTAAAAGGGAACTTTATCAAAAATTTCTTCTAAAAAGAAAATTTATCGCAAATTTCCTCTAAAATGGAAATTTGTTTAAAATTTCTTATAAAAAAAAAAATTATAAAAAATTTTCTATTAAAAAGGAAATTATCGAAAATTTCCTATAAAAAGAAAATTTATTGAAATTTTCCTATAATAAAGAAATTTATAGAAAATTTCCTATAAAAAAAATTTTCCTATAAAATTAAAATTTTGTTAAATATTCTCTTTAAGTAGGAAATTTTCAAAAATTTTCTTTTAATAGAAAATTTATTATTATTATTTTTATTTTTTTTTTTTTTTTTTTGTTAGAAAATTTATCGAAAACTTTCCCTAATAAAAATTTAGTCGAATATTTTATATTTAAAAAGCATTTTTATTTAAAATTAATTTTAAAAATTTCTTAAAAAAAATGGTCGATATATTTTATATTTTTATATGAAAAATTGAGCGAAAGTTTTCCATAAACGGATTTTGATTTTTACCCTCCCTATTCATTATCGTGCAAATTTAAAACCTACAAAACTTAAAAATTTATTAGCAGAAAAAACTTTTCTTTTAACATTAAATCATCACATAACCTGCGGCTTTTAAACTATTGACAACTTTTGCAAGCTATAATTTATTTTCTTTTTGAATTTTTAATTATTAAATAGTTTCTTTCTGCATTTTTCTCAATATTTATTTTCTTTATAACTAAAAATTTCCTTAAGATGATGCCTACTACCTTCACAATTTAATAAATTATAAATGAAAAACGAATATGTGTTGATTTTCTGCAGACTTTCTTCAGAGTCTCTTTGCTGAAACGTAATTTAATTTATTGACTGAAATGAAGTATTACAAGAGAGAAGAAAACAAGAAACCAATTCCGCATTGCGTCATCAATTTTAAATGTATTTCACATAGACATTTCTTTCATTTGTTCACAAATACATGTAGGTATTTATTCGTACATTAACCAAATATTTAGTCTATTGCCTTTTAGTCTAAAATGTAGTAGCAAATGTGTAGTTAGTAGAAAAGTTACCTTTGGTGATGTTTTGATTACCACCACAAAGTGTTTGTTGCATGCAACTGAAACTTTAATGTCGACAGGAAGAAAAAAGAAACAAAACTGGCTACATCTGAAGTGATACAGTATGTCAAAAGAGAGATTTTTTTAATTTGGTTTAATATCATATTAGGTAAGATGTTGAAATTTTGGAATAAGGACTGATATAAGATAAAGTAAAGCTGTAAATAGAATCCCGGAACTTTGGAACTAATTTATTATTTTAGCTGCCCAGTCCTAATAAAATGAAAAGGAAAATTAATCACAATTTTTTGCATTTTCATCCTATGTAGTAAATAAATTTAATGGCTTTTATTGTTTCCTTCATTTACTTTCATAGGAGAGCTTAATACATTAAAATTGTTCTGAGTTTTCTTTTAATTTTTCCCCATTTTTTTGAAATTTCAATTTTATGTTGTCATAATACTACATAAAACCCCTATAAACCAAACTATATATATTTTCGTTGTTATCCAGATGCTTCAGTTCCCATTAAAGAAAACTTCAACAAAATCACGAACCATTTATTTTACATTCACTCCTTTTTTCACATTTGCAATATGCAAACTGTCATAAAACTATTTATTGCACTAAAAGAAAATTTCCATTAAATTGAATCGGTATTATGATAGAACATGCCCCCCGAAATAAAGAAATGAATAAACAAGCTACAGCGACAACATCAGTAAGAACAAAACGTAAAGTAACATGTAAGAAACACTTAGTTGCAAGAATATAGATTTTTTCAGAAATTAAAATTTTTATGTAAACATTTGCACATTCCACGGTGCAAGTGTTTTTAGTATTTTAAAACATTACCTTGGTTGATACACTATGATGATGTTGGGTTTTATAAAATTTACATACAGATACATACACATGCACTTGCATAAACACCAATCACACGTAGAACTCAACGCAAACAGTAATAATTTTCATACAAACACTGACACTTTTAAAAATTACATTTGCATACGTTTACTTTTAATATGATTAACAACAACTACTTCCGAAAAAATTGTGTTTATAACTCCCAGCCTGACCAAACCCCCCCCCCCCCAAAAAAAAATTACTACACTTAAAATTTTTAACTTACTCATACATATACACATAAGTGTATTTACATTTAAATAACTAGTACATGCAGGCCAACTGACTTTGTACTAAGTAACAAATACAGTGGGTTAAGTATTTATTTATTAAATGAAATAATTTAACTTAAAATGTCTGTTACATTTGTAATTTTTTCACTGACCATTTCAGCGTATGAGCACTAATAATAAAAAAGTATGATACTGCTTTATTCCTTATTTCGAAGAAATAACCGTTTACACGATTTTGATAAATGATACATCTAAAGATGCACACGAAAATTGTCTTCAAGATATGTCAACAATATTTTTCATTCGCTCAAGAATTTTTGAGTTATGGATCAAAATTTTTCAAAACAAAATTACTACTAATTATCGAATAATTACGGAAATATTAACTGAACAAAAAATTATGTAAATTCAGCTCAAAGACAATTTAAGTCGCTATATATTGGAGTTTAATCTATCTTAATTGAACAAACCGTTCTTGTGTTATACAAGTGTGACTGCCTAAAAGCGGAGTCATAGTAGTCATGACCGTAAAAAAAATCAATACGTGTTAGAAAGAAAGTAAAAGTTGATTCTTATTTAGCACGTTAAATTCCATCTAATACACTTATTTTTTTTTTTTTTTTTTTTTTTTATTTAAGAGGAAAAAACATTTTTTTGGCCCACTCGTTTATTTCCACTTAACTGTAGGTATGCATAGGTATCCTAACTTAACTGTGACTGCAATCATGATTTGCACATAAATTATTATGATACGTGGCTGTATTTACTCGTAATTTTGCCAGCTTTGAGATGAAGGTGATAAACTGAAACATTTTCGATGTTTTTACTTTTAAAAAGAAGTTTTAGTAAAAAAAAAAGAAATCTGGAATTTAGCATGAAAACATTTTTTTTTTTTGATATTTATTTCGAAATATGTCCTAAACTATTGATCGGATAAAAATTTGTTAGTAGAACGACTTAAAGCTTATTTTATTCCACACATTTTGGTGTATCATTTATATATATTGTGCGTACCTTTCTCGAGTTATGGTGAAATATACTCGAGTAATCGGCTTTTTTAGGAAGCGATATTAGACACGCCCATAAAAAAAATATCGACCTGATGGGAAAAAACTAAAAATAGATTCGAGTTTAGTATGCGGAATTCCATCTAGTCCACTTTTTTCTATTTTTTATTTTTTTTTTTTTTTTTTTTTTGAAGGAGCACGAAAAAATTTTTTTTTGTCGACCAGTGTAATTAATAAGGAGTGCGTTCGAAAAATCTTAACATATATAAAATTCAATAATTTGGAAACGGTTGATCTTAGAGTTTTGTTTTTTTTTTATATTTAATTGATATTATCCCTGCGGGAAATTTGTGGTAATTGCAGTAATGGACCGGTTTCTCTGTACCAGTTGAGTACCAATTGACACCTAACTCGTCACTAAAGTTCCAATTGAGAACCAGTTGACACAAACACACTCACTATTAACATGCTCGTAAAGTGCGCAAATAGCAACTCGCGCGCAATAACAATAAGTGGCTGAGTGGTAAGCGTTGAAGACTATAAAACATAACATACGTCAGATGAACATGGGTTCGAGCCGGGGTGCCGCCATCGACATTAACGAAAAATTATAAAATTAAAATAAACATAATTTAATAAAGATAATAATAAAAATAATGTTTAAAAAGTAAACAATTACCGAATTTTTATAAAATTTTTATTACAATAATCGTTACTGAACCTGTCCTAGGACCTATCCTGTGACCTGTCCCAAGGACCTCTAGGATATTACAATTACAGAAAATTATTATTTTTTTTAGTTTTAACCATTACTTATGAACTCGTGGATCTTTTTTGATAACTCTTCCATTAGAGATTTTATAGTTGTTTCAATTATAAAAGTAATTTTTTTGAACAGTTTGACCATCTCCTTTTAAAATCGTCGATACTTTGGGACACATTTTTTGTGCTCTTAATTTTTTTTACTTTTTTTTCACAAAAGCCCAATATCTCTCTACTGATCTTAGTTCCGGACAATTTGGAGGATTGACTTCTCTTGGTACAAAAACTATGTTATTGGTTTTGTACCACCCCAAAGCTTTCTTACTGTAGTGATATGATGCCAAATCGGGCCAAAATGTGTGAACACATTTTGCTCTCTTATGAAAGGAAATTTTTTTATATATATTTCGGTACTTATAGAGTCGACTTTTATATGTTTTCAACTTCGCATTAACTTTATTTGTAGAACTAATTTGGATTTTTTTAAATTTTTTTATTAATTTTAGTACGTACTTTTTCTTCGTCACTCATTTTGATCAAACTCACAACAAATCAACATGGTTGCCATTAAAAATAATAACTGACATATTTTTCAATGAAAACTACATCAAAAAAAAAAAAAAAAAAAAAAAATCAAATATTGCTTCCGAAAAAGTTATGAGCCAAAACGTGTGTTAGGATTTTTCCGATCACACACCTTACATATTTAAAGAACTATTAAGAGAAGTCTAAAAACTTTGTCACAATTGAGATAAAAAAAGGAAGGCTAGGTACACGTAAGTAAGTGGAACCTTCCACCTGCCATACAAAGAAAATATTATTTAGCGCAAATGTGTTTAAAGAACTATTACAGGAAAAGCTTAATTTTGTTGCAATAATTTCCATATAAAGTAGTCTGTATGAGTGTTAGCCCCATACAAAGAAAATATTTATTATTTTATATCTAAAAAACCATTTAAATTTCACTTAAATCTTACATCTTATGGGAATATATTTTTTATCAAGACATTATTGAGATGAAAATAGCGTCTTATTTGTGTGTCCAGGTAAAATGGTAGCCCCCATATAAAGTTAATAAATTTATCAGATAAAAAATATGTCAAATAAATAGGTTCATTTGAAAACAAATATTGTTCAAGGAAATCGTACATATTTGATACATATTTAGTTAAAACCCTTTGTTTTTATAGCTTCCAGAAACCTACGACTCATAGAGTTACTAATGTTTTATATGTTTCTGATGCCATAATTACAATTTGTTTCTGAGTTTAAGCTGTAAAAGAGGATTCTTAACAATTTTCCAAAGTTTTTAGAATGGTACAAGGGCGGATCAATAAGTCTGTGACTTTTTGAATGAAACACAGTGTTTTTTGCAAAACAAAAATTTATTTTTCGGCATAATCCGGAGAATATGGCGATGTAGCCCAATTCATAGAGTTTTGCCATTGAGTCTGCACACGTGTGCACCCGTGCATTATCTTGATGAAAAAGAACTTTTTTCTTGGCCATATGGGGTCGTTTTCTTTTTAAATCCTCATTAAATCGGTCTAATAAGTTGACCGATGCATCCCAAAAAACTGTTGGCATCACCTTATTGGCCGACAAACTTACCTTGGCCTTCTTCGGAGAATGTTCACCCGGAGAAACCCATTGTTTAATACAGTAATGGATCCATGTTTCATTCACAGTTACAAAACGCCGCAAAAACTCATTCGGATTGCGGTTAAACAACTCCAAACAATCCTTTGAAGTTATCACACATTTACGTTTATTGCATACAAACTAAACCAATGGGCGAATCCTTATATATATTATTTCTTTTTTTTTTTTTTTTTTTCTTTTGAAGGCCTGAAATCCAACAATATATATATATACTTAAGTCTTACAAAAAAAATCTAAATACAAAACTGCATAATAAGCAAAAATTTCCAAAATTTAAAAATTTTAATTATAAACAATAACTTGTTACTACTGTTCCTGTACAACAACATTTTAATGATGAAGCATGACTGTGGGCAAAACTGGTATGGCAGGAATTTTCAGTCATTTACATCATGTTAGCCCTGCAAACATTTTCTATTGCGGAAGTGGCTAAGAAGAGTCTTCCAGAAGTTGAAACTCATCGCCACGACTATTGCCAAAGTATCATTAAAATCATCTTCCGTCGGGAAGAACTGTTCCTCGTGGAAGTGTCTTCCAGACGACTCGAAGAAGACACTTCTGAAAGTGTCGAAGAAGACTCTTCTTGACGCCACCCGGAAGATGATCAGAGAAGTGTCGTCTTAGTCTCTTCTAGAAGGTGATTTTTAGTTTTTTTATTTCTGTACTTATAATTAAAATTATTTTTTTATATTTCGTTATTATCTTTATTTCACAATTATTATACATATAAAACTACAAAATAAATAATTTACATATAAATTAATTTAACATTTAAAATTAAATCTCCATGTAAAACTTCTGGTCAAATCCGGTACCTTTAAAAGAAGAAAAGAAGATTAGTAATAATTTTAATTGTTAAATTGTATTTAGATTACCTTTTGTATGAAGAATTCGGCAAGGCACTATTACAGGCAAAGTTTTTGACTTCTTTAAAAATGCAAATACTTGTTCGTTCGATGAAATTTTTCCTAAAATTAATATAAATTGTGAGTAAAATCTGATATTACTAAATAAAAGTTTAAGAAGATTTACTTACCTTTTAAAAATGTCCTTTATTAATAATTTCCAAATTATTAAAAATAAAAAAACACTTATGTAATTATCAGGAAAACTTTTTTTTATATTTATTATTGCTGCCGAACTGTACCAAAGATAAATTGTTACTGAAAACATGATTCTATCTGCTTCTTTATTGTGTTATTTTCTTTTCATAAATTATCCAACAATCTTCCCAACACACGTCCAGAAGATTATTGCGTAATAGTAATGTATTTTGTTTTTGTTAAATTCGAATTATCATCTTATTATCTTCCAGAAGTGACTTCAAAGTATACTTCTGGAAGGTCAAAGGACGATAGTAATGTATTTTGTTTTTGTGAATTTCATACACACTTCTCACAATCATCTGGAAGTCACTAAGAAGTTACGTTTGGACGATTAATGCGCAATAGCAATGTATTTTGTTTTTGTATTTTTCGAAAAATCTTCCGACAATCTTCTAGAAGACACTAAGAAGTGGCGTCTGGAAGATTAGCAGCAAATTTATCTTCCAAATGTTTGAAGGGTAGTTAGTCGTGTGTGTACCTGCCACACATGCAAACACTTAACTATACCAATACTTATATGTGCATCTATCAACCCTTAAAATAATTGGGAGATAAATTTGTTGCTAATCTTTCAGACGTCACTTCTTAGTGACTTCTAGATGATTCTCGGAAGATTGTTCGAAAAATACAAAAACAAAATACATTGCTATTGCGCATTAATCGTCCAGACGTCACTTCTTAGTGACTTCCAGATGATTGTCACTTCGACACTTCTGTGTTCATCTTCCGCGTGGCGTCTAGAAGAGTCTTCTTCGACACTTCCAGAAGAGTCGTCTGGAAGCCACTTCCACTAGGAACAGTTCTTCCCGACGGAAGATGATTTTAATGATACTTTGGCAATAGTTTTGGCTAAGAGTTTCAACTTCTGGAAGACTCTTCTTAGCCACTTCCGCAATAGAAAATGTTTGCAGGGAATTTATGTGTAGTGATTGTATTGGTATGGAAAACAAAAAAAAAAGTTTTACAACAACACATAAATGTTTGAGTTTTTATGGGAAATTTCATAAACTCAACTGACCAAAGTATTTTACAATAATTAAACATGTTTAAACAAGTCACTAACCAAAAACTATGTATAGTACATATATTGTAGTCTGTCAGTCAGTCATCTTGTTTTGAAGGTTGGTATAAAATCCTTATACATAATACTTGAAACTGAATGTGGCGTAAGCTTTATGAACTTAATTAATAAGTTAGGTTTCATATGTGTGTGTATGTATGTATGTATGTGTGTGTGTAAAAGTAATGTAACAATGTCGTAAATCTCATTTTGGATTATGTACATTAAAAGATTACAAGATAAAAAGATTTGGTATTTTTTATAGGTAAAAATAATATAAACATTATTCATATTTCTATATATTATATGTTAGAATTTTGTGCTAAAAATCACATTTTGTTGCACTACTACTAAGCATTATTTTAAATTCCTGTACTATTATTTTAATATGTTCATAAACAGTGTTATGAAAATTAATTAAAGTATTTTGAGTGCAGGGAATAATTTTATAGACATCACAAATTTTATAGCAAACATTTTTAATTTATAGATTGCTACCAAAATTTTGTATTCCAAATTTATTGTCACCTTATATTCAAGTTTTAATTTGTTGAATTTATTTTTTTAACAACTTTCTCTTTTTCACAATTTTCACTTTATCCCAAAGTTATGTAAAATTCTAAACAAATAAAACCTCTAGAAAAATTTTCGAATAATTGAATATGTATGTACTATAGTTTCCAAAAACTAATTCCAACAAAACAACAATTATTATTACGACTGTAGTTAGTAGTTGTGTAAACTATTTTCTCTTAAGTATTATTGACATAACTTCAAGTTTTATATTTTGTATATTCTCCTCCTTCCCTTGAAGTACTGTTGACTTAACTATACTTCTTACTGCCTTCACAACATTTGTTTAAAATTTTATGCACATTCACCTTTACACTCACACACACACAGACACATACATTTAAGCACTTTTTAAATATTTCAAAAGCAGAAAGTAAAACTTAAAAACATTTGAATAAACTCACACATATGAATTGTGAGAAGTGCGCCGTTAAAAAATGTAACAGGGAAATTTTTGAATAAAACAGCATTGGTATTGGCAAAAAAATATATATAGTATTGTAAAAATTTAGTGTTAGAAATAAAAGAATTTATTGTAAATTGTTTTTTGAAACTGGTCGCAAAAAATTGTTTTCGTCCTCCTTCCAAAAAGATAATATGTGGACTAAATGGAATTTTTTTTTTTCCCATCAGGTCTAGATTTTTTTATGGGAATAAAATTGGCTTTAAGTCGTTCTAATAGCAATGGTTAATGAAATTAGTGTCAAAAAAAGTTTTCATGCTAAATTTAAGATTTTTGTATTAAAATTACTTTTGAGAAGAAAAAACATTAAAAATGCTTCAGTTTATCATCTTTATCTCAAAGCTGGTAAGACTACAAGGACTACACAGGACAAAAAAAATCCCAAAAAAATCTCGAATAATTCTGCAAAATTATTTTTTTTTAGGCTCGATATAGTGTAGAAAATTAAATCAAAATTTTCCATCAAGTAACATTTTTAACCCATTGAGGACCAAAGAAAATTTTGCTTCCTTGAGGAGTTTTTAGGTTATAAAATTTTCCAAGAAATTGGTAGAGGAAATTAGTCAAAAATGTTTTATAGGTAAGACATGGGGCTACAAAAATATAATACTAGTCAACTCTCTAACTTGTCACACATAGCCCTAGAAGTCTTTAAAGTTGTAAAAATCGATATTTTCTCAATTAACCCCCATAAAAACATGGAAAAATGAGGGATAGGGAGTGGGTGTATAAGTAAAGTTACCAGAGGGTTTTTGTCAAAAAGCGGGACCCGAGCGACTAAAAAGCGGGATTCTGAACAAAATTTTATTGAAAAAGCGGGATTTTGAAAAGTTTTGTAATAAAAAAGGAATTTTCTTTTTATATCTCAGTTAAAAATCTAAATCAGCTGTTCTCTCGCAAGCACTTAGTTCACTACCCAATTGAGACGTTATAAATCGAGAACGAAATATATCCCTAAAAACTGAAACATTAAAAATTGTGTTTCTCGAAATGTTTTCAAAATATTCCTAGTTAATTTTTTTTCGATTATTTAAATTTTATATTTAGTCTTAGGAGTTAAAATTGGGCCAATTTATTCACAATATATTTTTCTAATAATTTTTGTTAATTCTGTTATTTAAATTAGTATTTCTATTTTTTTTTTTTTTTTTTTCATATTTTTGATGGCTACACATTTTCTGTCAGTGCGATTTTAAAAATTTTTCCATTTTTGAGATCTACGGTCTTTTGTTTATTATACCAAATACAAATTTTCCCTCTACACCCACTCCTTACCCCTCATTTTTTTCCTGGTGATTGGAATGACTATACCTACAATATCTGCAACGTGATTTTCCAGATACATTTTTAGTATTGACCTGTGCTATCTATATGTTTTTGACATATCCTAGATGGTCAACTTTGGAGGGTCATCCACTACCTTCCTGACCCGCTAGGAATCTGTAATTTTCCAAGTCATCTCAAACATACCTCAGCTCGGATCGTGTAAAATTTTATTGAGATATCTCCAACGGTTCACAAGCTACAGAATTATTTCCAAAAAAAGCGTTTTGGAACCACTGAACAGTGTGAGTTATTGAAGGTAGAGGCCAAGGCATTTCAATAACTCTGGCTGCAAAAAGATTATATCAATTACTTAAAACTGTAAAAAATTAAAAACACGAAGATTTTTTCTATTAAAATAATTTTTAAATCAATCGAGTAGAAGATTGATTGAATTAAAAATTCTAATTATAAAAAAAAATCCTTAAATTTTATTATACGTTTATTGAAAATATAACATAATAATTAAAAAAAAAAAACATTTTAGTTATGAAATTGTATCTAGGGACCGTAATATTTATAATAAAAGTCCGAGGAAAACAATAATTTTTTTTATTGTGGTTATTAGATTAAATATATAATTAAATTTTATTCAAGTCCCATAATTTTTATTTTTTCGACTTTAATCCTTTTTTTTTTTTTTTTTAATTTTGAAAAATATTTGTGAATTTTGTGATGTTTACTCGTTGAAAAATCGTAGAAAAGGTAAATAGTAATCTTATGATCAATTTTATAGAAAAAGAAAGAAAAGCACTGTTCTCCAATTAATTGCTTTCTTAAGCAATTAATACATATATCGTCCATTCCATAAATGAACGCCCAAGAATATTTTTTATGTCTTCCGATTTTAATAATATTTGGCATGCGCATACCCTATGGAGCCATTTAAATACCTCCATTTTTATTTTTTTGAATTTTGGAAAATTCACGAATTTATTCGTGATTTTGATTTTTCGAAAAGTCAAAAAAATTGCAAAAGTGTCTAACTTTAGACACCAATATCTCTAAAAGTTGTTAACGGATTTGAATTATTTAAATTGCATATTTAAGAACAATATGTCCATTATAAATGTAGTAATTTAAAAATAATATTATCATTTAAAAATGCATTCATAATGCAAATACAATTTTAGTATGCATTTTTGAAAAATTTCTACCCTTTCAATTTTTTTCTTCTTCTGATATAAAAAACATTATTATGTTTGCTAAAAATTGCAATATAAATTATTCTGTGTCAAAATGGTTCACTATTTTAAAAAAATTTTTTAAAATATTTCTTCAAATTTTTTCATATAAAATTTTTTTTTTTTTTAAATTTTTGTATTTCTTAATTTTTGTGAGCTAATTTTAAAATTAATTTTAATCATTATATTTCATAATTTGTTATTTGCGGTAGAAAACCTATTTGTCCCAGATTAAGTGCTAATGTTTAATATAATAAACATATTTTTCTTCAATATTAAGCAAAAATATTTATTATCAAAAGGGTAGAAATTTCTTAAAAATGCATCCGAAAATTGCATTCTTTTCGTGAGTGCATCATTAGCAAAAAAATTATATATGTTTTATACAATATAATTTACAATATTTATAGTAATAAACTTTATACTAGTTTTTAAATTAATAAAATCCGACGTATACTTAAGGAGTTATTAACATTTAAAGATACATATTACTAAAAGAGTATAACCAAAAAAAGTTAAAAATCAAAATTTTTTGAAAAATTTAAATTTTTGTATGAAAAAATTTATGAAAATTAAAAAAAAAAAATATTAAAAATAGTAGATTTTATTGTCCCAGAACAGTTATTTTTGCATTTTATAGTAAAGATATTGCTTTTTAACATATTAGAAAAAAATTTAAATCGAAAGGGTAGAAATTTTTCAAAAATGCATCCTAAAATTGCATTTGCATTATGAATGCATTTTTAAATGATAATATTATTTTTAAATTACTACATTTTTAGTGGACACTTTTGCGATTTTTTTGACTTTTCGAAAAATCAAAATCTCGAATAAATTCGTGAATTTTTCAAAATTCAAAAAAATAAAAATGGAGATATTTAAATGACTCCATAGATTATATGCGTACCAAATATGAACAAAATCCGATGACCCTTCGTAAAAAAAATTGGCAGTTTTTATAAATCTCTCATGGAATGGACGATATATTTTTTTTTTTTTTTATTTTTTTGTAAATTTTTCAAAAGAGAGAAACCTAGAGGATAATTTAAAGTGTAAAAGTGTTAACATCGGTTCATTAGATTATATTTAAAATAGAAAGGAATCATTTTCTAAACCTTTTCAAGCTACTACTCGTCCAGAAATCTTAAAAGATTTTTAACTTTATTGCTTTTATTATCGAATTATAATCTTTTTTAAAATTGATTCAGTTTTTATTTTAACCATTTGTTACATTTTTTCATAACCCACTTTTTATACACTCATACATTCAGACAATTTAGTAATACATGAATGAATGCATGAAATTGCAGCAAATATTTGCTTAGAAAGAAGTAAAATTGTTTAGGAATGAAGGGGGTAATAATAGAGAAAATAGTTTAAAGTTAAAAATTAACCTTGTAGTCAAACTTCAGGGATGGAAGAATTGCAAATATAAATACAATACAAAAATAAAATTACACTTTTTTTAGTACAAACTTTAATTAGTAAAAAAATTTTTAACTGTGAATCAAGTAGATTTTAATTAGTAAAAAAGTTAATATAAAATGTTACATATCAACAATATCATCGCTGAAATTTTGTTATGTATTAATTAAAATGTACAATTGTAACTTTTTAAACAATTTTATATCTACATCCCTGTCTGCAAGTAATGTTCAATGAAAGAAGGCTGCTGCATAAGCAAGTGTTGCCACCGTAGATCTTTAAGTTTATATATGTATGTGCGGGTGTAAAACTATTTCGTTTTGACAGACATTTGTATGCAAAAACTTTAAACACACACACATGCAATCACTTACCAAAAACAAAAACAAAAAACAATTTTAACCAAGTAAATTTAACAAAATTCTTTTAACAGAAATTCTTTTCTTATGCAATATTCTTTTTTCCAAACTTGTCTATAAATGTTTTGGTAAAGAATTTTGGGGTTTTTCATTTAAGTTTGCCAGCAGTTTTAGTTGTACATTTTTTATATTCATACATTGAATGGTTTTGTTTTCTTTAATTTTGTAACAATGAGTTTTAAATTGGTTCAATTTGAAAACTTTTAAAAAATAAATATATTTTTTTCGTTCTTTGCTAAAACATTTACTCTGTAAACATTGCTGGCTATACAATCTATAGATACCTATAAAAATGTATCTATGTATGTGGGTATTAACGGTCTGTATTTGTGTAAATGTTTAGTTTACATTGATCACGTTTTCAGGATTTTGACAGCCATCAATTATATCCAGCAAATTGTTCCTCTTCCTCATATTTTACTCTTTTTCACTTTATCTACGTACTATAATTGCTACACCGTATGTATGTATGTATTTATATATATGTATGTATGTTTTGGTTGTTATTTTTAAAAGGTGGGCGTTCATTTGGCTGTTTTTGTTGTCATTTCAGTTTTATGTACTTGTTTCCATCCATTTGTCAATTTAGTTTTATTGGCAGGTAAAACGTTTAAAAAATATGTCGATATATAATTTTTGTATGAAAAATAGTACTTAGTATATATATAAATACATATTTTCATTTTTGTTATAGGAATTTAAACGGAGGGCTATTTAATTTTTTTGTGCGATATCTACTTTTGTTTGTGTTTTTTGTTTGGCTAATAATGTTTTGTTTAGAATTAATGGTTGTTGGCTATAGCTAAAGCTGGTGATTTATGTTAAAGTTAAAATAGATTTGTAAAGGTGTTTTGATTTAAAAATAAATTTCGTCGTTGTCTTAAAAGAAAAATTAAATTTTATATATATTAAAGAAAAACGATTACAATTATTTGAATTAATATTAACTATGTTATAAGAAGTATCTGTATAAAAAAGAAACACACTACTAAATTATTTGCAGAGCAGCCAATAATATGTTAAAAAAAAGAATTTTATGCGTATTAAAAATGCTCTCAAAATCGGAAAATATGCTCTAAATATATTCATATCATGCTAAAAATAACTTAATTAAATCAATTTATTTTATAAATTTATAAGATGAAAATTATTAGAAAATCAGATTAAAAAACATATGTGACAGTAAGAAAAGAAAATGTCACTAAAGACAAATTATATAAAAAAAATTTTAGAGTACAAAATATTAAAAAATGTTTCTCTTAAGTGCAAAATATGCTAAATTATGCTGTTAAGCGTAAACTATTTAAAAAAAATATGATCATTTATTTCCTAAAATATGTCAATTTTTTCTATGATAATATGACAAAATAAGCAGCTAATCCCAAAATATGAATAAGTATACTCTAATGACAAAAATATAAAAAAATATGTCGTAACAAATCGTTATCAAAATTTTTAAAATTGTCTGAAACTGATAAATAACTAACAGTTTAATTTATTTAAACTCAGGAAAAATATGATTCTGCACGTTTTTGGTTATCTTGGTTTTTTGATTCCAATACACAGTGGTTACCAAAAAATTTTGGAAATAATTGTGTAACTTTTGACCCGTTAGAGATACTTCAATAATATTTCACATGGTCAGAGCTGAGGTGTTTTCAATTTGATTTAGAGCAAGGTACGGAAAAATTCGGATTACGAATTTAATTTTCAGATTTTTTTCGCTCTTTTTAATATAATTCGCAAATTTAAAAATAAAATTCACTTTTTGGATTTAATTTGTATTCCTTACTTTTTTTAATTTGGGTTACGAAAATAATCTAAAAAACTTTTTTTTAAATTTGTATTTATGTGGAAGATCGTTATTTTACGATTACAAACGGTTCGGTCGCCACACATATGGTACAATGATGTGCGCAAAAAAGTGGTTGAAAAATAGTAAAAAAAAAGGTTCATTGTGTGCATGTACACTTATACATACATGTAGATGTGTATAAAAAAATATTTTTTTAGCGGTATACTGTCGTTTAGAAAAAAACCTAACTATGAAACTGCAATGATATCTGTTGTTTTAAATTTGTAAGTTTATACATATGTATGTAGGTAAGTATATGAATTCATTTTTGTCTGTGATGCAAATACATATGTATATATATTCATGTACGTAAATATACATATGTTTTTTAATTAGCAATATAGAAAAATTAGAATTATTATAATATACATGTGTATATTTTTTTGCACATTTAAATTTATGTTTCATAATTTTTATATGAAACATAAATTTTATTATGTTTCATAATTTTTATATGACAGCAATAAAAATAATTATTTTGTACGTACATATGTATGCATATATATTTTGCGGTAAATATTTAATTTACAAAATTTAATAATCCCATAAAATTTTTCTCCAATCAATCTATGCAATGCATGTTTATGAATGTTCTAATTTTTTTGTCTTTGTAATCAACCCTTTTTTACTTTCTACAATCATTTAAAGTACTCATATTTATTAACCTTATAAACAAATTTGTATTTTTTGTTTACACAAAAACAAAAAAACAAAAATATATCGATATTACGCTAACAACATTATTATTTTTTACGACAGTTACTTTTTAAATACATAATTACATATGTATATACATACATATGCAAATAAAAAAACACAAACTCAATTAACTATTGCCATAAACATTCTGTTGTTGCTTCATTTTAACAAACAAAAGAAAAACACGCAGTTAAAAACACACAAGCGCATGTACAAATGTCTTTAACATCCACACATCCTTCATTTAACATAAGTCAACACATTTTATATCGTTGTACACGACTTCAATTCGAATAATTCTTTTCGGGTTAATTCCCAAATAATATTTTTATTTTCAAAAATAAAATTTTTGATCTTCGAACAAATCTAAAAATTAAATTTGTAAACAAAAAAATAAAATTCGTTCCAAAAAATTAGGATTAAATTCGCTGATAAAAATTGTGTTCCGAATCAATCAAAAAATGAGCGTTCTACCTACCCTGATTTAGAGGCCTCTAGCAGGTCAGGGGGTAGTGGGTGGCCCTCCAAAGTTTGCCATCTCGGGTATGTATAATTTTTTTTTTTTTTTTTTTCTGAAAAATCGCCAAAAATTAATTTATGTAATGATAGAAAATAAATTTCAGATATAGATAGTCCTTGTATATCCCTACAAAAAATACTTTTGTATTTGTTATCTCTTTTAGTTTGAGATATATTCGGGTCAAAATAAATTTTTACTTAATTTTTAACCTCGTTTTGTTTTAACTTTGCGGGCTTCATATTTAAATATTCGCCAGATTACTTAGACAATTTTAAATAATATTGCTGCAAGAATCATATAAATATATGAATCCGTTAAAAAGTTATATTAATCTGAAGTTTGAACTTTCAAAAAATTTTAAATTTTGTTATTTATTCACTGATAAAATTTGTTTTTTGTTGTGGCCTTTATCATCTTTTGATGTTTTCAAAAGAAATTTTAATGCAAATGCGCGTAACGTAAATCTGGGGGAGTTTGAAGCAAAGGTCTGCCCACAAGCCCTATCCACATTTTGAACAATTTTTTTTTAATTATATAGCTCTATATGTATTATAGATAGATATCTCTAGCGGTTCAAAAGAGTTATTTCCAAAAAAAAAAAAAAGCTTTTTTCTGAGTAAAAAAAAATTATTTTGAAATTGAAATTTGCAATAATTGTATTATTTACTTTATAGTGACGCACTTTTTACTTGCACCTTCGTCAAGAGCGGTATATATTAATTAAATTTTCTGTTAATATGTTACTGTTTTGTACCCACTTTTGATCTCTTTACTTATGCTCAATATCTAAAAATACCACATTTTAGAATATTTCAGCTTTGTCAAGTCCTTACTGCCAAATCAATATGTATTTAAACTGGCTACATTTTTGTTATTTGATATAATAGTAGACAAAAAAAATTCCATATCAAAATTTAATTAATCATAATTTGTAATTTCTATCTCGTTTGCGTGAAAACATTTTTGCAATGCAGTGCAAAACTAATAATAAAATCATCTGAGCTTTACACATAAATCCATACAAACATATTATAAAATACAGATTTTTCTCTACGTAGAAATTTCTCTATGTAGTTTTTAACAAAATTAAATTTAAACTAAATTTTTTTCTTACATATTTCTAGCCCATCAACATTATACAACCATAATAATTTCATTCGTGAAAGTAGTGTTGTACATATGAAATTTTTTAATAAAAAAATATTAAATAATTTTTTTCTAAAGAAAGATTTACTATATTTTCCCTGTTTCGCTGTCATTTTGCTGCAGTAATTCATTGAAATGAAATCATTATATAAAAAATACAAATCATAATGTTTATATGTATGTGAATATAAGCAACAAAATACATTATAATTGTAGTTGTAACATATAAAACAGCCACAAATAAAATACAACAACTATTTATTTATACATGCATATTAAAGTGCCTCACGAAAAAATGTTGCAAATGTACCCCTCCAGAAATGAAGATTAGTATGTTCTTATATGAATCCCAAAATATTACATCTCAATGTTAAAATTTACGTGAGCTGGACCATTTTCAAAACACCTCCAAAATTATGTATTTCTTTCAATATAATTATCAAAATTTTAATTATAAAAAAAAATAACTCCAAATTATAATAGAGGCTTACTACGAACTTGAGTATTCATTAAAATAATTATTATGTTTCTTTTCAGCCGCGGAATATTAAAATTTTACTAACATTTTTTATCATATTTTCATTGTTCAAACATGTAATTTTATATATTTCGGACATTTTTCAAAATATATTAGGTTTTAATGTACCATACACTGAAAAAAGTAATTTCAATGAATGAAGTACATTAAATGAAATTCATTAATTTTTTTAAAAAAAATTATTAACTTAATGTAGAAATTCATTGCTTCAATGAAAATATTCAATGAAATTATTAACGCTATTATGAACATTACATTGAAACCATTCATTAAATTTATTTCTTATTACAATAGGTAAATTAGTTAATTGATTTAATGTATTAGTTCATTGAATTAATTTATTCAATGTACTAATACATTGATTTAATTAAGAAGAAGCATTACACAATGAACATAAGCATTGAACCAATGATAAATTTCATTAAATTATATTAAAATAAATGATTTCTAACGGGAAATAAAGTAAACTGAAAACAAATACAACTCAGTTTTCTTTTATCTTTTAATAAGAAATGACGCGTTTTAAACAAAAGCAAAAAGTAAAAAAATGAGTGTTATATTAAAAACGAAAATAATTAAAAACTAAATAAGATAAATCGAATTATTAAAGTACATAAATATAATTTATTCGCAAAGGAGAAGTCGAGCAGCATAATTGAATACACCAAATTAAATTAATTACCCAAAAGAAGCAATTTGGAGACTTGCCTTCATAACACGTAAATTTAATAATGTTTATGATTTTAAACAGTTTTTAAATATTACATTTCATTTATATTTATGCAGACAAAAACATTAAGATGCAGAAGAATGTGTTATTAGCCTTAAATACCAGGGTTTCAAAAAATATTGCGATTTCAAAATCAAGAGGATTCCATTCGTAAGTATACATAAATATATGAAATATTTTAACTGAATTCTTAATAAAAATATATTACAGACTAATCAAGATTTGAATGTTACATCTGGTGATATTCAAAATAAGGAAATTTCTATAGACCAAAAAGATTTAAAGGTAACTAAGCAATTGAACAAATTTTAAAAATTTTATTTATAAACTTTCTTTGTTAAGGATAATGCTGTAGTTATATTAATGTGGCATCTAAATGGATATTCCATACCATCATTGAGCAATATAGAGGACAACAGGAATTACTATATTATTATAAATGACAAAACAAACACGATAACATCTGTAACATGCATTTTTTTATTTAAATTTTTTAGTGAAATGTAATAATTTTATTTTTATATTTTTATTTAATTTTTGCTTATATTAACTCAATATCATATACTTTAATCATTTAATATAAAATAAAATAGAAACAAGAAATACAGAACACGCCTATTATTATAATACATTTTTAATGTATAGTTTCATTGTGACAAAATATGAGTTCATTGAAACCAATGTACTGTTCACTGAAATTATTTATTTTATTTAATGAATGCTTCAATGTAAGAATAAATTTAATCAATGAACTTGTACATTGAATTATAATATTAATGTATGACAATTCATTGTTTCAACGAACCTGTACATAGGGTCAAAATTAGTGCACAAATTCATTGTAACAATGAACTTTTTAATTGTATTTATGTACCTTTTTGGTTCAGTGTAGGAAAGTTTATCTTGCTACTATTGAAGATAACACGTAATTAACCCATTAAGAGCTAGAGGGTCAGTTTTATGCATTTAGTTCCCAAAAGGTTAAATTAGCAATTTTTGCAAATAAGTCACATGGAAGTACTCATTACACTTAAATATTGATAAATTTATGAAAAACACAATAAGTTCATTTAAAACCGCGATAATAACCGTTTTAATTCGGTTCGGAATTTTCGAAAATTAGCCGCTAATTTACACGAATTTACAGTTTTTTTGATCAATTTATGCTTTCGGGGATATTTATGTGCTTAACTAACCATTTATTTGTCGTTAAAATTAACTTAACCAATTATGGACCGGAAATCCCAAAACTTTATTTATGCAACTAAAGGGTTAAATGAATACACATATCAATAGTATTTAATGGGGCCTTTTCAATGATGCCCTAAAATATAATTTACGATAGAAAATGTCCAAAATATATAATGATGTATCATATATGTTTGGATCCGAAAATTGAGGGTATATGAGAATATATGACCATATACATATGTGTATCCATATATTTGGTGATATATATTAAAAAGCCCTATTGTGAATTGTGACAAAATTTTTTTTTTTTGTTTTTTTTTCTTTTAATTTTATTCAAAGTAAAATATAAGAGACAAATGTATACATATAGGGACAACTTCTTTTAAATGAACAATCTAAATTCACTCGAAAGCCGGTTTAATGCAACGATACGATCCTATATACATATCTCGGCCAACGGTAGTTAACCACTTAAGAATTTGTAATTTGAGGCACTGCCGCTTCGTGTTTTTTTGGTCCATGCTGTGTAACTCGTGTAACTACAAAATTCATCAGCATCATCGACAACGATTTCATCGCCATCATCGTACTTCATACCTCCACCTTCCCCGTAGCTGTTACATTTACAGCTCTATATTCTCTTGAAGAATTTAGGCTGTTGAACTGCAAATTTGTTTCTAGTATAAAAAAGAAAACAATGCATAATTATAATACATACTTTTTTCTATAATATTCATACACTTACCATCTTTTAACACTGATTATTGACCGATAGAACAGCGTAGAAGAATTGCTTTTAATATTGTGAAACAAATTTATTATTTGGATTGATTTTTTATTTATTTATTTTTTTTATGTCAATAAATTTGTATTTTAAATATTTTGACAAACACTTTTTATAAAAGACATCAATTTATACGTTTTTCAAACCTATTAATGAAATTAATAGTAAAAATAAGCAATTAAGATGGATTAAAGATACTCGTATTGCAACTCATGCATAAGTCATGGCCACGCAGATTTTGAGGGCCACCTAAAAAAATGTTTTTTACTAAGTCATATATGCTTTCATACATGGAAAACATTTTAAAATATATTACCATATATGACTAAAAATTCAAATATAATAATATTTTTCATATATGTTTTAATATATAAATCCATATATTGAAAATATATCCATATACGAGTGCATACTTCTTCATACATGGAACCATGATATAAAGGTAGTTCCATTTCAAATTATTCGACAAGAAACGAGTTTATTGATATTTATTGTCTTTGTAAACAATTTAAAAGACGTTGCCACGCTAGAAAAAGCACAAAAATACTCAGAAAATTTTAAGCAAAAATGTGTAATTTATTGTTAAATATACACACAGAAAAATAATTAGTTGGAAAACTGTTACAATAATAAAAAAATTATAAAAATAACTAATATTCTATTATAAATATTAAAAAATTAATTAATACAATAGATTTTTTATACTGATAATACTTTTAACATAATTATATTTGAATGATGATTCTTAAGAAAGTAAATTTGGTCAGATTAATCAATGTGTGTCTGTAAGTAATAAATAAAATGATTTGAAAAACACAACAGAATTTTAGTACTAATATTGATGGTTGTAATCATTTATTTTATGAAAGCAACTAAAAATTCAATTTAGTTATAAAAATTCGATGATTATAATCGAATATTTAGTCAACTTGTTTTGACATTTATTTAATAAATTATTTATAAAAAATAAATGTTTGGAGAAAATTATTTAGGGTTTTAAATAAATAAAAGTTACATAATTTCGAAATTCAATTATTATCAAAAGAAATAAAGTTTTAGTTGCATTCATTTAACATCGCCAATAGTTTCAATTGCTTCCACCGAATTTTATTTTTAAAACAGTTGTACATACCACATTATACTAAATTATTTGTTATCACAAGCAATGTATTTTGTGTTAGTACCAATAAGATGTCACAGGCAAACGAAATAATCGACAGCTACAATCGATTTGGAAGATAGTACGTGCAACCGACCGAATTCGTTTGGCAATAAATTCGGTTGCCACAACAAATCTGTTTTCTCTGTGCATAAAGCAAATAATCGTTTAAGTTTTTGAAAATAGGATGTACAAAACGAAATGTCCTTGGGAAATGAAGTCGGTACAACGAGTTTGTTCGTGAAGGATTTAGGGATTTTACAGGGTAAACAAAAATGTCATGATAAAAAAAAACAACATTTTAGTTCAATAAGGAAGATATTTTTAGCATTAAATAACAATGGGTAATTTTATATCTTTTTGCTAAATTTTTCAGTTGGTTTTATAGAATTGTACAGAGTAATAATGGATTATTCCACAACTTTCAATAGCTCTTCTTCATGTCGTGTTTTCTATCTCTTTAGTTTCTAACATCCTGTTTACATCTTTTAAGATTGTCTTCCTCTTAATTTATTTTTTCTAATCTCATTTTTATTTCTGCTGGAGTAGTTTTGGTGGTGCTTTGGCTCGTTTTTCTCCTGGTTTTCAATCTAAAAGCTATCCTCCTCTTCAGGCATCAAGTTGCTGGGTCCATGAAAATGGACGACAAGAGTTTCATGCGCCTCTTTATAACTTTTGTCTGCTGCCATAGAAGGTTCATCGGCAATAGTTGTAGAATTTTTGTAAGCATTTGCTTCCGTTTCTAATTTATCGTTTTAAATATAACTAATACACAAGTGAGACTTTAATTTGTACATTAAACTGAAAATTGCGAACCCAAAATGATAAATATTTATATACAATTTTTATTTTATAAAAGAATAAAAAAAATACAAAAAATTTTTTGTTGAATATGGTAGCATGATTTTTTACTAAAACTTTAAAACCCGTTTCCTGTCAAATGTTAGTGTTTTGAATAAAAAATTTAATTGAAACTACCTCGTATTCTTTATATCATGCATGGAACCATATATATATATTCGTACATGAATCATGTATAATAATATATGTTTATTTTTAGCTGGGAAATGAAAATTTTACTAAAATTTTAATTTCGCGAGAATGAAAACAAATTTTAAAATATTTTTTCTCAATATGTATTAGACGTCGTTTTTCTATCATATGTTGTAATTTTGTTAACAAAGTTAAAAATTGTGTATACTGTTGATCGAAAATCACATTTTTTTTTTTTTTTTTTTTTTTTTTTTTTTTTGTCCCCCCAAATCAAGGCACTGCAATACATATATATTAAGAAATGTTTGTAAGTAGGTACATACATACATTAGGGTAGTAGAATTTCATAATTTTTGATTTTTAACTTAAAAGGGATCATGCAAAGAGGTAAAATGGACTTACGTATAGTAAGACAGAACTAGTTCATCAAAAGAGCATATTATATATTATTTGCTATTATATCCTCTATAAATACTTAAGTGTTCTTGATAATGATAATTGGGTTTAATTTTTACTTTTTTATTAATATATAACCTTATAAAAAAAATATGTTCATATGTATAATCGCGGCTACTCTAATATAGAGATATGTATGTAAATTTGTAGAAAAAAAATACATTGAAAATACTCTCTAGTGGTCCAACTAAGAAATACAACCACACTTATGGGGTTTATGATGGTTTAAGAGTGTGTTTTTATGAATGCAAAAGAATGTATGTATGATGATGGTTATGTGTGTTACAAAATACTGAATCAGAATCAGAAACACAACTCATTGTACTTGGAGTAGTTGTGGTTGTATTTATTATACTCATATATATATGCAGTTGTAGTAATTGTTGTTATAGTTGTAGCTTTTATAAGTATATGTATGTTGTTGATGCCGGTTACTGTTGCTGCTACTGATGATGACAATTGTAAAGCTACAAACAAATATCAAGTTCTACATAAACGAGTATATTTATGTCCTTGTGGCTTTTGTGACAGTTTTTTCTTGTTGTCATTATTTTATATATAAACACACACATACATACAAAGTTTGTATGCATGTTAAGTACATAACATATCTTTTGGTCTTCATTCTATGGTACAATATCTCTTATTCATACAAATCAAATGAAATAACATATACAAACATACATTTTTACTTTTTAAAACGCGATTACAAAAATAAAAAAATAAAAAATCCTTTGTTTCCACATGATTTAAATGTATGTGTAGGTCGTGTTTTTTTTTTTTGGTTGGTTGGTGGGCGTATTGTGTTGTTTTTGGTTTTGAATTTGTCTCCTCTTTGGTGCTCCTTTTGTTTGTGTATGCAAGTTTCTCTGTATATTTTCCATTATACAATTATTGTCCTTGTATGTTGACGACGTTGATGATGCACATAAATGACATGTTTAAAAATTTGTCACAAAATTTAAGTTGCGTTAGGAGGAAGAATTTAAAAAGTCAGAGCAAAAATATACTCCTTATTTAAAGAAAATTAAATTGTATTTATGTATTATCGATAAATTATCTTCTCATAAAATTTTTCTTAAATAAATTTTCTTATCATAGAAAATTTTTGATAAATTTTCTATTTATAGACAAAATTTCGTTAAATTCTTTTTTTTCGATACATTCTTGTAGGAAACTTTTTATGGGAAATTTTCAATAAATTTCTTTCTTATAGGGAATTTCCGATAAATTTCGTTTTTATAGGAAATTTTCGATAAATTTCGTTTTTATAGGAAATTTTCGATAAATTTCCTTTTTATAGGAAATTTCCAATAAATTTTCTTTTTATAGGAAATTTCCGATAAATTTCCTTTTAATAGGAAATTTCCGATAAATTTCCTTTTTATAGGAAATTTACGATAAAATTCCTTTTTATAGGAAATTTACGATAAAATTCCTTTTTCGAAATTTCGAAAAATTTCCTTTTGATAGGAAATTTTCGTTTAATTTCCTTTTTATAGGAAATTTTCGATAAATTTCGTTTTTATAGGAAATTTACGATATATTTCCTTTTTATAGGAAATTTCCGATAAATTTCCTTGTTATGGGTATTTCCTTTTTATAGGAAATTTTCGATTAATTTACCTTTTATAGGAAATTTTCAATAAATTTCGCTTTTGATAGGAAATTTTCATTAAATTTCCTTTTTATGGGAAATTTTCGATAAATTTCTCTTTTATAGGAAATTTTCAATAAATTTCCCTTTTATAGGAAATTTTCGATAAACTTCCTTTTTATGAGAAATTTTCGATAAATTTCCTTTTTATAGGAAATTTTCGATAAATTTACCTTTTATAGGAAATTTTCGATAAATTTCCCTATTATAGGAAATTTTCAATAAATTTCCCTTTTATGAGAAATTTTCAATAAGTTTCCCTTTTCGATAAATTTCCCTTTTATAGGTAATCTTCAATAAATTTCGCTTTTATAGGACATTTTCGATAAATTTCCCTTTTATAGGAAATTTTTAATAAATTTCCCTTTTATAGGAAATTTTCGATAAATTTCGCTTTTATAGGATATTTTCGATAAATTTCCTTTTTGTGGGAAATTTTCGATAAATTTCCTTTTTGTGGGAAATTTTCGATAAATTTCCCTTTTATAGGAAATTTTCAATAAATTTCGCTTTTATAGGACATTTTCGATAAATTTCCTTTTTATGGGAAATTTTCGATAAATTTCCCTTTGATAGGAAATTTTCAATAAATTTCCTTTTTATAGGACATTTTCGATAAATTTCTTTTTTATAGGAAATTTTCGACAAATTTCCCTTTTAAAGAAAATTTTCGATAAATTTCCCTTTTATAGGAAATTTTCAATAATTTTCGCTTTTATAAGACATTTTCGATAAATTTCTCTTTTAAAGGAAATTTTCGATAAATTTCCCTTTTATAGGAAATTTTCATTAAATTTTTCTTTTACAGGACATTTTCGATAAATTTCCCTTTTACAGAAAATTTTCGATAAATTTCCTTTTTGTAGAGGAAACTTTCGATGAATTTTCTTTCTTGTAGAGGAATTTTTGGAAAAATTTCCTTTTTATAGAAGAAATTTTCGATAAATTTCCCTTTTAAAGGAAATTTTTGATAAATTTCCTTTTTATAGAGGAAATTTTCGATAAATTTCCTTTTTATATGGAATCTTCAATAAATTTCCTTTTTATAGGGAATTTTAGATAAATTTCCTCATTATAAGAAAATTTTCAACAAATTTCCTTTTTAAAGGAAATTTTAGATAAATTTTCTTTTTATAGAAAATTTTCGTTAAATTTTGTTTTTATAGAAAGTTTTTATCAAATTTTCTTTTTATAGAAAATTTTTAATAAATTTCCTTTTTAAAGGAAAATTTTCGTAAATTTTCGTTTATTCTTTTATAGCGAATTTTCTATTTTTGTAGAAAATTTTCAATTAAAATTCTTTTTATAGAAAATTATCATTAAATTTTCTTTTTATAGAAAATTTTTGTTAAATTTTCTTTTTATTCAAGACTCATTAATTTTATTTTTTATTGAAAATTTTCCATAAATATTCTATTCATAGAAAGTACCAAAACTTCTCTCTCTACCCTTGCAATAAACCCACTCATATATATGCTTTCATATCCCTATTTTTTCTTTTTTGATGTCTCATTGTTGTTGATAATGTTATCGCTGCTGATGTCCTTCAGCGTCTCTTTCTGTGTTTTATTTAAAACAACATTCGCTCTTGCATACACTCTCAAGCACACAAACAACTTAATCTAATTTTTCACCTACATGAAAAATTACTTCATAAAAGTGACATCATATTTCATACCAACATAAAAATCTGCTTCATTTTGAAAAAAACAAGATTAAATTGTTTGCAATTTATTTTTTGGTAAAATTTATTTAGATATAGAATTTCGCGTAACTTTTGACAAAAACAAATAAATTAAAAAACAAAAAACATAAGAGTATTATTAAAAAATGTCAACAATAAAATTACAAAAACTATTTGTTGACAGTTCCATTGTAGTTTTCAACAAGTTTATTGAAATTCAAATATCATTGGACATTAAGGCAGACTAAACAGGGGAGATAATTTTATAGCGAAATGTTTGTATGTATATTTATGCAATTAAATAAAATGACTACATACATATGGAGGGCACATGTGTAATAATAGTGTAAGCCTGAAGTACTTAATCGCTTTAATTACTTTTACACAAACTTGCAAACAAAATGTCGCCAACCACTAAGTGGCTTTACAATATTATTACCAAAACTATTTACTATTGTTTTTAGTTTCTTTATTTAGGTAACAATTTCCATAGATGATTATTTCCATGGCATTAAAAGCAACAAATGATTTTGTTACTTAAATTCACCCTTTTGTATTTAATTTCGAAATTCTATGTTTCTACTAATGCTACAATATTTAGAAATAAACTGAAACTATTTTTGGGGAAGTTGGATGCTTGAAATAAAATTAAATTGAATATTTTTGTTTATTTTTAGTTTCTGGTCATTTGTTTAAAACAATTTTGTCCACTAGCATTTTAGTTTTATCTACAAAATATGTTTGCAATTGATAAAAATAACAGTAGAGTAGAGAGCAAGAAATATTTATAAATACATAGATAGTTTAAGGAATAACAATAAGTGAGTGTGAGAGTATAGAAATAGTGTGTGTTAAATATGTATGTTTATGGAACTTAATATATGTATGTGTTTTTCTGCAGGCTATTGATGCAATACTCACACTTGTACATATACATACTTAAAGCATGTAAACGAAAAAAATTTTACATTTTCAAATGTAAATATTTAAGTATCTATAAAGGGTATCTCAAGAATGTTGCACTTTTATAAAACTAGGGACGCCAAAGAATACAAATATGCTTTTTTCTTTTGTTTAGAATTATCAGTCGCTGAATAAATATAAAAATTTTAAAAATTCAGGAAAAAAATTTTGGACACGTTTTTCACACTATTTTTTTAAACATATAATAAATGGCCACAATTTTCTTACATTTTACACGTTCTTTTGACACAGTTTCAATCTTGGATGTAAAATTTTTTAACTGGTTTTGATCTTTATTAATTTTTTATGACACCCATACACTGTGTGTTTAACAGTATTTTATCATAATATTTTTCCCGATTCACTTTTCGATGCCAAATCTAGACAGAGTGTTAATCAACACATTATTTAGTATTTTAGTTGATAGATTATGCCATTGTCTTTCCTTTGATGTATCATTTACTGAAATTATCATTGTTGAACTAGAATTTTTTTGGACTTAAAGTTGGTTGATGCATTGTTCAAAAAAATTTTCTCAATTTTAATTTTCTGTTATTTTTAAATTTTTATGATTATGTATTAACAGTTTGGATTTTATAAAAGAGTATTACATACTTAAAATCTTCGGACTTCGCAGATTCTGAAAATTATCCAATCTATATCATATTGCTTACAGCAACTGAAATTTTTACGTTTTAAAATGTAAAAAATTTTTCGTTTACACATTTTTTTTTAAGAAATTTGTCCAAAATTTTTTTTCTGATGTTTTGCAATTTTTAAGATATTTCGTTGACTGATATCTCGAAACTCAAAATTAAATGTATATATATTCAAAAGACTTTGCAGAATGACAAACCTTTTAGATTTTCCAATACTATATACTGTGGCTTAAATATATGCAATTGAAAATGTAAAAAATTTTTCGTTTACATGCTTTATGTATGTGAATCTGTTTCAAGTTAGAGTATACCCAACAAACATAAAGTCGAATGTTTATTATTTATTTTATTTACTTCTTCATAATAACTTTATCAGAGATCAAACACCCTAAATCAAAATTTTAGTTTTATGTTTGTTGGACAATGGAAATCATGAATGCAATTCGTTTATATAAACATATATTATAAATATGTTACAAATATTGTTATTTAATATTTTTCTACACAATGACCATACAGACAGTGGATCATGTGAGATTAATTTTGAATAAATTTGTCTAAAGGTAAAAAATGCAATTGAGCTGGATTTTCAAAATCAGGTGATTTTTTATCCCCGCTTCTTATTCACTGCAATTATCATCGACCTTATAACATAGATTTTTTCTATCTCACACCTTAATTGACGGAGATATCCCGTGCCACAGAAAACAAAATAATTTTGTCAACCTTTATTATCTTTCATTTCCTTTCAATCCCACTGTCATGTTATTGCCAGTGGCTTTGGAGTAAAACTGTTTTTCGTAGCTATTTGGAATATAAAAAAGCTAATGAAATACTCCAAACATTTTTAATTAAATACTTGTATATACACACATACACTCATAAATGTTTAAATAAATGAATAAGTTTTTCTATATAACATACAAATTTAATTGAACATATTTAATAACCCAGCAGTTCGCCGAACTAGTTCCGTTACGTCGAATTCGTTAGCCACTAAGAACTACCACTAGTTACTCTTCAACCCACTCACAATGTATTTAACTGGTGAATTTAACATGGGGATGTCATTGGAGGTAACCAATTGGCCAGCCTTTGCATTACTACTCACTAGTATTTTGGAAGGTAACAATCCTCTAGTAATTTTGATTGTAACATAAAGCTACACATTCCACCGTTGATAAGAAACTAGCACTATCAGCATAATAGGTAACTAGTATTTTCACTAGTACGAAAAAACTAGTATTTGGGACGAAAAAGTTTAAAAAAATAAAAAAGAAAATTATTTGTCTATTATTTAGTATTTTTTAAGCTTTAATTTCCCCGAATAATTATTTTTATTTATTTTTATTTAAATTTTGTATTTGTATTTCTCTGATGTTTTAATTTTACATTTTTATCCATCGATGTCTTCAGCTGGGGTTGAACTTCTAACCTTCTGGTTTGTAGGCACGCATATTAACCACTGGGCTATTGATCTCTTTATTTAACATTCTGCTATGTGCTGTTTTCAATTTCAAAAGAATATTTGTTGTAATGTATGCATCATCTGTGCCAAGAAAATTATACTAAAATACTAACGGCGAATTTCTGCATTACATGTAGTTAGTGAATTGGCTATTTATATATGGTTTTGTTTATGAATTAAGAGAAAACGTATTATGAAAACAATAATGGGGAATTTGTGCATTACATGTAGTTAGTGAATTGGCAATTTATATAAGGGTCTGATTATGAATTTACATAAAATTTCTTATTTAACAAAATACTAACGGCGATTTTAGGCATTACATGTAGTTAGTGAATTGGTAGTATACGTTTAACTTTTGTATTTTTATATTATTTATTTAGACAAAATGTGAACATTTAACAAACAGTTAAATTATTAAAAGTAACTAATATAAGATATTATATATAATAATGTATCAAGTGTAATGTTGTCCTTTAAAGAAAAAAAACTTTATATTTTAATGATTTCACTAAATAAATAAATAAATAAATAAATAAAAGCTAATGATTAGGTATTTTATTATGTTGTTCCTGAAACTTTTGTCTCGATAATTAAACTCTACACTACCATAGGTGATTGGGGTATTATCGGATTAGGCCGATTATTAGTGTTTATAAAAAACCGACTTTTCAAAAAACCGGTTTGACGGTTAACCGAAAATTGGGTAAAATTAAAAAACCGGTTTTTCGGTTAAACGTCTACTAAAAAACCGGTTAACCGACATTTTAATAATTGCTCTAATTTAAAGCTTAATAAAAATATTTTTGGTTAAAAAAAAGTGTTTTTCAACATTGGTTTAACCATGTACCAAATAATAAACAGTGCACTGCAGTGTTCTTTATAAATTGCGATTGATTTACATCGAAAATTTATAATACTTTTTTTCAGCCTTTAGACTAGTTTTAATATAATTTATTAAAACAACTCTTTAGCATCTTTTATCAGAGCTTTTGAAGCTTTATAATGATATAAAATTATTCCATAAAGTATTTTTTTTTTTTTTAATTTTTCTAATATAAAATTAAATTTTCGAAATTTTATAAAAGGAAACTTTAGACCTAGGATAATGTACTTTATTTTATGATTTATATTCACCGCTTTTAAAGTTTTTCTCTCAACGTTTATATAATTTTTATAAAAAAAAATGTAATAAAAATATCTGTATAAAATTGGAAAAATAATTAACATTTTTTTCTGCTAAAAAGAGATTTGTTTTTAATTTTTAGAAGATTATTCTGCACTTATTTAGTTCTACTTTTGAAGTCTTTATTCCTATTATCCTATATAAAATCTTATTTTTATCTTAAGCTATACATTAGTCGGTGTAATGTTACATATTTTCTTCTTTTGGATTAGCATGAAATTTAAGTTTTTGCAAATGGAATGCTTAAGTATCTATCTCAATTATTATACACACAGTTTTAAAATGTATTTAATTTCCCACACGTAAATATATCTATCACCCGACTACTTGTTAACTCAAACAGCAAGCATTTTTAGAAGTTCCAAAATATTTTCTTATATTTTAAACTCAGAAAAAACAACTAAAGCACAAAATTTAGTGATATTTTTAGCAAATTTTTGAAACCGGTTAACCGAAATTGAGTATTCCAAATTAACCGGTTCGCAAATAACCGAAATTTGAACAAAAAACCGGTTTTTCGGTTAACCGGTTTATAAACACTACCGATTATATGTTTTTTATTTTTATTTTTTACTTAAAATTTATTAGGGTCCTAATCTCAATATTCAACGGAACAATTTTTTTACTATTTTTGTTATAATTTATTTAATAATTAAATAAAAAATAGTTTCATATAAATAAATTGTCACTAACTTCAAATATGATATATCTTTTTTTATCGTAGCAGGGGAGTGATAATCTGAAGAACTATTATGGTGAAAACCATCAATCTTCATATGAACGTCCAGCTTATTATATCGCTTTGATAAAATGAAAATGGATATAAAAAATATACTAATTTTCGCATATCTAAATGAGTATTATAGTGAAAGTCTTAAACATTTTTGTTGTAATTTTCATATTAAAATTCGAATAGGTGCGGGGGGAGTAGTAGCCCACATATAAAGTAAATATTAGTTGTGGCGTTAAATGGGGTAGCGAAGCGCACTGGAAAAAGCTAGTATTAAATATTTTTGTTAATAAATTACATACATAAAAAAGTTTTATAATTTATTGACTTTTTTAGTTTATACACAGAATAAATTATTACCATATATTTTTTAATTAACAAAGTTGTTTAATTTTGCTTCAAAACTTATTAAATATATTCAAATAAGAATCAAATTTTAGTAATATTTTTTTATTCATTTAAATTATTAATTTATTCAATCACCCACTTAATTGACTTAATTAATTTATTAATTGGGAATTTTTTTCTGTTTTGTATTTTTTACAGTTTTTAGTAATTGATATAATCATTTTGGTGAGAGGAGCAAATTTAAACAAGTTGTTGATTGAATGAATTATTTACTAACATATTTGTTGATTGATTTTATTTTTTGATTTTTCTGTGTATATCTCTTATAAATTTTGCAAAATAAATGTATATTATATTAATAGTTGTAACGAAATCGTACACTTTGTGAATTTCTGAAAACGAAGAGCCAACAATTTCACTACAATTCAATAGTGTATTCACTAATGTAACAGTTATAAGGAATTCCTATCAAGTTTAATTCTAGAGACAAATTTAAGATTTTTTGCCGATTGGCCACTAACTGCATTACATTTCAATAGTGAATTCACTAAATTAATAGTTGTAGCGAATTGGCATACATTAATGTAAATTTCTGAAAGCGAAATGCCACTATCTGCACTACATTTCAATAGTGAATTCACTAAAAGAAATTTTACAGCATATTCATATATAACACGAGAATAAATTTCTCAATTTACGCTTTTAAAGCTCTCAACGGCAACTCTATGCATTACATGTAAACATAGAAGTGGCAGTTTACTTTTAGATATTATATTTTCTAGTTAAAACAATAAACATTATTTAGTAGTTATTTTACTAGTGAAATGTAATGCAGAATGTGATCGTTTATCAACCACTTGCACTACCAAAGGTAACTAGTGAATCGTCTAAGTAGTTATATATCTAGTGATAATGGGCAAATTGGCACCTTTTGAACTGCTGGGAAGCTAGGAATATGTATATGTATGTACGTAAGTGCATGAGTGTAACCATGCAAAAAACTTTATTTATACAAGTTTAAATACATATGTTTACACATATGTATGCACAAAATTAATACAAGACATCTGCATTTGTCCTTTGAGCCACTATACAAAGGCCATCTAAATAGAAATTTCTTAAAAATATTTGACAAAGTGAATGTTCATAGAAGTGTTTAAATATTTGAATACAAGCTAAATTTAAAATAACAATTAAATTAAGAAAAAGCTCTATGTTTGTGAAGGATTTTAATTAAAATACTAAAATGATTTTCTTTTAAGTTTAAAAACTTAATGCTGCAAGTTATATTTAATAATGCAAGACAGAGTTTTTGAATTAAATAAAATGATTTTTTTTTATATTTTATCCTACTTCAAGGCAAACTTGTAGTTGAGCATTCAATTCAATATGCTGCTGATGTACGTTTTTATGATAAATGAATTTGAAATTTCTGTAGAAATTGTATTAAATATAAACGTATGAGTGATATTTAAATAAATGTATAGTCATATCAATCATACGCACTGATGTACGTACATTTAATATTATATTTTTTTTTTTTTTTAGCTACTAGCTCAGAAATTTAATTTTAAATAAAAATTAGAATTTATTAGAATTTTGCAAAAAATTTTAAATTGTTATTAAGGCAAATAAAATTAATATTTATTTATAATCTAATAATGACACTGCGCGACAAAATTAAAATTTTTCATTGATCATGTTTCATGATCTTGGAGTTCTGAACCTATAAATCACATTTTTTTAATAGACTCCAGTTATCGAAATATATAGAAAACTATTGAGGTTGCATAGTGCAATCGAGAATGATTTGTCTGATTTGGTTAAAAGTAATAGAAGAAAATTATCTACATGTCATGTGTATATTATTTTGTAGGAACACCCCTCAAACGATGCGTAAAAATTAGCTGAATATGGGAAAAATATTAAAAAAAAAATTTAAATTGATCTTTAGTTCCCTACCAGCGATTGAATGTCACGGGTCTAGAACATTTCGTCCAAAAAATAGTATTGTGTTTAGTCTTGTAATGGATATCAAAAAATTCGTAATTTTAAGCCAATTATAACAAAAATATTTTAAAAAATGTTCGCAAAAATTTTGGTCCATAAACCGTCATTTTAGTATATCATGCAAAAAAAAAAATAGATATTTTTCTTAAAAATATTTATAAGAATTTTATAATTTTGTCCCTTTTAAGGCTAAAATTTTAAAAAATTGCATTGTAGTAAAAACTGTTGATAATATGTAATTTTCAAGATTTTTTTAAAAAAATTGTTTATCAAAATACCTTAAAAAGTCCTTCTAGCGAACGAAAATCCCATTGAATTTACGAATTTTTTGATACCCATATGGGAGCTCACGGGGTTAGTGGGTTAGCCTCCAAAGTGGATCACCTCGGGTATGTAATTTTTTTAAAATTCGGCAAAAATTCATTTATGATTTGAATATAAATTTACATGTAGGTATACCTTACAAATCTATACATAAAATCATCATGGTTATCTCTTTTAGTTTAAGAGATATTTGGGTCGAAGCAAATTTTACCCTCTTTTTGATATTTGGAATGAATGTAGTCTTAAAAAAGTGGAGAACAATATCCAGTAGAAATAAGTTAAATGCGGTTAAATTTCTTCAGATCATGAACATAAAACTTAAAAATTGGATTTTAAATATACTTTTGAGAAATAATGTTAATATTTGGAGCTAAACAAAAATTAAGCAAGTAGACGTATTCCAATGAAATTGTGTTGCTATATATGATTTGGATTGAGTCTGTAATGAGATAGAAGTATAGAGAAGAAAAATTAGAACATTAATTAGATCCAGCCAGTAGCATTGAGATATTTAATAATATTACTGAGTCTAGTGCCAGATATCTCACAGAGGTTGTCTAATTGGTACCTTCCCAGAAATTTATGTCTGATTGCATTCAAGGCTGGGCATTCGCATAGAAAATGATGTACTGTCTCCTCCTTCTCGCGACTACTAGAACTACGACAGTATTCATTGTAAGGGAGACCAAGTCTGCTTATATGTTTTCCGATCTTCCAGTGACCTGTAAACAATGCTATTAGTCTCGAGATGTCTTTGCGTTTGTATTTAATGAGTTGCGTTGAGCGTTTTTCGTTGTAGGTAGGCCACGTTTCCTTCGCGACTCTATATTTGTCCAGATTTTTTTCGCCTTTTCGAGATAGTGTTTTTGGATTCTGCTTTTGACTGATCCTAACGGGATTGCGACAGAAACCGATAAGGAGGCATTCAAAGCAGCACCTGCCCGGGCTAATTCGTTTGCCTGTTCATTACCATAGTGATCCATATGCGCAGGAACCCAGACTATAGTATAGTCGACTTAGTCCTAACAGTTCCTCTTTACACTGTCTAACTAGAATGGAGGAGTTTTGGGTGATTTCAGCGATAGTATTGCCGTATGGCTGTCGACGAATAAGCCAATATTCTCTTGAATATTTCTATCGCGAATTAGTTTATTCGCCTCTCTGACCGCTAGTATTTCCTCTTGTAATACGCTTGCCTCATCAGGCAGTCTATATGAGTGTCTAATTCCAAGGTGGTTGGAGAAGACACCAGAGCCAACACCGCAGTTCATCTTTGAGCCGTCAGTGTATACTTTAGTTCCATATTGTTCAAGAAGATTTCCCCTTCTCCATTCACCCCTGGTGGGGAATAGGACTTTAATGATATTTCTGAAGTCCATTTGGGAAGTCATATAGTCGGTAGATTGATTGAATTGCGGGGGTATTAAACTTAATATCCTCGCGTGCCCATATATTCTTGATATCAAACTCTCCGTTGCAGATAATCTTAACTGATGCTTCAATAATGTGTAGGTCTATGGGTGTTAGGTGCAATATAGTGTTCAGAGCTTCTGAGGGAATAGTACGTATTGGCACCAGCAATGCCAATGGAAGCGGATCTTTGTATCCTGTAAAGTTGATCCACCACGTATCTCTTACTAGTAGCGGTCCTCCAAACAAGAGATCCATATATAAGAATACGCTGTACTATTGCTGTGTATAGCCGATTTGTCAATTTTGGACTCAAACCCCATTTGACACTAAACATCTTTCTACAGACGTAGTATGCTACCGTAGCCTTACTAACGCTATGTTGAATGTTTAGCTTCCATGAGAGTTTAGAGTCCAAATTAATGCCCAAGTACTTTTCATTGTCGGACAAGGTAAGTTCACAGTTTTCTAACCGTGGTAGTCTGAAGCTCGTAATATTGGTCCTTGAGGTGAAAAGTACCAGCTCTGTCTTGCCCGGATTCACTCCTATTCCACATTCTTTGGCCCAGTTGCTGAGCGTATTCAGAGCAATTGACAAGATATCGCTTATCACGTTCAGAAACAGCCCTGATACTTGTATCACCACATCGTCCGCATAAGCCACGATTTTCACTCCCTTGTCATACAATTCACACAGGATGGTATTAATGACAATAAGCCACAACAGCGGAGAAATCACACCTCCTTGTGGAGTTTCACGCACAACTTGTTTCGTCTTAACACTGTTGCCTAAATTCGCAATGACGATTCTTGTCTCTAGCATTGATACCATCCTCAACTCCTAGTTCGTGCAGAGCTTTCTGTATCGCCATAGTCGTGACATTGTTAAAAGCGCCTTCTATGTCCAGAAAGGCAGCCATTGTGTATTGTTTAAATTCAATGGATCGCTCAATGACCCATACGACTTCGTGAAGAGCCGTCTCCGTGAAGCGACCTTTAATGTAGGCGTAACCAAACCTTTGCCCGCGGTCTCATAGGGATTTCCTTCGCTGGGATAAGCTTAACGCTTAAGCCTTCCCATGTATTACTAATCATAGCGATACATTTGCTGAAAAAGTCGTTAGAGAACACGTCCAAACATTTGATTATCCTGTAGCCCCGGTGTATCTCGCAAGAGGCAAAACGAGGAACTGAAGTTCTTTATTTAATCTAGTGGTTATTTTAAAAAAATTTTAGAGCCTAAATTAAGGCCCCAATTTTTAAAAACATAAATAAAACGAATTAAAAAAATACATACCCAACGTGACCACTGTGCATTTAGCACAAATCTCTTTTTTTTTTTTTTTTTTTCTTTATAGTACTTTAAATTATTTGAACTGTAGTGGCGTGATGCTAAATCCGGTCATATATTTTGGAAGAAATTTATTTTATTCCTCGCAAATGAATTTTTAGAGTTTGCACTGCATCAAACTCCAAAAATGTTTACATTAAATGTTTATGAGCCCCAGCTTTAGAAAACACTTTCACAACTGAATGAAAATTGTATTTCAAAAATTCTCTTAAATACACAAAGAAAAGAGATTCGTTGTGACTACCAAATTTTAAGCCAATCGAATTTGGTCGGTTCCAACAATTAACATACAATTCAATTGGAATTACTGAATATTTTTGGTACTCGCAAATGTTTTTAAAAACGATTCAGTAAAAGAATAAAAACACAAAATTGCTATTGTGAATTAATAATCAAATTATTTGACTTTTTATTTTAATAAAAAAAAAATGTTTATATGCAATGAAAATACAAAAAAAAAAAAAGTTAAAAGCTTACAAAAAATATGCAGACAGACATCTTCATGAGAATTAATGGAGTATTTTACTAGAATGGTCTTCAAATATTTAAAGGAATAATTAAAGATTTCATGGTCGCAGATATCCTGAGAGCAATGTTTACATGAAAAATTAGTGCATTTATATCACTGCAATGCCTGTATATTTCCAGTTACATCTATAAACAATGGATAATAGTGTCCTTAGCAAAAAGATAAAAGTAAATTAAATTAAGATAATAGTGAATTTGGAAGCTGATATGGGAAAGTGCTTACCAGTTTATTGATTTTAACTATTATTTTTTCTTTCTAACTATTCTTTTTTCTGTGTGTATGTTTAACAAGAAAACACAGTCGTAAACTGAAATAAAGAAATAAAAAATTCCTTTGAATCATTTTAATATTTGAAGTGACCTACTTGAACTTTATTAATTTAAATTTGCAACTCAATAAGACCCAAATACATTATTAAATAATACAATCATAAACATTTTCCTTAATTTGGACCCTACTCTACATAAGCGTAATATATAAATACATATTACTCATACGCATTCATTTCTATATAAAAACAGGATAGGTATAAGTTAGTTCAACAATTTTGCAACAAAATTTATTGTAGATTTTTTTTTTATAATAAATAAAGCTTTCAGGAATTAAATAATGTTTCTTTTATAACCCACGTTTGATTTTGATAAACATCGAATGAAACCTTTAGCCATATTTCAATACGCTTAAATAATATGACCCCAATAAATCACAATTTTTATTTCATACATAAAAATATCAAAATAAAATACATTTACACAAACGTAATATATAATAGAAAAAAAAAATATTCTTATAAATAAATCATGTTAACAATAAATAAAACATAAATAATACAATCTAAGACATTGCCGTCAATATGTATGTTTAAAAAATAAAAAATAAAAAATTCTTTTACCAGAGAACTTTATTATAAATAACAGCTGGCATAAATTTTTTTCTTTAAAACTTTTTAAAGTTTAAAATAACTCTATGTCAAAATTTGACACTATAAATCCATTATATTTTTTGAAATTTTTGCAAAAAAAAGAAAAAAGGAAAAACTCATGTTTTTAGTGTATTAAAAAACAGCTGTAAACAAATTTATTTAATTTTTTTTTTTTACATTTGCATATAATATTATTCCATTTTTACTTTAATAAAAGTATGTTCAAATATAAATAAACATAAAATTAAAAAAAAAAAAAAAATATATATGGAAAATAAAAATACAATAAAGTTTTACATATGTTTGTATACACTGTTATTTACATACATATGTATGTATGTATTTACACAAAAAGTCAATTGAAATGTATTTAGCACAATCATGTTCAGTATTTTACTTACTACTATTATGTATAGTAGTACAGTTTGGTATGGTTAGTATGAATGAATATTTACTCTTTGTACTTTAGTATTTTGTACTTCAACTGCAACTACAAAATATTTTATTATTTAGGTTGCCTTTATTTATATTTGTGTATCTTTGTGTGGGTGTGTGCATGAAAAAACAAATTTATTTTTATTCCATTTAAAGTGTTTACTTTTGTTTGCATAAAATACATATCTACATATGTACACATAAAATATATTAATTTTTGCCTACATTGTGCAATGTACAATGTACATGTATTTTTATTTATTTTATACCTTTTTTTTAATATATTTTTATTAAGACTAAAAATCATATTGTGATGTCTGACAATGAATATTTCCACAGTTACATATTTTTAAACAAGTTGTGTTGATATTATCTATCGTATGATTAATTTGTGACCTTCTGAACTCTCGAATAGACGATTTGAAATATAAATTTTAGATACACTTAATCAGAGTTCTAAGCTTATAAATATATATTTTTGAATTGACTCCAGATCCGTGATAAAGCGTAATATAGAAAATTAATGAAGTTGCATCACATATTGCAACTTGTCAAGAGATCGAATTGTCTGATTAGATTTAATAAAATACCAAAAAATTATAATCTATTATATCTTCAAGTCATGTTAACATCATTTTTTAATCTGCTCAATAGTTTCAGAGATTTAAAAAAAAAAGTTGCCTCAAAAAAAAAAAGAACATATTTTGAAAAAAATTAAAAGTCCACATGAGTAATATGTAATCTGAGTCCTAATGAAAATTTAAGACGATCAAACAATGTCCGTCCATTTGTCCGTCTAAGTATCTGTTGAAAGGACTCGGGGCAGACCACCTAGAGCAACGGTTCGTGGGGGGTCGGTTATAATTCGGGTTATAATTTAAAAACAGAAAGTCCTTTCAATATTAGTATTAGGAAAGTACCAGGTTCATTTCAAAAAGAGTTGAAATTCGTTGAATTTAATTTTGAATCAACAGATTTAAAAGCATTTTAAATAGTTGAAATATAGCAAAGTTTATCCACTTGTTGGCTCCGAAGCCATAAAAATATTAAAAAAATTTTCTTCAACATACATTTTTATGTAAAAATATCTTTTTTCACTCTTTTGTTCTCAAAAAAGAGATTCGATCTTTTCTGGAAGCAGAGAATATAAGATTTATTATACGATAAAGTCTCTTAATATTCAAGCAAAATAATGTCGAAATTATTAATATTATTTTTTAAAATTACTTTATCTTTACATTTTTTCTGATTTTTAAATTAGTAAAAGTTGTAGTAGGTCGCGTTTCCATTGCAATGTCAAAAGGGGGTCGCGAAGCGAGGTCTTGTGAGAACCCCTGACCTAGAGGAATGAAATTTGTCTAAAATATTTGTCACATATTACGTTTGTTTGGTGTTGAAAATTAGTAAAATCGGTTCATAAACGAAAAAGTAATGTACCAAATACTAGACAAAGAGATACTAGAAAACTCTAGTTTATAGATATCTTTTACGAAAAAAGCGTAATATATTCAGCTTTATGATAAAGGTAAAAAAACATTTTTGGTTGATTTAAATTTTCTACGATTTATTTTTTTTTTTTTAAATATTGTAAGAAATTAGTTTTTTACACACTTTTTTAAATATTTCCAAAGTTATTAGGGTTGTTTGTACACATTTGTGAAAACCAAATGCACACATGCGTACTTAGGAAACATAAATTAATATATACTAAATACTGAGAATAATAAAAAATGCATGTTCAAGAAATTTGAACAGTTAGAATATGGAGATTAATAATTAATAAAAAAAAAAAAAAAAAATTGTTATTGGAATGTAATTTGATCGCAGAATTTCTTGAAGGACTTAAAATTTAGCACTTTTGCGTTTTTTTTTTTTTTTTTTAAATAAAATTAATATTTAAACATTAATAAAATGTAAACGAATAGTGATATTTTATTGAAATTTCAGTATAAATAAATTTCAGTATAATTGAAATGGTCACCCTGTCATGACAAGGGGCCTCCGTCAGAAAATACTTTTTGGGTGTATACCTTACATAGCTGTATCTTATAAATGAAATAAAAAATAAAAATAGTTTTTATTTCATTTTTATTTCTTATTACTAATTAAAAAATATTTGTTAATCAATCTATTATCTTTTGAATAAAAATATTAAGGATTTGTATTTATATTAAAACAATTGAATTTATTATAAATTTGTATCTGATTGAACAAAATAAATTAAAAATTAAAATATTTTATTTAACCAAAAGAAAAACAAATATATTTTTATAAGAAGATAATCAAAAGTTTTTTATTTGACTATTTTAAAGTTTACTAATATTCATATGTATTTTATTTAAATAAAAAAAGTTCAACAAATTTTTCTGATTTTTATTCAAAAACTTTATATTCAAATAGAAACATTTAAAATAAATATTTTTATTATTTTATTCAACAAAAACTCCAAAAAATAAAAATATTCAGCCTCAAAAGGCTTGAATAACAAAAAATTATAAAATTTTTTCAAATATTCAAGTATAAAAAAAATATTTTCCTTATTTTTCTTTTTCAAAGTAAATTTAAAACTATTCAAACAAATTTATGTTGAATAAAAATATTCAAAAGTTTTCTATGAATAAAAAAAAATTGAATGTTTTAAGACAGATATTATTTTATTTTTAAAATGGAAAATAAAATAAAGAACAATTGTATTCAAACTAAAGAAATAAATTATATTTTAAAATTAGTTAAAGACTTAAGAATTTGATTTATATTTTATAAATTTATATTCGATTACTTTTGTGGAAATATTATTTTATCTAACTTGTTAACAAATGGAATAATATTTAAATAATTTTTATTCAAATTAATTTCAAGTAATTGAAAATCATATTACAAAGAGTATAAAATAATTTTAAAGAAATTTATTTCTAAAAATATGAATAAAATATTAAAATAATTTATTTTTAACAAATATTTTGATTGAAAATATTCACAATGAACAGCTATGATACCTTACATGTAGGTCTAAAAAAATTAAAATAATTTTAAGTCGATCCCAGCTTTGCGATTTGAGAACATAACAAAAAAAGAAAAAAATTTCCAAAATTGAAACAAATTTGGATAGGGCTTGTGGGCGAATTTACTTTAAACGTATTTGCATTAAGATTTCTTTTGAAAACATTAAAAAAATTATAAAGCCCAGAACAAACAACAAATTTTATCAGTAAATAAATATTGCCACCTTTTTGGAAAAAAACCCAAAAAATTTTTAATTTTTTTAAAGTTCCAAATTAAGATTAATATAACTTTTTAACAGACTCATATATTTATATGATTCTTGCAGCAATATTATTTAGAATTTTGTAAGAAATCTGGCAAATATTTTAGAAAAATTCTAGGGGCAATATTAAGCCAGCTAAGTTAAAAAGATTTTCAAGGACTATGTTTATATAAAATTTCTTTTCTGTCATTTCATAAATAATTTTTTTGCGATTTTTCAAAAAAATTACATACCCGAGATGGCCAACTTTGGAGGGCCACCTACATCCCCCGACCCGCTAGGGGCCTGTACTCCTCCAAATCAACTCGAAAACATCTCAACTCTGAACATGTGAAATTTTATTGAGATACCTCTAACGGTTCTTTAGTTATTGAATTATTTAAAGAAAAAGGGTTTTTGGAACCACTGTGTGCTGGTCAAAAAACTACGTATTCATAACTTGCAGATAATTTAAATAAATTTTTTTTTTTTGCAATTTTATTGAAATCGTTCTCGAGATGTACTGATAAAGGTATAAATCGAAAACTAAAGTCAATGCAAAAAAGCGATTTATAGTTTTAGAACTCCATCATCAAGTGTATCCATATTGACTGAAAAATCCCAAGCAGCAGATAAAAATAATTGTGTCCTTTTGTGTAACCGAAGTAAGAGGATTCCGTTTCTAGACTTTAACCAGGCTTCAAAAAATAAATTCAAGTCTCAATTTTGAGCAAAACAATATGACAACAAACAAAATTGTTTCCAGATTTTGTGCGATTTGATACTGATAGGAATTTTTTTTTTTTTTTTTTGTGGGAATTGATTGAAATCAATATAAAATGCCGGACTTACGGACGGACATACATAATTGTACCACCAAAATTTCCACGCGGAATTCGTACTTATTTGAGGAAGATAATGCTAAATATTACATGGTGGTCATATTCTGTCCGTCCAGCAGTCTCACTAATAGGCCAATCGAAATAAAACAAAAGTCTTTGATAGCTCACATTCAACTATTCGACCTTTTACATGAATTTACCAATGCAACGAATTTTTTTTATAAATTAAATATTCAGTGAAAAAATTGAAATAAATTTCTTAGTGAAAAATTGCTAAACTTAGTTTTTAGTGAAAAATTGGTGAAACTAAATTTTTTAGTAAAATATTGATGATATTAAATTTATTAGAGAAAAATTGGAAAAACTAAATTTGTTAATGAAAAATTGATGAAATTAAATTGGTAAAACTTAGTTTTTTACTGCAAAATTGGTGAAATTTTATTTCTTACTGCAAAATTGGTGAAACTAAATTTTTTAGTGCCAAATTGATGAAACTAAATTTTTTAGTGCAAAATTGGTAAAACATAGTTTTTAGCGAAAAATTCATGAAACAAAATTTTTTTGTGAAAAATTGATGACGTCAAATTAGTGAAACTTAGTTTTTTACTGCAAAATTGGTGAAACTGAATTTTTTACTGCAAAATTAGTGAAAATTAACTTTTCTGTGTAAAATTGGTGAAACTTAATTTTTTTGTGCAAAATGGATGAAACTTAGTTTTTAGTGAACAATTCATAGAACTAAATTTTTTAGTGAAAATTTGGAGAAACTAATTTTCTTAGTGAAAAATTGCTAAACTAAGTTTTAGTGCAAAATTCGTGAAAATTTACTTTTTTGGTGCAAAATTGGTTAAACTAAATTTTTTAGTGAAAAATTAGTGAAACTTAGTTTTTAGTGCAATATTGGTGAAACTTAATTTTTTAGTGAAAAATTAGCAAAATCTCAAATTTTTTTGTGAAAAAAAAAAAAATAGTAAATTTAGTGAAGTCAAAGTTTATAGTGCATTTTTTTTAGTGAATAATTTATGAAAACTAGTTTTTCAGTGAAAATATTTTAGTAAAAAATTGATAAAACCTCAAAATTTGGTCTCACCAATTTTTCACTATAAATTTGGTCTCACCAATATTTCACTACAAAATTTAGTTTCACCAATTTTCACAAAAAATTTGGTTTTAAAAATCTTTCACCATGATTTTATAAATTTTTAAATAAAAATTTGTTTCTAGTAATTTTTAACTAAAAATATGATTTTATCAATTTATCACAAAAAATATTTCTTCCAATTTATTATTTTTTTTCTCTTTATATCCAGCACCACAATGTAAAGGGTATATTAAAACTATACACATTTTGGATACTTATTTCTTATGTGCATATATACAGGTATGTCATAGAAATTTTTCGGAAGTGAAAATTTTCGTATGATTGAATTCGTAACGTTTTCACTTTGCTTCTTCAACTCAAATACGTTTTTATAAATTCGAAATATATAAAAAATTCTTTTTTCATAAATAAAATTCAAAGTCAATTCCACTTTACTATTTTTATGTGGATTGAAAACGAAAATTTTTTTTGTTTTTCGTTTTCTGTAGAAGCTAAATACGATTTCAATTTCACTTTCGTATGAATTTGAGTTCTGTGACATACCTGATAAATATAAAAATATATATATATATATATATATATATATATATATATATATATATATATATATATATATATATATATATATATATATATATATATATATATATTATTTATGGACCGATTTCAGCGATTTTCAATAGCTTTCGGTCCATAATTTCTTTTTCGATTTTCAGGCGGACTTCTTTTTTTACAGATCAGACAGACATTTTTTTATAATTTTATTGGTGAAGAAGAACATTTTGTTTTAAATCAAAAGAATTAAATCATTCAAAGATTAAATTATTAAAGTCGAATATGCTAAATTCATTTATTTATTTTTTATTATTTCCATTTTTTTTATTTACAAACGTACACTATTTCTTTTAACGTTTAAACATTTTTTACGATCATATCTTTATGACTAGAATTTCTTTATTATAAAAGCATTTCAAATTAAAAAAAAAATCAATCAATCATCTTTGAACTTGATATGTATGTAATTTGTTTCTATTTCACACCCATGAACTCCTAATGGATATAGTGCCTTATAAAACTAATTTATTTTTATTGAAATTTTAAAAATATTTATTTATCATTCCTTAATTGAGTTTGCCACAAAATTGTTGTTCAAGCAATTAACAAACAATATGATGGTTATAAATACATACTTACAATACGTAACTACATATATATATATATAAATATTTTTTTTTTTTTTTATTTGAAACCAAAACATCATTGAAACCCACAACTCTCTTCAATATATATCTATATTTTCAATATTAATTGAACTGTATAGTGAATGGCAATTATTGCTATAATATCTATCAAATGAAATCTATAAAAAGTTGAGTTGATAATTTCATCAGTTTTGATAAAACACGTGTCCTCGAAAATAGGAAAAAATAACAACTTACAAGTTCTCATTGAAATCTCATCATGCCACTACTATTTTCCTCTCAAAACAACATACTTCAAATCCATATATATCATATAAAACTCCTCTTAGAAAAAAAATGTGAAACAAAAACTGTAGAACTAAAAACCCATCAAAACAACCAACAACTTAGAACTAACAATTTCTCTATGTTCCTTCATCTACAATAGGGTGGTGTAGAGAATGTTGAGGAGCTAAAGGAGGATACATGAATGTCGACTGGATGAGACCTTTTATGTGTGGCATTTAAGAGAGGTACTTGAGAAATTGTAGCAAGTTTAATATTGTGATACTAATCAACAGTGTAATAGAAATGTTGGGCGATAGGAATGGTAAAAAAAGTAGTGCAAATATTTTGTAACCTTAACAACTCGGCCACAATTGTTGAATAGTTATCCCTGCTCAACTGATACATGTTACAAACTGTAGCACTACTACTACTACTACTACTAAACTTGTCTGGTTGTAAGCTGCAACATACATAAGTATTGAATCATACATACATATATTATATTCATACTTTCTATTACATGCTTATAATGTCGTTTGCATTAAGCTCTTAATGTTGTTATTACTACCTTACTAACAACCTTTATGTTTTTCTTATTTCAAAATTAAATTTTTTAATCCAAGACAGTATGTGTTTTATTTGAACTTCTTTTTAAAGCATTAAGTTAAATGATAATGTTTAAAGTGAAATTAATGGCATTGTTTTGTTGTTAGAGGCAAGGAGAAAAATTGTGATACTTATTTTTGAAATGGTCTATCAAAAATCTTATTAAATTTTGTTACTAAATAAATTAAAAAGTTGGTAAATACTACAATCAAATTCTTTAATTCCCTTTTTAAAATCGAATTAAATTTATTATCCTACACAGAAAAAAATTTTTCAAATTATTTTTTAATAAAATTATTCAGGCCTGTCACAGAAAACCATTCCGATCGAAATTGGAATTAATTCCGTACTTTGCTTCTTCAAAAAACATGAAACGAAGAAATTTTTCGGAATGAAACCACTTTAAATTTTCAAAGTGGAATTGATTTGTAGTTTCCACCCCAAAATATTTCTTCATTTCATGTTTTTTTAAGAAGCAAAGTACGGAATTAATTCCACTTTCGATCGAAATGGTTTTCTGTGACAGTCCTGATTAACTAACTTTATATGCGAACGTAATGATATTATTTATTAATATAATTAATTTTCTAATTGGTTTACAATTTTCTTTTAAATAAATTGGCAGTTGTTCATAAAATATAAAGAAAAATTAAAGATTTGTCTATAAAAATACTGAAATAAAATAAATTTAAGTCAATTTCCAATAATTTTCAGTTCATTATATTGTTTTAAAGAAAAGCAGTAATAATAAAAACAAGTATTCTACTTATTAATATTATAATTTTGATGATTGGAGCAAAATCAATTAAAAATTAATTAATATAAGCAATTTCGTAATTGAAGTTCATTTTTACTTTTTTCTGTGTAGTCATTATATTCAAGCTTCATACTAATTTAATTCATAGACTGAAATTCCTTGTAAATTGAGCTAATTCTGTAAAGAATTCATTCATCAATTATGCAATTCAAACTTAATAAATATATTTATATCATTAAAACTTTTTTCAATTCAAATCTCTTATAAATTTATTTTAAAAATATTTTTTAATTCATTTTGTAAATGATTACAAAACAAAATATTAAAAATTAAATGAAAGAAAAATATTTTCATTCAATTTGGAGAAGATTTTAATTAACAAAAATCTGAATTAATTCAATAAAAAATGAATTCTATTCAAAAAAAGGTATTTTATGAAGTTATATAACTATATTTATAAGCTACACCACCATAGGTGATTGGGGTATTATGCGTTTGGGCTGATGTTTTTAACACACAGAAAAAATCTTCGGACCCCTATTTTAAAGTATACCAATCGACTTAGAATCACTTTCTGAGTCGATTTAACGATGTCCGTCCGTCCGTCTGGTCGGCTGGCTGGCTGTCTGTCTGTCTGTCTGTCCATGTAAATCTTGTGAACAAAGTACAGGTCGCAATTTTAAAGATATCTTGATGAAATTTGGCACAAATAATTATTTTGGCACAAGGACGAAGCCTATTGAAATTGGTTATGGTCGGTCCATTATTTCACTTAGCCTCCATACAAATGTCCTCCCGGAATAGAGGTTTAACGATTATAAATGGCTTAAATATAGAAATATTTTAATGATATTCGATGCAAAGAAGATCGTTCCATAATTGATCATAGCTCCCATAAAAATCCCCCTTCAGAAAATCACTTTAACGTGCTTATTTCTTATAAAAATGTTAATATCAACTTAATATTCGACACAAATAAGGTTTATGTAAGTAAAAATAAAATGATATGGACCGGAATGGTTTAGGGTATCATATTGTCAGTCTTGACCGACTATACTTTTCACGTTTTGGAAATGTGTTATGGAATGAATAATATTACTTCAGAATTAAGATGTAAGGAAATTAAGCTAGAATTTAATTAATTCTTTCGAAGCTCTGAAATTACTAAGTATATCATTTTCAAAATCGAATTTTTTTGAAATAAATCTATAACTTCAGCTGGTTGGATTTACATAAAGTTTCATACAATTGTAATTTTGGAAGGGGAACCCCACATATCCTTCAGGAGTGGAGCTATGTGGGCTCAAAGTGACCTCTGACATTGAAAATACCCAGCAAAAACTTTGCTTTTATGGTAAGCTAGCAGGTATAATTGGAAACAAGAATAAACTACTTATTTTTTGTCTCAATAACTAGTTACTTTTGTTCGAGTTGTCCATGAATTCATGTAGTTATTTTTAGACTCTAGTGATACTCAAAAATATGTACCTAATAAAAAAAAATAAAAAAAATAAAATAAAAAACTTTGGCGTCAGTGAGGTTTGAACTTGAGACCTTATTAACTAGTCGTTTTTAATGACTAACGTCTTACTCAGTACACCATCTCGTACTTAATATTCAAAGTTACAAAACTTGTTTTGCCATAAAATATATTTTTAGACATTTTGTTGAAAAAACGGATAGCATCAGAATGGGGTTGAACCGGCAACCTTCTGGTTGCTAATCCTGTGCTCTAAACAACTGATCCATGTGATTGTAACTTACTCTACAATTATACTATTGAGTACTTATTTATGTAATGTAGAGAAGGCAAATAATAATGACGCTTACTTTCCAGGAAAGCACTTTAATAAGAAGTTGTCATTACCGAAAAAGTATTTGCTGGGTGCTTAAACATTTGCCAAATGTTTGTTTCTTATCCGATTTATTTTTTTATTTCAACTATCACAATTTAACCAAAAATTGATGCAGTGTTTTAATAAATAACCTAGATTTTTACCCAGTTAGTTAAATACAAAATTATTTATCAAATAAGAAAGCCTGAAGTTTATATCTCTTACGAGTCCTAGAGTTTTTGAATTTTTGAATTATCTTTTTTTTTTTAAAAAAGTACACTTTTTTTTCTTTAAAATAAAATTCTCTTCAAGAACATAAAAAAATTGTATATTTTTCTTAAAGGTATCTTCACACAGATGTTCCTAAAATTAAAAACTAATCCAAATACCTAAAACTTTAGCCTATATGTTCTGGCCTTTGTGTGGAATTGTGGAATTACTTTCAATAAAATCTGACATTTTTTCACACTATACCAATTTTATTGATAAAGTCAATAATCGCTGGAAATTTCGTTAGGATATCTTAACTAACAAATATTTTATTTTATTAGAACTAAAATATTTATAGTTTCTCCAAAAAATTTACAAAAACAAACTTAAACTTAAATATTAAAATATTAAAATATTACACTTAAGGTACATACATATTAAAGAGTTCTAAACTCTTATTTCGGGAGGACGTGTATGTAACCAATTTCAATAGACTGCTTCTAACAAAATAACAACCTGTGCAAATTTTACCAAGACAGACGGATAGACGGACATTGTTAAACCGACTCAAAATGTGATTCTGAATCTAATATTATATTTTATGGCTAACGCATACCAGCACAAATCCATAATAACCTGGTGGTGTGAGTTATAAACAAATACTATGTATTAAATTATATGACCGATATATCTATAAATTTAAGAAAATATTTAATCAATTTTTGTATTTTTAACCAAATTTCAATATTGATATCTAATTTTTAGACTGTATATATAAGTAAAAATATTAAAATTAAATCAAAAATCGAAAGTTTAAAAAAAAGGAAAATAAATTAAAAAAGTTGTAAAAGTCGTTAACAGGGAAACCAAAAATGTGCTTAACATCATATACGGTAAAGTACCTTAAGCATATTTTTGAATTTTAGGGTCGTATTTTCCAATTTTAAATTGCAAACTCTTTAGAAAACCCGCAAATAATATGAGTGAGTTGCATTTAATTAAGTTTAGTACTTAATTAGGACGTGAAAATGTTGCCCTCAAATAGATGGACTGACGGACGAAAGTAGTTAAATCTACGCAGAATTTTATATGGACAAATATACAGGAACATTATTTCTCACACATTAACGTAATACTTATACTATTATTTTAAAAAACTACATTTTATTATATTTTAATATCCATGTTATCAATTATTAAAGTGGAATTTTATGTAAATGAATCTAATAAATACATATTTATTATCTGCAAATGCCATATAATAAATAAATATATTCAATAAAAACTTATACTTATTTTTCATATTTAATTAAAAATATGACAATTAAAATGTATGACTATAAATAGTAAAATAAAATGTGTAATAAAAAATTAAAAATGTTAAAAAAAAACACAGCATAATAAGTACATCATTATCTATTTATTACATTTACTATATAATTGTATTTGTTGTCAGAAATAAGCGGGTATGTGGTCAGACTATTGTAAACAATAGATAATTATCAACATGATATTAATTAAATATTTATGAATTTAAATATAAAAATATATAAATGTGGATATAAATAAATTAGTTAACTATTTTATGAGGCCATAATGATTAATTTATATAGTTTTACATTTATATATAGGGTTTTTTAAAAAACAACTTTTTTTATAATTCAGTATATTAACATACATATGAATGTCAGTATTTGCTTGTAATAACCATTTAAATATAGTACTATTGTGTTTAAAAAAAAATGTGGAAAAAATAATATGCAAAAAATAAATACAAATTAAAATGAAATTTATATTTGTGCAAGTCTTAAATGTCATTTGAGGTTTTTTGTTATAAAAACACAAAAACATTATTTTAAAATATTTTAAAATTGTAAACTTGTAAAATATACAAAAATAAAATACGTTTTAATTGTAAAAGCATAAAACTAGTAAAACTATGAAAAATGGAATATTTTTCGAAAGTTATAGTTTATGATAAAAGTATTTTCATTTTAGATGTTTTACTGTTGGCATGTTTTTCTTAATTAACCCATTTTAAGTGAAATTGTTTATAAAATATTGATTTTTTTTTTGTCTTCCCTTTAGGAATAATAGCTTATACATTTTAAGGCGGTACATACACTATATATGTAGATAAATACACTAAATATTTTTACTATGTGAGGTTTCGATAATACTCTTTTTGTTGTGTTAATATACGGACATAATTTTATAATATTCTATTGTTTTTATTTCTTGAATTAATTTATATTTTTTTTTTTTTTTATTTTATATAGTTTTTTGCCGAAAAAGTGTTTACATCCCTTTTTCTCTAAGAATGTATCATAATTTTAAACTTTTCTGAAAGTTATCTTCACAGAGTTAATTTTGTGATTCAAAACAATCACAAATGCTTAATAAGACAATGTACAAACTAGGGTGATCGACGCGGTTTTCCAACCGGTTTTAAAACCGGTTTTTTCAGTCAATGTGCTGTCGGTTTTTTCAAAATGTTCATTTTTCGAATGTCGAATAGACCGGTTTTTTTAAACACAAAAAACCGGTTTTAAAAATAGCATTTTATTTCAGAAAACATGTACTAAATAGTAATATTTGAATCGAAATTTAGGAGTATTTTTTCAAATATTCATAAAGACTGATTTCTTATGTTTTTAAAATATGGCTTAAGTCTAAATTAGAATTTATTTTGTAATATTAAACAAATAAATAATTATTAATTATCCTGTATGACCCAATTTAATTTTTTTGATCCAATATTTCCTTTATTTTTTAAAGGTGTTGTGTTAAAAAAGTTTCACCTGCAGAATCGTTTCAATTGAGACAGGCCTCCATATTAAGCCACGGTTCCTGTTTATGCTAACTAAAATTTAGATGATTTTTTCTACAATTTTGAAACATAATTATCTTCTAGTCATCTAGATATATAATTTGCTAAGCAATTTGGCTTAATTATAAAACTTTTTGTCCAACAAATCCTAATGGAGCCATATTTTGAAATTTTTATCAGGGAGCGGATATAAGAGGATTTATATGCCTTTTTGTAAGAATTTTTTTTCTTTCCAGAGCTTTCTAATGCTCCCAGAAGACATAGAAAATTAAAATTCAGCTTAACTATAACCCTATTCGTCCTACAAATCCTAACGGATCCAGATTTTGAAATCTCTATCAGGGAGCGAAAATACATGGATCTATATATATGGATTTAAATATATCTTTCCTAAGCAATGTTTCCCTTCCAGAGCTTTCTGAAGCTCCCAGACGACGTAAGAAACTAAAAATCGGCATACTTATAAAACTATTCGTTCAACAAACTCTAATAATGCCACATGTTTTTATCGGGGACCAAAAAGTCTGTTTTGGTATTAAGAACTTTTGAGTTGCTATACATATCGTTTGCTCTCCAAATCCTATAAAAAACTGATCTGTATTTCGGCCATTTAAAACTTTAATCAATATTATTCCAATAAATTTGAACGGCTTCAAATAATTGACTTCGATTAGGGAGAGGAAGGTGTCTAAATGTTGTTCATATTTTTTTCTTTTAAGTTTCGGATTTGTTTGTGCATATTTTCATTATTATATTACTTTTCCTGACATTGTCAGGCTTTTACGCTTGTATTTAATAAATTTTAACTTGATTATTAGAATTATTGATTTTTTTTAAAGAAATGTAGTTCTTTGATATAAATATTAACTTCTGCAAAAAACCGATTAACCGGTTTTTTCTGAATTTCAAAAAGTGCAACCGGTTTTTTTAAAATACCAATTTTTCGAACTATTTGAAAACCGGTTTCTCAAAAATGTCGAATAATCGATCACCCTAGTACAAACCAACCAGAGTTTGACTAAAATTGGTCAAAATTTTGACTTTAGACTATATGTTCTAAAATTCGAAAGCCTAGTTCTACAAACCGACAACTCTAATATGTTTTTCAAACATGCAATAAATGTGGACTTTCAAAAAAAATATCCAACAATCACTGAATACTTTTACTTTAATTCCAAAAAAGAGGAAAATAAGGACTGAATTTTTTATTTTTTAAATAGATTTTTTAATAATTTTTTTCAGCACGATTTCTTTACAAAAAATACGTTGTTGAAAATAAATACTAAAACAGTTTTAAATATTAAGGTTCTACTGTTTTTATCATATTATTATTATGAAGTTCTAGGGTAATAATTATTGCATTAGTTTGTCAAACATTTTGAGGACAAACTTACAGCGAATGAAGTTTATATTCTTAAACAATTATTGATACAATTTTTTTTTTAAATAAGAATACTTTTCGCTTCTGTAAGTACATATTTGGCAAAATGAAGAACTTTAAGAAAATATGAAATTAAAAAAAAAAAAAAAAAAAATACCGAAAATATTAAAGAAGTTTTCAATAAGTAATGTGCTAGATTTTAGGATGTTTTGTATAAAAATATTTCAAAAAAAAAAAAAAAAAATCCATTCAAATACTTAAAGAAAAACACATTAAAACATTTAAAGTTGATGATTCCATTTTAAAATTTAGCTTTAAGAAATTTTTTTAATTTAAAAAGAAGTATAAAATTTTATTTTATTCGTTTTAACTTTGACAGTTCAGTACAAAAAAAGAAAATCAACCTGTAGCAATAATTTTTATTGCTAAGGAGTGAGATCGAAAAATTCTTAACATACATATTATTCAATAACTTGGAAACGGTTGATCTTAGAGTTTTCATAATTTTTTTAATCATTTGATAATTTAGCACAGATCACAGAAATATATAATTTTTATGGATCTAACCACAAATTATAAAATTGTGGACCATTTTTGAAAACCCTTTCTTTGGAGATTTGAAAGTTGCTTCAGTCACTTTTTTGGAACAGTGTGTACATCTTCTGTTAAAATCTTCGGTATTTTGGGACACCTTTTTAGTGCTCTTGAATTCACTTTTCACAAGAGCTCAATATCTCTCCACTGGTCTAAGCTATGGACAATTTTGAAAATTTACCTCTCTTGGTACTAAAACTATGTTATTGATTTGGTACCAGTCCAGAGCTTTCTTACCGTAGTAACATGATACCAAATGGGTCCAAAAATATGTGGACACGTTGTGCTTTCTTAAGAAAAGAAAAAGTCTTTTTTGCAAATATTCCTTTATGCATATTTTGCTATTTATAGATCCGAATGTATCAAATGACTTTCCTGTTTTGCCGCAACTGCAAAAAGCTTATCATACCATGAATTTTGTAAGAAATTTTTGCTGCTTTTGGGTCTTAAACTTATGTCCAACATTGCTTCGAGCATTTGCAATAAACATTTTTGAGACACAAGCTGCGAAGATTCTGCCAGCACCTACGTTTCTTCGTCAATTATACAGCTTGAGTATTTTTGTATGAAATTTGGTTTTAAATTCCGAGTGCTATTTTTGGCTTGTAATTATTTTTGCAGAATTACAGTTTGGAATTTTTTGAACTTTATATGTTATCAACTTTCCCATTAGCTTGAGAAAACTGAGCTGATTTTCTACCAGATGTGTTTGGAGTTCCTTTCAATATGCCTTCAATTTTCTGGCCTTCCCAATATCATGTGGTCCTTTTTTCTTACCGAACTAGGTTTCACATCAATAGTCAAATTCTTCTGATACTGTTTAATAACATTAGAAATGGTTTTCGGATGACATTTAATTCTGTGGCCAATTATTTGTAAGACCTATTGGGATGTTTTGAAATTTTTTAATAACTTGTAGGACGTAAATCTTTTTCGTCACTTATTTTGATGAAAATAAGGACAAATTAACATGTTTGTTATTGAAAATAATAACTGAAGTATTTTTCCATGATAACTAGATCAAAAAAATTTTTGAATATTGATTCCGGAAAAAGTTATGAGGCAAAATGTGTGTTAAGATTTTTTCGATCTCACTCCTTATTTGTCTATTTTTATTTGTTTCCCAATTCGGTTACGAAAATTAAATTTTCAAAATTTAATTAAACGCCACATTTGACTCATTTTACTCCAACGTGCACAGTATAGCTTTGTCATCGTCCCACACTATGTACTTTTTTTGAGGTGTGAATGATAGAAAATAAGTAAAAACATTGAAATCAGTGTTTGTATAATTTGAATATTCTGACGAAAGACTTCATTTGGATATATTAATAGTGAGAATTTTATTGAAATTAAATAATTAACTTAAACGTGTTAAAATTTTATAAAGAGCTTATATTTATCAAAACAGTTTTGCTAATTATTTAGGAACAAATTATGAAAATAGTATGAACTTTTGTGGACCTTTCCACATCCTATAATAATCAAATTGTGTTTTAATTGTGTCCGTCCGGACGTCCGTCGGAAGATTATATCTTTGACCTCTGCATGCTTACTATTGGAGTTGTCAGCGTTGATTAAAGTTTTAAAAATACTTAAGTTTTAAAATAATTTCAAAGAAGTCACGAACAAAAATATTGACCCTTTCGAAAGTTATTGATCACCCCTAAAAAAGTACATTGTGTGTCCCTTCTGTTCCATTCGACCCAGAATGCTCTAGCTGGAATACGTTTCACTTCAAAAAAAAAAAAAAAAGATGTGGTTTTAGAATGGAATCTATAAAAAGCTTCAATATCTTTATCACTAAATAAACATCCAGCTTTTAAATAGCATTTTTCTAAAGAAAACACTAAAGAACATAAGGTATCTCCACGAAAAAATAGACGTATTCAATGTTTGTCATATAATGAGATCCTGTTTGTCAGTATATTTTTAATTTTTTAATTTTTATATATTCATTTGAAACAAAGCAATAAATATGATATTTAACATTTGTGAATACAATAATTGTGATATTAAAACAACTAAAAATACTTATTTAGTTTTTACTTTAGATTCTTTGAAATTTTTCAAATTTCATGGGTTAATATTTAATTTTTTTTCCACTACTGTTTGTTTACCTGTCACAACAATATTTCTAAAAATAAACCACGATATTTTAATGTTACATTTTATTTATTTAATATTGTTTTTTATTATTTTTATGTGGGTAATTTTTCTGCTTTGATTGTTGAATAATTACTCTATGGTATTTGGAAAAAAAAATAGCAAAACCAGCATATAATTAATAACACAAAATAAATACAATGTAGCAAAAAAATTAAATAATATGCTAAATAGGAAATAATGGAAATTAAAAAAAATCGAACTATTTATACTTAATCACAAAACAATGACGAATTAGTAGTATAAATTTTTACTTTAAATTGTAAAATATATTAAAAAAAATTGTAACTTATTTAAAACAGAAAACTATGAGAAAAATATTATATGAGTTACATAAAAGCTATAAAACAAATAAATGCTAAATAGCTCACTATAGGATATGGCCAATACCAATGTTAGAATTTTGGCTATGTATATGTAAATATTTGCTTCACTTTCAATCAAATTCATAAATAGGATTACATGTTTTTAGGGGTTACAAAAAAAAGTGTAACGTGTAATATTTAATTATACACATAATATAAATATTAATTATACCACCCGCAGTTTAATACATCTACACATAAATACATACATATATGGCAAATAAATGGTTCAATTATATAAATCATATAAATTTATTTCAACTACAAATAAACAATTAATTAAAACTGATAGGTAAATAATATAAATGATATAAATATATTTAAAATTAAAAACAAAAATTAAATAAAAACAAGTTCTGGAGCTATATTTGGCTGTGCCGAAACTTTTATACCCTTCACCAGGGATGGAAAATGAAAATATATTTCGGTATCAAAATAAATTTCAAATAGTACTTTTTTCACCCTCAGAGTACTAAAATTAAAATTTTTGATAGTTATTTTTTACTTTTTATTTAGTGCAAAACTCAAAAAATGTAATTTGTACATTTAAAACGGAGGATAAAATAAGTTTTATTTAATATGGTTTTATTTAGATTAAATATTAAAGTATAATTAGAAGATCTTAATAAATGTGGCCCTGTGATTAAAACTTAGGAAGAACAAAGTTTAAGATCTATTCCTTAAAATCGAGCACTTCGACTTTAGTTTTTTTGAAATATAGTTCATTAACTGATGTCTTTAAAATTTCGAAAATTTTCACTTCAATTTAATTTACAGGGCATAAAAACTTGCAGTTTTTAGTAATGATTGTACATTTAAGAATTTACAATTTTATAAATTAAACCTACAGCTCAAATGTTTCTATAGTAGTTTTTTTGCCCTATAAGCTTATTTGAATTATCCTAATTTCGAGTCCAATTTTTTGGGAACTCGAAGCCCCAGCATTTAGTCAAAAATAGTGTTCATTACAATTTCATAATTACTTCTGAATACTAACTGTAAATACATATAAATTAAAGGCTTTAAAAACATAGGTTGATATTCGAAAATTATATGTCTTTAAAATATATTTTCATTTTATTAACTTCCTGTTTCTCTAAATGCGAAAGAAAGTTTCGTTCGAGAAAAAAAAAATCAAAATTATTTGTTATTTTCAATACATTTACTCGAACGCAACTTTCGTTCGCATTCAGAGAAACACGAAGTAAATTTTATTTTTCATTCGAATTGTGGAATATCCAGCTAATCGTTTGACAGTATCAAATGACTCGAGGGAGTTCTTCGGTACTTTTGAATGTTAAATAGTATCAAAAAAGTACTATAGTAGCAACTTTTCCATCCCTGCCCTTCACCATCTCACCGACAAATTATAAAATGTTCGCCTTAAAGTATGCTTCCTTCCTTTTTTTTCATTAAATTACAGCTTTCGCTAACTAAACTGCTTGCTTATACAAAAACAACGCTAATAGTCATTACAATCAGGGCTGTCAGATGTGGCGATTTTTTTATTGCTCTTGGCGGCTAAGTTTTCCATTTTGCGATATGGCGATTTTTTTTTTGCGATCCATACAAAGATTGTTAGGTGGTCGCTAACCTTCTGCTTGAACATAAAATGAAAAGTATTTCTTTAAACACACGTATGTATATTAATTTCTCCATACTTATAAAATAAAGTTGCAAAAAATATAGAGTAAAAATTCTAAAACAATTGTTTGTGCATGATTTTTATTATCATTCTGGTAATTTTTGAAAATTGTAAAAAACATTTAATGATATTTCGTCCTTGGAATAAGACATTTAGTAGCAATTTTAAAATCCATTTTTAAATACAATGGTTTTATCTTAAATTTTTAATTAATTGAAATCAAATGTTTTTACTATTTTCTTAAATATAGCCTGGTTTAACAAAAGCATTTTGTATCAAATTGAGAATATACCATTAATTTTTATCTTTAAGTATTAATTTATTTTTGGATTAAGAATTATTTAGGAATAACATTTGATATGAAATTGAGAAAGTATCACCTTTTTTCAAATGAATATTAATTTTTATTCAAACTTGAAATTCAACATTCGTATTTCCAGGAATACCTTTAAATTATCAAATTTAAAGACACGAAGCAAGAGTTTGAAAAAACCTCTGATTTAAGTCGGGGATCGCACACAGCAATATTTCATGCTGCAATTCTGAATTCATAGGAGAGATAAGAGAAGAGAATACTAAACATTTACATTCACTTTACCTCTATCGTCTACGAACTCAGAATTGTAGCAAAGAAAAGTTGCTGTTTATGAACCCAGAATAACAAAATAAAGATCCTTAATTTAAAAAATATCTTCAATAAAAGTTTTGACAATTTGTTTTCCATCATCTTTCAAATATGAATTTTAAGATTTTGTGGGCCATAATGAAAAGAAAACGTTCATGAATAAATTAATTCTTCAAAACAATTTATAAATTTATTAGGACAAATGTTCGTTATATAATTTTAGAATTATTCTGTTAAAAAATATACTAATTTCAATAAATTTTTAAAATTTTTGACCTATGAAATGTCAGAAAAGTGTATTTAATATCTTTTTTTTTTATTCAAATTATTATTAGCTACTGAAATTATCATTGACTTTGTTGATGCTGAATTTACATTTTAAAATTATGTAAAATTTGAAGCACTAAATATTTTAGTTTTATAGTTCAAAAAAAAAAAAATAAAATATTTGAAATGTAATTTTGGCGATTTCTGATTAACAATTTGGCGACAGAGGCTCAAAAAAATCTGACAACCCTGATTACAATGCTTAATATAAGTGTTTGTGTATGTATTGATATTATTAACAGATTTTTTTTTTTTTGTTTTTGGCCCACAACTCGGTTGTTTATGAACGAATTTGTTTGATTAAAAAAAAAACGAAATTTAATAAAAATATTTACGACCGCTCTTAAACAATGGCTTTAAAAAATAAAAAATGCATATTGCCCGATATTTTTCAGCACAAAAATTCAACAAAAAATCCGAACTTTCTTTGCAAAAAAGAGGTCCCAAGCGCATACAGAGGCTTTATTAAACGATCTTTCTGAATATAGCAAAATTCTCGAAAGAATTTCCGATCGTTTGATATATTATATATGGCAATTATCGGTGGGCTTCGCAAATGCCATTTCAATTCTTACAAGGATCCAGAAAATTTAGACTTTTTTATTCTCCGACAAAAATTTTGGAAATTACAAACTTATATATACCTTTTACAACTGTGGTGAAGGGTATTAAAACTTTTTTTATATATATCCATAACATGCAACTTTAAATTGAATTAAAATGTACATTTATATTGGTTTGCCATTAAAATGCACGTACCATATATTATTTAATAATTACAACAATACTCAACTAAACTAAAAACTTTTTGATGAATTTTAGTTTTTTTTTTTAACCAAATAACAAAATCCTTTTAAAAACCTGTTTAAACTTCTAGTGCAAAATTTAACTCCAAAAAATATTTTAAACTCTAAAAAGTATAGTAAAGTGACATTTTATAACACATGAGGTAATCTGAGTTTAAATATTTAAAATGTTTTGATATTGTTGTGTCAACATCTGCCTGCTGTCATTCATGTTAAGTTTTATATACATTGACATTATCATATTAAATGCAAATCGTACTAATGCTCTCATGGTATACCAAGCATTTTAGTATAAACACCCACTATTCTAGGTACCTAAACACATACACATATGTACATAAACTTTATTTTGCAACTCTTTTGGCCATTACCAAGCTATGTGTAGATACTAGGGTATCCAATCGATTAACCGTCAATCGGTTATCCGATTAATTTTTGTCGATTAACTGTCCGAATAAATTAAAACTGTCTATTTTCGAATAACGAATAAACCGAATAATTTGTGTCGAATAACCGGTTAATGTAGTTTTCTTGAGTTATAAATTATAAATTTTTTTATTTTTATGATAAATTTATGTAAACTATATCTTTTTAAGAGGTCTATTACATTCTAGTAAATTTGTAGTGAGGTACTTTTTCTTCTGCTTTAGAAGTAATATATGTAGAAATATATATAGAAAGATTTAAATGAATTGTTTTGCTATAAGACGTTGATATTCGGAAGTTATTTATTTTAAGAAAAGGCATCAATAGAAATTCTTAAAACATTAAGCCCAAATTACATTTACGCGTAGTCAGCAACAGTATCAGCAAAAATTATCAGCTGTTCACTGTCAGAACAACATGTTGCTGCCGTTATATTACATTTAGGCGTAGGTAGCCACAATTTTCAACCACCATCTTGCTTTATTCTACAGCTGCTGACCAAATGTAATCAACACCATAACAAACAGTGCATTCTAAATTATCAGCTGATTGTGTCAGCACACAATGCTGCTTCCTACGTGCTAATGTAATTTGGGCTTCAATTTGAGTAAATTCAAAGTTTTACAAATCATAATACTTTTAATTATCATCTAGTAAATGTACCCAAAAAATATTAATTTAGACTCGTTTAACAAAATATCATTCTTACACGGAAAATACACTTACCCAGCAGGCCATGTCTTGTAGAAAATATCGACGATGTCTTGATGATTTGTCACAGTCTTCGATGATACATGTACGACAGCTCCGAACAAACATTGGTGACATTTTCGAACAAAGGGCACTTAAGTCATCAACGATAACTTGAGCGACAGTGTCATGTATATTTTCGTCAACCATTTTAAGAAAAATAAATGAAAAAAAAGTTGGGCTCCGAGATTTGAACCCAGGCCACCAATTTCTCTCTTTCTTATTGAATAGTCAAGCGCACTTACCACTTCAGCTACAACATTCTCTACTTTTTAATGGTTTTATTAATGCTTTTATTTATCTGATAGGTATTGATGACATTGTCATGCAGCATGTCGCGTGTTTAGTTTAATTCACGACATTCTCGCTAGACATTTTACTCATGTTGTCACCGAACTAAATATGTTCGACAATTCAGTATAATTTATTATTTAAGTCGCCGAAAATGGGGTAAGATGACAATATTGGTGACTTTTAATAAAAATTGTCCTCTACATGCATTTTCTTGACGACAAATTTAGACGACATCATCGATGAAAGTGTCGTTAATGGACATGTGGCCTGCTGGGTACATAAAATTGTATTAAATAAAGCGGAGTTGGGAGAATATTTTATAGTATTTGCTAAAAAATTAAAATTTTTCATACAAATAGGAGAAATTAATTACGAAATTGTCCGCTTTTAAAATAATTTGATCTTACATTATGTTTCTAAGTAACTATTTAAATAGATTAAATGCTATAATTTGTGTGCGAATAATTTGTCAATAATCGGTTACTAACCGATCAACTTCTAACCTCGAATAATTATTTGTCGAATAAACCGATTAATATAAACAATCGAATAATTGGATACCCTAGTAGATACAACATATTTTTGGATTTATATTGTATTTTGAAATTTAATCAATCTTTTTCGTTATTTTACACATATAATTTGAAAATATTTCACTAACATACATTTTCATTCACAATCATGTTCATGTTCATATAATTTTATTTTTTCATTGACAGTCATGATGTGAGAATAAAAGGAAACTAATGTTTAGTTTTGTATTATCATTTAATATCCATCTAACTCGATAAAATTAATGGTTGTTGAGAACATTTTTGGCAAAAATTTTTGTTCACAAAAACAATAGAATTAGTGTGATTACATTGGGTGCGGAAGTACACATTAAGTTTTAGCCACAAATAACATTATATAATCAATACTGTATAAGTATAGGTATAAAGTATTGTATATACTTATGTATGTATAAGGATTTAATTAAATATAATATCGTGTGTGAATGTGTGTTAAAATTGCTGCTGAAAATAAATAAATAAAACTAAAGTACTATTAATTAAAAAAACTTGATGTGAATTAAGGAAATATTATATGTAGTTTATCATACAAAAAACCGGTAATCAATAATTTAACTCAGTACTTAATTAATATTGTTATATTTTCTAAATTTTGTTTCTGATAATGTGGAAAAAATATACGAAAATGTACAAAACAAAATTAAAATATGATTTTAAAATTTAAAGAAAAAGTAAAATTCCATCACAGTTTAATGAGTTAAACTGCACAGAAAAGAATCACCAATCATCAAAATAATTCATTCTATTAAAAATTTGTATACCCACCATCAAAAAGATGGGGGTATATTGATTTTGTCATTCCGTATGTAACACGTCGAAGGAATCATCTAAGACCCCACAAAGTATATATTTTCTGGGTCCTGGTTAGATTCTGAGTCGATCTAGCTATGTCCGTCCGTCTGTCCGTCTGTTGAAAGCAGGATAGGGCTCGAACAGGGCGGACGAAATTTGGCACAAATATTTGTCTTATATAAGGTTTGTTTGGGATTGAAAATGGGCAAAATCGATTAATAAACAAAAAAACTAGAAACACAGGGTGTCCGTTATTGATATTGGTATGCTGATATTTATACAACGAATAAAAAATAAAATACTTTTTCTTGAAAAACTTTAAAGAATTTATTGACAAAGTTTAGAAAGTGTTTATTAACTTTTTGAGTTTTTACTTTAAATTTTAAATTTAACTAACTTTTTTTAATTTTAATTAAATTCTAAAAAAGAAAATTTATTTAAAAGTATTAAACAAGTGCACTCTGGGCCACATGCTCAATTTTTGGGCAAAAAGACCAATTCAGGTAGAGGGGTAAAATTCGTACAGATATGTAATCTAGAGACTTTGGATTTTATGCACGAAAAATTTTATGTTATTGCGGATTACCTTTTCTTAAAAGTTAGAGGTCAAAATCAAAGTGTTATGTTTTTGCTGAAATTATTTATTTGTTGTAAATACTCAAAAAAGTGTTTGGAAATTTTAGCAGGTAAAATATAGATCTTATTTGTCAAAAATATGATTTTTCTCCAAAAATAGGAATTTTGAAAGCGTAGATCCAAGGGATAATTTCGTACTAATAATACTGGTGTATTCCCAGAATTTTTAATTTCTAAGTATTTATTGCACAATCGTAATCAGTGCTCGGAAAAAACCCTATATTTGTTATGAATTTTTCATGTATATCAAGTATTCTAATTTTGTCTGAAATTAAGGATTTTGATCCAATTTATTTCTTTCGCCTTTTCGAATTCGGTAAATCAAAAAACTAATTTGTGTTTAGGGATTATTAACCATTTTATCAAATAATAAATACAAAATTTGGATTGGATTTACTATATTGAATTTTGAATTTTTTATAACAGATACATAATCAGCGAATTCTGAAAATCAGAAACCATATTCGTATTCAGGGTCAACAAGTCTCATTAACAAGCGAGAATGTTATATTCAGCTTGACCGAATCTATATGCCCCCCATCAACTTCTCAAATTTTACGTCATATGGAATTTGGGGGGGTAAAGTGGGCGGACTTCGACCATTTTTTGTTTTCGAGTTTACATTGATCATTGAACTACTTGTTCAAAATTTCGTTGACGTTTCACCTTATATGGTTTTCAAGTTTACATCGATCCTCGAACTATCTGCACAAAATTTCGTTGCGGTACATGCTTTTGTTTAAGAGATATCGGCAGAAAAGTATAAAATGAAGCTATAATGAACACCCTGTGTTTCTAATATTTAGCCCATCATTTTTTTGGTTATTAACCGATTTTGACCACTGTGAATACCAAACAAAACTTATATAATATAAATATTTGAGCCAAATTTCGTTCCCCTAGGTTGTTCCTATAGGATAGGGCTCCTGCTTTCAACAGACAGATCGACTCAGAATCTAACCAGGACCCAGAATATATATACTTTATGGGGTCTTAAATGATTTTTTCGACATGTTACATACGGAATGACAAAATCAATATACCCCCCCATATTTTTCAATTGTTCTGCTCAGAAATTAATTATTATTTGTTTCTTTTTAGGTAAGTTATTGTTTTATAAATTTTTCAAAGGTAAGTTTTTCTTATTCAAAATTAACTGTAAATAAAAGTTAAACAAAGATTTGTGCATCGATTTTGATGATACATGCCAAAGAATACTAAGATGGGAAAATAGTACTCTTTCCTACAACAAAAACATTTCTCTCTCTTCACATACAAGTTCTGTGTGAATTCAACACATTTGTGAGAGAGAGAAACAACACAAAATAAACAAATATTTTCCTTAAAATTTAAGGAAAATTACACACGCGATACATTTTTCAACAAACACACGATATTTATATTATTTTTTCACACGCGTTTATAGTATTTTAACTCCCGTTAAACGAATATTTTACACAAACTGAAAAAATATTTTTTTATTTTATTTTTGACATTCCTTTTTTGTATGTTGAAATTTAAATTGAACGAACAATGTTGCTACTTTTGGTATTAAAAATAAAACAGATTTTAAAATAATTTTAAATTATTTTCATATTCATCAACAAAAAGCAAAGAAATGTAATTATATTACTATTTGTGGATGTAACCCGCATCAAAAGATAAAAATCTGCGAATATAATTGTGATGAATTATATTTAATAATTTGTTAATACTATTTTGTGCAACTATGTATGATTATGATGTCTGGTGAAAGTGGTTTCAGCACTAATACATATAAATAAAATTTGACTAATACAATCTTAAAGTTAGGTTTTTTTGACAACAGAGTTAGGTATTTTTGACAAGCCTTCTATTCTTAGTATTCTTTGTATTCAATTTTTTTTTTAAGACAATTTTTGAAATAACTGCGAAACTATTGAGCACATAAAAAATGTAGTTAGGGTGGCTTTAAGATATTTTTAGTGTGTATCTTTTGCTGTATCACTTATGTCATTCGTATGCAATGTTCTTGAGTTATGGTGAAATATACTATATTAATGACAAAAAATCCAGACCTTATAGAAAGTAAAAGTGAAGGCAGATTCGAGTTTAGCACATCAAAATCCATCAAGTCCAACTATTTGTCTTTGGGAGAGGAGTTTTTTGTCGACCAGCGTAATTTTAAAGCAATTTCAGTTTAACCTTTTGAACCAAATCAGGCAATTATTTTTAAGATATACTTCAATGTATAGAGCAACCTCCATAATTTTACAAATAGTGATAACAGAACTAAAGTCAATTCAAATGAAATTGAAAAAAGATTCGGCTGTGCCGAATCTTTGATACCCTTCACCATATTACCATCTTACCATCTTATCGACATCATATTACCATATTACCGACAATTAATAAAATTTTCGCCTTAACGTATGCTTGCATATTTTCTAAATCTAAATTTTTTTCAAACTACGAAAATTTGAATATGAAAAAAAAAAACAATCATAACAGGCTTTGCTTTTAAAAAAGAAACAACAACAATTCCATATATATTTATTTTTGTATGTACAAACTGACTGAATACACAAAGAACAACAACAACACTGTTATTCATTATATTACTGCTGTTGCTAACTAAACTACTTGTCTATACAAAAAACAAAAAACGTCACTAATAGTCATTACAATGCTTAATATACATGTTTGTGTATGTATTTATGTATATTCTTAACAGATATGTTTTAGTTTTTAAAAATAAACAACTACAATTCCATATCTATTTTTGTACAGACTGCATATACAAAGAACAACAACAACACTGTTATTCATCATATTACTGCTGTTGATAACTAAACTACTTGTCTATACAAAAAACAAAAAACGTCACTAATACTCATTACAATGCTTAATATACATGTTTGTTGGTGTATTTATATTCTTAACAGATTTGTTTTTGGGCCATAACTCTGTTGATTATGAACGAATTTGGTTTATTAAAAAAACCGAAATTTTATAAAAATATTTATAACTGATCTATATAAAAATAAAAATCTGTAGCTTGAACAAGGGCTTCAAAAATAAAAAATTCGTTTTCCCCGATATCTCAGTTATTACTGAACCGATTTATTTAATTTTTTCGGAACAAAAATTCAGAAAATAATTTTCTAGCCCCCTTTAAAAATTCGAAGTCCCTGGTACATGCAGAGGCTTCAGAAACTAAAAAACCGGTTCTAAAAACCGGTTTTTAAAGCATATCTCCACCATTTATAAACCGATCTTCCTGATTCAAAAAACTGAAATTTTATAAAATTATTTGTGACCGATCTGTATAAAAATAAAAATCTATAGCTTAAACCAAGGCTTTAAAAAATAAAAAATGCGTTTTTTCCGATATCTCAGTTATTACTGAACCGATTTATTTCATTTTTTCAGAACAAAAATTCAGAAAAAAATGTCCGAGAATTCTTTGTAAAAACGAAGTCCGTAGTGTATACAGAGGCTTCAGAAACTGGAAAACCGGTTCAAAAAACCGGTTTTTTGAACATATCTCCGCATTGTATGAACCTATCTTGCTGAATTCCAATAGCAAAATTCTCGAAAGCATTTCCGATCGTTTGACATACATATTATATATGTCAGTTATCATTGGGCTTCATAAACGCCATTTCAACCGACACACGGACGGACGGACGGACGGACGGACATGGTCCAATCGTCATCGTTCTTACAAGGATTCCGAAAATATAAACTTTTGCTCTCCGACGAAAATTGTGGGAATTACAAACGGAATGACAAACTTATATATACCCTTTACACCTGTGGTGAAGGGTATAAAAAAGTGATCTAGAGACTTAACATATATTAAAACCATGTATCTGAATAGACTTAGGTATCCAGTGCCGCAGAATTTTCAGTTTGAAATTTTTAAATGAAACTACGTGGTATTGTTTTTATATTTTATATCAATTCTTATTCTGAAATTAAGCTTTAACTACTACTCACTAGCATGTCCAACGATTTGGAGTTAAAAAAATCTTTATAAAAAGACTCATTAATATTGTGGTAATTAACCTTTCATAAACACCAACCCCTCACTCCTGAGAAAACGCTTCTACTCTAACAATTTTTCTTTACAAATAAGTATGCGCTTATTTAAGTAGTTCTTTTTTGAAAATATTATTCTTAAAAACATTTTGAGCTCTTTATTTCAATTCATTTTTATTAAAAGCATAACATGGAAAAGAAAGAAAAAACTTTTTTGTTTTTCTTTACCGAAATTTTTTTTAACAACAACCCACGAATTATGTTAATGAAATTTATGTTGTCATTGCTATTTAACATTAAGTGTAATTTTTTAGATTCTTTTCTTTTTGTACTCAATTAGAAAAGTTACCAAAACAAAACTTAAGTAAAAAGGTTTGAATATTTTTTTTTTTTTTTAATGTCATCATATTTTTTTATATTTTATAATTTTAATTTGCCTTATAACAAGTACTTTATAGAATATGATAAAAGAAAAAAAATAGTCACAAATATTAGCCATATTTTTTTTACTTATTATTATATTTATACAACGTTTGAAAACACAAACCTTTAAAACTTTGCTTATTTAAAGTTTTTCTTAGTCTGAGTACTCTTTTTGTGTAGACTAGATAATTTTTTTTTTTCGAAATAGTTTTTTAAACATTTATCATAGAGAAAGTCAGTTATTTGCATACATGAATAAAACCCAGCGAAAAAAGGTTGATGATTAAAAGGCAATACAATTTTTATTTTTATTTCATAAAGCTGTTTCTGATGAAAATAACAGGAAATATTCGTATGTGTGCAAAGATTTAAATAAAACTTTTCTATTACATTATGAAGGTTAATATTTTTTTTTTACTTTAGTGTCCCTTTAAATATTATTCAATATTATGCTGGGTTAATTAGTTCACACACATATATCTGTACAAATACATGAATGAATACGATGAATAACAAACAAATAAAAACATAAAGTTAAATCTCTATTTAATTGCTTACAATTATCCACTCAAGCATGCTTAGACAACAACAACAGCAGCAATAACAATAACAACAACAAAAACAATAAACAAATACAGTATTATATACTTTATACAATGCAACATTCCAAAGTCCAAAGGAACAAAAATATAGAGATAAAAACCTGGAACAAAATACGTAAAGAAAAAATAATCAACATTTGAGAAAAAAAAGATCAAATAAATTTCCATTACTGACATATAAAATAAATTTATCCTTCTAACACAAAAACACACAAAAAAAAACAACAACTATAACAATCCATCAACTGAAAATTTGTTGCTAAAGCTACTACTACTACTAGTACCATCACTATTACACTAAGTACAAAGACAAATGGTTACCAACCACTACTACAAATAAAAACACAAACTTACAGAGTAGCTAACATTATATTCATGCATAAACCAAGCGCATAAAAGCAACAACTAAAGCTCTAAGAATATTACAATAAGGAAAATAATACAACAAAATTAGAAAAAAAAAAAGAAGAAAAAACAAGCTCACAGAATATGAATGTGGTTAGAGATAATTTTGCATTTTATATTATGTGCCAGAGAGAAGGACTCACAGAAAGATCCAACTAAGTTGTAGTTCAAACACAAAAACTGAAAATAAATGCATTCTCTTTATACTTAAATTCTGTGGTGAATGTTTAAGTCTTATTTTCTTGTTCAGTTTGTTTTTTTTTTTTTTCAATTGGAATTGACTGGTAAAAGAAAGTCAAGTAAATTAGAAACAGTCCTGCTACACAGTGGGTTGTAGGGATATTACAACAGCTATAAATAATTTCATTGTTTGATAGCTGAACTAAAAAAAAATGTTAGACATACTTTCTAGAATGTAAAAAAATTAATATAAGTGAACTTTTTCAAACTCTACTTAACTCATATCCAGATTTGATATTTTTGTTATTAAAAATCTGTAGTAGCTAAGATTTGAGCAAAAGAACAAATTATTTGCAGATTAAAAATTATTTTCTGCCGAAAATGTTATGCATTAAGTTAACTTTTTCACCAAAAAAAAAAAAAAAGATATAATAACACTGGTCGACAAAGAAAATCCTCCACCAAAGACGAATAGTTGAACTTGATGCATTTTAATGTGCTTAATATGAATCTGCTATCAGTTTTTTTTCATCAGGTCTGGAATTTTCTTATGGGGGTGTCTAATATTTCGCCCATAGCAAAGCCATTACTCTAGTATATTTCCTCATAACTCAAGAATGGTGTGCACGATTGACATAAATGATACGCCAAAAGATGCGGATATCTTCAAATCACTAAAACTTCATTTTTTATGTGCTCAATAGCTTCGGAGTTATTTTGAAATAAATGTCAGAAAAAAACTTTTTTATGCAAAATTTTAGATTTTTTTGTTACTAAATTTTTTTTAATAAATGTAAACATCTAAAATGTTACAGTTTATCATCTTTATTTTAAAGCTGGTAATGTTGCAAATAAAATAAGGCATGTGTCTTCAAAATTGATGAATAAATCTTGATTTTATTCACGGTTAAGTAAAAATACCCATGTTACATACAATTGAGTAGAAATACAGTGGTGGGCAAATAATTTTTTTTTTTTTTTAAATAAAAATAGGTGGACTAGGTGGATTTTGACGAGATAAACAAGAATCTGCATTCAATTTTTTTTTTTTTTTTTTTTCTATCACGTACTAATTTTTTTATGGGCATGACTAATATATCACCTTATTCAGCGGTCACACTATAAAACTTGAGAATGGTTTGTATAGTTGTGACTATAACTCAAGAACCGTTTACACGATTTTGATAAATGATACAACAAAAATTGTCTTCAAGGTGTGTCAACTATATTCTTTATTCGCTCAAGAATTTTAGAGTTATGGATCACAATTTTCACCATTTAAAAAAAAAAAAATAAATTTTCGCTATTAATTACCGAATAACTACGGAAATATTAATTGAACAAAAAATTATATAAATTCATCTCAAAGACAATTTAAGTCACTATGTATATATTGGAGTTTAATTTATCTTAATAGGACAAACCGTTCTCGAGTTATATAAGTGTGACTGCCTCAAGGCGGGGTCATCGTAGTCATGCTCATAAAAAAAAACTAATACGTGATAGATAAAAGTTAAAGCTGATTCTATTTAGCACGTTAAATTCCATCTAATCCACCTATTTTTTTATTTTTGCCCACTATTCTATCTCCACTTAACAGTAGGTATGCATGGGTATCCTAATTTAACTGTGAATGCAATCATAATTTGTGCATCAATTTTTATGTTACGTGGCTTTACTTACTCGTAGTTTTGCCAGCTTTAAGATAAAGATCATAAACTGAAACCTTTTTGATGTTTTCACTTTTAAAAAGAAGTTTTAGTAAAAAAAAAAGAAATCTTTAATTTAATATGAACAATTTTTTTTTCGGACACTTATTTCGAAATATCTCCAAAACTATTAAGCGGATAAAAATTTCTTAGTAGAACGACTTAAAGCCAATTTTGTTTTCCATATTCTGGTGTATTATTTATATAAATCGTGCATGCCGTTCTCGAGTTATAGTGAAATACACTCGAGTAGTCGGCTTATTTAGGACGCAATATTAGACACGCCCATAACAAAAAATCTGGACCTGATGGGAAAAACTGAAAGCAGATTCGAGTTTAACATGCGGAATTCTATCTATTCCACATATTTTTTTTTTTTTATTTTTATTTTTTTTTTTTTGTCGACGAGTGTAATAAATAAATAAATTTTACAAGTACCCAACAAACCAAATGATATCGTAATGATATCATTACGATATCATTTCGGTGATATAGAAGCCCGAGAATGATATCATTTATAATTCTAAAATGATATAGGTTGCTTTCTAAAAGGTACACTCGAAAATGATATCATAATTTTTGAAAATAACGATATTAGTAATGATATCATTAAATTTAAGCAGCGCGATAGTTTAGCAATATATTGCAAAATATATACACAAATATATGCTAAGATTGGATCAATATATAATATTATAAATATGTTTTCAAAAATTAATAAAATAGCCATAATAAACCAATGTTCATACAGCTCCAAATCATTTTGCATGTAATACGAAACTTTTGCAATCCGAATACAAGTCCCCCTTTAAATCCGGGCTGATATTGGTTTCTTCATCTTATACGCGTTAATTTTTTGCAATTACACTAATTTTAGCTGTAAAAATTCAATTCGCATATAAAACATAACATAAAATATTTTTTTGATACAAAAATTTTCAATTTAATTTAATTTAATTTTCCTGAAAATGTTTGAAGTTTTTTTCTAAGGAAAATATAATTTCGATATTTTATCATATAATTTTAAAATTATGATATCATAAATGATACTGTATCGTTTCTTGGTTTGTTGGGTATATGTATATTAGAGTGTCCCGTAAACAAAAATTTTGTAGGAAGACCCCTCAAACGATGCCTAAAAATGAGCTTTATATGGGAAAAATATTAAAATTTTTGAAATTAAAATTGATCTTTAGTTCCCTACCAGCGATTGAAAGTCACGGGTTTTGAACTTGAAATGGGTATAAAAAAATTCGCCAATTATAAAAAAAAATATATATATATATATTAAAAAATTATCGCAAAAATTTGGTCCATAAACTGTAATTTTAGTACATCATGCTACATGATATTTTCCTTAAATAATGGATACAAATTTTATAATTTTGTTCCCTTTAAGGCTAAAATATTAAAAATTTGCATTGTAGTAAATACTGTTGATAATATATAATTTTCCAAAAAAATTTTCATCAAAATGCCTTAAAAAGTCTTCTAGCGAAACAAAATCCCAGGGGAAAAATTTTTTAAATATTTTTTCCTTAACCAGCATAAAATTACGAATTTTTTGATTTTTTTAACCAAAATGTATGGAACCCACGATTTTTCAATTGCTGGTAGGGAGTTCCAGTTCCAGTTTTAAAAATTTTTTAAATAATTTTTTCGTATTAAGCAAATATTTACGCATCGTTTGAGGGGTCTTCCTACATTGAAATCTAGAAAAAGACTTTCCTCGGGACACTATAATATATATTGTGGAATTATATTCAAAACGGGCCTCATGAAAACCAGCATTGTTCAGGAGAACATAAAAACTTTTTATTTCCCTCATTTTTCAACATTTTGCAATCCGTTCTTCTACGATTTATTAATATAACGTCTACTAAATCTCACACTGAAAAATATGTATTTTAACTCCATTATTTGCGAAGTTATGGTAGATAGCCCGTTTTGTCTTAATTATTTTTAATATTTGTTAAAAAATGTTCATATAGCCCGTTTTGATTATTTGAAATTAAAGAAGTAAAACATACTATTTTTGGAAAAAACATTGACAATATGTTAAATTTATGACAGTATACCAATCAGGAGATAAAAAAATCTAAATTTTGTGGTTGGCTGGACCATTTTTAATCGTTAGAAATTTCAAATAACAGGAATGTTTACTAAAAGGACGAAAATGTGTTCAAGATTAAAATTATAAACTAAATTTTGAAAAAAAAAAAATTTGCAAAAAAAAATTTAAACCAATTAAAATTGTATTAAATTGCATATCAAAAACTCAAAAATTATCAAAACCTTTAAAGACGATGTTTATTTTACTTTTTATTTAATTATAATTTTTTTAAGAAACTGATTTTGGTATCTAAGATGTTTTGCTTATAATTACGAATTTTATTAAAATTTTTTCATTCCTGTCTTTAAATCTAGCGTATAGTGCTCCAACTTAGCTTCATAAAATGTTGATAGATGTATCCACGTATGATCTATATGCATCTAAAAAAGGTTAAAAATCTAACTTCAATGGCTTTTTTCTCCAGACTGTATTGAGATAACAAAATTTTTATGAGATATATTGAGATTGTAATTCAAAATGTTTAAGAAAAGTTCAAACCGCAAAGAAAATTCTCATTATTTATAAATTTTTATTTTTAAATTTCTTTGAAAATCAAATAAAAACTTGCATATAGCCCGTTTTGCCTTAAAAAAATATACTGTTTGTAGATAATCCAAAAACAAAAAGTGAAAAACATAGTGTTTGAATTAATTTTTAACTCCTAAATTAACACCATATATAAAAATTAGAAAACTAAAGAGTCTGACGCAAAAAAAAAAAAAATTTCTAAATCTGCATGAGGACCGATTTGAATATAAGTCCTCGATATATTAAAAAAAATTATAAAAATATTTAACCAATAAAAGCTCTTTTTAATCAAAACGCTTTCTTAAAAAGAAGCCTTTTCTTTTAGAATCTTAAAAGATCATTTGTCAAAGAATAATTTCACTAAAAGAACTTTTAAATATTTAATATTATTAATATTTAAATATTTCTTTCCTTTAATTTTTCCATCAAGGACCTTTTTAAAGTTTTAACCTTAAGTCCTGATGATAAGCTATTAAACTTTTAAGGAAAAAAGTTGAATTTTTTTATCTTATTTAACAAAAAGTCCATTAAAGCTTTTTAATCAAGAGACTTAACAGCCCAGTAAAAATAGAAAAAAATCTCCAAAAGCTTTTTAAGTTTTTCAACAAAAAAGATTATTAACTTACTAAAAATGAAATTTAAAAAAAAAAAATCACAAGTGTTTTTTTAAAAAAGCTTTTTTTATAAAACTCTTTTAAAAACAAACTTTAAAAACAGCACATCAAGATTTTTTTTCCAAAATAAAGTTTCTTATCAAAATTATTTTCTTTTGCTTTTAAAACCCTTCAAAAATTTTCCACCACAAAATGTTTTCATTAAATAATATTTTATCCAATATTTTTTTTTTACCAAAGAGCTTAAAAAAAGACATCGAAACGTTTTGAAAGTGTTTCCACCAAAAAACTTTTTTATTATTCAGCTTCCAAGATTTTATGCTAAGATTTTAAATACAAAGTTTTGCATTATGTTTGCTTTTTAACAAAAAAATCCATGAAATCTTTTTAACCAAAAAGCTTAATAAAATAACTAAAAATGGAAAAAAATAGCAAAAGGCTTTTTTAAAAATATGTAGCTTTTTTCGTAAAGCTATTGTAATAAAATTCTTTAGAAACATTATCAGAATCAAAACTTTTTGAACATTTTCAACAAAAATTTTTGTCCTAAAATCAAACGACGTCTGCACTAAAATGTTTTCATTGAAAATTATTTCATACAAAAAAGCTTTCTTAAATTTTTCTTCTAAAATATTTTTTTTAAGACTCATCAATTTTGAAAAAGGTTTTTTAATTATCCTAAGCTATTAGGCTTTTAAGCAACCAGTTTTGCATTATTTTGGTTCTATTAGTCTTGCTACCAACGAGCTTAAGAACACACTAAAAACGAAAAAATATAAAAAAACTTCTAAATCGTTTTAAAAAAATCTTTTTTTTTTTTTTTTTTTGTAAAGCTATTGCTTTTTATCCTAAAAGACTTTTGCCTTTAAAAATGTTTATCCATTAAAAGTTTTCTTGGCAATGAAAGCTTTTTTTTTCTAAAAAAAAAAAAAAAAAAACTGTTCAGAAAAATGTCTACAAAAACTTTTCTTTGAATTATTAACAAAGAACTTAGAAAGGTTATTACAATAAAAAGTTTTAAAAAGAAAGCGCCAAAGTCTATATAAATAATTTTTCCCAAATTAACTCTTACCCAAACTCTTTTTTAAAAAAAGCTTTTTTCTAAAGTTCTATAAATTTTTTTTTTATTTTTTTTATTTAACAAAAAAAAAATTGTTCATCTAAAATTAGCTTTTCATTAAAAAAATTGTTCTCAAAAACGTTTCGAAAGAATTAAATCGTTAAAAACAAAAAACTTTAAAAAATACTGCAAAAAAAAGTTTTATAATAACATATCAAAAATAAAAATATTTTTCGAAAATCTTTCTCACCTCACCTAAAGGATTTTAACACGAAAGTTAAAAAATTCATAAAAACTTGTAAATGTCTTTAATATGCTTTTACCATAAAATCATTAGAAAATTTTACCTCAAATGTTAGATTTTCTAAAGCTTTTTAAAAGAAAAATATATTTTTCTCAAAAAAAAAAAAGCTTTCTCATCGAGAAAAGTTTCTGTATCAAATTATTTGAAGAAACCTTCGAAAATTGGTTTAATAGACTACTTAGATATTATTAAAAATTTTATACTTCGGTTTGCTTCTAAATCATTTTTATTAAAAAGCTGCATCAGGCAAAAAGAGTCAGTTCTTATAAAATCGGTTAAAAGCTTTCTGTCCTAAAATATTTCCTTTAAATATTTTGTTCAAACTAATTTCCGAAAATGAATTATTTAATCCGAAAATAAATTATTTAATTGGCTTTTTTATACAAAAAGCTTTGTCAGCTAATAAAAGCTTTCTTATCAAGCAAAGTGTCTGATTTTTAATACAAATTTAGTCAATTAAATCAAAGTGTAAAAGGTTGCATAGAACCGTTTTTATTACAAATATCTTTTTTACAACAAATGTTTTTAGAAAGCTTTTTCTAAGATAATTAAATATTTAGAAGAGCTTTCTCAATGAATTTTGGTCGTGAATAAATATAAATGCTGGCAAATAACTGAGCTTTTTTAAAATAATTTTGGCCCAAACTTTTCAAGATTTAAAACATATTGTTCACAATTTTTGTTATAATTTTAATAATTTCACCCCATTGTGTCAAGCAAACTAAAGACAAATAAAAAACTAAATAAATTCAAAATAAATATAAAAACAAAAAAATTAAAAACAAAAACTAGTAAAACAACATCTTTAAATTGAATTAAACTAATGGTATTCACATTCATTCATTCTTTCCGACAGTCGACAATGACAAACGCCTACAGTACAATACTTTTGTATTGCACATTTTCAATTGTTATGGACATTAAGTAAAAACAATCAAAGACGGACAAACCTACCGAAACATAGATAGACAGACAGACAGACAAACAGCCTGCCAGGCATACAGACAAGTCCTACATTCCTCCATCTATTCATTCATTCAATCCAAAAGTTAAACAGATAGTCAGACAGACCTATAGACAAATAGTTATTAGGGCGGTAGGTAGCTCGATATAGAAGTCAGTCAGTCATATGGTCGTTCTTTGGTTCGGTATTTATAGGAAGTTAGTTAAAATAGCACAAGACACAACTAAACCGCATGCAGATGTTGTTATTTATTTACATATTTGTATGCATATATTTATTTGTTTTCGAGATAGACAGTGAGAGAGAGAAAGAACTGCAACCAACAACAACTACAAAAGGACATTTGGTTAACAAGAATGACATAAGTTCTCAACGTCAGATTTTCAAGAAACTGTCAGTTACTTTCAATTAAATACGTAATTTAAGTTATTGTGTTAATATTTGTTTTAATTTGAAACTTTAATTTACATTTTCTATTTGCAAGAGTATTAAATGTATTTGTTTGAAGTAAAGTTAATTTAATTTTTACTTAGTTAATAAATAGATAAGATAATTTATACATTTATAGTTTTTTGCTTACTTCTATTTGATTTTGTTCGCTTTTTTGTATTATTATTTCTTATTTTTTGTTTAGTTTAATTTGTGTCATCATTATTTCATTGCATATCTCTGGGGGGTCTTTATAATACAATTAAAAGTCATTTTATTTATAGCATTTTCGTTCTACATGTTTAGAATGCATGATTATGTTATTTTTATCCCTTATATAACATGTTAGAAAAAAAAAATAGATGATATTATGAATAAAATTACATTTTTATGTGTTTAAAGCTTAAAATATTAAAGAGGGGTTTTTATATAAATTGCTTGTGTTGAAATATAACTTTTAAACTTTAGCTATAAAATTTAAACGCTGACGCATTGATTTATGGTATCATAGATGTTTGATAAACTGAATATTAATAAATATTTTCCAGCGAAATAAGTATTTTAAATAATCTATGTTCTAAAAAGAAACATACTTATAAAAATATATAACAAAGTACAAATAAATACAAAGTTTTTACTATTTTTACAACTGGCCTGTTTCGAAGTCCAATTTGTCATGCTAACATCGATTTTGCAATCACAAAACATTTTCTAAATTATTTTGATTCATTTTAAAACGATAGTTTTAAGAGCTTCTAATACACAGAAAAAAGTATTACCGTCTTTTTTACAATTAATTCAGTTGTTTAATTTTGCATCAAAGTTTAATAAATATATTCAAGAAAAAATAAAATAAAAATGAATTTTAGTATGATTTTCTTTCCTAGACATATTTTTAATTCATTCAATCATCTACTTAATTGATTTAATTAATTTATTAATTGGGAATTTTTTTCTGTTTTGTATTTTTTACAGTTTTTAGTAATTGATATAATCATTTTGGTGAGAGGTGCAAACTTTAACAAGTTTATAATTGAATGAATTATTTTCATATATATTTGTTAATTGGTGACTTTTTTCTGTGTACTTTAGATTTAGCATAATTTAAAAATTTTAATATATGGGTTAAAATAAAATTTAAAGGAATAAAGATATCCTGTTGAGCTTTTGATAAAACATAGATAAGCTTGTTAAAAATCAGAAAATTAAAAAAAAATCTATTTTTTTTTTTTTTTTTTTGTAAAAATGTTATTTTAAAAACCGTACTTCAGAGAATATTATATATCAACAAATGGAGGTATTAGGGTATCCATTCGAATAATGTTCGTTCGAATTATTCGACTAATTACTACGAATAACTATTCGAAGAATTTAAAAATGGTATTTTTCGAATAACGAATAATTCGAATATTTTCATATCGAATATTCGAATAAAACGAATAATATTTATTATTATTATTATTTTTTTGTTTGCAATTGAAGTGATTTTATTTGATTATTTATAAAAATGATACTTCGTACTTAATTTAAATAAATGTACTTTTGGTAATTTTGCCAACAAAAATTTGACCATTTTTATTAAAATTAAATTTTATTATTTTTTTTTTTTAATAAAAGTTAATTTCTGAAGACTCTTGACAGTCCACAGAATCTTCTAATCATAAAATTGACATTTAAAGATGGATTGTTTATATCAATCAATGTCATTCTAAGATTTTTTGCTTTTGAGATATAAGGACTGCGCACAAAAAAATACGTGCATGCTCTTGGGCTTATAACTTTTGATGTAGTGAAAAATTAATAATTCTGTTAACTGGCTTTTATTTGCCATTATGTTCACTTGCCATGTGCTAAGTTTCATGGTAATAGCAAAATTGGTTTTTCTTAAAATGCAAGTTTAACAAAAAACACATAAAGACATAATTCAAAATTTTTCATGAAATCTTGCATTGGTCATATAAAATAATTGCAAGGAAGGCTGTTGTGCCGCAAAATACAGTTTCTTGGGTAATAGTATTATACAAAGAAGTCATGATCATTGAATCGTAACCTGGTAATGGAAGACAAATAGTATCTTCAGGCTGTAGGACTCAGACAAAATATAAAGGATTTTGAGAGAAATTCACCTCATCTTTGGATGAAAAGTGTTACAAAAAGTTAATTGCTTTTAATTTCTATCAGAAAATTCAGAAAATTTGAAAATTTGAAAGGAAGTCTAGAGTAAAGACCTATAAACTAAGAAAACAAATTCTAATAGAAACGCAAGCAAGAATTTGGAGGTAAAAAATAACATGAAAATTCTTCTGTGTATCCCCTGTTTTCTGGCCTGTTCCCGCTTTTTCTCATTACAACAACAAAACAATGGAGCTGTAACAAAGAAATTGTAAGAGTTTGTACTGATAAAGGCTAATTCATCAAATTGTCCGAAGCTCCGTGCAATTGAAAGATATTGGACTCTAGTAAAAAATAATTTAAAGAACATTAAAAGCTCAGCATAAAATGAAACGGAGTTTAAAAATAAGTGGACTTATTCGAGCAAAAAAGTGACCGAAATACAACAAAACCTTTAATTAGAATAATTCTGGAAAAGATCAGATATTTGCTTAAAAACCAACAGGAACTAATTTATTCTTTTATGTTTAGAACTTGAACATAACAGTCATTAATAAAAATATCACTTTAAAAAAATTCGCCCACTGGTTTAGTTTCTATAAGCAGATTTTCATGCACGGATTTTTTCGTGCGCAGTCCTTAGTTAAAAAAAATTATATTAGTTTCAGTCATTTAAATTTAAAATTGATTTTAAAATTTTCCAGAAGAATTACATTTTCCCTGCAAAAAATTTATGCAGTTTTTATATTTATAAGCTAGAGGTGTAGAGAAGCAAGCGGGTTAAAAAAAGTTGTGTAAATAAAACAACTAAGATGTAGAGGAATGTGATACTAGCCTCAAATACCAGGGTTACAAAAAATATCGTAATTTCAAAACCAAGAGAATTGATTCTATTCGTAAGTATACTTAAATATATAAAATATTTTTTTTGAATTCTTAATAAAAACATATTACAGACTGATCAAGATTTGGACGCTACATCTGGTGATCGTCGTGGTTTCTTTTGTAACTATCGGGAACACTTTATAAAAATAAGGGAATTTCTATAGACCAAAAAAATTTAACGCATTTTAAAAATTTTATTTATAAACTTTTTTTTGTTCAGGATAATGCTGTTTTCATATTAATGTGGCTTCTAAATGAATATTCCATACCATCATTGAGCCAAATTTGGTCCCTCTATGTTGTCCCGTTCAAGCCCTATCCTGCTTTCAACAGACAGACGGACATAGCTAGATCGACTCAGAATCGAACCAGGACCAGAAAATATTTACTTTGTGGGGTCTTAAATGATGCCTTCGACATGTTACACACGGAATGACAAAATCAATATACCCCCCATCTTTTTGATGGTGGGTATAAAAAAATCATTTGTAATTGTGATATAAAAAACATTTTTTAATTCATTTAGAACGAATAATTTTTTATACATTTTCAAATCTAAGATTTATTATTTTTTTAAATAGTATTAAACCAAACATCTCTGGTAAAATAATAAACACTATTTTCTTTCATTTTCATCTCGCTACAAAAAATTTCGTTCATTAATATACATGTGGGCAGAAATATCTATAAGTATGTGTGACACGTAAGGAGTGCGATTGAAGAAATTTTAGCACACGTTTTACCTCAAAATTTTTTTCCGAAGCAATTTTTAAAATTTGTTTTGATCTAGTTATCTTTGAAAAATATGTCAGTTATTATTTCTAATGACAGCTATGTTGATTTGTTGTTATTTTGATCAAAATGAATGACGAAAAAAATGTACATGCTATAAATTATTAAAAACATTTCAAAAAAATTCGAAAAACAATTGGCCAAAGAATTAAATGTCTGCTGTCAAACTATTTCCAAGGATATAGAATATATAGATAGAACAAATGTATACGTATAAACATGGTTTAGAAAAAAACTCCAAACTCATCTGGTAGAAAAGCAGCCCGGTTAACTCAGCGCTCAGACTATTTGGTGCGAAAAGTTTAAGCCAATGCGGAGTTAAAAATATATAAAGTCCAAAAAGTTCAAGAATAGGACACGAAAATTAAAATCAAATTTCATACACAAAAACTTATGTTGTATAAAGAATGACGAAACGTATGTACTGACAGATTTTTCGCAGCTTCCTGGTTAAACATTTTATGTTGCTGATGCTCGGGGATATGTTGAAGATAAGTTTGAGGCAAAAGAAGCAAGTCATTTGTTACAGTGGGCTCTATAAATACCAAAAAATACATCAAAGAATGTTTGCAAAAATTTTTGGCCAGATTTGGCATTTTGTCACTACATAAGAAAGCTCTGGAGTGTTACCAAAACAATAGTTTTTGTACCAAGAGAGGTCAATCCTCCAAATTATTCGGAGCTAAGATCAGTGAAGACACATTGGGCTTTTGTCAAAAGGGAATTATAGTGAACAAAAGAGGTGTCCCAAAATATTGAAAACTTTAAAAGGAGATGGGCAGACTGTTCCAAAAAAGTGATTGGAACAACTATCAAATCTCTAATGGAAGGTTTACTAAAGAAGGACTACGAGTTCATAAGTAGTAGTTAGAAGTATAAAAGTTATATTTTTCTGTGATCTGTATTATAATGTCGATTAAATAAAAAAAAAATAAAAAACAATAAAAACTCTAATTCAAAATTATTGAATTTTATATATTTTAAGATTTTTTCGATCGCACTGCTTAGAAGAAAACAGTAGGAAAATTCAACTGCTGCCTGGCAAAGTATAAAATCGTTTCTCATATATTTTTAATCAATTTTTTTTTTAATATACCAGTAGCACAAATGTCATTCCCTTAATTAAACTTTTTTTAAATTTTTTATATGTAAATAATTTCCCACGTGCTGCCAGATTAAATTAAGATTAAAGCAATTACAAAAAGAGCGTATTACAAGGAATAACATAAATGTCTAGATAAGATTATGTACATGCTACATACATATGTACATATGTATGTGTATTTATTTAAATGTATTTAGATGTTAAGCACTTCTTGGAGTATGATTAATAACAATCATGAATTTTTATCAAGTATACGCCCGCTAGCACATGTTTAACGCCTTTAAGGTTTTTTTTTTTTTTTATTTCAAAAACATTTAATATTTTCTTTCTCTTTCTATATTAACATTAATGTTACTAATAAATAATAATAAAAAAACTTTTTCACATTAGATTATCTTTGTGCACATTTAAGGCACTTGTGGTGTTAGCATTCATAAATTTTTGTATGTTTATTAACATTAAAATAAATTTCATTTTAATTTCTCTACTTTTACTTATTGTTGCTGTGGTAACTTGTTTTTTTTTTTTTCATTTTTATAAAGTTTATTTTATTCCTGAGCTTTGAGTAACGCCTCTCTCATAATTTTTATAAACACAAAAAACGAAAAGTATAAACAACAACTTTTCAAAACAGGTAACATTTCGTGTAAATTATATTGACTTTATGCTTGTGTATGAGCATTTTTTTCTGGTTGAAAACGTAAAGAAAACAAAGTACATTGAAAATTTTAATATACACATGGTTGGAATATGTTTTTTTCCCTTGAAGGCAAACTATAACTTGTTTAGAAACTCATATATTAGTTGGCAGCAGTGATGGCTATAACATTAGTGGTGGAAATGGAAAATAAAAATACATATAATTTTATTTGTGGTCTCATAATTATGTTATCATATAAATATACATACGTATGCCATTAACAAAAAATCAAATGGCTGTCACAAATATTTAAAAAAAAAAAAAAAAAATTGTAACAAAAAAATTCCTGTTTAAATAAAAGTAATGATTTTTTATGACTAGATGTTAATTAGGAAAGTTTTAATTTTAACATTTTGTCATATTTATGTCATTTATTTTAAAGATGCTTTAAGGCAAAAAATTTAATTCTTTTAATAAATATAATTTTATTATTACTTGCCTTTTGTTTGGTTTGACACTCTATAATATAAAAGTTTTTCCATTTCTATTTTTTATTATAATTTAATATTATATTAATATAAACCAACTCCCACATATTGTTTTCATAAATAAAAATGTTTGTCTATTTGTTTTAAAACTTAAATATGTGAAGGTATGTATTTTTATTATTGCAAAAAACACAAACTCATGTATTTAGTAACAAAACCCTAGAGTTTCTATATGTTTATAAAATATACTGCCGGTGAACAGAATAGGTTCAAGATTATTGTTACGTTAAAACTCTTGTTATTTAAAAAAATAATGAAATTTATATATTTTTTTCGTAATAACTTTTAAAGTACTCAGTTTTAAGATATTTACAAGCAAAATAATTTTGAGTAATAGCCAAATTTTTTGGGTCATCTAAATAGGTTCAACATTATTTATTCAATAAAACAACAAGATATATTGATTAATATGTTACCTTTTCATTTTATTATATTATTAGAAAATCATTAGTACTGAAAATAGCTTTTCTTATTCAATTTAATCTCAAAAAATTTAATTGGAACTGTCTTATAAAAATGTTTATTTTGTAGCAAAGAAGGTTTGCTCCAACTTTTTCCAATCTCTTCAGATAACGATATTTTGTTCTCGTATTGTCTGTCCGACTGATAAATATTACGTGACAGCTGTTTCCACATATTTCCTATTATATTAAGGTCGCAAGAGTATGCTAGCCACTTCGAAGTGGTAAAATTTTGACTTCGAATTCATTGTTTTACCGCTCCTGCGATGTGAATAGGGGCATGGTCGAGCGAGAATGTCCATGAAATGAACTAAAATTGTGTGTAAAATGTAAAAAATATTTTTTCACAATTTTTTCTATGCAAAAAAATCAAAATTCACATATCTTATAACATGAAGTTGCAATCTGTGCCATCACAGTTCCTTCGCAGCTTTATGAGATACATAATTAGCCTTTTCTTTTCTCAAATAATGAACGTAATATCCTATAGAAAAATATACATATTAATTTCTTTTTTAGAACATGAAGTTCACGGGTAAACGGGAGTAGTTTTACTTCACAATTGGTGTTTAGAGGTGGGTTTTTTTATAATTTTTAGTCTCCTTGGGTGTACTGAATTTCGAATAACACGCTTTACGGAAAAATACTTGCTTTAATACCTGACTTTTGTTTAATTTTGACGCAGAATCAGTAGAATTGGAGGCATTTCGAAAGATGGATATTCTGTCAGTTTTTGTTGTTGCTTTATAAATACCATTTTTAAATATTTTTATAGAAAACTGTTCAAAATGTTAGAAAAACACAAAATTATGGGAGTGTTCAACAAATACTTTACACAAATTAATTTTATTCTTAATGTACCTATACAGAGATTATGACAGATGGAAGAAAATCCATTAAAAGTCGTATATAAGGAGTGTGTTCCAAAAAATCTTAACATATATAATATTCAATAACTTGGAAACGGTTGATCAAAGAGTTTTCATTATTTTTTAATTTAATTGTTAATTTATTACAGATCACAGAAAAATATAACTTTTGTAGTTCTAACCACTACTTTTGAATTTGTGGACCATTTTTGGTAACCCTTCCGTTAGAGATTTCATAGTTGCTTCAGTCACTTTTTTGGAACAGTGTGCACATATTCATTTAAAATCTTCAGTATTTCGGGACACCTTTTTTGTGCCCTTCAATTCACTTTTCACAAGAGCTCAATATCTCTTCACTGGTCTAAGCTATGGACAATTTGGAAATTTGACCTCATTTGGTACAAAAACTATGTTATTGTTTTGGTACCACTTCAGAGCTTTCTTACCGTAGTGACATGATACCAAATCGGGGCAAAAATGTGTGGACACGTTATGCTCTCTTATGAAAGGAATAAGTCTTTTTTGCAAATATTCCTTGATGTATATTTTGGTATTTATAGATCCAAATGTATCAAATGAATTTCCTGTTTTGCCGCAACTGCAAAAAGCTTGTTATACCAGGAATTTCGTAAGAAATTTTTTCTGCTTTTGGGTCCTGAACTTATCTTTAACATTGCCTCGACCATTAACAATAAAAAGTTTTGACACAGAAACTGCGAAAATTCTGCCAGCACATACGTTTCTTCATCGGGTTTCCTATCATTGGTTAAATTCTCTTGATATTGTTTAATAACATTAGAAACAGTTCGAAGGCAGAAACATAATTCTATGGCCAATTATTTGTAGGACCTATTTGGAGTTTTTTTAAATTTTTTACTAAATTGTAGAACGTACATCTTTTTTGTCACTCATTTTGATGAAAATCATGACAAATCAACATGGTTGTTATTAAAAATAATAACTGACGTATTTTTCCATGATAACTAGATCAAAAAAAAAATTAATATTGATTCCGATCGCACTTCTTAGTTCTTTATGGATTATTTCTTGCTATTAAACATCTTTGAATTCAACACACAGAAAACAGATTCGTTAGCTCAACCGAATTTTTAGCCAATCGAATTTGGTCGGTTGTAGGTACTATCTGTTCATTCGATTACAATAACTTAATTTAAATGGTGCTCACAAATGTTTCAAAATCAATTCGTTTTAAAGATTTGTTTCCTATTGTAAATTATTATAATGAAAACCAATTTGACATTTTTTATGTATTTTATTTAAATAAAAAAATAAAATAAAGAATAAAAAATAAAAAATTAGTACATACGTTAATTTGTATGTATAAGTTAATACATAACATGATATGTAAAGCAAATAATTAAAATTCTTTTTCGCATTTTAGTCCAATTTCTAGTTCAACGATTGTTTTTACCTCGTTCGAATTCCTGAAATAGTTTGACTCTCTTAACTTCCATGGCAATAATCACATCATTGTTTCACAGAATTTGTATAGAAAGGACACTTCAATGCAATGTTGTAAAACAATGTCCACTTCTAAATTTCTCCCTGCTTACGGAGATAAAGCCACGTGGTTTTATATTACATGCACCAACTATTGTTGTAATGAAAGATATTAAATTTTAATTGTACATAATCAAACAATTATATTGATTTCTTACCTAATGATGGTCACCGATGGTTAGCTAATAAGCTGTGGTATTTATTTAAACCATAAGTTCTTTATACATATTTCATCCGACAGCTGTTTATATACACACTTATTTTGATGAAAAAACTTATTTTTTATTATAAAATTATTTTTTAATAATTTATCGATAGCAACGACCAATATTTGTAATACGGAAAACTGTATATCTTGGTTACTTTTACCGAATTAATTCAAGAAAATTCGTAGACGAAGAAATACTGAATTTTATGATTGTATAAAACATAATTTAATTGTAATTATACTGTAACAATTTAAGATATGGAACGAAGTTTGGGCTTATAATATTTTAATAAAAGTAATAAAATTTCAAATCAACTTACTAAATATTTAGAATCAGAATCGATTTCCAACTGATTTGTTTTCTGTGTGAAGACTTTAGAAATCAAAATGAAAAAAAATACGATAATTATCTTAATTATATTAAAAATAATACGCTTTTTAATGTCACAATAATCTTGAACCTATTCTGTTGACCGACAGTGTGCATAGGAAAAAATTTAAACAGTTTTAAAAATACGCATTTTTATGTTACTGCAATATACCTACATACATATGTATATGTGTATGTAGGTATTAAATATACGGCTTTAATAAACCCATAAAATAAAATTCTACAAAAATGTGTTATTGCTGTTGCTGTGTAGTATAAATTCAGGTGAAATTTTTCTACATGCACATAGAAACATATAAATACTTTCGTACAAAATAAAATATATAATACTTTCTGGTTGACTTCATTTACTAAACTCACAGATGCTGTTGTCATTTTGACAGTGAGATTAAATGAAAAAAGTTTGTATAATCATGTATCATAAGGGATGATTGTGATTAAATTTTTTTTTTTTTTTTTTCATACTTACTATACAGGTAAATATGATTCATTGCATACATTTTTTTTTTAATTAAATGTATATAAAAATAAAAATATTTAGTCGTGGAATTTTTCACTTTTCCATTAAAGTATCTATATATATAATTTGCTAAGCATTTTTTACTGTCCAGAGCTTTTTGAAGCTCCCAGACGACGTAGAAATTTAAAATTTGGCTTACTTTTCGTCCTACAAATCCTAACGAAGCACATTGGAGTAAAAGGGGTCGAAAATGGCGATTAATTCAGGAAAAGGTGATATCAATATTTTAATGATCACGTTTTATTTTTGTTATTGATTATTAGGTAAAAAAAAAAAAGTTTTAGAATTTTAAGATTTTTTTAGCAGAACGGTAATGTCTGTCCGTCTATACATTAGAGTTAAATGGGTCGAAAATTATGCATAATTCAGGGAAGGGTGGTATCAACATTTTAATGATCACGTTTAATTTTCCTATTTATTAGTAAGTAAAAAAAAGCATTTTTAGAATTATAAGATGTTTTTTGGCTGAATGGTAATGTCCGTCCGTCTATACATTTAGGTTAAATGGGACGAAAATGACGCTTAATTCAGGAAAAGGTGATATCCAAATTTTGATGATCACGTTCTGTTGTTTCTATTTATTAGTTAGTAAAATTCTAAAATATTTTTTGGCAGAATGGCAATGTTCGTCTGTCCATCTATACATTTGGGTTAAATGGGTTGAAAATGGCACTTAATTCAGGGAAAGGTGATATCAAAATTTTAATACTTACATTTGGTTTTAATATTAATCAAGAAGTAAAAAAAAATCGATTTTTGAGATTTTTTTGAGAGAATTCTAATATCCGTCCATCTGTCCGTTTGTTTGTTAATTTTTGCAAACTTTTCAATTTAAAATCGTTTAACTTTTGACTCAATAAAGATAATGACTCAAAATTTTCTTTGTGTGATAGATAATTTTATTTTTAACTAATTTTTAAAGGACTTTAAAGGGATATAAAAATCTTGAAAATTGGGTAAGGAACAAAAATTCGCTAGTGGTTACATATTTTCTATGACCGCTCCTTCTAGTTCCGCTCCTGAAGCTTGTATGGGATCCTACTTCTAAACTCAAAATGCTACTAACCTCATGTAAATTTCATGTAAATCCAACTAGCCGATTAGAAGTTACAGATTTATTTCGATTCTGCCCCACTGTTTAATGTTTGATAAAGCAAAGGAAATATCTGCACTTAAGCTGATTTTTGTATGAAATCTACTGGATTTTTTTCGAAAAAAATTTTTTTTTTTTCTCAAATCGGGCTATATATGCGCACGATTTTTTTTCATAATATTAAAGTGGACAATATATACGATTTTTCAGAAAATTTTCAGAATAAACATCCTGTAACATTTTAAGTTGCATTCCATGAAAATTGAAAATTAGTGTATTTAAGGACAATTTTCCAAAAAATAACAAAAATATTAAGAAAAAATATAATTTAGAAATACTTGAAGAAAAGTATACTTAAATACCTGATGTTGATAGTTCCATTTTAAATTTTTACTTTAAAAGACTTTTTATTTAAAATAAATACAGTGAAAGTTGATGAAAATTTAATTTTTTACTATTTTTAAAAAATGTAAAAAAATTTTTAACTTTGACAGCTCCTTATATAAAAACAAATTGATATTGATATTGAACTTTGTTACAAAAATTTAAATTTTAAAATTTAATTTGTTGCCATTTTTGACACATTTTACCCCAACGTGCGGAGCCAGATTTTGAAATTTCTAACAAGGAGCGGAGATACGTATATATATATATAAATTCCTAAACCTTTTTTCACTTTTCGAAGCATTCTGAAGCTTCCAGACAACGTAGAATATTATAATTTGGCCCACTTATAAAATTGTTTGTTCTTCAAATCCTAACGGAACCAGGTTTTTAAATTTCTATCAGGAAGCAGAGATAATCGGATTTATGTGTCTTTTTGTAAGCATTTTTTCGCTTTCTGAAGCTCCCAACTCCTTAACTTCGATTATGGAAAGGAAAAACGTCGGGCAGGCTTATACGCTCGTTTGAAATAATTCAAATAAAGTTTAAAGGTCAAGTTGGATATTAATATTTATCTTTTAAGTTGTCGAAAATTAACATTTGTGGAGAAGATCTTTAATAATTTTGAAAGAAGGTAAATAAAATAGGACTGAAAAAATCATTTGAGAATTGTTAAATTTTATATATTAAATGAAAATATGGTCAGTATATAATTATGAGTCGTTTAGCTATGTCCATAAGTCTGTCCGTCTGTTTCAAATATACTGTGTAATTTGTGGACTAGTTACTCGCAATAAAATTTCACACAACCGTAGTATATGGGTTTAAGTGAGTAACTGTAATTCACATTTCTCTTCAAATTGGTCAAACACACTTTGTCTACTGTATAGCTGTTATTTTGACAATTTTTCAAAATTTTTTGTTTTTGCGTATTATTTTAAATTTTTTTAGTTTTTTGGACTTTTTTATTTTTCGTTTTTCCCATTCTGGTGATTTTTTTTTTTTTCATTTTGGTGATTTTTTTCTGTGAACTTTTTTATACCTTTTGGTAATTTTTTCAGCTTTAGTGTTTTTTTTTTTATTTTCACGATTTTCTTCGCATTGGCGATTTGTTTTAAATTTTGTATTTTTTTTTAAAAAAGATTTTTTGTTTTACAATTTTTAAAACTTTTTCAAATCTGTTTATTTTTTATTTTTTTAATTAGGCGTTTTTTCAGTTTTTTTTACGCAATTTGGATTATTTCCGTTTTGGAGATTTTTTTATTTCGACGTTTTTTTTTTTTATTTTTTAAAAAGTTTAAAAACTGTCTAAATAAAATGTTTCTTAGTAAAAATACAAACATCTTTTTACTTTCTTAAAAATATATTTTTGGAGATTGATCTTCATGTTTATTTTGTTAGTCGATTTTTATTAAAACGCATTTTATATATAAAAGAAATTAATCTGGTCTGTATATGTGTAATTCGAAAGCTGCGATGCACAAAAAAGCTTTACGAACCACACTAAGAAATTAATAACAAAATCAGTTTTGTAAATATGCTTCTTTTTCGTTTTAGAGATTTTTTTTTTTTTTATTCTGATGGTTCTTTTCTCGTCTTGGCAATTTTTTTTTTTTTTTTTTTTTTTGTAACATGTCGAAAACATCATTGAAGACCCTATAAAGTATATATTTTCTGGATGCTGGTTAGATTCTGAGTCGATCTGGCTATGTCTGTCTGTCTGTCTGTTAAAACCAGGATATGACTCGAACGTGACGAAATCTGGCTCAAATAAACGTTTTATTTGGTATTGAAAATGGGCAAAATCGGTTAATAAAAAAGTTATAGGCTAACTTTTTTATTTATATTTTATATTTTATTCACCAACATTTCCATGATGTGATAAATTATTTCTTTAAATAAAGTATGTATAACGTATTAATTTGAATTAAAAATACTAACTATGGTACCACGGTGCATAACATTACTTTTTGAAACAAAAATTCCTCAATCTAATATATATATTTTTTTTTTTTTTTTATACAACTGGCATACCACCAATAGTTTAAGTACCACTTTTTTTGCTTTTTTTCATTTATAAGTATTTCTTTCGACTGTTGCTCAAATAAAATCTTTCTTTTCACACTTAAATAGTAACTCAATGTAGTACTTTCAACAGACATAAGAACCTTAAAGTCGAAATATTTACGAGTATGTATATACATATTAACGAATATTTACGTATTTTTACGGTGATTGCAGTTTAAAGGTGCAAAACACGTCTTTCTAACACTTTCGAGGACATGAACAAATGTCATGAATTCTAATGTTCATCTCTCGAAAATGGCAAAGACTAACAAAGATGTGAAGTGATAGTAAAAAAAAACCAAAAAAAAAGAAAGTATCTTTTACGTGGCTTATCTTTACCCTTAATTTCACACTGAAAACAAGACTTGGTTTTGAACAACAAATGGAGAAAATTAAAAAAAAGAAGTAAGAACGCAGCATGTTTTTCTATATTGTATGTAGCATTTATTGTTTAACTAGCAAGTGTCAAATTAAAAGTGTTGTATTACGCTATGACCATGATACTTGCAGTCATTTTTTCCCCTTTTTCTTTATTTTATTTCACATCTTTTTGTTTTATTTTTTCTTTTTTTATCATTTTACGCGCACAATGTTGAGAAAATTTAATGAATGTTGTTGAGAAGAATAAAGTAGAATAAAATATTATGTGACACTGTGTCTTGTTTTTAGTTTTTCATTTAGCTGTCAAATAAGTTTAACAATAACTTTTCAACGGGGGAAGAGTTAAAGAAAATTGCATTTTAGAGAGGGAATAATAAATGTTTAATTTTTATTTTAAAATTTAATATGTTTAGTACGAGTAGTAAGTAAGAACATTTTTAATTAAAAGATTTGCTACAAACGCTAAATTTTTGTTAAAATATCCACAAATATTGAGCATTTCTGCTTATCTTGTATAACCCACTGTTTATTTCAGCTGAAATTCAATTAACCCCAACAATTTTTTGTCTCCAAAAACTAAATCATTTTTGTAGCTGGTGGCAAACAATAAAACACTAAATACACGTTTTAAAATTGTATCCTCTAGTCAGGTAACAATGTTTGTGAATAGAAATTAAATAGAAATTCGTTTTTCCTTTTTCACTACTTTTGACAGCAATACTCAAGGCAGTTCTGTTTAAATACTTTAAATGCAAAAAAAAAAATAATTGGGTAATATTACCTTTTTTAAGTAAAAAAATATAATATTTAAGTTGGTATTTTGTCTTTATTTAAGAATGAGTTATATAAATAAAATTTGGTTCTACCTTCCAAAAACGACTAAAAAAATACTCCTCTCCTCCTCTTACTCTGAAGGAATATAAAAATAAACAATTTGTATTCGATATATTAAATGTCAAAGAACACTTAAGGTACTGAAATAAGTTATTTAAAAAAAGCTTATGAAAAATACAGAATAAAAAAAATTCAAAAGAAATTTTATCGAAAAATTTTCATAGAAATAAATATTATCGAAAATTTTATATAAAAGAAAAATTTATCGAAAAAAAATTTATCTAATAAAGAGCAAATTTATCGAAAATATTCTAACAAGCGAAAATTTATCGAAAATGTTTTATTAAAGGAAAATTCTCTATAAAAATTAAATTTATCGAAAATTCTCTATAATAAAAAAAATTTATCGAAAATGTTCTAACAAGCGAAGATTTTTCAAAAATGTTCGTTAAAAGAAAATTTATCGAAAATGTTTTTACAAAAAGAAAATTTATCGAAAATTCTCTATAAAAAGAAAATTTTTTAAAAATTCTCTATTGTAAATATAGAGAAATAATTTATCGAAAATTTTGTATAAAAAGAAAATTAATCGAAAATGTTCTATAAAAAGCAAAATTATCGAAAATGTTCTATAAAAAGAAAGTTTATCGAAAATGTCCTCAAGAAAGAAAATTTATCGAAAATGTTCTCAAAAAAATAATTATCAAAAATGTTCTATAAAAAGAAAATTTTTCGAAAATTCTCATTAAAAAAATTTATCGAAAATTTTCTATAAGAAGAAAATTTAGCGAAAATTTTCTATTAAAAGAAATTTTATCGAAAATGTTCTATAAAAAGTAAATTTATCGAAAATTTTCTATAAAAAGAAAAATTATCGAAAACGTTCTATAAAAAGAAAGTTTATCGAAAACGTCCTCAAGAAAGAAAATTTATCGAAAATGTTCTCAAAAAAATAATTATCAAAAATGTTTTATAAAAAGAAAATTTATCGAAAATTTTTCGAAAATTCTCATTAAAAAAATTTATCGAAAATTTTCTATAAGAAGAAAATTTAGCGAAAATGTTCTATTAAAAGAAATTTTATCGAAAATTTCCTATAAAAAGTAAATTTTTCGAAAATGTTCTATAAAAAGTAAATTTATCGAAAATTTTCTATAAAAAGAAAATTTATCGAAAATGTTCTATAAAAAGAAAATTTATCCAAAATGTTCTAGTAAAAGAAAATTTATCGAAAACGTTTTATCCAAAATGTTCTAGTAAAAGAAAATTTATCGAAAATGTTTTATATAAATAAAATTTATCGACAATGTTTTATAAAAAGAAAATTTATCGAAAATGTTATAAACAGAAAATTTATCGAAAATCTTCTATAAAATGAAAATTTATCGAAAATTTTCTATAAAAAGAAAATTTATGGAAAATGTTTTATAAAAAGAAAATTTATCGAAAATGTTCTATAAAAAGAAAATTTATCCAAAATGTTCTAGTAAAAGAAAATTTATCGAAAACGTTTTATCCAAAATGTTCTAGTAAAAGAAAATTTATCGAAAATGTTTTATATAAATAAAATTTATCGACAATGTTTTATAAAAAGAAAATTTATCGAAAATGTTATAAACAGAAAATTTATCGAAAATCTTCTATAAAATGAAAATTTATCGAAAATTTTCTATAAAAAGAAAATTTATGGAAAATGTTTTATAAAAAGAAAATTTATCGAAAATCTTCTATAAAATGAAAATTTATCGAAAATCTTCTATAAAATGAAAATTTATCGAAAATAATCTATAAAAAGAAAATTTATCGAAAATGTTCTATAAAAAGAAAATTTTACGAAAATGTTTTATAAAGACAATTTATCGAAAATGTTCTATAAAATTAAAATTTATCGAAAATTTTCTATAAAAAGGAAATTGATCGAAAATTTTCTATAAAAGGAAAATTTATCAAAAATTTTCTTTGAAAAGAAAATTTATCGAACATTTTCTAAAAAAGAAAAAGGAAGACTTCTGCAAAAAAAAAAAAAAATAAAAATAATCTAAAATCTCCAATAAAAAAATAAATTTATCGGAAATTTTCCATCAAAAAAAATTTTGTCGAAAATTTTCCACAAAAGAAAAAAATTTCGAAAACTTTTTATCAAAAAGATATTGTAAAAGAAAATTTGACGAAATATATCTGTCAAAAGAGAACTTATCAAATATTTTCTATAAAAAGGAATTATTATAAAACTTAAAAAAAAAAACAATTTATCTACATTTCTTAACTCGAAGAAAATAAATAAAAAATTTTCTATTAATCAAAAAACGGATATTTTTCTTTTTTTTTAATTTTTAATTCTCCAGACAAGTATTTTTAAATCTAATTACCAATGTGGTCTCCAAGACAACAATTATCTTGAAAGCCTAATGAAGGCCTCATTAAAAAACTCAGCTAAATTATTCTTGCAACAAACCTTACAATTATCTCCAGCAATTTTATTATCCAGAAAAATTTCCAACATATTGAGTTTATCTTTTATAAACCCAATATTAATTTATTCTCTTCAACACATCATTTAATCAATATTAAATAAAATTTATTAACTTTAATATTCTATACTTTTATATAAAATGAAACCATAGTAATGGATATTAAACTATCTACCATTATTATACGAAGGAGAACATAAATAATCTTTGCCATAGTTGCAATCAATATGGTTTCAGTTTTATTTGATAAAAGCCTTTGGCAACCATTATCAAACAGAATTCAAAGGAAAGAATATAAAAAATATAATTTTTTTTTTTTTTTTTTTTTCTGAGAAGTAAATAAACAGAATTTGCTAGAAATTATTTAGATATATTAAATATTGTTAAGAAAACTTAAATAAACATTTAGAGAAAGTTGTTATGGTTTTGAAAAGATGTTTCAGAAAATTAAAATTAATGTAAACAACTTACATTCTATTTGATACAATAACATGAATTAAATAAAGTTTTATTAAATATTATTATCTTTAACATATTTTCTTCTTATTATACGTTTATGTCAGACATGTTTATATAAAAAAAATTAAATGAAAAAATATTCACTAACATTCTTTTGATTTAAAATTCACTATTTTGTTTACAATGATGAAGCATATCTTTTTGAGGAGTGTCATTATTAAATCAAATAAATTTTGTCTAAAACTGTTGACTTCTCGTTATCATTTTTTTTTTATGTTAGTTATAGCTTTAATGTTTTTACTTTTCTTTTCCCCCCGTATTTGTATCTGTATTAATTTTTTCTTATATTTGATGATGACTTTTAGCAAAAACCCTATTGGAAATTAAGCTGTTATTAACATAATATCAAACTTTAAAATATAAAAACTGATCATATTCTCATAACACTTCATCATTATTGTAAAAAAATACATTTGCGTTTGTGAGATATGTATTCGTAATGTATTAAAAAAGGAGCATGAAAAAAAAACTTTTGAAATCTATATGCAAAATAGTTTTCAAACACATCAAATTATTAAAGGAAATTTATGCAAATATTTGATTGAAAATTTCTATTGAATTTTGTTTGAGGAAAAAATGAAAGAAATGGTAAAAAAAATTAGGTTATGTTGAATTGAATTGAGGAAATACCCTATATGGATTTTTGGTGAAGGAAATTTTTTTTTATAATATTTTCTGCTAAAGGAAAATTGATCAAAATTTATCCTTGTGAATTTTTTATAGAATGAAAATTTATCGTTTCATATTAAAAAAAAAAGGTTATAGAAAACTTGCCAAATTTTTTTCTATTGAACAGAAAATTTATCGAAAATTTTCTAATTAAAAATAAATGAATAGTTTTTGATTAAAACTAAATTTATTGAAAATTATCTTTTAAATTATTTTACAAAACAAATTTGATCAAACATTTTCTATAAAAACAAAATTTAAATTTAATCGAAGATTATATCTTAAAACAAATTTTAACGAAAATTATATTTCAAAACAAATTTGATCAAACATTTTATAAAAAAAAAAAAAAAAAAAAAAAAAAAAAAAAACTACGCAACTTTCCTTTAAAAACTAAATTTATCGAATATTTTCTATAGAAACAAAATTTAAAGAAAATGCTCTATGAAAACAAAATTAATCGAAAATTTTCTCTTAAAACAAAATTTATCAAAAATTTTCTCTTAAAACAAAATTTATTGAAAATTTTCTCTTAAAACAAAATTTAACGAAAATTTTCTATACAAACAAAAATTATCTTTAAACAAAATTTATCGAAAATGTTCTATAAAAACAAAATATATCGAAAATGTTCTATAAAAACAAAATTATTCTCTTAAAACAAAATTTATCGAAAATTTTCTCTTAAACGAAATCTATCTCAAAACAAAATTTATCAAAATTGTTCTCTTAGAGCAAAATTTATCAGACATTTTCTCTAAAAACAAAATTTATCGAAAATGTTCTATAAAAACAAAATTTATTTCTTAAAACAAAATTTATCGAAAATTTTCTCTTAAAACTTAATTTATCGAAAATTGTCTCTTAAACAAAATTTATCAAAAATTTTCTCTTAAAACAAAATTTATCAAAATTTTTCTCTTAAAACAAAATTTATCGAAAATTTTCTCTTAAAACAAAATTTTTCGAAAATTTTCTCTTAAAATAAAAATATTGAAAACTTCCTTAAAAAACAAAATTTATTGAAAATTTTCTTTAAAAACAAAATTTATCGAAAATTTCCTTCAAAAACAAAATTCATCGAAAATTTTCTTTGATTTTGTTTGGATAGTTTATTTATCGTAAATTTTCTATTTCTTTAAAGAAAATATTAAGTGTTTTTAAATAGAAAAATTAAAAGCTTTATGTCTCATGCAGCCAACTCAATAACTTACTTATTACTCTCACAATTTCTCTGGCAGCAACAGAATGACAGCACTTTTGAGTCTTGAAATATTTTTTTTTTTTTTTTTTCATTCTTTCTTAAAATCTACTTTGGTTTCATTTCTCTTACTTCTCTTGATTATGTGCTAGGAATTAGTAATGTGCAAACAAATTCAACTTATTCAATAACTGACAAATTTTTTAAAACAAAAAAATAATATGGAAAAAAAAGCAAGTCATTCATTGACTCACCGAGACCTTCTCCTATTCAGTCATTTATTCATTCATTCAATTCTTGTTGATAATGCTTCCGGCAAACAAGTGGCTTTAGACTGATTGTATTGAATCTGATGTTATGTGTTCGAAATGGATTGACTGAATATTGGTTGTGTGTATGTATTGTTGGAAAATGAAAAACTAAAAAATAAAAATAAAAAACAGAAGCAAGAGAAAAAGCAAAAAAAAAAAATACTCTAGACAAATATTATGCAAAATGATGATTATGCTGATGACAACAATAATGCCAACGATGTTGGCCATATTGTTGTTAACTTTAGTTTAGTTAGATATTCATATTTACTTACTGGCACATACATACAAACTTTTGCTGCTATTGTATTGTATTTTTTTTTTTTTTTTTTTTTTTTTTGTTTAAAAACATTTTTCTTGGGTTTTTTGTGGCCGTTTATTTTGTTTTTTAGTTCATTTCTAGTGACTTTTTAAATTCATTCATACAATAATAATCATAGAAACATAAGCCAAACATGAATGCATTTAAGTCGTTGTATTTATTGAATTTTTATTGGAATTGTTTAACTAAATTCCATAATATGAGCAAAGTATGGTCCATACTTAATAATCATGACATGCTTGCATAATATATATTTTAATGCACATCAATATGAGTGAGAAAAAAAATGGTATGGAATTGGATGACATATTTTTATTGCATAATTGAGTGGTTGGGAAGAAGAAGTTAATTTTAAAAATTTATAATGTAAAGAATTTAATAAAAAATGGAGGAAATGATAAAGTTCACTTTACACAAGATGGAAGTTTATTAAAAACTTCCTATAAAAAGAAAATTCATCGAAAATTTCCCATACAAGAAAAATTTCCCATTAAAAGGAATTTTATCGAAAATTTCTTATAAAAGAATATTTATCGAAAAATTCCTATAAAAACGAAATTTATCAAAAATTTCCTATAAATTTTATCCAAAATTTCCTATAAAAAGAAATTTTATCGAAAATTTCCCATAAAAAGGAATTTTATCCAAAATTTCCTATAAAAAAAAATTTTATCGAATTAAAAGGTATTTTATCCCATAAAAAGAAATTTTATCAAAAATGTCCTATAAAATGGAACTATAACGAAAATGTCCTATTAAAAGGAAATTTATCTATAATTTCCCACAAAAAGGTAACTAATCGAAAATTTCCCATAAAAAGGAAATTTATCAAAAATTTCCTATAAAAAGGAAATTTATCGAAAATTTCTCATAAATTTATCAAAAATTCCTATAAAAACGAAACTTATTGAAAATTTCCCACAAAAAGCTACTTTATCGAAAATTTCCTATAAAGAGGAAATTTATTGAAAATTTCCTTAAAAGGGAAATTTATCGAAAATTTTCTATAAAAACGAAATTTATTAAAAATTTCTTATAAAGAGTTAATATATCGAAAAATTCCAATAAAAACGAAATTTATTGAAAATTTCCTGTAAAAACGAAATTTATTAAAAATTTCCCATAAAAAGGAAATTTATTGAAAAATTCCAATAAAAACGAAATTTATTGAAAATTTCCTGTAAAAACGAAATTTATTGAAAATTTCCCATAAAAAGGAAATTTATTGAAAATTTCCTATAAAAAGTAAATATATCGAAAATTTCCTATAGAAAGGAAATTTATTGAAAATTTCCTATAAAAAGGAAATTTATTGAAAATTTGCTATAAAAAGGAAATTTATTGAAAATTTCCATTTTAATGGAAATTAATAAAAAATTTCTCTAAAAGGAAAATTAATGGAAAATTTCCCATAAAAGGGAAATTAATGGAAAATTTCCCATAAAAGGGAAAAGTAAAATAAATTTATATCTTTGGAAAACAACTAATTTTTTATTAATCTTATTTTTCTTTTTAATTAAAACACAAAATCTGTAGTGAAAATTAAAATAATTTATCATTTTTATAACTAGAAGAATTCTTATAACATATCAGCAAAAAACATTTATCACTCTTCAAAAATATTTCCCTAAAAAAATTAAAATTATTATTATCAAACTCCTAAAATACTTAATGAATTTTTCCCTACAACGAAATAAAGCGCTTAGAGAATCCAACAAAATGACCCTCAAAAATTAATACTTTGACAAAAATCATAGTTGTAAAAGTTAAACCCAATTTGCTATAAAATTTTATTTTGCATAAATACTTACAACATTATATTTCTCTTTTGTTCTAGTCTTATCTTAGTCTTTTACTATTTCAACAAACAATTATGTACATAAGTATGAATGTTTGTATGTCTGTATGAGTATACATAGTATGTGTATCTGTTTAAAAAAAAAAAAAATCATCAGCAGCAGTAGAAGTAGAAGAGCAAAAGAAACAACTTAAGAATTAAATACCGTAAAGATGTAAATTAAAGGGAACGTGGTGTGAGAAATAAAATAAGGATTCAAAAAAGCCTTTAAGGCAAAACAAGACAAAAGCATGGAACCATTTTTTCTTTCCTATTTTTTATTTATTTTCTGTTCCTTTTATGTACTTATGTATGTCTGTATGTGTATGTAAGTATGTGTGTGTAACTATTATTGCGTAAGGCCATAATGATGGTCCTTTGCTTTTACGGCCAGTATTATTAATGTTGGTGTTTGTGTTGTTGCTCAACTGTTTACGTTGTGTCTAAATGCTGCTGGTCCTGCTACTGCTGCTATTTCTGTTCCTGCTGTTGGTGTTGTTTTTGTTGTTGCTGTTATTATTTTATATGTGTCATACAATCTCAAATTAAAATCTTGGCGACTTGCTTACATACATAATTTAGCACTTTCACACTCACAAATTCATACACACATGCTTAAACATACATACACATAAACAAACTTGCATGTAAATATGTACTTATTTTGAAACTTGCTCAAACACACACATACTCTTACCAACTCTCATATACATACATACATACGTGAATATGTTTTATAACAAATGCTAAACGGAAATAACCAGGTTATAAATGTTTTGGATCAAGGAAAAGGCATTGTGTATGTTGTATGTGTGCGTATGTGTCTAAGTTAAGTTTTTGTTATTGCTGCTATTCTTTTTGTTGGTCTTATTTTGTTTAGCGAAGGCAATCTGAAATTTAATTATTGTTTATCGAAAATTTCCTATAGGAAGGAAATTTATCGAAAATTTCCTATGGAAAGGAAATTTTTCGAAAATTTCCTATAAAAAGGAAATTTATCGCAAATTTCCTATAAAAAGAAAATTTATCGAAAATTTTCTATAAAATTAAAGTTTATAGTAAATTTTCCTATATAAAGAAATTTGATCGTACATTTTCTATAAAAAGGATATTTATCGTAAATTTCCCATAAAAAGGAAATTTATCGTAAATTTCCTGTAAAAAAGAAATTTATCGGAATTTTCCTATAAAAATTTTCTTTAAAGCAGAAATTCAAAGATCATCTTCTATAAAAAGAAAATTTATTTACAATAAATAAATATTTAAATAATTTCCTCAACTACCCCCGTTTAAACATTTACGCAGCATGGCACGTATAACAATTTTCTTGACATGTTCTCACCACTTAAGCCAAAAGTCTACTTTATGTAGTGCATGTAAACAAGTAAACTTAACAACAACAAATAAATTATTTTAGTTGAGGTTTGACTACTACTACTACATGCTGCATACAATATAAGTATTCAAACAATTGCTCAAACACACTCCCACATACACACATACAAATACATTATTCCCTCTAAACATCTTACAGTCCTAAAGAGTAAGTAGAAGGAATACGATATGTGAAGACTATCCTGACTGTAACATTGTAAACAATCAACACATATACTATACAAACACACTTACATACCCATATATTTATACTTGCAATTGTATACAAAACATCCTTCATCCTTATAACAGTAACATCTAACGACAATTCATGAGAACATAAAGTGAACTTTCTAAGAAACTCATTCTAAAGCTTATACTAAATGACTGACTTGTTGTATAGTAAGTATAATTGTAGGTGTATGTTTGTATGTATGTATGTATGTCTATGTATTATTTTGATATGTGCATGTTAAGAGTATATGATGAAAATCTATACAGAAAATACAGTTGTGGCTGTGTAATTAGAGAATGATTAGAAATAAAGTTTACTGAAGACATTTAATACTCCTGCAACAGAATGCCATATACTCAGAAATTTAAAGATAACATTATGGTTTAAAGACAAGGGAATAATTTTGGTAATTTGAAGATGTGTTTTATAGTTAAGTTGATATTACGAGAATGGTTTGAGAAGTAATTTTAATGTGTAATAAATATATGATTATAATTTGTTATATGTTATTATTTAACGAAAAAGTAGGCGAAAAAAGAAAGTAAGTAGGTACTTTCAAAAATAATTAAATATTCAGATCGATTTGTCACTAAACTGGAGTAAAAAAAATTTATATACCCTACACTACGGTTTCCCAAATGGAGATACCCGAACCCCTAGGGGTCCGTAGCAACTTTTTAGGGAGTCCGCAAGTGGTGTTAAATATGGTATAAATTCGTTTTTTTTTTTTTTTTTTTTTTTTTTTTTTTGTCGAAATAAGATGTGGAATACGAGATCTAATAAAGTCACTAAGTTCTTGTGTATATTGTCGAACACGTCACGTCCCTAGCAATAGAAGCCTGATGAAAAAGTTTTGCTTTTTCATTATTTTGTTTTTAAGTAAAGGGAACCGGAAAGCCACTGTATTTTTATGCTTTAGTTGAAACAACTTGTAGTTTAGATTTAAAAGTGTTGATTTTGATTAGCGAAAAAGTTTTATAATTAAAAATTGAAAGCTATGCAAAAAATGCTTACATAATAATTTGGTGTAGATAAAGCAACAATTTCACCCTTTTAAAGGCACTTGAATTTATCCAAAAGCATCGAATTGTTACGGACGATGAAAAAGGGAACGACTACGACAATCAAGTCAAAGTCAAAAAACAAGAAAATCCGATGCTCTTTATTATTAAAGAGCTCATACAAGTCTGGGGGTCTGTGGGAAAATGAAAAATTCCTGAAAGGTTGCGTGAGGTGAGATACCTTGGGAACCCCTGCCCTACACCACCATAGGTGGTTGGGGTATTATGCGTTTGTGCTGATGTTTGTTACGCATAGAGAAAGTTATCCAACACCCATCTTAAGTATACCTTTCAACTTAGAATCACTCTTTAAATCGATATCCGTCCGTCCGTCTGGCTGGCTGTCCATGTAAACTTTGTGCACAAAGGAAAGGTCGCAATTTTGAAGATATTTCAATGAAATTTGGCAGTTGGGACTTTTCCGATACAAGGACGAAGCCTTTTGAAATTAATTGTCATCGGTACAGTATCTCACCTATCCCCCATAAAAATGTCCCCCGGAATAGAGCTTCAACACTTAAAAATGCCTTAAAAATAAGAATATTTTAATGACATTTGGTGAAGAAGTTTTGTATAAGTATCAATCTTTGTACCAAATTTCATAAAGTTCGCTCCACAATTGACTATAGGTCCTATATAAACCCTCTTACGGAAATCACTTTAACGTGCATTAACCCTTACATATGTTAATATAAAGTTAATATTCGCCATAAATAAGTTATATATAAGTATAAGGGATTGTGGCCACTTTATGAAGATCGGTCCATAATTTACCGTAGCTTCCATATAAGCTCCACTTCGGAAATCAGCCAAAAATGCATAAAATCATATAAATGTTAGTATCAACGTAATATTATGTATTATAGTTTTAATTAACATAAATACAATGGTGTAGAGTATCATATAGTCGGGCTTGACCGGGTTTTATAATATATATCAGTCTTTCATTCCTCAAATTTTTTATTTTTTTTATTTTTCAAGTTATACAATATTTAAAAAATTTAATCGATTATTACAAATATTATCTCGTTAAACATAGTATAGTTGTGTGTTACGTACTGTATTTTTGAAAAATTAACAACATATTATTTTACTTAATTTCATTTAATATTTTTTCCATTTTTAATTACCTTAAAGTTTGTTTATTTAAAAAAATCTTAATTTTTCCCAAGAATATTGTTAAATCGAACATATTTTCCACCAATATTTTGACCATGAAAAAACTTAAGTTACCAATAGAGAAATATTTATTACAAAAAAATGTCTTTCAAATAGAACTTTGCTTAAATCTATTTGCTTTTAATCTATTACTTCGCATACATTCTTTATATCATTGTTTATGTCTTCGGTATATGTTTGTATGCATGGGGCTGTGTACATTGAACTATCTCTTCAAGCATAAGGCATTTTTATTCTATGTTACTACACAAACACATTTACATTATATAAGTTAGTAAACTCATGCAAACAGGAATTTACTAACAATGCCAGCAAAATTGAAATTTAAATGCGCGGCTGTTGTTTTTTCTTTTCCTTCTCTTAACAAATTCCTTTACAACAATGAGTATGTGTTTTATATTCATCCTTTTGTCTTTTTCTGGGTCTCTATTCTGTAAACTTGTGAGATGCATAAGAAGTGACTTGACCTCATAAATATGTTTTCGCTTCAATTACTTGAAGGGATGTTGCCAAAAAAACAAGAGTACAAAAGATTTAGTATAAATGATGAAGTAAATACACCCATCAACATGTGTATATGTATAGAGTTATAAAAGTAACTAAGTAGGTAGTAGTAGTAGAAAAAGTTCATGTATGTTTGTCTATAATTTATAAAGAAATTTATATTTATAGTAGATTAGTTTTTATATGGTTCAAACAAAATATTATCTAAAAGGAAAACTTTAGTTTTGTTTTTGTTTTATCCTTAAAATAATATTTTTCTCCAGTTGTTATACGTTTTACTGTTACCACCCAATTTCCTAACAACTTCAAGTTAAGTCAATAACATTTTTTTTTTTTTTTTTTTTTTTTTTTTTTTTTGTCATTGTTGTTACATATAAAAAGCAAATAAAATAATGCAATAGTTTGTATTTATGTATGTACCAGAGTGTAAGACAGTAAAATATGACAAATAAAAAGTATTATAAACATTAGAATCCTTGTTATGAAAGTATAATATAATAAATTCTATAGGGACATGTATCAGTATCTATTTATCTCAATTCTATATTTCTATCTATGATTTCATATACATATGTATGTATATGTAAGTATATTTATGTTCACTTGTGTGCACTCTTATAAAGTTTAGATAGTTTATCTCCTTAGAAACTTTATAGATGTAAGTATATACTACATATCATATCATAAATTTCATTGAATTTATTAATATAGACAGATTTATCATGACTTAAATAAATCTTACAAACATTGTTGTATCAAATATATACATTTTTCTGAATTTTATAAAAGCAACAGAGTTAAGATTTAAATAAATATAATAAATTTATTGAAGATAAATAGCATTGCATATAAAAGTTACTTAAAGCAATTAGAATTTTTTTAAGTAAACATAAAGAGAAATTGTTTATTGAGAATTTATTTTAATTGCAAATTTAAGTTGCATAGATTTTTTAGTTGTTAAAAAACTTTATCGATACGTATGTGTAATATTAATAAATATTAGTTATACTTAAGTATAACTATTACAGTTAATGTACTACAGGCATTATATGGAGGCGTATTAGTAATATTGTTAAATATTAATCATACATGGCTTAGTCAATGTATTATTTTAGGAATTTAATTAATCTCTTTAAAAATAACATTTTATAGCAAAATATTTTAACGCAATTTAATTTATTAAGAATTTTTGTTAAGTTTTAGTAAGAAAATTTAATCAACAATTCGCTACTTCTCAAGAATTCAATAACGACTTATAAATAAGTTTTCAAATGTAAATTCCCTTTGTTTCCTCTGTTTGGCAGTACCAAAGCAGAGTTCGTACACTATACTTATACACCAGCAAAATGAGTGTGTTTCATTTACAAATTTTCGTTCAAGGCTGGCAATTTGTAAATGAAACGAAAGCCACTTTTGAGGTCTTCGAAGCAACCACAATGTTTATTGAAAACAATACCTAGACTATAGACTATCATGTTATTGGCTTCAAATGATCGTAAAAACAATTTTTTAAGTCACTTTGCATTTGTAATATCAGAGCATTAAAATATTTCTAGTAGTCCGTTGGAGAGAACAAATTCCTAAAATGGTCAGAGAAAAAGAAAACTACAAATTGATGTTGGGTCTAATATTTGTCACGGTCTCAAGAATCCAAGAGATTAAATTTTGAATGATTTTGTCATTTATAAATACATATATCGGAGAAAAACCCAGCCTACAATCTATATTTGGTTCTTAACGTACCCATACTCTACTGTAACGTACCTGTACTCTCCACACACAAAGAAAAAAATATGGTTCTAGTGACCATCATAGTTGCAAGATAAATTTAGTGAAAAATCGTCAAATTTGGCGAAAAAAATCGTCAAAATCGTCAAATCAACTCTACAGCTTAATGGTTGTAGACTTAACCAAATTAGTAAAATTAACTGAATGGTTGTAGATTTAACTAAATAGTTGTGGAATTGACTAAATGTTTGTATATTTCATAAATATGGTTTCATATAAAAATATTTAAATAAATATTATAATTGCAGTCAACCATATTAAAATTTTGATTGTGGGTAATCATTAAATTATCAAACAGAAACATAAACGTTGCTATCATGAACACGGTATAATTCAACACAATGAAAAACGACTATACAAACATTGAATAGTTGTAGTGATCATGCAGTAACCATGTTTTTTCTCTGCGTGCATAAAAATCACCTTATTATTCATTGCTAAGTCCTTTGATAGATTTTGAATGAACTCTCGCCAAGATACTTAGCTCTGCGTTCCTGGTTGTGTTGACTTGACTAAAATAAAAAGAGCTTCATTTATATTTCTACCAAGTGATTAACAAAAAAAAGTTAGGCACCCATTTCTCAAATACATTCTAAACTTCGACCATAGGAACAGGGCTGTCAGATGTGGCGATTTTTCGCCAAACGTGGCGATTTTTAATTGCTCTTGGCGACTGAATTTTCCGTTTTGCGACATGGCGAATTTTTTGGCGATTTTTAACAAGGTGGCGATTTATTTGGCTAATTTTTAAAATTTAGTGAAACTACTAATAGTAAAACTATTAAGTTTTCTTACTAACCAATATCTATTTTTAGTATTTTTTTATCCAAAACGGCGGTTCTCAACAAGGGGTCCGTATAAAGATTTTTAGGTGTTCGCAAAAAGCTTTTGCTTGAACATAAAATTAAAAGTATTTCTTTAAACAGATAACACACATATGTATATTAATTTCTCCATACTTATAAAATAAAGTTGCAAAAAAAGAGTAAAAATTCTAAAACTATTGTAAGACATTTATTAGCAATTTTAAAATCCATTTTTAAAAACAAAGGTTTTATCTTAAATTTCTTATTAATTGAAGTCAATTGTTTTTACTATTTTCTTAAATATAGCCTGATTTAACAAAAGCATTTGGTGTCAAATTGTGAATATGCCATTAGTTTTTATCTTTAAGTATTAATTTATTTTTTGATTAAGAATTATTTAGGAATAACATTTGATATGAAATTGAGAAAGTATCACTTTTTTTCAAATGAATATTAATTTTTATTCAAGCTTGAAATTCAAAATACGTATATTCAGAAATACCTTTAAATTATCAAACTTAAAGTAACGTCTACGAACCACAGCAAGAAAATTTGCTGTTTACGAACTCCGACTAACAAAATAAAGATCCTTAATTCATAAATATCTTCAATAAATGTTTGACAATTTGTTTCCCATCATCTTTCAAGTATGAATATTAAGATTTTATGGACCATAATGAAATGAAAACATTCATGAATAAATTAATTCTTCGATACAATTTATAAGTTTAATAGGATAATCCCAGGAAAAAATGTATAACATATTCTAAAATCATTAGTTCTAGACTGATCTAACCAGAACCACTTCAGATTCTTTAATAACATCCTAAGAACTAGTGGTATCATAACCAGTTCTGACACTACTGGATTAGAACTTTATTGTGGTTCTAAATTCGTTTTAACGAATGTTTTAGAAAACTAGTGCTTAAGACCAAATTCTGTATGACATCACTTCTGAGAGCAAATGACTGGTTCTCAAATAACATCCTAGAATTGTTTAAAAAATTCCAAAAATTAAAAAAAGCATTTACAAAATTAAATTGATTTTAATAATAATTCGAATAAAAAGAAAAAAATAGGTTTTGAGGTTCTCCAACGCTTCTACAGAACTAGTTCTGAATGTGGCAATTTCGAACAAAAATCATTCCATAGAATGGATACTGGCTAGCTAACACTTCCACAGAATTAGTTCTGGAAGTGACAATTTCAAACAAAAATCATTGGTCATAACGTCGAAGTAGAAAAAGTACAGGCTATTTTCATGTGTTCTGGAACTTGTTGTAGAACTAATAAATTTTTTCCTGGGATTATATAATTTTAGAATTATTCTGTTAAAAATATAATAAATTTTAATAAATTTTTAAAATTGTTGACCTTTAGCTATATATATATGTATGTCAGAAAAATGTATTGAAATTAATATTTTTTTTATTCAATTATTATTAGCTACTGAAATTATCATTGGCTTTGTTGATGCTGAATTTACATTTTAAAATTATATAAAATTTGAAGCACTAAATATTTTAGTTGTTTTTAGTTTTTCTTAAAAAAATATATAAAAATCAATTTTGGCGATTTTTGGCGATTTCTGATTAACAATTTGGCGACAGAGGCTCAAAAAAATCTGACAACCCTGCATAGGAATATTAAAATCTGTTTTCTATTAGTTTCTCGAAATTTAGTTTCTCGGAATAAAATTTGTCACTAAGACGGATAACAACAAGGCCCCAACGATAATGATCTATTACAAACGTTTTCCGGAAAAAACAGGAACAGCATTAGTTACTTCTCAGTTGTCCGATGTTATTATAATCAAGCAAGTACGAGTATGTTAAAGGAAACATAATTTAATAATCAGACTCATCGTATCTAAGCATAACTACCAATCTCAGTTGCCCTATTTGTGCGATATCTTATGGTCCAATTCAACATGCCTCAGTATGTCTCATTGAGTAGAAGATCGATCTTGACCACGATTTATTTGAAGAACAAACTAGCTATTGCACTGAGAGAAATTTAGCGGTGCAAAATCGAAATAGGCTGTGATTACATTGGCCGCTCTTACAATACCGTTCATTTATAATTCATAGAATCGAATTTATTATTGCACTCTAATAGGTGTCAAGTTGATACTAAAATATTGGCAATTCTTCGCGTTGTTTTGACCGCAAAGTGTAAAATTCAAACATATTGATACTGAATGATGTTATTTTGTAAACTGATGTGGCCTGGATGTGCAGAAGATCTTATAAAACTAATAATTTTGAGAAGCTAATCTTATCACTTTTTTGAACAAAGATAAAAGAAAAGGAAAAGATATACTTTAATATTTTTTTTTTTTTATTTAACAGATAATTTTTTTCTTTAAGTAATTTTGGAAAAATTACAAAAATATTATAGAAACTGCAACAAGATGCAAAATTGACTTAGTTGAAATTTAAAATGCATGTTACATAAAAATTATTAGAGATAAATTGATTGAAAAGTAAAAAAATTATTTTTTAAATTTTTAAAATATTTTCTGATGTACGCACTACTACTGACCGTCTGTTTTTTAATTTTTTCAATTTTTTTTTTTTTTTTAATTCAAATCATTTAAAGATATTGACTTCAAATTTCCTTTACTCGATAGACAATTTTCTTCTTTCACTAATATCTTAACCGATTTTGTTGTTGGACTTTATATGGAAAAAAAACTTGACCAAGATTGTCAAAATAAAGACTGTTGAAATTTCAAACTCATATAACTCGAAAAATATATAAGATAAATCAGAACATAAATTCATAACAAACATCCTGTACATTCAATATAAAATTCAAAAAGTACTATTAGAAAACCAAAAAAAGTGCCACAAAGTTCCCTTTTGTGAATTCTCACTCACTTAGGACTACACAATGCACTATCTAATTTGAATAAAATGTAATTTCCCGATTTTATCCCCTTTTTGGTACTTTTTATTCCACGTAGATGTAACAGAGAAACAAATACTATTTTTATCGCTTAAACGTTCGAATTTTCAAAAAGTACCAATCTTGTATGCGACAATTTTCGATAACGTAATAATTTGATGCATGTTTATGCCAAAACAACACTTATCAATTTTCCTTTTACTCCTATTTTTCTTATAATATACTATTGCTGAATTATATGAATTTTATCTCCATTAGTTTAGGAGATATAAGGTTACGGAATTTACGCGGTTTTCCTTTTTAGTGAATATATTTGATAGGAAATCAATCTACATTCTATATTTCATCTTCAAAAAATAACACAACTTATATTTTATCTATTTTCATTTGGTACCCAACTTTATTACGAAAATTTCAAAATTCAATTAACCGTCACTTTTGACATAATTTACCCCAAGGTGTGCCTATGTAAAATTTTATGTAAATTTCCATAAAATTTTGATCCTGCTGCACTGTGCATTGACAAATAAAACTTTTTTCCACAAAATGTGTTATTTATATGACCCTAAATATAAACTTTTAATAGTCCCAAAAAGTATATGTTAAGATCAATAGTTTTCTTACTTTTATAAACTTTCTTTCTCATAACAAACATTAGTTTCCGCTCTGATTGATTTATATATCCCATCCCAAAAATAATGTAAAACTCTCAAAAATGCCTAAAATTATATTCATTTTATTAAGCAAAATACCGGATGTTAACAAAATCTCCTTTACTTTCATTATTTCATTTCTTTATTTTTTCTATTCTCTGGCCATTAAAACACAAACAGTAGACGAAAAAATAAAATAAAAATGAATAAAAACTTTATGAAAAAGTTATTTTCTTTAATTCGCTTTTAGCTCATTTGCAAATATTAGCGCTGTTTTTCAGTTTCCAGTGTCCTTTTTCTTTTATATTTTATGGTTAATTATGTTATTATTGTTACTTTTTATTTGTTTGTTTGTTGTTTGCTGGACCAAATTTAGGCTCATAACAAATGTCCTTAATGTGTTTAAAAGATTGTCCTGAGGGTTATTAAAAGCAAAAGTTTTTGCTTAAATTTTTTTCACATTTATTTGTTCATATATTTATTTAAAAATTACTTTTTTTATTTAACTAAAAAAAAGAAATATTGAGAAAAATATGAGAAAAATTTAACTTAAACAAGAAAAAGGAATATATTTATGTATTGAGCAGGAATATGTATGTTTGTGTAGCAAGAGAAGTTAAAGCTCTCATTTACATACAAATTTATTTTAAAATATATGTAGTAAGTGTTTAAGTGTAAGTGCTATGATCACCTGTTTTAGAAAGAAGCCTAGTAGCTGTAAATTTTCTCTATATATAACTCCACATAATTGTGTTCTCATTACGTTTTGTAGGTGTTTGTAGTAAAAATTTTATTAAAAATTAAAAATAGTTTACATTTATATATTCTTTTTCAAATAACACGAGAGAGAGTTTAATATGTAAAATAAAAAAAAAAAAAAAGATATATATATATATGACAGGCAGATGTTTAATTTTTCTATTTTTATGGTGTTTTGTTTTTTATTATTTTAAAAGAGAGAAAGAGAGAGAGCGTTAGAAAAAGCCTTACATATTTATGAAAAAAACTTTTTGGCATTTATGATGAAAATAAGTTGCTGTTGTTTTTGTTTTGGTTTTTTTCATACAAATTTTGTTTTCATGTTTTATTTGGAGAAATGTGTAAAATCCTTTCTTAATATTTTTTGAAAATAATAATAAATAATAATATTTTTTTTCCTTTTTTTTTTGGTTTAGTTTTCTTTGTTGTAGTGGTAAGAATAAGCTAATAATAACTATATTGATTTTTGTTGGTTTTTTTGTTTAATTTTATTAAATGTAGTTAAATTAATTTATTCTTCCTCTTCTTCTTCCTCCTCCTCTTCTTCTTCCTCTTCTTCTTCCTCCTCTTCTTCTTCTTCCTCTTCTTCTTCCTCCTCTTCTTCCTCTTCCTCGCCCTCTTCTTCCTCTTCTTCAACAACCTCCTCTTCGACTTCATCTTCATCCTCGACGACATCATCGTCAGCCTTGGCATCTTCCTCACCCTCGGGTGTTTCGGGTTCACCAGCCTTTTTGCCGGGTCTTTCGCCGAACCACTTGGGCAATTTGGCTAAAGAGAAAAACCAAAAATTTAATAATATTTCGAAATAATAATTGAGTTTGATTAAAAAAAATATATATTTCTCTCGTTTTACACAAAAATTAAAGACAAAAAAATGCATTTTTAACAAAAAACAAAATTCCAAAAATAAACGAGACATTAAAAAAAAAAAAATTCCAAAAAAGAACTTTATGTTATTAAATTTAACTGGTGATTTGTGAGTTTTATTAGTCAAGTTATACATACATTTTTGGCGGCCGGAGTATTGTTCCTTCTTTTCATTCCAGACCTTTTCATTAAACTCTTTGCTGATTTCTTCCCAGCCCTAATGGGTTTTTAACATGTATGTGAGAGATATAGAGATACAACAAGATGCACACAGATATATTTAGGTAAACGTAACATTTAACATGTACCGAACGATTAAATTTAACGCCATCATTAAATAAATAGATCAAAGAAAAAGAGAGAAAGAGAGTGTTTGTGTTAAAAAAAATAAATGTTTGTGTATTTTGTTTACTATTAAAAAAAAAGAGTATAAAAAGGCCCCACCCTCAGCTAAAAAAAAATAAATATAATGTATTGATTTGTTTTGTAGTTGTTTTAGTTTTTGTAATTGTAAGAAAAGTGTCACTTTTATTTGCTACATCCGGTAATATTTGCAATAACGGTCATTTTAAACACCATTTTTTTCATGCTTATAATCTCCATGTGAGTAATGTTTTTGAAAGAGATCGTAAGAGAAACACCAGAAGGATTTCTCTGTTATGTAGTCTCTGTTGAGTTTTTTTATTAGATTTATGTTAAGGATTAATTGAGTTATGTGGTAGTTGGATAATAAATAAAACTTTATCTTTATTATTTTTAGAAGTTAAACGGAGTTATTTTCCAACTCCTTAAATTATGATCAATATGTTGGGGTTAATGTAACATTTAAATAAAATAAAAAATAAATAAATTAACAATTTTAATGTTAATGCAAGTCATGTTTTGCTTACAATAACAAAACATCAAGACCAAGACATAAGAGACCATAAAACATAAAATGACAATAATCACAATAATTGTCACACAGACACAGTGAGACATTGAGAGAGAGAGAGAGAAATATAATTGCTCAGTTCCATAACTAAGTAGATTTATAGGTTTCAAACAGAATTACAACGATTTCTTGTGAATTTTGTTTAAAATTTCTAAATCTATTTAGTTGTGGCACTAAGCTAATATTGTTTGGTAGCGAAAGAGAGTGTCTTAAGGAAAGCTTACATTTTGACCGTTGCATAAATCTCTCTTGTCTTTCTTGCCAGATTTTCTCTTTAGTTTCCTTATAGAGCGTATCGTAACCCTTAAGAATTTTTATATTTAAAGAAAATATTTTAATGAAATTTAATTTTATAAAAGTTAACAACAAAACAAATATACTTTCCCCATTAACAAAAAAAATATAAAATTAAAAAAAAAAAATATATTTATTAAAATTAAACAAATACTTACACCTTCGAAGAGTTTCTTCTTGTCGTCGTAAGAGCGGGTATCTACACGTCTTTCGTATTTGGAGGCGACTTGAATCTTGGGCGGGTATTTGCCAGTCAAAGCTTCAGGGTCAAGACCCTTCTTCAAGGCTTTGTGCCTGAGCTGTTGTTTTTGTCTTTCCTTCAATTCTTTCAACTATTCAATAAAACAACAAAAATTCAAGTTTTACACGCTCTTAAAAGTTAAATTAATATTAAAACTTACATCGTAATCCTGACGTTTCTGTCTTTCTTCCAAGTCATACTTTTCAGTTTCCAATTTGACAATAAGTTCCCACAATTCTTGGGCCTTTTCGCGCAAGGCGGATTCACCCAAACCTTCGATGGCAAGGGGCTTAATACGGAACGACAAAGAGATCTTCTTCTCTTCTTCGAGTTGTTCCTTAGTCTTGTTACGTTCCATGGCGGCGGAGGAGAGACCCAACTATATATTTTTTTAAGCATATTACACACACACACAGACACACATACATATACACATAGACAGAGACACATAAAGACAGACAGAACAGTTTTTTTTTTTTTTTTTTTTTTTTTTTTGTATTATCAGATAGACAAAAGACAACCAAAATATATGCCACATTTAAAAAAAAGAGAAAGATAAATAAAAAAATCACGAGTTTAAAATTTGTTTTTTTGTTTTTGTGTTTGTGTAAGCAAAAAATTTTAAGCAACGGTTTTGTGTAAAAATTTTTAAATTTAAATTTAAAGTTTTTGGATAGTGGTTGGAGTTTTGAAGATTTTGGATTTAGGAATTTTTAAATGGAAAATTTGGTTTGAAATTAAAAATTGAATTTTAAATAAGAATGGAAAATTATATTGAAAAGTTAATAGATTGATATTTAGATTATTAATATATATATACACGGGAAGGAATAACAATAAAAAGAAACAAATAAAAAAAAGGAAACTTGATGAGTAAATTGCAATGCGGTATATTGAAATAATTACCACGCCTTGATCCTTCTTGGCAATGGTGAAGTTGGGACCCTTCTTGTCCTTGTCCTTCATGGCTTGGAGCATGGCTTGACGTTTCTTCTCGGCTTCTTCGAGACGTTGACGCTTCTCTTCGATTTCGCGTTGTTTCTTTTCTTCAACTTCGCGAACGCGGCGTTCTTCCTCCTCCTTCTTGCGTTGGGCCATTTTTTGTTCTTCTTCAGCACGGGTGACCTTGCGCTTAGCTTGTTTCTCCTTCAATTTCTTCAATTCTTCCTCTTCCTTGGCTCTTTGTTTGCGCCATTCGTTGATGTATTCTTTCAACTGATCATCGAGGTCGGAGCGCTTTTGATCCTGACGTTTGATGAACTCTGGATCACCCTCACCTCTAAACATGGCGGGGAAAAAGAAAGTTTAAAAGAATTATACAATTAATTTTGAGTTTTTATTTATAATTTTTTGTATGTAGTATAGAATTAGTGTTTTCATCTTTTTTTTATTTTATTGTTGTTTTCTAGTTACAATTTGATTATGTTGAAAGTAGTAGTGATTGTGGTGATTTATTATTTAGTTTGCTGTTTTTTTTTTTTTATTATTATTATGAAGTTTTGCCAACTATAAGTGTTTTAACACAAATGTACCATAAAATATACACAAAAAAGCTTTACAAAAAATATAAGTACAAAAACATTTACTTAGGAAAAACATTTATGTACCAAGAAAAAAAATTTTTAAGAAAAAAATTCTTAGTTGAAGGGATATGTTTTATAAGTAAACAGAATGTAAGCGTTAACGTTTAAATATTTTTTTTCGTTTTACTATTTACAATATTTACAGTGTGAAATGTTGTTTTAAATGTGGTACAATAATTTTTGTATAAGTGTTTTTGAAAATTTATTTCATAATTTATTTTTAATTTAGAATTATGGAATATTTGATTGAAATCGTAAGAATTCTTTAAAAGTTACACTGAGCTACAATAAAGTACAAGAATTATATTTTCTTTAGGACTGGGGTTTTCTGAAAGTTTTAGTTTAAAGAACCAGTTTAAATTTCATGACACTCTGAAGTTTTACAAATGGACAGATAGTTATCCTACGTTTCTTTTTGTTGATTTTTTTTTTTTTATCGAAAATTTTTGTTTAATTTCTTTTTTACAGATTTTTTTTTTTTTTAATTTTCGTTAAATTTTATTTTTATAGAAAATTTAATTAATTTTTTTTTTTTTTTTGGAAAAAATTTTAATAAACCACTTTTTATAGAAAATAGTTATTAGAAAATTCTAGTAAATTTTTTTTCAATATAAAATTATCATAAAATGTTTTTGAATAGAAAATTTTTTTTCCATTTTTTTAAATAAAAATTTACGTTAAATTGTAAATTTTCATTCGAATTTCTTTAAAAGAAAAAATTTATCAACATTTCTTTTAATAGAAGTTTCTTTAAAATTCTTTTAATGACAAAAATTTCGTTAAAATTTCTTTTAATAGAAAAATTTTATTCAAATTTCTTTTATTAGAAAATTTTTTTCATATTTTCTTTTTAACTAAATCTTTAATTTTTTTTTTTCTTTTCATAGAAAATTTTTCCTTAAATTTCCTTTTTTATAGAAAATTTTCCTTAAAATTTCTTTTTATAGAAAATTTTCCTTAAAATTTCTTTTTATAGAAAATTTTCGCTAAAATTTCTTTTTATAGAAAATTTTCGCTAAAATTTCTTTTTATAGAAAATTTTCGCTAAAATTTCCTTTTATACAAAATTTTCGTTAAATTTTCTTTTCAGAAAAAATTTTCGTTTTTTCTTTTCATAGAAAATTTTCGTTTTTTCTTTTCATAGAAATTTTCGTTAAATTTTCCTTTTATAGAAATTTTTAGCTAACATTTTCTTTTATAGAAATTTTTCGCTAAAATTTCCTTTTATAAGAAATTTTCGTTAAATTTTCTTTTCACAAAAAAATTTTGTTGAATTTTCATTTCATGGAAAAATTTCGTTAAATTAATTTATCAAGGAAAATTTACGTTAAATTTTCTTTTCATAGAAAATTTTCGTTTAATTTTTTTTTTTCATAGAAAATTTTCGTTTAATTTTCTTTTCGTAGAAAATTTTCGTTAAATTTTTCTTCTATAGAAATTTTCCTTTTATAAAAATTTTCGTTAAATTTTTCTTTTATTAAAAAAAATTTCTTTTTATAAGAAATTTTCGTTAAATTTTCTTTCTTTTCATAGACAATTTTCGTTAAATTTTCTTTTTATAGAAATTTTAATTAAATTTTCCTTTTATAAGAAATTTTCGTAAATTTTTCTTTTATAAAAAATTTTCGTTAAATTTTCTTTTCATAGAAAATTTTCGTTAAGTTTTCCTTTAATAGAAATCGTTCGCTAAAATTTTCTTTTATAGAAATTTTCGTTAAATTTTCCTTTTGTAGAAATTTTTCGCGAAAATTTCCTTTTATAGAAATTTTTCGCGAAAATTTCTTTTTATAAGAAATTTTCGTTAAATTTTCTTTTCACAAAAAATGTTCGTTGAATTTTCATTTCATGGAAAAATTTCGTTAAATTTTTATTTTCATAAAAAATTTACGTAAAATTTTCGTTTTATGAAAAATTTTCGTTAAGTTTTCTTTTCATAGAAAATTTTCGTTTAATTTTCTTTTCATAGAAAATTTTCGTTATATTTTCCTTTTATAGAAATTTTCGTTAAATTTTCTTTTTATAGACATTTTTCGCTAAAATTTCCTTTTATAACAAATTTGTTTTTCTAGAAAATTGTCGTAAAATTTTCGTTTAATAGTAAACTTTTACTAAATTTCCTTTTTATATAGAATTTTATTTTAATAAAGAATTTTCATTAAATTTTTTTTAATAAAGAATTTTTATTAAATTTTTTTTTAATTTTTTAATTTTCATTAAATTTTTTTTTTTAATACAATTTTCCCATATAGTTCCTTTTTTTAATAGAGAATTTTATTTTGATAGAACATTTTCAAAAAAATTTCTGGAAAATACCGATCAAAAGTTTAAATAAATTTAAAATGTTGCCCTAATACTTTTTAGGTTAACTATGTGTCAATTTTTGTTGCCCAGTGTTTTAACATTTAAGTTCCAAATAATATAATGCTTGATTTAACTGGTACATTAAAGAAAACTTGACACTTTTCATTTAATATATTTTTTAAATTTTAATTAGGTAATTCACATTATAAGGCAAACTGTCGTCAAATTTATAAAATGATCTAGAATTTGTTTATATTTGTAATTTAAAATTTAAGATGTTATTTTCAGAATTTTTGTTTTAAGTTTTTAAGTAAATTATCCCTTTAATTTTTTTTCTTATATTTTTAATGTTACCCCCTATTGCCTCATAACATGAATATCCTTAATATAATTTATATTTTGTTTACATGACACATGATGCGATACACTTACTTTAACAAACACAAAACACAGTTACAACTCTAAACACTTAAAAGAGACTTTCTTTGCAAAGAAATCTTTTTAGTAAATCCAACACACATACACTCACACAAAAAGGGTTTTATAGCAAAAAATATATAAGAACTTTTTACCAAAAAATAAAAAAAAAAAAAATATATAAAAAAAAAAAAATGTTTTTCATTGACTAATGGAAGTTTTTTGGTGGTAGGGGGGTAGCTGTAAGTGTTTGAGTGTATGAGCAACAATTATTGGTGCGTGTAAAAGTGTGCGTGTATGTAATTGATGTTATTTTTTTTTTTTTGGAGATACTAAAGCTTTAAGCTGCTATTGTGTTTCTTTTTTTTTATTTCATATTATTTAAGTGTGAAAGTGTTTTGTATGTGTTAAAGTTAAATATGTAAGAGTATTTGTGTACCAGAACCATTTAAAATAATGGTATTACATTTTGTTGTTGTTTGTTGGTGTTGTTGTTGTTGTTTAAGATGGTGTTGAGGTGGTGAAAAGTTAAATTACACAATGGATACATAATTTTTATTTATATACATAGAAATATTATGATCACGCAATAAGTAAGAAGGAAAAAAGCACAAGGTGTAAGTAAGTATTTTAACACAAATGAAGCCTTTTTTTATTGTATTGAATATGATGGTTTTAATAACAATTTGGAAAAAATGTTTACACATATTTGGTATTAAATATTTTACACAAAAGGGGAATTGTGGAATTTTGGGGTAACAAAAAATACACAAAAAAGAGCCGAAATTTATAATTTGTTTAATGAGTTTTTGATATTTACATAAAGGGATTTTTATTATTAAAAGTACAATTTAATAAATAAATATTAAATTATACTTTTTAATATAATAACCAAAATTTTATTTTGAATTTTGTTTAAAATTTTGTTTTGAAGGAAAATGGGATAGTGTGTGTGTAGTAAGTAAGTAAAAGTTGTAGTGGGAAGTTTAGGACTAAGTTATTTACTTAGGCTCGCTATTAGTTTTTTTATTTTTTTATTTGTTTATTTAATTATTTATCATGTTTACAACACAATAATTACAATACAACATTAAAAAAACACAAACATTTTTTTATTTTTTAATTTTAGTTTAAATGTTTTGTTTATAGGAAGAAAAAAAAAACAAAAACATTTCACTTACTCGGCTGGTGTTTGAGGTGGTTTTCTTTACAGTTTCAGTAACAACAAATTTTTTTGTTTGTTTTGAAATGATGATGGTGATGAAGTATTTTTGGAATATTTTTATTTTTAATTGTTTTAAGGTGTTTTTGTTTGTGTAACGTTTTCCAAAAAGTTGAAGTAGTGGTAAAGAGAAAAAAATTTATATAATGAAGACCCCAAAATAATGATGATTATTGTTTTGGAACAAATTTAGAGAACACAAAAAAATAACAAAGAAAAATTTTGAAAATTTTATGGGATGTAATTTTTTTTTTATTTTTTTTTCGTTTCAAACAAAACACGCAAAACATTTCAACAAAAAGGTTTTTTTTTTTTTTTTGGTATTTATAAAAAAAGAAAGAAAAAAGAAGAAAAATGTTTTGTTAAAAATTATGGAAAAAAAATTCATATCAAATCTAAGCAAAAATTTTTAAAGCATAATAAAATTTATTTATGAAATTTTTACAAGTGAAAAATAAACTATATGAAAAATTGAGTTAATAAATTTTAGAAAAAAAATCCTATAATTTTTATACAATTAAAAATAAAATCTTAAGATGATAAAGATTTTTGAACAATATGAATGTTTACAAAAAAGACTTTATTAAATTTTTTAATATAATATCTTATTTATAGATACACTAGAGCCAAAAATTTTATGAAATTGTCTTCTAAACTTTAATTTGTATATTTATGATCAGGTTAACATGGATAGGCAGACAGATGGACGGACACTGCTCTATTGTCTGAAAAGTTGTTACTGAGTTAATTATTTTAAAATTGTTACCAGAAAATTGTGTAGTATTGAAATTATAGATAAAATAAATCCATAAGCGTTTTTGTTCTTAAAATTTTATGAAATTGTCTTCTAAACTTCAATTTGTAGTTTGGTGCTCAGGTTAACAGGGATAGACAGACGGACGGACACTGCTCTATTGCCTAAAATGTTGTTACTTAGTTAATTATATAAAAATTTATACTTCTTTTACTTAGAATTCATTTAGTACTCATTTTATAAAAAAAATATGAACCTTAAAGTATTTCCGTTTTTAAAATTTTATGAAATTTTCTTCTAAACTTTAATTTGTAGTTTTCTGTTCAATTTAGCAAGGACAGACAGACGGACGGACACTGTTGTATATTGTAAAAAGTTATTTTCGAGTTAATTTTTAGAAAATTAATCATATTTTTTATTCAAAATTTGAGCTATAGATAAAATTCATCCAAAGTGTTTTTAATATTTTTTTAATTTTCTAATAAATTATAATTTGTAGTTTAGTGTTTAATTCAACATGGACAGACAGATGGACGGATGAGTTATCTTATGAAAATTTGTTTCCGAGTTAATTTTTGAAAAATTGATACCCATAAATGCTGAGAATGCATAAATGGCATTAAAAAGACATGTTCCTTTTCGCCGATAACTTACTATCATAGTCCACAAACTCCGCCAAATAAAGGCAACAAATGTAAATTGTTTATGGTCCTTCGAACCGGATGCAAGAGCAACCACAGGCAAGGCATTGGTGACGCTATATTATCTACTTGTTTAAACAGTTCGATTTCGTTTTCTGCTATTATAATAATAAAAACTTCTAACAAGATTTTAAGTTTCTGATAAATTTTCTTTGTTTTTCATTTTAATATTTCCTTTATAAACCTCTTATTGTTTTTCAAATTTCTTAACATCTTAAGATTTTGAGAATCTTAACATTTCGTTGTTAATTTCAAAAAAGTTTTTGCTTAGATATGTTTTTTTTTTTTTTTTTTGGTTTTCAAATTTCAAATTTAATTTTCATTTTTAACCAAAGTTGCGTAATAAACTTGCGAACTTCTTTAACTTACTTCCTGAAATTAGAAAATAGAAAGAGGAAAAGAAAAACAAACAAATGAAATATAAAGAACAATAAACAATAATTTTAAGTTCTATACAAATATTATATTTTCTAAAAAATATAATTTTGGAAATATATACAACATCGATTTTTTTAAAGCCAGGAAGAAGGGAGAAATTTTGTTTTTTTTACAAAAGATTAAAACCAATTTTTGGGGTGGGGTAATTTTGTTTTTTTTTTTTACAAAATTTTAAACCAATTTGAAGGTTAAGGTTTTGGGAAATTAGTTAGGTGTAAAAAGTAAAAGTTCGATAAGGTATATTACATTATTTTTCTGGAAAATAAACTTTGGTTAATAGAAAATAATTTGTTGTTTTTTAACAGTTACGCATTTTGGTTAAAAATACAGCTTTAAGGATTTTTTGAACCAGATTTTATATTAAAAGTTTTAAGAAATTTAATAGCTAAATTAATACTTACTCTTTTACTTCCTCGACCTCTTCGACAACCTCCTCCTCCTCTTCGGAACTGCTTTAAGGTATTTAAATGTTTTCATTACAGGGAACACATTTTCACAACATGACATACATACAATCACCATAAAAACATTTTACATAATTTTTTTCGATTTTGGTGAAACACACAAATCATTTTGATTTTAAGAAGTGATTGATAGATAGATCATACAGTGAAAGACACAGTTTGAGAAATCAGGGTTACAGGTTCATGATAGATCAGGTTTTATAGTATAGAAGAAGTGGTGTGGTTGGTGGTATGTGGATATTGGGGAAAACGTATATGAAAAAGAAAACGTAATAACTTTAAAATATTGTACTTTACTACAAAGGATTAAACATAAGATAGAAAAACCAACAAACTTTTAAATAATCAAAATAAAACAAAACAAAAAATAAATAATTTGTTTTTCTTTTTAATATTACTTATGCTTAATCCTTAAATAAAAAAAATTTACAAAAAATAATTTCTACTAAAATACCGTCCAAGATGTCAAAGCAATCTCCTTTAACTATTTATTTTAAATTAACAAAAATTATAAAAATTTATGTAAAATAACAAAATGTATTTAATGTTTTTTTTTTTTTTACAAATAACAAAAAAATACTTATTTAAATGATTTAAATTTTATACAAAACATTTGACAAATATTTACATAAATATATATGTATATTAAGTGCATTTTTGAACATAAGAGTAACATATACAATAAATATTTGGTAAAACCATAAAATATAAAATAAAATGTTTGTGGTAACAAAAAAAAACAACGTAACTGAAGTATGTTATAAAACTTGTTTGTTTTGAGTATTAAATAGTTGTTTTAAATATTTATAAATGTCATTAATGTCTGCTAAAGTCTGTATGTGTATTTTGTTATGTATTTATAATTTTATTACGAATTTTTTGTATTAACTCGTTATAAATACTTACGTGTACTCCTCATCGTCGGACATGGTTATGGTTTGGGATTAAAAAAACCTAAAAAAAAGGAAAACAAAATAAATTTTTTTTTATTAATAAAGAGTGATTTAAAAAAAAATATATATATAGTGATGGATAATAACAACAAAAGCGAAGAATTTCAAATAAAAACTGTTTGAAATATTTGTGCCTCATATAAAATATCAATAGTATAGGAATTAAGTCATTGGATAAATATTTGTTGAAATATGGAATTGACAAGACAAACTAATTTACAATAAAAAAATATCCATGGAATTTTTTTTAATAGTCCTTAAGTTTGCCTTCTTATATTTGTAATTTATATATCAATAGAAAGGTTATTTTATTCAGTTGTAAATGTTGTATAAATGATATATAAACATTTTTCTTTTTTTGTGATAAGAAAAATGTTTATATATCATTGGAAAGGTAAGTATATCTAGCTTTTATTGCCGCATAAATTACTTTAATAGTCTAGTATATATATTTGAATTTATTTTTTATGAGAAAAGCAATATTTAGCCATTTTATATATCAATGGAAAGGTAATTATATATACTTTTTAATTCTGTTTAACTAGTTTTAATAGTCAAATGTATTAAAAAGTTATAAAGGTTTTTTTTTTAAAGGAATACCATACGTTTCGTCAAATAATTTTATATCGGTTAAGGATTTTAAAATGATTTCTTCAAATAATTAAGATAAATATAACGTGAAATTTATATTTTTAAGTTTTGAAATATTTCCAGCTTTGTAGTTAGAATTCTCTAAACATATTTCTCTAATAATTAAAGTTTTAAAACTAGAAGAGAACAATGTTTAAATACTCAAGTCTCAGTGTCAACACTCACAATTTTGAGCCAAGGCTGATCGTTGAAAAAATTTTAATTTCTCTTTGTAAAAAACTTCAATAATTTATATATAAAGTCTACTCCCTTAACCAGCTTTTAAACAGGACTCAGGAAACATTAACGGCATTTAAAGAATACTAATAGTTAATGATCCTTCGAAATGAAAATCTTATTTATTTCAAAGATATCAGTTCATGTTTATCATTTTTAAATTACGTAGCTTACACAATTTTAAGTAATTTTGTTTTAAAATATATTTTCCAAATGCCTAGAATCTGTTTTATATTTTTAATATAGATCTACAATGAATACTACTTGTTAATGGTCCTTCAAGCGGATACTCCGGTGAAGTGTAATTGAAAATTGCCCCCATTTTTAAGCAAATTATGTATATTTTAAAATATATTTTTCAAATGCCTAGAATCTCTTTTGCAAACTATTTATGGTCCTTCGAGCCGTATTCTTCGGCGAAGCGTAAATGATAATTGCATTACTTGTCCCTTGTTCAAGCAATTTAATTTTAAATTGTATTCTCCACATGACTACGATCTCTTTTATATTTTTAATGTGGATTTACAACAAATACCACTTGTTAATGGTCCTTCAAGCTGGATGTTTTGGTGAAGTATAATTAAACATTGAATTGCTTGCCCCATTTACAAGCAATTTGATTTTAAATTGTATTCTACAAATGACTTTGATCTCTTTTATATCATTAAGAGATCTACAACTAATACAACTTAATTATGGTCCTTCGAGCCGGATGCTCCAATGAAGTATTTATGAAAATATAAATATTTTTAATTAAAGCTTTTTTACCTTGGCACTAATACTTAAGCAATATAAAGCATAAAAATTATGGCATAATAAAATTTTGAAATTAAATATTTATTTCAAAATAAAATTTATGTATATGTTTTGAAAATTTGCCATAAATAAATATCGAGCCGGATGCTCCAATGAAGTATTTATGAAAATCTAAATATTTTTAATTATTTTATTATTTTAAAACCTTCCCCTATTTTTAAATTAAATGGTTTTTAAATTTAATATCCAAATGCTTAGAACATCTTTCATATATTTTTTTCTGAAAATTACTTAAATTTTTTTCTTTTCTTTAGTCCTCTTAATCAGAATCTATTAATAAAACTATGTCCAAAGAACTTAATTTAGCAGTTTAGTTTGGATTGTGGTAACATTTCTATTAATTTTATATTTTTCTTAAACAATTTCCTTTAAAAAAGAAATGCTTTTAATGGTCAACAAAATATAGTTTTAAAGCAAAAAGAAATATTTCTATCTCTTAAAAGAATTAATATTAATAATTCAAAAGTATTTAATTTAGTGATACATAAATTTAATTATTAAATTAATAAAAATGAATTAAAAAAATCATTTAGTATTTTGATTTCCTTTTACTTTATTCGTTTCCATAATGAAAGTAAAATTTTATTATTAATTAAAAATTTTTAATTAAAAAATATCTAAAAGTCTAAAAAAGAGCCTTAAAAAACTCTTAGAAAGATTTTGAGAAAATTTAGTCTTAATCTTTAAATATTTAAAACTTTTACTTTATGAAGCAAAATTGTTTTATATCTTAAAACATCCAACTTTTGTTTATATTAACAAATCAAATAACTTTTCAATTCTTTTTTAATTTTTCTAAAAATTCAACAAGTAAACAAAATTTTGACCGAAATAAATTTCAAATATTTTAAACATTACGCATCATATTGAATTAAGAATCAAAAAAGACAAAACATTTAAAAATAAAAACCCATTTAAATGCGTTCAAGTATTTGTGAATACTTTAAATATATAGAGCTAATACAAATACACACAAACATACATATAAATACCTATACATACATATATAAAAATAAACTGAGGTGGTTAAAATAAATATGGAGGTGGTCGGTCTCCTACAATTTTTTGAAAAAATCTTAAATTATAAAAGAATATATTATTATAATTATAACACATATATATAGTTTTGAAATCTAAACACACACACACACAATCATATACAAAAATATATATGTTTTAGACAAAATTTTATTTATATATATATATGAAAATGTCATAATTTCTCTCTTTTTTTAAAGAAATCGAGGGGGTTTTTAAAGGTGTTTTTTTATTAGCATGTGTATATATGTATGTATGTCTGGGTGGCTGGCTGCTTGGCGAAGAGAGAATTTTCAAAACAATTTTCTTCTTAGTAACAACAACAATTTTTTGTTGAAAAAATCTATATAATTTCTTTGTATGTATTTTTCTTTTTATATTTAAAAATAGATCGTATTGAATTTCCAAGAGAGTTTTTTTAAATTTTTTGTATTTGTTTCATTCGTTTAATTATGAGAGAGCAGTGAGAGTGCTAAAGCTTTTTTACCTTGGCACTAATACTTAAGCAATATAAAGCATAAAAATTATGGCATAATAAAATTTTGAAATTAAATATTTATTTCAAAATAAAATGTATGTATATGTTTTGAAAATTTGCCATAAATAAATAAGAGTGGGTGGTAGTTTAAAAAAAGTTTTGAATATTAATAAAATATCAAAGAAAATAATACTTTTTTTAAGCTTTAACCTTTAAATAAATGGATTTTAATTTAAAATTTTATTTTGAGAAAATATTTTTAATATTTAATATTAAGTTGAAATATTTAAAAATTTTTAAGATTTTTGATTAAGCAAACTTTTAGTTTTTTAAAACTTTTTAAATTAAAAGTTCAGCTTACATTTAGGTTTCTCAAAAGTTTTATTTAAAGCTTTTACTTAAAGTTTAGTTTAATATTTCTGAATCTGCGTCTCTACTTCCTGATTTTCTTAAACATGGTTTAAAATTTGAGGAAAACTATTCAATCATTACTATAAAATTAGTTTTAAACTTTCAGACTTACAGGAAGTGTTTTATCCTCTAAATATTTTTATTAAGGGTAAACATAGTTTACCAACAATTTTGCTATAAAAAAATTGCATTTGACCTACTAATCTGGTTTGAAATGTTACTCATAAAATGACATTAAAAATGAGTAATTTTTATGCTTTAAAAATCAATTTATTTTTTACCTAAACTAAATTAAATTAACCCCTAAAGGTGAAAATTCTAGTAAATGTAGGTGAACTAAGAAAATGTGTGCTAGTGTGAATAGAGAGTGTGCATATGCTCTGTAATATGTATAAACATAATTTTAATATTTTAACAAATTTAATAAGTGTAGTGTGGTGTGTATGTATAAGTAAAATGTATAAGTATTAAATAACGAATATAAAAATTATATTCTATAAATATTTCATAATTCCAAAATCAGAAATATTTAAAAATTTCTTTAGTATGTATCCAGAAAGCTTTTTTATGAAATAAAATAATAATTATTTCTCACTTTTCCTCTCTCTCTCCTTTACTTCTCTTTCTGAAGTCTCAAATACACACTCACACCATTTATTAAACACACACAATTTCTCAATTTTCACACATTCACACAATTCGCACACATTTACAGAATTGTTCACTATTTTCCTCGTACTTGTCAATGATTTTTAGACGATCTTCACTTTTTACGCAATTTTCTGTGTTGAAATCGTTTTTGATGTTATATTTCTTTTTTTTTTTTTTATTTTTTTATTTCAATAAAACACTCGGTGTTTTATATATATGTGGGGATTTTGCCAGGGAAATTGTTTTACTGAGTGGTGCTACTGCTGCTGATGGCCAACGAGATCAAGAAATTTATTTTTAATTTATTTTCAAAGATGTTTTGCTTTTTAAATAAAAAATATTTGCAGATATTTTGCTTTTATTTCATGGTAGTTTTTTGCTTTTTTACTTTTTTTTTAATTTATTTGAATTATTGTCTCGTTTTTATTGATAAAAATAGAAAAAAATAAATAAAAAAAAAAAGTTTAATGTGTTTTAGCTAAATGATAAAAATATATCATGTAACACTTTGAGGTCGGTTGCTAAATCTAAAAAGAATTTGCTATTTTTAGTTGAATAATTCTTTTTGTAATAATATAATATAAAATTTTTACACAATTGTCTTAATTTTGTCACAGTTTAATATTTATAAAATATATTTTTTTATAATTAATTTTTTAATTTAAAAAAGTCTTTTAAATTTGGATCAATATTTTTTTCTTTTTATAATTTTTTTTATCATATTATATAACATATTTTTAATTTTATAAAGTTTTGATAAATGTATCCATATTTTGTAAGTCCATGGGCAGTTTAAAATTGTTGTTTGTTGTTATTATCCATATTTTTGTAAGTTACATTAATTGAAGGATTTTCTTTTTTAATTGTAACACTTTTTTAGTGTTTTATTTTATTATTATTTTTTTTTTTTTTAATTTTTTATAAATGTCTGATATATATTTTTTTATGATCAGAACTTACTTCGGGAAAAGAAACAAATTAAACTCTCTACTAGTTGTCCGAGCAGCTGACGTAGTTGGAGCGAATGCTGCGGTTCGACTAAACAGACTGACGATCTATCAAGAAACACCACGCTATGTTAAAGATTTTTCGGAAAAGCAAATTTTCCTATTTTTCCTACCACTACACATAAATATTCATACATTTTCACAGCAAATACTGCATGCTCTTGCACCACAATTGCCTATGTATGAGTAATACACTCACAAGCGCAATGTTTCTAAGCATTTTTTTTAATACTCTTCGATCTCTAAGGAGAGTATTATCACCATATGTTAGACAGAGAAAGCTTTACAAAGCTTCTGTATGCAGAAGAAAGAAAAAGCAATAGACCAAATGTTCTTTTGCACCTACACAGGTGGGGTGTGGGGGGAAGTTTGTATTGTGTGTATCCATTCACTTTGTTGTTGTTTTTAAATTCATTTTAGCATTTGTTGTTGGTTTTTCATCTATCATAAACATTTCATAGCAAAGAACAATTTTTAAGGCTCATAGCATAATTTTGAAATAGAAACTTTTTTTCTTCTTTAAATTTTAAATATATACAATAATATAATAAACATATACGTCCATATCTTTTATATACTATATATGTATATACAAAAACAAAAATCTATATAGTCTCATATCGTTCAGAATCTAATTTCTATATAGATATAGAAAATGCCTTCAAGCACAAAAGCAATTTTTATTTCAAAGAGAGCATTTTGATCGTGGGTGTTTGCGCGGGTGGTGGTTGTTGAATTTTATTTGGTTCGTTTTGCCTTTCGTTTATTAACGCTTCCATATATTTTACTAATAATTCAGTTATGGCTGATGACGTTTTATTTAAATATCTTTAAAGATCTGGATTCTATTTAGTAGCAAACATTTGTTTTTGTTTTCAATATTTATTCTTTTGATTTTAAATATGGAAACGTATCGTTTATCAAGTCAAAAAGCTTCTGTTCTGCATCCAATGAATATTTAATTTAAAACAAAAATAAAACAAGAAAAATATTTTAAAAAACCATTTTAATAACTAGAAAATATAAATTCTTGTTCATTCATTTTTATTTTGACACATATTAATTGGGGAAAAAACACCATACAACAAAATATGCAATTGCATTTAATTTTTAAAAATAATTAATTTGAAATAATTTACACTTAACAAATTTTAATCAAGATTTTTACATGACATGATGTTTTTTTCTTTAATGTAATTTTTTCTTTTGAGAAGGTTAGAACATCAGGGTTTCCTGTTTTGTTGTATTTTGCAACCACTTTTAATAAATGTTTTCTCATCATTTGTGCCATCAAACATAAGCGAAAAAAAAAAAAACAAAAAAATACTAAAGAAAAAAAAATACAAAAAGTGTGTTTAATTTTCTATGGGCAATAGGCCAAGTATCTCAATGCAAAAATTGCATTGTACTAGTAAACTTTTGTACTTAAATATATTATAATTCGCATTTTATTATTATTTTTTTTTTTTTTATTCATCAAACCATCCACCCGTGCCATCTATTCGCTATACATACTTGTATGCAGTTTATCATTAGAAATATGTATGCTTTCATTTATAAAAATTCTTATTACATTGCCACCTTTCTATTAATTATTTAAATTTTAAAAAATTATTTTTAAATTACATATAAATTGTTCTTTCTACCTCACATTATCTCAATATTTTTTAAAAATGTATATTTAACTATTAGACAACTACCGCTATACCGACCTTTTGTTTATGATGACATCATTAAATAAAATCTTTTAAAATATTAATATTTTATTGTTTATTATTTTTCCAATATTTATTTATATATTTAATTAGTTTCTTTTTAATACATAACAAATATTTAACGTAATAAAATCTCATATAAACTAATGAACTGTTAAAGAAAAATAATATTTTAAATCTTATTGTCTGTATAATATATGTATGATTGTTCAAATATTTAAATTGTTATTATTATGGCCTTGACATGATAGAATCTTTATCTTTTTGCAAATAATATTTAAACTAGTAGAAATAATTTATTTTTCTTCATATCTTGAGATTATAGTTTCAAAATTAATTCATCAACATATTTTTTGCTTATTCTTAGCTGACCGATTATAAAAAGCCAATTTTAAGTTTTTTACCACGCCTGGGAGCTTCAGAAAGCTCTGGAAAAAGAAAAATGCTTAGAAAAAGACGCATAAATCCGATTAACTCCGCTCCCTAATAAAAATGTCAAAATCTGGTTCCATTAGAATTTGTAGGATAAAAGTTTTATAAGTGAGCCAATTTTAATTTTCTACGTCGTCTGGGAGCTTCAGAAAGCTGCGAAAAGAGATAAAAGGCTTAGGAAATTACAAATATATAAACCAACGCATCTCCGCTCCCTGATAAAAATTTCAAAACCTGGCTTCGTTAGGATTTGTAGGACGAAAAGCTTTATAAGTAAGCCGAATTTTAATTGTCTACCATATCTGGGAGCTTAAGAAAGCTCTAGAAAGAGAAAAAATGCTTAGATTTTAAATTAAATTACACATAAATCCGCTTATTTCTGCTACCTGATAGAAATTTCAAATCCGGCTTCTTTAGGATTCGTAGCACAAAAAGTTACTTATGTAAGCCAAGTTTTAATTTTCTACGTCTTCTGGGAGCTTCTGAAACCTCTAGAAAGTAAAAATGCTTAGCAAATTATATATATAGACGAGCGTAACCCAGTGCGCTGCAGCCGTTTATGAGTTTTAAAAAAGTGGGCGTAAAATATGGGCATGACTTCCAATCGAAATCTTATATAGCCTATAACACCCTCCGGCACTGGTACTATCTGTGTATCAAATTTCGTGAATATCGGTTTAGCCGTTTAGACGTGATTGACGCACAAACAAACAAAAAAACAAACAAACTTACACTTCATTTTTATAATATATATTAGGATTTTACATTATTCATGTGGGAACCTATAAATATATCCAGTAAAAACTTTGCTTGCCAAGTAATGAGTTAAAAAGCTAATATAATGGCTCTTCACTACTTACACATTAGATGAATATCTCATTATTTTAGCAAGGTGATGTCATTAAAGGCCACTACTTACTATATTTTATTACTGGTAGGCATTTCCCAAAGTAATTACTTAGATGTCATTACAAGAACTGATTACATTGAAACTATTCAATAACTCATTAATTTCAAAGTATTACAGAAGTCATTATTAGCAAAATGAATAGTAACTAGTTACATTATCGGTTACAAATAAGTACTAAAATATGGAAAAATAAAAAGCTGATATTTAACTTTTTAATTTATTTATTTAAAACAATTAATTTAATATATTCAAATTACAAAATGAATTGACGAAAGGAAATTTTTGTTCGACATAGAAAAACAAGCAATTATTGTTTTACTGACTTTTAAAATATAAAATTTTTATAATTTAATGAAAATTGATAAAAAGTAACATTTCCAAAAATATGATTTTAAGTAATTGATTACATATCAGGTTAAACGTAAGTAGTTACTAATCTCCTTTCATGTAATGCAGACAGTATGTTGTTATCATTGGAAAGTAACTACATCCGTGCCAATACCAAGTTTTTGCTGGTTATATGAGGAAAATCAAAAAATTTTAAAATTTTAGGTAAAAATATTTCAAAATTTTTTTTCTTCTGACACTAACGTCGTTTTACAAAATATGTTCATGTTAATCATTTTTATCAATGCGCGAAAAAGTTGTGAAAGTTTCAGTTTGAAACTTTCCAAACAAAATCTTATAAATAGAGCTTTGTCAGTCAAAATGACTACAAAATCTTCAATATTTATCGAAAAACACTGAAAAGAATAATTTTCAAATATATTTTTTGTACAATTTCGTAAATAGGTAAAAAATAATATTGGTTTAAAATTTCGCAAAATTATGAATAATAAAAGACATATCATGGGATCATTTGGTGAAAAAAATATATGAATATCGGTTTTTGTTTGGAATATATGCAGTGTTGCCACAACTTGAGAAAAAAAAGAAGCTAAATTAGACTTTAAAAAAGGTCAGAAAAGGCTAAATGTCCCCAAAAATAAAGCTAGAAAAAAGCTAATATATACAGTGTTAGAAAAAATAATAGGGACGACCCTTACTTTCGCAAACAGATGCAAACAGTTTCTTTATATTAAGTTTTTTTTTTTTTTGGGGTCCCGCTATTTAACTGTTCCTAACATAACGGAATTTCATTATTTGTGTACTTTTTCTCTTTTGCGCTTTTATTTTATATTTATTTGCAAAAAAAACAGTGAAGTTGTAATTTCAGTTGGAAAAAATAATAGGGACGCACTACAAAAAATTACCATCTGATTTATGTCTTCGATAAATAATTTTAAAAATGGGTCGTGGTATTCATTGCACTGAATCTGAAAAAAATGTTATTCTTAAATAAATTCGGACGGGTTATCAGTTAGAAAAATTGCACAGATAATGAAGTGTTCCAAAACTAAAGTATTCAATGCCATTCATTCGAAAAAAAGTCATGAAACTAAAGGTAGAAAGCGTAAAACGTCAGCGCGTTTTGACCAACGTTTAGGTCGACTTTCCAAAAATAACCCCTTTATGTCATCAAATAGCCTTAAAAATGAATTGTGTGCTTCAGTGACAAGTCGAACAATAAGAAATAGGCTGCAGGAAGTCGGATTAATGGGACGCAGTCCGAGAAAAGTACCACTGTTGAGCAAGAAAAACATACAAAAAAGGTTGGAATTTGCCAGGCGACACCTGTGCCGTAAAAACTGGAACAACGTAGTATGGTCAGACGAAAAAAAAGTCAATTTATTTGGATGTGACGGAAAATCATTTTGTACGTCGTCCTGCAAATGCTGAATTTGATCCAAAATATACCAAAAAAAAACCGTCAAACACGGTGGTTCTATAATGCTATGGGGATGTTTTTCGGCCTCTGGAGTTGGTCCAATGGTTTGGATGGTTTCAAAAATAAAATTGGTAGCTTTAAATCAAAAAATAAACAAGAGCTGTGGGAAAAAATTCAAGAAACCTGGTACTCAATTCCGCCCGAGGTATGTACGAATCTTGTGGGATCTATGAATCGCCGTTGTCAGGAGGTTATAAAAATGAAAGGATCTTCAACCAAGTATTGAAAAAGTATTTGGAAATGATGGTAATGATAAAAAAAATAAATATTTTTTCCAAAACATTAAGTGTCCCTATTATTTTTTCCGAATTTATTTTTTATTGTTCTCATTAGTTTTTGGTATTTCTTAAAGATATTTTAGTAAATTTCTAAATATAAAATAAATAATTTCTATGGGTTTGTTACAAAATAATTATAATATTTTTGTAGAATGAAGCGCCGCTGCCGAAAATTTTCGTTAAATATAAATAATTTCGATTCTTTTGTGCAAATTAATACACAAAAATGTTTAAATTTATGATTCTGTGAAAATAAAATGAGTAAATTTTTAGCCTTTTTAAGGCTATGTTAAGAATCAAAAAAGGCTAGAAAAAAAGCTAGAAGCTAAAACGAAAATTTTGAGGCTAAAAGAAAAATAAAAAGGCTAGATTTAGCCTAAAAAAGGCTAAACTGGCAACACTGAATATATGTATAGTCGTTACTGTTCATACCTAACAAAAAGATTGATTTTAATTTTTTTAGAAGTGAATTTTAGAAAAATGTTTAACTTGATTCTTATTTAATGATAAATTTTACATCGAAAATTGATTTTATTATTTCAAAATTTGAACTATAATGTGAAATGTGTGGGTTTGATTTTTGAGGTTAAGAACATGTTTTTTGGTCCATACAATTATAAGTCCTTAAAATATTTTTACGCCATCTAAATTTTAGTATTAAGCAAATAAAATGGATTCATTTGACATCAATATAAACTTAAATTGCATACAATTTTTGCATTTCAAAATTTTTTTAACGCCATTTTAACTCGGATGTGTCATTATTAATAAATCCAATTTACGCGATGTTTTCTGCAATTTCTATAAAATCGAAATTTGTCAGTAGCGAAAAACATACTTTTACAAATATTTACGCCAATTATATAAAAGTTTGTGAAGATGCTATCCAACATCAAACTGTAGGTAATCAACTCACCCTTAAAATTATATCCTCTGAATTTTAATTCACTAAATGGCACAAATTTTCTATAAAAAAAAACTGCAAAATTTCAAAAATCTTATATTTTTGGTTTCATTTTTTATCACCGCATAACTTTTCAACGGATTGTACAAGAATATTTATTATACAGCAAATGAATTTTCAAAGACTTGTCTTTCGTCTGGTTAATCGTTTAAATCAAAATGTTGCAAATTGTCAGTGCAAAACTAAAATGAATTCAAAAAGAGTTTCAACTCAGTTTTTTAGATTTTTTTAGTTTTAATTTCCTGTATTTCCGTGAGATTTTAAGAGAATGATTTCAAATTTAGGTTTTGAAGACTATAAAACATAACATACGTTAGATGAACATGGTTTCGATTCGGGGTGCCGTCATCGACATTAACGAAAAATTATAAAATAAAAATAAACATAATTTAATAAAAATATTAAAAAAAAATGTTTAAAAAGTAAACAATTACCGAATTTTTATAAATTTTTGATTATATTAATTGAAACTGAACCTGTCCTCTTGGACCAGTCCTGTGGCCTGTCTCAAGGGGCTAATTAGCCACCTCCAATGACAACCTCATGTAAAAGTGACAGGTTCCTTTCATATAAAGTTCCGGAACTGGGGACGGTCACCAACCCTGAGAACCTGTCACGTGACTAATTTTGAACCGGTTCTCTTTACTCTAATATAAAAAACAAAATAATATAAAATACAAAAATGTACAAATTTCCGAAAAAAATATTTTGAAAAAATAAAAAGTACTACATTTGTTAAAAAGTACCAACAAATTAAAAATAGTACCAAGTTAAAAATAAATTATCCAATTACGCAGGTCAACTTTAAAAAAACATCGTGGAAAATGTTCTTTGGTTTTCGAAGGAATATAATTCCAATCACCAGAAAATTTTTAATATCACTCCTTCACGTCTCAAATTTAACCCATTGACTACCAAAGAAAATATATTTGGTAAAAGCTAAATTATCAATTATGTACCATGTGCGGGTTAAAAGGGAAATTTTAAAACATAATTGATGAGTGTCAAAGATAGGATTTTGAGAGATCATTTTTATCTAGCAAAAAACGATCAAGAGCTTCCAAAAAATAACATTTTCACCACTTCAAAAATAGAACAAAGTGTATATTTTAAAATTTTTTTGAAGTTTTTAAAAAATAGTGAAAATAATTGAAATGTTAGCGGGAAAAAAGGTTAATAATTTCTAAGAAAATTAAAATTTTTCAAATTTTAAAGTATTTTTATTATATTTTAATAAGGCTAAAACAGAATTTTTGTTAAAAGAAATGAACAAAAAATATAAAAGAAGAACATCCTACCAATGACAACCATGTGTTAAAAAAATAACTTCTTCAGCTCTTTTTCACCACTAAGTACTTCCTTCCAATGACAAATTCATGACATTTTCAGCTCTTTTTCAGTTCCTTTTTCGATTGGATATGATATAACAAGACATTCAAAATTACACTGTCAATAAACAGCCAAAAATATGTCCAGAATTAAAAGTTGTAAATTTTTACCTTTTCGAAAATATTACAAATTTCCAAAAAAAAAAAAAAAAACTATTCAAAGTGGATGCAAAATTAGATACATAGTAAAATTCCAAAATATACTACTCTTTAAAATATACCAATTTTTAATAAACTTTTTTCATTTCAACAAATTTCGTTCTTTAAAAATATGTCGACACTTTTTTCTATTGCAATATATACAAATGCAGGATATTCTTTTATTTTAAATAGTGTTAAAATAGCGTTAAATATAAATTTCCAATTTTATGGTGTCTGATTAGCCGGTGTTTGTCATTTGTTAAATTTTTAATGTGAATAATTTGTTCATCTGGATTTATTTTTATTCTTTTTGTTGATTTCTTTTAATTTTTATTTTTTTAAATGAAATATCTTGGTGTAAACATACACACACACATTTATAAACTATAAACACATATATATATAGATAAACTTGCACATATATTTGCTCTTAAAAAAATACATTTCAATATTCATACATACACATATATATGCATTGTTATATACATAAGTATGTAGTATATAAAAAAATAGATAAATATTTTTCTTTAATTTATCTTTATGTAAACAATAATCTATAGATGTGTATGTATTTAGTAGGTATTTTATTTAAAACTACAAAAAAATTAAAATTTTTGTTAGAGGTTTTTTTATAGAATTTTAATTAAATATAAAAACAATAATAACATTTTTTATGTTTTCTTATATTTTTTGACAAACAAAACAACATTTTTAAGTCATTTATTCATACAAAAGTATTTGATAATGTAATTCTTTTTCTTTTTTTTTCAATTTTAAATGAAAATTTTTTAAAAGTTTTAACGTCATTACTTTTAAAAGTGTTTCTTTTTTTAACAACAAAATAATTGAACTAATAAAATTGAAAATATTTAAACAAATTCCCACAAAGTTTTTAGGTCAACATTTTAAAGAAAAACCTATAAATTGGATTTTCCAAATATGACTTTATTTTCCTGATTTGTGTTTGTTTCTTTAGTTGCAGACAGGCATTAGGCCATTAAAAAAATAAAAAGTGTAAAGCAAAAACTATAGTAGCCTTAACAAAAATTCTGTACATCTTTTTTAGTTTTTTTTAATGTCCCAAAAAGTGTAATTAAAAAAAATATATAAAGTTTTATTAGAGTAGTTACTTTCAGTACAAAACTTATGTAATTAATAAACATTAAAATACTTTTTGTCTTAATACTACTTTATAGTATTTGGCATATGGGGACCTTATTTTATTTTTTGTTTTTTTCTAAATATTGTCATAAAAATAAATTCTCATATTTTGTGTTTTAAAATGTTTTATTGTAGAAAACAAAGACAAATTAAATATTTTAAAATATTATAAATGACCCACTTTCGTTTTGTTTATGATTTAAAAAAAAAATGTAAAAAGTTCTTAATGCATATTGTTTGCAACTGTTATTAATATATTTGAGTTTAAAATATTATAAAATATTGTATGTGGTTTGGCATGTGGAAATACACGTTTAGAAAATCTTTAAAAATAGTTAGCAAATCTGCTGGATTTAATTTAAGTCCGTTTTGTCATCGCAATCTTTGCTGATTGCGACATTCTCGTAAGATAAGTTAGTTCGACGTATCAGCAATGTGGCAATTGTTTCCCAGGAGGTGTATTAAGCACCAAAGATAATTTTTTCACATTTTTTAATTAATTTATTAAAACACTTGTTGTCAATTCTTATTTATAACACACAAAAAAATAAAGTTTTCAAGAAAATACCCACAGAGAAGATTATTGAAAAAAAATTAATCGCGTCTACATCCGATCAAATGTAAGTTACAAAATATCAAAATTTAATGGATGAAAGATCTTCTATTAAGGAAGAGACAATCAATTAAGTGGTGCCACAAAAAATTACTTTGTTTTCAAGACAATTGACAATGGCAGATGTGCCTCTATGGTGAATGATCCCCCTTCTATTGTAGTGAAGCTTTTATCTTAACTTTTCACAATTTATGGAACAATCCTAATGATTAGATTAGATTATTTTATTTTGCCAGAAGTTTACTTAAAACAAGTAAGAAAAGTATAGTCGGTCAAGCGCGACCATATGATACCCTACACCATAATGTATGTGCATCAAAATTCGGACAGGGATCTTATAAGGAACCTGTGGCCAATTGAGAACATATACATACTTGTATTAAGTGTAATTCATTTTTCTTTAAAAAAAATTCATATGCATTATAATATGTTGATTTATGTACTTATGGGTGATTTCCGGAGGAGAGACTTGTTTGGGAGCTATACTTAATTATGAGTCAATTCTAATAAGATTTATTACTGAGATTTGTACTTACACACAGAAAACAAATCAGTTGGAAATCGATTCTGATTCTAAATATTTAGTAAGTTGATCCGAAATTTTATTACTTTTATTAAAATATTATAAGTCCAAACTTCTTTCCATATCTTAAATCGTTACAATATAATTATAATTAAATTATGTTTTATACAATCATAAAATTGAGTATCGCAACTGATTTGTTCGTCTACTAATTTTCTTCAATTAATTCGGCAGAAGTAACCAAGATATACAGTTTTCCGTATTACAAATATTGGTCGTTGCTATCGATGAATTATTAAAAATTAATTTTATAATAAAAAATTATTTTCAGTCATCGTAATCAATATTTGAATTCAGGAATATAGAAAAAATCAATTAACATATAGAAATGTTGGTACTCGCAACTAATGGAAAGTAAAACATTTTAGTTTCCTTCTGACATTTTTAATATTATTTTAAAATAAAATTTGTTTTTTCATCATAATAAGTGTGTATATTAACAACTATCGGATGAAATATGTATAAAGAACTTATGGTTTAAATAAATACCACAGCTTATTAGCTAACCATCGGTAACCATCATTGGGTAAGAAATCAAATAAATTTTAATTGATTATGTACAATTAAAATTTAATATCTTTCATTACATTTCGTAGATGATGATGTTCCAACAAGAGTTGGTGCATGTAATATGAAACCACGTGGCTTTATCTCCGTAAACAGGGAGAAATTTAGAAGTGGACATTGTTTTAAAACATCGCTATGAAGTGTCCTTTTTATACAAATTCTGTGGAACATACTTAGTTCAATGATGTGATTATTGCCATGGAAGTTAAGAGAGTCAAACTATTTCAGGAATTCGAATGAGGTAAAAACAATCGTTGAACTAGAAATTGGACTAAAATGCGAAAAAGAATTTTAATTATTTGCTTTACATTATCATGTTTTGTATTAACTTATACATATAAATTAACGTAAAAAAAAATACATAAAAAATGTCAAATTGTTTTTCATTATAATAATTCACAATAGGAAACAAATCTTTCGAACGAATTTTTTTTTGAAACATTTGTGAGCACCATTTAAATTCAGTTATTGTAATCGAATGAACAGATAGTACCTACCATAGAGTAACATATAGAGATGAAATTCTCGATTGACAATTTAAAAAAATGTTTGCTTTGTAAACGAAAATGTGTTTTTTATTTTCTTCTAGCAACAACAAAATGTATTTGATTATATATATTTTGTTGTTGCATGAGTTAGGTTTTTGACAATTAGTCTCGTCTCTTGTTACTCTTTGGTACCTACAACCGACCAAATTCGATTGGCTAAAAATTCGGTTGCACTAACAAATCTGTTTTCTGTGTGTATATAAAATAAAACTTATTTGTGTCAAATATTAAAGGTATTCATCTCAGAAATTGCAACTTTTCTAGACCCTTGCAAAGTAAGTTGTATAAAATTTATTCTATGTGGTTGTTATTGTGTTTACAGTAATCGATGCAACTTTTCTTCTTTCCAAGGTCTTGCAAAGTTGCAATTTCTGAGGTGAATACCTTTATTAACTTGATATTAACATTTCTATATATGATATGATTTTCGGAACAGGGTTTTATATGGGAACTATGGGGGCTCAAATTAGGGTACATCTGACAGAGATATTTTTTCATCGTTTACCAATTTTTGTTTCTTATCCGATTTTAAATATTTTTACATTATCTTAAAACCCTTTTAATGGCAAATAAATGGTTAGTTAAGGATATAAATATCCCCGAAAACGTAAATTGATCAAAAAAGCTTTAAATTCGCTCAAATTAGCAGTTAAATTTCAAAAACTCCGTTTTACTCGATTATTATCGCGGTTTTAAATGAACTTATTATGTTTTTCATAAATTTATCAATATTTAAGTGTAATAAGTACTTCCATGTGATTTATTTGCAAAAATTACAAATTTAACCTTTTAGGAACTAAATGCATAAAATTGACCCTCTAGCTCTTAATGGGTTAATTACGTATTATTTTCAATAGTAGCAGGATAGTACCATTCCTATGGTACATTAAAACCTAATATATTTTGAAAAATTTTCAAGTTTGATCAAAGAAAATATGATAAAAAATTTAAGTAAAATCTTAATATTTTTGGACTGAAAAGAGACATAATAACAATTTAAATTAATATTCATGGTCATAGTATGCCTCTTTTATAATTTGAAGTTAATTTTTTTATAACTAAAGTTGTAATAATGATATGAAAAAAATACGTAATTTTAGAGTTATTTTGAATATGGTCCAGCTCACGTAAATTTAAAGATTGAGATGTAATATTTTGGGAGTCATATAAAAACATACTAATCTTCATTTCTACATTTGCAACTTTTTTTCGTAATTCACTTTAATGTATATACCACCATAGGTGGTGTAGGGTATAAATGTATTATGTATTTGTGCAGAAATTGTAACGCAGTATACCGTTCGACTCAGAATCATTTTCTGAGACGATTTAACGATGTCCGTCGGTCCGTCTGGTCGGCTGGCTGTCCATGTAAAGCTTGTGCCCAAAGTACAGGTGGCAATTTTGAAGATAATTTGATGAAATTTGATACATGTGTTTTTTTTACCACAAGGACGAAACCTATTGAATTTGGTTAGTATCGGCCCATTATTTCACCTAGCCCCCATACAAATGTCATCTCGGAAAAGAGTCTTCTAGATGCCCTAAAAAGAGGAATATTTTCATAAAATTTGGCACAAATAATGCTAAATTTCGTGAAGATCGGTCCATAATTGACCTTTCTTCCGAAAATCGCTTTAACGTACATAAATCCCATAAAAATGTTAGTGTCAACTTAATATTCGACACAAATAATATAAGCATAAATGAAAGTGTAAAATTTTGTGAAGATCGGTCCATAATTTACCATAGCTCCCATATAAGACCCAATTTAGGGAATCACCCAAAAGTGCATAAATACATGTGAATGTTAGTATCGATGTAATATGCTGCATTAGTATGTTTTATTTTGCATTTAATACAAGTATCGGTCCACAATTGGCTCCTTCCCAAATTTTGGTACACATAGACAATGGTCGGGCTTGACCTACTATTTCTTTCTTTCTCGTTTTCTTATAAGTTTAATTTAACTACCACATTTGGGAAAGTTTCTTGGTGCAGTTTTTTTATACATACATATATCCTAGTATTTCCAACCGATTTTTTTTTTTTTAGTTATCTTTGACTAATTAAAGAACAAAATCATTTATTAAATAAAGATAATTTGAAATCGATTTCATTACCGAATCCAAAAATAAACGACTTTGAATTTGTAAATTTTAAAAATTACGATTTTTGGTGTTTTTTTGGCTCTTTTTTTCTCTAAAGTTTAATTTTATTTAGCTACCCAGCAAAAACTGTGGTTGCCATGTAATGAGTTAGAAAGCTAATATAATGGCTCTTCACATTAGCTGAATAACCCATAGGAAGCTAATATAATGCCTCTTCACATTAGCTGAATAACCCATTATTTTTACACGTTGATGTCGTTAGAGAAAACTACTTACCTAATATATATTACATGTAGGCATTTTAGAAAGTCTCACATAAATGTCATTACAGGAGCTAATTACTTCCAAGCTATTCGATAACTCACTGAAGTAATTGAATAAAATGTCAAAATAAAAAAAGCTGTTTACTTTTTATTTTAATCGTTTAAATAGAGTGTATAATTTTAAATTCAAAAACATAACAAATTTTTTAGGGTAGCAATTAATATTTTTTTTTCTGAATATATACATATTTATACCTTCTTTATTTAAAAAATGGTAAAACTCAATTACAAAATCAGTAAGAAGTACACGCAGAGAAAAAACATGGTTACAGTATGATCACTACAACTATTCAATGTTTGTATAACTTTTTTTATTGATTTGTATAACACCGTGTTCATGATAGCAACATTTATGTTTCTGTTTGATAATTTAATGATTACCCACAATCAAAATTTTAATATGGTTGACTGCAATTATAACAGGTTTTTAAATATTTTTATATGAAACCATATTTTATGAAAAATCCAAACATTTAGTTAATTCTACAACTATTTAGTTAATTCTACAACCATTCAGTTAATTTTACAAATTTGGTTAATTCTACAACCATTAAGCCAATATTTTTATTTGCTTTTAATAACTATTGAACACACATTTTTGTGTATCAGTCCAGTAATTTGTTAGTATATTAATTCTCATTTAGTTTAGATATGAACAAATATAAATTGACAAAAAACATATATATATATATATATATATATATATATATATATATATATATATATATATATATATATATATATATATATATATATATATATATATATATAACAAAATCGGATTATATATATATGATAAAATGGGATTATTTATATGATGAAATTAGTTTATATATATATATGATAAAATGGATTTATTAAATGATAGAAACATGATGAAATTGGAAGCAATATTATAAGAAAAGGTTATAAACATTATTAAATCAAATCATTAAATGATGAAAAAATTATAAAAGGAATCATAATAATAATTACGTACAAAAATACTTATTTTTAACTGTAATCATATATTACAATAATAGTATGTTGATCTTAGTTTATGATCACTATAACCATAGTTTTTTTTTGCGTGTATTATTTTCAAAAACAGGGTTCAAAATAAGTAGTTACTAGACCACTTCTATGTAATGCAGGTGGTATGTTATTGTCATTCGAAAGTAACTACATACGATTACCAGGTTTTTGCTGGGTATATATAATAATTTTATACTTTGCCTAAAGATCTCTTCGCGGAGATGATTTTAAAAAGATAAAAATCTTAATTTTTTTATATTTTATAATTTTAAACGATAAAGTCTACAAAAATTGGAAAACCTTAAAAAATGTTCACTAAGCTCCGCTGCTGAGAGGTATCTACCAAAAATATTGACAACCATTTATATAGCGACTTTGGGAAATTATTTCAAAAGACAGACGGACATTTTGAGGAAAGATATTCTCAAAAAAAATGTATGTTTTTTATTAAATAAATAAAATGATTTAAATTTCTAGTACTATTTTTATTTGTTTGTTGTTAAAAATACTAAAGATTTAATAATAAAATTTAAAAACTATCATTAAAATAATAAACTTAAAATTTAACATATTTATTTCTGTTAATGGTAAAAATTTATAATTGAATGTTTGTTAAATTTTTATATTAACAAAAACTATTTAAAGTTTATACTTTTAATAAGTAAAAAATTTAAATAATATAATGGTTAAACAATTATTTGTAAATTAGTTTTGTTTTAAGTTTTAATTAAACATTTAATATTTTTATTTCTAGATAATTCCCTAAATATGCCAGTAAATAAATGCCAATTTAACTACACCTCATTAAATCGCAAATATAATCCAAAAAATAAACAAGTAATTTGGCCATCTATTACCATAACTGCAACTGATACTAAAACAAATATTTGGTAAGTAAATATTGTTCATATTAAAATCATTTAATTTATTTATTTCCATAAGTGTTATACAAAAAAATAAGTATTTATGGTTTTTACAAATAATCTCATAGATTCATTAATTATCACTATGAATAAATAATTATTAAAAATATGTAGGTAAATACATACATATGTATATGTATTTTCATACATCATTATGCAAAATCAACTGCATTTAATTTTGTGAAATAAAAATATTTTTAAAATTTTTCCTAAGAAACAAAATTTTATATTCCTAAATAAATACGTGTAGGTATGTTGTGTATGAATATATTTTACTTTTTGTGAAAAATATTCAATTTTTTTATTAAAAGCCAACACATAAAAATGTATTTTAGCATATAAACTATTTTTGGAATCATGTAGGCACAAATCAAGAATAGAAATAAAAAACAAAAAAAGAAAAATATTTGTTTAAAAATTTACCACTGAAGAAAACAACGACACCATTTCCTAAGAGTTTATATTTGGAATTAATTTAAAACTTAATTATTTTGGTGAACACACTTCTTTATTGTATTAAATAAAGTATTTATATGAAATTATTTGGTTACAAGCCACTGTGGGGCAGAATTTATGTAGAATTTGTGTAAAAAGAATAATTTATTCCCGGTTTTAATTTTCGAAAAGTCAAAAAAATCGCAAAAATGTGTAAGTTTGAACATAAATATCTCTAAAAGTTCTTAACGGAATTTAATGACTTAAATTGCATATTTAAGAAGAATATGTCCACTATAAATGTAGTAATTTAAAAAGTGCATTCATAATGCAAATGTAATTTTAAAAAATTTCTACCCTCTCAATTTTTTTCTCCGTCTAATATAAAAAATTATAATGTTTATATTGCTATATTGCTAAAAAATGCAATATAAATTGTTCTGAGACAAAATGGTCCACTATTTTAATTAGTTTTTAAAAATATTTCTTAAACTTTTTTTTTAAATTTTTCATACAAAAAAAATATTTTTTTTTAATTTTTGTATTTTTTTTATTTTTTTGTGGGTTTATTTTAAAATTAATTTTAATAATAATATTTCATATTTCATACCTATTTGTCCCAGATTAAATGCTTATATATTATATAATAAGTATATTTGTCTTTAATATTAAGCAAAAATATTTAAAATCAAAAGGGTAGAAATTTCTTAAAAATGCATTCGAAAATTGCAGTGAGTGCATCTTTAGCAAAAAATATTTTTGATTTATACAATATTATTTATAATATTTATTGTAATAAACTTTATACTGGTTTTTAAATCAATAAAATTCGTCGTATAGTTAAGGAGTTATAAATAATTAAAGTTACATATTACTAAAAGAGTATAACCAAAAAAAATAAAAATCAAAATTTAAAAAAAATAAAAAATGCATGAAAAAAAAAAAAAAAAAAAAAAAATATTAAAAATAGTAGATGTTATTGTCCCAGAACAGTTATTTCTGCATTTTATATTAAAGATATTGCTTTTTAATACATTAAAATCGAAAGGTAGAAATTTTTCAATAATGCATACAAAAATTGCATTTGCATTATGAATGCATTTTTAATTTATAATATTATTTTTAAATAATATTCATCTTTTACATGCAGTTTAAATCATTAAAATCCGTTAACAACTTTTAGAGATATTTATGTGTAGTTACACACTTTTCCGATTTTTATTTTTTTTTACTTTGCGAAAAATCAAAATCGTTAATAAATTCGCGAATTTTTTAAAATTCCAAAAAATAAAAATGGAGATATTTAAATGGCTCCATAGGTAATATGCGTACCAAATATGAATAAAATCGGATAAACCTCCATAAAAAAATTGGTATTTTTTATAAATCTCTCATGGAATGGACGGTATATATAAAAGGAATTTCGCATTACCCCCCCCCCTCCCCCCCCAAAAAAAACGGCGAAAATCAAAAAAATTAAATTGTGAATTTTACTCATAAAGTCTACATTTGTTGCAGGTCTGGAAAAATCTATTGTCCAACTTTTAAGAACACATAAGAATTTTTGAAACTGCATTCCTTTTGTAGATCCTTGTTTTGGAATTTTAACGCAATTGTTTAGCGAAAGGTCAAAATTTCAATACACAATAGATCAAATTCGGGAAGATCTGAACTTAGCTCTGTTGAGTAATTGAGTTCGTTTTCAATTTCGAAATCATCTCCCTGAAGACACTTTTCAGAAAAATAGAGAAAAAAGAGCGTAGACACTTTTACGGCAAAAAAAGCACCAAAAATCTTAATTTTTTTAAATTCGAAATCGTTTATTTTTGGACTCGGTAAAGAATCGACTTCAATTTTTTTAATATATAAATAATTTTGTTAATTAACTAATTACAGAAAAATCCAAGAAAATTTTCGGTATTATTGTGATATATATGGAAAAAAACTATACCTAGATCTTGCAAAGTTGAGACAGGTAAAATTTAAAATGAAAACAAGCGCGAATGTTATATTTGGCTCGGCCGAATTTATATACCTACCATCAAGATTTTCACATTTTACGTTATATGTTTACATTGGCCCTTGAACTATTTGTACAAAATTTCGTTGACGTTTCACCTTATATGGGAGGTGGGCGGTAAAATGGGCGAACCACGCCCATTTTTGCTTTACGAATTTATATCGACTCTTGAACTATCTGTACAAAATTTTGTTATCGTACATGCTTTTGTTTAAGAGATATCAGCAGAAAAATATGAAATGAAGCTACTACGGACACCCTGTGTTTCTAGTATTTTGCCCATAACTTTTTTGTTTATTAACCGATTTTGCTCATTTTCAATTTCAATACCAAACAATCCTATCCTGCTTTCAACAGACAGACGGATAAGAAACAAAAATTTTGCTTTTTTTCTTTAACTCAAACCGAAACAAAATTTTCGACGGCGGCGGAGCAAATTAAACTAATTCACGGCGGCTAAATTTAATAAAATTTATTAAGTATTAATTCACTTTAATACTTACGTTCTAATAAATTTATCATATGTAATTAAAATAGTAATAATAGATAGAGTCACTGCATTCACTTCTTCGAATAAGAAAGAAAAATAGAAATTCTTTTTGAATTTTAATAAAACTGTTAAATTTTCGGCGGCTGATTTTGAGCCGATGCGAGCCGACAAAAACGTCGGCGGCATATAAAGTAGAAACTTCCCGGCCGCGGTGTGAAGCCGACTTTGAGCCTATCGACTTATATCTCTATCCCGCTCCTGAGGGGTCTGTAAGGTCACCTTCAACTCTTAAAATTGTACAGTTCACTGCTACGCCTTTGTGAAATTTGATTTAATTTCTCACGCATAAAATACTACAACCGGTAGTAAAATAACTCGTTGCATCAACTATGTGACTTTTAACCTTTATTGCCACAATTAGAAATTTTCACATTATTTTAAAGGACTCAATAAATTTTAATCTTTCAAATCTTTACTCTAATTACATCTAAAATTTGTAAATGGTGTAATATTTTTCGCATTAATAGATTTTAGTAAAAAAAAAAAAAAAATACGCTCTCTGAGATAGGTGGAGAGTAAGATCATTTCTGTGTAGGAGGACCGGTAAGCAAATAAATTGATGAAGTAATCGAATATACATATATGTATATATATACAAGATATTCTCTTATATAGGTAACACAAAATATACATATACAAATGTAAATACATAGTTAGCATCATGTAAATATATATAAGAGCCTGTTAAAAAATACATAAGGAACTTATAAGAAACTGGAATTTAAAAGAATAAATTAAAAAAAAAAGATTTTTTATCCACCAACACACTCAAACTATTTATCTCATATGTATATACTTACGCACACACACAAATGTTTTTACATACACATAGCAAATACTTGTTTGGTTTTTTAAATGTGCATGTGAATTTTTCCAAATTGAGTGTGTTCTCTGATGATGATGCTGCTAGTCAGTCAGTTCATCCTCATAGTCTGTGATGGAATAAAAATAAAATTAAGAAAAAAAAAAATAAAGCACAAAATACAAGTACAATATAGTGGGTGGGAGGTCAATTAAATTCGATATGTATAAATTTTATATATTCTGAGTTTTTTTTTTTTTTTGGTTTCTGTTTTTATTTTTTCTTTCATTAAATAGTTGTATTGTTGTTGCTTTTGGCCTATTATCTTGCACATTTTGTTGATTTTTTATGTTTATTTATTTAACAATTGGAAATGGAAAAACTTTCTGCTAAATAAAAGAAAACTTTTAAAACTTATTGACTTGTTAAGAAAATATTTAAATTTTATTTAGTAAAAAATATGTACCTTGACTTTCTTATATGTATATCGTCTTAAATTGACGTCAATATCTTTTTTCCATTTGAATTCTAGACAATAAGGTATTTATCTATGCACCTTTTTGTATTAAAGTCTGTATTGAGTTATTTTCAAAAAATTCAAAATAAAGATTTTTACCTATGTGTTACTTTCCATTTTTCTTAATCAATTTCCAAATATCTGTATTAGTTCCAAAGTATTTTTTCACTAAAAAAACGACCTGATGTACGCACAGTGTCACATTTAGCATTTTTAGAAAATCCAGTTTTGAAGATATTGTACTGAAATTTTATGTTCTTTTAGTAGACTAATTTTATTTACCCAGCAAAAACTTGGTAATGACATGTAGTTACGGAAGTAGTTACTTTGTAATGACAACAACATATTGTCTGCATTACGTAGAACTTGTTTAGTAATTAATTATTATTATAACCCGAGTGTAAAAAATTATTCATGATCAGATTTTTGAAAATATTATTTTTTATTGATTTTTATAATGCAGTTACCAATTCATATCTTTAAAGAAGGGATACATAAATGGAAGGCAAAATTTGCGTATGAATTAATTTGTAATCTAAAATATTTTATTTTATTACATTTATTCTAATTACTTTTTTGGTTGTTCTTAATGTTTTAAATTAAAATTTATAAAATCTGTTTTTTACAACAACAACAAAAAATATTTTATATCCTGACATTTCATTACTTATTTACAACCTAAAATGTAACTATTTCCTATTGTTATTACTAATCATAACTTCAGTAATGCTTTAAAATCAATTCGCTATTTATCAGCTTGGAGGTAATTAGTTATTGTAATGACATCTAAGTAGTGTATAGGGTAAGTAGTTGCCTATAATGTCATCAACGTGTTAAAATAATGAGTTATTCAGCTAATGTGTAAGTTGTGAAGAGCCATTATATTAGCTTCTTAACTCATTACATGGCAACCAAAGTTTTTGCTGGGTAAATAAAGAATACTTTTAAATTAGGCGTAGCAGGATCTAATCACACCAATCTTTTTGAAAAATTTGCATAAATAATTGTTAGACAATGTTTTGAAATAATTCTTAATATTTTTAAAGATTGCAAAAATTCGCAGCCAATAATCTCAAATTTAATTTTTTGGATGTTCTTTTATATACGAATCGTATTGTCAAATTGAAACTCGTTTGAACTATTTTGTTCAAGTCCATTAAAAATATAATTTCCAGAAATATATATCGTCCATTCCATGAGAGAACAAAAATATTTTTATGTCTTCCGATTTTGCTAATATTTGGCATATCTCCATTTTTATTTTTCTGAATTTCGATTTTCCGAAAAGTCCAAAAAATCGCAAAAGTGTGTAACTGTAAACATCAATAGAGTGATTCCATGTTAAAACGGACAGCAATCGGATTTGACATCTCCAATTTCAATGAAATTCACTAAAGGCCTTGACCATTGGAAGTGTTTCCGAAAATATGAAATTTCAGAACTATGTTTTATTTCGGTCCGGAAATATGACGGTTTTAAAAACGAAAAAATTTTAAAAACTTTACAAATGAATACTTATTTAATTTTTAATAACTTCTTAAATATACATGATGGATTTGTAGTTGTTACTGCATATTCAAGACAAAGATATTACCTTCATAACGATATATACAAAGTTTTTTACATCAAAAGTTCAAAGGTCAAAGTTGGAGAATGAAAAAAATTCAAACTATTATATCTTAAAAACCGGTATTTTTAAAATTCTTAAAAAATTATATATTGTTGACATAACTTTTCTCCATATGGATATAATATTTCATTTTGGAGCCTTATTTAGTTTAGGAGTTATGGACAAAAATAAAATTCAATTATTAATAATTCCTAAAATTACACTAAAAGTTAATTTTAGTGTAATTTTAAAAACAAAGACATGACCTTAAAAATGATATATAGTGAGTTACTTTAGATCAAAAGTTCAAAGGTCAAAATAAGACTTACAAAAAATAAACCATTATATCTCCGAAAACGATGTTTTTAAAATGCTAATATTATATAATATTAATACAACTCCACTTCATCGTTGAGCAAAATTTCATGTTGGACACTCATTTAGTTCAGAAGTTATGTAGGAAAATATAAACTGAAGTCAAATTTTGTATATAAATTTTATTATTTTTTTTTTTTAAATATGTGCTCATAAAAAAAAATAATTTCAAAATAATTTTTGAAATATTTTAAATTTTACTTACAAAAAAATTTATTTTTTTCTGTATTTTGCTTCATAACTCCTAAACCAATAGAGGCTCCAACTTGAAAATTTTTTGAGATATTAAACTTTAATGTTTATATTATCGATTTTGAACTTTGAACTTTCGAAGTATATAAATGTTTTGCTTGTCGTTTTAAAGTCAATATATTGTTCTATTAAATGAAATAAAAATAAGAATTGTACAATATATATTTTAGAAGTTATGAGCAATAAAGTGTGATTACTTTTGGAAAAAATTCAACCCCTTTTTGATTTTTGAAACGTCATATTTTTGCACCGGGAGGATTCTTTACTCAGAAAAAGTGTGATTTGAACAACATTTGCAATACTTAATATCTGTAGCGAATTTCATTGGAATCGGAGATATCAAATCCGAAAATATCTGTTTTTGTACGTTTTGATATGGAATCACTCAATATCTTTAAAAGATGTTAACGGATTTTAATAATTTAAATTGCGTATATAAGAATAATATGTCCACTATAAATGTAGTAATTTAAAAATAATATTATAATTTAAAAATGTATTCATAATGCAAATGCAATTTTAGGATGCATTTTTGAAAAATATCTACCCTTTCAATTTTTTCTTCTTCTGATATAAAAAACATTATTATGTGCTAAAAATTGCAATATAAATTGTTTTGGGACAAAATGGCCCTCTATTTAAAAAAAATTTAAAGTATTTAAAATTGTTTTTTTATTATTTTTTTTTTTTATTTTTTAATTTTTGTATTTTTATACCCTACACCACCATAGGTGGTGTAGGGTCCGTCTGACCGTCTGTCTGTCCATGTAAACCTTGTAATCAAACTACAGGTCGCAATTTTAAAGATAATTCAATGAAATTTAGCACACAATCTTCTATTAGGCCAAGGACGAACCCTATTGAAACTGGTTATGATCGGTCCATTATTTCACCTAGTCCCCATACAAATGTCCTCCCGGAAAGGAGTTTAACGATCATAAATCTATTAAATAAAGAAATATTTTAATGAAATTTGGCACATATAAGTCTTATATAAGTCTAACTCTGTGTGTCGAATTTCAGGAAGATCGACCTATAATTCACCATAGCTCCCATATAAACCCCTCTTCCGAAAATCACTTTAAAGGGCATAAATCCCATTAAAATGTTAGTATCAAGTTATTATTCGACACAAATAAGTTTTATATAAACATAAATGATAGTGCCAAATTTTACGATGATCGGTTCATAATTTACCATAGCTCCCATATAAGACCCTTTTTCGGGAATCACCCAAAAGTGAATAAATTCATATAAATGTTAGTATCGACGTAATTTTCTGTATTCGTATATTTTATTTTACACTTAATGAGAATATCGGTCCACACTTGACCCCAAGTCCGAATTTTTATGTACACAATGGTGTAGGGTATCATATGGTCGGGCTTGACCGACTATATCTTCCTCTCTCGTTTATTTTTAGTTAATTTTAATCATAATATTTCATAATTTGTTATTTGCGGTATAATACCTATTTGTCCCAGATTAAATGCTGATGTATTATATAATAAACATATTTGTCTTCAATATTAAGCAAAAATATTTAAAATCAAAAGGGTAGGAATTTCTTAAAAATGCATCCGAAAATTGCATTCTTTTCGTGAGTGCATCTTTAGCAAAAGAATTATTTTTGATTTATACAATATAATTTACAATATTTATTGTATTAAACTTTATACTGGTTTTTAAATCAATTTCTTTAATTTTTTTGTGAAAAATTAAAGAAAATTAAAAAAAATATTAAAAATAGTAGATGTTATTGTCCCAGAACAGTTATTTTTGCATTTTATAGTAAAGATATTGCTTTTTAACATATTAAAAGAAAATTAAAATCGAAAGGGTAGAAATTTTTCAAAAATGCATCCTAAAACGAATACATTTTTAAATTATAATATTAACTTCGTTTTGTTGCTCCCCGTACACTGTTAGCAAGAAAACGACACTAACACGATTTGGGAAAACTTTATATTTATTTGTAAATGGTATCACGAAATTTACTCGTTTTTCTGTAGAAAATTAAAAAATTTTGTATTTTATTTTATTTTTTTATTTCTTGTCATTCTTATATTCATAATAGTAATTTTGTTCGCAAATTGGGTACACTTTTATCGACGTTAAAGTTAATATGTATAAATTCTACACGTTAACTCCTAACGTATATAAATTTAAATTTTGTATGAAATTCACTATGAACGTTAGCAACAAAACACAGCTATTATTTTTAAATTACTACATTAAAAAAGGACATATTCATCTTCTACATGCAGTTTAAAATATTAAAATCCCTTAACAACTTTTAGAGATATTGATGTGGAAAGTTACACACTTTACCGATTTTTTTGATTTTTCTAAAAATCAAAATCGTGTAGAAATTCGTGAATTTTTTAAAATTCAAAAAACTAAAAATTAAGATATTTAAATGACTCCATAGGTTATATGCCTAACAAATATGAACAAAATCGGACTAACCTCCGTTAAAAATTGGCATTTTTTATAAATCTCTCATGGAATGGACGATAGTTTTTTAATGTAAAGATTAATTTAAATAAAAAAAAAAATAAAAAATAGTTTCAAATTTGAGTTTTTAACTTAAAAATGTATAATAAAATAATTTGGATAGATTTGTTATTACATATTACATCATATTGACTGAGATATATGCAATTAAAGTTAACATACTTTTTCACAATAATTTCAAATTTAATTAAAACGTTTTTAAAAGTAGCAACTTAAAAAATCCATCACCAAAAACGGAATTTAGAAGACGTTCTAAAATCATTAGTTCTAGAACTAGTGTAATCAGAAACATTTCAGATTCTTTAATAACATCCTTAGAACTAGTGTTTCACAATCAATTGTGGAACTCATTAAGTAGAACCTTATTTTGATTTTAAATTGGTTTAAGGAACGCTTTTGAAAACTAGTGCTTAAGAACAATTCTGTACGACTTCTACATTACTTCTCTGAACAAATTACTGGTTCCCAAATGGCTTCATTGAAATGTTTAAAAAATTTCAATAAAACTTTAAAAAATATTACAAATTATATTGATTTCAAAAATGGTTTCTAGGAATAAAAAATAGAATAAAAGAATAAAAAATAAAAAACTGGTTCTGAAACCGTTAGGCATCGGTGGCATGAGTTCTGAATGTGGGAATTTCGAACAAAAATCATTGATTAAAGAACTAGTTCTAGAACCGTTACATTGAATGGGTATAGGATAGGTAACACTTCTACGAAACTAGCTCTAGAGGTGACAATTTCAAACAAAAATCATTGGTGGTAACGCCAAAGTAGGACGAGTACATACAGGCTATTTTGATACGTTCTGGAACTAGTTGTACAACTAATAAAATTTTTCCTGAGATTTGCGTTATAGACACTTTCCAATATTCTAAGTGTGTTTTCCACAATTAATAAGCTCTTACTTTCGTATTTTTGTAGTTCTAATTTGAATAAATGTGACGCTGTAAGCGGTCTAGATTTTGAACATTTTTTAAACACCCTCTGTATTAAGAGATATTCTGTTTTGATGGTAGTTCCTGCGCCAAAGATCATGTAGCTCTCTACATTTTAAATCAGTTTTATATTTTCTAATTAATTTAGAAAGCTCAAGAACGTAACTATTTTCAAAATTTTTTTAAATTTTCTTTTTTAACTTTGATGAGTTATTATGTTTAAAAAAAAAAAATTATTAAACTATTTCTGAAGTTTATCAAAAATTATTCATATTTTTTAAGACAAAATGTTTTGTTTAGTGTTGCATTTGGTGCATACTTTTTGGGGCAAACATGAAAAATTTATGAAAAGTTTAAAAAAATTATTCCAGATAAAATCAAATGTTCTAATGATTTTGTCCAATTTAAAGAACTAAATGATGATTTTGACTTCAGCCATTATGCTCTCAAATCCTAAAGCTGAGATTAACATACGAAATGCAAATTTTAGATAAATTTTTAGAATAAAAATATATTTTTGTGTGAAAAAAAAAAAAACGGAATCTCTTGCTCCAGTACAATTTATATGTACAAAATATTTTAACGGTCTTTGGTAGAATGGATGATATCGAGAGCGTATATGTAGTCAAAATCTTCTTAGATTTTCATAGAATTACGTTATATTCACTATACGTTTTATACCATTAGATTCACTATAGTAATCTATAGTATAAATTTGAATTACAATTCTATCTTTTTTTAATTTTACCTTTTTTTTGCTCTTTTAATCACTAACTTCTTTAAAATCTCTTAACCTCCATTGCTCTTGTAAAATGGCAAATAATTCAAAATCGTCTACATGATTTTTAAACATATTTAAATATTTTTGCATAAAATAATTATAATACAATATGTAATAGAAACTTTCATACAAATTCATTTAATAACTTAAAAATTAATACATACAGGTACTTATTTTAAAATAGTTTGGTGTGCAAATTGACAATTATCAATAAACCTTCATATGGTCTAATTAAATTATACCGCCAATATATTATTTTATTTTATTCATTTATTTCAGTAATATAAAGCCTTCAAGGCCAAAAATATATATTATTAAATATATAATAATTAAAAAAATGCTTAAGCAACAATGCATAAAAAATACAAAATAAAAATTATAATAACAATGTATTAAAGTTTCCTCTTTATATTACCTCTCTTCAATATTTTTATGTATAAAGTTTTGTTTGCAGTATAATTTTGTTCCAAAAAAATTAATTAAAAAAATTTTAATAACGGAAATATTAAATTTCTTGAACTTGGCATCACTTTTTAGTTTTTAATACTATTGCAAACCCTACTTTATAGTGCAACTCTGTGTTTGTTATTCATAACATATACAGTAATGCCAACTTTTTTTAAAGCTAGAAAACTTGTAGTTTTTATTAACTTTAACACTATCATCATGTAAATGTACATAATGTCGTTAAAGCCTAGGTTTAGAAAACAATATCTAAACAGACACAATGTTTCCCATTAACATATACGTGTCACCATGAGCATTAAAATTTAAATTATAACAAAAACATTTTTTTGGTATGAGTTTCCTAGTAAATAAAGTACGATTTTCAAAGCACTATAACTACTAAACTATTTGAATTCAACGTTGAAAGTTTTACATATGGTGACAAAAATTAAAAAATCGGAGCTGAATCAGAGCATTTGTTTAATTTGAATTAAATTTGGAACCATTTAAAAACTATGTTGTTAAAAATTAATTTAAATTTATCTTTATGTACAAATCATAGTGTAATAATAAAGTACTCGCACATCTACAAAAACAACAATTGCTTGTATTTTGTTAGTGTAAAACTACTGCCCAGAATGTCAAAATGCTTTGAATGGAAAAATGAGAGAATGAAGGAGAGCAAGAGTAAAAATACTCGAAAAAATTTTTACATATGAATACAAAAACAATTTGACAGTACCGCGAGGTTTGCCAATGAAAAAATTGTAAAACAGCTGTTCTTACGAGTATACTTTGTAATTATACTATGGTACAAATATACTAAAATGTTTACTTTATACTTATTTCCAATTTTTTTATTTTGTTTTGACAAAAATCGCTCAAATATTGCCAGAATGATTTTTGGAAAAAAATCGCTGAATTACTTTACTACATGCAACCCTACCGAATTATCGCTGCTTTATTTTTGTTGTAATTTTTTACCTCTGCTTTTTGCTTTGTTTTCTTCGTTCGTATTTTGTGTGCATCAGAGAACTGCGCCGATCGGCTGTAAGCCGGCTGAGTCGAGCCGCCGGAGGTTTTTTAAGAGCCGCCGCCGCCGATAAAATTTCGGCTAAAACACGACTCAATTACAGCCGCTGATTTCGGTCAAGCTTAATGAATTTAATATAAAACCTTTAGTAAATTCATGATATTCTTGAAATTTTAATATTAATTTTAAATTTTTTTTTCATGCACATGCTTCAGAAAATAGTAAATACAAATGTCAAAAACTTGAAAAACAATATACATAATTCAATTGAATTTCTTTTTATAAAATTAAATTTAAACAAATTTTTATGTTCTATGATTTTTATGTTCTATTTTTCCCTATTGCGAGATGTTTTGTTGCTTCGTTGAACACTTGAAGAACCATATTCATGATAATAATGATGCTTTGACTACTTTTTTTTTTCGTTTTCAACGAAATTTATTTTTTCAACAACAACATACAGTGGCTCACAGCCACTACTTCTTTTTGGAAAAGTACTTCCATGCAGGGTCCATGCGTGGCGAACTGTGCTATATACAGGAGTATTGGTTACAAACCATTTTAAAATGGTCACTTTAAATGGTTAAAATATATGCTTCTATGGTACAAGAAATCATTATGAGTTTTTTTTCATGAAAATCGGTTAGACAATAAAAGGCATTGATGATGTACCGAAGAAACATTTATACAATCGTGACTGCGACAACCTACGGATCTCAGCACCAAAACTGACATCCGGAATTCAAACAATGTTGCGTCAAAACTGTTTGCCATACATTGCAAATACTGGATTATTGTACTCGTCTTCATGGCGTATAACTGCCGGGTTCTGGAGTCACAAAACCCATACATAACATTCGTAAGTGTAGTCGTATTAGAAATTTATTGGAATATTTATATTTTGATATCTAAATTTCCAAAAATTGTGTTTCTAATAAAATAAAAAACATAAACATTTGGAAAAAACTTCAAAATTAAAATATTAAAATTAAAAAATTTTCAACAACATAAACAAACTGAAAATAAATGCATGGTTGTGATAAAAACGAAATTAACATGATTTTATCGTTTTCAAATCGAACAAATTTTGGTACTCGTTTTAAAATTGAATTTGATTAAAACTGTTACAAAAGAATTAGAATCATGTGGGTAAAAAATAAAAACTATATTGTAGAAAGAAAAATAAAATAAATAATACCTTTTAAAGAATATATATTGAGGCAGAGGTTAAGAAAAGTATAGAGGTTAAGAAAAGTATAGAAATTTTATTCTGTTGCTTTAAAACACTGAATTTTAATTTTAAAACTTAAAATATATTTTGTAATTTGTGATGGAACTTGTGAAGGAGCGATGTACCTTATTGTTTAAAAACCTATCAGACACTCGAATTAAACTGTAACTTCACATATGGGTTTTACAATTTAACTTTTAAGGTTTCTGGATATATCTACCACAAAGGAAAAAACTGATTTTGAATATTCAAAATAATCATTGTGCTAACCCAATTTCAAATCACCAGTAAAAATTTAAAACCAATGCAAAGTCCAAACTGCATATGCTAAAACGTGTTTCTATTAAAATATTGCATTAATTTTTATTTTTGTAGGATTTATTAAATAATCGCCAAAAATGTAAATTTATTATTCCTCCACAAAATGTTATTTTTATGGGCAATGTTTTTTTTTTAGAAGCAAGGAATATCTCTTTTGTGGTAGCTTCACGCAAAACTTAACTTTTGATAATTTTTTATTAAAAAATTAACATAAAAACATTAAAATAAAATTTATTTCATTTAAATAATACAAATTTCAAAATTAATTTGTTATGATTTGACAAGAAACATATTGAACATCACAACCTAATCGATTTAAGAATACGATTTACTTTTGAAATTGACCGAATTTCATCACATATCTGAATGTAATTATTGGTAGTAATTTTCAATTTTTTTATGTCATAAGTGGGTGCTTAAAATAAGCTTTGAGATAAAAATATTGGATTTTTTGTTTTCATATCTTTAATTTGCTTAAAGGTAAACTTTAACACTAAATAATGGTTCTATATTAAACTAGAAATCTTACTCTTTCTTATGATACCAAATTTTATTTTTAATTCCAGTCTGTTACTTTGTCATAGAGCTTTAAAAATAAAATTGTATAATGCATAATTTAAGCTGTGAGCCACTGTATATTAGTGTGTAGCAAAATCTCAAGTCTTGCAATTTGTTATTCACTTTAAAAAGGAAGAGGTATAACGACACATGTCTTCAAGATTATCACACGTTACGCTGTAGAATACATTTCATTTCTCTCCGGAGTCAGTAACAACTTTAGCGTGTTCATCATAAATCGTCGATGGTTATATGAATTATTTTTTCATCCATATTATGGACGCATTCACTCAATCTTTTTGTATAATAAAAATTCAACATTAATCTCAAGCCAAGAAGCTACTATAGGAAATTACATATACAGCGAAAGCTTCCATAGGCGGTGATTTTGTCCGTTATCAGGAGATGTCCGTCTATGGGATATGGTTCATCATAGTTTTAATAAGAGGTAATTCAGTAGCAAAGGTACTGGTATCTTTTTATTTCAACATCCAAGATTGATTGTAATGAATTACCTTATAGATAAAAATATTCTTATATATACATATTAAAATGCAAAAGACCGTAACGTGACGTAAAAATCAAATTTCAAATTAATTAATTATTTGATTTATTCAACAATTTGATTAAATATATTTATGATTAATCAATTAATCAGGAATTTAAATAGTTAAAATCGTGAATAATTAAATAATTTTAAATTTATTTGACTTTCTTTTTTATGTTTTTAATTTTCATTATAATATAAAAAACTGCATGCAAAGTCGTTTGAAAATATAAAATGTGGGTCGTTTAATCACCAATATTTATATTTAGCATTTTTTGTTTCATTTGTTTAATTGTAAACTAAATTTGAGAACATTGAATAATATTATTCAAATTTGATTAATCAAAATTAAAAGTAATTAATCAGAATTTTTATTAATTAGAATTGTTGATTAATCGATTAATTGATTAATATGTGTATAGATTAAATAAAATTTTGTATAACCGATTAATCACACATCCATAGTATTGACAAAAGTCAAATGATAGTAACATTAATTTCAAAAACAGTCATAAAATTTGTTCCATTTAAGAAAAATGTTATTTGAAAAGTGTTTTATTATTTATCTATTTTTGCATCATTAAGGGAAATTTTAAAGCAAAAAATAAAAATAGTGGTTTCTCTTTTATTTTGCTTCAGCGGCAATAGATGTTTTGCATTTTCTTTAGACATCATTTGGAATAAATTATGATTTTACGGAATAATAGCTACAGTTTGCTTCTCTCCATTTTCATTCCATTTTTCTAAAATTTCTAAATTTAGTTCGTACGCAAAAAAAAAAAAAATCATCTCTTAACTGGAGAGAATCGGGTGATTTTCTACAAGATGTGTTTGAGTGCTTTTCAATATGGTTTCAATTTACTTGTCCATCCAATATCATGTGGACTTTTTTTTCTGAACCATGTTTCCTATCGATGGTCGAATTCCCCTGATACTGTTGAATGACGTTGAAAACAGTATGACAGAGGACATTTAATTCTTTGACCAATTATTTGTAGGACCAATTTGTTTTTTTTTTTTTTAATTTTTAATAATTTATAGCACGTACATCATTTTCGTTACTCATTTTGGTCAAACTCCCAACAAATCAACAGTTTGTCTTCAAGAATAATAACTGACATATTTTCAATGATAAAATAATTTTAAAAAATTGCTTCGAAAAAAAGTTATGAAGCAAAACGTGTGTTAAGATTAAAAAATATGAACTAAATACATACTAACCCAATTCACAAAGTATATTATTTTAGTTATTGTGTTATATGTTATTTAATATTATGTTCAGACACATATGTTTTTTACTACACCATTTTTAAGTTAAAATAAAAACTTTCTATATGATATTATGAAAACAACAATTTAAAATGAGGTTTATGAATTCAGTTTCAGAAAAGAGCAAATGAGAATGAGATATTCCAATTCAAAATTTGAAAATATCATTTTAGTTTATGATTTTTTTATTATAATTCAGAAAAGAACATATTAAAATAATATTTCTCTTTTAATTCCAGAATATGACAATTGAAATTTACATTTTTCATATAAATTTCAGAATTGACCAATTAAAAGTGAAACTTTTTATTTAGAATTGAAAAAAAAAAATTTCTTGAAAATTAGGTTTTCAATTTATAATTTTGAAAATAACAACTTAAATTGGAATTTTTATTTAAATTTTCGAAAAGAACAATTTATAAGAAGATTTTTCCATTTAAAATTCAGAAAAATATTGAAATTTTGAAAAAACTTACTTAAATTCAGAACTTTAACTGAAATAATATATAGAATGAAATTTGCATTAGGAATAATTTTTCCAGATGGATTTGAAACAATTTCTTAATTTTATTTGCTTAAAGGTCACATAAATTAAGTTGATCTAACATTATTTCATCATTTAAATCATTCTTATTCAATGTTCTAAATTTTAATGAATTATTCTAAATTTCAATTGTTGTTTTTGAAATTCAAAATATAAAACTGAATTTCATTTAATTATAAATTGATCTTTTGTGAATTTAAAATATAAAAACTTATTTTAAATTGTACTTTTCTGAAATAGAAATTGTAATTTTAAATAATTGTTTTCTGAAATATTAATGAAATATAGAAATTTCAACAGTTCTTTTCTAAAATTTAAATGAAAAATCTAATTTTCAATTTTTATTTTAAAAAATTTCAGAACACTTCTTTTCTAAAATTTAAATGAAAAATCTAATTTTCAATTTTTATTTTCAAAAATTTAAATGAAAAATCTAATTTTCCAATGACCTTTTTTAAAATTTAAATTTATTTTCAATTGATTTTTAAAAAATACCATTAAAAGTGGTGTAGTTCTTTAAAAAAGTAAATAAGTTTATGCATCACTGCTCACATATAATTTTATTATGTTTTTCCTTTGCCAAAATATTTTCATAAATTGTTGATTTAAATAAAAATTTTACATACATATACTTTCTAATTCCAAAAATAAAATTTTTAAACAAATAATAAATGTGACAAATATAAATTTAATTTTTAATTCACCGAGGAAATATTGTATTAGTTCTAAAACACATAAAAATAGCCTGTACTTGTTCTACTTTGGCTACGACCAATGATTTTTGTTTGAAATTGTCACCTCCAGAACTAGTTCTGTGGAAGTGTTACCTAGCCAGTACCCATTCTATGGAACGGTTCGAGAACTAGTTCCTTAATCAATAATTTTTGTTCAAAATTGTCACATTCAGAACTAGTGCCATAGAAGAGTTAGGGAAAGGTTTCAGAATCTGTTTTTATTTTTATTTTGTATTCTAATGGGCTATTTTCTAAAGTCCACTTTTGAAATCAATTGAATTTTGTAAATATATACATATATATTTTTTTTTTATTTTTAAAATTTTTTATACAAGTTTTTTAAACAGTTCTAGGAAGTTCTCAGAAGTGATGTAGAAGTCATACAGAATTAGTTCTTAAGCACTAGTTCTCAAAAACATTTTTAAAATCGAATTTAGAATCAGAATAAGGTTCTACTCCATTGGTGTTAGAATTGGTTGTGATACCACTAATTCTGAGGATGTTATTAAAGAATCTGAAGTGGTTCTGATAATGTACTAAAATACTAAAAATTTCTTTCCTATGGAAACTTAGTTGTTTTTTTTGTGTTAAATTATTAAACAACACAAATCGAGATGTTTTCTGGCTATGAAATATATTAAAAAACGAGTCAATTTGTTTTTTTGGAATAAACATCACCATTCTGCATTTTTCAATATTACAGTTTTCAATAAATATTTAGCCGTATTCCAAAAAATTAATGTAGGTTACGTAAAGAGTTTCTAACTTCCTCTTACGGAAATTTACATACACAAAATTAGTAATTTGTTATCAAGCTTACGTTAGAATTTGTATCCTCTATTATGAAAATAATATTATTCTGTAGAACAATTTTTAAGATATTAAACAAAATGTTTGGATAATTTACATAGATCTATTTCATAGGAGTAGCTTAACCCGCTAACTTTAGGAAAAATTTTTAGAAATAGTAAAAACGCAATGAATTAAAATATATATATCAGTGGACATAGTAAAATATAATTTTCTAAAGTTTAATTTTTGATATTTTAAGATTATTTCCGTTACATTTTTCAAGAAAAATAAAAATAATGATAAATTTTTAGATTCATTTCAACAAAATCAACGTATTTAAAATGTCCGAATGTTAAAATCTAAAATAATAAAATAAAAAATGTTTCAAAATATCTGAATATCCAATTTTGGATATTCTGTGTAGGGAGAAGAGCTGTGTCAAGATCATATATACTTTTTTTAATAATTTTAAAAATATAAATAATGTTCGAACAAACGGTCTTCTGTTTTGACACTTTAGAAGTACAAAAATAGAAAAATGTATGTTATAAATCTTTTAGGAAATAAAAAATAATGTTCAAACAAACAGTCTTCGGATCCCCTTACATCTAAGGAGACTTGGAACCACATTTGTGAACCAATGTACTCTATAAGACGATGCGAAAACTAGGAAATAAAAAGTTGTTATGTTCACCTTTCAGCCGGCTAACAGCCGACTTTGAGCCGCAGCCAACAATTTTTAGCAAAGCCGCCGCCGCCGTTAAAATCGTTCGGCGCAGGTCTCTGGTGTGCATTTTAGCTCCAGTTTTCACAAGTGTAACAAATAATTGAAAAAAGTGGAAGTGATTTTAAACATAACTAAAGAACTTTTAAACAAAGTTAAAAAAATAAAAAGTATAATAAAATATACAAAGAAAATCATATCATAGAAGATTATCAATGTAGCCGGTGAACTAAAAAAAGTTGAAGGAAGATGTTACGAATAAAAAAGCTATAAACAACTCAATAGATCGAACAAACTTGTACATGTAAAAGAAAAACGTAATTAAACTGAAAAAGCCATTCTAGAAAAATTGTTATTGGTGGTAAAGGCAAAAAAAAAAAAAACAACAACATCTAATTTATAAAAAGATTAATAGTTCTTTTGGAAAACTTGTAGGAAAAAAAATATTTTAAAATATTTTTGCGTTTAAATACAAAAAAGTGAAAAAGCGATTATAAAAAGAAAAAAATAAGTGACCATGAACAACGGCTTTAGTACGGGTGATGAAGACTCGAGGGGAGGGCATACGGATCAAACATGTTGCCTGATTGATGAAAATGAAAGATGCAATAGACCAGCTGGTAATGCTAGCTACAGCAAGCGTATACAGAAAACCGTGAAGGACAAACGTTTAAAATTAAGCAGTGATCCCACTTCACAACACATTTACATCTGCGATTACCACAAAGAACGTATACAATCGGCACGTTCCAAAAGAAGGCGTAAGGAATCGGAAGATGATAGTAATGATACTGACATTGACCTACCCGATGCTCCCGATCTATGTCAGTTACAAGTAAATACCTTAAGACGCTACAAACGCCATTATAAATTGCAAACACGACCCGGCATGAAGAGAGCACAACTTGCTGACGTAAGTACTAAGAAAAAAATTGTATTATTTGCACAATGGGACTACAAGCGAAATGTTAGGTAACAAATGAAATTTTATGAAAGTTGATGTATGTTTAAATAATTTTTTTAAAAAGTTTTTTATTTTAAAAGAATACATATTTTGCTCAAAAAATTTTATTTTTGAATAAAATTTAAAAAAAATTAAATAAAATTTGGTTACTGAAATTTACATTGTTACTTTGAGTCTACATTAGACAAATTGTTATCAAGACAAACGTCAAAATTTTATCATGATAAAGATTTGTCTAATGTAGACTGAATTTGTCAGTATTATTGCAGCGTTAAAAGAAAATTGTCAGCGCTCGAGCTCTGCCAACTTCGTCTTGATAATGCTTGATAAAAGACGCCATATTGATTGTTGTTGGTACTTTTTGCATGGTTTATTATGATATACGTTTTCCCCTATAATTGCCAGAGATAAAAAATTATCAGCAACTCAAACAGAAATTTGACGTTTGTCTTGATACAAATTTCTCTAATGTAGACTAAAAGTTAAGAACATTTTGTGGTCCCTTAATTTTTATTTTTAATATAACACATTAAACGTTTTTTTCTTTTCTTTATTTCAGACTATTGTGAAACATTTTAAAACGATACCCATTAAGGAAAAAGAAATTATTACCTATTTCGTTTATATGGTTAAATCCAATTCCAATAAACTGGATTTGAAAAATGGCATGAGTAATGACACAACTTGAATTGTACGATTTTAGAAGCGTCTCTGCCGTAATAGTGCTGGTGTTCTATATACATAATAATATATACAACTAATTTTAATTAATCATATGAAAAAAAAATTTTAAATAAATTCTTTACATTTAAGCAATTGTTATGTTTAAGTCACTCAATAATTTTTGTGTAATATTTTATATATATAAAAAAAACCTTTTACTTTTAACTTAAACTTTAGCTATAATTGGTTTAAACTAACTACAGCTTTAGATAGCTGTAAATTTAAAAATAAATCATGTTTTCATATTTAAATATCTGTTTTTTAAGTTTTATTATATGAATTTTACTTTTTCTGTTAAAAGTACAAGTAATATAAAGGAGAAATTAAAATATTGCTTAGAAAAAGTAACATTTTATAGCAAAGATATTGCGTGAAAAAAATAAAATAGATCATAATGAAAATTTGTGGCAATAAATACATATGTATGTTGTAATAAATATTTGTTTTTTTTTTTATTAAAATAGTAGAGACAATCATGACACATGTTTATTATAAAGAGAGTTAACACGTGACTTTAATAACAACTTTTGAAATAAAATGTTAATTTTATCGTCTTCCATAAAAATAAAGTTCAGTCCACGCATAAGGGAAAATAAATATCAGAACAAGTTCTACATTTTGAAAATATTTTTAAAAAACATTTTATTAAAACCTTATAGTATGTAATTAAAAAAAACTACAATAACAAACTTATAAAACAACTTGTTCCTCTTCTTCGGAGTCAGATATTGAATCTTCTGCAAAAAAAAGCAAAGTTATAAAAGTTTTCCGAGTATACGTCCAAAGTATTAAAAAACTTACTTGGCGGATTTTTTTGAGCCAATGTTCTTGACTGTTTAAGCTGCTTTTGTTTACTAGTAGCTGCATTTTTAAGAGGTTTACACTGTTCTAGCGCCTTATTAACAGAATGTTCTAAATTATCTTCATTACTGCTAGTATCCGATTCCATATTCGCATCATTAGAGTCATCTTCAGGCACCCATTTACTAATAGACTCCTCTTTACTTAAATTTTCAGGGTTTTTAGCTTGAAAAAAATAGAATTAAAAAAATATATATGTATATGTAAACCCTTAACTTACCATTCATACTTTCGAGTGTTATTTCACCCTCACTTTCATTGTTCCCCTCATCTTCTTCAGCCAATTTCTTAAAAAATTCATCTTTACGTTTTTGTTCTTCAGTCTCAACTTCATTAAAGGTAAAGTGTCTAAGTTTTAATACTAAGCGATCCTCTGCTAAGCTTGTTATAGTATTTTGTCTCAAACATTCTGTAAATCCTACATTTGAACGACTTTCTCTGGCCGCCATGTCTTTTTCTAGTGTTTGTTTAACCAAATCGACAACTTTTTTTGCCTGATTTGACGCTCTTTTGGAAGACTGCAATAATAAGGTTGAACTTGTCAACGAAGAGCCACCTAAATTAAGACAACAAAGTTCTCTAAATGAATTTATGCCAAAAATCATTTGTGATTCGCTGGTTCTTTCTTCCATTGTTGTGGGATCTGCCACAGCTATACGACCATCATCGAATGTACAATAACTCACACAAACAGGATAATGGTGCATAACCATTGGTAGCGGTTCTTTTTCCGCCGCTGTGTGTATAATAACCTCATCTTCGACCAAACTAACTTCTGGCCTTCTGAAATGCATTAAAGCACACAATGTTGCCACCGAACAACAGTCAATTAAATTTCCCTCGTGGTTTAGAACATTTAAGTCAACTCTCAGTATCCATACACGTTCTTCGGACTGTATACACAAAGATTCTAAATCTAAACATCTGGATTCTCTAAATGTTCTTTCCAATGTCCTATTTAGTTGTACAGTAAGCTCACAATTACGACCAACTTCGAAATGGGAGGCCGCCATTGGACCTAATTCAACATTAATGTGCAGCATACCTTCATTGGGTCTTGTAGCTTTTGGTACACCCAACTCACTCGAAACCTGGGCTATGACCTTTGTTTCTCCCAAAGCAACTATTACACTACCCCAGTCTGCTCCGTAATTAATTTTTATTGGTCGAAATTCATCATTTTTGCGGCCATCCAAACGCTATAAATTGATTAAATTTTTATTGGAGCAATATTTAATTTATTTGTACTGTTACCTGATTTTGCTTAATGGCCTGTATAATAAAGTTCCGTTCGCATGTTGATAAAGGTGTTTCTTTCATATTTTTAATTATATTCAAACAAATTAAAATAAATATACTAGCAATAGCGTTTAAAATAATTATTTGAGGTTAAATAGAATGTTTTGATTTTATGCTTCTTCATTTTTTGATGCATTTTTTCACTTTAAAGTAATAGCACAACTGTATGAATGACTGGTAACGCTATTATTTGTAATAGATTTTTATTTAGTGGTAATCAGAGATCTGCGCCGACCGGCTGAGTCGAGCCGCCGGAGATGATTCAAATACAGCCGTGGATTTTAGTAAATTCTTTACATTTTTGAAATTTAAAACATTAATATAAATTTTTTTTAAATGATTCTTAACTTTTCTTATAATGATTTCGGCGGCATTTTTAGTAAAGGTGTCGTCTCATAAATTTCCCCGGCAAGAATTTAAGTGCGCTGTACTTATTTACAGCTTCAAATGTCGCAAACCACGACAAGCAAACATAGCGATTTTACATGCATTTTTCAAGAATGTTTGTCAAATCGCACGCCCTAGGTCGAAAAATTTCGGCAAATGCACTTGAAATGTACATAAATGTAAATTTAACAAATTTGGAAAATGCAGAGAATAATCCTGCTTCTCAGTTCTGCCGCAGCGCAAAACAAAATAAAATTCCAATTAGAAAATTTAATTTTCTTTAATTATGAACCTAGAAACATGAAATTATAGATATGTGGCCATAAGTGAGTGTGAATACAAAGGAGGGGGTTTGTGGTACCTTTTTGTCCTTCTATTGGTACTTTTTGATTTTTCTATATTGTTTAACCTAGAAACATGAAATTAAAGGAATGTGGTCCTAAATGAATAAGAATCCATAAGAGAGGACTTTGTGGTATTTTTTGTTCTTCTAATGGTACTATTTGAATCTTCTCTAATATTTAACATAGATATTTTGTTCTAAATGAATGAGAATTCATAAAGAAGGAACTTTATGGCACTTTTTTGATCCTCTAATAGTACTTTTTGAATTTTCTATAATTATGAACCTAGAAACATGACATTATAGATATGTGGCCATAAGTGAGTGAGAAGTCACAGGTATCTTTTTGTTCTTATAATGGTACTTTTTGAATTTTTTATAATATTTAACCTAGAAACACGAAATTAATCTTTCGAACTTTGAAGATGTAAAAAATTGGTACTTTATTGTCACCCTACAAACTTCCAAACCAAAACTATGGAAATAAATTAAAAATATTGGCATAAATAGACCACCCTAATTCAGCTCCGATTTATTTGATTTTTTCGCCATTGATAGTACTTTTAACGGTGAATATAATGATGTAAAAATTTTTGACCGCAATTAAATATTTTGGATATTTCCGAATTTCCCTAAGAAACTAATATCAAAAAATTTTTTGTTATAAAAAAGTTGAATAAAAAAGAAGAATTACGTCAGCGAAACCGCTTTTGGACATACCACAGAGTTAAAAACCCTTCCGCCCGGCCGAAGGCCGGCTATTAAGAAAAATAATTTCCACAAATTTTTTTTTTTTTTTTTGCATAAGAAATTACAAAATACTAAAAAAGTTGTGTTTATGAAACTTTTATATTATTTTTATTTAATATTTGTAAATGCAACCTTAAGAGCTTTTAATTGACACCTTAATCTTTTCAATCGGATATATAGTATAGGAAATATTATTTTAAGTGAATTAGGGAGGTAAATGAGTACCAAAATATTATCTTTTTTATCATATCAAAAAAAAAAAAAAAAACAGAACATCACTTTTATAATACCTATTTAAAATTTATCAAAACAAAAATTCCCATATTATACTTTTTGAAATTTTAAATTCAGTTATTTACAATGTTGTAAATAAAATTAATGTTAATTAAACACTTTTATTTTATCAAAAATCGCCAAATAAATCTTCCTTAAAAATCGCTTGTTTTTTAGAAAAATAGCTGAATTACCATCACTACTCGCAGCCAAGCTCGCATTTCTTCTTCGTACATCATTGTAATAAGTTGGTTTTAATTGTGTAAAAAAAACTGCAAAAAGTTTTCTTTATTTTTTTTAACGTAACTTAGTAATTATTTAAACAAAATATTAATTATTATTATTAAAAATTTTTGAAAAAAAGTATTGCACGAAAATTGAAGTAAATCCTTAAAATAGTAATAATTGGAGTGAATTAAAAAAATACAAACGTCACAAAGCCAGCGAAAGTGTGTAGCACCACAAAAGTGAGAATAAACGGATTTAAGAAAAATATAAAGAAAGAAAAAGAGTTGGCGGAAGAATAAAGAAGTAAAAGAATATATTAGTGTATGTGTTAAAAAAAATTATATAAAAATTGTTAATTTTAAATCAAAATAAACAGTGCTTAATTTCTTAAGATATACCATACATATTAAATAAATCAGCTTCAACAAACAAAATGTCAGTAAACAAATTCACAAAAGGCTTATCAGCAGACGAGAAAGCAGAAATACAGGAGAAATTCATAGAGGTAATTTAATAGAAAAAATTTGCAATTGCAATATAAAATTCTATTGTTTATTGTAAGCTTTGAATAATTTATCATCTTGTTAAGAAAAACCAGGAAATAATTGAATTTAATACCATTTGAATGAGTCATTTTTAAGCCACCCAACAGCAACAAAAACAACAACATTAAGAGTACCGTGTCATTCATTAGTAAGGGGAGAGGGGAAAGGTTGTTTGGTTGCTTTTTTGTTTTTGCAATACAAAAAGAAAGCTCAATTCTAGGGAGTGTAATTTTTTATTTATTTCTTTTTCATCTACTTTATAACGAATGTGGTGTGTATGAACGTTTTTAATGTTTATAATATTCAACCCCAAAATATTGAGGATTTCTTTGTTCAACATCCTCTTACATATACATGCAATGGTTGTTGGATTTTCAAGGCTACACATGTTTTTCTTCCTCCCTGCTAGTTTCTTCTTTTACTCTTTTCGATTCTTTTGTGGTAGTTGTTGTTGTTGTTGCTACGAAGGGTGTGTGTGTATATATAAGTGTCTAGTGAGTTTGTGTGCTGGGGGGGGATGAGTTGGAGGGGTAAATAAAACTTACAAATGTCTTCAACTCAGCAAAAGTAAATGCATTTTTTTTAATCGTAAAACGGCCACATGGGTGTTGCCGGCTTATAATCGTCATCTATGCATTATTATTGCTGTTGTTTTTCTCTTTAAATGACAGGCGCAGCATTAGCATCAACATTCAGAAACAACTAAATCACATCTATCAACAATTTACAATTGTAACTCATTCATTTTTTATTTCTTATATCTCAATTGTATGGCAGTGTTTTTATTGTGTTGAATTGCAAAAAAATATTTTTAATGGAAGTTTTAAACGAATACATTTACATTAGCGGGGGGTTACATCTTTATATTAAAAGAAATCAAATGTAGATACACTTTTAATATAGTTTTAGTTAAATTGAACTCATTTGTACTTTTCTGTTTATTACAAATTCTATTGAGTCTGGAATGGATATTTTTGGTCTTACCTTCACGGGATTAAGAGTTAGGGTATAGAGTTAGAAAATTGGCAAGTTTTTCCCCAACTCACTTTGTCTCAAAAAAAAAAAAAAAAAATTTTTTTTGCAGTAATTTTATATTTCTTAGTTTTTAGTTATGCTTAAGTTTTATCATTTATATTTTATAATGGGGAAATCCTCTTAAATGAAATAATGTAAATTGATAGTACATAATTATATTTTTTTTATATGATATTTTCTTACTTAATCACACATTACATATGTAAATACCATTTAAAAATACCATTCATTTTTAAATTATTTAAAATGACTCATTTAGAAAAGTTTTTGTTAATAATTATCTGAATTTCATTTTATTAAAATAATAAAACAATTTACAGATGTTTCCAAAAATATCCAAGAAAAATTATCAGTTTAATAACGAAATATATACATACTTATTTGTAGAATTAACAATGTTAAAAAAAGACATGCCTTTTATGTCTTAATGTCAAAAAGTGAATGTAAGATAAGAAACATACATATACTAAGTATACACACTCCAATATGCATTCTTCCTTATATTGGTCTGCTTTTATATAAAGTACACAATTGCAGCATTTAAGTGTTCTTTTTACCACTTGAAAGGCATTTATGTATATATTCTTCTATATTTCAATTATAATTGTTTGTTTTTCTTCTTGTTTGTGTTTATACTGAATATATTTTTTTAATAAATATGCGTAATTTATTAAACAAGCTACGTTATTTAAAAAGACATTCTTGTATTTTGTATTATTTACAGCTATTTTTAAATTTAATTAAATTTAACTTTTACTCTTCTCAAAAAATCTTAATATATTATCGCTTCTGAAACAATTGTTACTTTTGTTTTTAATTTCAAATTTAAATTTAATTAATATTTTTTTTGGAATGAAATCCCTTAATTTCCAAAATATAGGCGAAAGTCCGGTAGGACGAAAAGCTTTTAGAAAAAAAATAGGTAAAATTCGGAAGTCTGAACCAGAGCTTGGATAGAATTAATTAAATCTTAGCTAACTCCCTTAAATCTTAATTCTGAATTAAGAAATATAAGTTTTTTTATTCCACAATATCATTCCGATAAAAATAGTTCTATGGCTTCATTGAAAGATTTTTTCTTTATTGAATAAATTCATAAAAAATTAATCAATATTTTAATTCAAAACTCCGATTTATTGAAAATATTTTTCTTTCATTAAATTTTTAATATTTTGTTTTTTAATCTTTTACAAAATGAATTCTTAACTTTTTTCGAATTCTTTAGTAAATTAATTCTTTATTGAATTGAATCAATTTATTTGATGTCAAATAATTGAAGTACATATATAGATTAATTAATTTTGAATTCTTTAAAATAATGACTAAATAACGAAATAAACCTTTCGAACCATTGCACATGGGTCCGAAGACGCAGTTTATTGGCCAAAACTCAAGTCGCACATACAAGAAATGTGCACTGCAGTAAAATAGTAGACACTTCAATTAAGCAAAAATTGCATTTTAATTTTTGAAAAAATAATTTCGCTATAGCCAGCAATAAAGCAAACGCTATCAAAATTTTGTTTGCTTATTTTTTTTTTTTAATATTTGTTTTAGTAATAAATGACACAATTTCAAAAAATATTTGTAAATAGCGAAATATAAGAAAATTTATACTGGTGGGCAAAAAACTTTATTGGGAAATTAAAAAAATTTCCGCATTATCCCAGTTGGAAATAATAAACCGAAATAATTGAGAACGATTTGTTAGACGTTTGATTCATCAATAATATTTGCCAAAACTTGCTAATTTGAATAAAAAAAATTTGTATACATTTTTTCTTAAAAAAATTATGTATTTTTTTAATTTGACCAAAAGGTTTACTCGAAAATAGAACTAAATTAAATTTTTGGTCAAAAATAAGAAAAAGAAAAAATTATAATTTTTGTAATTTTCAATTTCCAAATTATTTATTTTTGGACTTTGAAAACATATCGGCTTCAAAAATTTTTGATTTTGTATAAGAAACAAAAATTTGTAAAGCAGTTACAAAAATGTCTGTTAGAGGTATCCTTTTCAGTCCCATTATCTCCACTACTGAGGGGTCCGTTAGGCCCTCCCCAAAATTAAAATCTTTACTATTAATGTACTAAAGAATAAAGTTTTAGGAAACAGTGAAGACAATCATATTTTACTTTCCCAAATGCTTGAGCAGAATCCGCTCATATACTTTTCTTAGCTTATAAATAGCAAATGATTTTGCGCATTTATTGTAATGAATACATGTTACTACATAGTGATCGTTTTTATTATAATTAACTTGACACAGCTTTTTTATTAAACGAATGCTCTGAATGTTGCTTTTATGGTTATTTGCCGCAGTCTTCAATGAATGCATCAGATTAAAGTGATGTCATAACGTCTTTATGCAAACAAAGAAAACAGCATATTTAGATTTAAAAAAAGTTTTTGCTAATTTTATTTATATTTCTTTTATTTTTTTTAACATAATTGACACTTGAGTGAAGGTTGTTTACGTTAAGTCCATTCTTAACTAAAAACATTTTTCCTAAATCGGAAAAGATTCTGTTTTCATTAATTAAGTGTTGATAAGTAAAAAAAATATATATATTTTTTAAAATCAGCAAACAAAAAAATTTAATAAAATTAAAAAAAAAAAAAAAAAACATTTGAAAATTTTAAAAAATTATATTTACAAATGGTTTTTTATTGCAAATGTAAGTGCTTGTTTAATATTTTGCATCTTACATACAAACATATTTCTATCACTAATAGATTTTTAAACCGGATTCGTTAAAAGTTTTTCAAATTTAAAATGTAAAGAAAAGAAAATTTTATTTAATTACTAACGCAGGTGTTCATTGATTTAGTAGCCAATAGTTTCTAAGAAAAGTTGCTTATCACTTAATACCCCCATGCTCTTAAAATACTATATAAAATGAATCATCTTTTTTTTTGTTTTTGTTAATAATGTTAATGTAAGCAAATACTTGTTGAATGAATTAACTTGAAATTTGTATTTAGGTCTTAAAAATTGTTTTTATTTATTTTGTGTCAGCATACTACTTAGTAAATTAAAATAAAAACTAAAAATATACATTAAATTATTTTAAAAATTTAAAACAAAACAAAAGATCTAAGTACAATTTAATTCCCATCAAATACTTACTGCCTGCCATTAAACATACATATACAAAATAGGTTTAATTGTTTTTGGTGTTTTTTTTTTTTTTTTTTGTGTACTTTTGTTTTAGTATGAATATTACTTAACGTTTATCATAATATTTAACTTCCTCCATTTTTTTGAAAACAATTAAGGGAACCCGTTTGTGTGATCGCGTGCCGAGTACACTGTTTTTTATATTTTCCATGACCACAGGTAGCTGCATAAAAATATTTTTAACTAAACTTTTTAGTTGTTTTTCCAGTAAAAGTAAAATAATGATGGGGGATGACAAAAAAAACATTCACTATCTAAATTTTGGAGGATTGTTACAATAATAATTAAAAAACAATGACAACAAAACAACAACTTGTTTACTAATCAAATTTTTGTAATAAAAATTGAGTTTAAAATGAGAAAACATAAACTCAAATTTATTTTAAAAATATAATAATAGGAATGCTATTGCTTAGCCCTAAAGTCCACATTTGTTGCAGGACTAGAAAAATATGTAGGCAAACTCTTTGGAATACATCTGAGATTCCGAAACTGCATTCCGTACGTAAATCCATTCATTGGGATTATAGAACATATAAACTAAAGTTAAAATTTCGATACAAATTAGGCCAATTAAACTATTAAACAAAAAAATAGAGAATCTTATTAAACTATGATTTTTTAAATAGAACTAAAAAGAGATTCCGTTAACGTTTTCCTGTTACTTTTTTATAACACACATTTTAATTGTCTTTTTTACCTTTTCACTAACGTCTGTCCCTCTAAAAGTCGGTACCAAATTACAAAAAACTACAACAACACCACCCCATTCAAGCGTGGCACACCTTTTCGCACATTAACGCTATGGAGTACATAGGGGTCAAACAAAGCACAAAGTAAACCTCTAAATGAAAGTTATAATAAAAAAGAAAACAAACTAAAAAAAGAAAAAAAAAACATTATTATCAAAGTCATACTAGTCTTTATTGTTGTTGCTATTTTCTTTAGTTTTGAAGTTCTTCGAATTAAAAATGTTGTGATTTACATTTCATGTTTCAACTTTTTTCGCTTGACCACCGGCTGAGTCATATATTTACAATTTTGTATTATCACTTCTTTTTTAATAAAACTAATTGTAATATATTCTCTTGGACATTATGTCAACTTAAAAAAAAAAACAGAAGAAAAAAATATGTATTACAAATTAAAAGTATGTGTCATGGTTTGCAATGTTTGAAAATTTTGAATGATTCAAAATAAAATTAAATTGCAATGTAACAACAAAACGATATATAATACTATGAGTATATAATGTGTAGGTTGGGTTTTTCTACATTCGTAATTTAACATACTCTTTTTTAAATCCTTGTTTATTTTTTTGTAAGATTTCATTTTCATTTCGCAGTGGTTTGTTTTGCAATTTTTTCTGTATTCGCATTTATTAACCCAGACATACTTTGTTAAATGACTATAAACTACTTGGTAGTCTTCTCAGTTCATTATGATGATGGCACAATCATTCGGTTGAAATAGAGTACAACAAAAGACACATAATCAAACACATGTACTTATTACACTTTTTTTTCGCTGCGTATTATTTGGCTCAGGTAATGTGTGAGTGTTGGTTATGTTGTATGTGTTTTGAATTATCAATTAAATTGCATTATATAATTCTTTTTTTCTTTCATTTTAAAATTTTACATTGCATGCATATGTTTTCAATTCAAACGTAATCTACTATTGTATGATTTCTTAACGAAAGAAGAATTTTTTCTTATAAATACTAGATGATGTTGATGATTAAAGCCATATGAAAATGTTTCTTTGATTTTAAAAATAAATTATTTTTGTATACAAACAATTTATTTACAAGTTAATATTTTTTAATGTTTATAATTATTATATGGATGATATTTAAACCAAGAAGTACGTTTTCTTGAAATTTCATTCCGAACCATACATAAATAATTCACCTCAGAAATTGCAACTTTGCAGTAAGTTGTGCAAAATTTATTCTATGTTTACAGAAATCGATGCAACTTTTCTACTTTGCAAGGGTCTTACAAAGTTCTAGTTACTGTATAACATTTCTAAAATACTCACAAAGTGGTATCTGTTTTCAATAATTTCGGGAAATATCGGAATTTTGGTAAAAAATCATATTTTTATAAAAATTTCGAAAATATAGAATTTTTCATGAAAAATATTTTTTTTTTTATAAATTTTCATACCTTTTGGTGAAATGGTGAAATTTTTGTGAAAATTCGGTCTGTTAACCGAAATTTTGGATTATTGGCAATATTGTGAAAATCCATTTGTAACAATTGGGTTTTTAAACTGGAATTAATAGATACTTAAAAGCCATCATAAAAAAGTATTGAAATTTATATATATATTTTTTTAATGTAAATGTGCAATACATTAATCAATAATTTCAAAGTGATTGAATTTAAAAAATATCAAATAAATTTTCGAATTTTTTAATTTTTTGTTTTCATTTAGTAACAAAGTTTGCTACCATGTAACAATAATTCTTAGTTATCATTTCCGAGACGAAAGATAATCGGCTTTGAATGGGGCAATTACAAAATATTGATTTTTATAATTTTTTTGGCCTTTTCATGTAAGTTGTATAAAGTTTATAAAGAAATATAAATAATTTTGTACTTTTATGAGAGGTATCCTTTTAGATCAAATCATTAGGTAGAAATTAGGATCGAGAGTGCTTCCTAATTTGACCTATTTTACTTCAAAAATTTGTATTCATGGTAGTTATTATACTTATTTTAATCAAACTTTAGAATGGTTCCTCCTTTAGTTTCATTGTGTTTCTGGTTAAGATTAGTATAATCGAATACGATTGTTGAGCAATAGAACGTCTCAGTTATGATTCCATTATATCATCATTCCTATCCTTCGTAAGTTCTGAAGGAAATACAATACTAATATATTAAAACATCTATTAGATAGTGCAGGACATTCATATGAAAAGTTGTAGTTGCTTTCAACAGCTTCAGGAATATATTCTGAAAATAAAATTAATAAAAATAATATTTTAAAAATTAATTCGCGTATCTAAAAATTTCTTAATATATTTTAATATTAAGTATATTGTTTTTTACGTTATTGGAATATTAATGAAAAATGTTGCAGCTAAGCTTAAAGATATTTTAAACATGAATCATTATAAACAAGTTTGGAATTTTTCGATACTTAGCCCATTTATTTATTACTACTTTACAAACATTAAATAGTTTTATAGCAATCAATCAATTTAATAAATATTATGATTCACTATTTATTATATTATGAGAAATAATATAAAACGTATTTATTACAAAAACAATCTTATCAACATCTAAAATATTTAAAAATATCATTAACTATCAAAGTAAATTTTATACGTAAAGGTCACAAAGTAGATATAACATATTGCTCTGAATAATTTGATAAACCACTAACTACTATCTTACTCATCGTTTTTTTTTTTTTTCATTATTGTTAAGCTGAATATTTTTAAATGTAACATTTTTTGTTTGTTATGGTTTTTGAATTTTACTTTCTTTTCGAAACCATGAGATTCATAGATTCATGCCCCTGTGTTTTTTTCTGTATTTTGGTTTCTTTTGTGGCAATTGCAAAATTGTCACTGTTGGCAGCATTTCTGGTTTCTTTTATTGTTTTCTTAAGAGATTTTTCAATGAAAAGCGTTTAAATTATTGTGGTTTTGAGGAAGTTCATAAACGATTTCATTTCTTTAATTTATGATTATCGTTCAGTATTTTTTAGTTTACCTTTTCTATTTGTTTTTTCTGTGAAAGTAATTTCTTCACAGCACCTTGAAAACATTTAAAATGTGAAGACATAAAAGATCTACTGTTAAAACTAGTGAAACGTTTGAGAGAGTGAGAAAAAAGTCATTTTATCGATGAAATTTTTTTTATTTTATTTTATTTATTTATTTATTTATTTATTTTTTTTTTTTGTATTTTGGCAATATATTAAAGTTTGTTTAATTCTCTTTCTCTCTTTTGATGTTGGTGACAACAAATAGCAATTAGTTAAATCGGTTTTATCTTATCAAATACAGTAGTATTTAAAAATATAAAGAATGTTCATGAATTTTATTGTTAGTTTAATTAATATGAAAAACATCCTACCTAACTCATCTGATTTTCAATATCCAACACATAAAAATGTTTCTACAAATTGGAATGACAGATAAAACAAAAATAAATACTTATTTGATTATCTACAAGTCCCATTATTAGAACAATAATAAGGGTTTGAAGAGATAATCTAGAGATTAATAGATAGATAGATAGATAGATAGATAGATAGATAGATAGATAGATAGATAGATAGATAGATAGATAGATAGATAGATAGATAGATGATAGATAAATAGATAGATAGATTCGTTTTGAATTTACGCTAGATAAATTAGTGGTATTAGTGTTCTACGTTTCACAGTGGTGCTGATCGAACAAATGTTGGTAATAAATCTGTATCTCATGAACTACTGGGCGGATCGAATTCAAATGTATGGGAGAGTTGTTGAGGAGGATCTAAGCTTTCAGAAAAACCATTGGCATCAAATGAAAAAAAAAAAAAACATTATTTTTTATTTATTTTCAATGTGGTGTACTAACAAGATAAAGATTTTTTTCTTTGTACCAAAAATTATCTTTAACGGATGACTTTATAAATTTTGAAATCTAACATTTTCTTTAAAATTATAAATATAAACATTTTTTCTGAGCACTTAGGACCTCTACAATTCTTTCATACGTTTTAATTCGATTCGTTTAGGAGATACAGATTTATTATTTATTTACAAAATATGTAATACAAAGCCTTCGTGGCCAAAATAACAATATTACTTTACAGAAACATTATTAAATTTCATTTATTATATTTTTTTTTTTTTTTTTTTTTTGCATTTTTATAAGAAATTTTTTATAGATTTCAAGATATTAGAATGAATATGTAACTTTTATTGAAATTTTTATTCAATGAAAAATAAAACTCTGACATCAACATAATAGTAGTAGATAGTAGTCGAAAAATCCTTTCTCATTGTTAGAAATTAAGTAAATTTACTCATATAGTATTTTTTATTTTAAAACAATGAATTAATATAACTTTAGAATTATTTACAGTACTATACACTCATTTTGCCCACATTAAAAATACTTTATCTTTCAACAGCAACGATAATAAAACTGACTAAACAATATATAAAGTTTAAAATACATACAATAAAAGTTATGTCATTTGATTGCAATTTCTCACTTGAAAAGTAATTGAACTGATATCTATTTATAAACAATAACATGCATTTATAACGTTTTTTAACACCTATACGAGCTAAAAACAAAACATTACATAGATATACATAATAGTCGGTCTTTTATGGCTATCAGGCCCTGACCAATAAATACCAATTAAGCAATTTGTTTAAAGTATAGTATGCACATTCAATTTTTCTCCCAACAATTTTTTCAAAATAACGTTTAAATATTACTTCCATCTAATAAATAACAATAGACTGCAATAGTTGAATTTAACAGTTGGTAGTTAAGTTAATTGTACATATGAAAATTATTAACTTTTCGTCAACTTTCTAACTACAATTTTTAAGTAACATGACTTGTTCAATTATTTACATAAATTGTATTTATTGCTATTTATTAATAATTTTGTTGTTGGTGGATCCGCAAAGAGTTCCATTATGTTTTACAGTTGTTTTTTATTATGTTTTTGTTGTTGTCATTGTTTCCGTATATGTTTATCTTAAACAATATTTATTTATACATAAAGAAAAAAAACTCAGCAAAAATCCAAAAATGACCAATATTTTACTTTGGCACTCTCTTTAAATAGAAACTAGAAAACCGTTTTACTTATAACTTTATGGTCGGTGACTTATGCAAATTTACCTACAATAGAGCTTATATATTTTTATATCGATTATAATAATAATAATGACGATTATATAGTGATGATTATGATAAATTCTCTCGCATTGTGGTGTTTATAATAATAAAAAATATTTTCTTTATTCTTGCTACACAGTTGTTTGTTCATTGTTTTTAAAAGGCTTCTTTTCATTCATTCGTTTATTCTTTTAGATGTGTACCTACTATCTACATACATATGTATCATCTAACATAGATCGACACCAACATTCCATAAAACATTTAGTTTTTAGTAAATGTCTTGAAAATTACTTGTTGAACATAACACCAAAAAAAAAAAAAAAGCAAGTTAACAAATTAAAATGGTATTGTTATGATATAATCCAATTGACAGCCAACGAGTTAAAGCGACGTTTTAGAACATTTTAAGGTAAACGCCAAATATTGACAATTATACGAATTTTAATGTTTTTGTTTTACCACTACGACTTCATTAGAGTCAGTCATTGTCGTGTGTTTCATTTTGATGTCATTGGAAAAAATAGTCACTAGACTTTATGTCTTATCAATAATTTAGCTAACGAGTATATGTATATGTTTATATTAGTTGGATAGTGGTGGTACTAGAACATGTCTTATGACTTGAATTATATCGTAAAAAAACTGCTGGGCAAAAACAAAATATAGAAAGGTTAAATAATGCCGACTATAAATTGCCATATTCTATTTATAACTCTAATATATGTGTAATAAAATTATATTTATTATCCATATAGTACATTTATATGGGCTATTATCAAAAAAGTTTGATTTTTTGGGTTAAACAAATTTTTGTTTTTTTTTTTTATGGCACATTTCTCGCAAATGTCGCTAAGGTTATTGTGGTTTTAAATTGAGCATAAGTATTTTACAAAGAAATTTCTATTTTTTATGCCCATAAAATTTGTATCTTTTGAAATTGACGCTTGGTTCCGATCAATTATATCTACATCCAATATTTGTACAAATTGTAATTTGCTATATAAAAATATAAAAACAAAGAGTGGAATTTAACCTTTGATAAATAAATTTATTTTAAATACAACTCCGATTTTATTCTATAAAATAAAAAATAAATAAAAAATTAAACTGTGAATGTGGACCGCGAAAAACTGATTTTTATTTTCGCTCTTGTTTTCCATACTACTGTGTTGACTGTTTAGGACACATCACCGCCTAAAAATCGATTTTTTTTTAAGTTTATATCAAAATTCGACTACTATTTATGTGGATAGAATGTCTTCAAGTCAGATATGTAACCTGTTTGTTTAAAATATTATTACCACAAAACTTATGTATTAATTAGTCAATTATTGCGTCCCGTGCATATTTATTTACGTAAATTATAAACGGTGATTTAAACATTTGCAAAATTATTTTTATTTGAGAATAAGAAACGTTTAAACGATATTAATATCAACCAGATTAAACATTTTTGATAATGGCCCATATATAAATTAAATATTATGAAATAAAGTTCAAAATAAAGATAATAAAGGTATTCACCGCAAAATTTTGCAACCCTTGCAATTTTGCACTATTTTAGCTTGACGTAAGCAACCAATTAAAAAAAAATAAAGATAGCAAAAAAAAGTAAAAACATTTCTTTTTTTTTTTTTTCAAGACACTGAAAAAAGTGATAATTCATTTTAAATACACTTTAATTTTAATAATTCATATTAACCAGTATATTTATTGGTATTTTTCTTTTTATATTCACCCTTATTACGAGTGTCGTTGTCGTTGTCGTAGTCGAAGTCGCAGTCGTAGTCATTTAAAACGACAAAATCAATGTTAATTGCATGTATTTTTTTTGTTGTTTTCGACAATCATAATACGAAATTAGAGAAAACGACATGTTTTCGTCACGACTACGACATTCGTAATAAGGGTGATTATTTAATTAATTTTAACTTTTTTGTTTTATTGTTAAATTCCAAACACTATTTTTTTACGTTGAATTTAATTCTTCAGTGGTGTTTTTCAGTTTAGAGTTGATTTTTTAGTACTATGTATTAACACATTTTCAAAAATTGTTACAACTTTTCTACTTTTTACTCTGACAATTTTGCAAAAGTTGTGCAAAATATAATTTTATGTGGTTGTTGTTGTGTTTACAGAATTAGTGCAACTCTGCTACTTTTCAAGGAGGTAGCAAAGTTGCAATTTCTGAGGAGAATACCTTTAATATAAAATACTCTATTTGGCAAAAACTAAACAGTTTTTAATTCATTCTGCTTTTACCGAAGGCTAATGTTTATAACTTTATTACAAGTTTTTAAAAGCTATCGGTATTTTAATATAGAATAATTTTGATTTATGTTGATCAATTAAAATTCCTCATTTTTATCTACTTCAAATAATGGATATAGAAAAGAGTTTACTACAAGTATCATAAAGTATTTATGATACTTTATGGTATCTGAGAATAAAATTTCAATATATTGCAAATTATATGACAAAATCCATATATCCCATATTTTCTTTTAGGTCAATAGCGAATTATCAAAATTACTATTTTTGTTGATTATGAACTTATCAATATATGTACATAAATAGTTTAAAAGTGATAAAGGAGATTTATTATATATAAATTAAAAATAAATCGTTACTGTAAACTATTATAAAATATGACTTTAAAAGAAATACTTATATTACATACTAAAATCAACATTATAATGGAATGAATATAAGCAATTGATTTCATTCTATAATTTGTTCTTTTTAAAACGTTTTAGCTGATTTCCAATAGTTAAATGCTTAGTAAGGAATTAAATTAAGTTTCGATATGAGAATTTTACCTACAGACAGACGAAGGGACTGACAAAGCTGAATCGATTTACTTTAGATATGTATACAGATTTTTTCTAGGTGTTATGAAGGGAATGACAAACTAACATATGTATACATATGTTATACCATATTTCATCACTTTGGTGGTAGAAAGAATAAAAACCAAAATTAAACCACAAAGAAGTTCAATGATCAAAGAGATATATGTATATGGCGTTTATACCCTCCTCTTATTCACAATTAAAGCGTACATGGTTAAATAAAATTATTATGCAATTAGAAAAACATATAAAAGTACTCTGTAGGATTTTTAGCATATTTTGGAATATTTTTTTGGATTCTTAATCGAATATTTTTATAGCCTATTTCTCTATGTCGAACGAATGCTTTCTTTCGCCTTCTAAGCGAACGAAAACTGTACCTAATTTCTGTAACTATGTGAGAAATTTTTTAGTTGAAAAAATTATACTCATCTTGTATAACAACAGGGCCAGTAAGAGAAAATCACTTATTTTTTGTTTTCTTCATAAGTATTCAGTTTGAATATTATCAAACCACCCTGTGAAAAACTAAATGACTACTGAAACTAGGCACTGATTTGGGTTTCTCTAACTCACTTCTATGCGAACAATGAGTCGAACGACAAGTCGAAAGAAAACGTAAGTGTTTTCATATAAAATTGGGTTTCTGTATTTCGAACGATAAGAACATAAATGTCAAAATCAGTCACTTGCTATTTTGCTTTCGACTGGTTGAATTTTTTAAAGAAAAATAGGAAAAATGCTCACAAGGACATTGCAAATGTTCCTTAATCATGTTTATTATTCATTTTGATGTATTTGGTATCCATAAATGACGATTTTGTGTATAAAAAACAATTTCTAAAAAAAATCAAACAAATTTTTGTTTTTTAATTTTTTTAATTTTGTTTGTTTATTTACTTGGTTGTATATACGTTTAAACAATTTATTAGTATTTTTAATATTTTTACGAAAAAAAGGTACTCTGAAAGAAAAATAAAACAAAAACAATACGAAAAGACGTAACTCCATGCGAATGAAAACGTAATAAATACAGAAACCCAAATTGATTCGAATTCGTTCGACTTGCTTTTGTTCGCTTAGATTTTCGTTCGACATAGAGAAACAGGCTATTAATTTCATATTTTTCATGATTATTTTAAAATTAACTCTATTTTTCAATTATCTAAAGGTACGTTAAGACTAGTCAAATATTTGACAAAATAAACGTAGCCACTAAATAAAATATTTCCTAAATTTTCTTAATTTTTTTAATTAGGATAATACATACAGCTGATATTTTATTGCATTTTGTATGACGCTGTTTTATTTTACAAAACATTTACAAGATGAAACAAAAGCAAATAATTGTTTAGTAAAATTTGGGGTCACGCAATTTAGATCAAATGTTTGGCAAATGTGAACATATGTAGTAAACATTTGCATCAATTCATTTGTAACTCATTTTTAATTATTTTCTTTATTTTCAATTGCTGACTGCTGTTGTTTTTTAAACTTAAAATCAATTCTATGTGTGTGCGTACGTAAGAAAAAGACAAAAAAATTAAAACACAAATAAACAAAATCAATTGTGCAGAGAGTCATAAAAACACTTTAGCAACAAATCATTTTCAACTTAATTGAATTGAATTAAATGTAAAAATGCAATACTGTCATTTGTTTGTTTTTTGTTTACAAAATTTGAAGTGAAGGAAATATTAAATTAAAAAATGTAAATAATATACATAGGTATATAATTAAAAGTAAAAAAAAAATATCACAAATAAAATAAATTTTTGTTTCAAATAATTAATTTCAAATAATATAATTAAAATAAAAAATAATCAAATTTTCTGAGCGAAAAAATGTAAAGCAAACGAAATTATTATCTGTTTTTTATTTAAAAATACATAATTGTTACGTTCCCTGCATTTTTTATATTAGATGTAAGGGAATGACAGTAATTCACAGTTTTGATTTTATGTTTTTTATTTAACATTATTGTTTTTGCAAAAAATCTCTATGAGAAATAATTTCTCAAAGAGAACATAACATGATTTGTTTTTGTTTCATCATTTCAATTCAACTCAATTGAAATAATTTTTGTCAGTGTTGTCAGATTAGGGGATTTATCCCCAAATTGGGGATTTATTTTTCAAAATGGGGATTTTTGGGGATATAATTAATAGCTATTTGGGGATTTTTGGGGATGAAAACCCGCTATTTGGGGATATGACTCGAAAAAAATCTGGGAACCCTGATTTTTGTTTACGTGGTTTGTTTTGTTTTTTATTTTAGCAGTAATGTGAGAGCATACATTAAAAAACTGATATTGATATTGAAAAGCAAATGATTTGATGCAGATGTTTAATATGTAGCTTAACCCTTTCGCACCTGTTGGGAAATATGAGTCCCACTGAATGTTTTCAGAGTTCTAATGTTTAAGTTTTTACTTTAAATGATTCAAAAATGTCCCATGTGGTTTTTTAGAAGTTTACTTATAGTTATTGAACAAAATTATTGCATATTTTCATAAAATAAGCTTTTTAGATATAAGAAAACTGCACTGGTACAAGTGGTTTCTGTGTGTGTGTTTTTTTTTTTTTTTTTTTTTTTTTTTTTATAAAAAAAGCTAAAACCTTTATCGAATAGTGGAAAAAAGCAGTAAAAATGTTATTGAAATATTCTTCTAAATATAGAAAAAAAAAATGAAATTGAAAAAAGATTCGACTGTGCCGAATCTTTGATACCCTTCACCATATTACCATCTTACCATCTTATCGACATCATATTACCATATTACCGACAATTAATAAAATTTTCGCCTTAACGTATGCTTGCATATTTTCTAAATCTAAATTTTTTTCAAACTACGAAAATTTGAATATGAAAAAAAAAACAATCATAACAGGCTTTGCTTTTAAAAAAGAAACAACAACAATTCCATATATATTTATTTTTGTATGTACAAACTGACTGAATACACAAAGAACAACAACAACATTGTTATTCATTATATTACTGCTGTTGCTAACTAAACTACTTGTCTATACAAAAAACAAAAAACGTCACTAATAGTCATTACAATGCTTAATATACATGTTTGTGTATGTATTTATGTATATTCTTAACAGATATGTTTTAGTTTTTAAAAATAAACAACTACAATTCCATATCTATTTATTTTTGTACAGACTGCATATACAAAGAACAACAACAACAACACTGTTATTCATCATATTACTGCTGTTTCTAACTAAACTACTTGTCTATACAAAAAACGTCACTAATAGTCATTACAATGCTTAATATACATGTTTGTTGGTGTATTTATATTCTTAACAGATTTGTTTTTGGGCCATAACTCTGTTGATTATGAACGAATTTGGTTTATTAAAAAAACCGAAATTTTATAAAAATATTTATGACTGATCTATATAAAAATAAAAATCTATAGCTTGAATAAGGGCTTCAAAAATAAAAAATTCGTTTTCCCCGTTATCTCAGTTATTACTGAACCGATTTATTTAATTTTTTCAGAACAAAAATTCAGAAAATAATTTTCGAGCCCCCTTTAAAATTTCGAAGTCCCTGGTATATGCAGAGGCTTCAGAAACTAAAAAACCGGTTCTAAAAACCGGTTTTTAAAGCATATCTCCACCATTTATAAACCGATCTTCCTGATTCAAAAAACTGAAATTTTATAAAAATATTTGTGACCGATCTGTATAAAAATAAAAATCTATAGCTTAAACCAAGGCTTCAAAAAATAAAAAATGCGTTTTGTCCGATATCTCAGTTATTACTGAACCGATTTATTTCATTTTTTCAGAACAAAAATTCAGAAAAAAATGTCCGAGAATTCTTTGTAAAAACGAAGTCCGTAGTGTATACAGAGGCTTCAGAAACTGGAAAACCGGTTCAAAAAACCGGTTTTTTGAACATATCTCCGCATTGTATGAACCTATCTTGCTGAATTCCAATAGCAAAATTCTCGAAAGCATTTCCGATCATTTGACATACATATTATATATGTCAGTTATCGGTGGGCTTCATAAACGCCATTTCAACCGACACACGGACGGACGGACATGGTCCAATCGTCATCGCTTCTTACAAGGATTCCGAAAATATAAACTTTTTTGCTCTCCGACGAAAATTCTGGAAATTACAAACGGAATGACAAACTTATATATACCCTTTACACCTGTGGTGAAGGGTATAAAAATGCGCAAAGGTATGAATATAAGATTATATACAGGTATAAAAATATTATTTTAGGCTGAATTTTCCAAAAAAAAAAGAAAACTATCCCATTTTGATATAGCCAGTGTTTTAGAAGAGTCAGCTGAAGATTACTTTTCATCTGAAAATATTATTGATGAAGAAAATTAAATAAATCATTCAGATTCAATAAATATTATTTATTCATGTGTATACTATTTTTTATATATTCCGTACCGAACAAGACTAATGGGACATATATGTCCCACTCCCCAAATATTTTCTCAGTGTAGGTTCACAAAAAATGTTATATACATATATGTTTAATATGCATATCGCTGTTAAACTAACACATTATAATAGTTAGAATCTAATTAATGGTCTCCCGTACCGAAAGGATTAAGAATATATTCATAAATTAAAAATACATAATTTAAAATCTTGTCATTAAAAAAAAAAAATATATATATTGTTTCCAATGCTATGACAAACATGTTATCATTTCAACTTATGGTAGAGGGTAAAATTAAAAAATTTAACAACAATTAATGCATGTACTGTTTGTCGTTCTCATTATGTTCTTGCTAAACATAGAGCGAGTACAAGTTATAATTACTTTTTTGTTTATTGCTAAAAATCTAAAACATAAACAGTTAATAATTCCTTGGATTATTATCATTTGTGTAATAGAAAAAATTAAAATATTTTCTATTGATGATGAGTAACAACAAGAAAATAGCAATTGGTATTTTTTCATTTTATTACTTTTTTTTTTTTTTTGTTTTTAGTTTTATTTGAATCATTTATGAAGTATTGATGTATTTAGAGTATTGGTATTGGTAGATAAGAAATATCTATCATGTACTTGGTTTTGATAAAACATATCTAAGTGAATTCTAAATAAATTGTTATACCTTTCCAATGTATTGTATTCCAACGGTCGATCAGTTGAGTTTTGCATTTGGTACCGTTAGCCGGATATTTAAATTTTGGTCTGATTATAAGAGGTTTCTTTAGTATTACAAGTACTCAAAATAAGTGACGTCATTTGAATATTTCCAAAACAAGAACATTATTAAACTATAATTTAAATTATTTAGTTTTTGAATTTGTTTAAAAGTTTTATATAAACAACAATAATATTAAAGAAAATGGCAGATATTTTGGATTTGGAACATCATCATGTTATGGAAGAATATAAGCAAACTCTGGATGAATTAATACCAACTGTAGGTGTTAAAAAAATATGTATAAAAAAATTTATTCACATTTTTTCATAAAAATGTGATCTTTTTAATCAAGTTTTTTGTCAGTTTCCTTATCTGTTTATTATTTCATTTCAAATAATTGATTAGATATGGATATTTAAAGTGTATATAAAATGTGCTAAGATTATGATTTGTGTTAGTGGTATACAAAAATACATGGTATTATAAATATATGTACATATGAATTTTAAATAATATTTAATCATTTTTGCCAAAATTGTGAATATTTTATAAAGAACCTATCCTCGAATTTTTATTTGCTATACGTACATACCCATTGATAACATTATATAGAACTAAATTTGTCATACCAAACCTCTCTTAAACATAAAAGAAAGTTCATATATTTCGAATTTTATATAAAGTTATTCTTGAAACAAATTTAGCAGATTTGAAAAATAAATTTAAAGTTTTTTCAATATTATTTATGTATGCATGACTTATTAATTTCAAGAAATTCATATTTGCTATCTTATCTTCATTTTTAATTGTATGACATGAATTGTTTTTAAAATGAAAGGTGTTTTTATATATTTTTCTATTTGGAATATGTAGAAAGATAATTGAAAAATTGAGAAAACTAAGTGCAACATAACATTTTAATTTTTGGTATTTTTATACACGATATTAAAACAAATAATATGTAATTTTGAATTATACATTTTTTATACAAAATTCTTTGAAATTATAAAATTTGTAATATAATCGTTGATAAGCAATCAATATCCGTAATAAAACACTCAAGTGGTTAGGATTATAGTTATGAAATATTTTGAACCAAGTGGAAAAGTTGTTGATCATATGATTGTTTAATTTAAAATTAAATAAATCATAGCAATTTATAATAGAAAAAAAGCAAAATGTTTGAAAATTACACAATTTTTGAAATCTTTCATTTTAATTTTTGTTATGACAAATCGGTTCTATGTGGAATATTATCGACATTTTCCGACTATTTTTGAATTTATTAGACTTTTGAATTTTATACAATATTTTAGAGATTTTTCTTCACTTTTGACTAAAGGTATTCACCTAAAAATTTTGCAACCCCTTCAATTTTGCACTTTTTTAACTTGACGTTGTAATATGAGATGTTTTTAAATGACAGAATTTTAAAACTAATTAAATTTAAAAAATTATTTAATTAAGAATTGATTGTAGTTCTAAAATTCTAATCAGCTATCTTTACAACAATGAAATCTTTTTTACATATGATTTACAAATTTGGAATTATTTTACACATTTAAATTTGAAATTCCTTATATAAATATAAAATATACAACGAAATTAAAGTCGTATCTATGTTTTGCGATTTATCATTTTTATTTTTTAATTATTTAAACAAATATGGACAAAAGTATTAATATGAATATTTCTGCGTTTTAATTAAATACGAAAAAAGTTCTTTTATGTTGCCACAAGGTTTTTTGTAAATATTTATAATTAAAATAAAAAATATAACAACTTTTTAGAATTAGATGACTATTATTAATTAAAGTGTTTTAAAACTCTTAACTTTTTTAAATTGTTTTTTGAAAAATTTTAAAAAACAAAAAAAAAAATATTTCAAAATCTATTTGCTTAAACAAACACTGGCGCTTCTCCCAACAATTATCTTTAAAAAAGTCTTTCAATTATAAATTATTAAAAACTTTTATTTACCACGGACACAGATGTATTTGCTTTATATTATATTGACAAATAATATCGGCAATATTTTATTTTTTGACAATGATTGTTTACTTTTTTAAGACAGTAAGTTGATTGAATATGAACACTAAAAATACTTTTGAAAAAAATTAGGTTGTTTAGTTTGCAAACAAATAATATAAACAGGTTTAAAGACTCTAACACCCGCCTAAAAACTGAGCTTTAACACTAAGTAGTATTTTTTGCTTTCTTATTTATAAAATTTAAATTTCTGAAGGTAATTAATTTTCATAGAATTCTTTCAATACTCTGTCGTCAATGAGTATGAAATTTGGATATTTTATAATAATCGAAAAAATTCCTCAACACTTATTCCCCTCGCCGACTATTTAAATAATTTATCTTTTTTAATTTGCAGATAAATATGAATGAAAAACATAGTATGATTCATATTGTTTGTGTTATTTTTTTTTTTTGTTGTAATAGATGACTAAATTGATCAATACTTATTTATTTTAATTTATTCATAAAAATGAATGAATAATATAAATTTAAAACATTCCGTTAAAGTATGACTTTTTTGTTTTAATTTTTTGATTTTTTGTATTTTTTTCTATTTTATTTGCAGATTGATGCCAACAAAGATGGTTTCATTGACCTTAGTGAACTTAAAGAAGCTCTTGACCAGGTCGGCTTTAAATTGCCTGGCTATCAGGTACGTGAGATGATTGACGAATTCCAAAACAAACAACGTACTTCCCATCAGGGCAAATTGAATTTGGAAGAATTTGAAAATCTTTGTTTGGATCTTAAGTCAAAAGATGTGGCCAGTACCTTTAAAACAGTGGTGTCTAAGAAGGAAAATCTTGAAACATTGGGTGGCATGTCTAGCATCTCTTCAGAGGGTACAACACATTCCGTGCGTCTAGAAGAACAATTGGCCTTTTCAGATTGGATCAATTCCAATTTGGGCCATGATCAAGATTTAAAACATTTGTTGCCCATCGACAATGAGGGCAAACGTTTGTATCAATCTATTAAGGATGGTATTTTATTGTGTAAAATCATTAATCATTCCTGCCCCGATACTATTGACGAAAGAGCCATTAATAAAAAGAACCTCACGGTATATCGTGAATTTGAAAATTTAACTTTGGCGTTGGTATCATCACAAGCTATTGGCTGTAATATTGTTAATATTGATGCCCACGATTTGGCTAAAGGCAAACCACATTTGGTATTGGGTTTGTTGTGGCAAATTATTCGTATTGGTCTCTTCAGTCACATTACATTGGATAGTTGTCCTGGTTTGGCAGGACTTTTGTTCGATGATGAACGTCTTGAGGATTTAATGAAATTGTCCCCAGAAGCCATATTGTTGCGTTGGGTTAATCATCATTTGGAACGTGCTGGTATTCAACGTCGTTGTACTAATTTCCAATCGGATATTGTAGATTCTGAAATTTATACACATTTGTTGAAACAAATTGCTGGCAATGATGCAGATGTTAATTTGGATGCTTTACGCGAGACCGATTTAACATCTAGAGCCGAAATTATGTTGCAACAAGCTGCCAAATTGAACTGTCGCAGCTTCTTGACACCCCAGGACGTAGTCAATGGAGTCTACAAGTTAAATTTGGCTTTTGTTGCTAATCTGTTCAACAACCATCCAGGCTTAGATAAACCAGAACAAGTTGAAGGTCTGGAGGCCATTGAAGAGACTCGTGAAGAGAAAAGTAAGTAGAAAATGTAATTATATAAATAAAGTCTAATTTTCCAATTCATTTATTTTTAGCTTATCGTAACTGGATGAATTCTATGGGTGTTAGCCCCCATGTAAATTGGTTGTATTCTGACTTGGCCGATGGTTTGGTTATTTTCCAATTGTTCGATATTATTAGACCCGGTATTGTTAATTGGAATCGTGTGCATAAACGTTTCACACCATTGCGTAAATTTATGGAAAAATTGGAAAATTGCAATTATGCTGTAGAATTGGGTAAACAATTGAAATTCTCGTTGGTTGGTATTGCTGGTCAAGATTTAAATGATGGCAATGCTACTTTGACTTTGGGTAAGTTATTTTGTTTAAAGTTTTATTTTTAACATAGAAGAGATGATGATTAATTTGTTATTTATTTTAAATGTAAAGCTTTAATTTGGCAATTGATGCGCGCCTACACTTTGTCTATTCTATCACGTTTGGCCAACTCGGGCAATCCAATTGTAGAAAAAGAAATTGTACAATGGGTTAATAATAAATTATCCGAAGCCGGCAAACAATCGACTTTGAAGAATTTCAATGATCCTGCTATTGCTGATGCTAAAATTGTTATTGATTTAGTTGATGCCCTTAAGGCTGGCAGTATAAATTATGAATTAGTGAGAACAAGTGGCACAGAAGAGGTAAGTTTTGTTTAAATTTAGAAACAGAATAATGTTATGTCTACTAGCATGAATTGGTGTAATTTAGATTGTAGATTTTTATTCGCTCATTTGTAATAGACATGTTGTCATTTTAAAGTTCAATATTGTACGATTTTATTGCATTTTTACAATATTAATCTGAGACTTCATATGAATTTTGAAAAGATATCGCTACTTGAAAACTCGAATTTTTGGTGAAAAAATCGGTTTTTAAGTCAATATTTAGTTTTTTTTTTCCAAAAATTGAATTTTCACCGAAAATACGATTTTTTTAGTGTAATGGAATTTTGCGTGAAATATCGAATTTTCTCTTAAAAATTTAATTTTTAGTGCAATATAAAATTTTTTATTATATATGAAAATTTTAGTAAAATATTGAGTTTTTAGTAAAGACAATTCCATTTATTGAAAAATTTGCATTTAAATAACTTAAAAGTAAAAAATGAAAATATACTAAATTTTTTAGCTCACAGCTTATTTTATGCAGCCACTTTGGAACGGTACTTCAATGTAGCGTTGTCCAGTGGACTTTATTTTTTTATCTACTCCTAGAAATGCACTGCATACCATTTTCGCTCTGATTTTGTTAGTTAACGTTTAATTTAAAATATAAATGTAAAATTGGATCACGCACAACTCTAGAGAAAGGATAATTGGTTATAAGTAAATTTAAAACGGTCACTCGCAGCGAAAAATAGCTCAAATTGTTGCAAATTTCGGAGGTGAATACCTTTAGAAATAAGACGATGGAATTGCTGTGGGAACACATTTTGCCTAGTGTTACAGAAAAACTGCACGCAACGGTAACAAACCGCCTAAAGTCTACCATACCAGATAATAAATACAGTAATTGTCGGTCGTAATTTTGAACTTTTTGATGTAATAAGTGGCTGCATAAAATAAGCTATGAGATAAAAAACTTTGATTTCTTATTTTTAAGTTACTTAAAGGTAAACTTTAACAATAAATAATGGTTTTACGTTGAACTATAAATCTTCCTCTTTTTAATGATACCAAATTTTGTTTTTAATTCCAGTCTGTTACTTTGTTATCGAGCTTTAAAAATAAAATTGTGTACTGCATAAAATAAGCTGTGAACCATAGCTGTTCATTGTGAATATTTTCAATCAAAATATTTGTTAAAAATAAATTATTTTAATATTTTATTTATATTTTTAGAAATAAATTTCTTTAAAATTATTTTATACTCTTTGTAATATGATTTTCAGTTACTTGAAATTAATTTGAATAAAAATTATTTAAATATTATTCCATTTGTTAACAAGTTAGATAAAATAATATTTCCACAAAAGTATTCGAATATATATTTATAAAATATAAATCAAATTCTTAAGTCTTTAACTAATTTTAAAATATATTTTATTTCTTTAGTTTGAATACAATTGTTCTTTATTTTATTTTCCATTTTAAAAATAAAATAATATCTGTTTTAAAACATTCAATTGTTTTTTTTCATAGAAAACTTTTGAATATTTTTATTCAACATGAATTTGTTTGAATAGTTTTAAATTTACTTTGAAAAAGAAAAATAAGTAAAATATTTTTTTTATACTTGAATATTTGAAAAAATTTTATAATTTTTTGTCATTCAAGCCTTTTGGGGCTGAATATTTTTATTTTTTGGAGTTTTTGTTGAATAAAATAATAAAAATATTTATTTTAAATGTTTCTATTTGAATATAAAGTTTTTGAATAAAAATCAGAAAAATTTGTTGAACTTTTTTTATTTAAATAAAATACATATGAATATTATTAGACTTTAAAATAGTCAAATAAAAAACTTTTGATTATCTTCTTATAAAAATATATTTGTTTTTCTTTTGGTTAAATAAAATATTTTAATTTTTAATTTATTTTGTTCAATCAGATACAAATTTATAATAAATTCAATTGTTTTAGTATAAATAGAAATCCTTAATATTTTTATTCAAAAGATAATAGATTGATTAACAAATATTTTTAATTAGAAATAAGAAATAGAAATGAAATAAAAAGTATTTTTATTTTTTATTTCATTCATAAGTTACAGCTATGCTGTGAACCAATGTATGTTTCACAATGCCATAATTTGATTTTAAATTTCCATATAAATTTTAAAATAATGTGTTATATGAAATAACAAATAACTCAAATAATACACCTTGTGAATTGGGTATTTGTAAGCCATTAAATTATTCTGAAAGAATATATTCTATTAATTCTAGCAAGAATTTCACCGATACTCCGAAGATACCTAACTTTAAACCGAATTCTTCTCATGTAATTCCATTTAATAGATTTTTTAATAAATATTTAATTAAACAAAATTTTTACTCTAGCAAAATATACACGTTTTTCTTTAGTACAATTTTCAATTTCTTTATTAATTATACACATAAAGTGAAAAAATTAATAACAAACCAACTTTTTTGTATTTACTTTTAGGATAATTTGGCCAATGCTAAATATGCCATTTCAATGGCACGTAAAATTGGTGCACGTGTGTATGCTTTACCCGAGGATATTACAGAGGTGAAACCCAAAATGGTTATGACTGTATTTGCCTGCATGATGGCCCTGGATTATATACCCAATATGGATAGTGTGGAAAATCAAAATAACATTAACAACAGCAACTAATATGCCAAATTAAACTAATAACAACGACAAATAATCTTAACAACTACCACCACTACAAAATGGAAAAAAAGATAAACAGTCATAAAAATTTGATTGAATGAAAATGAATTGATAAAAGATTAAAGTAAAGAAATTCCCACAACAAAAAATGCCACGGAATGAAGCAATACTGAGTGTTTATTCTTTTTTTTTTTAATTTAATCATAAAACAAATGAAAATTTTATTTGCTTGCAAATAAATTGTTATATAACAACAAAAACCAAGAACGCCAATTAAGTAATTATGTATTTATATATTTTTTAGAAGCTTGTAATTTATACAAATTTTTATGATGTTAAATTAAAGCTTAAAGGTGATAATTTAACGTTAATTTGTAATCATGTTTTTTTTTAATTGACTTGATTTTTTTTTAATTTAATTTTTTATTATATTTTTTTTAAAGTAACTTTTTTGTTGAATTTAAAATTTTTATGCTTTTAATGTAGAAAAACACAAACAAAAAAATAATAATAAAAAAAGAAACATAACCTTATTTTATAAATAAAGGTTAGGCTTATGGAAAATAAAACAAACATTTAATTGTATCATATAATATACATAACACACATATAATTATGATGATAATGAATGATGAAAAACAAAGTATAAAGTTAACTGCATTTACATAAAATGAAACATATATTTTTAATATAAAAACATTTTACTTATAATAATTAAAAACAAAAATAAACAAAACAAATTTAAAATTGGCATATTTATATAATAATATAGTAGGGTATGATGATGATTGAATATGGGAACAGTTCCTTCTCCACTTTTTAAGAGTTTTGCAAAATATTGAGTGAGTAAATGACAGAAAATAAAACAGACAAGCACACAGACGAAAAGAGGAGAAACAAGGAAAATTTTAGCACAAATCATTGATAATTCAAATTTTTGTAGTATTTTTACGCACATTACTAGTTAATCAAACACTTAACGAAATTTACAGTTTTGGAAATAGAAAAGTTTTATTTGTTTAATCAAGAGGAACGTTAACAGGAAAATGTAAATCGGCTGTATTTATTTTTTACTAGTCAGATTTGCAGATTTTATTTTTGGTTTATTTAGTGAATATCTGTAGCTCTGATTTTTTAGTTTAAAATACACAAAACGATGTCTTATAATTTCGAATTAGAGCTCTTCTAACAGATATTTACTAAAATTCTTTTAAATTCGATTATAATATGTGGAATTTATTTTCTAAAGACATTCAAAAGAATTTATATAAATTTTATACGCTATGAAAATCATAAGATTTTTAGAATTTTAAATATTTTCTTATCTAAAACAAAAAATATTGCAATTGAAAATGTATTTAATTTAAAAATAGCTTCGACTCAGATATGATCAGTAACGTTTTCTTGGTTGGTTACAAATATAAAACATTTTTATTACAAAATTTCTAATGCATCCTAGATTTTGGCATAGTTTTCAATAAATCTTAATTACGTTTTAAAGCCATAGTGCCATTGAAATTTATTTTTGTATATGGAATAATAAAAAAGCGAAACCTCAAAATGCAAGCGTTTAAACAATATAAAAAAATAAAAATACGCAAAAAGTGTAATGTGCAATAATAATTAAAAGAAGAATTAAATAAGGAAATAAAAAATACCTTTAAATATCATTAACGAATTTTATTTTTATAATCATACATTTAAGCTTAGCCGTGACAGATGACGATCGATTTAACAATTTTTAAATTGTGTGAAATTAATTTAAGTTTTAATAATTATTATTTTATTTTTTTGAATAAGTTTAAAAATTAATAAGTATCTGTATCTACATTGTGTATAAAATATTAAAAAAAGGATGATTAATAAAAAATGCATAAACATTTTCAAATAAAATTATCTTTCGTTTTCATTAAATTCTTTAAGAAGAAAATGTTTTTGTATTAAAGGTTTTTCTAAAATATCTGTATTGTTGTTGTTGTTTTCAGCATGTGGAGTATTTTCATAGGAGTAGGAAATTGTTCTTTTATAGATTCGTTGATGAGATTTTTGGAGTTTTTTCTTGGGCTCCTTTTTGGATTCTTCATTTAAATTACTATTTACTGGTATTTCTTCTGCATAACAATTTGTGACTTTTTCCCCTTTATCATTTTCACAATAATAACAAACTTTGTTTTTAAATTTATTCATAGTACAGGATGAAGATTGATTTGTTTTATTGGGAGGTAAACGTGTTATGGGCTTCCTTAAAGAAGCTGAGGTCTTTGCCGTAGAAACATGTTCATTAGATTCTTCATTATCACTACTTTTTGGAGTGGCACGATATTTGCGAAAATTTTTTTGTTTTTCAAATGCATAACTTTGAGGTTTAGTTTCCTTATTGTAAGAACAACTTTCTGAAGTTTCACCATTTCGAGGATTTTTACAAATCAAACAATTTTGTTGACCTCGTTCTATTTTTTTACATTTTTCTGTTTTAGCTGATTTCTTGCTAGCCTCACTTACAGGTTCATCAACTTCGCTAGAGTCCACTTCTTCACCACTATAAGTCTCGGCTTCATGTTGTTCATTGTCAACATTTTCACTGCTATCACTGGCAGATAAAGCATCCGTTACAGCATCATCAAAATATTTTTTTACAAATTCTTCATAAGCTTTATCGTAATCGTAAGGAGATTTTTCTTCCAAGCTCTCCACAGAACCTTCACCTATTCGTCTTTGTAATTGCGCTGTTTCAGAGTCTTCATTTGCATTTCCCTCTACTTGAACTGGTTGGATTAATTGTAAATTGCTTGAGGTAACTGCATCCAAAGACTTTAACAGTTCTCCTGGTTTTGCTGTATTCCAAAAACTTATGGGCTCTTCATATTGCGGCTTTGTATGAGCCAAGTTGAAATAACAAAATAATGTTAATATTAATCCTTCAGTTGTCATGTTGTTAACACTTTTTCTTTACTACTGCCCCCCATTAACCAAATGTCAATGCATTTATAGAGCTGCAGTATTATGGTGTTAAGTGAAGCATTACTTGTTATTTTACATTATTACAATTTTTTCTTAACCACAAATTTCGTTATAGATTTTATGGATAACAAATGATAGTAAGCGGAAATTTATCACTGAATAAATTATTTGGTCATTAACATTAGTGACCAAATTTTTTTGTGGATTAATTCAGGAAATTTTTAAATGGCAATCAAACGAAATTGAAATATTCTGCTTAGGACAACTTAGGAGTATGAAATTTTGCTCGAATATTTTATAAAGTTATGGATACTAAAGTTATGAAATACTAGAACAAATTACTGTCCGTCGTTGCTCCATTTCATACTTTTCTGCCGATATCTTGTCTTTGAAAATTAATACTTTATTTAAAATTGATGCTTCTTCGATAATTTGTAGTTTTCTGGAAACTTATCCGACAGCGACTATTTTATTTAAATCATAAATAAAAATTTCGAGTGAGATTTTTTACTTTTCCCCATTCTCTTATTGTGAAAAATAAACTTCTCTTTTATACTGCATTAAGGGACAAAATTCTCAAGAAAGATTTGTTCCGTGGTAATATTTATGATTGGACTGTTAAAGCCATTGCAAGAAAGTTCCGAATTAACTTATTTCCTTTACTTACTTTATAAAAACTGTTTTTTTGATTTTTATAGTACTATTGGAAGAAATATCTACTTTTTTAAGGAAATTCAAAATGATTTTAAATCATAGTTCAAACCATAGATTAACAACTAGATATTTATGTGAGAGAAAAAAACCTAATTCAATTGTCAAAAACCTAATTCATACAACAATAAAATACATGTAGTCACATATATTTTGTTTTTGTGTTTTTAAAAAAATGAGTAAATTTTTTTCACATAAACTTCTAGTCATAGATTAACAACTAGATATTTATGTGAGAGAAAAAAACCTAATTCAATTGTCAGAAACCTAATTCAAACAAAAACAAAATACATGTAGTCACATATATTTTGTTTTTGTATTTTCAAAAAAATGAGTAAATTTTTTGAAAATTTAGTATAGGGTGGCTCTCACATAAACTTCTAGTTCTATTCTATGCTTCTAGTTCTATTCTATGGTTCAAACCATAGAAAACAACTAGAACTCCAACTTGCTCACAAAAAACCTAACTCAACTGTCAAAAAAACCTAACTCTTTGTATATGTTAGTAGAATTTTCTACAGAACAAATTTATACATGTGAAGAGAATAATTTTTTGTTGGTGAGCGAATGAAAAGAGTTGTAGTTCTAGTTGTTTTCTATGGTTCAAACCAAGGCATATTAACTATTAGGTAGAGTTAAAAACACAGCTGACTTTTTTTTCTTTATGTGTGATGACTGTCAAATCTTTTTTTTATATGGTGTTTGTTTCTATGGTTGTTTTGTTTACATTTTTTATATAATTTTTGTTATTGTTTCAATGTACAAAATTTGACATTTTACGAAAACAAATGAGAGAACTTTTTTTTATTGTTGTATTTGTTGTAGAACTGCTCTAACCTAATAGTAAATAAGCCTTGGCTCTAACCTAATAGTAAATAAGCCTTGGTTCAAACCATAGAAAACAACTAGAACTACAACTCTTCATTCGCTCAGCAACAAAAAATTACTCTCTTCACATATATACATTTGTTCTGTAGAAAATTCTACTAACACAAAGAGTTAGATTTTTTTGACAGTTGAGTTAGGTTTTTTGTAAGTTGGAACTCTAGTTGTTTTCTATGGTTCAAACCATGATACAAATACTAAAGGTAGAATCGTTAGAAATCGTTTTCTAAATTAATTTTACCCTGAAGTGACATAGAAGGCTTTGTATTTTTACATAATATAACTACAGAAGGCATAATCATTAGAAATTATGTTCTTAATTTTATTTACCCTGAAAAGTCAGTAACACATAAAAAAAATAAAATTTAAAAAAAATCAAAACAAAACATAAAAAAAAAAAATAATAATAAAAATTTCAAACTAAAAATAAAATTGTTTGTGGATAAATTTTATACAAATAAGTAAATTTCATTTAAAAGCAAATATCCATGTAATTTATTATGTGAAATTTATAAAAAGGGAATTCTGCTGCTGATGGAATTATTAAGTTTTGCAAAAAAAAAAAACTAAAAATTTCAAGAACAAACAAATTATTTTATATTTCTTTTTTTTTTCTAATTTTATTTTTCAGTTTTCTGACTTAACAAGAATTCCAAATGACAATTCTCCCAAATGATTCTACCTCCTGTAGTTATATCATGGTATTTTTAATATTTTGTTTTTTATTTTTCTATAATTTGACGTAACAAGAACTAAAATTGAAAACTCTCTCTAATGATTATACCTTTTGTCATAGATTAACAACTAGATATTTATGTGAGAGAAAAAAACCTAATTCAATTGTCAGAAACCTAATTCAAACAAAAACAAAATACATGTAGTCACATATATTTTGTTTTTGTATTTTCAAAAAAATGAGTAAATTTTTTGAAAATTTAGTATAGGGTGGCTCTCACATAGACTTCTAGTTCTATTCTATGCCTTTTGTTATTATATTATGGTTCAAACTGCTTTTTATAATTTTTATATACAGTCATATATATTTACACATTTTCAAAAATTTGGAAAAGAATTCAAATATTTTTGTTGTTATAAAATATTTTGAAAAAGTTCTTTTGTTGTTGTAAAGCCTGAAATGTGTAGAGTAGATTCTAATATTGATAGAAAAATTCATACGCATTTTTTAATTCAAAAGTATATACACACATTTTTTATACTTTATATACAGCTTTAAAAGTCAATTATTTACGCTTAACTTTGCTGAAGATGATCGCAAATCTTGTCTATGAGATGTCTATGAGTGTAAAATCTTTTGACACAAACTCAACTTTAATAAGTTGCAAAAATCTAAACATAATGGCAAAAATGATAACAAAATCATTAAAAGCCAAGATGACATTTAAATGAAGGTTTAAAATGGTACATCGTAATTATGGTTTGGAAAAAGGAATGGGAATAGTTAAAGGATGGTATAGTCCTTAGTTAAAAGATATAATTGCATGAAAATAAAAACAATTTTAAGAGAATTTAGGATAAATCTGTCAGAAAAATTTAACATAACTTAGAAAATGTTCAAAAATTTCTGCAATCGTTGCTATGTTTGTATTTCTGCAATCCACTATGGTTTCTATGACCACTTTTCTTGGCCAAAATTACCGAAATGGAAAAAAACAGATTGTCTTGTTTGAAATATGATTTGGGTGAAAATCAAAGCAATTTTATGTATTTATTTTGTATTTCAGAAATTTAATTAATTTTTTCACTTTTTATGTGTCAGAAGTAAAGTCATTACAAAGGAAATTTTAACATATTCCACTTATAACTCAACCCAAGGCGTGCATTTTGTTTTAGCAGCATTAATTTTGATACACAACTATATTTTAGCAATATCTGCTATTTTATTTTTTAATCTTGGCTTTTTTATTCATTGGTTAGACTTTTGTAAGTGATAAGAATTTCCAATGCTAACTTATACGGAAAAAATGGATTTCCTCGAAAATCGCAAAAAATCGCAAAACGAGACAATATGGAAAATATAGCCCAGATATATGTTTATTTATTTCCGTTCAGTTTTTCTTTACCAATTTTTACCAAAAACTTGCAGGTCTAATGAAATGAACATTTTTTTTACGAATCCAATTTCATTTTGGGTTTTGTAAAACACTGTATTTTTCTAAGATGACAACAAGTTCTAACTGATTTCGTATTCAGTTATAAAAGTACTTATCCTAAGTTCTATTTTCCATAATATACTTATTTAAAAAATTGTTGTATTCAATAATTATAAATTAATGAAAACCGTTGAAAAAAGTCACCTTTTTTATACATATTTTAAATTTGCTTAAGAAACTCAACTTTGATCTATTGTATTATGGCGACAAATTAGTGAAAGTAAGAAAAAAATTGATTTTCTGGCATTTTAAAGTGTTTGCTATAAAACTACGATAATTAAAAGACAAAAAGAAAATGTTACCAAAATTAGTTTTGGCCAAGAAAAGTGGTCGGCGAAACCATAGTGCAATCGTTGCTATGTTTGACTTCTTTTCCGAATTTTCGAAAAAATTTGAAAATGTGTAACATATATGATTATAACTGTATATAACAGTCAAACAAAAATTTCACTTATGACAAAATAAATAAAAATTCCATTTTATGCAAAATATGCAAAAAGGTGTAAAATATGCGAAATTATGCTCCTAATTATAAAATATGACAAAATATGCTGTTTATCTCAAAATACGCTCTTAAGACTAAAATATGCAAAATATTTGGTATTAAAATTCGATGTCAAAATTATTAATAATTGTCTGAAACGGACAAATAACAACAAAATATGATTTTTAATATTTTTGGTTGCTCTGCGAAAAACTACTAAGTCCAAACTAATTGACTAATACAAGTCCAGGGAATTTAGTTAGCAAAAGAGTGTGTTCTATTTCAATACCATAAACCAATTTTGGCTACCTCCAAGCTATATATCACGGGACGATTTTAAATTACATATAAAACGGGGAAAAACCTTGTCGATATACAAATATATTTGCGACTCCTAATTTCCACGCAATAATTGTTTATAAATATAAGAATTTTCATGCAAAATCTATAAAAATATAAAAACACCTTATATTTAAACAAAAAAATCGGCGAAGCTAATAAACAAAATTTCATAATTTATAAAATTTTTTTCAAATTAATTTTTTTTTTTGCAATTTAACTAATATTGTTTTTAAATGCTCAAATTTAAGCCGGCGCAGAAATTTTTAAATTCGCGAAAAATTAGAAGAGCTCGATAATTTGGCATTGTTTAAACCTTTCCCAAATATTTAAAATCTAGGAACAAAAATAGAGGGAATATAAATTTTAAATACATTTGAGGGACAAAATTAGTTTTAAATTTAAAAGTTGTTTGTGAGTTCGGTTGTAAACTGTGATTTTTATAATAGTGCTCTACGGCCCCTACTTAAAATACATTTAAAAATTGTAAAGAACTTACCATGAAATTTGAAGCATAACATCATTTAGAAATAATTTATTATAATTCTCTGATAATGTTCATTGACTAAATTTCACCATTAATATAAATTTTTTCACTAGAGATTTAATACTTTTTTTAAATTTGGATACTAAAAATCTTTTTTTGCACTTTTAAAATACTAATGAAACAAGCACGCACGCTGTAATAAAAAATAACGGTACATTCTGACAACAAATGATTAAAGCTTTTCGAATCACAGTTGTAAATTTTTAGCTTAACATTATAACAGTGATGTGTATTCAAAAATATGGCAACTTGAATATGTAAACATTCAAAATCTTAACAGTTGTGTAAATAACATATTAACTAATTTGTAATAAATGAAATCCACGTATTTTGATATACATAAGTCTTTTCTAATATTTTATTTTTGGAACTTATATCAAATCCATTTCCTAATAATCTTCCAATTCCTTAATTTTCTGTACAATAAAATATAAACAAACAAATAAATTGCACACGATAAGAAAATAAAAAAAGCACAAGCACTTTTTACACTCCTACAATGCCGCAAAAGTAATATGTATAAAAAAACAATATGGAATAAAAAAAATATAAACTTAACTAAAAGTTATACCAATACTAGGAGGTAACTTGAGTTTCACAAAAACCGCTATTTTGTAAATGATTTGTCATTTGAGGTGATTTGTTAGAACTTTTTTGTCGCATATTCCGCATTTCCCGGCGCTTTTCACGTATTAATTGTTTAGCCTGTTCAGTATCCATTTCCTCCCAATCGCCAGAATTTTCATCAACCCAATCTTCTAATTCAGCCTGGAAAATAATTAAGAGTTTACAGAATAAAAAGGAGATTTAAGTGTTTAATAAAAATATGTAATTACATTTAAAGCTATGGGCACATCGGTTTTGGCCTCTAGGCGAGAAAAATTGGTATTAGTTTGGTTATCATCGCCTAAATAATATTTCAGTTGAGGTTTTATAACAGGTGTTAGTTCCTAGATTAAAATAAATTAAAAGAGAAAATTTAGGTTTTATTAAAGAATTTAAATATACTTTAAATTAAATGTACTTTAAAGAAATCCGGCTCTTGTTCTTCAGTTTGCGGTGTAGGAGGTTTGGCAATGTGCTGACGATAATGTTCAATATGTTCTTCAACTGTGCGTGGACTATCATCCCAAGAATTCCAGTCTCTTTCAGCGCCCTACATAAATGTAATATTTTTTAAGTAATTGCCTTGTCCTTGTTTCTTACAAACTTACAGTGGAATTTTGGGTTCGTTGCGACGGCGACAAATTTGATTGTACCACAACATTTGTCATGGGTTCTGAATAACTGGGCTTACGTTTACGGGAAAAACAACATAATGCACGACGTAATAAACCTACAATGCTCAATATGAGCACTTTAATTTGTTGAAAAACCATTTAATTATTAAGAACTAAAAATTTTTCACTAGATTCTATCAATAATAAAATTGATTTGTTGACATTTGTATAATTTTTTCTGTCACCTGTCTCTGTATAACAGTTACGGTGAAAAAAAAGAAATGAAAACAATAACTAGCGTTGTTTAAAAAAGTAGTATATAACAGTTAACTGTTTTTGTTAAATGACGAGTATTTCAAGTAACCACATTTATTTAAAAAGAAATATATACATAGATATAAAAATTTTATTATTTTCTTTTTATTTATATGGCTGGTGTCTCTCCAATGGCATTAATTTTATTTCGTCTGCGAAATTTAACAAATATAATTTCCAGAATCCAGGGAAATGCACATAAACCCATGAAAAAGTTTAAACAATGAAATGTTAATATGTAATCTTGGGTTTTATCGCGTAAATAACCCACTACAGGGCCTATGGCAAACATTATATTGCCCTGTAAGAACATAAATAGACCATAACCACTGGCAAATCTAAATAAATATAAATTAAATTGTTGTTTTTGAAAGTAATCTTTAAAGCAAATAACACACCTTTCTTTAGGTAAATATTCAGCAAATATTAATGGCAGCGGTACATGTATCCATGTACGTAAAAATCCCATTATGGCAGTTATAATTGACATACTTTTGAAATCAAAAGCATTCAAAAATACTAAAAAAAAAAAAAAAAAAATAAAATAAATATATGCATTAAATTATAAAGATAGCATCAAAGTAGCTTTGATTTATAATATTTATTATGATTTGGTATTTTTCCATGTAAAGAAACAGTCAGTTTAAATTTTATATAAATGATAATATTTTGTTTTTAGTTTTTTTATTATAGTAATTAGATTTTATAATTGTTATTAAGATATCTGTATTACAACATTTTTAGACATGTATAATAGTAGGTTATTCGGTTAATCGGTACAAGGTTTTAAATTTTGAATGCTTATAAAATTTGTTATGGAGTTAAAAAACGGAAATGGTTTTTAATAACATTTAAATTTATTATCAGGGCAAGTTTTTCAAGCTTTTCGGTTGGAAAGTAAGCATTTGCATATTTCAAAAGTATTTCACAAAAAAATGCTTATATTTTAAATCTTTGCATAAATTTGCATATAATGGATACAAAAGTTAGTTTTCTTAACAAAAACACAATTTTTTGGTGATTTTTTGGAGTTCAATCAAATGATTTCTAAACATTTTTTTGTGAGTATTTTGAGTACATTGTAAATAATGTAAAGAAAAAAATTCGGAAGTGTCAAATATGATACCTAAAATTAAAATAGTTATATTTTTATAAATATAGAAATCTATTAGAGATTAAAAGTTAAAAAATGCATATTTGTGCATATTTTCTACACATTAATATATAAGAATGCATAAATTCGTTGGTTTTTATATACATATTCATGCTATTTTTGCATATTTCTGTGCATATTGTACCATTTTTTCGTGCTTTTTCAGGCGCATATTTCAATTATTTTTGTGCATATAAAAACTTGCCCTGTTTATTATGGTTCAATAAATAATTGATTTTTCTAACCCTACATTTAGTATTTATTTGTGCGCATGCACTGTTTCCTGTAAACAACTCTGGAATATTCAAAAAATAGATTTAAGCAAATTGAACCTGGCCTATATTATATGAGAAATAATACAATTTTTCAAAGTGGAATGGGTTAATTAGTTCTTCCGAAAAAAAAAAAACGACTAAAAGTTGTACAATTTAATAAAAATGCCATTTGATAAAAAAAAAAATAATTTAAAAAATTGGCACATATATAGAAAATGTAACTCAATGAATATAAAATTAATGTTCATTTAGTTAATAATTTCTAATTTACGTTTTTACTGAATATTTGATCCGAAAAAAATAACTGATAATTTAATATTTCCCACTCGATATCAATTTTTTATATACTGTTAGAAAATAATTTTGTGCGGAATATAAATAACATTTATTTTTTAAATTCATATGTTTTTATTTGTAAAATTAACAAGCCTGTTCTACGATGTCGAACGAAAAAAAAACAAATTAATTTTAAATTTTGTTTTTATTTCCCATATAATTTTTTATAAAAATATGTATTTAAAAATTTGGAGTTTTTAAGCATTTTATTTACATGATATAATATATATCGTCACCTAAAATGCAAATGCCGTAACCACACTTTTTAATTTATTACAGTAGAAGTAAAAAACATTATAAAAATGCAAAAGAATTAAATCAAAAATAGATTAAACACAAAACAAATTTTTCTTTAATGGATATTTTGTTTCTTTTTTTTAAATTTCAAATTAAACCATCTAATTCCGACTAATTATATACTAAATAATACTTAATAAAAAAATAAGTTGTATCTAATTTTGCAGATCATTTTACATAAAAACTTACCAAATCTTGATATAACTGTAAAGAATGATCCTGCCAAATAGATATATCTTGAAGGCATTTGTATAAAGACAGCTAAAAATGCTAAAAATATACGAGAACCCAAATCGGCTGCAGCACCTATTGCAATAACACTGGCAGTATCTGGCTAAAATAACAAAACAGTTTTTTTAAAGCACACAATTAAACATTTCTAATAACTTTTAAAAGTTCACACACCTTATTAAAACCCAATTCAAACATATACAATGGTTGTAATGTAAAGAATGCAATATCCGAGTACAAGGCAAATGATATACCCAAAACGATGTTAACATAAATTGGTTTCTTCAAAAGTGTCAAATCTAAAAAGTCTATAATAATTTGACATATTGAACGGTCATCTTTAACACATGTCTGAGATTCTTGAGTGTGAATTATGGTAGAAGGTCTACGTGATACTATAATATTAGAAGCTCTACGAGATCCTATTAAATTAATAGATGCTCTACGTGATGTTATTAAATTAGTGGAGCCTCTACGAGATCCTATAATATTAGACATTTCTGGAGAGGCATCTGTTACAACTATGGGACCAGTCCAGTTTCCAAGACTCGTAATGCTAGAGCAACGACTGGAAATTTTATCCAACATTTCACGTGATAATTTTTGTGAATTTTTTCTATTGTACATTAGGGGTGAGAGATGATTTGTATCATCTTCGTGGCTATTATTAGCATGCGTTAATTCCTCTTCTGTTGATTTATTTTTTGGAATATCATTTATCGGTTCCAAAGTATTAATAGCATCCTGCATTTCTTCATCTTCAATAGGCACTTTACGCATATGCCATTCCACTGGTTGCATTAATAACATTCCTAATACAGCATGAGAATTAATAGCGGCCAACACCATTAAACAACCTCTAAAACCATAGGCCTCCAATAGTTTTTGCATTAACACGGGATAGAACATGGAACCGACACCAATCAACGACTGAGCAAAACTCATCCACATTATACGTTTTTTGACAAAATAATTATTGAATGTAGTATAAGAGGTGGGTACCATTAGGCCAAAACCTATACCTTGAGTAAGACTGAAAGCCAACAATAATGTAATAGTAGAGTTGACGAATATCTGCAGAAGGCATCCTACAAAATACAGTGAACCACCAAACAAACCGACTGTACGTAAACCGAAACGATTAAATAGGGAACCCGAAAACAAACCAGCAAAACTGAATGCACAAAAAAAAGCACTTGTTATAAAACCTATGGCACTGGTCTCGGCTCCAATACTCTTAAGAAAATCACCAAAAACTAAACCGAACGAGGGTAAAGCAGCTAAACCGCTTATCTGTAAGATGATTTGGTAGAAATTTAAATTTTATTTAATTATTTTTTATATTTTATAATACATACAAATGGCATTGCCATGCCTATGCATACTAAAATACCCCAACCTCCATCCGGTGGTTCTAAACGAGTTTTTGGTTTCATTTTTGTTTTTAATTTAATTCACTTTAACTCCTTTACTTTCAGAATATAAAATACAAATGAAAGTGTTACATTTTAAAGATTTCTAATATGGCTCAATCTAAATATTAAATAAATAGTAGCAGCATCTTATTTATTTGTTAACTGGGGTGCCAAAAGATAACAAAGATAAGATGCATTTACTACACCTAATATAGTCAAATCTACATACGTAGACATTTTCAGCAATTAACTGATATCTTCAGTTTAATCAGTCACAGGAAATAAGAATAAAATCTTATGAACTTTTCTGTAGTTTTTAGATTAGTTTTATTTATTTAGAAAAAATTTTACATATGTACATAAAACTTTTAAAGAGCTAGACTTAGCTATATATTATTGCTGGAAGACCTTGAAATATATGTATGTAGACAAATTTGGAGGTAAATTGTTAGTCAAAAAATTATTATCATCATTCATGTCTTTTATATTGCCCGGTTTATTTTTTAGATAAGAATGTATCAATGACTGGAGGTCTATCTGTGGAGGCTCGTATTTGGAGCTTATTATAGGAGCTATAGGGGTTTATTAAGATTTTATACGGTGGCACTAAAGCAATTTAATTTTATAATTTTAATTTGCAAATTAAATAAAATAAATCTAAATATATTTTTAAATATAAGAGGACTATAAATAAAAATTTATAATACTTTAAAGAAACAAAGTTGTTTTACTTATTTTTATAGAGAATTTCAAAAGCCGAACTTGCTTATAAGATCTCAGAAAGTGTTAATTGTTTAGGAAAGTGTTATTTGTCTGTGATATTAATTTTTCAAATATTCTGATGATATGTTTAGTATTTTAAAATCATTTAAATCCCAAAGGCTGTTGAAAATTAAACTATAATTTTTTGCAAATATCAACGGCAGCCTCTTAGGTGTAAAATTTCATCGAAATAAAACTAAAATTTCATTACAATCAATATTAAAAAAATGACCTTTGATTTTCTTGTTTTAAGTGTTAGTTCTTCGATTTTGGTCAAAATTGCGCAGTACATACACAGAAAAATTTATTTTTAAACAATTTTCAATTATGTTATTAATCAGAAAGTCAAATCAGAAAGTCAAAACAGGAAAAAAATAAATAAAAAATTTCGAAAAAAATGTCGCTAAAATTATTAATCAGAATTTTAAAATGATTTGAAATATTTTTATGATTAAATAAGTAAATTACTTAAAATGCAAGTATTCTAACAAATTATATACAAATTATACAAGGAAAATCTAAATCCAACTAACAGTGCTATTCTCGACCGAGTGACAAACGAATTTATTGTGATAGTAAAAAAATTCTGACAATAAGGACAATTTTTCTATTCTGGCTTTGAAAAAAATTTTTTTGTTTAAATTGTTGGTGATAGTTGTCACATTCATATAAGCATATGATAATAACTAATAACTGACAATTGTCATGAATTCGAGAACATCACTGAAGTTATTAATTTAAATTCAACCTATAAAAAAATTAAATATTCATTTACTCAATTATTTATATTTGATTAATTTATTGATACAAATGCAATCTATTAAAAAATTTATTATTTTTTTATATTTGATAACACTATTATTAAAAAAAAATAATAATAAATAAAAAATGTAAATAATAATAATTGAAAGCCGATAAATTGTTTTACAGTCATAGTCATATATATTTACACATTTTAAAATTTTTCGAAAATTTGGAAAAGAAGTCAAACATTTTTGTTGTTATAAAATATTTTGATAAAGTTCTTTGGTTGTTGTAAAGCCTGAGGTGTGTAGAGAAGATTGTGCTAATTTCTGAAAAAGTCGCGGTATTTATATATGATATTTAAAGAAAAATGCATACGCATTTTTTAATTCAAAAGTATTTACACACATTTTTTATACTTTATAATTATTTACACAGCTTTGCTAAAGATGATTCCAAATCTTGTCTATAAGATGGTTTAAAATCTTTTGATACAAACTCAACTTTAATAAGTTGCAAAAATATAAAAATAGTAACAAAAATTATGAAAAAATAATTAAGAGCCAAGATGACATTTGAATGAATGTTTAAAACGGTACATGGTCATTATAGTTTGGAAAAAGGAATGGAAATAGTTAAAGGATGATATAGTCCTTATTTAAAAGATATAATTACTTGCAAATAAAAACAATTTAAAGAGAATTTAGAATCTGTCCGAAAAATTTAACATCACTTAGAAAATGCTCAAACATTTCTGCAATCGTACCTCTGATGTACAAATTAAAAAATTTGTACATCAGAGGTACCCAACTTTGAACCCCTTTATCTCAGCCCCCCCTTCCAAACTTAATATTGTACACTATATAATTGATACACCGCCGATCAGAAGTTACAGATTTATTTCCAAAAAATTTTGATTCTGCCCCACTGTGCATTCTTGAAATAAAAATAGGTGACCTAAGTGGATTTTGACGAGATAAACAAGGATCTGCATTCATGTTTTTTCTATCACGTACTGATTTCTTTTTATCGGCATGACTAATATCATCACCTTATTCAGCGGTCACACTATAAAACTCGAGAATGGTTTGTAAAATTTAGGCTATAACTCCAGAACCGTTTACACGATTTTGATAGATCGCATACGACGCATACGAAAATTGTCTTCAAGTTGTGTAAACAATGTTTTTTATTCGCTTAAGAATTTCAGAGTCCAAATTTTCAAGATTTTTGAAAATTTTTTTTAAAAATTTTTTTTGCGGAAATATTAACTGAACAAAAAATTATGTCGCTATATATTGGAGTTTAATTTATCGTAATAGAATAAACCGTTATCGAGTTATACAAGTGTGACTGACTAAAGGCTGGGTCATAGTAGTCATGCCCATAAAAAGAAAAAAAAACAATGCATGATATAAAAAAAGTAAAAGCTGATTCTTATTTAGCACGTTGAATTCTATCTAATCCACCAATTTTTTTTTTTATTTAAGACGAAATTCTTTTTTTTTTTGTCCACTAGTGTATCTCCACTTAACTTTAGGTATGCATGGGTATCCTTACTTAACTGTGAATGCTAACTTACTAACATAATTTTTATGATACGTGGCTTTAGTTACTCGTAGTTTTGCCAGCTTTGAGATAAAGATGATAAACTGAAACATTTTTGATGTTTTCACTTTTAAAAAGAAGTTTTAGTAAAAAAAAAGATATCTTGAATTTAGCATTTTTTCGGACACTTATTTCGAAATATCTCCAAAACTATTGAGCGGATACAAATTTGTAAAGCCAATTTTATTCCACATATTTTGGTGTATTATTTATATAAATCGTGCATACCGTTATCGAGTTATAGTGAAATATATTCGAGTAATCGGCTTATTTAGGGCGCAATATTAGACACGCCCATAAAAAAAATCTCGACCTGATGGGAGAAAACTGAAGTTTAGCATGCGGAATTCCATCTAGTCCAAATATACATATTTTTTTTGAAGGAGCACGAAGACACATTTTTTGTCGACCAATGTAATTGATACAATTAAAAAAGTAATTGGAATAGTTTTTATCTTAGATAAATCATTAAATTGACCATATTTTTTCTTGTAATATTTTATTTTTCATATACACCAAAAAAAGCAATGATTTTTGATGAAGAATATTACTTTTTCTATTCAATAATGGAAAATGTATGGGGATGATTACCTCGTAAAGTGTATGAATCTGGGAAACAGTTTGAAACAAAATCCGACCTAATTGAAGCCATTAACAAAGCGTGGAGTACGATTTCTAATTTCAAACCGCATTTTTGAGGTTATCTCTAATAAAGAAGGTAATATACATTACTAAAATAGCCAAGAAATAAAAATTTTTAAAGTTTTTTTTTTTTTTTTTAAAAAGTTCGAAATTATTATGAATTATAATAGAACGTGTAAATAAAGTTTAATTTAAATTTAAACAAGCGCGAATGTTATATTCGGCCCGCCCGAATCTATATACCAACCATCAACTTTTTCAAATTTTGCATTATATAGAAGGAGGTGGTAAAGTGGGCGGACCACGCCCATTTTTTATTTCCGAGTTTACATTGGTCCTTTAACTATTTGAACTCAATTTCGTTGATTTTCACCTTATATGGGAGGTGGGCGGTAAAGTGGGCGGACAACGCCCGTTTTTGGTTTCCGATTTTATATCGATCCCCGAACTATATTTACAAAATTTCGTTGTCGTACATGCTTTTGTTGAAGAAATATCAGCAGAAAAGTATAAAACGGACACCCTGTGTTTCTAGTTTTTAACCCATAACTTTTTTGTTTCTTAACCATTTTCAATACCAAACAAACCTTATATAAGATAAACATTTGTGCCAAATTTCGTCCCCCTACGTTGCTCTGTTCGAGCCCTATCCTGCTTTCAACAGACGGACAGACGGACGGACATAGCTAGATCGACTCAGAATCTAACCAGGACCCAGAAAATATATACTTTGTGGGGTCTTAGATGATTCCTTCGACATGTTACACACGGAATGACAAAATCAATATACCCCCCATCTTTTTGATGGTGGGTATAAAAAGTTAGCTTTTTTTTATTATTCACTAGCAAAATATTAAATGCCAAAAGCAATTTTTGTATGTGTCGTATTCAAGTGAGTGGCAGTGTAATTTTTACCATTAAAACATAAAAAAATAAAAATATTATTTTAAAAATCGCTGCATGAAGTTTTTTGTCCTAAATGCTTTAAAAACTGGTTTTTATTATCAGGACAATATGGGCTATAGGTATAGAGTATAAAATAGATATGAAGTTCCATTGTCAAAACGGTTGTCAAGAAAACCTAAGTCTAAGAATGTGTTAGTAAAAAATTTCATTGAAATCAAAAACAATTGTAGGATGTGTGCTTTTTTGAGTAATTTTGTCAATAATCTATGGTTATAAACCTAATATGCATATATGTAAATACATATTAAAAAAAATTTAGATTTCAGTAATTATGAATTTCGTGCACAAGTGATCTGCGATACCAGATCGGAGGAATAATTTAATATGTAATTTCAAAATAAAAAATGCAGTTTCATATTAACAAACGTCACACTGCCAAATTGTTTAATGATCGGTACATAATAAATTATATGGACGTCTCAAATAACCACTATTTCTAAAAATCATTTTAATTACATCAAATTTGATCCACTGTGATGTAATTTATGGTTTGAAATTTGTAAACAGCTTACTGTAAACATATTTTCCGATTGTTGCAAAAATCTAAATTTATTACTCTAACCTAAACAAATTTAACATATGCAAAATTCATATTTTTTTTTTTAATTAATTCTTTTTTAATATATATTTTTTATTTATGTTAAATATACACTATTATTTTTAATGTATAAGACACATTCATTTTTTTGTTTTTATTTAGTTGTTTGTATATAATGGCTTAAGGCTTCATAATTACATGTATTGTCGGTTTAACTGTCAGTTTTATGTAATTTAAACGGTTTTGTTTATTAAAAAATTCCGCCCAAATTTCATTTAAATGTTGTTTTTTTTACATTTATTAAATTAAAGCCTAGAATGTTCTTAAAAAAATTGTTTAAACTCTAGCTTATATTAAATTAAAACTAATTAATAATTAAAGTACTTAACATAAGGACTTTCGTCCAAATACTAAATTAAGTTTTTTTGCTTTTTTATAAGTACAAGTACTGGCAAATAAGTTTTTATTACAAATTAGTATTAAATTAAGTTTGTATTATTATAGAAAATAATAAAATATTCTCATAAACTTAATACTTAGATCATTATAAATGAATGTTAGCAAAAAAAAAAAAATACTCAGGCTATTCACTTAAGACAAAAGTGTCATAGCCAAATATTATACTTTAAGTCTATTCAATATATTAGTTCTTAATATCATAATAAAAACTTATTATTTCAGATGTTTATAAATAATATTAGAATTTAGTTAATAGTTTTTCTCTTGTAAATGTAGATAATATAAATACATATTTATAGCATATTTGTTAGTTTTACACTTAATTTTAATTAAAATTTTGAACTATCACATACAAGTTCGTTTTATTTTGTAAATTTATTAGTAACTAACTACTTACAACTTACAATATAAGAGTAAATTGTACATTTAATACAAAAACATATACAAAGAAAAACAATCAATTACAAAAATAAGTCGAAAATAAATTATATGCCTTTTTCGAAAATTAGAGTAGTTGTCATTTTGAAATTTTTAGTTTGCTTGTGAATAAACAAGAATAGAATATATATAAATATATGTATATCCATATCTGTATGTTTATAAATTGTATATGAATGCACATATGCATATTATAGTATATAAATATATAAAAATTAGAAATTGGTCTAAAGTACTTTAAAGTAATTTTTATAAATAAGATCCAAACTAAACATACTATTGTTTAACGCTTATATCTGGAGCATTATTATCCGACATAGCCGCAGCAGCGGTCTCTTTTTTAGTCTTTCTGAGTTGTATGTATTCTATGACATATTCTATGGTCCAAGCCACACCGCATAATAAAATACAAACGCTTTGAGCATGAATACAAATTGGATAACTATCGGTAACATCACGAATGAGACCTAAAAAAATATAAAATATTTTAATAAAACCATATTAAAAAAGTGATTAAAAAGTAATTATAAAGTACTTACCAATTAGTGGGCCAAAACATATAACAAATACTGCTTTACCTACTAAATGCCAACCAAAGGCTGAAGGTAATTTCTCCAGAGAACAGTACTCAGAAACTGTAAGAGTAAAATTACTGAGTGCTGAACCTCTGAAGAAACCACAAATTGACAGCCATACCATAAGTTGAGTCCATTCTGTTTGTTCAGCCATAACTTGAAAAAATAAAAAAATGTATTAAATTTTGTACTTACGTATCTTACTTTTTATTTCTTTTGTAAATGAGGTCAATGAGTTTTTGAAAAATCTTTAATAACCAACAATACTTGACATGATTTTAGCGATAACTTGGGAAAACAAATTTATTACTATCAAATTTTTAAAGTTTACGAACAAATTAAATTAAAATAAACCAAAGATCTTATGCAAATTTAAACAAAAAATTTACCCACCAACAAAATTTTAATTTTAATCTTCAAAGTCATTAGTTTATCAGTTTGTTATTACAGATTTATCAAAAAGTTTATTTAATTAACAACTTACTTGATCTAGTTATGGCTACAAATATTATGGATACCAAAAATACAGTCCGCTTTTTAATATTCGTCCTATCAAATATTGGTGGCAATACAATACGAGCAGCAATATCGGTAATGGCTGTTATGGACAGACAATAGGCTACATCGGATTTGTTGTAACCCAAATTGGCAAAGAAGAATGGTGTAACCATTTTAAAATTCATTTCGGCTACATAAAATATCGATAGACCAAAAAGTATATTAAGGAACATTTTATCTTTCAATAAATCCACATCCATAAGATCAGCAAAACGTGTCCAAAAACCAGGTTTCTTTTCAGCTTCTTTTTCTTTTTCGGCAGCTAATTCGGTGGTTTTTTCTAATTCGGTGGGTTTCATTTTAATAAAGGAATCACGATGAATACTGCCAAAAGCTCCTGTTGCTGTACTGACTCGCTTAAGTTCACGATCATTTTGTTCAAACTCATCATCGCCAACATTCATATGGACTTGTAAAATGGAACCAGTAAAATCCATATAGGATAAATTTGAGGTAACTGATTGTTTGCGATTTCTTAAGGTCATATTTACATCACTATTCGAGGGATAGCCATTAGCAGCAGATTGTACACCAGCCAATGACATAATGCGAGGAAATGTGGGTCTCTTGGGCAAACCCAATCTAGAGCCCACCATAGTGTTCATATTCATTTCGGAGAAATTCTTACGCATTTGTTGTTGTTGGTGATTGTGTTTGTGGAAGAGCAAAGTATTCATTTCGGGTAAAGCATCTTCTTCGGCGCCGTCCTCTTGGATAACTTTAAATTCTGGTGGGGCTGTAGCTGCGATAACCATCATTTCTTCATCGATTTTTTCATCTTTCATATGCCACTTGGCCGGTTGTAGTAATACCGAACCCACCGTAGCATTTAGGGCCACGCCAGCTAATAATAAAACAGCTCCACGAAAACCAAAAGCTTCCAATAGAACTCTTACCAGCTGGGGCATAATCAACATACCCAGGGCAGTACCAGCCATCGACAAACCCACAGCCTGACCACGTTTATATTTAAAATAATGATTTAACGCCACAAACGCCGCAGAAGTTGCTAAACCCACACCAATGCCATTCAGAACACCATATGTACCAATAATATGAGCCATGCTGGTCGCCGGACTTGTACAGGCCAGACCCAAGGCACATAGAATTGAGCCGGCAATGGCTACTTTACGATACGAAAACTCCTTTAGTAAGGGTCCCACAAAGAGACCCGAAAAATTCATACATACATCTAAGGTACTAATAATCACAGCAGCACCAGTTGTACCCACATTGAGATCACGTAATAAATCACCGAACAATAGACCAAACGAAGGTTCTATTGAACGTGTGGCCAACTAAAAAATAAATTTATACGTAAATAGTTATAAAATTGGATAATTAAAAAGAAAAACTTAATTAGGGACATTATAAAGGTTCTCAAATGTGTTTTGATTGATTGATTTATGACAGTTTATATTAAAATGGTATTTATTGTTTTTTACGTTAAGATATCGAAATATTACCCCACCATAATTAATTTAAAATAATCGTATAATAATTTTTATTTTATAATTCAAGACATTGAAAAACAATTTTAAAAAATTCTGTGATTAGATGAGATAAAAATAATAGTGTATGGCAAATAAATGTATGATTTTTTATTAGTTACATACATTAACTTAAAACTTAATCACAGTTAATTTTTTATAATGTACTTAAAATTTGGTTTAATAACAATTTAGTTTTTTTTTCAAGTTTCCAAAAATTGTCTTATTTATTGTGTTTTATTAATTAAAATAACCAGATTTTTCAACTGATCAGTTAAAATCGATTATTCAATAAGTTGATTAAACAAATAAACATTTATTTCATCTAAATTAATGGTTTGTTTGTACCAAATTTTCAAAGTTTATCTGTATTATCAATATACACTTATAGAAAAATCCATAGATATTCGTATTGAAATTAAATTAAAAAAATAATAATAAAAAAAAATTTTTGCCCAAAAAGTTATGTTAAATTTCTGATTCATATTTTTGATACCAAAATTTGGAAATGACTAAATCAATGTTAATTCCTTGTATTTTTTATTATTATTTTTTTTTTTTTTTGTTTACGACAATCATAATACGAAATTAGAGAAAACGACAGGTTTTCGTCACGACTACGACACACGTAATAAGGGTGATTGAGATTTTTTATCTGTACATTAGGTTGGGTCAAATTGTTCGACAGAGAGAAAAGTGAAAAGGCGTATGACAAGAGCAAAACCTATGCAGAATTTTAAGAAAACGACTCTAAAAACCTAGGCTTCTTAAATAAAATCCTAGCTACTAGGGTGATTGACTCGGTTTTTCCAAAATTTTAATTTTTCGAATGTCAAATAAACCGGTTTTTTTTTTTAAACACAAAAAACCGGTTTAAAAATAGCTTTATTTCAAAAAACATATACCTAACACTGATATTTGAATCGAAATTTAGGAACAAATTTATAAATATTCATAAAGTCTGATTTCTTATGTAAGATTAAACAAATAAATTAGTAATAATTATCCAGAACAAAATTTGTTTTCTCTAGTAGCAAATCGTCCCTGAGCTGACTAAATTACCTATGTAAAAATTTTGACAATTTTTTTTTATTGCTGCATTTAGAACCCCTACTGGTCATACATAAAACCACCAAAGCATTTACTGATATTTTAACTGGTTTAGGATTTAAAAAATAATATAGTTAATACTATATATAACATAATACTAATATTAGAAAGAATTTTTGTTTAATTTTTTTGGAAAATTTTTCTGATTTCATTAACAAATTACTGTTTAGTAGCATGTTCCAATCATCTTAGGAAGTTGAAGCTTGCCCAATATATTACTAATAATACCTTATTCCATGGTTCAAACTTAAATTTAAATAAACTTAAGAACTTACAAAAAGATAAGCAAAAACGTATCTTAAAAAAAATTGCGCCAAAAAATTACCTATGTAACGTTTTCGTTGATTTTCTCCAAAATACACCAAAAATTTCGTTCTTTTTCATAATGCACATAATTTGTGTTATTAAGCCTATTCATAAACGATAAAATTTAGTAAAAATTTTGCGAAGTAACGAAAAAACTGCGAAATTAAACAGTTTTTTAGCTTTCCTGAAAAGTTATTGAAAATTACATATGTAATTCGGTCAGCGCAGGGTCGAAATGTAATACTTTTAAATCCAATTTAATTCTTTTACTGATTTTTTGATCCAATATTTTCTTAATTTTTTTAAGATGTGTTGTATCAGGGATGATAAATTTAGTACAACTAACTGTACTCAGTACAATTCGCTCTTCGAAAGTATAGCAGGACTCCAGTGATTTAGTACAGTTTTAAATATTTTAATAAAATGTTTAATGAAATAAAAGTTCTTTAAAAAAATTTTGGATTCGTTAGAAATTATTTTAGGACAGTAGCAAATTTTTTATTAAATACAATTAAATTTATACATAACAATTCATTTAGACAATCTTAGACCTGAATGTTATCCTTTTTAAAGTGACCTTTAAATAAGCGTTTATTTAGCTAAAATCGGACATATTTCCGACAAAACAAAGACGCTTTTATAGCCATTACTTAACAATGGGATGTTTAATTTTCATATGACTTTTTCTTTTTTTGCTTCAAAACTTTTGATGTAATTTTCCGAACTTTAATCTTAAATCGAAGTTCATACAAATCCCATCATAAATAGTGCAGTAGACAATTTATACCTTAATCTCTGGACTCAGGTATATGCTCTGTCGTTACGTCTTCATTTAACACTTTTTTAAATTTATCACGGCGTAGTCAAACGTGGATATTACAATTTTCCATGTCCAACTTGGATAATATTTAATAGCTCAAAAAATAGTTTATTCAATTTTTTAAATAATAAAGCTGCTAATTTTGAGAACTCAAATGAAATTTTCCAAAGATCAAAAATATTGTAGTTTTGGATAGAACAAGTTCTTAACATTTCAGTACCATTACGGCACAAAAAGAACAATTTTATATTCAATTTAATACAATACTGAAAATCATATTTATCATCCCTGTGTTGTATTAAAAAAGTTTCACCTGCAAATCGTTTCAGTAAAATTGAGACAAGCTTTTTCCATATTGAGCTATGTTTTTTATGCTAAGTAAAAGCTAATCTCATTTTTGATGATTATTTTCTTACAATTTAATAGTTATTTCCAGAGATAATTATATTTAATAAATTTTAACTTGAATATTATAAGATTTGTAGATTTTTTTTAAGAAAAAAACCGGTTAACTGTTTTTTTCTGAATTTCAAAAAGTTCAAACGGTTTTTTCAAAATACCAACTATTTCGAAAATCGGTTTCTCAAAAAGTCGAATAATCGATCACCCTACTAGCTATAACTGAGAGACATAAATATTTCAATTTGAGGTTTTTAAAAAAACTGCATTATAGAGTGTCGCGAGGTACGATGGGTCTCAAAAAATAAGAACACAATTAAAAACTTTTTATGTAAAAAAATATTTTTTAAAAATGTTCATCATGAGATTTTAGCTTTACAGAGGACAATTTTGTGCATTTTTGTAAATTTTTATGTCACTCAGCGGAAGCTAGGTCTCGATTATAGACCCATGGTTTCTTGGGAAAGTTGACTCACAATTCTTCGAATTTTACATTTCTGCTATACACCTTTTCACAAAAAGAATTGATACGACCTAATTAGAGTTTTTCTTTTCCCGGACTTTTTCCGCTCCCGGGAAATCGGGATTGATTTTTAAATTTCCCGGGATCCCGGGAATTCCCGCCGAAAATAAATAATTAAAAATTTTAATATTCAGTTAAATAAAAGAGAAAAAATATTAAAATAAACTAATTAATCATAAAATTATAAACTAATTCTTTTTGAAATATTGAATATTGAATGAATACTTTTTATTATATAACAACTCATACGAAAGTCGAATTAATACCTTGGTTTTCATTTACCCCATTTGGAAAAATCTGTAAATATTTATACGGAAGTAAGCTTGTTGTTAAGAAAACCTCAGGGAATTTCACAGTTTGAATACTTTTAGTCTCACGTTTTCGTTGGGGCATTAAAAATGTAAGTTGTTGTTTGAGGTTTCCAGACATTTTAAAAAGATTCCTCTTACAACGTTCACATGCGTGCAAATTGCATCTTCAAATCGTTTAATAAATATACTTCTTAAATATCGAATTTTAAAAATATTATTTTTGACCACAATGAAAAAAATTTAAAATCAATTTTTTTTTAATTATTCAGCAAAAAAGAAAACGATATTTTGTTTTCAGACTGTTATACGAAAAATATCAAACAAATTGAGAAATTTCCTTAAAAATATTTAAACTTGTAACAAATCAAATTAAATAAATAAAAACAAATGTAAAAACACATTATATACTTAAATATCCATATATTAGTTGTTAAATATAAACATTTTGCATACATAAGAAATCCCGGGAATTCCTGCTTGATTTCCCGGGATTACGGGAGTGAAAATTTGGCGGGATTCCCGGGAATTCTCGTCCCGGGATTTCCCGTGAAAAACTCTAGACCTAATGTACTTATTTAATAATTTTCTTGTTGAACTAAAAACAACAAATTTAAATGGATGTATAAAGCGTCCAATATATTGAAAAAATTAGATAAATAGCACATGTAAAAATTTAAATGTTATTGGATCCATATTTTGAACCTAAAAAAAAACAAATTAAAAAAAAAAAACTTGGTTGTGATATAATTTCTGTGTTTATAAATGTGAACATGTTTTTCTATTCCCCACTATCAATTATCAGCAAATTACAATGCATACAACAAATTTGTCACAATTTATCATATTGTATGCCCGCATTTTAAAAATCTAATAAATTATTTATTTTTTTATGTTCACACTGAAATTAAAATTATATTGCCCGTCGTCTAACTACGATCAATGACGTACGCAAAGAGGCGATAGGAATACATGATATATGTTATATATTCGTTATTTGCAAATACCGTACAGTTCTGATGACTGTCCATGAATTAATGGCTTTACTAGCCATTATGGATTAACTTATTCTTGAACAAGAAAAATGTCCAGAAAGCCTGAATATAGTGACTTACTTAAAATTTATTATGCTATTATTTTCTTGCATTACAAATACCCCTTATAGTGGAAGGCCAATATATGCGTCACGCGGCAACGAGCGGCAGCGTTATTATCAGCTTAAAAATCAATCAATTGTTTACATAAAACTGGCAAATGAAAATTTGAAAACACTGTCATAAATTTAATCTGGAAATGCTGTGACACGCGGCCACGCGTCAAAGATGAATTTGTTTCAACATTTTTTATATGGACTGCGTGAGCGCGTGAGATAACATGATCAGCTGATTGCTGCTTGGCCTTCCACTATTAAAATATATATCGTATAATATACTCTTGCTTTAGTGAATGAATACATTGCAGCTGTACAGAACTGCTGGGTTATTTTAAGCAAACATGTGTTATAGTTAGATATACAATCATTTAAACTTTCATTCATATTTAAAAAAGAAAACAATTGTTTGACAAAAATATTGAATAGTGAAGTATGGTGAGTATGTGAAGTTGACAATTCTTATCGCCAATAAACCCGTACAATATTTGCGAGTGTACAAGTAAGTAAAAAAGTAGTTAGTATTAGTAAATAAATGATAACAAAATGTATTTTGGTGGATTACGTGCTAAATTTTATGACTGAGTGCGGGGAGAATTGAAACCCATAGACTGCACAATTATTGGCCTTTAAATTGATTATTTATTTTGACAAATAATAATTACGCAATTTGAGACTCTTATAATTTGCAGTGTTTATTGGGAAAGTGAATTTATAGCAGAGAAATGTATAAGTGATGTTTATAATAATGGATGTTTTTTATTATCACGTTTATTTTATCTAAAAGTTTTCCTAGTTGTAATAAGATGATTTAAGAAATGTTAACAAGTTTGCCAGTTTACCATAAGGTTACCACAGTCCGGAGAGTGTTTTGATTTTTTTTAAGTGATTTACAACCCCATTTAGATAAAAATCATATCCTTGCTGAAATGTAATCAATTTACTGCCATTAACAGTTTAATGCTTTTACTTTACTAGCATTTTACAAGCAGCATAAGAAATTTGTTTATGCCAAAAATATAATATTTCTTAACGAAAAATATTGAAATATTACAAAGCATTCAAATAATATTATGAACTTTGTAACACCCTCTTTAATATTTAAGTTTAAATTAAACAAAAATAAATATTCTAAAAGTCTGAGAAAACATCGCGTGACAGTAATTTAACACCCCTAGTGCTAAAATCTCAGCTGATTAATAGAAAGTTAATGAAATTTGTTTATTTATTTTCACTTATTAGACATTTGAATAATTCTTAAGTAATCGCTAATTAACGAAAATCTTATTTATTTTTGTATTCCTTGTTCCTTACACAAAGAAATAGAACACTTTAAAAAAAAAAAAAATTTAAATATGCAAACTTTTGTGTTTAGAGTTAAATATTCTTAATTAACATGCTTAATTTAATTAACTTATTTAAAAAAATACATTTTTATACAATTTTAGAATAATAAAAAAATATTGTCAATTATGACAGTAAATATAAATATTTTCTCAAAATTTTCTTTGCAAAAAAATAAAAAAAAAAGAATATATTGATATAACGTTTTGAAACTGGCAACAAAAATATTATTATTTGTTTAAGAAATTTATATGATCATGACAACATGATACATTGGACAAAAGTCAATATTTTGTTCGAGTGTAAAAATAACAACCCCACCAACAATACAATTATTTGTTTTCGTATTTAAAACATAATTTGACTGTTACTATGTAGTTTTTTTATTTTTAAGAAAATCTCTTTTTATTTTTATTGCAAATATTGTTGTAATGTTGATTTATCAGATTTGTTTATATTTAAATGATATTTATTATCAGATTTGTTGCCATTTAACTGATATGTTTACCAAATAAATAAAATTGTATAATTACAAATTTTTTTTTATTACTAAAATCATATAAATATTTAGGTGTTTTGTTGATAATTATATGTTTTCTTAAATTGATTTTAGTAGGTTGTTATGTATATAACAATTATAATTATCTTTTTTTGCCCATAAATCAACAAACTTGTTGAAAATTTTTATTGGCGTTAATTGAAACTTTGATTATCACCTTTAAAAGTAGATTTTTTTTTGTTTAAAATTTTATATTTTATATAAACGATTTAAAGGTTAATAAAGTATTTTGTATTTAGATAAGAAAAGTTATTGAAGAAATAAGTAAATATGTATATTTTGCCAGTTTAAATGGGAAGTAAATAAGTAAATATGGATTACATACAAATGGATAGCAACAAAAAGTAATATAAAAATATTTAATATATAATAAGACGATTTTGAGTAAAACTTTATTTTTATAAATTAAGTAAACTACTATATAATGTCTTATAAATATTGAAATAAATTTTAGTAAGTTATATCTAATTAATAAAATGAAGTAAATAATGTAATAAAATGCCAATAAAAGTTTGAGAATAACATAAACAGTTTATTTCTATACCTAAAAATAAAATAAGATGTTAACAAATAGATAGTTGTTTGATAACTTGTCTATTTAATACTTAATTGAATAAAATGTATTATCATGTTATAAGGTGATAACAAGTAGTACGAAAATATAGAATTTATTTCCAATTAATATTAACACGTGTAATACTTTTAATGTTTATACAATTTATATACAATTATTTGATTAACTTCTATTGCTATTTATTAACCATTTATAAGCTTTCTAGACTAGACAATTTTTTATTAAGCCAAACGTAAAATGTTTGCCGAAATAAAAAAAAAATGTGTCTATTATTAGCTCAGTGTTGCCGTTTGGTTACATTTGTTACACTTTTCGTAACTTTTTAACGTTCCACGTAACATGTAAATATTTTCCGTTTTTATCCTTGTTTTCGTAACTTTTTATACCTGTAGGATCAAATATTTAGTACATAAAATTTTAAACTAACAAGTATTTGACTTCCAAAATATTTTACAAGAGCACATCAGTTCGGGTGGGGAGATAATTTTAAATATTTATATTACACATTTCTTGCCCATAACAATTTTCTGTTTTCTCTGTCGGATGATTTTATTTAAGCTTTTGATGAATATTTAGGAGTCTGTGAGACTCCATCGTTATTTATATTTTTCAAACCTGAGACAGAATAATCAATCGAGAATAATCATAGTACTAAATCCTAACTAATCGGATGCTTTTTGAAACCAGTTGGCATTATTAATCTTGAAATTTTGTTTCAAATAAGATAATTTTACATACAAAATCTATTAAGAACTAAAACAAGGGAAAAATTTAATTGCGCCAAATTCTTCATTGTACTTTTCAAGTTCAACTTGACCTACCAACAACTTTGACATGCCTGTTGTGTAAAATATTACATGATTATCTTTCTTTGTAAAGATTCCAGATCGTCACAAAAAATCATCAAAATATTTGAAATTAAAGAAATAACCACAGATGGCCCCAGTTTCACGGAAAATATTTATTAAATTAATTTTCTTATTTAAAAAGTTTTATAGTCGAGAAAGTTTTACTCACGGAAAATGTTTATTATATCACAGGTCTACATTTATTTACAATTTATTTAAAAAAAATGCAAAATGTAACTTTATGACCAAAATTTTAACTTTTTTGATAAAAAAAAACTGTAACTTTTTTCAAACTACCAATGGCAACACTGATTAGCATGTCCAGACTAGCAATTTTTTTAATCAAGACAAATGTCCAATTCTTGTCAAATTGTGTCTAGTGTAGATAGAATGTATTAGTACTAACAGCGTCGAGCCCTGACAACTGTCTTGACGCTATTTGATATAAATAATTGATAAAGATAAAACAATGTCAGGACGAAATACAGCATCAAAACAAAGTTGTCAGAGTTTGCTTGATAAAAGACATTTTTGATCGTTGCTGGTACTTTTTTTGTGTGGGTTAATATGACAATAGGTCGTCTTTCTCTTTAGTTGATAATAAAAAATTGTCCATAATTCTGTTGAAGCTTTATAACAATTATGATGAAAATTGTTTAATATAGACACTTAGTTAAGACTGAAATGGGAATTATTTTATATTTAAGATTGCAAATTGTAAAAGATAAAATTACATTAAACGAACTTTCGATAAATAATTATTATAAAAAAAAAAAAAAAAACGAGAAAAAAAGATAGGTCAAGACCGACCATATGATACCCTACACCATTATGCATGTGCATCAAAATTCGGAGAGGGGTCTTTTATTAGACTTGGTGCCAATTGTGGGCTGGTACTCATATTAAGTGTAAGGAGTGCGTTCGAAAAAATCTTAACATATATAATATTCAATAACTTGGAAACGGTTGATCTTAGAGTTTTCATTATTTTTTTATTTCATTGATAATTTATCAAAAATTACAAAAAAAAATATAATTTTTGTAGTTCTGACCACTACTTATGAACTTGTGGACCATTTTCGGTAACCCTTGCGTTAGAGATTTGATAGTAGCTTCAGTCACTTTTTTGGAACCGTCTGCACATATTCTTTTAAAATCTTCTATGTTTCGAGACACCTTTTTCGTCCTCTTCAATACACTTTTCGCAAGAGCTCAATACCTCTCTTCGTCAATTATACAACTTTTGTATTTTTGTGTGTAATTTGGTTTTAATTTCCGTGTCCTATTCTTGGCTTATACATTTTTTGCAGCATACCTCTTTGGAACTTTTTAGACTTAATATGTTATCAACTCTGCATTAGCTTTAAATTTTTGCATCAAATAGTCAAAGCACTGAGCTAACTGGGCTACTTTTCTACCAAATGAGTTTGGAGTTTCTTTCAATATTTTTTTCAATTTTCTGGCCTTCCCAATATCATGTGGACCTTGTTTTCTTTCCGTACCCGGTTTTTTATCAATGTTTAAATTCTCCTGATATTGTTTAATAACATTAGAAACAATTTGATGGCAGAAATTTAATTATGTGGTCAATTATTTGTAGGACCTATTTGGATTTTTTTTAATTTTTTAATAATTTGTAGCACGTACATCTTTTTCGTCACTCATTTTGATGAAAATCACGACAAATTAACATGGTTATTATTAAAAATAATAACTGAAGTATTTTTCCATGATAACTCGATCAAAAAAAAAAATTTAATATTGATCCCGAAAAAAGATATGAGGCAAAACGTGTGTTAAGATTTTTTCGATCGCACTCCTTATAATAAAACATACGAATACAAAAATTACGTCGATATTATCATTTATATGAATTTATTCATTTTTGGGTGATTCCCGAAAAAGGGCTTTATATGGGAGCTTTGGTAAATTATGGACCGATCTTCGTAAAATTTGGCACTATCATTTACATTTATATAAAACTTATTTGTGTCGAATATTAACTTAATTTTAATTTATGCCCTTTAAAGTGGTTTGTTGAAAAGGGGTTTATATGGGAGCTATAATGGACCGATCTTCCTGATATTCGTCACACAGATTTAGACTTATAAAGAACTTATATATTGCTATATTTAAGGGTTTTATGATCGTTAAACCTTGTTTCCGGGAGGACAGTTGTATGGGGGCTAGATGAAATAATGGACCGATCATAACCAATTTCAATAGGCTTCATCCTTGGACCATAAGAAATCTGTATGCCAAATTTATGCTCAAAATTGCGACCTGTAGTTTGATTACAAGGTTTATATGGACGGACGGACATCGTTAAATCGACTCAGAAAGTGATTGGTATAAATTAAGGTGGGTCTTAGACCAATATTTTTGGGTGTTACAAACATCAGCACAAACCCCACCTATGGTGGTTTAGGGTATAAATAATATTAAAAAAAAACTAAGGTAAATTATATTCGGCTGTATCAAACCTTAAATTATATTCAACTCAATATGATCAAAAATACATTTTTTTTTAAGTTTTGGTAACAAATTTTTATTGTTTTGAAAATTTAAGTTTTTTTTGAAAATTATTAATACATATTTTTTTTGTGTAAAATTTTAGTTTTTTTTTTTTTTTTTTTGTGCTGTTTAATTTTTTCATCCACTTGATTGATTTAATTAATTTTTTAATTGGAAATTGTTTTCTTGTTTTCATTTTTTACAGTTTTTAGTAATTGATATAATCATTTCGGCGAGAGGTGCAAATTTAAAAAAGTTTTTAATTGAATGAATTATTTTCTAATATATTAGGTAATTGATGACTTTTTTCAGTGTATAAAAAATTCATGGATTGATCTCTATCTAGTGTCTGAAACTTAAGATGTTCAATTCAAATTTTCGTAAATTTTAAAATGAATCTTTCCCTACAACTAACTTATTTTTATCAATCAAAATCACACACACTTAACTTATTACCAAAATTACCAAGAAAAATACTAAAAAGTCATGCTACTTAATATAATTTGCTAAATTATACTATGTATTCTTTAAACCAACCTACATAAATAACAAACGATTACTTATTTATATAAATTAACACAATTTGATTTATTTACCTAACAATTTATATAAACTTCTTTATTTACTTGTTTATTTTATAATAAATTGAAAGCGAATGCAAATAGTATGATTGATACAAATGCAAAATATAATTAATATAAGCTATTAATAGCACACCTCTTTTTTATATAGAAAAATTTAATTTTTTGCCTCAAATTGATAGCGAATAAAAGAAACTAGATATAAATTTCTTTTATGATAAATAAAAATGCCGAAAAAGGAAATTAAATCCAGTTGTAGTAATAGGTAGGTTTTATATAGATAGCAGAATTAAATGGGTGTTTTATTTTATATACAAAAAACACGTGCAGTACGAATAATTTGAATTTCCCAATGAATAAATCAATTTAAAACTGAATATAAAGTTTTATTTTTATTAGAAATTCAGCTGAAAAAAATTTACAATTCCAATGAAAAGGATTATGTTAGAATACATATATTAATAATATTAATATTAGTTGGAATTGTAATTTCACACTGAATATATTTTTATATTCGATTTTATTTTTTAACTTTTATATTTATTTATATAACAAATATTTAACTATAAGAAAAATTAAATGTTTTGCATTATAACTTTTGATTGTTTTAATTAAATTTTTAATCAAATCTAAAATCGTGTATTTCCTTATTCATTTAATAAATCTAATGTTTTATACATTTTATATTCTTTGTTTTAAAAAGTGTATATAAAAATTGGCTTAAATCATTGTTTTTATTTTTTGCTTAAAATTTTGTTTGCCAAGTATTAGCGATTTTCATTAATTGTTACAAGAAGTGTTATTTACATTAGAAAATAATATAAATGTTTATTGGTTTTAAAAATCCCACATTTACACTATAAAGTCTAGACAGTAAAAGGAAATAAATATTTATTATAATATATTTAGTATAATTGACAACCCATTCGATTATAACTTTTATAAACATATAATAACTACGATAGTATTAATGAATAAAGCAAATATGTGTATCAAACTATTATAAATATTTGCATATAAGGAGTGCGATCGAAAAAATCTTAACATATATAAAATTAAATAATTTGGAAACGGTTGATCTTAAAATTTTGATTGTTTTTTTTATTTAATTGATATTATACTACACATCACAGAAAAATATAACTTTTATACTACTGTCCACTACTTATGAATTCGTAAAATTTTTTTTATTAACCCTTCCATTAGAGATTTGATAGTTGTTTCAATCACTTTTTTGGAACAGTCTGCCAATCTTTTTTTAAAATCTTCGATATTTTGGGACACCTTTTTTGTGCTCTTCAATTCACTTTTCACAAGAGATCAATATCTCTCCACTGATCTTAGCTCCGGACAATTTGGAGGATTGGCCTCTCTTGATACAAAAACTATGTTATTGTTTTGGTACCACTCCAGAGCTCAAAAATATGTGGACACATTGTGCTCTCTTATGATAGGAAAAATATTTTTTTTGCAAACATTCTTTGATGTATTTTTCGGTATTTATGAGCCCACTGTAACAAATGACTTGCTTCTTTGTCACAACTGCATAAATCTTGCCACACCACGAATTCTTAAGGAAATTTCGTCAGCTTTTCGGTCCTAAACTTATCTTCAACATTTCCTCGAACATCAGCAATATAAAAATTTTAACCCGGAAGCTGCGAAAAATCTGTTTCGTCGTTCTTTATACAACATGAGTATTTTTGTATGAAATTTGGTTTTCATTTCCGTGCCCTATTTTTTGCTTCTAATTTTTTTTGCAGCATTCCAGTCTGGAACTTTTTGGACTTTATATGTTCTTAATTCCGCGTTAGCTTTAACTTTTCGCACCAAACAGTCTGAGCACTGAGCTAACTAGGCTGCTTTTCTACAAGATGTGTTTGGAGTTCTTTTCAATATGATTTCAATTTTATTGACCTTCCCAATATCATGTGGACCTTTTTTCTTCCCGAACTAAGTTTCGTATCAATGGTCAAATTCTCCTGATACTGTTTAATAACTTTGGAAACAGTTTGATGGTAGAAATTTAATTCTTTGAACAATTATTTGTAGGACCAATTTGAATTTTTTTTGAAATTTTTTAATAATTTATGGCACGTACATCATTTTTATCACTCATTTTGATCAAACTCACAACAAATCAAAATAGTTGTCATTAAAAATAATAACTGACATATTTTTCAAGGATAACGGGATCAAAAAAAATGTTAAATATTGCTTCGGAAACCAGTTATGAGGCAAAACGTGTGTTAAGATTTTTTCGATCGCACTCCTTAGTAGGTTTAGAAAAACTAGTTCAAGTGATTTCATTTAATATTGGTTTATATTTTAAGAAATGGTTTGAGATTTTTATTTTCAATAATTACATGTAATTTTTCACTTAAATAACTAAGAGTTTGATAAAATCTTTTAAGTAGTTGTCAAAATTATTAAAGAAATTTTAATTTGACAGTTAAATTGTTTTTTGTTGAAACTTATGGCTTTTTATTTTTTTTACTAAAATGTTGCTTTTATTCTGTCTTTTACTATTCGAAAAAATGTAATAGCGTAAATGGGTCAGATGTTTTTTTTTTTTTTTTTTTATAATAGTGCACTGTGGGGCCAATCTCAAAAATGCTGATAATAAATCTGAATCTCTACTCTATCTTCTGAGAGTATCTAAAATATATGGGAGAGTTGTAGAGGAGAACTTAAGCTTTAAAAAAAATTTTTGTAGTCATCCTGTAATAATATGAGATTAGCTACAGGGTGTTAAAGTTGACCACAATGAGTATGTAAAAGTTTTAAAACATCGATGATCGTAAATGCTACAAATCAAGTTCGATTTAAAAAATTCGAAATTTTACCAAAAATTTAAAATTTCACCATAAATTCCAAATTTTACTAAAAACTTGAAATTTCATCCAGAAGTTTATATTTTATTAAAAATCCGAAATTTCAATTGAATTTGACAGATAAATATTAATCAGTTAAAACTATTTATTTATGATGTGGCTGTTCGAGTTTTTTACACCTAATTCTGCTTTTATTGATTAATATTGATGACTTCCAATAGGAAAATTGGTATAACATTATAAAAGGCAGACATTATTCTGAATACCACATACTCGGAATATACATACATTACTATAAACTTTGTGGGGTCGCGGATTAATATTGTATAAAATATAAAATAAATGTCAAAGTTATATATGTATATGTTACTATACATACCACCCATAAAATTTATGGATTTTACAAAAGTTTTGATTTTACTTGCTCCATTGGCAGTTTCTGGTAGATGAGGCTAAAAAAATAATATGTGTGCAAAAATTGGGTCGATCGATCCTAAACGGGCCAGTCAACTTTGACCTTTGTACTAAAACAAGGCTTAAAAGTAACTAATATCCTTATTACTCTAAAACTCTAATTTAACATTTTATGAAAAAATAAAAAACTATATAAGCTTTTTTATTCATAATAAAATGCATGGTATAAGAATGCCACCTTTGTTAAAGGGTAGACAAAAAATGGAAAAGTTTATTTGATATTATAAATATGAGTATTAAACAAAATATTTTAAAATTAAATTTACTGTCAGTAATGGAAAGTTTATAATTTATGATTACGTTTATTTCAATAAATATTTGTTCAGTCATATTAAAAGAATATTTGTAAATTTCCATTGCAACGTCACATATTGTATTTCTTCTAACAGATTTCAATGTTGGACATCTGATACACATAAATTACAACAATGTAAATAAATAGGCTGGCTAATATTTTTCATCAAACGAAATGTTGTGACATTTTTTAATTAATTTCGATTAAAATGTGTACTCATAAATATTTATTATATTGTACATATGTTTGAGCAATGTGATATGCATCCACTTAAGTTTTAAAGAAATAATAATGGACAGACATTGAAAAACCCAAAGTTCAATATTCGAATCGTGTCAATTGAATCCAGTTAGCAGGCGCGTGATCATCATGTGATTTATCTGAATAAACAACCAGCAAAGTCATAAATAAATTGATCTAAGAAGCTTTAGGAACAACAAGTAAAAGAGCAAATGATCACCTTCATCGTAATAAAATAATTAGTAGGAGAAAAAAAATGTTAAAAAAGTGAGCAAAATAATAATCAAAGAAGATTTTATTTCTATGTTTTTTAAACTTTTTTTTACTGTTATCAATAGCCAAAGCTGTTTCAATTATAAGTAGTCTTGGTGTGTACCAAATACCATATGGAATAAATATTACCCAACGGTTCTGTTGTTTGTAATATTCTTTATATATTTTTCTGCTATTTTCTACTTTATTATACTTAAGTAATGTAGGGTGTAGTTAGTTTAAAGTTTCTAACAGGTTACCAGACTTTGAAATAGTATATGAAAAACCAATTGTTATCGTTTAGCAAGAGCACTTTTTTAAATAACTAGTTAGCAGATTTAAGTGATCTAATATAGAAAATAAAATTACTAAATCTAGGATAATCATCAGAACTGTAGGGTTATGATTAATTATTTATGTATTCGTGTATATTCGGTTTAGGAAAAAATTACTTTCTTATAGTAATTTAGAAATAATTTAATAACCCTATTTCATTATATTAATGAACATTTTAAAAGTATGTATTTCAAATTAATTGTAGCTATTGCATAAACCCAAATTTTATAAATTAAATTTTCTGAATTCAATATTTTATTATAATTAAAGCCTTAAATCTGTTTGAAATTATTATTTTCTATACCCAATAATAGCTGACACATTTTTTTTTAAATTGTACTCCAAGTATGCATACATATGTATGTATGTATTTTTTGCACAAAATGTGCTTTGTCTTCATACATAATTTACGTCACGTGATTAAAATATTTTATACCATTTGTCGACTAACTACTAAAACAACAACTACGAGTACTAATATGCTTTAGTCGTTTTGTTTTAGTAAGTCATTCAGTCAGTTAGTCAACATAATCTTACAAATATAAAAATATATCGGAAAAGCACAAAACAAAGATATTTTGTTGTTGTTGTACTGACAACAAAATTGCACAGCAACAGGCATTTGTTTTGTACGAATCGGTTCTTGAACTTTAAAATGTCAACACAAATGAAAATAAAAGCCAACACATTGACTAAAAGCAGAGAAAATAACAATGTAAGAGAAAACCAGTTTAAGATAAATGTGTGCAAAATTACAACAACAAATACAATAGCGAAACAAAAGAGTTAACAAAGCTTTTAATTTAAGCATGAAAATTACATTGACTTATAAAAACATGTTGTAAAGCAGGCTGAGCAGCTGGATTGGAAAATCGAGTTTTGAAAATTCTACTGATATTGATATTTTTAATATAAAATCATGGTACATTTATGGGATCTAGGTGAATTAATGTACCGATTATAACCAATTTATATAACAAAATAATTATTTGTGCCAAATTTTATTAAGATTCTTCTACTTTGCCGAAAAATGTACTTGGTTATTCAGCCGGTGTGACAAACCACGATTTCAAGTTATTTTAAATAGGATATAAAAAGTGTTAGATTTTTTTAAAGAATTTATACATCGCAATCAATATTTTTATAGATAGATGCAATATTTAGTTAAGTTTGAAAAATTCGAATTTAATTTTAAAATTTTCGAATTTTATAAAAACAAGTTTAAAACTTTGAACAGAAATTATAAAAATTACATAAATATATATAGATTTCAAAATATGTTTATTAAAAATGTTATACAAATAGTGATTGAAAATTTTAAATTTTCCTACTTTCCAAATTTTAAAGTATTTTTATTACTTAATTATATGAATAATATAAATTAACTAAAATACATATGGGAAATTCTTCAAATTCGTTTACTTTTGATGTTCAAAAAAATGTTGAAAATTTTTAAATATCACATCAATATTCCTTGGCTCTAGTGGAACACAGATCTGTTCGCGTGAATGACTTTTACCGAACGGCATCAATGTTAAGGCGGTTTAAGATACAAATGATGCATCTAATTGATTAGCGCCTTGGGTGTGCCTCGACGATTAATGTTAAACTGAAAACATCGCGTTCTTAAACCATGAAAACCATTGATGAATATTTTTAGTGAAATTATATTTTCTGCGTAAGTAAAACTTTACACAGGAACATATTTCAGTTTAAAATTGATTTATAACGCCAAAATTGCTGAATTCTTTAAAATAGCTATACACGTTTAGCAAATTAATATTTTAAAACGCCACAGTGATTTTTAAATGTCATTTGGAAACCTTCTTTGATAACGCTATACTCTAGCTTCACTGAAATAACATTGCGAGTGTGCCTCGCGAAAAAGGCACCTCTTGGAGCGATTCACGTTTTTTCTCTCCAAGTTTGGGTACCTCCTACAGCATTTCTGTTGAGGGCACATTAACGAGATATATGTTAGATGATGCATAATTTCAAGAGCTATTAGGCATTGTTTTGAATTTTGAAATATCCGAAACGACGTAAAATCCTTAGTGACTGCAAAATTTTAAAATTTTTTAAAATTTGGTTTCACGACTTTTGCACAACACAATTTGACACTGGTTAATTGCACGCAAATTAAAGAGAATTGTCCATATAAACAAATTTATAAAATGATAAATATGTATTTAGAAATTGGATTTGAAAAATGAATGTCATAGTAAAGGGTGGTCCAACCATAATGCACGATGTTAATTATGAGTCACACTTTAACGTCAAAGTTTTTATCGTAATTGTTTTGGTCAGCATAATCGACCAAATGTGTTTACAATCGGGGGAATTGTGCGCAAATTTCAGCAAACCGGTTCTGTAGAAATTGTGAAAACACCTGTGCATGCTCGCCCAATTTGTTCTGCGGAAAGCATTAATGTTGTTAGCGATAGTATGGCAGAAGATCCGTCGTGGACGATATGTGTTATCTCACGTTGTGGTGATGTTAATTGGCCGCCACGATCATATGATTTGACACCGTTGGACTTCTTTTTTATATGATATTTAACACAAAATGAGTACGTCAATAAGCCAAGAACAATTCAAGAGCAATAGGATGAGATAATTCGGCACATTAACGACATTGAACTTCAATTATGTCTCAGAGTCATTGAAAATATGGACCATTGGATAGAGGTATGCCACCGAAGCCGTGGCCAGCATTTGACCGATATTTTGCTTCACACATAATTTTCGTAGATCCTTCTATCATAATAAAAAATATTAAGATAATTCTCTGAAAACTTTTTGTTTTAATTATAATTAACGTCGTGTGTTTTTGTTGCACCACACTTTAAAAAGAAATTTTCACTAATTGCAAATTCTTTAAAAAATTATATTGGGTGCCAAATATGTAAAAAAATGTATGCCAAATTTCTTGAAATTGTCTGAAACAGTAAAAATATTATTTTGCGTATTTTTAAAAAATTTAGTACTTTTTTTCATTAACTGCGCCAACAAGGGAAAAACAACAAAATTATGATGTAAAAGTCATACGAAGACTTTCCTTATGGAAAAATATCTCAATTTATTGGCAATTTATTGCTAAAAAATTCCTGGAAGATCTGTGAAGTTCTAATGACCAGAAAATATTATAACAAAAATTTTTAATTTGTAGCATACTTGCCATCCCTGATATATAGTGAAATCAAACGAAACCAATTAAAACAAACAAAAATAAAAAGTTTGCAAATTTTATTACTGATTAATCGTTGTGTGAAAATGTGATTTTGTAATCAAAATTTTTTGCGGTAATACTCCATGTTAACAGTTCACACTTGAAAACATTTAATAAAACAAAATAAATACAACACAAAACACAATTCATTAATTATTAGTTCCTTATATGTATTTTAAAAAAGATAATAAATTATAATAGTATAGTATGCATGAAGCTTCATTTATTTTCAATATTTTTATAACATAGTTTATTTTTAACAAACATTTTTTTCATGAGCGTAATGGGTTAAGCCTTTCCTAAAAACTGAGCACGCGTTAGTCACATGTTCAACAAACAACATACAATATTTGATGTTTGAAGTTACTTTTTTTTTGTTTTCTCAGCGGCAACTAATACGTTAAGTATTTTTTTTAAGCCAGACTTGGGAATAATTTATTAAAATTCAATTCATTTTGGCATTTTATTATCCCCAAACTAACTTAAATGGTTGTTGGTTAAACTATCAAATTTCATGACATTCAAATTCAAACATATTCACTTTTGAAGTTCACTTTAATATTGAAGTAAAGAAATTAAAAAAAAAAAATAACCGTTTTTTTGTCTTATGAAATTTGTACGTTGTTTTTAAGCAAAATAATTGGTAAAAAATAATAATCAAAACAATTTTGCTTAAAAACGAAACCTGAATTTAAATGTGACTGTATTTGATGATTTATTTATGATATTGAACTTAAATGGCTTAAAAAAAATTATAATTTTTTACATGTAGCTTTTTATATACATATGTATGTATAAAATATGATTAACTTTTTAAGAATAACTATGCAAATTTATTAAATTATGTAAAAGCTAAGAACACATATTTAATTTATCGTTATATTTATGGGAGAATATTTGTAAATGTTTTCTTATAAATTTTAGGGAGAGATTTGTTACTGATTGAAATAATAGTGTGAACGGATTTTATACACAAATAATGTGACTAACTGTAACACCAAAGTAAATAAAAGATAATTTTTGTTATTTTTTAAGATTTTTTCTAATTTACAAAACTTTTTCCTTCTAGGTAAGCGCTACTACTAAACATTCTTTCACAGGAAAAAATGGAATTAATTAAATAAGTATTTGCAACTTTTGCATGGTCCTTCGAACTGAATACTGGTTAATATCAATGTTGACAACGCTAGGTTCTTTAATTTGGCGGCTCTTACCGACTGCAACTAGGTGTCATTGTTGTTCTTTGGAAAATAAAATTGTTTACGCAAACTTATATTGTTGACTTAAAGTTGTGGAAAAATTATAATTTATAAAAAACAAATCATGATAAATACAATTGGAAAAATATTTACAAAAAAAAAAAATCTATTGCGACAAATCTCAATAAAGATATTCCTTGAATGACAATTGTAAGAAAAATCTTTAATTACTACAAAAATAAATAAAATATAAGCTATTCAAAATCGCACGTGTTTTTTGATCTGTATAATTATATAAAACTATTATGTCCGGCATTTTATTTAAATCACCTTGCAGTGATTAATATTTTATTTATAAAAATTTCTAATTTATTTATTATTTTTTTGTGTAAGTCTTATGATTAGTAAGCATATTATTTTTATTGGAACAAATAATAAAACTAAATTCGATTATAATTAAACTCTTTATTATTATGAAACAAATATATTTGCACATCTCAGTTTCTTATCAGTTTATTTGTTATTTAATTTTCTTTTTAGACATTGTTATAGCTTACAGCTGTCGCTGTGTCTTAACTATAAAAAAAAAAAAATAATAATGAAAATAAAAACATTGTTTAATACAAAATCACGTGACGTTTCATTATTTTTTTTTAGTTACGTTCAATAGAAATTCAATTGTGCCGATAAAATAGCAAAATTAAATAACAATATTAATTAAAAAAATAAAAAAAACAGTAATTAATTAAATTCTCTAATAAATAAATTAATAACTAGAAAAAAATAATTATAGTTTTTATAATATTAAATTGTATTAGTGAAATTGTTAGGAATATTTTTAGATTTTTTTATTAATAACTATTTAAATTATAAATAATTTGATTTTAATAAGAAAACCATAAGAAACGTGTTAAAAATATTTTAAAAATTAAATATATTAATAATTGAAAAATGGGGAATCACAATTTGGATTTTAATTTCTCTTTAAATATATAATAATTGTTTATTTAAATAGAATTTTTAACATTTTGAAAAAATAAGTAATAAATCATGAGGAGTACTATTTGCGACACAGAGTATTTAGTACAATTTAGATAAACTAGAGTCTTTGTTTATGGTCCTTCGAAGAGGATTAAATACAAAGTCAATTGCACTTGTTGTGTCGAATCAGATATTGTGTTGAAACTTACATCACTAGCAACTTTTGACTTTTCAGCTATGATTTCGTTGAAACTTAAACATATGCTATTAATCAATAAACATTTTTTGAATGAAATTTTATTTTCCTCGAACTTTTTTGACCTTTTATTTAATGCCGTCTGCGGTTAATATTTTAATGTAATTCAATTTAATTTAATAACCCCACCCTAAAAAACAAACAACCAGATTACAAATACATATCAACATTCATATTTATTTAAAAATTTGCTCAATTTACAAAGTCGTTACCAAAAAAATCTGCTTAATCGCATTTTTATTTACGTCAAAAATGTCGTATATAAGGAACATATTAAATATTGACATAAATGAGATTAACGAAATATGTTTGTATGTAATATAGGTATAGAATAACCAGTTTGTAAATAATAAAAATGTTTATATAAAATTAAGTGCAATATCAAAGAACGAGGATAATTAAAGAAGATAATTAAACAAATGAATGTTTTTTAAGCTGGTAATAATGCTGCCGCCCGTTGCCGCGTGACGCATATATTGGCTTTCTACTATAAAAAAGAAATTATATAAAAAAGAAACGTAAATGTAAGAAGTGTAAAAACTGTACAAATATGCTAATTAATTTTACATTTAAAAATATAAAAAATAGGCTTTAACTTTTTATTACAATTCTAATTCAAATTTTATTTTGAAATTTTATAAATTTTATTTTGATGTAAAAAATGTTAGGTGTTAACAAATCACTTTTTACCCTAACCTCGTATATATCAGCAATGCTAAATATAATATTTACAAATTTGTTTGGTCTCTATGTGGTGGCAGCACATGGCTTCAAAAATTCGTAAAATGAAAACGAAAACAAAAGAATCAGCATTAAAAACGATAACAATTAATGGGCCTGTAAGTGTTGGTTTGTGTGATGGTGTGTATTATATTAAAACAAAATCAAAAGAAATAAAAACAACTAAAGTAAACAAACTAATAAACATGAGCTAATTTATTTGTTGTAGCTCATCAAACATTATTAAACGATATGATAACAACATACATATATGTAAAAAATGAGAAAATGAGAAAACAAGAAAAAGAAGTTACTTATTACATGTTAATTACTTCAAATAACAATTCATCATTAATATTTCCTTACATGTCCTCACTTCCTGCCATATTTAGAAAAAAAATTTTTAAATTATTTTTGTATAAAATTAAAGAAATTCCAAGTATGGTAGCTAATTGTAGTAATGCCTTAATATATTTTGTGTAAACAAAAATTTTCATTATACATATTCTCACTTATTTCTCTAATGTCATGTCACACAGAGAGACATACATAATGACATAATTACTACTTACGTACACTAACTACTTGACGTTGGCCGAAATTTTGGCAAAACGTCTGCCAGCGCAGCACAAGTTGTTTTGTTTTATTTTTCATTAATATTTGTTTCTTACATTCATACTACACATCTGCTTTTTAATTCAATACGGCGCAGTTATATTCTGCAATTTAGCAAGAATGATTATTTAGTTAGTTTTATTTGGTTTTTATTTACTCTCCTTTTATTTAATTTTTTTTTCTGTTATGTATTTGAATTGTTCAAAATTTTCTGTGTGTCAGTTATTTCAATGCCAGAGCACAAATTACTTTGAATTCTTTCTATAGACGAAATAATAATATTTCAAAATTGCATTCAATTCAAAAGATGTAATATTGAGAATTTTAAAATAGCTTTTTCTTTGGGAGGAAAAAGAATACGTGTTTCATGAAAGATTTATTGCTGTCAGATACTATTTGAGTACAAATGGCATAATATTTTAAATCTATATTTAAATAAATCAAAACTAGTTTATATTAATATTGATAAAATTTACTTAAATAAATGATGAAAAAGTGTTTACAAAATTTTTCATATTATGGCGTAATTAATGAAATTTTTCTTAATAAGTACATAAATGTTTAAAACATTTGAATGCAGTTTTAGATGCATTTTTTTCAAAAATAGTTATTGCTCTTTTGTCTTCAAAATCGAAAATATTTAAGTTAGGTTATGTCTTCCTAAATCCTACGTTTATAAAATGTAATTTTAAATTAATCGTCAAAAATTTTAAACAAAATTTATTTATTTTTTTTTAAATATTAAAAATAGTTTGTTGTAAATTTGTACTTGTGCTACTTGAAGTAACTAGACTGTGTTATTTTATAATAGGCTAAATAATAAATATTGTAATCTATTTATTTTATTATATTATATTATCTTATTTTTTAAAAATAATAGTATGAGCTCATCAATTTAATAAAACTTCATATAAATGTCTTTAAATATCAATTAAAAAAATATCATATCGCCTGACATATATTTAAAGAGCTCACTATTTTAAACACTAATTTAACAAATTGAAAGTTTTCGCTTTCTAATCTTCATTTAAATTACTTTTGTCATAATATATTTTATTTTCCAGTATCAATAATTAATGATCAAACTGTTGACAGATTGTCATATTTGTCAATGCAAAAAAAAAAAAAAAAAATAAAATATATATATATATATATATATATATATATATATATATATATATATATATATATATATATATAAAATCAAAATACTTGAGTTTGGCATTGAAATTATAGATTTCAAATAGGACTTTATTTTATTCAATATTTTGTGTTTAAACAATTGAACTGTGTTGTTTCGTTTATACAAATGTAAAATAATTATAAATACCTATTCAGGCATGAAATGACACATATCAGTTTTAGCAAATAACAGAGATGGAAAAATGAAAGTGTGTATCGCAGACAATGTGTTAAAAGCAGGGACCGAAAATAACTTATTTTTGAATTTTTAAACAAAAAAAGCAGTAGCAACCAATTGTCGGAAAAGTCATTTTCTGAAACTTAAAATTTGATGAATTTTTTGGTTTATAATGGTGTACTGTTCTAGTGTTTTTAATAAATAATTTTTATTGTGATTTTTTTTAGTTTTGGATTTTTTAATTTTTTTGTGTTAATTTCATTTCGGAGTATATTTCTTTTCGCTTTTCGTCTTTGTATTTTTCTTTTTGTCTTATTTTTTTGAGTTTTGATGTTTTTATTTTTTTTTTTTTATTTTGGTGATTTTTTGTGGTAAAAGTAAAAAAATAACTTTTATTTCTGTTCAAAAAAATAAAAAATATTAGTTATTTTTGCCCGAAAAAATAAAAATCAAAATATAACCGGTATTTCTGCTCGTAAAAGTAAAAATCAAAAAATAACTGTTATTATTTGATTTTTATGATAAAAGTCCCTGGTCCTGGTGATAAAAGTTACGGTCCCTGGTTAAAAATAACGGAAAGAAATTCTATAACTTGGAAAAAATCTATCAATAAAGTACCATTCATTAATAATTTAGAATCATTTTATTAAAATTAAAATAGCAAATATTTTGTCTCAAGTCAAATACCGAAAAAAATTCCATCCCTGATACCATATACAACTTTTTTCAGATATTCTTCTAACACATGTATATAGTATAGTAGGCACTTGTATATGTCATAAGATATATTATCATCATCAAAACCATCATCATGATAAAGAAATATACTTAAAGTGAACAATATATACACCTAAAAAAGAAATTTACTTTTTTATAAACAATTGTATTTATTTTCACACTAAAAGTAGTTACCCTAAATGGTAAAAACGTAAAAAATATACTTATGTATATATAATGTTCGAAAAATAAAAACGAATAATTATATTCTATTTTTATTTCGAAGCTTTTATATTAGACAAGGTACTAGACAATAATGACGATAATAAATGGATACTTATAAATAAGGTGTGTGCACGAAAAATATTATGCACACCTTAAGGCAGGAATTATACCGTGTTTCTACAACGATAAATACCATGTAGAAAAATTAAAATTCCCAAAAAAGTTTGTGGTACGTGCGAGAAAAGAAGAATTTCATAATTGAAAAGTTTAAAGAAAGTTAAAAAAAAATATTAAAAACTCAAGAAAAATATATGTATTTTTTTAAATTAATTTAAAACTTCAACTTAACCGTCTTTAATAAAAACTTTATCTAAAAAATATATATCCATTGATTTCACTTCTATAGCCAAAATTGTATGCAATAATTTTTTCGTGTGTACTCCATGTATGTATATATTACATTAGGTGTTAAATTCTTTTAATATGTATAGGACACTATGGGACAAAATAAAGTGATAAACCTTTGTTCTTGTTAAAAGTCATTAACACAAAATAATTGCGTAATATTTTTTATGATAACTTGTTTTGAGTAAATTTAGAAATAAATAAGGTTAATAACAGATTTTATACGATAAAGACAATTCCAAAAACATTAAATGTTAACTTCGTATACGCAGCCATTGATAAAATATTTATTAATCTCAGTACGTCGATTTGAAAGTTTATACTTTTGCATATTTCGCACTTAATATTACATTTTTGCATATTTTTGTAATTTGACTAGACTAGAATTGATCTAACCCTATAGCGATTTAGTATTAAGAAATTTTTAGATTTTTAAAATTTATTTATATTAATTAAAATTGCAAAAGATCTAGTAAGAGCTTCGTTTATTTTTATTGAAGTCAAGAAGACGAAGCTTTTAAATTTGCTTCTATTTTTAATGTCCAAAAAGGTAATCATTTTTTAAAGGAAAAATATAAGTCAATACAGCCTGTTTTTGTAAAACGTTTCACATCAATTCGAAAATATTTTCAGCTTTTAAAAATAAAAAATTGTGTGCACATAGTGAGGTAATGGGTCCCTTCAGGGATTTATAAAATTTGGCACTTAATATATATATTTTTAAATCCATAACCTTATATTATACTTATTCACTGCATATTTAAAGTGCATACAAATTTTTTTCAACTTCATTTTGAAAAATATTTTCCCGAATTCCCTGGAAAATTGCTACTTTTGATTTTCCACATTCTTAGGAAAATTTGAAAATGCTTTGATCTTATTTAATTACAAACTTTTAATTTTGCTCAACAGTGTATTTTTTTGTTTTATAAATATTAAAACTTTTGTATAGCAAAGTTCATTCAGCTAGTCACTGTAATTGATTTTTGTTTAAACTAAACAAATCTTTGAAGGGCTGATTTCATAAACAAATAGTACATATATACTATTTTCATTTTCTTTGAACTTTTGTGTACTTCTTTTTATTTATTTTTTAATTAAAAATATTGATTTTTGTTAAAATGTTTTCTTATAATAACATTTTCTCGTTATTTTTTCATGTTTCTACGAATAAACTTTTAATTGTGTCAGTCACTAAATATAATTTTCGATAAAAAAGAAATAATGTCAAAATCTGCCATTTTTTTTTAATCTAAGCGGAAATAGACTTTACAGGTTATGAAGATAACGGTTATTTTGCAAGTAGCTGTCATTTGTTTCAAGTACTTTGTGCAAAAAAGAAGAGAATTTAAAAATAAATATATAGGTACTTATTTTAACTTGGATTTGTCATTCTGTTTGTAACAAATCGAAATATTCCTGTAAGAACCATATAGTAAATATTATAACCTATGTCCGTCTGTCTATTGAAAGCAGATAGGTTTTATAGGAGATAGGGGAACACAATTTTATTCATTTATAAGGCACCAAATAAACAAATAAGTTATGGGCTAAATACTAGACAAAATAGTTGTCCCTGCAACTCCAGTTTATATTTTTTCCCCAATATCTGTTAAACAACGATATTTCGTACAAATAGTTGAAGAATCGATATAAAATAGGGATTGATCCGACCACTTTACTTTAATGAAATTTTAAATTAGGGTGGCACAAAAGAAGTTGCAATTGGTGAGTATAATAGATGTATAGAGAAAATCCATATCAAAATGAACAAAAAACCGGAATTTTCGGATTTGATATGTCCGATTTCAATGAAATTCGCTACATTATTATTTATTGCAAGTGTTGCCCAAATTACAAACTTTCAGACCGAAGACCCTTTCCGGTCCAAAAATATGACGTTTTAAAAAGTGTACATACTTTACTGCTCATAACTTCTAAACTATACATTGTATAATTCTAATTCATTTAATAGAAAAAGATGTTGACTTTAAAATGACGTATATAAAATTAATTACTACGAAAGTTTAAAGTTCAAAATCGATAATATGAAGATCAAAGCTGAATATATAAAAAAAAAATAATTTTAAAATTCTTCAAAAAATTATATATTGATAACTTAACTCTATTCTATACTCAAACCAAAATTCAAGTTGGAGTCTCTTTTGGTTAAGGATTTATAAAGCAGAAAAAATAAAAATTATAAACAAAATTTGACTAGTTTATATTTTGTTACAAAACTTCTAAACTAAAGGAGTGTCCAATGTGAAATTTTGCACGGGTATGGACAAGAGCAGTGTTAACATTATATAATTTTTTAAGAATTTTAAAAATATCGTTTTTGGAGATATAAAGCTTTAATTTTTATAAGACTAATTTTGACCTTTGAACTTTTAACTTACAATATAATTTTGTAGGCAATATCTTTATATTTAAAACGATACTAAAGCGAAACTAAAACTAAAATTTTATTAGTAATAAGATTTTATTTTGGTCCATAACTTCTAAACTAAATGAGATTCCAACTTGAAATATTACGTGCTTAGGAAGAAAAAGATACGTCAACATTATACATTTTTTCAGAATTTTTTGAGATCTAATGATTTGATTAGTATATGTCTAACTTTGACCTTTAAACTTTTGATGTAAAAAATCTTTATAAATATCATTATAAAGCTTATATCTTTGTATATAATATGAATCTAAAATTAGATACCTTCCATGTATAGTTAAGAAGTTATTAGAAATTGAAGAAAAACACATTTATAAAGTTTATGGTTTTTTTTCTTTTTTCAAACCGTCATATTTTTGGACTGGAAAGAGACATGAGTCTAAAATTTTATGATTTGAGAAACACTACCAATTGCCAATATCTGTAGTGAATTTCATTGACATCGGCGATGTCAAGTCTGATTGCTGTCCGTTTTGACATGGAATCACTCTATAAGATTATTACTCGTTGGTTTAAGACTTTAAACAAAATTAAATAGTTTTTTTGCAAATATTGAAACACATAACCTATTGACCCAGTAATCAAACTATAAACATAGATACTGTGCTAAGAATTAACAAATATTTTTATAGTTTTGTTATGCAGCTCATGAAATTTTATACTCAATTCTTAAACATTTTCAGTTTAACAAAATCATGTGAATCATTAAAACTTTTCCACTGCTGAGAATCCAGTTTCTGTTTCAAAATCCAAAAAAAAAAAAAAACTGCATAAACAAATGCACATTTTATTTTTACTTTTAATCATGGTGGAAATAAGAATTTTTTTCTTTACCATGCCTGTTTATTTTTTGCATGGGTGTCACTTAACAGTGTGTGAGTGTCAGTGTGGTGTATTTTAAGTATTTTGCAAGGCAGACCAGGCAGCCTGTGTATAACCAGCAAAAACAAATGATTGGCAGGGAGCATTTTTTGCGTATATACTTTTTTTGTATGCTCTTTTATTATTTTTTGTAGTTTATATTTTTTGATGATCATTTTTATATTTTGTTTGGTTTTTATACAAGTTTTTACATTTTGTTTTTTTTATCTTAAAACTAATTTTTGTTGTTGACTTCTTTCTATAGACAAGAATTTGTATTGTTCTTTTTGTGAAATAAAAATTTATACAAAAATCTATAGAAACAAAAAAAAGAGTATTACAAAAAAAGAAGTTTGGATAAGTGATGAAAGCAAAATATAAAGTGGAAATTTTATACACAACTCAATTTTATTTTTTTATTTTTATTCCAACAAAAAATTTTATAGTGAGCAAAATGTTTTGGTGTATGGCAAAGTAGAGAAGGAATGTGTATCACGTTTTTAGAGCATGATCATAACAACAAAAACAACACACAGTAATAGTAATTGTATATATAAAAAAATGACTTAAAATTAAGCCTAAACAAGGAAATCATTAAGGCGTTCATGTTCACTTGGTTTATTTTTGGTTTTGGTTTTAATGTTAAAGAATGTTTTTTATTAATAAACATTTGTTTTTATACAATTTTTGTTTATTTTGATTTGTGTGTTTATGTGATGATCAATGTTATAATGTGAGCAACCCTTATTTTTATTTTTTTTTAATTTATGCACCAGCTGACTGTTTTGTTTGTTTAATTTATAACAGTTGCATTCCCTTTTTTCAAATGGAATTTTCCGTAAAATATTTTTTTTTTTTTTCAAGATAAAAAGAATTATAAATTTATAGATCAATAAATTAATCTCACAAAAGTTCTGTTTCTCTTAAGCGAAACATTTCCCAACTTCGGTATAATGTTACGTCAGAACATTTGCAAAAAGTTACGTAAAAAACTTGTTGGACCCATTAGCCTTTTACAATATACTTCAGTATTTATTATGTGTTTTTTATAAATAAACGAATTTTTAATTTTAATTCCAAAATATTGTTAAATTAACATAATCAGAATACAAATTTAATTTTAATGGCCATATTAATGACCTAATAAAATTAAATTCTTCATTTGCTTATGAGTTAAAGTAATAAATAGAAAAGTACGCAAATTAAAGTTAAGAATTGAATATTACGTATGAACGTCCATTAAAAAAAAAAAAGTGTGAAAGTTACTGTTATTCAAAAAAAATACCCCACACCATTGAGCATGTTCGTTAAAGTAAATTCAAAAGATTTTCGAAGAGGATCTTATGTGGATTGTGGTCTATGTCTATTGTGGATCGAATATTGCGAAATTTAATACATATTACGACTTATAGTTCTTGTAGCTTAACACGATGTGCTTCGCAACTTCTATTAATATCTAATTTTAATGGGGTCTACTACTTCCCCTAGACCTATTTTCATGTAAATTGTGTATCTTGACAAGGAAGCCATTTTTACAAAATATTAGGAATATCACTCCAACAATTCTTTACATATGCATTAATAAATATTTAATTTGTATGGGGTCTATAACACCCCTTTGACCTCCCATCCTATTTTCATCTGTATTGTAAAACTTGTCAAGAAAATTTACTTTACAAAATTTTAATATTTTCACTGCAACAGTCCTTTAGCTATGCGATAATTCAGATCTACTTTTTATGGGGGCTACTACATCCCCCAAGACCTCCCCCTCATTTTTTAATCTGGACATGCGATAATTGTTACTTTATATGGGGGTACCACTCCCCATAGATTTGTCAGCCCTGTTTTCATCTCAATTGTGCTACTTTAGAATTTATATCTAGAATTTAGGTGCATTTCGTAAGTAAGACTTATATAGAACTATTCCCATAAAATCGTATTTTCAGATTATATTAAGCTAATTTGTGTCAAATATTTGCGTGATTTTAATATGTATTTGATACAAAAATATCCTATTCCGGGAGAACATTCGTAAGGGGTGTAGGCAGGTAACGGAACGATCATAATCAGTTTTAATAGTCGCTGTATCAAAATTATTATTTGTAGCAAATTTTATTCAAAAGTGAGACCTGCACTTTATTCATAAGCCGGTCAGACAAGCGGACGGACATTGTTAATCTTCTCAGAAAGTGATTCTGAGTGATCAATCATAAACAATTTCAATAAAAATAGTTATCAGTGCCAAATAGCATTAATATATCAACAAAATTGCAATCTGATCTTTATTAATAACGTTTATAGGGACAGACAGCCAGACGGACATCGTTAAAATGAATCAGAAAATGATTTTGAGTCGAATGAAATGGACCGATCATAATCAATTTCATTAGTCTCTGAACCAAAATAGTTTTCATTAATCGTTTTTAAAATTGCGACGTGAATTTTTTCATAAGGCTTACAGAGACACACAGCCAGACAGACCGACAGATATTGATAAAATGACTCAGAATGTAACTCAAAGACCCAACCACCTATGGTGATATTGGACATAAAAATATATGTATAATTAAACCTAACTGGATTTTGATATTTGACAGATATTTGTATATATTTTGTTTAATACATATATGAAGTTTTAATTTTTTTTAATAATATTTGTTAGTACAATTTGCATGTGACTAATTACTTAGTAAAAATCACAATTCCAGTAAATTAATAAGTTTAAAGTAAATTATTTTAGTGAACTACCTTAATATTTACATTAAAAAACTTCTAATGAAAAGTTAAAATACACAATGAGAAAAAAGTTCTTTAAGTGAACGCCCTTAATATTTACATTAAAAAAACTTCTAATAAAAAGTAAAAATACACAATGAGAACCTTTATAAATAAATTGTTTACAATTCAAAAATAAAACATTAAGCTAAAAATAAAATTAATAAAAAAAACCAGTGAGAGTGTTATACTTACATTAACTAAACTGACACCAAAACAAGCCACCCATCCCCAGCCGCCATCGGGAGCAACTTTTTTCGGTTGTGGTTTCATTATTGGCAAATTATTTGTTTGTTTTTGTTGTTATTAATTTAATATTTATTTTATTTTTTTAAATTTGGCACGTAAAAATTAATTTAACTTTGGTAATAAAATACTTTGTAGCGAAAAAAAAAAAAAAAAAAACAATAAATTTAAATTTATGCACTTTCTATAAACGTCGGCACACTTGATATATAATTTTTTTCTCAAAAAATATATAAAAAATTATATTCAAATTTTTATAATTTATGTTCACTTGTTAAACATTTTTATTTTATTTGTTATTTATTTTTTAAATTGATCAAGTTAAGGCGTTTTTATTTTGTCACTTGGTGATATTTTATTATTTAGCTTTTATTTGACTTTTCACTTCCGTTGTGTGAGTAAGAGAAAGAGTGTAAGTGTGTAAAAGTTGGTTGGTATTGGGGCGTATGATATTAACAAAAGCTGGCCTTGGATTTCCTTAAACTACAAAACAAAATATAAAATAAATTAAACTGCAGTTTAAACAAAAAATTTTTTAATTTTTGCAAAATTTTCCGGTTAATGTGTAACAAAAATTAATGGAGAGTTTTGTTATTAGATGCTGGCGATAATGTGATGATGTCACTTTTTGTGTTATTATTATTATTTTTTTTTTATTTGATACCGCTATAAATTGTTATCGATCTCTAAGTTTAGTATGGAAATTTTCGTAGCTGTTTTAGTAGCGTTTTTTATTTTTATTATTAAAAGTTTTTTTGTTAATATTTCCATTCCAATTAGAGGAGTATTATTATTTCCTTTGATAAAAATTTTATGTATAACAAAATTTTATAATAAAATTTTATTTCAAGTTCTTGTTTAATTGATGCTTCTTTTTTTTAAACAAAGACTTTTGTTTTACTTTTTAAACGTTTTCTTTTTCTCTAGCTTAACTTTAATTGATATTTCTATTAACACACACTTCTTTGTTTTTGCTTATTTTTTATTTTTATTTTTACTTTTGTGTTCAGATCTCTTTCTTTTAGATTTTTTTTTTTTATGTACAATGTTTATCCTCTCTTGTTTTTTTAAAAATCACTTGTGATTGTTTACTTTATATGTTATTTATTTTTTGTTCTTTTAATGTTTACTTTATTAAATATTGTGACAATTTTTTGTTGTGCGTCAGTCTTGTTTCCAAATAAGACTGGCACTTCAAGTTAGTTAACCAGGCAAACAACCAGCTGATGTGATCCGCACAATCCACAAATGGTAAAAAATCACACACACTTAGTCAGTCACATAGCAAAACACAGCTCATCCATTTAATACTTGGGAGAATATGAAGAACACAATACAAATACAAATTGTATGAAAAAAACAAAAACAAAACAGAACCTCAAATGAGAGTACAATGTCTTGATGAGTGTAATTACAGAAAAACCGTAAAATGTACTGAGTGAAATTGTAAAATAGAAAAAAAGTGAGTAATTAGTTTTTTGGTGTTACCACATTAAGGGGAAGGGTAGGAAGATGTTGGAATTGGAAATTTGTATTATATAAAATAATAGCATTTACATAATGATATTTAAATTATAATATTGCAAGTATATAATTTTTTTAAAGGGTATTTTCACCGGCCTTGACCTGGTCTATTTAAATAAAGAGTGCTTTATTAGAAAATGTTTTTTTCAAACTTCTGCTTATATTGAACAATTTTATTTTGTCCAATGTAAATCATTTTCAGACATATCACAAATATAAAAAAGTATCTAACGATTAAGAGAGGTCCTGGATCAGATTAAAAAAATACCAAAAAGGGCATTGATACTAGATAATCCAATGTGAATCTTAAATGGAGTTAAATTCTAAATGAGAATTAAGTTATATTACCGATCTTCATGATATTTCGCAATTAGATTAATTCTTATAAATAATTTTTTATCATTGATATATTTAAGGAATTAATGAGAGTTATAATTCTATTCCGAAAGATAGTTTGCATAGAGATTAGGTGAAGTAATGGACCTTTACCTAACCCGCATTTGCTAAATTTTATTAAGATATTTTCAATATTGTCATCTCAACGTTGTTTTAAAGGTTTATATAGGCACACAGTAAGACAGAAGGACGAACATCGTTAAATCGACAAATAAACTGTTCAATTAGTATTTTTCTGTTTTAAAAAAATTAGATTTTCCAACAGACTATGATCATAAAAAGTTTAAAAAATATGCAAAGTTTTTCCCTGTAGAACTTTTTAACGCACATTTTAGAGAAAATTTTAAAACAGTAAATATAATTTTATGAGCGTTAAAATATTATTCCGAGAAAAAATTTCTGTTTTTGAACTAGTTGAAATAATGGACCTTTACATAACTAATATCCGCTCTTGTACAAAATAATTATTCCTGCAAAATTTTATTAAAGAAATTTTCAATATTGTAATCGCAATTTTGTTTTGAAGGTTTATATAGTCACACAGCCAGACGAAAGGACGAATATCGTTAAAACGACTTAGAAATTGATTGAGGAGTATTTTTATTTTTAGAATGATTACATTCTCCAATTACCTATGGTCAAGAAAAGTATACGAAATTTGCATTTATTACCGGGAAATTTTTTAAACGTACCCTTTAGAGAAAATTTCAAAATTGTAATAAAAATTTTGATTAGATATCTAGACGGAAGGACGGACATCGTTAAATCGACTTAAAAACTGATCGATTAGTATTTTTATCTGTGTTAGAAATATTATATTCTCCCACTAACTATGGTCGAAAAAAGTATTGAATATATGCTAAGTTTTTCTCTGTAGCATTATTTTTAACGCACACTTTAGAGAAAATTTTAATATTATAATCATAATTGTCATTTGATGCTGCCACTACCTATAGTGGAAAAAATATAGAAAATATGTACATTTTTGGCCTGTAGTATTTTTTCCCAAAACGTGCTCTTTAGAGAAATGTTTTTATTCCAGATTTATTTCATTTACTTTACCAAATATTCAGCATACATTTTGTATTTCTTTCTATCTACATACAAATAAGAATTATAATAAAAAACTTAGCAAAACTAACAAAGCAAATTGTATTAAATTTTGTGTTTGCTGTTTTCTTTTTTTTTTTTTTTCAATAAATGTTTCAACAATTTAAAATAATAACGTCAATTTATTACAAAATGCTGCAGGCAGGGTATGTAGATAATATGTCCTTTTGGGACATAAACAAACAAAAGCTACTTTAAAGCAGGAGTGGCAAACAAAGACATTTTATCAAGCTAGTATGAGAGCTTAAGATGACACACACTAAAGAAAGTATAAGGCCATTAAAAATGACGTAATACAGAACTTTTTTATTTTTAACAAAGTTAAAATAACTTTTTTAAAAGATTTATAAAACGAATTTTAGTTTTTTTTTTTGATTATATAAAAATATATTTTTTAAACTAGAATTAAAGCTGAGTTTATTTTACTTTTAATGGGAAATAACACTTTTTTCAATTTCTGGCATCACCATTAACGAAGAAATGCAAAAAAAAAAATTAACGCAATATTCTTATAACCATATTACAACAAATCAATGTCAATGATTAATTATAAAAACAATGAACTTTTGAAAATTTCACTACAAAACAGCTGATTGTTTATTAATTAGTTTATTTTAATTATAATTTTATAATTATAAAATTCAACACAATAAATTTTTTTATAAAATATTTTATTATTATTTTTTTTTAGCTTTTTACACTCACTTTTTTTTATTATATATTCCTTCCTTTTTTTAAATTCTGCTAATTAAATATTCTTACGCAAAAAAATAAAAAAAATTTTGTATTAACAAAAAGGAAACCTTAAACTAAACAACAAACTGAACTAACTCAACCACCTGTTGTTAGGCTCCTTCAACGCGTTTAATAGAACTGAATAGAAAATTGTAGTAACCATCAAATAACCAACAGCCATCATCATACAACGTCGACGAATACACTCTTTTTCTTTATTTTGCTTTTTGAAAAATAAGTAACAATAACAAAAAAATCACCTACACATTCCCATGCTCACTTTAATACAGATGTTTAAATGTATAGAAACAACAACAGCAATAAATTCACCACACACACATACATACAAAACACAAACAATTGCATGTATATTATACAATGTACTTACTCTATTTACTCTCTAAGAATTATAATAATTAATCAAAATATAATCAAAAACGGCAAAATTGCATTAAAGTAAAAAAAAACACAACACACAAGAAAACAAAAAACAAATATAAATATAAATAGAGAGAGCATAAGAAAATTGTTTAATATTTGCTTAGTGTTGTTTATGTACCTCCAGCTGTTAAAGCTGGAAGAAAACATTATTTTACTTTTAATATTACTGTTTTGTTTGCTATGATTAAAATAAAATACTCACTCATTTAAGTCTCTCGTTTTTCTCTTTGGTGCTTTGGTTTACTCTCAAAAACTCAATTTTACTCAATATATTGATTTTTAGTTAAATGTTAATTTTCATATATTAGCAAACAAATCAGCTGTTTGCAAACATATTTAGGTATTTACACGTTTACATACACATGTATATGAGATTTTATTTAATTATGAATACAGTGAAGGTCAAAATGTTTCGAAAATTGAATATTTTTCTTTTTTTTGTGAAGAAAGAAATAATTTTTATTGAAATATTTTGTTAATTGCAGTAACTTAAAGTAATTTTATTAAAAAAAATATTTAAAACATATACTGTAGCTATTTTCGATTTCATGGAATATTGAAATTTCCTTCTCTACATATTTTTTAACAGCATTGTATTGACTGTCACGTTGAAATAAAAACTATAGTAGCAGAAAATTGTAAACATGTTGATTTTTGGTATTAACGTTGTAATTTAAATCCCACTATATTTTATCTTTTATTTTATTACTATTATTTTTTTAATAAGAAATCTTTTAAAAATAATTTTTATATAACTTTAATTTTATTTACATTATAAATAATTACTTTAAGACCAATTCAAAAAAAAGGAAATACTTCTAAATATTTTTACTTTAAATCTGTGAGCTTCCTCATTTTCTTTTGTCGTAGCACTAAGTCACTTAATAGGATATTGCTGTAGTCCAAACTAATATTAATTATAACAATAGATATTTGAGTTAGTTGTGAATGGATGAATGAGTGAGAGTATTATGCGTATGTATGTATTTTGTTTCCCTTATCAACACATACTTACTTGCGTCACAAATAAATATTTTATTTTTTTCCATTAAAAACGCCTCCCAAAAGTATGCAAAGCATATTACGTATAAATTTAACAAACCAAATTATTTACCACAAATACTTAGACACATCCATATGTACATTTATTACACACACATATTTGACTGTATTGTTATAAAAAAACACACTGTGGGTGATTATAATAAATGACAATAGTATTTTGTTTATGCCTGAAAAGTTAAAGATCAAAATTTTGATAGATTATGGAAATAAATTTTATTTTTATATATAAAAAAATTAATAATTTTAGAGGTTATTTGTAAAAGGAAGTTAAAAGTTTTTTTTAAATACTATAAATGCAAAGACGTTTCAATAGATTTTTAAAAGAAATACAAAGAAAAATCGTATATTCTAAGAAAAATTTTAATAAGAAAGATTTATATTTACAGAGATAAAAGTTTAAAATTTGTATAATAAACGCAGAGTCAAGTCTTATACTAAGAAAATATTGTATAAAGACAAAAGTTTTTTTTACTGGCGAAGACAAAATGTTTTTACTGATACAAAACTTTTATACTAAGAAAGACTCTTATACTAGTAGAATAAATAAAGCTAACAGTTTAATGTAGAATTGTGTCGTTCATGAACGAATCGATGCAATTGAACGAATCAGTAAAATAAACGATGTTTGTTCATTCTTTCTTTTTGATTCATATCGTTCATTTTTGCATTGTTTTTTTTATTGCTTCAGATCAAATTTTGTTTTTTATTTATTAATATTATAAATTATATTTTTTACTATACTTTTATAAATATTTGTTCAAAACAATTGATTTAGATTTATGTATTTTTGTCCATAATTCTTTTTTTAATAAAGTGTTTCAATACACAAATGAAACAATGTTTCAGTTTCAGCTGTTGTCTCTTCATTCAAACATTAATCGTCCAGTCTCTGTTTCAGTATCTATACTTTCACACACTCATCGTTCAGACTCCGATCGATGTTAAAAAATGAACGAAATTAACGAACGGAATCATTTTGCAATTTTGAAGGATGTGAACGAAACAGTATGCCCAACGCTAGTATAATGAGACTTACGGGCTGTTAAACGATGTCGAATGAAAAATTCGTTTCAAAAAATTGTATGGGAAACAAAAAATAATTAGTTTTGCTTTCAATATAAATTGCTGAAAGGAATTTTTGGTTCGATATTGTGGGACGGGGAGTTAATTCTTATACTTGTTCCAAATACGTAAACTAAACTGAAATTCTAAACTAAAAAAAAATTTTAAAACTAAAAGTAAAATTTAAAAAAAGGTCTTATAATAAGACAAAATTTTTATACTAAAAACAAAATTTTATTTCATGAAAAAGTCTTATACTAAGACAAATGACCTATATTGCGAAAAGAGTCTTCTACTTAGAAAAAAGTACAATATTAAGATAAAATTATTATAGTAAGACAAAAGTATTAACAAAAATTGTATACTAATAGAAAAGTCTTATATTAAAAAAATCTCATACTGAAACAAAAAGTTTTATACTAAGACATAACTCTTATTTTAAAGCAAAAGCACTATACTAAGACGAAAGTCTAATATCAGATAATATCATTATACTAAACAAAAACTCTTATACTATGATAAAAAGTCCTATACTAACACAAAAATCTCTAAGACTAAGACAAAAAATCTTATACTAAAACTAAAGTATAATATTAAGAATAAAGTCTTATTGTCCAAACTAATTGGACACATAAATTATTAATTTGAATTAAAATTTTTATATTAATTATTATTAATATAAGTAAATCATTTTTCATTTAGTAGCTTTCTGTAAAGAAAATGTTATTGCTGTTAATATCGGTTTTCGTTAAAAACCCGTAAAAAAGTAATATTGGAATTATTATTATCTTGTGAACTTGTGTGTTGTCCAAAAGAAATTCACTTTTCAAAAACCTACCGAGAACGTCACTTCACACTTTGTTTAAACCCAATACTTATCATTAAAACTTACCATTATTCTAAGTTATAATTATCCTAAAGTTATACTTACCTGAATTATACCTACCTACTTACTTACACTTTTATTAAAGAAACCTGAAATAATTTGTATAAATTGATTGAAAAATAAACCTAAAATACTTACCTCTGTCTTTATAAAGTATCCCTGAAAAAAAGGTGAGCATTTATACATAAGAACCAGCGAAACCAACCAATTTCTAACCATTCACTTTTCTTATTCACAACCCCATAATTATAATTGCTCAAACCGAGTAATTATAATTAAATCTTTCATTACAGATTGACCCTCTTTCAGCTAATATAATACCCTCTCTGCCATCATCTGTAGCAAAAGATTTTTATACAATAACCCCAATTGTATTCACTTATACTAAGAAAAGTCTTATACTAATAATGAAGTGCTACGCTAAGTTTAAAGTCTTATACGAAAACAAAAGTCGTATACTAACACAAAAATCTCTAAGACTAAGACAAAAAACCTTATACTAAGACTAAAGTATAATATTAAGACTAAAGTCTTATACTAAGCAAAGTCTTACATTAAGATAAAAGTCTTATACTAATAATGAAGAGCTACGCTAAGGTTAAAGTCTTATACGAAAACAAAAATCTTATACTAGCATAAGTCTTATACTAATGCAAAAAAGACTTATACTTAGACAAAAACTTTATTCTAAAACAAAAGTTATATACTATAACAACAATTTTATACTAGGACTAAGATTAAAGTCTTATAAAATCGTATAAAAGATAAAAACCAAAACTCTTATACTAAGACAAAAGATTTGTACAAGGACTAAAATCTTATACAGAGGAAAATATTTTATACTAAGACAAAATGCTTATACTAAGATACAAATAAAACTCTTATACTAAAACAAAAGTCTTATGATTTACAAAACGGTTATATTATCATAAAAGTCGTATAGGTATAAAGTATTATACTAAGATTAAAATCTTATACCAAAAAATAGTCTTATACTAACACTAAAGTCTTATAGTAAAATAAAAGTCTTATACCAAGACAAAAAATTCTCATACTCCAAAAAAGTTTTATATTAAAAACAAAAACCATATTATACTAACACAAAAATCTTAAACTAAAAAAAGGCAAAAATCTTATACTAGCACAAAAGTCTTATTGGACTAAAGTCCAAGATCAGATACAGGTTTTATACTAAGAAAAAAATCATTTATTAAGATAAAAGACAATACTCAAACCAAAATCTTATACTAAGACAAAATACTTACACTAGCATGATAATATAACCGTTTTGCAATATCATAAGACTTTTATTTGTATCTTAGTGTAAGTATTTTGTCTTAGTATAAAATATTTTCCTCTGTATAAGATTTTAGTCCTTGTACAAATCTTTTGTCTTAGTATAAGAGTTTTGTCTTTTATACATAAAAAACATTGTATACTAAGTAAAAACAACTATAGTTACTAATGTTAACGTCATATATTATAATTAAAAGTTATACTAAGACATAAGGCTTAAAATTTTTTTTGTATAAGACGTCTTATACTAATACTAACGTCTAGTATATAGACAAAAGACACTAAAGCCTTTTATTAATACAAAAAATATTTAAGTTTAATACCCTGACAAAAGTTTAATTGATACCACCACACTATTATAATTACACAAAAGTCTTATACTTACTTACACAAAACTTACACAAAGTTTTATTTTATAAATAAATGTCTGATATTTTTTCGGTTATTTGTATTCGTTTCTTCCCATTATTTGTTATTTATTTTTGCAAACAATCTGTTATTTGTATTTAACAGTAAAATGATAAGACTTTTAGAAATTTTGCCGCTAACAATTTAAGATTATAAAAATTCTTATTATTTTCTACAAAATTTAACAACACATTTTTTATTTTAGTACATTCTAGTTAAGATATTTTATAAAATTTGGTGTCTTATCGTCTTAGAATACATATGTATATAAAAATTAAAAACAAAAAATAAATAAAACGCAAAAAATTTACAAAATAAAATATGTATGACACACCCACCCTAAACTTTGGACTCTAACATTGGGGCCTCCAATCAAGTTATTTACTTGCTATCGTTTTTATAAATTATTTTAGAACTATTGACCACTTGTGGATTGTGGTCTTTCTTTGAAGTTTATTAAATATTTAATGCTGTCTAAAGGTTGTATCCATAAAAACAACAATAATAAACATAAATTGTTTAAAGATAAAATTTGTATTAAAAAAATTCCAATAAATTTAGATAAAAAATTTTATAATATTAATAGGTTCTTGTAAAACCTCTAATATTAAATTGTGTATATTTATAAAATCGAAATTTGAATACAGGTTATAATATTAATACTTGTAAAACCATATAATATTAAAATTTGTATATTTTTAATTATTTAAGTAAAAAACAAACACCAAAACCACATAAAATTTTAAGTAAATATTTAATATTCTAAAATAAATAAATGTTAAGATTCAAGAGAATAGGAAGTAATTGAGAGAGAATAAATAATATAAAAAAAAGAGAATTTTTAAAATTTGCTCATAATTTTTTAGTAATATAAGTATATTTAGACATTGCTGTAGGTTAGACAATATTTATATTATAATAATTTGTTCTAAAATAAAATTTGATATTACAAAAAAAAAAATTATTCGAAGAGCTAAATCTTATATTAAATCTTATACAAAACACAAAAAGTATTTTACTTAGTAAAACTCTTATACAAACAAATAAGTTTTCTACTAATCAAATATTCTTTAAAGATAAAAGTTTTATATGAAAATAAAAGTCTTATACGATATATAATAAATATAAAATTTTATACAAAGATAAAAGTCTTATACCAAGACTAAAAAAGTCTTATATCAAGATTAAAGGTTCAAGTGTTCACTAGTGAAGCTTATACTAAAACAATATCATGAATTATAACTTCATCAAATGCTACGAACAAAGTCTTATATTAAAACAAATGCCTTATACTTTCTTATACTTAGACAAAGCCTTATACTAGAAGTTATATTTTATAATAAGATATGTATATGAAAACAAATTTCTTTTAAGTCGAATGCCTTATATCTGGACAAATATCTTATACTAAGTATAATGTCTTATGCCAAGACAAATGTCTTATACTAAAGCAAATATCTTGTACTACGACAAATATCTTACAAAAACACAAATGCCTTATACATAGCCAAATGACTTATACTTGGACAAATGTTTTATTTCAATAGGAATTTCTAAGGAATTCTTATACTACGACAAAACTAATCAGCTTGTAGTGCATATTGAATTCGACTTCAGTGATTTATAGTATTATGATTTGTTTTATCGTACCGATAGACAAGACTTTTGACTTTTGGACAAATGTAGGCATGTGCTGATTTCATATGAACTTTGTATTTTTTTTATGACGAAACTTAAATTGAATTTTTTTTTTATAAAAAATTTTAATTTTCTATAACTAATATTAGCTAGAGTAATATTTAATTATTATTTACATGAAAGTAAAACATGTTTACAGTTTTTAATTGAATGAATCAAAGTCTGTTCAAAACATCAAAATGAAAATAGTAAAAATATTTAATAATAAAAATAAACGTGAGACAATTTTTTAATTCTATAATTAGACTCGTCAAAATCCCAAGATGTTAATTATTTTATCAAACTTGCACAAAATATTCGGAAGCAGACAAAAAATATTATGAAAAATAAAAATTTGAGAGACATTTATTTGGCCAAATAACAGCTGTTTCCTTAAGTAATGCTGAGAGTGAATAAATAAAAATATATATTTAAAAATATATACGTATTTATTTGTTGATAAACATTATCAATAAATTGTTATTGTAGACGTCTAATGCAAAATACAAATTTATACGTCTTTAGCCGTGAGTCCATAATAATTAGTTGGTGTTAGGAAACGAAACAGAAAAGTGGTATGATTTTTAAATTAACGGAATAATTTAAAACATAAGTGATTTTAGATATTAATTATGGAAAAATAAAACAATAAAAACAGTTCAATAAGGATACTGAAATCTATATTTAAAATATTAAAAAAATTTAGAAAAAAAAAAAAAATATAAGCAAAAAGTATTATGTAATAATAAAAAAATTCAGATATTTCCTAAAATTAAATGATAAATAAAATTGTCATTGTATACGTATGTAAGTGTATACATAAATGCCAATGTGTCGGAATTGTGTAATTTAAAAGTGGCTTAAAATCTTCTTTTAACATATCTCTCGTCACTTCCGATCATGAGTTTCAGTTTATATGAGTAAATTACTTAATACGCGCGCGATCAATTTTATTATATATTTGTGTTTTTTTTTTTTTAATCAAAATTTATAAAAAGAATAAAATTATTTCAAACATTAAGTATTCACATTTTTGATTAAAACAATTCATCATGCAAAATGTGATTAAAATATTTTGACAGTTTTTTTTAAACAATCGATATCACACCCCATAAACAAAAGACAACACTTGGAAAAATATTTAAACAAAAAAAAAAAAAAAAATATTTACACAATAATATTAGAAAATTGCTAATAATAAAAAATATATTAAATATTTATAAAAAAATATATATAAAATCCTACATAAATAATATGTGATTAAATAATTAATCATAAAACAATCAAATAAAATACTATAGGTGAAACCCACATTAAAAAAAATATGATTATATGTACTATATAATTACAGTGAATTCAAACAAAAATGGATAATTGAAAAAAAAAAAAAAAAATATTTGGATAAAAATGTGAAGTGAAAACAATTTTTTTTTTTTTTTTAAATCAGCAAAAAATTCTAGTAACATAGTTAAAGATTTTAGTGATTTATTAAGAAACTGCTTCATAAGTGATTTCTTAACTTTTTCTTTATACAAATTTCACATTATTTTTAATAAAGAAAAAGTCAGTTTGTTTTAGATTTTACTGTTATGACTGCTTATAAAATAGTAATTTATATCATTAATGTCTGTAATCATTATATGGCATTTTACCCTTTATATTTTATCGGTTCCACTTGCCAGTGTGGTTGTTATTGTTATTGTAGAATATAGCAATCAGTATTTGCGATTCTACATATACAAAAAAATTTATAAGCGAATGTAATTATCACAGATAATTTTTCACATTTCACTATAGCTTTGTCAATTTTTTGTTGATAGCGAAAATTTTATTACATACATATGTTTGTATGTATGCAAGACCATAATATGAGTGTAATTTGTGGTTGTCACTATTTTGAGAAATTTTCCATGATGACAAAATTGTGTTATTATTTTTTAAATTTTAAATAATTAAAATTGTAAAAATGTACAATTTTGCAGCTTGTATTTGCTCAAATAGTTTCTCAAATTATCCTCGATTCAATAAATTTACATAGTCTTAAATTAGCACCAATCATAGATCTTTATAAAGCCTCAATTTTAGGTCTTTGTATAGTCTTATAGTAGCCTTAGTTCAAGATCATTTTATAACCAAAAATTAGTTTTAATCTAAAGTACCAAATTAGCCGCAACCGTAGGTCTCTCTATTGTCTCAAATAAGGTTCAGTACTAAGCATTTTTATAATCTCAAATTAGCCTTAACCATACACCTTAGTGTAGTCTCAATTTCACGTCAAGTATAAGTCTTTATAACACAGAATAAATATGGTCTATTAAACTATTAATCAAAGATAAAAATGTATTTCAATTATTTTTTTAATTGTATCAATTATTCAATTTATCAAAATTCAAAATTTCTAATACTTTTTACTAAAAGCAAAACAATTTGTTGGCTTTTAATTATTTTTTTATTGTATCAATTAATAAATTAATCAAATATAAATAGAAATAAGTGATAATTTGAATAATTGAATATACACATTTTTTCATAGGTTGAATTTTAATTAATAAAATAATTGAATATGTATTATTCGTAATTGAAATTGGATTTTAGATTTTTCAATGTAAAATTTCAAATTTATTAATTTAATAGTTAGAATATTTTGATTTTGAGTATTTTTTTTTAATTATAAAAATTCGGATTAATAAAATTTTTTCGAAACTATTTTTTTCTATGAAGCCTCAAACGAATATTTTTATTTAGTATCAAATTAGTCATAATCATGTCTTTGAAAACTTTCAAATAAACTTTAATTTTAAGTTTCTCTATATAGTATTAAATAAGGTTTGATCGTGGACTTTTTGTAGCCCCAATCATACTTCTTTATGCAGCCTTTATTTCACCTCAATTTTATGTCTTTTAAAAATATAAATTGTATATTTTTATTTAGTCATAATCGTAGATAAGTCTCGTTGATTAGCCTAAATTGTGGGTGGCTTAGGTAGTCTCTATTTTGCCTCTGTTGTAGTTCTTATAAGACTTCAAATCAGCCTCAGTCTTAGGTCTTAATAAAATCTCAAATTAGCCTCAATCGTTCGGCTTTAAGTAGTCTTAATGTCATCTCCATCAAAGAAGTTTATGTAGTTTAGAAACTACCTTAACCGTAGATTTTTATATTGTACAAAATGAACATCGATTGTAGGCCTTTGAAAAGCCTCAATCGCATATATCCATTTAGTTTTAAATTGGTCATAAACGTAGCTCTTTACAAAGTCTCAAATAAGCTTTAATCTTAAGTCGTTATAAAGTGCAAAATTAGCCGAAATTATCGGACCTCCACCTTAAAGTATACCGTTCGACTCAGAATCACTTTCTGAGTCGATTTAACGATGTCCGTCCGTCCGTCCGTCTGGCTGACTGTCTGTCCATGTAAACCTTGTGAACAAAGTACAGGTCGCAATTTTATAGATATCTTCATGAAAAATGGCACAAATAATTATAGGACGAAGCCTATTGAAATCGGTTGGTGATCGGTCCATTATTTCACCTAGCCTCCATACAAATGTCCTCCCGGAATAGGGGTTTAAGGAACATAAATGCCTTAAATATAGCAATAATGAAAATGAAACTCGGTACAAAGGAGTATTGTATGAAGGTCAATTTTTGTGCCAAATTTCATCAAGATCGGTCCATAATTGACCATAGCTCCCATATAAATCCCTCTTCCGAAAATCACTTTAACGTGCATAAATTCCATACGAATATTAGTATCAAGTTAATATTCGACATTAATAAATTTCATATAAGTAGAAACAACACTGCCAACATTTATGAAAATCGGTTCATAATTTACCATAGCTCCCATATAAACCCACTTCCCGAAATCGCCCTAAAGGGCATAAAATCATATGGGTGTTAGTATCAATGCATTGTTCTGTATTTGTATAATTTATTTTACATTTAGTAAGAGTATTGGTCTACAATTGGCCACAGGTCTAATTTTTAGCTCATACACAATGGTGTATCATATGGTCGGTCTGGACCGACTATAGTTTTTTCTCGTTTTATTTAGTCTTAAGCTAGTCATAACCGCAAATCTCTATAATGTCTCAAGTTAGCCTCAGTCGTGAGAGGCTTAGGTGGTCTCAATTTCGCTTCAGTTGTAGTTCTTTATATAGCATGAAATTAACCTCAATCGTAGACATTTAAGTAGTCATAATTTTATCTCAATCATAGAAGTTTATATAGTTTCAAATTTGCTTTAACCTTAGACATTTATATTGACGCAAATATATCTCGATTAATGTCTTTATAATTCCGTAATCAAAGGGTTAGTAATAATTCTTTATAAAGTCTTAAATTAGGCTTAATTTTAAATTACATACCTTTATATAGTCTCAATTTAGCCTCAATTGTAGGTCTGCATATAAACACAAATTCGCTTCATTGGTAGGTCCTTATAAAAATTCAAATTAGTATTAATCATAGCTTTTATATAGTGATCTATTAACCTTTATCTAGGGTCCTTATAAAAATTTGTTTCAGTCATAGGTCTTTATACAGTCTCAATTTATACTTAACGATATCCATCTATGTAGTCTCAAATTAATATCAATCAGAAGACTTTATACTGCTTTAAATTAATCTCAAATTAGAATCATTCATTTATATTTAAACAACCTTTAAATAATTCAATAGTAGATATTTATAATCGTAATATTCACAATTGTATTCTTAAACGTTGCTCTTTATATTCCAGCAAAAAATTATGCTTCTTTGGAAGCAGGTTTGTAAGGCAGAGTTTGGTTGTTATTAAACTTATATGATTTTTATATGAAATTCTTTGCGAATAGGTCCTGCTTAAAAAATCCAATATATGCTTTTTTACACAATTTCATGTTGGCCTGTTAACACTGAATAAAATAAGTGCAAATAATTGAACATTAAAAAATGTGTTATATCATGCATTCACATGTTATAGCATGTTTTTTTGTATATTTATTATTATAAAACTAAAAGGAGTTCTTAAAAAATTTGAGCATTAACTTTAATAAGCTAAAGATATCAATTAAATAATAATTAAGCTTTGGGATTTACAAAGTACTTAAAATATTGAAATTTTTTTACAATAATTCAAAACTAAAAAAAAGAAATGTAATTAATCTTCACATTTTACAAAGTACTCAAAATGTACTACAAAAAATAAGAATAAATATACTGAAATAAAGATAAGATTTCTAAGGATTAACAGTGCTATTCTCGAATGAATTGTTAGTCATTAATTCTTGTCATGTGGTTTTGTGGATGTGATCACTAAAAATTGTTACCAAAAGAATATTTATATGAAGCCTATAATAGAATAATTGTCACAAATTTGTTTACGATCACAATAAAATCGTTTGTCACTTGGTCGAGAATAGTACTGTAAGTAATTTAAAATAATATTTTATAGACAATAGTATAAAATTAATTTTCTTAAAATAAATAATCATTTTATACAGTTTATTTTGTGTTATTCAGTGTTTGTGGCTTTCTTATTTCGTGTAATACATTTTTTTTTTCAATATTTCCTTTTTATCAAAAAATGCAGTCAAATTTTTCTTAACTTCATTTCTATCTATACTTTTTTTAATGGCGTAAGCCTGAAATTAAAATATAAAAATATTTATTAGCTAATGTAATTGTACTAGACAATTTTTATTTTTTTTTTTAAGTAGAGCCTTTCGTACCATATCTTTGATCAAACAGTAAAAGTCTTAATCAAAGAATAGTTTTATAAATTAGCACCAAGTTTATATAGTTTCAAATTTGCTTTAACCTTAGACATTTATATTGACGCAAATATATCTCGATTAATGTCTTTATAATTCCGTAATCAAAGGGTTAGTAATAATTCTTTATAAAGTCTTAAATTAGGCTTAATTTTAAATTACATACCTTTATATAGTCTCAATTTAGCCTCAATTGTAGGTCTGCATATAAACACAAATTCGCTTCATTGGTAGGTCCTTATAAAAATTCAAATTAGTATTAATCATAGCTTTTATATAGTGATCTATTAACCTTTATCTAGGGTCCTTATAAAAATTTGTTTCAGTCATAGGTCTTTATACAGTCTCAATTTATACTTAACGATATCCATCTATGTAGTCTCAAATTAATATCAATCAGAAGACTTTATACTGCTTTAAATTAATCTCAAATTAGAATCATTCATTTATATTTAAACAACCTTTAAATAATCATTTTATACAGTTTATTTTGTGTTATTCAGTGTTTGTGGCTTTCTTATTTCGTGTAATACATTTTTTTTTTCAATATTTCCTTTTTATCAAAAAATGCAGTCAAATTTTTCTTAACTTCATTTCTATCTATACTTTTTTTAATGGCGTAAGCCTGAAATTAAAATATAAAAATATTTATTAGCTAATGTAATTGTACTAGACAATTTTTATTTTTTTTTTAAGTAGAGCCTTTCGTACCATATCTTTGATCAAACAGTAAAAGTCTTAATCAAAGAATAGTTTTATAAATTAGCACCAATTTTAAATTTTTTTTCTTATAAATTAGCACCAATCATAAGTTTTTGTAAGGCCATATATTAGCTTCGATTACAGGTTTTTACATATTCTCAAATTAGCCTTAGTTCAAGATCTTTATATAATCTTAAATTAGCCTCAAATTACCAAGTTAGCCGCAATCACAGGTCTCTCTATAATCTCAAATATAGCTAAATTTTATGCCTTTTTATAGTCCCAAATTAATTTCAATTGTAGGCCTTTATGTAGACAGAAAAAAAATATTTAAAATTATTTTTTAATAAAATGATTAACTAACTCTATATTGGAATTTAATTATATTATTTATTAATTCTGACTCGTTTATAATTTTTTGTTTAAATAAATTTACAGCTCTTAAAAAAAACATAAAGAAAAATTAAAAATTTGTCTATAAAAATATAGAAATAAAAAATTTTTGGAAATAAATCTGTAACTTCTGATCGGCTGGTTGGATTTGTATCAAATTTGGTATAGGCGTAGCAGAAGAGTGTACAAGTTAAGTTAAGTTTGGAAGAGGGGCCGAACAGATCCCTCAGGGGCGAAGCTAAAGGGGCTCAAAGTTGGGTACCTCTGACATTAATTTTTTTTAAACGTTTGCCAAATTTTAATTTCTCGTACAATTTCAAAAATATTTATACACTATTGTAGGCACTGGTAAGAAATACAAAAAAAAAAAAAAAAAAATGATTGCATGTCCTATTTATCTCTTACAGTTTTCGAGTTATTTGCGTAGGAATTTTTAAGCATCTTAATTTTGTATGTTCTTGGTCAAATTTTTTCCATATATATCCTAGTATTTCCAGCCGATTTTATTAGTTTTTTCTTTAACAAAAAAAAAAAAAAAAAAAAAAAAAACCAAAAAAAATAAACAAAATTGAAAATTTTGAATTTGAAAGTTTCAAAAATGTCGACTTTTTGTGTTTTTTTGGCCGAAAAAGTACACTCTTTTTTCTCTAAAAGAATTTTTTTTTTTTAAACAACATATAATAACTTTATACTTTTCTGAAAGATTCCTTCACAGAGATGACTTTAAAATAAAAAACAATTCATATAACTCAAGTGGTCAAGGTACACACCCTCCCGAATTTGACCCATTTTATATGAATGTTTTGACTTTGGTCTATATTTTCTAAAAACCCAAAGCACAAATCGGTAAACGGAATGCAGTCTAAGAATCTATAATATGTTGTTAAAAGTTTTCAATCAAATTCTACGGGACATCGGAAAAATTTGGATTTTATAGCCGAAAATGTAAAAAAAAACATTTTTTTTGGGAATTGTGGGATTCTTTTTACAAAAATCATAAAGGTTTTTTCACTTTTTCATTTTATATGATAAAGTCTACATCCACCAAAAATTTCGTTAAGATATCTTTACAAACAAAGATTTTATTACTGATAAAATATTTATAGTTTCTCAAAAAAACAATTTTTTACAAAAATTTTACTTTAATTGCAAAAACTATATTTTTTTAATCTAAATTACACTACTTAGCTGACATAATTCTTCGTTATGTAGTAAAAGATTGAAATCAATATCTTTTATAGAACCGAAACTAGGCCACTTAAAAAAAAAATTATTTTAAATATAGTCTTTATGTAAATCGTGGGGAGTTTAAAATTAACTTCCATCGTAGACCTTTATGTATTCTAATTTCTTCTCAATACCACAATCTCATATCTTTATATAGTCTCAATTTAGCTTCAATCGTAGGTCTGTATACAATCACAAATTCGCCTCAATGGTAGTTCTTAAATTCAGTTCTATCATAGATCATTATATAAATTTAAATAAGCATTAGTCATAAGTTTTATATAGTGGTCAATTAACCTTAAACCAGTGTCCTTATATAAAGCAAAATTACACTCAAATTATATTTAGATATTCTTCTGTATAGTATCAATATAATATCAATCAAAACAGTTTATACTGCTATGATTTAATTTCATATTAGCATTAACCATTCATCTTTATACAGCCTATAATTTGATTCAATGGTTGAGGTTTATATCGTCTCTAATTATTTACATTTGTATTCTTAAACGTAGCTACTTTTGTGTTTTAAATATTCAAACGGTTAGTTTTTTTCCTCTTCTTAAAAATAGAATGGCAACCCCATTTATGCTTTCTTTGTTGTTGTCGCACGACTCTCTTCAATGTTTACTGCGCTCGACATTAAAACAAACACTTGTAATTATCGCGACAAACACTTGCTGCTCGCACTTTACTATCTAAATATACATACATACGTGTTGACCATAAGATATTGGAATTTTTTATTTTTTTGTTTAATTTGTTGATAAGAAATGAATCCAGTAGTTCAAGGTGTTGTTTTTTAGGGAAACAAAGAAGGAAATAAATGATTTTTTCGAGACGTACATCAAAAAAATTTATTTATATAAGTTACCCAGCAAAAAAAGTAATGAAAAAGAGTAATGATATAAACATAATGTTGTCATTGGAAGGAAGTACTTAGTGAAGTCCTCGCTATTAAAAATATTATCAAAAAGTACCAAAAAGGTGATAAAATCTTAAATTGAATTTTATTCAAATTAAATGATAAATTTTTTATTATATTAAACCTAGAAACATGAACTTAAGTACATGTAGTTCTAATCGAGTTACAATTCACAAGGGGGGATTTTTTGGCACTTTTTTGTTCTTCTAATGGTACTTATTAAATTTTCTATAATATTGAACCTAGAAACATGAAATTAAAGATACATGGTCCTACATGAGTAAAAATTCATAAGGCGGGACTTTGTGGGAGTTTTTTGTTCTTCCAATGGTACTTTTTGAATTTTCTATAATATTGAACCTAGAAACATGAAATTAAAGATATTAAAGATTATAAGTGAATGAGGATCCATAACAGAAGACTTTGTGGTACTTTTTCATTCTTCTAATGGTACTTTTCGAATTTTCTACAATATTGAACCAAGAAACATGAAATTAAAGATACCTGGTTCTATACGGGTAAAAATTCAAGAGGGGGGTTTTGTAGTACTTTTTCATTCTTCCAATGGTACTTTTTGAATTTTCTATAATATTGAACCTACAAATATGAAATTGAAAATATATGGTCCTAAGTAAATGAGAATCCAGAAAAGAGGATTTGTGGTATTTTCTCGTTCTTCTATGGTACTTTTTGAATTTTCTATAATATTTAACATAAAATCATTAAATTAAAGATATATGGCACTAAATGAATGAAAATCCATACTTTGTGGTAATTTTCGTTATTATAATACTACTCTTTGAATTTTTTGTAATCATAATTAACTTTCAAACGTGAAATTAAAGATATATGGTACTGTGTTTAGAAGCCTATTGGTTACAATATAAGAAACTAGTAACTAAAATATTTAAAAAGTTCTTAATGCTGACAGAACACCAATATTATAACTGTTCCCATGGGAGATAGGAATCGCAGTTGTATTTTACGGGTTTCTTCACTTTGGTATTTAATTTTTTTCTAAATAAAGTGACTAACAAGTTTTTATCTGGTCTATGTTTTTATCTGCTATCTATATAAAAGTGAATCTATGTTTGTTAGTCTGTCTGTTTTTGAACTTTATTTCGATGCTTTTAATTTATTTATTTATCACAATGGGGTAGCGAAGCGCACTGTGTTTAAGTTATAAAAACATTATTCAAAATTTATAGTTATAAAATTATAACTTAACACAATTTGAACTTATAATATGTTTTTTTTTTTTAAATCTACGCTAACGAAGTAGGGGGTATACTTCCTTTTACATTCATAGAATTTTCGACGATATATTGTATTATATTGTATTTTTCCATCCAGCACGACAAATAAGGAAATATATTTCTTTACGCAATTTGCGTATAAACAGTGAGTTATTTATTTGCAAGATATTTTTATTGCATATAAACGTAATATATGTTTTTATAACTTTTTAATCAAAATATTATTTAATCTTTATTAAAAGATAATAAAATATACTATTAAATTGTATAAATTTATGAAAAGTGCATAAAGAGCTTACGGCATATTTAAAGTTGTGCTGCAAATGTTAATTTTTTTAAATAGAAACATTGCTACTTTTTTTGCTGTGTAGTAATATAAAAATAATTGAGGCAATGGGATTTTACGACATTGATTAGACCGCGGCCTTTTGCTTAAAGATATCATGACTGTAGTTAAATTTAACTGCTTTTCTTGATTATCAGAAATAGTTCCAAAAATTCCATAAATAAATAAATGCATGAAAAGGTATAAACATTTCAATATAAAATAAATTTTATGAGGTCTTTTAAATAACATACGATATAAATATTTGTAATACGTAGGGATCTATTAAAGGACCTTTTTAAATTGTAAAACTATAGTATATTGGAGTATAAATATTAATTTTTCTTTATCTAATAATAACATTATATTTCTTATAGTCTGAACGTGGGTTAGCGAAATTATTTTTGTTACTATATGTTTTGTGAACATCTTAAATTATAATTAATTTTGTATTTATATGTTTTGATTTGATTTTTATCATGTTTGCTTATCAACTACATGCTAGTGTTATCTCTAGTGTTATCGACTACATAAGAACTTTATAGAGATTATTATTTGCTCAACAACATTGGCGGGGTGACACTTTCTAAATTTAAATCAATACTATATATTATTACTATTCCGCAAGTTATTGAGATAGGAACTAACTAACTAAGTCATAGTCTAAAAATCAAAGCATAAGTAAGTTAAAGTACATAATAATTAAAAAATAAAAAAATGCATCAAAGAAGATAATGTTTAAAACCACTGTACCAAATACAGCCCAGACATATTCTCTTTATAATTCAACAATCTCAGACAATAAATATGTACCGAGCGATAATTACGTTGTAAGATTATTTTCAGGTTATATTGTACAAATTGTTCTTGTACTTAAGTATTATTTTAATTTAATATAAACGCGTGGCTTTGAAATTGTTGTCCCATTTATATTTACTGCTCGTCTAAATAAATATGTATTAAAAACCTCAACAATAGCATTCATGATAATGATATTTAAAAATTAATAAATTGTTTAGCATTTCAGTTCATTTGCAGATAATAAATCGTGCAGAGAGTAATGAAAAATCAAAAACTGCCACAGTATGGGAGACAATGCAACAGGAACAATTAAAACACCAACAAATGGTACATTAGCAAATACAAATGGCGACAATAAGGATAAAACGAAATTAACAGAAACGGCAAATTTGCCTAAACTTATAATAGCCGATAGTAAAATAAATTATAATGAAAAACCCGTCAAAACGAAACCTGCCAAAAAGAAGCGTAGAGATAAAAGTGATTTAGGTGATAATTTTGTAGCACCAGATGGAGGCTGGGGTTGGTTTGTGTCTATTGCCAGTGGTGTTAATATAGTGAGTTAAAAAAGTTATAAGATGATTGAAAGATATTGTTTTAATTATTGTAATCATTATTAATTGCAGCTAGTAACATTTGCTTTGGCTCAACAATTTGGTATTATTTTTCGTGATCATATGGCTAAATTGGGTATAACAAGTTCTGAATTAACTACAATTATTAATATACAAATTGCTATATCAGCTATAACAGGTAAGTAAAAAGGAAGACGTTTATTTTGGTCTTAGAAAATATAGAGTAAAAGAAATTATTGTACAAAATTCTATTTCCTGCACTGAGAAAAATAAGGACGAACATACGAATAAAAAAGTCTTAATGTAATGGAATTAATACATCGTTATTTAGTCTTAACTTAAAAATCTATAGTAAGAATAGTATCAGGAATGTTTTTGATCTTCATATAGACTCATATTGGTCTTTAAAGTTGTAAAAAATAATAGAACGTAATAATACCTTCAAATTAACATCCATCTTTAAATTATGTAATACATTAAATTATCTTCATATTTGCTTCATAGTTTTAGGCTTATGGCCAATATGAATTATAAACTTTGAGTGATCTGATTTTTAATTATAATCTATAAGTACACATTACTTCTTAACATCATTTAAAAGCTGATTGTTAAAATAGCAGATATTCGAGACACTAAATGTCTTTTAAGCGTCAATAAATTCATGTTTTTCTAAAGTTTTGAATTAAAAAAAATCAGTGGTCGGCGCTCTGAGAACGCATTTCATTAAAATTTTGCATTTGTATACGTTCTGCTTAACTCCCCCGCTCTTTAATTGTACACGGAAAAAGTTTATAATTTAATATTTTGTATTTAAAAAAAAAAACGATTGCTCTTAAATAATTTATTTTGTATAACGAGATTTATAATTTAATATTTTTCTTAAAAAAAAAAAGTATAAAAATACGTCAAATTTATTCAATAGTCATTCACCTATATGTTATGAAACATTTGTTCTAGTGAGAGTGATTTTGTCAAATTTTTAAAGCATGTAGATCTAGCGATATGTTTTTTAATCTAAACATATTAGAGATATCGATTAGATATCGATTTCAATGCGATCATGGAAATGCATTATATCCAGCGCACTATATGTATATCCAAAAATTTTTAAATTTATTACAAACTAGGTCACCCTGAATAGATATACTTGTCGCGCAACAAATATAGCAATCTAACTTTTTGTCTCTGTTTTTTACATGTGTATGAAGTTTGACAGCTGTAACAATCAAAAACAATAAACTGATTTTAACGTCTGCCTTGATAAAATTTTGTCTAGTATAGACTCGATGTAAAAACAGCTGATTAGAATATAATGCATATCATAAAATAATATTTTGTTTGTTTATGTACACAATAAAATATAAACAAACTTTGACAGATCATCTACATCGAAACAAAATAAGCCTGAGTCAAAATATCTCAAAGCTAGTCAAGATTAATTGACATAACTTTAAAAGTATAAAAATATGAAATTATAAATTTTATGTATAATGTCGATGTTCTCCATATCGGTTTTGTTTAGATTTCAACGAAACCGAAATGGAAAAGACACCACGAATGCTGATGAAGTGTGTAGCGGCACAGAAATTACGTATTCCATTCTGCTGGTTTCTAATTATAGTCCACAAACTATGCTTTGGTACCGCCAGAGACAACAAGGCAATTTACGATTGCAAACTTGTTTAGGTTTAAAATAGCAAGTCAGTGGTCGATATATGTATCATTCCATAGAAATATATAAGTAAGAGGTTAGAAATGTTATCAAAAAATATGCAAAAATAACAATTTAATTATATCATTAAATTTCATTTAAACTAATATTGTCTGGTATTTCTTCAAGTTTAAATCAAATGATATTCTATTATCGCTCAACAAATGACTATTACTAAATTCCAAATACGATTTAAAAGTATACAAGAGACCATGACGTAAATCTAAATAATCTTAAATTTTAGTCTTTATCGCATTAATTAGTCTTTTAAACTTTTTTTTAAATATAAAATATTTAAAACTTATTTATTTACTTAAATAATCAAAATTTTTTAGAAATTTAGGAAATGATTTCATTAAATTCTTAAGGTCTCATTCGTAATAAAAATTCAAAACAAAGATTTTAAATTTATAAAAGTTTAATTAATTAAATTTATATAGACAGATTTGACAGATTAGAAGATTTGTTAAATAATATTTATTTTTATAATTTACCCAGAAAAAATATGGTCAATTTCAAGTCCAACTATTCGTCTTTGGAGGAGGATTTTTTTTGTCGACCAGTGTAATCTCCAATTTAATCTTTATAGCAATAATTAGTCTTTTGAACTTTTTTAAATACAAAATATTTAAAAGTTATTTACTTAAATAAATCAAAATGTTTAAGAAATTCAGGAAATGATTTCATGATATTTCTAAGGTCTTATTCGTAATAAAAATTCATAACAAAGTTTTTCAATTTATAAAAGTTTAATTAATTAAATTTATATAGACAAGTTTTTTTATAAAGATTTGTTAAATAATTTGTATTTTCATAATTCACTAAGAAAAATATGGTCTATTAAATGATTTCAGATAAAAACCATACCAATTAATTTTTTAATTGCATCAATTAACCAATCCATCTCAATTCAAATTTTCTAATATTTTTTACTAAAAATAAAACAATTTATCGGCTTTCAATTATTTTTCTTATTCTATCAATTAACAAATTAATGAAATATAAATAAAAAAGTGATAATTGAATGATCAAATATACAACTTTTTTAATAGGTTAAATTTCAATTACTAAAATAATTGAATACATATATTATTTGTAACTGAAATTAGATTTTATAATTTTCTTTGTAAAATTTGAATTTAATTTGTTAAAATAATTTGATTTTGAGTAATTTATTCAATTGTAAAATTATTTTAAATAATTTTAAAATTCTAATTAATAATTTAATTGAAATTTTTTCGAAAATATTTTTTTTTCTGTGAATGAATATTTTTTTTTTTTGATAAAAAGTAGATTTGTATCATGAAAAACAACTAGAAGTCTAACTCATTCACTACTCTTCACATGTATAAATTAGTTCTGAAAAAACAATACAATGTTAGGTTTTTTGACAGTTTCTTGAGAGCAAGTTGGACTTCAAGTTGTTTTCTATGATTTATATATAATATTTAATTCTTAAGAAATAAAAATAACCAATAACTATTTTTCTCTTTTAGGTCTTCTTAATGGTCCCCTATTCCGAAGATTTTCTTTTCGTCAAGTAGCTATATTCGGTTCATTTCTTACCTTTATAGGCTTATTTTCCTGTGTCTTTGCAAATTCATTTTTATTTTATTGTCTATCATTTTCATGCTGTTATGGTAAGTGCCTAATTCCTTATTAAAAATTCACACTAAATTTTAATTTTATTAAAATCCCCATTATAGGTTTTGGTCGTGGTCTTACCGTATCAGCCTCTTCATTAGCTGTAAATACTTATTTCAAAGAAAGAAGACGTACTGCCACCGCTTATCAATTTGGTGTTGCTGGCTTAGGTCCCATTTGCCTACCCTATGTAGCCACATTTCTTTTGGATTATTATGGAGTACAAGGAACCGTATTATGTTTTGCTGGTCTTTCATTAAATACAATAGCTTGTTCGCTGGTATATCAACCAGTCAAATGGCATGTTAAAAAACATCTCAATGATGCAGAAGCATCTAAAAAACTTACTACAACACGCGATGAACATGATCATACAATAGCACATCCGGTGGAACCGGAAACACCAGTATTGCCACGTGCCAATGATGGTTGGTTTGGTTCGAAAACCTCTCTAAACTCGCCCACCATTAGAAGTAGAATAAATTCATGGGACAAAAGCCAGGATGGCAGTCAAAAAATAGAATTAAAACGTTTAAACAGTCGAGACAGTGTAAAAAGTAACAGTAACTCGGCAAAAGTACGCAGTTTTTCTGTTAGTTACAGTATTAAAGAAGTAGAACATGAAGATGATGAACATCATAATGATCATAAAATCCAAGACAATAAGGAACCAAATGCTAATGATAAAGTACAGGCTGAACTACAGCTGTTAAGAGAGAGAGAAAAAGAGAAGGAGTTACAAAATGCTTTGATTGATGAAGAGCATGAAAGACGCAAACGACTACCTTGGTACATGAAAGTGGTTGTATTTTTCGATCTGGATTTATTGCGTGATTTTACCTACGTCAATTTGGCTATGGGTTTGACTCTCATTAATTTTGTTGAAATTAATTTTGCCATTTTAACACCTTTTATTTTATCGGACTTTGGCTTTGAAAAACATCAAATTGCTTTGGCCATGTCTTTGCTGGGTACCTTTGATTTAATCATACGTTTCCTTATACCTCTAATAACAGCCAGAATTAATTTGAGCAATAAAACCTTCTTTGTTTTGGGTATTATGGGCATGTGTATTGGTCGCATCTTATTATCGTTTACCAGAAATTTCTATGTTATGATTGGTATATTTGTATGGTTGGGTTTAAATAAGGCCTTCCGTACAGTATTTTGGTCCTTAATTATACCCGGTTATGTGCCGCTAAAGAGGCTACCAGCTGCAGCCGGTTTACAGCTGCTAATGTCTGGTTTATTTTCGCTGGCTTTTGGTCCTTTAATTGGTGAGTTTTTTCTTAATATTAAAAACATATTTGCAAGTTTATTTATAAATTTATTCCTTTTTAATTTAGGTCTTATACGTGATAATACCAGTTATGCTTTTGCTTTGAACTTTCTTAATGCTTTATGTTTATTGGCCATTGCTGGTTGGGTTTTGGAAGCATTTATTCGTAAATATAGAAATAAATCGAAACCTGTTACCGAAGACTTAAAATGAGGGATATAACTCCCTAATAAATGAAATGTTATTTTAAGTTGAACTTATAGTTTCAGCTGTATAAACTGTCCAAAAGTCTGTTCTTTTATTATGACATTGTAAATTATTTTGAGAATTTTTTTTTTTTTTCATATAAATGTCTAAATCTTGTGACAAGGTTATATCGAACAGATTTTCTGTATATTTTTATATTATGTATTTTGTATAATTTTTAAATCTAATTTTAAAATTTATATTACTTTTTATGTAAATATTTAACTGTAAAAATATTTAATGTTTTTATTATAACTGCTGTTTTGATGTTTAGTTTAAGTTTAATTATGTATTAAAAACAATGTGCTATAAAAAATAGTTTTATATTTTTAAAAATAGTTAAATATTATAAATTGTGAGCATTTTTTTTTCTCCAAGAGATTCCAAAAATATATTAAGTTAAAATATAAAAATAAACACAAATGAAATAATAAATTAGACATGTATTTTTTAAATTAATGAAACATATTTATTAGAAATTAAAATAAACATCCATATGTAGGTATATTGAATGCGAAATGAGCTCATCAGTCTTTTATGTTTAAATATATTAACTGTGAGTGTTTTTAATAAAATTTATTTTTTTAGAAAAATATAAACAAACATTTGAAATGGACACATTTGAGGTACATACATACAATAACAAATGTTTTATCAAATGCTGGTTTTGGAGAAGAGGTTAATTGAATAATATTTAAATACGATTTTGAAATTAAAATTGTATTATATGCAATTAGAATTTAAATAAGAAAGTAAAAATTTTGAAAATAAATCACAATTTGTCTAATGCCAAAAAGTAATTGATTTAAATTACTTTTCTAAATTATATAACAATTAAAAATGTGATTTAAGAGCCAAAATTTATTCGTTACATAATTGAGATGAGATATAAGCGTATTAGATCGAAGGTTGTATTTGTTTTTTAGAAATAAATCTGATACAGTTTGTGGGGAAAAAACTTAAATCCTAAAGAATTTCAATTAAATCCTTAAAAAATTTCAAAAGTACCAATATTAAAACGAGAGTGAAACTATAGTCAGTCAAGACCGGCCATATGATACCCTACACCATTGTGTATGAGCTAAAAATTAGACCTGTGGCCTATTGTAGACCAACACTTTTACTAAATTTTACAAATACAGAACAATGCATTGATACTAACATCTATATGATTTTATGCCCTTTAGGGCGATTCCTGGACGTGGGTTTATATGGGAGCTATGGTAAATTATGGACCGATTCTCATAAATGTTGGCAATGTTGTTTCTACTTATATAAAACTTATTTGTGTCAAATATTAACTTGATACTATCATTCGTATGGGATTTATGCACGTTAAAGTGATTTTCGGAAGAGGGGATTTATATGGGAGCTATGGTCATTTATGGACCGATGTTGATGAAATTTGGCACAAAGATTGACACTTATACAAAACTCCTTTGTTTCATTGAAATATTGCTATATTTAAGGCATTTATGATCGTTAAACCCCTACTCCGGGAGGACATTTGTATGGGGGCTAGGTGAAATAATGAACCGATCCTAACCAATTTTAACAGGCTTCGTCTTTGTGTCAAAATAATTGTTCGTGCCAAATTTCATCAAGATATATTTAAAATTGCGACCTGTACTTTGTTCACAAAGTTTACATGGACAGACAGCCAGTCAGACGGACGGTCGTTAAATATATTCAGAAAGTGATTCTGAGTAGAACGGTATACTTTAAGATGGGGTCCGATAATTTTTTCTGTGCGTTGCAAACATCAGCACAAACGCATAATACCCCAACAACCTATGGTGGTGTAGGGTATACAAAAAAAAAAAAAAAAAAAAAAAAAACAAAATTATTAAAAAACAATTTAAAGTACTAATTTTCTATAAAAAAGTAAAAATATTCCAAAAAAATTGCAGTTTTCTAACAATTAAAAATATTAATATTTTCATAATTTTCCGGAAAAACACCTATATTCCAAAAAGAAAAAAAGAATAAAAAATATATTAATTTTTAAAAGATATACATTTTTTAAAAAGAAAAAGAACAAAAAATCAATGATTTAAGAACTTTAGGAACGTCATTTTCAATTATGCCAAAATCGTTTATTTTTTGATTAAAAAAATCAATAAATAACAATTATTTTTAACAATCATTTTTATTTTTCGATTAAAAAATAACTATTACTTTTGATTTTTATTGTTCGATTAATATTTTTTCTTTTGCTTAAAAATAATGATTAATTTAGGGCAAACAAAAATATAAAAAAATAAAAAATTAACCGATATTTTATAATCGAAAAATAATGATGAAAAATAATCGTTATATTTTGAGGAAAAAATTATCAAAAATAAGTAATCGTTATTAAAAAAAAAAAAAATAAAATAATAATAATAATTAAATTGGGATTTTTGTTAAATTGTTCACAATTGTTACGGTCCCTGGAAAAAATACTTTACTTCAAAAAATAAAAATGAGAAATAATCGTTATATTTTGAGGAAAAAAATAAGAAACAAATACAATAGTTATTTTTTAATCAAAAAATAAAAATCGAAAAACAATAATTAAATTGGAATTTTTGTTATATTGTTCATAATTGTTACGATCCCTGGAAAAAATGTTTTACTTTACCAAAAGTACCATTAAAAAAAAAGAAATTTAAAAACTTACTGATTTTAAAAAACGACAAATTTTGAAATAAAAGTTAAAAATTATATGTAAAAACAATTTCAAACACAAAAAATGAAATAAATAAGTAAATAATTTTTTTAAATAATATGTAGGGTAGAACGGGGAGGATTTGACATAGGGGCAAATTCGTTTTTGAATTGACAACATATGTGTTAATAAATTCCTTTAGTGTGAAAAAAAATTATCGCTTGTGTGCAATACTCATTCTGCCCCCATCACTTGTCGAATCTACCCCACATAATAAAAATTAACTTAACATGGAGATAGTCAAGATCAAAAGGGCATAAATATAAGCCAACATATATCATCTACCTTACTAATTTAAAAAAAAAAAAATAAAAGGTTTCAATTTTCTATAAAAAGGGAAAAAATTTCAGTCATATATAAATTTTCTTCTAAGTATTTCGGAAAAACTAATTTAAAAAAAAAAAAAAAAAATCAAAAATGTACCAATTTTCAACAGTACTAAATAAAAAATAATATATTTATAAAAAGCACTAAATAAATAATAAAAGAAATAAATCAATTAAAAAAAAAAAATAAATAAACTTTTAAAAAAGTATATTTTCTACAAAAAGTACAATTACCTCAAGAACGTACCAATTACAAAAAAAAAAAAAAAAACTAAGCTTAAAAATTGGACCAATTTCCAAAAAATCCTAAAATCCTTTTTCTTAAAAGTAACAATTTAAAATTTTGAAAAAAAGAAGGAATAGAGAAAAAATATTAATTTTAAAAAAGTATCATTTTTCAAAAGGATAAATAATTTAAAAAAAATTGTTCTTCATAAAAGTACTACACTAAGGGAAAAAATTCGATTCAAAATCAATAACGGTTGTGCTCACATTGGTAATTTACGGTAACAGCTTTTTAATACCTTTCGTTAACAAATTTAATAGAAAACATATGTAATTTAACAATTTGATACCGAAATGGTTTCAACTTGGTACCAAATTAGGTATTGATTTTCAATGAGAATTGAACACGCAGTGTTTAATTTAAACACATACGGTGTAGATACACTATTGACACAGAATGGTATCGTTTTCAACACGTATGTGATTGATATTTCTCTGGGTGTAATTTTTAAATAAGAACAAATTTGGAACAGTATTTATTTACTCTACGTCTCCATGCAGACGTTTTATTTCCTAACACAAGAAATAACGTCGGCAGAATAACAGGAAAAAGTTTTTATTTCCAACTTTATGTTAAGGGATGGAGAAAACGTACATGAGAAATAAACATTTTAATTTGTCTTTTTTAAGGAAAATTTTATTTTATTCTTGATTTTTATTTTTTTATTTATAGTTTTAAAACAAATTTAATGCATTTTTCATCTTTATTTTAAATAATCAAAATTTAAAAATAACAATAAATTTGACAGCTTATGTTAAACATTTTTGCTCAGCTTTGTGTTTAAACATTTATTGCAAAATAGATTGCGCAATAGATTTCTTATTGGTCCACACGTAAAATTTTGAAGAGAGAGATAGAATTTGACAATTGCGGACACAAAAATGTCTGCATGGAGACTAGGGGTTAAAAAAGAAAGAATTATATTTGAAAATAAAACGTTAATTTTTTTTAAGTATCAAAATTTCAAAAAAGCAAGAAGGTATAAATTTTCTAAAAAGAACTAATTTAAAAAAAAGTACCAATTTTGAAAAATATTACAACTTTCACTTTTCAAAAAAATAATACATTTTCAAAGAAAGTACCAGTTTACCAAAACCGTACTAAACGAAACTTGTTTTTAAAATTGTTCCAATCCAAAAACGTATTTTTATTAATGAAAGTTGTTGAACTTTTTATATTAAAATATAGTAAAAATGTATTATTTTATGTGTTTTTTTTTGTAAAAAGTAAATTTTTAAAAAAGTACCTACTTTTTTCAAATAATTAAAATTAAAACCTTTTGTACAAATATATACCAAAAAAGTAAACAAATTTACCCGCAATTATTTTCCTACTCATAATACTTAATTCACCACACTTCCTTTACACCTCAAACATTAACAGAGTCAATGTGTTAAATAACATTACACTTCATAAATTGTTGCCTACTTTTGGGCTGTTAAAAAAACCAAAATGTATAAAACAGGGGTTCTCACAGCTTCACGACCCCCTTAAGAAGTTACGAAACACCCACCATAATTTTTGTTAAATAGCATAAGGTTGTCAAATTTTATGGATTTGAAATTGTTCAAAAATTATTCTAAAAGCTGGCCTTTCTTATTATCGTTGATAATATAAATCTTAGCTCATTTTATTAATCATCATTAAAATTTTTATTCAATTTAAAAATATTTTATACAAAAAGAAAAAAGATGTGGATTTGTTTACCAAAAAATTTTCAAATTACGTTCGTACGGACCCCTTGAGGGTCGCGGATCCCTATTTGAGAAATGTTAATATGAAACATAAATCATTACAAATTTACGACTGCTATAAAAATATTTGTTAAACAGAAAACATTTTAATGAAAATATTTTTGTCTGTGGCGGTTTTCTTTGGTATGAACACTACAAAAACAACAATTATTTTTTTATTTTGTTTACAAAGTTGTAAAGTAACATGTAAATCACTTGATTTAGCTTAAATAGCAAAAAAAGAACTGAATAAATAAATACTAGCAGTAAGTAGTGAGTAAAAAAAAATCACCTATTGAGAATTAGACAGAAAATAATATGAATTAAATATGCACGACATCAACTTAATTAAAAAACCTTTAAAAGTTAAAGAAGGAAAACTCATTCAACTTCAATTTAGAATAAAGAAATATGTTTGTAAGTAGATAGACACATTGTAATGCAACCAAAATAAAATACACTAAAACACACTATAGGTAAGTAGTGTTAAAGAACATTAAAGTGAATAAACGTTAAATGACAATTTGTTTGTGGTGAAAACAGAGTTTTAAAGGAATGAATCAATCTTTTGGTAAAAGGAAAAACTTTAATTAATTGTCATTTAAACAAAACATGGAAAAAGGCGAATTTGGTTAAAAACACAGTGCAACACGAAAAAATATAACCATATACGGACAACTGTGAACATATAAAATCAAAAAAAACTTCATCTTCAAGATGAAAATCGCAAAAAACTTTAAAAAATTCGACAATACTCAAGACATCTTGCTGCCACCGCTCCACATAAATTTGGGAATTATTAAAAAATGCATCGAAGTGGCTGTTGTAAATTGTTCAAACGCATTCGACTATTTCAAAAGCGTTTTCCCAAAGCGTAGCGATGACAAAATTAAAAAAGGTATTGTAGTAAATTTAAAGAGATTTTATGTTCACCTCATTGTACTATTTACATTATGTTAATGTTTTCTATTCTGTCTTTATTTTTTCATTTCATTCATTGAACAAGTGTACTTAATGGCCCTGACATTAGGAGGCTATTCAAGAGCAACTTTGATTCATCGCTTGATGAAAATCATTCAATAGCATGAATTTATCTTCAGCGTGTATGCAGCAGAGTGTATGAATCGAGACGCGGAACCGGAAGCAAGAGAATGGGTGAAAGAAATGCTGTATTATTTTGAGAAAATCGGCACATCGATGACATTAAAGCGGCATTTTCTTCATTTCCATTTTGACGATTTTATCAAACAACTTCCTACCGAATCCGATGAGCAAGGAAAACGGTTTCACCAAACCACAATGCCCATGGAAAAACGGTACAAAGGCAAAAAACTCGACGCATTGCTTGCAGAGGTAATATCAATTTTATTGATGTATTGTTTTGCATTCCTTTTTTGATTTCTTTTCTAATTAGAATTATAATTAATTTCAGGTATGTTGGTGGAGTCACAAGATCACCTTGTATGATGTTAATGAAGTATTTGAAGAAGAAAAAGCTGATGATGGAGGGCAGTCTTGAAGCAACGTGCCTGTGGACACCATAAGTTCTGAATCAGAGTCAGATTCGGACGATTCGGACGACGATTTGGATCCACAACTTAAGAGGATTTGAAGTCCAGGGCCAGGGCAATTTTTGTGGAAAATTTTCACTTTTTCGGCTACCTAAACGGTGTTTAGAATCAATTCTAGAAAGTTGTTTATTGAGATTAAACAAGTTTGCAATCGTAAATTGCCTTGTTGTCTCTGTTTGGCGGTACCAAAGCAGAGTTTATGGACTATAATTAGACACCAGCAGAATGGAATACGTATTTTCTGTGCCGCTACACACTTCATCAGCATTCGTGGTGTCTTATCCATTTCGGTTTCGTTGAAACCTAAACATGTCGCCCGCCTTGCACTGGGTGCAATTTTGAGGGACTCAGTTAGCAGCGCCAGGCGTTTGGGGCAAGTAAAAAAGAGGTTGAACCTAGCGTCGTAAACGCTGTTTAAGATGTGGTTACATAGTGTCGTAAGCCGACATCCGGTTCGAAGGACCATATACAAGTTTGCAATCGTAAATTGCCTTATTGTCTCTGTTTGGCGGTACCAAAGCAGAGTTTGTGGACTATAATTAGACACCAGCAGAATGGAATACGTATTTTCTGTGCCGCTACACACTTCATCAGCATTCGTGGTGTCTTATCCACCTAAACAGAGATCTTAGGTAAATTTTTGTAGTTGATTGTTTCCTTGAATTTTGAACGATTTGCTACCTATGGACCTGAACAGGGGAAAAAAAGGTAAAAAAAAAAGTAAATCAAAATTCCGAACAGTTTGCAAGATATGAGCCTGAGAAAATGATCACTTTTTTGCAAAAATGACAGCGAGGCCCCAAATCCTTGGGGGACCATAAAAAAAGTGCATGACTTTGGGCAAAACTGGGAGACACGGGTCTTTTTTTTGGTCTTTTATCACTTAGTGGTGTCCGTATATGGTTATATTTCCATTACTTAAAAAATAACACACAGTGTAAGTTGACTAGGAAAACTTACAAAACTTTTCATATTAATACAACTGCTGAGAAATGCTAGCAGAGATATCAAATTTAAATTTAAATTATGTTCTTCCTTTATTGTTTTTTATTTAATTTTTATAATTGATTTTCAAAAATAGAAAATATTCCTTTAAAGACCATCAATTCCCCGAAGGCGTGTGTACTAACAAATAAAATATAAAATTGTTAAATTCTAAAGAACTGATCAGTTTTTTTTAATATTGTGTTGTATTAAGCTTGTTGTCTGTTATAATTTATGTAATGAAATTAATTTAAATTAATTTGTTTTGTATACAAATTGATAAAAATTATTTTTATATGCACACTTGAAAATTTAAGAGACAACAACAAAAAAATTTGAAACTAAATAAAGTCGCCACAGTCAGAACAATAGATATATGAATGAAATGAGTGGTAGCCACTTAAGAATGAAAATATTAAGAATAAGAAAAACGTAAATAAAATCAACCACACAAATGGAAAACGTTCAGAGAATAATAATATAAAAACAAGGAAAATAATTCTTAAAATTTTTGGAAAATTATTATTTGTACTTATAAATTTGAAAAAGAAAAGATATTTATTTTTTACATTCAAGTGCATAAACTTGACTTGAACATATTTTCAGCTGAAAAAGATACATTAGCATAGATACCGGTTAAAAAGTATAAATTTACATACTCTTATGTGTCTGTATGTATAAATAATACTCATTGATCAGAATTTCAGTGCGTGCTGCAAATGAAATTGATCACTTAAATAAATGTTGTTTCTACTCATATAAATATATAGAGTGCAGAGTAGCAAGCACCGTTTTAATTAAAATTAATTGATTGTGAAACGCTAAACAATGACACATGAAAAATTATTTGTATCTATGAAATACAAAAACAAAACAACAACAACAACAAAAAAATAAAGTATAAAAATTATATTACTTTACACTCCCATATAAATATCTACTACGGAAAATTGTAAAAGAAAAGATGAAATAATAAATAATGAATTGAATAAATTAATGAATTAATTAAGTAAAGTAAATATTTATTGTATTGTAAAGATAAGAACTTTGTATACAAGGTACAAACTTTACCTAATAATTTTTATATAAATACATACTCTAGATATATGTACGTGTATTTGTGGAACTTTTTTAATTTTTAAGTGTAAAAAACTGATCAAGTGGTATTTCTAGTTTTAAAGAGGACAATAAAATGTAATTCTGACGTATTACATTTATTTGAATTGTCTGGAGAGAATGCAATAAACGTATAATGATGATAGATAATTTTTAATAATATTAGGTAAACAATTTAAAATTTATATTAAACCCCTTATTTTGTAAAACTCTTCGCCTCACTTTGAAAACTTTTCCATAAAAAAATTTGAAAAACAAAAACAATTTATACAAACAAATTTTCAAAGTAAGGAAATTGTACGTATGGATAGACATTATTAGAACATCATGGAGTTTTATAATGATCGATAAAATATATATTTTTGTTAGCTTTACATTTCATTCTCATATCCAAAAATTTTGTATTATAAAAATTTATTTGGTTTTCGAGGTATTTGTATTATATTTGCAGATATTTATATATTTAATAGTTACACAATGCAACAAGAAAATAATTAACTCATTAATTCCAACGCAAAATGAAAATTTACCAGTACTCAAGCAAAATCTCCAAAGCGTTTTCCAAGTTTATTTTATGCGTATTATGCGTTTGTGCTGATGGTTGTAACGCACAGAAAAAATTATCGGACCTCTACCTTATAGTATACCGTTCGAATCAGAATCAATTTCTGAGTCGATTTAACGATGTCCGTCCGTCTGGCTGGCTGTCTGTCCATGTAAACCTTGTGAACAAAGACAGGTCGCAATTTTAAAGATATCTTGATGAAATTTGGCACGAATAAGGACGAAGCCTATTGAAATTGGTTATAATCGGTTCATTATTTCACATAGCCCCCATACAAATGTCCTTTCGGAATAAATGCCTTAAATATAAACTCGGTACAAAGGAATTTTGTATAAGTGTCAATCTTTGTGCCAAATTTCATCAAGATCGGTCTATAATTGACCATATCTCCCATATAAATCCCCTCTTCCGAAAATCACTTTAACGTGCATAAATCAAGTATCAAGTTAATATTCGATACAAATAAGTTTTATATAAGTAGACACAACATTGCCAAAATTTATGAGAATCGGTTTATAATTTACCATAGCACCCATATAAACTCATACCATCATATGTTAGTATCAATGCATTGTTCTGTATTTGTATAATTTATTTTGCATTTAGTAAAAGTGTTGGTCTACAATATGCAATTTTATATATTTTGGACATATTTCAAAATATATTAGATTTTAATGTAACATTAAAATGGTTTATCTTAATACTATTGAAGATCATACGTAACAGCAAGAGGGTCAATTTTATGCATTTAGTTCCCAAAAGGTTAAATTTGCATGGAAGTATTGATTACACTTAAATATCGATAAATTTATGAAAACCATAATAAGATCATTTAAAATCGCGATAATAATCGAATAAAAAGGAGTTTTTGTTTAATTTAGCCGCGATAATGAAAAGAAAAAATGTGTTCACTGTAGACTTAAAACCATATTTCTGGAGGTATTTTAAAAATGGTCCAGCTCACGTGAGTGAAATAACTGAGGCAAAATATTTTGAGGATTAGCATACAACATATCAATCTTTCATTTAAGGGGGGTACATTTGCAACTTTTTTTGTTCCCATACCAATTAAGGCACTTTAATAAACATATATCCTTGAAGCAGGCACCACTTTAAAAAAGGTGCCTCTTACACAGAGAAAACAGATTAATTGTGGAAACCGAATTTGTAGCCAATCGAATTTGGTCGGTTGCAGGAACTATCATATAAGTTGGTTGTAATAACTGAAAGTATTCGGTTCTCATAGTAGTTTGTTTCTAGCGAGAGACAAGCACTATTGTGAATTAAATTTTTAAAATTTTTATTTTATCAATTTTCTTTTATTAAAAATATAAACATAAAAAATCCCACATAATACAAGATTAATAAACATCTTTTGGATATTACATACAAATTCACGATTTGTTGCTCTCATCTGGATTGATTTTTTTCTGCTTAGTTTGCGGGATTTCTATAGCAACTTGACGGTCGATTAAGAGAAATATAGTTATACGATTTCTGATACAGGAATCATATTGTACCCTCTCTTTCTTATTTCAGATTTGTAAGAGGAAATTTTTCGTATTTAGTGATGATAAGGAATTGATTTTGTTTTTAAGCCTGAAAAATTTCAAAACCCACATATTAAAGAAAACATTACGTAAGATAATAGATTTACACAGATTTATACATGTACAAATATCCAGTGGTTTATGAGACAGGAAACCTACAAACCTTTTTTATAAGTATCAGCAAAAGTTAATATTTAAAACAAAATTTTATTTTTTTACATTGTGTTTAAAATTTGTGTATTTAATTAATTTTTTTTTTTACGAATGTCAACCAGAAAAAATAAATATATTGGTTGAAAACACTAATTTTTTATTATAATCACCAACATATGGGAGAAATACATAAAGTAATGAATTAAATTCAGTTGCTTTTTCCAAATTATAGAAATAAATTTAAATAAAACTCAAATCGATTCACTCAACTTACTTAACAGTTTCTAAAACCTCAATTCAGTTACAACGATGTTTTAGTTGTTCTATAGCAATACTATTAGATTTATAACTTTTTAGTATTTAGGAATAAATTTTTATTAGGCTGACTGAAATTGTGTAATGAGAACCGTTTTCCAACCAATCTTTTTTCTGTGTGTAGTAAACAAATTTCCATGTTCAATAAATTTTTATGACAGTGGTATATTAATATCATAATATATAATTAAAGTGTTTTTGATGGTAGTTTACAAGTAGAATCTACGTGGACGTGGCACATATACAGATTTTTTTTATTACATACCGTATTTTCTGTTCCTTGTATATGTTCAATTTTATGTAAGTTGTCTTAGTAGCATACAGAAAGTAGAAAAATAGATTTTTTCTGAAAGTGGGCTAGAAATTGGGCTTATCTAACTTACATTTTAATTAAAAAATGTATCATCCATTCCATGAAAGAACGCCCAAAAATAAACCAAGTGTCCTCCGATTTTTATAAAATTTTATACGTATAAGGTCTATAGGTGTCTATAAATATTTCCGTTTTCAGATTCGCTAAATTCAGAAAATTTGCAATTTTATTTCGTTTTTTCACTTTCGAAAAAATCTAAAAAATCTCGAAAGTATACAACTTTAAATAACAATATTTCTAGGAAGGCTTTGCGGAAATTTATGATTTAAACGGCGTTTGAATTGTAATTATATCAGCTTTAACATGAATATTTTACAAATAAAAAGTACTTTTTAAAAATGCATTTTAATGCAATTGCATTTTTTAAATGCATTTTTCTTTAAATATGCTATTAAATTTTTTTGATTTTTTTCCGTATTTGGAAAGCATGGAATCTTTACATTAAAATAAAAATCTCAAATTTTTGGGACGCACACATGTACTGTGCATAATTTCCCCTTTTCTTCAACTAGTTAAAATTTTTTCATATAAAAATTATATTTTTCTGGTATTATGAGTATCTTTACGTATTTTGTTAAAAAAAAAATTATTGTGTTATTTTTTAAAAAATCCTTAAAAATAGTAAAACTTTATGTATCAGACTATTTATTGTTTGAAGTTATAATAAACAAAGCATTTTTAAATACACTTTGGAAAAATTAAAATTTAATAAATTCGCAACTAACAAAAATGCATCTTAAAACTGCATTTATATTTTTAAAATATTATGGATTGAAGAGGTGATTTTCGAAATGCTGAATAAATTACACAAAAAATATACAATGGCCTTTTAAATACATTTTAAATTATAGAAATCCATCAATAACTTCAAGAGATATGAATATTTAAAATTGCAGACTTTTTATATTTTGTTAACTTTTATACAAATTTTACAGAAAATTCCAAAAACAAGAAAAAAATTTATTTTTATATGAAAAATTTTAAACATGTTGTTATAAAAATTAGATTTTACATATAAGATTTTCGCGTCCCAAAAATTTGACACTTTTATCTTAATGTAAAGATTATAAACTTTTCATTTATGTTAAAAAATAAAAAAATTTTAATAGCATATTTAAAGAAAAATGCATTTGAAAAATGCAATTGCATTAAAATGCATTTTTAAAAAATCTTTCTTATTTTTAAAATGTTCGTCGTAAAGCCGCCATATGCGAAATTTTAAGGCCGTTTAAATCATTAAAATTCACAAAATCTTCCCAGAGATATTGCTATTCAAAGTTACATACTTTTGAATTTTTTTTTGGTTTTTGAGAAAATTAAAAAGCGAAATTAAATCGCGAGTTTCTGCAATTTTACAAAACTGAAAACTTAAATTGATAAAAGGCTTAATGGAGTTTATGTATACAAATTTTTATCGAAATTGAAAGCCATCAAGTAAAAAAATATACTTTTTCGGGCGTTCTTTCCTGGAATGGTCGATATATATTCTTACATATTTTATAATGTTGAAATTAATTAAATTAAAAGTTGAAATCCTTTTGAAAAGAAATTTGACGTCCCACAGTGGGCCCAAACCCAATTTTTTTTGTAATAAATCTGCATCTTAAAACTTAAGCTTCCAGAAAAATCATCCTGTAGTCACCCTGTGATAATACGATAAAAACTACATGATGTCAAGGCATAATATTTTATCTATTATTTCTTATGTAATGTATAAAATAAATATACATAAATTTCTGTTCCTTGTATATGTTCAATTTTATGTAAGTTGTCTTAGTAGCATACAGAAAGTAGAAAAATAGATTTTTTCTGAAAGTGGGCTAGAAATTGGGCTTATCTAACTTATATTTTAAATTAAAAAAAATATTCTTACATATTTTATAATGTTCTTAAAAGTTGAAATCCTTTTGAAAGAAATTTGACGTCACACAGTGGGCCCAAACCCAAACTTTTTTGTAATAAATCTGTATCTTAAAACTTAAGCTTCCAGAAAAATCATCCTGTAGCCACCCTGTGATAATACGATAAAAACTACATGGTGTCAAGGCATAATATTTTATCTATTATTTCTTATGTAATGTATAAAATAAATATACATAAATTTTTTATTCCTACAAAAATCATTAAAAAATCTTTATAAACCCATTTTTGGCAATTTTTCAAATATAAAAAATATTTTATAAAATTAATCGAATTTTACACGAACATTATATATTAAAAAAAACTGTAACTGTAAGATATAACTTAGGTCAGCACTTTACAGAAATATAAAAAAAAAAATCTTTGAAATCGAACTTTAGGTTAAGAATTTTTGAAAATTTTACACAATCGATATAGCCAACTTTGACACCCAGTAACTTATCTCGTGTTAATACAGGGTGTCTACATGATAATTTTTCTGAAAGCTTATGTCCTCCTCTACAACTCTTCCATAAATTTCAATTTCATCCGAATAGTAGTTTAGGAGATAAAGATTTATTACCAAAAAATTTGCGTTTGGCCCTACTGAGCGTCCTGGAGAAAAACTGAGAACGCAGTTGCACTATAAATGGTCTCCAGTTTTATGCATTGATTTGTTCATGTGCTAAAGCAAAAAAAAAAAAAAGAAAAAATTAGAAAATTGTTGCACGGTATTATTAGTTTAGGTGCGGTTAATTCCGGAAATATTTGTTCCACATATCTTATTTAAATATACTTGATAAAACAAAATTAAAAAACGATGAGTACTCTAAAAAAAATGATTAGTACCGAAAAAACTTTCCACACAATCTTCGTATAGAAATAGAAAAAATAAATGATAATGAATTGTTATTGACTCTCTGTACTTTTATAATTATTTCTATTTATTTTTTTGCTAGAAATATATATATTAAAACTTAGACAACATAATAAATTGTTTAAAAACTTTTAAACTCTTTATTTAATCTTTTTCGCTCTTTTAGCATTGATTTACATTTTGGAAACTCTTTTCATCTCTCTCCCTCTCTTATGGTAATTCATTCATAATTAAAGGTATTTAATTTCTCTAAAATCTACAATTAACCATAAATTGTTTTAAGTATTAATCATTTTTTTTAACTTAACACTGATACTAGTAGTATTAAGATAAAAGTTTATTTGAGTATATTAAAAGTATACTAAAAAGAGAGCAAATTGGTGAACGTAAATACTCATTAGTAGTAGCTTAAGTTTTATTATTTTATTAAAAAGTAAATTATTTATTTTTTACTTTAAATAAGTATTTAGGTATAAGGTATAAGTATTTATTTATATGGTATTTGTAGAGATTTTGTGGTTATTTAAATTTACATTTAATTATTCCTGAGATTATTTTATAAAATATTAAAAGTTTAACAACTAACCAGATATTACAATATTTATTTAAATAAATATACCAACAAATGTTTTTACATTAAGTATCTCTTAAATATCTCATGTACGTATCTCTTCTGAAATTGTCATTTATGTCACGCTGATCGCATAATAATAATATATATGGTACTTTTTCTATAGTTTACTCATCCTGATTGAGAATTTGAATATATATGGAGTATATTCCCATTTTTGTGACCTTTGACTTTTTTATAATTCAAATAATAAACAAATGTCTTAAACTCTTAACTCTTCATATTTAATTAAGAACTTTAAAATAATCTAAGAGATTCAAAAAATACTTTAAGAAAATGTATAATTTATCTTTAATATACTAAAATCTCAACAATTTGCTGGGTTCTTTATAGAATAAATAATTATTTTTATATGTACTTGTTTCAGACAGGATATTTTTTTGTGTGAGTAAATAACAATTTTGCGGTAGTAATAAAGTAAATTTGGCAGAAAATCTCTTAACAAATATGTAGATGAATCAATTGTTTGCTACAGCTTTAAGAGAATATTTTATCATTTACATTGGACATCAGGTTGTCTGCCAAAAACAGCACAAAGAAATCCCCTGCTTTTTAGAGTAAAAACGTATTTTGAAGGAAGAGGTAATAAAAAACAAGCGCGAATGTTATATCCGGCTCGGCCGAATCTATATACCCACCATCAACTTTTTAAAATTTTTCGTTATATGGGAGATGGGCGGACCACGCCCATTTTTTTTCCGAGTATACATTGGTCCTTAAACTATTTGTACAAAATTTCGTTGATTTTCACCTTGTATGGAAGGTGAGCGGTAAAGTCGGCGGACCACGCCCATTTTTGGTTTCCAAGTTTATATCGACCCCCGAACTATACGTACAAAATTTCGTTGTCGTACATGCTTTTGTTTAAGAGATATCAGCAGAAAAGTATGAAATGAAGCTACAACGGACACCCTGTGTTTCCAGTATTTTGCCCATAACTTTTTTGTTTATTAACCGAATTTGCCCAATTTCAACACTTATATAAGATAAATATTTGAGCCTAATTTCGTCCCCCTAGGTTCGAGCCCTATTCTGCTTTCAACAGACAGACAGACGGACGGACATATGTAGCTAGGTCGACTCAGAATCTAACCAGGACCCAGAAAATATATACTTTATGGGGTCTTAAATGATTCCTTCGACATGTTACACACGGAATGACAAAATCCATATATCCTCCATCTTTTTGATGGTGGGTATAATAAAAGTGAATAAATATAATTTAAAATATAAGAGAGATAAATAGAAATACAATAACTTAATGATTTGTATAAATTTCTTAGTATTATATATTTTTCTTTCAACAGTAAATGCAAATCACTGCCATATCAATTACTCATAGTCAAATTTGATTGAAATTCTGAAATAAAAAAAAAACGTAACTTAAAAAAGTAAAATTGTTATCATCATAAGTACTTTTTAAAATATTCGTTCGTTCGCCAACTTATCTATTTATTTAATAGTTACCAACAATAATGATGACTTGTTTAACAAATTTATGATAAAAACTGAAATGTTGTTTAAACAAACACTGTATCTACACTTGTACATTAGGTTTTTTTAATTTAAAACATTTATAGTTAATGTTAACATAATTAGTATAAACATTAAGATAAACACAAAATAATTTTACAAGTTCAAGTTTGTATAACTAAAAAAAAAATCAAAAAAGAGAAACAATTATAAATTTTTCAAATTTCTATTTATTGAATGTTGCTCTATGTCAACAAACGTCATTAAATAACACTTGTTATCAATATAATTTTCAATTATTTAGATAGTATTTAGAATAAAAAATAAATCAAAGTCATAGTATTTTTTATCAAATAATTGAAATAACAAAAAAAAAAAAAAAAAAAAAAAATACTAATAATAATTCTTTAGATTCCAACGCAAAATAATTAAAATAAAATATTAAATATATTTTTATGTTTATTATAATTATTATTTGCTTTCTGTCATTAAATTATCAGTAATTTGTGTTTTTTTGTAAATCCCACCGACAAATTATCATTTAATTTGGTAACTCTCTAATTTGCAAAAATAAATATAAAAAATAAATTAATGCAAGTCATTAATTTTAATGGAGAGGAATTGATGTCAGCTGAAATAATGTTTTGGGAGAGAGAGTGGGAGAATTGAGAATTTTTTCTCACTCTTTTAAAGATTAAACTTTAAAGTCGCTCTTGTGGATAATTTATTTATATGTGAGTAGAATAATTAATTAATGATTATTATTATTTCAAGAATTGAGTTTAAATAAATAAAATTGTATTTTCTTGTATTTTTAAAAGAATTCATAATATGATGAATTAAATGATTTTATAAAAGCTAAAATTTCGGAGCTTAATTAAGATGGTTGAAATTTTATGAGCATTAAAAGTTTTTGTCAAACAAAGTTTTTTATTTAAATATTTTAAATCATTACATTTTAGTATAGATATGTTCAAAAATTTTTATGTAAATTTATTATTCAACATTGTGAGTCTTAAGAGCCCAAATCTCTATTTACATTTCTTCTATTACCCTTTTTGAAATCAAATTTTTAAAAATAACTTAATGATTTTATTTTATAAAAATTTTAATTCTTTAAAAACCAATTTTTTGGTTTTTGAGTATTTTTTTAAATTTATTTTTGGTGAAAGATCAAGGGTTTTTTTTTTTTTTAACTGCAGTAGAAATTTCGTTTACTTTGGGGGTTCAAAAAAATTTTTAATTTCTTTTTTTTTAATGGCACATCAACGCTATTTTGTACCAATATTAACTGGCTTTAATGACACAAATCTGTTCGCGTGAATGACTTTTATTGAACGGCATCGGTGTTATGGAGGTTTAAGATAAAAAGTTATAAAAATTGCCAAAATTCTATTTTCAGCAATATTTCAAAATATTTCACACGTGTGTAACCCACATCAATATATCGTCACCGAAAATGCAAAACAACGTAACATCAAAATTTTCAAATTTGTGTTTTTGATGAAATATAGTTTATTATTTCAAAATACGTGTGATCACAAATTTTCAGACTTGTAGCTCAAAAAATGACGATAATATTAATGAAAGCAATTATTTTCTTAAGTCAAAATAACGTAACATCACATTTGTTAAAAATACAAAAAAAAAAATGTTTTTTTTTTTACGAATTTAGATTGCAAATGATTACAAATATAATGGCTATTAAAATTTTGGAGTAAAAGTTATCAGAAATCGTTTTAATTACAATTTTTCTAAAATTTGTATTGATGTTACGTTGTTTTGACTTCCGAAAATTGAAATCTTGAAAAACGTAAACCACATAACTTAAAAAATATTTAATAAAAATAAAAATATTCATCATCAATATATTAGGCAGTATTTAAGGATGTAAGAACCCAAAAATCTTGTTTGTAGGACAATTCGTTTAGATTTTAGAAAGTTTTTTGTGCCTCCTGTAGTTATGAAAAGTGATGTTACGTTGTTTTGCATTTTCGGTGACGATATCTAAAATACAAATTAAATGTGATACGATGTAGTTAATGACGCCGAAGATAACACTAAACTCGAATTTGCTTTCAGTTTTTTCCCATCAGGTGAGATTTTTTTATGGGCGTGTCTAATATTGCTTCCTAAATAAGCCGATTATAATTAAGGGTAATTCACTATAACTCGAGAACGGTATGCACGATTTATATAAATAATACACCAAAATGTGCGAAATAAAATTGGCTTTAAGTCGTTTAGCTAACAAATAGTTTAGGAGATATTTCGAGATTTCTTTTTTTTTTCTAAAACTTCTTTTTAAAAGTGAAAACATCAAAAATGTTTCAGTTTATCATCTTTATCTCAAAGCTGGCAAAACTACGAGTAAATAAAACCATGTATCATAAAAATTGATGCACAAATCATGATCGCATTTACAGTTAAGTTAGGATACCCATGCATAAAAATATAAAAAAAAAAAAAATGCAGACCCGATGGAAAAAAAACTGAAAGCAGATTCGTGTTTAGCACATCAAAAATGTATCAAGTTCAACTATTCGTCTTTGGTGGAGGATTTTTTGTCGACCAGTGTAATCACGATCATATTGATTTCTTTCATTAAAAAAAAAAATTTAATTCACAACGTACGCATAGATTTTGTCGTCTTTTGATTTTATAAAATTCTTTCATATTTGACAATCAAACATTTTTTTTTAATTTTATATTAATGATAAATTTAAATAAATTGTAAAAATAACATTTAAGTCCGATGTCAAAAATAAATGCATACATGTAACCTACACAAAGGTATACAAAATACAACTTAAAAGAAGTTCGATAAGTTTTATATTAGTGAACATAATCGCTATTATAAATCTGTTTAAACCATCCTTTAGAATATCGAGTAAGAAACAAAGTATGCATAGATTTAATTTTTTTTTAACTGCACTTAATTCACTTATTGTTTTTTTATGTCTTACTACAAAAAAACTCTTCAAATGATGTTAATAAATAAAAAGTTGAAAATATTAATTATATTACTATAAAATAAGGTTTTCAATGACAAAAATACAAACAATTTTGATATATTTGGCGGATTCACAAAGTGTGCTATCATGTCGTATTGTCATATGTCCTAAAATATTTCAATGTATAAAAAATATTGTTATTGCTTTTCCTTTGTAAAATTTTATGACATTATGACAATACGACATGATAGCACACTTTGTGAATCCCCCAATTGAATACACATTTTTTTTAAGGTTGAATTTCAACTAATAAAATGATTAATTATGCATCATTAAAATTGGATTCTAAATTTAATTTGTTTGTTTAAATTTGAATTTAATTTGCGCACAAAAAATATTCATATTCATCTTCTACATACAGTTTAAATCATTAAAATCCGTTAACAACTTTTAAAGATATTGATGTGTAAAATTACACACTTTCCGATTTTTTTGAATTTTCGAAAAATCACAGTCGTGAATAAATTCGCGAATTTTTTAAAATTTAATAAAATAAAAATGGAGATATTTAAATGGAACAAAAATGAACAAAATCGGATGAACATCCGTAAGAATTTTGATACCTATACTGACTATGTTTATATAAAATTTTAAATCAGATTGACTGTCTAATAAACTACGAAATTGAAAGAATTTTGAAACAAGTATTAAACAGATACCAAAAACTGATACCAGTAGAACCAAAACATTTCTGGGAATATCATTAAACATATCAAGGTAAATTTTGAGGGGGGTAACAAAGTCACTTTTTTGAATGAGTCGCTTAAAATATATTTCTCAGAATTTTAGATTGTTTTCAAATATTTTTATAATTAATAAATTACCCAAAATCCAATTTAAATTACAAATAATAGTATTCAATTATTTTATTAACTTAAGTTTAACATGACATCAATTTTTCAAATTATTACTTATTTTTGTTTATATTTGATTAATTCATTAATTGATACAATTAGAAAATTATTGAAAGCCAATAAATTGTTTTATTTTTAGTAAAAAAAACTATAAAATTTTAATTTTTATAAATTTAATAACTGATACAATTACAAAAGTAAGTGGAATTGTTTTTATCTTTGATAAATCGTATATTATTTCTGTGTTAGAATAGTCAGATTTTGAGTAATTTATTTAATTATAAAAATATTTGAAATCATTTTAAAATTCTGATCAATAATTTAATCGAAAATATTTTCTTCTGTGCATGTAATAAAAGTTGTATATAACTCGAAACAAATAAAAAATATTTACAAATAATATTTAAAAAATGCTTATAAATCACAAACAGCAGATTTGAAATCCAAAGTAATAGAAATCTTAAGATATTAACATTTAATTTTGATCAAATATTTGCCAAGTGTGACCATAGCTATGCAAACTAAAAAATTGCTTGCAAAACTGATATTTTATACAAGAGATCCGATTTTTTAAGTGAAAAATCTAAATTAGCCAAATACATCATTTATAAAACACCATCATAAACAAGAGCCTTTAAAACGAAAATAATTAATATCTAATTTATATTATAGCAAATAATAATATTTAATCTATTCTACTTTATAACAAAAATCAATTTTTTACTTCCTTATTTCATCGTTTTTTGCCTACAATTGCCTAGATAACTTTACAGTATTATGTTATTCACAAAACTGTAAAAATTTTATCAAAAATAATTTACTTTTTATTTTATTTATTTTCTACATATCATTTTAAATAAATGACTCATTGATAAGAAAATAATTGTAATCCCTAACTACAATTAATGATTTAACAAAAAACCAATAACATTACCTTAATGAAATATATAATTTTTAATTAATTTAAATAAATTATAAATTAATTTGCAAAAAAATTATCTAAAATGAAACATATGTTTGAAGTACGTGTGGTCCTCTCTCTCTAGGATATTAAGCATTTGGCGTCATTCCAAAAAAAAAAAAAAAACACATGTTTTACTCGGCGCTTTAACTTCAATGAACACTAAAGGAGACCGATATGATAAAGAACTACACAAATTTTACAGTATTACGCCCCCTATTTTATGAGATATTTTACGCATTCGTTATACAAACACACGTGTAAAACTATTAGTTACCTTTTGTTAAACAAACTGCTGCCAACCAGATTTAACCATGATATTTTGTAGTTTCTGAGTCTTATCATAAACGAGGAGTATGAAAAGAGTATTAAGTAAAAAAAAGATTAATTTAAGGATATTCCCACTTTAAATGGGATTAACCCGGTAATGATTAGATGGTTGAGAAAATCTTCTTATGGTTTTATGTACATAAAGAAAAATAATAATAATAAAACTTATAACATGTTGCGAAAATTAAACAAAATTTGTTTTAATAAATTAAATATTTACTTACAATATGAAATTTCATAATATTTGCTCCGTGTTATAAATATTTGAAGAGTATAGAAGAGATAAGGAAATGATAGACAATTTTTGAGTGATATAATGAATTAAGGAATGAGATCAGTTAGTTGGTTGTTGAGAGAGAGAGGACTTATAAATTTAAAATTCTTTTAAACTTTTCCTTGTGAGATTTGCAAGCGCAGATGAAAGCTGTTCTGAGAGGATTTTTTTTTAATTTTTTATATATGAAGTTTGAGAGAAATTAAATTATTTTTATGAAGTTTGACAATTTAGCAAATCTGGGCTAATGATATCACTTTATAAAAATGCTCTAGAAATTAATTTCTTAATTAAAAATTTTTACGATCTTTGCTGATGTTCGTGTTGTGCATGTAAAATATGACTGATTTTCTGACCCTTATATTGATATAAGACTTGGGCTTATTTTAGTAAAATATGGATAGAAAACTAATAATAAAAATTCCTAAACTTCTACTTAAAACTTCTCAAATTGTTCTGTATTAAATCGTCGTTTAAGAAATATCAAATATTCAAACTTCTTAATTTTATAAAGAATATAAAATCCGAAGAGGCGGCCTAAAGTCTGAACTTCGTTCTTTTAATCTTTTTGCAGCGAAAAATAGAAAAATTTAATAAAAATAGTCGTGAGATTTAATAAATATAAATATTAAATATCACTTAATATCTTTGAACTATTTCAATAGAACCTTTTTAGGAGCTTCAGTAGTTCCTTCGTAAAATTGTCATTGGATCCAATAGATTTTATTAAAATTCTTAGAAATATTTCTTTTGTCCTAAATGCGTACAGAGTAAACTTTACCAGAGCATATTAAAAACAAATATTTCTAGCAGATTGGTCGTTCGTTAGATTCGTTTTTAATTCGTCGCATTGATTACAAACAAGTACTTATAGGACGTCTCTGTTTGACGATATTAAAGCGGAGTATTGTTTGTGCCGCAAATCTTCAGGGCTATGGGGAAAATTAGAGAAACCATCCGGTTGTTAGAACCATGAGCAAGTTATAATCGGTTTCTGTTTGTCAGTACTAAAACAGGTTTGTTGACTATAAATACCAAAAAAATATAATACGTATTTTCTCTGCCATAACTAGGATTGTTTATTTACCCGGACTTTTTTTTTAATTTTTTTTATCGTATTTGGAAAACTTATGTTTTTATATATAATTTTTGAACTATAAAATTTAACCATTTTTTGTTTTTTTTTTGTTAAAAAAACTTGTTATTTTACTACATTATTTAATTTTATTATACCCTACACCACCATAGGTGGTTGGGTATAATCAGAATCACTTTCTGGGTCGATTTAAAAATGTCCGTCCGTCCGTCTGGTCGGCTGGCTGGCTGTCCATGTAAAGCTTGTGAGTAAAGTACTTGTCGCAATTTTAAAGATAATTTGATGAAACTAGGTACATATGCTTTTTTCAATACAAGGACGAAGCCTATTGAAATTGGTTATGATCGGAATAGAGTTTTAACACCAATAGATGCCTTAAAAATAGGAATATTTTAATGAAATTTAGCACCAATAAGTTTTATATAAGCAAAAATCCGTCTGCCGACGGATCGGTCCATAAGTGACCCTAGCTCCCATATAAACTCCTCTACTGAGAATCACTATTTAACACAAGTAGGTTGTATATAAGTAAAAACAAAATTATGTGGATCGAAATGGAGTAGGGTATCATATAGTCGGGCTTGACCCGTCAAGCACACTGAACTATCTCTTCGTTATATGAGAAATTTAAAAAAAAAAAACACCGAAACAAGTATCCAATCAACAAATGTATTATTAAATAATTCATTGAATTAAAAACTTTTTTAAATTTGCACCACTCACCAAAATAACTATAAAAGATTAAAAATAGAAAAATTTTTTCAATTAAATCATTTATTAAATCAATCAAGTAGATGATTGAATGAATTAAACATTTAAATATTAAATGAAATCTTACTTAAATTTTATTTTTACTGGAATTTATTTATTAAATGAAACAACTATGTTAATTGAAAAATATACGGTAATAATTTTTTCTGTGAAGAGGAGCCCGTGCAGAAAATCTAGTGAAAATTGTGTAAATAAATCACTTTATAAAATTTCATAATATTTTAATCTGAAATTTTAAAATTGTTATATATGTACAAAATAATTACTTTGTTTTCATTTGATCTCTGTTACAAATTTATATTTTTTAGTTTCACTGGAAAAACAATCTTCTTGAGTACCAATTTTTTAAATACTCCAAAATTTTGAGATATTTTGAAAAAACAATTCTGAGATTAGTTGTTGAACTAAAGATCTCTTTAAGTAAATTTTTTTCATTGATTAGGAAGAACGTAGTTTTTAACTATATTCAAATTCTTTTATATTTAAAAACTTCAACATTGATGGAATTTTTTCTTTGAGACTAAAATGAGATGTCAATCTTTAAAATCGTTTAAAAACTCAAAAATTGTATCAACAAATTTTTCATATATTTTACGCAAATCATTGAGTTCTTCAGTTTTTGTCTAATTAAAAAAAAAAACACTAAATCTTGTTATATGCATAACAAAAATTGATTGCATATTTTTATAGACTTTTGTAGAAAAATTCTAATGAATTGCATTGGATCTCGAAAACACAAGGAAATATATACGACAACAAAGTTTATTCCTCTACTTTCAAAAAAGCTTAATAGAAAAAATACAGGAATCTAAAACAAAAAAGTTAAGCATAACTTAAAATGTAGCAGAGTGTATTTATAAATTAATTTCTGAATATGAAAATTGTTCTCACTGGTGTGCAGACAAAGAGTACAACAACTCTTCAGGAAAGTACTAATACAATCGAATTAAAATTTAAAATGGGTCTTCAATAAAACTTTCAGATGGTTTAATACAATTTTCCTCTAGGAAAATGGTAGACATTTTCTTAGAAAAATTTTAAATTAATGGTTTTTAGTTACATTTTTTTTCCTTAACGCAAAGTCAACTTTTTTTAAAGAATAAATTAAAATTTTTAGACTTTTATCATTTTATTTGTAAATTAAATCCATATAGTGAACCAAAATTTTCATCATATGTAAAATTTATTAAATCTAGGAAAAATACTATATTTTGTATGAAAGAGCTGGGAAAAAAGTAATGTTATTTATTAAACAATTTTTAACTTTTATGAATTTTTTTCTGTATTGTTACTTAAATGCTTTTTTTTCATTTTTGATGTTAAAAGATTATTTCGTACAAAGTTTTGAATAGATTCGTATTTATAAAATAAAAATATTTTTCATGACGCCGAAATTTTTAATTAATATTAAAACATTTGTTAGTGTAATATTAATATTACTGATGAAACTAGCACTTAGACAATAATTTTTTTATTGAAATATAAATTTTCAATCGTATGTAAAATTTAAGCTTGAATTTAGTGAAATTCTTTACCAGTGGTCCTCACTAACATAAAATATTTAACATTAACACTAACATCATGTTAATGGTAAATGTAGACCGTTCAACTTGATGTTAATGTTAATTTTTTCGATGTTTAAACACGGTTGTTAAAGCAAATGTTAAAAGAACCATGTTTAAGTTTTTTACTAACACACACAAAGAAAGAATACAACAACAAAATGAGAAAACAAGAAATTAACATGAAAACATTGAAATTTTAACAAGATCATCTCATCTATAGTGGAGACTACCCGTTAGGAAACCCAAGAAAAACAAATGAAAATACAAAACTATTGGGAGAATTGAAAAACGTTTTGTAAAAATTCGTAAATATATTATATAGTTATTTTAAACTTGTGTGACTTTAAACACTTCAAAATTTCAATTTTCTACATTCTTTATTAAGCAAGTGCAAATTTTGAAAACCCATTTATTTGCTTTAAAATTTTCGAAGGAAAAATAAGATGAATATTGTTTTCTAAACATAGTTTAGCCGTTCTTAGACCATATTGAAGATAAATTCATTCTGTCTTCTTTTATTTTCACTGAAGAAATTTTGTTTAAAGAATTGTTATTTTTTCCTTTTCTTATTGTAAATTTTGAATTTTTTTTAGTTCGAAAATTCGGTTTGGGGAACTTAAGCAACATAACATTAAACCTTTTTTGACATTTAGATTAGTCATTCATGGAATTTTATTTCTCAACTAGTTTCATCCACTTCAGTCCTCACTTTATTATTTAAAAACATTTTTTTTTTATTTACTATCTTTTATTTGGACCTTTGACAATAATCAACAAGAACGTAGTCTCGTATAATTATATGAAAAAAAGTTTTGGCAGGGAATTTGATTTCTAACTAACGAAATACTTATTTAGTATTAATAACTAAAAGAGTATATTGAGTATATTGAGAGTATTTTGTTATTATTTTCCCATTTATTTTTTTTTCTTTTATACTTCTCTGAGCAAGCAACATGTGTGTTAATGATTCACAGCATGATTTGAAAAAGAGGTATTTTTTTGTAATACTTCAATCCAATATGAGTAGAAAAAGAAACCTTTTTGGTAGAACGCCACTGACGTGCGCTGTGACTATGCTTTGTTGCTGCAAATGTGTTTTACAAAGCAACGGGCAGTTTTGAGTTTTAATACAATTTTTATTATTGAAATTGTATAAAGTGAGCAAACACACAGAGCGTCTGGTTAAGTCAAGCGCCGCACGCGAAACCGACAACACCAATACGGTTAATTTTGAAATTTATTTAATATTTTTTTTTTTTTGGGTGAAGAGAAAGAAAAAAAGTGCAATAATAACAATAAGAATTTTAAACGTATTTAAATGAATTAAAGTAAATAATTCAAAATAAAAAAAAAAGAATTTATTTTGTGGATTAACTACAATTAAGAGAAAAAGTGTTAATTTAACTAGTAAAGAGAGTTTAATTTGATAAAAAACAAATTATTTTATAGTACAAAATAATACTAATTGAATTTTGTTAAGTAAAAAAAGAAAATCCATTAATCATCCGATCTTTTGTTTGTTTTTATAATTTTCAAATAAGAAAATATATAAAACAAGTGTATTTTGGAATTAAATCTGTGATAGTAAGTTGAGAGAATAAAATAAATACCCTTAATATTAATATACATATAAAAAATATTATGTTTCATTGATTTAAGAAAAATATATATATTAAGAAGTGATAAAGTGTGCCCAATATTAATAAAAAAAAAATATATGAAAAAGAAATTTAATACTTTAGAGGCGCGTGAAAAAGTTTTTTTTAATCAATTTGAATTGTTTAACTCAAGGATAGTTAAATAATTGAAAAAGTGTTCATATTATTTATCAAAATTGATAACAAGTTTAAAGAGATTCCTTAAGTGCTTTTTTAATACTTAATAAAAATTATTACGTCAACTTTTTCCTTCAACTGCAGAATTTATTTAGTAATGGTCGCATCTTGAACATATTTTAATACTAAAGTTTTAGTAAGAACTTAGTTACATAATGTTTGTTTGCCACAATTACAATCTTTTTTATAGTTTTCTTATAAATTGTGTAATTTAAAATTGAAAATAATTTATATTGGGTGGAAAAATTTAATTTTTATTAAAGTAGTGAATCAAATTAATATTTTTATTTTTGCTAATTAATGTAGTGTAAACTTCATATTACAAAAATAAATTATGCATATTTCTACATCGACCATATACGTGTTGAAAACTATACTATTTAGTACCACTTTTTCAAACCAAACCCGTACCCGAATCCAAACTTCGGTAAATTTTGCAAAGTTCGGCCGAACCCGAATCAAACCCGAACATTTTGTTATAGGACCTAAAAAGTGCCAAAAAGAAAAATAATTATAAAAATACCGGGAAGTACTTTCTAGTCGCTGCTTAAATGCATATAAATGAAATAAATTTTGAAAATGTATAAGTATTTGTATTTTGAGAAGTTAAAGTTGTAGTCATATTAATTTCATTATTAAACTCATTTTCATCCTTTTCTTTGTGTTTTTTTCCATAGTGAATCCGCCCAGTTTATTCAAATCTTAACAGAAAACGATACCTAATTGCCATCAAGTTGACACCATTTTGTTATCTAATTATTAAGTTGCATTTCATTTTCTATTAGATTTGTCAACGAACAGTATCAAAAAGTCGATACCGTAAATTACCAATGTGACCACAACCGCGGTTGATTATGAATTGATTTATTCCCTCAATGCTCCGTCAATTCAATTACCAATATCAGTAAACATTTTTGTTGGAATTCAAGTTAAAAGTAAAGGGATTTCCAAAGAAAGAAAGGGAGAATAGAGAAATTATTAATTCAAGTTATTTAAGAATTTCAAGTATAAATCAAGTTTTTTTTTTTATTTTAAAATACTGAATACATCAATTTAATGTTTTAAAAATGAGAAAAATTTCGATGCAAAATCCACAACGGTTGTGATAACTTTGACAATTTACGGTGTTGTCTTTTTGACACCGTTCGTTTACAACTATTGAACACATGAAATATGATGAATATTATTATTTAACAATTCAACACCGATTGGGAGTAAAGTTGTCACCAATATGCTAATAAATTTACAAACATTTCACAAGTAAATTTTGAGGATAGTTCTTACCTTATAGATTTTGAAACTCCCTTATTTTTAAGTTAATTTTAAATTTTTAAATTGATTTATAGAGTAGTTTTTTAAAATCTAAATAACTGATGGCCTATTAAGCATTTTTTTTTATAATTTTTGATTTCTTTTTCAAAATGTATTCGATGACGGTTTTTTTAATATTATAATTGATACTGAACATATGGCATATATATTTAAAAATGCAATTTTATTTAGAAAATAAAAAGGTATCGCTCATCAAAAATTAATTTATTAGATTAGAAGATTATGATTTAAAATAAAAATATCGTTATTATTTATTTTAAAGCTGATGGCAATTTTTTTAAGCAGATCTCTATATAAATCTTCGGTAAACAATACCCTTTAACCTTTTTAGCTTTCGAAGAAACTTTGTTTAAAAAGTTTTATAAAATTCTAACAATTTTAAATCCCCAAGTGTTTTAAATAGAAATAAATATAATTCGATTAAAAAAGTAAAACGTATTTCAAAATCCTCAAAAAATACTCTTTAATAAAACAACAACAATTTGCATTTATTTTCTTAAAAATATATTTCGTACTTTTGTGCAATTTAGTGAATCTACTATAGTATGAGTCATACACATCAATAAAGAAGAAATTCCTGGTATTGTTAAATAAATGTAATTACGAAAATTGTCTTAAGAGCCATAAATGTTTAATTTTTATTGTATTTATTTATTCATTATTGTAGGTTTAATGCTCTATTTGGAAATTATGATTTCTTTGAAATCATTAGTAAAAATATTATTGAATGAAAAGCAATATTAAAATATTTAAATTTTCAATCCCTTCAATTTAAATATTTTATAATGGTATTTTTTTTTTTTTTTTTAAGAAAAATAAAAAGATTTTTATAATATTTTTTTTTTTTTCATTTTTATATTGTTCAAATAGTTTTTTGTTAAACTGTTAAATCATACTTGTCATATTTTTTATATGATATAATAATTGCTCTTAATTTCTTTGTAAACACCAACATTATAATATTTACTATAATTTTATAATAAATTCATATACAATATAAATATAATATAATAATAAATATAAGATAAAAATTTTAGTAAACGGAAGACTCTTATTTTGTAGTTAATTTGGAGAAGCTTATAATAAATATTTCTTTACAGATTTGAGATGTCAGTAAAAACATGCAAACATATTAAAACTTTAATAAAATAGATAACGTCAACAAAAAAATTTAAATAAATACTTATACATATGTATAAAAGTATTATATTAGAAATAAAATCTAATATACTATATAATTTATAACTTAATCATACAAAGCAATTATTATAAATATTGTCTGTATTGAGTGGTTTAGAAAAAAAAAAAAATAGCTTAATACATAGCTATATTTATAGGTAAATATATTATAAGCATGTTAACTTGTCTGTGACCAAAATAATAAAGTCTGAAATTATCTAAAATTAAATAAATATAGGAATTTGCGGCTAAAGTTAATTGAGATTATTTATTTGCTTTTTTTATTATTATTAAAAAGGTCTTGACTTATTTTAGGAGAAGTAATTAAATAGTTAGCTTGGATTATTAACTAAAATAACTTTTTCATATGGAAATTTACATACAAAAAAGTTAGCTACTCGTTAGCAAGCATAGATTTTTTATTTTGAATACGGGTGATAGTTTTTATTAAATTTCTAAATGCTTCGACTTAAAAAAAGTTTGAAATACATTTGTGCTGTATTCGTTTTTTATAATTAATTCAAATTCTAATGCTTTAAACTCACACGCAACATTTAAATAATTATCAACTATTAAAAATAAAGAGTACATGTTGAAAATGTTGGACTTACCATTAAATTAATTTACCTGGAAATAAAACAAAATACAAGTTTAGTTCAATGTTTCACACTAGATTCAAAGCTGAATATATCATATGGTTTAAAAAATATACATATTGCGGTTTTAACACTTCTAATAAAAATTTATCGTTGTTAAACCGCATAATAGTCAGTTTTTCTTAAAAATAACGTAGCAAAGAAATTTGTATTTTATTGTCTAGTTTAGTAAAGAACAATTTAAACATAATTTAATAAATAATAATAATGATAATAATAAAATATTAAAAAAGCAAACAATTACCAAATTTTTAATATATTAATCGACACTGAACATGTCCTCTTGGAACAGTCCTGTGTCCCCAAGGGCTAATTAGCCACCTCCAATGACAACCCCATGTAAAAATGACAGATTTCTTCCATATAAAGTTCCAATCTGTTCTCTTTCCTCTAGAAAATGTACACAATTTTTTAATTAGCGTTGCAATTAACTTTGACAGATTAACTGGAGGTTTTAAATAATAGATCTTAGAAAACACTCCATGATCTGGAATGTGTACACCTTGATACACAGACTTTTTGATCTGCTTAAGTAATATTTACAAATTTTTCTTTTTATTTTAAAAGAAAAGATATGGTTTTACATAACACAGAAAAAAGTCACCAATTAACAAATATATATGGAAATAATTCATTCAATTATAAACTTGTTTAAATTTGCACCTCTCACCAAAATGATTATATCAATTACTAAAAACTATAAAAAATACAAAACAGAAAAAAATTCCCAATTAATAAATTAATTAAATCAATCAAGTAGATCAGGGGTTCTCACAAGACCTGGCTTCGCGACCCCCTTTTGACATTGCAATGGAAGAGCGACCCACTACAACTTTGACTTTAAAAATCCAAAAAAAAAAAAAAAAAGATAAAGTAATTTTAAAAAATAATATTAATAGAGACTTTTTCGTATGATCTGCATCCACAAAAGATCGAATCTCTGTTTTGAGGGACAAAAGAGTGAAAAAGGATATTTTTACATAAAAATGTTGAAGAAAAATGTTTTAATATTTTAAGGGCTTCGGAGCCAACAAGCGGATAAACTTTGCTATATTTCAACTATTAAAAATGCTTTTAAATCTGTTGATTCAAAATTAAATTCAACGAATTTCAACTCTTTTTGAAATGAACCTCGTACTTTCTTAATATTAACATTTAAAGGATTTTCTGTCTTTAAATTAATTAAGTTGCTTAAGTAAATTTTCTTTATATAGCCGGGAAACTTATAGATGAAATAAAAGTTTTTGTAGGAAGATCCCTCAAACGAGCATAAAAATTAGCTTAATATGGGAAAAATATTTAAAAAATATTTAAAATTGATATTCAGTTCCCTACCAGCGATTGAAAGTCACGGATCTTGAACATTTCTCCCAAAAAGTAGTATTGAGTTTTGTCTTGAAATTGGTATCAAAAAATTCGTAATTTTTAGGCAATTATAAAAACAAAATATATACATATTAAAAATTTTTTGCAGAAATTTTGGTCCATAAACCGTAATATTGGTTCCCTTTATGGCTAAAATATTAAAAATTTGCATTGTAGTAATAAGCACTGTTGATAATATATGATTTTCTAAATTTGTCCAAAAAATTGTTCATCAAAATGCCTTAAAAAGTCTTCTAGCGAAACAAAATCCCACGGAAAAACTTTTTTAAAATATTTTTTCCATAACCAGCATAAAATTACGAATTTTTTGATACCCATTTCGATTAAAAAATATAAACTTTGTTTGACTAAAATGTATGGGACCCATGACCCAAGCAAATTTTTACGCATCGTTTGAGGGGTACATCGAAATCTCGAAAAATGCTTTCCTCGGGACACTCTATTGGAGAGCATTACTTTCTTCGTTTGATCATTTATCAAGTATATTATTTTCAATCAAAGGATCCTTCATTAGTAGTTTCTAAAAAGAGCTCATTTTAGAAAAAAACTTTACGTTTGTCTTTAATTTGGATATAGTTTGTAAAAAGATGTATTTCCATTTTTAAATAGTTGGAATTTTAATTTGAACTTCTAAATAATATTTATATTAAAAAAGTGTGTGTTTAAGAATATTTTTCAGGAACTCTTCGCGACCCCCCATGAATGTCCTTACGGACCCCTTGTGGGTCGCGGACCCCCATTTGAGAACCGTTGAAGTAGATGATTGAATGAATTAAAAATGTGTATAGGAAAAAAAATCATACCAAAATTTATTATTTATTTTATTTTTTCTTAAACATATTTATTAAATTTTGATGCAAAATTAAACAACTGAGTTAATTGTAAAAAAGACGGTAATAATTTTTTCTGTGAAAGAAGTCAAAAATTTACGTTCTCATTTTGGGGGCAGTTAATTGTACAAAATTATTGAATAATTTAATTTCTCAAATAAAAAAAAAAATAATAAAATGGTTTCATAAAAAAAAAAATCAATAGCTTTCTTTCTTTTTTAGGGAAGGATCCAACACATATGTTAAATAATACATTTTTAACAAAAATATCACTAATTTTCTTATAAGCAGAACCCCCAAAACTATATCAGTATAAATATTAGTTATAACCAGGGAAACCACAAATATGCAATTTTATGTTTTATACTGTACGTTAAATGAAGTCATTAATAAAATATTTATCCGTTTCAGAACAAATGAACCATTTTGACATCAATTTGTCAATTCATATTTTTGCATATTTTACCCTTAACGGCATATTTTTGCATTTTGTGATTTTTAGTGCATATTTATAACATATTTTATTTTTAGCACATATTTAACCCTTTTAGACCATATTTTGACATTTTAAGGATAATTTTTTTATTCCTCATGAAATGTTTTTCAAATTTGATTTTATAAAAAAATAATAATAATAATAAAATTAACTAATGGATATCATTTTATCGTTGAGAATTTTGACTTGTAGCAAAAAGATTGAAGATTATGATTGAAAAAACAATATATATATATATATATATATATTTTTTTTTTTTTAATGAAAGCATATGATAATTTTGATAATTTCTGAACTAATAATAATGTCTAGAATAACATGGGTAAGAGAATAGAAGATCAATAAAGTTTTTATGTGATACAATAAAAAAATGGAGAATCAAATTTCGACTCGGTTGATCAATTTCAGATTTGCCTTATTTTATAACATTGAAATATTAATAAAACCCTTTGTTTTAATGAAAAACATAATTTTATTAAAAAATTATAAAAAAAAGGTTGTTTTTAAGTGCATATTTTCCCTGTTTTGTGGTTTCCCTGGTTATAACTAATAATATATTTTTGCGTAATTTACACTTAAGAACATTTTTTTTGCATATTTTATTATTAGAGTAGCTACTTAAGCATATTTTTTCATACTTTCATTTGATAAACTTCTGGAAATTTTATAATTTTTTCATAAAAACTAAGGCGCTTCACATTTGTGCCAAAGTGAAAAAATCGCAAATGATAAAAATAACTTACTTTATATTTTGTTTTATTAATTTGGTCACAAACAACTAAAAAAAGGAAATTTTCCAATTTTATAATTTATTTTTTGTTAAGTCAGTGTCTGTTCTTCCGTCCGTCGTTATTAACAAACATTTTTGGTTAAAATACAAATGACAGTTTTTAAGATAACTTTGCCAAATTTTTCATTCACTTATGCTTTAATTTTAACCATGCTATACCTTGTTAAAACTGTTTTTTAACACTTTTGTTTACTGATAGCGATGTACCATATATGATACGCAATGCATTTAAGAGTTAAGCGTTTCTCCATACGGATAGATATTGATATTGAGCTGAGCTTTAAATTTTTTAAATACAACCTAAGAATACAATTTTGTTTTTTTTAAATATACATATCTAAGTCCAGTACCGCCCAATAAAAAGGACCTGGTCCATCAAATATGAAAAATACTTAGAAATTAAACCTTTTTTTTTTTTTAAATATTTAAAAATATTTATATACAATATCCAGAAATAAGAACGTAGTTTTTTGATAACAATATAGTACCTATGTTTGATGGTTTCATTATAAAAGTTAAATTTTTAGAAAGCTTAAATGGAAATATAGGCAGTCGATTTCAACAAAATGGCAACTTTTTCCACTGTGTACAAAAACTGCAATATTTTGCCAACTTTGACAGCTCACTACAAATAAACTAATTAACACATATGTTTGATTTTAATAATTAGTGATGTAAAATTTTATCTAGTTTCACTAGACATCAAACATTATTAAAAAATGTCAATTAAATGCCACTTTTGAGCTATTTGAAACCATAGTGCGCCTGTTTGAACAAGAAAAAACGAAAAAAAAAAGTTTATACGCACGATTATTACAAATAAAAATAACTTGCAAATAAATAACTTATTGTTTATACGCAAATTGTACAAAGAAATATACTTCCTTATTTGTCGTGCCAGATGGGAAAAATACAACCATTATCATCGAAAACTTAATGAACACGATTAGTTACTAACTCGCGAATAAAATATTAACTCACAGTTAGGGAATGGTAAATCGATTTCGATTTTAGTCGAAAATCGATTTTCAGGAGAAAAAAATCGGTTGTTTGCAATCGATTTTATGTCAACGATTTTATACTGAAATCGATTATTTAGTTTTAAAAATCGATTTTGTTTTAAAAAGTTTAGAAAAATGTAAGACTTTTTTACAACGCCTTACTGAAGATGGATTTGATGGATAAATTAAATATTCAGATTTCTATTTTATATACATAACTTTTATACATGTATTATTTGCGACTTGCATATTTGAGGTCATTTCATAGGTTTATTTTTTATTTGTTTTTGATATACATACATTTTATTTCACTTTATCAATAAAAAATCGATTTCAAATTATAATCGATTTTGAGGACCGATTAATCGATTTTGAAAATCGAAATGAAAAAAGTTGATCGTAAAATCGAAAATCGATTTTTGGCATTGTTTACCATTCCCTACTCACAGTTTATACGGAAAAATTTTCATATCGCAATATTTTTAATTGCGAGCAAGAGGTGCGTATAAACGCTATATATACGGTTTATAAATTTAATCGTAGTGGAGAATTTTACATATCTTTTGCTAAAAGAATACAAATTTATTTAAAAAATTCTATTATTATGTGTCAATAGAAGAGCCGATAATGAATATGAGTCGTTTAAAAACAGCAAGTACTTCGAGCCATTAACTTTATGTCAATATTTCCTTCTAAAGACAAGTACAAAAATTACTCTTTTAAGACACAGTTACTATTGTATTTGCTTTCCACCCCATAAATGTTCCACTGTGTGTTACAATAAATATGCCACATAAGCCCTTCAAGCAAAGAAAGAATTATTATAGAAAAAAACGTTGTTGTGCTTTTCTTTCCTATTTCAATTACTTTTAACCACCAACACAGATGTCAAAATGGGAAAAGAGCAATTATGAAGTTGTCAAAAAAGTACTATTTTTTTCTACCTTTAAATTGTTTTCATAAATCTTCAGCTACTAACTAGTATAATTTCAAAAATAGTAGTTTATATATGTATAAAACTAGAAAAGTTGTTCTTTATTTCTTTATGATCTTTTATAAGGCAACAATTTTAACTACATTCATAATTACATTTTATAGAGATTATTAATTTGCGTTTTTTTTTTGTATTTGTTGTTGTTTTAAAAGCAAAACACATTTATTTTATTGTTTTAATTTCAAGTACAATATTGGCTTTATTTGTGTTCTTTGTTACAGTCGTAAAGACTAAATAAATCTGCATTACAAATTATATAAATCGCCATGCGACTGAGAGGTGTCATAAACATTTGTATTCGTATGATTTATAAATATTTAATATAAAAATCCTTATCTATGTATGACGAAGTTTAAATAAAAAACAACTACAACAAAAAATGAAACTAAATAAATGGAATACGAATACATAAATGCTTGCAATTATGGGCAGCTGATAATCATTCACTAGCTGTAGAGATCGGCTACAACGTAGTGATATATTATAAATAATAAAAGTGTAAAAAAACGTGGTTCTAAATCTATAATAAATATTTAATTTTGTTATTGTTGTTGTTTTTTCTGCATGCAACACAATAATAAATAATAACAAAGCAATGTAAAGTAAATGAATCTTAATTCTTATTTATTCTTGCCACATACATGTGGTAATTACTTTAGATGAATTTTAATATAAAATCTTAATGCCTCAGGCACGTCTGGTCACATACGGCAGCATTAAAGTCTTCATGTTTGTACTAGTTGGCAGCAAAGAAGGCAAGATCAAGTCTTAAGCCTAGATGCCAGTTTTAATACCATTTCATTTGTTTAAGTATTTATTTATTTGTAATTTTTCAAAAAACGAAAAGAAATTATAAATTTTCTTAACGCATTAAAATGACACTTATATGTATTTTTAATTTTGATTATGTTCTGGTTCCCTGTAAGTTGTTGATTTAATACATTTTTATTTTTTATTTTTTTTGTATTGTATGATGACTTTATATGTGTATGCATTTTTGTTTTCGGTCATGTTCAAGTATCAGTGAAATATAAAATTTATCACGTACTGTGAACCTAAGATTCTTTAGAACTTGCAACTTAATCCCAGACCACTTCAAATGTCAGTTTTTGTCTCCGTTAATATGAAAGACATTTCAAATGTTGTTTTTTTTCCCTTTAAAATTAACCAACAACGAAATATTAAAATAAAATTTGTATTGTTGTTTTTGTTTTCTATTGTTAATTTGTTGGTATTTTTGAACAAACATTTTTTTGGGTTTTGTATTGTTTTTGTTTGAGAGAAACCAAAAGGAGGTTTGTTTTGTTTTAGACTTTTTGACAATTGTTTAAGTCAAACTGTTTTAAGTGGGTGAAATCGTATAACAAAAAAATTGACAGCAGGAACATTGGGTTTAATATTTCATAAACAAACCCCAAAAGCCTAAAATACACTTAAAGAAATATTACTCTTATTTTAATATGGAAACATATTAGGGGCACATGATGACTATAAAAAAAGGCTAAATGTATTCTTAATTTATCCATTGTTTGCTTATCAAATTACTTTTATTTTCTTTATGATTTCCTCTTTTATTATAATTTTTTATTTATTTTTTTTTTTCAAGTGTATTTATGATAAATTTCTGGATTTTGTTTACAATTATTTATATAATTTTGGGTGTTAAAAAATATGTTTTTTAAAAAGAATTTAATATTGATTTTTAAGTTTTTGATTATGTGAGGTCTGTAGATATATTTAGAAAATTTTGACTGCGACTGAAAGATAAGGAGACTAAACTAGTGTTGATTAATATGCAACTGATTGATGATGAGTAAATATTTGTTAGATAAAAATAATTTTTCAATGTTATTAAATAAAATTAAAGACTACATCTCATACAGCAATTTCATGGCCAAATAATTGTATCTAATCTTTAAGGGATTTTTTTTTTGTAAACATAGCTATATTTAATTTTTAAAATTCAGCCGAAAATTGTTAAACTTATTTTAATTTTAACAACATATAAAAACTTTTCATATTTTTGCTCCAAAAAGTAGGCACCAAATAAAATACTTTGTCTTAAAATAAATGAAGAATTTTTTTGATAAACTTTAGAATATTTTTAATCTTTTTCAGGTTTTAAGTTATAAAGATTTATATCTCATTATATTCCAAAAGAAATAGGATTTTCAACTTTTTACAGAAATTTGTTTAATCTTAAAAAAAAATTTTGAAAAGAAAAAAAAAAAAAATAAAAAAATTTAAATATGTATATTTAAATTTATTACTTATTTCAAATATTTAGAAAAGATTTGAACATAGTTATTAAACTACATTCATCTGCTTTCTGAATCACATTTTCGAATATCTGCAGATCTAGCCAGGGGATTACTAAATATTGTCTTTGCACCGGACGTATGGACGGACGTAATTATACCGCAAAAATAGTTTAGAATAACATGGCAAACAAATATGAGATTTACTATTATAACCGTAATAGCTGTGCAAATTTTCATCATGATTAATTGATTATTGATTTTTTTAATTAAAATAGAATTACTTCAAAAAAACTTATTTACATCAATATGATTTACTTATCATAATGTTTTTATTAGTATCTCAGAATTAAATTAATCCATTATAATGAAAATTTGTATGGAGGTCAAGGATATAATACTAAATAATACACTATTTCCCAAATATCATTATAAAATTCTGTGGTAGTATGTTGTTGTCATTACAAAGTAACTACATCCGTAACTACATGAAATTACCAAGTTTTTGCTGGATTCTATTTCATATTTAAATTCAATAGAAATTTTAAAATAAATTTTTTACCAAAAGAAAAAAATATTTTCTCTTGAAATGTTATTATTTTTACTATTTTTATGTGCACAGAAACGCTTTTCAAACGCTAAAATACTTGCAAAATTAGTAAAACTAGTAAAAATAGCACGCAAACGAACAGACCTTATATAACCAACAAATTTGTGATAATGTATTCTAGGTATCTATGTATTCTGATTTTTATTTTGAAAACCATTTATTCAATTATTTTTTTAATTGAAATTTAATAAAAAATATGTATATTCAAATTATATTAAATTTTTCTTTTTCGTCACACAATAAATTTATTAAATTGAAGAATAACCATTTTATTTGCTGATAAATTATTTAAGTAAAAAGTACATAGGGGTGTATCTTCATAATACCAGCTAGAAGTTTTGTTTATGTTTTAGCGCATAGAAGTTGTCTTCTTAATACTTAAACCAAAAATCATAAAATTTCCATAAATTTTTATAGCAAACGCGATTTAGACCAAAAGTAAATACACTTGATTAAATAAAATTAAATTTGAAAAAAAAAAAAAAAAAACAAAGACAAAGATAAGGTAAACATTAAAATACAAAAAAATCTAGATAATTTTAATAACGTCTTACTTTTGGTTAAAATTAAATAATTTAGTCTTATATCGGTCATGTTAGTGAAACAAAATTTAATGCCTTAAACAACAGATGGCATTTAACATTTATAATTTAAACATGGTACAAAATATAAAAAATCTATATAAAAAATGATATATAAATCCAGGTAATTTAAATAATTTTTTTTATTAATTTTTTTATTATTAATAAAACAATGCAATTAAAAGGTGTGTTAAAGTGTTATAATTTTTTGTAGCACAAAATAAATAATATTTTAATTGTTTTTTACTTTATGTTTTAAAAAGTCTTAATGGAAATTCTTATACACTTTTCTCTATACCCTCGTATCTTAAGTAATTGATTTGTTTATAAACATTTTTTTGTTATCAAATAAAAAACCCCAATTTCGGCTATTCACTTAATGGAATTTAATATTTTTCCAAAAAAATATTTTCATTTGATATTCAAATAGAATACTCGTACTCTTAATTAAATGGCGAGCGTGCAAAAAAATTATATTATTTTACTTAATAAAAACTAATATTAGTGTCTTTTCTGCTAGATAAGGCAGCAAACAGATATTTTTTTTACGAACCAAATCGGCAGCGAAATAAAATATGTATATAGTATGTATGTATATAAAGTTGTATAAGCATGTTAATTTATATAAACATAAATATATGATTTAAAGGCAGACGTGTAAAAGAATAAATGAACAGAGAAATTATAATACTGTTTTTTTTGCGATTGTGGTAAGCAGGCGATGCGTTTGATTGAGCTGAATATAAACAATAAAATATTATTTAAAAGAAATGTAATGAAAATCAAGGGTCTAGAAAATTCTTTTCAACGGAAATTTCTCATATATAAGCAACAAGTGATTTAGTATTTCTTTCTAACTTGTTACTTTATTTTAGAGTAACTATATTGATTTTTTTTTAAAGTGTAATTGTGATAAATTTTTTATTAGTTTTTAAAATAAATTTAATGTTGACTTCAAGTTATTAGGTGAGGTATATCTTAATTATTTGAAATCTGTGAAGAGATAAGTAGACTTGTGTTTATCAAAATGCAACTGATTGATGATGAATAAATATTTGTTAGATTAAAATTGTATGTCAATGTTAATTTATACGTTTATTTATAGAAAAGTTTAAAGACATTTAGTTGAAGTATATTTTATCTATTTAGCACCTTGAATTTTGTAATAAAATAATAATAATAATAATAATAATAATAATAATAATAATAATAATAATAATAATAATAATAAAATTCTTAAATAAAATCTTTTTTAATTCAATACCGAGGAAATAATGTATTAGTGATACAACTAGTTCCAGAACTCATGAAAATATACTCGTTCTACTTTGGCATTTCGGCCATGAGTTTTGTTAGAAGTTTTCACCTCAAGGACTAGTTACCTAGCGTTACCTAGCTAGTACCAATTCTATGAAACGGTTCTAGAACAAGTTTTTTAATCAATGGGTTTTCTTCGAAATTGCCACATTCAGAACAAGTTCTATATGTTGGGAATCGGTTTCAAAATATGTTTTCCTAATGATTCATTTCTTAAAAGCCACATTTTAAATAAATTTAATTTTGTTAAACACTTTCTTATTTTATGCAATTTTTGAATTTTTCCATTAAAGGTTTTTAAACAGTTCTAGGATGTCATTTGGGAATCAATATTTTATTCAGAGAACTGATATAGAAGTTATAAACAAGGAAACCACAATATGCTCTAAAAAAATTGGTTTTATGCGCATTAAATATGCAGTAAAAAACGAAAAATATGCTCTAAAAAAACTCGAAAATATGCATTTAAAAAACAAAGATTGTATAATTTTTCAAACAAAATTATGTTTTTTATTAAAAGGGATTTATTAATATTTCAACATTATAAAATAAGGCAAAATTTAAATTTATTAACCGCGTCGAAATTTGATTACCCATTTTTTACTGTATCTCATAAAAACGTTACTGATCTTGTGTTTTCTTACCCATAGACACTATTATTAGTTCAGAAATTATCAAAATTATTGATCACTGACCGCCAAAATATCGTAACCGACAACATTTTCGAAATTCGTGTATTGATGAAAATCTATAATTTAGAATCATTTAGATCATTTGTCAAAATTTCATCAACGTATCAAGTGTCATTTCAGATTTATAATGAAAATAATTTTATCACGACATTTTTCATACATATAACAATTTGGAAACAATAACAAAAATGCTTCTCCTGTAAAGTTTTGTTTTCTTCACTTACGACATTTTCGCGGTTAGGGCTCGATATGCTTTCATAAAAAAATAATGTTTTTACAACATAAACTTCAATCATAATATTCAATCTTGTTGCTACAAGACAACTATAAAATGGAATCCATTTTTTTATAAAATCAAATTTGAAAAAAAATTTCATGAGGTATAAAAAAATTATCCTAAAAATATCAAAATATGCTCTAAAAGGTTTAAATATGACTTAAAAATAACAAAATATGCTATAAATATGCACTAAAAATAGCCAAATGCAAAAATATGACGTTAAGAGTAAAATATGCAATAATATGCACTAACAAATCGATGCCAAAATGATTTATTTGTTCTGAAACGGATAAATATTTAATCGATAGATTCATTCAACGTCCAGGAAAAAACATGCAATTGCATATTGTGGTTTCCCTGGTTATAAATAATTAAGTCTTAGGTATTAGTTCTTAAAACATTCCTTAACACCAATTTAGAATCACAATAAGGATCAATTCCATGAGTACCAAAATTGGTTGCGACACCACTAGTTCTAAAGATGTTATTAAAGAATATGAAGTGGTTCTGATAACATCATTTCTAGAACTAATAATTTTAGAACATGTTTTCAATTTTTTCCTGACTGGTATATTTTTTATATATAAAAACTAATTTAAAAGCCTTTACATTAGAGTTTCCCATAAAAAATTTGTAGGAAGACCCCTCAAACCATAAGTATTAATTAAAAAAAGTTTCATTGATCTTTAGTTCCCTATACTAGTCCAGCAATTAAAAGTCATGGGTTTGAGTTTTGTCTGGAAATGGGTATCCAAAAATTCATAATTTAGCAAACATTTTGGTCCATAATAAATTATTTGCAACAAATTTGTTTAACAAAATTCACTTAAAAGTCTTCTAGCGGAACAAAATAAGCTGAAAATCAGGAATTTTTTTAGACCTATTTCGCGAAAAAATTGCAAACTTTTTATCAGGTTTTACATGAAAACGATTTTTTTTTTTTTTTCATATTAGGCTTCGTTTGAGAGATCTTCCTACATAGAAGTCTAAAAAAAACCTTTTCCTTGGGACAATGTACTGCAAAGCTACATTGTAATAACCAGAGAAGACTAAAAAATGCGATATAAATGGTGTTTATAGCAAAAGATATTAAGCAACAAATGGAAGCCAAAAAGCAGCAGAAAAAAGCAATTTTTTTAAAGGATTTACTGGAATAAATGAGAGCTTCTTAACGTAGTGTCTATACTAGACAAAATTTTTATCAAGACAAATGTCAACCCGAAGGCATTTTTGTCTTCTCTGGTAATAACATAGTTTTTCTGGTAATAACATAGTTTTTCTTTAAATTAAAACAAAATACATTCAAACGAATAATTAAAATTTATAATTAAGACATGTCGACCATATAAAACAATTACTAGGCCTACAAGATATTCTGCTTTTTTGAGTTCAAGGTTTCAAACCTTTTGAAAGGTCTTGAATCCTGATAACTGAAGAAAAAGTTGATTAACAGACTGTAGGATTGCAGAAATAATACGAGAAGTTTCTACTTCTCTGGATGGAATGTGGCTTATTCTTTAAATTTTTCTGTATCTTTTATCAGAAAAGTTAAAAAAAGTAGCTCAAAAACCCCTAAGTAAAAAAAGTTCCTAGTAGGAATGCTAGAAAAAAATGTGTAGGGAAAAGAGAGGATCAAAATTACAGAGACTAATTTTTTATTTTTATAATATGAAAGCTGCATAAATGGTGATAAAAAGTATACTGGTCATGAATGCCATATCACAGATATTATGGGAAATGTATGAGATAAATATCGTGTAAAAAAATTTAAATTGTTGAGTAATTTTTTAGTCTGGCCATTTGTACATGTGGGAAAAAACATTTCATTCATATCATATGACATTATTAACAGAGAAATGTGCTGAAATGAATCCCGTCATAAGAAAAAATTTTAATTTGTTGGGTCTCATCTATCTTCTCATTATTACAACAAAAAGTAACTGAGTTGTATCCCCTACACTGTGTGCGGAACTCTATTTTAAATGTATTAAGGCGTTAGTAAAAAAAATTTATAAAGAATGCTGAGTAAAAAACAAAATAAGATTTAAAAAAGAAAAGGATTCATTCCAACAAAAAAGTATCCGAAAACACAATAAAGAAAATATTAAATATTTTACTAATAATTAATAAAAAGTAATTTTTTCTTTTAAATTTAAAATTTGAATATAACAGCTATTAACAAAATCATAATTTCAAAGAATTTGACCCATTTGTTTCGTATTTATAAGCTGAATTGTATGCACTAAATTTTTCGTGCGCAGTCCTTATTTCTAAATATTATTCAGATTATAAAATAATTAAACACACTTAAAAACAAATTACCAAACATTTATATTTTGTTAAAAGATAATATTTCATTTAAGATTGAATTCTTTTAAATCTTTACACAAACCAGTATCAATTTGACATATATTAAGTATGTTTTCCTTTATTTGTATGCAGCTCAATATGTAGAAGCTATTGTTAAATTTGTTAAGTCATTTGACAAAATTTTGAATATATATTATAGTTTAATTAATATAAATAGCTATGTGGTTAAGAAATTTTAATAACACAAATTAGTTAAATTCGCATAAAATCAAAAAAAAAAAAAAAAAAAAAAACTTTTTTTCGCTATTTTAGATGCAATCAAAACTCAGGTTTTTTTATACTGTCCAATAAATTTATAATAGCTCACTTGGATCTATACAGATTCCTTTATTATGCATTAAAAAGGCATTGGGAATGATTAATATTTTGTTTATATCTTCATAATCGGATTCTGGCTAAAGATATGTATTTTATTTATTTTCCTTTCAATCCAAATGTTAATGTAGGGCTTTGCAAGATTCTACACCACCGTTTATAAAATTCTTAATCGTGTTTTTTGGTTTGTCGCATGCTAATGACTAAAATTCCATAACAAAAAAATACAAATACATAAAAAAAATTTCACTTGTATGGTTTGTACGTATGTTGAATATAAAGACCACTCAACTGGTACTGATCAGCCAAATAAAAACAAATACAAAAAAATGTAAAAAAATAAAACATTAATAGAACAACTGTTTGTTTTTATGTAGTAGTAGTAACAATTAGTGTTAAAAAGTATAAAAAAAAAAACAAAACCTTACTTAATATATGGTGATGATGGTTCAGCATTACTTGCAAAAAAATAAAATGATATTGAAACCAGTATCTGACGTAGCAACATCAACAACTAATAATTTAGATACAAAATATAAAAAATAAATAGAAACACAAACCAATAGAATAAACGCAATCAAGCGTTTAAACATACAAAGAAAAAAATATAATAGTAAAAAAAAATTTAAAAACTGTGAAGTTTTGTCTTCTAATAATTATAGGCCAGTCGTTGAAGTTTTAGCTACTTTTATTTAATACTTACACCACATATGAATGTGATAGTGACTTTTAAATTTATAAAAAAAAAAAATATTCTCTTAATAATTTAGTCGCTCTGTCGGGTTTGTCTGCTGGTCTTTTTTTGTGTTTGTGTGTATTTTATTAGTTTGTCCATTTGGCTAAATTGTTTTCATGTCTTTTGTTGATTAAAACAAATGTTGGCTGTTTGGCTTGCTGGCTGCCTTGTTAGTTAAAATAATAAAGAAAAGTAAAATATAAAAATAATATCAAGACCTCTTATAAACAGATCTGAACTTATGGTAAAAGAGAGAGAACGAGATAGGAAGAAAAAAATCCCGTTTTATTTACTTGCCTCTAATGACACAAGATCATACAATTTATGGCACACTTCGACAAAGTTCATTGATATCATGTAAACATCTTGTGCAAAGAACAGTAGGAAAGAAAAGGTAAAATATGGTATTATTGGACCAAAACGAAAATAATTTCAACTTTTCATACATTTTAAATTTTTTACCCAAAAAGTATGCACCAAATAAGGAATAACATCATTAGTATCAGTAATGTCAATTAAACATATTTCGAGTAAATCTCTTGTAGTTTAGATTAATTGGTTTTTAGTTTTAGCGATTTGTATATAATACAAAATTAGCTTTTCTTTTATTGTAAATTATTGTTTTAAATTATAAATTATTGCTTCAATTCTACACTTTATTTAAATAATTAAAAACATTTTTTTAGTAAAAACAAAAAAACCTGAAAACAAATTTTCCAATTAATTAACTTTTTATAGCGATTTTTTACGCAGATTTCTGTATTGAAATAAAAAGCTGTCAGCAATGTTCTTAAAGCTTTAGGTTACTACGTTACATTTACGTTTGTGAGTACTCAAGCTTTTGTTGTATTAGAATTGTCATTGAATCGCCAAAAGTAAAACTCATATTTTATATCATTAAAGTAGAAATGAAAATAAAAAAATCAATTACGTCAAATAATAAAGCATTTTAACACGTTCCTACTGATTAGAACATGTTAAAATTAAAATTTGTTATATTTTTAAAAAATTTATTAATTTTTATTATATTATTAAAAATAATAAAAAATAAAAATATTATTTGACTTCTATTTATTGGCTATTGTTCCACTGTTATTGTTTGTTATTATAGCATATGTTGATGCTGGTACTTTAAACATGTAACAACAATTTTAACAACTGCATCATTTACCCCAAAGGTAGTAGAAGTATAATAAATACTTAAATGAAATTGTATTACTTTATTTTATTTTTATTTTTCCCCATTTTTTGGATTGTGAGCATTTCAATGTTGGCCATTTTACAGATGACTTAGGAAAAGTGGTAACAAATAATATCATGTGTGGTTAAAAATGTGGCTGGGGAAGTACCAGCAGCAAAATAAGGACTGACTGATAGACAGACAGACAACCAGCAACTATGTACATATAGTATATTAATCGCTTTAAATATTTAATTTTTTTCTCTCTCACAAATCCAATAAACCAACCAACCAACAGACAGACATACAAGCAAACAACCAATTTTACTCAACAGATTATCAACATTGTTTGTCTTACATACAGTTGCATTGATCACCGGCCCGGTTCTTGTCTACAATCCATTGAGGCATAAATTAAAGTCAAACAAACGAGGGCGTACATTTTCCACAAAACACCGGCCAGCTTTATGAAATTCGAGAAATCTGAAAAAAAAGTGATTTAAAAACAAGTTTAAAGCGCTTGTTCCCAAGCTACTAGCAAGATTTTGTAGTAAAATATTGTACGATACATTAGATTAGTATTTATAATTACTAGAGAGAAAAATAAAAATAAAAAAATAAATGGACACAGAATATGTTGTCACCCATGTTTGTGATAAAATAATCATCATTGTCTTCACAACCACTTTTGTCCAGAAGAAGAATAAGAAAAAATCAGCAGCCAAGATTTAAAAACTGAAACTGAGACTCTGAAATGTTAATGAATCATGTCAAACATGGTAGGAAAGGTAGAAAAAATACAAAAAGAACAAAAAATTCCAAAAGTGCAGCAAAATATAAGTTAATAAAATATGTGACATTAAGCAAGTGCAGTTTTAAACACTGAGAGAAATTTGTGGATAGATTAGCAACGAAACAAGGATTTAAAACCGAAGATATAAATTTCGAGCTAAGAATTAAGTTAAAATATGGCTGCAATATAATTTTAAGAATTGTTTGTTATTTTTTATCGTGACATTTCGGAACTTTGTCAGCATTTAGTTAAGTTGTTATTTAGTAATCTTCACTATGTGATTTATTAAATTTAAATTTAATAACTCAAATAGGTAAAGGAGTGCGCACGAAAAAAAGAGTGCATTTAATTCTAGTTATACAAATCAGACTAATGGGTGCTTCTTTTTTAAATTGGTTTCTAAATAAATATTGAATATTTTCTAGAATTTTTTTCTATTAAATAGATACTCAAAAGGAAGAAATAAAAGAAATCACACATTCATCTATGGGAAATGAAGTTTTAGTTATAAATGAAATGATAATTTTCCCGTTTGCGAAACCAAAATTTCTATTAAGAATTTTGAGTTTTTTACATGAGATTTAATAACTATATTTCCTCCAAGGTAGATTAAGAAGGTAACGACATTAAAACAGCTGAGAATTTTTTTTTTCTTTTTAAAATCAATATGGCTTCCTGTGTTTTGAAATTTGAAGTGTCAAATTTTAGTTTATATTTACATTTTTTTGCTTATTTTTGTTGTTATTACGTCTTTCTCCTCTCTTTTTACTACATGAATTGTTTTTGTTTTTTGTAAAGAAACATGTGATATGACAAAATTAAAGTAGACATAAGAGATGACAATGCAAAAACAAAATACATGGGTTTTTTTTGGTGTTGTAGTTGTTGTAGAGTTGTCGTTACCTTTTTAATCTGCCTTGTATTTCCTCTAGAATCTGGAAATTCACCTCAATTATTTTCGCCCTTTTCTTTTGATCGAATTTGTTACCTCTTTTGCTTGGTTGTTTTGAGTGGCAGCTTGCCGGCCGGCATTTTTGTTGCTCACACACATACACTCTTTGCTAAGTAAAACAACCCTTATTTTGTTTGTTTGTAATTTAAGTTTTAGTTGTTTGTTTTACTTATTATACACTGTAAGTTAGTTTCTAATTTTATTTAATTAAAAACAACGTTGCTCGATTCCTTTTATATTTTTTTCTTTATTTTTTATTATTTCATGTTACATTCTTTTTGTTCTTATTATACATGCGTGGTTCACTTCATTTTTTTTTATTTTTCCAACAAGAAAAAAAAAGAAAGTAAGTGTTGTAAAACGTATAGAATGTCCCAGTAGCCGTTTCTACACCGGCCGTATAACAATAATGTTGTTTTGACGCGATTTTGACGCTAACAAAATTTATTTTCAAGTGTTTGTACTTTGTAGGTCTGATGTCCGAATTTTTTAAAGTTTTCTGACAAGATTCGGAGCAAATTACTTTTTATGCCACTTTTTTTTATTCTGTCAGTGATTTTTGTTCACTCAAAATCCATTTTTTTTTTAACGGCTGAAACTCTTTTTATATTTCTATTAAGTCCATTCATAGTAATTGTTTTATATGGTCCAAATGGGTTTTCATTGTGCGAGATTTGTTCAAATTACATTTAATGAAAAAATAATTTTGTTATTATAACAAAATTTTATTAATAATTTATTTTATACTCATCACAACTGATATTTAATGAATTTTGTTTGGCGCTGTTTTCTATTACAAAATATTTCAAAGATCAAACAATGGCAATCAATTTTTTCGTTAAACATGTGTAGCTTTAAACCTTCATAAAACGATTTATCAAAAATAAAAACTATTTTAATTACTTTTTTAATTGTGTGAATTATTAAGGCGATTAAAGTTAAAATTTTCTAGTTTTTTTTTTTTACTAAAAATAAAACAATTTATCGGCTTTTAATAATTTTTTATTGCATCAATTAATTAATTAATCAAATATAAATAAAAATAAGTGGTAATTTGAATAATTGAAAATACATTTTTTTAATAGTTTGAAAATAATTCAATATGTATTATTCGTAAATTGGATTTATATTTTTGTATGTAGTTTGAATTTAATTTGTTTTGGGTAATTTATTTAATTATAAAAATTTTTCGAAAATATTTATGAGAGTTAATACTGTATACAGTGATGGGAGTTAGTACTGTTTAAATGTCGGTTACGAATATCATAAAAATAAATGTTCTCTATTTGCTAAGATCCATGATCGACACAGAGAGAGAATTTACTGTTAAAAATTTAAAATAATGATAGTTAAAATTAACGCTCTTTGTGTTTAAGTTTATTGACATTCGTTTTGTGTATAAAAATGCCGAATGACAGCAGACCCTGAGAGCTACATGCATCAATAAGTGCTTTATACATTTTCTATGTGCAAAAAATACAATTATATTGTTTTTTTAAAGCTAAAAAATAAATTTTCTTTTCAAAAAGCAATTCCAGCAGATGTTCTCTAAACAATATTATAAATATTTATTTTATTAATAATAAAATCTATTTTGGTTGGTAAATTTGCTAAGAATCCAAAAAATATACATAAAATTTTTATTTCAGTATTTTTAGCAAAATTAGTTATTAAAACAAATTTAAACGTGACATGGCAAAAATTTAGGTTTCAAATAAAAAATTTTGCAAATTAGCAAGTAAATGCTAATTTTTGGCACAATTTAAATTAATTTAAATTTGAATTTCATTTCTCTCAGTGTAAAAGAGCTTATAATAAATTACCGGTTATTTAGCTGTCAGTTAATATGCAGAAAAAATATGTTTTAAAACGCATATCTATACACTTAAGTAAGTAAAATATAAAAGTAATTTAGATCAAGTTCATAAACTTAACAACTTGGACAAGAAAAAAAAGAGAAAAAAAAAAAAAAGAACTGGAAAAAAGGAAAACATTATAAAATTTAATACTTTAATAGCTCAATAAAGTAACAATACATATTTTAATGCAGAAGCTTTTAACTTGTAAATGTTACAAATATTTAAGTATCCTTTAATCAATATTATAATAGTTTGATTAGGTCTAAAGAATATTAGAGAGATACTATGATCTTTGTCTCTCCGCTCTTTGTTTATTCAATCATTAATATGTATAAATATTTATGTAGACAGCAATTGAATACCAATCAATAATTTTATTGACAATATCATTAGTATTCAAATCATGTGCGAAAATTATCATATGAAGATTAAAAAACAATTCAAACAAGCCATGTTCAAACAACAAATCATACATAATAGTGCTGTTGTTGTTGGTAAGACTGACGGTCGATCGGTCGTTTGATCGCTTTACATTTTCGTAAATGGTTAAAAGAGACACAAGAAATTGAATAGATAAAAATGTAAGTGGTGTTGAAAAAAGTAGTTATATAGATGATTTATTTATTAGCAAAATATAGGTTGATGATATAGGATTTTATCGAATAAGGTTTATTTTAAGTTTATTAAATTTCAGTGTATTTATAAAAAGAGATTTACACTAGAACTCATTTAAAATTTTTTAAATAAACCAGTACAACTCATATTCAAGGTGTATTTTTCACTTGGGTTACACTGAAACCGTAGCGCCACCTTTGGGTAAAATGTTAATTGAGTTCTGAAAATTAAATTTTTGTAATAAAGATGTGTACCAAATAAAAATAGAAAAAAAAATAAATATTCCTAAAATACATTTATTTTTAATTTTCATGCAACTTAAAATGTTACAGACTGAAGGACAGACATCATAATTCTCTCAACAAATTTTAATATTCCAAAAATATATATGTTTTTACTTTTCGATCAATCAAAAAAAGAACCAAATGTAAATATTTAAACATTGATATCACCTTTCCCTGAAATAAGACTAATTTTCGACCGATTTAACCAAAATTTATAGACGTTTCATTTTCATTCTGCAAAAAAAAAAAAACAATTTAATTTTTAATTTACTAACTAATAAATAACCAACAATAAAACGTGATCATCAAAACACTGATATCACCTTTTCCTAAAGTAAGCATCCCATTTAACCTCAATGTATAGACGGACGGACATTACCATTTTATAAAAAAAAAAAAAAAATCTTAAAATTCCAAAAATGAATTTTTTACGTAATAACAAATTAAAAAAAAACGAAAAAATTAAATTATTAATATCACATTTTCCCCTTTGATATCAAACTTTCAGCACTTCGAGAACTTTAGGTTGACAATCATCATCCGATTCGAAGGACCATAAACAGTTATTGTCTCTGTTTGACCGTATAATTATACACTACCATTTCATTAGTATTCATTGTATCTTTTCCACTTTGATTTCGATTAGATAAAGTTTCTCTTAATAACTAAACTATATGACATATAATCTTTTTAGAAATATAATAATAAATATTACAAGTTCTCAGAAAGAAAGTGGCAAGAATTCAAAAAATAAACTTCAATAATTTTATCTTCATCACTGTATTTCCTAATAATTCTTCATGATACCCACACTTTTGTGTAAAACTAATTCTCCACATGTCAATAGTTTTCTTCTCGTTTTTTTTTTTTCTTTTAACCAGTTCGCTTTGATTGATCTGTATTTGATGGCTGTGAAAAAAAGATGAAATATTTACAACAGCATGTTTTATAAGATAAAGACCAAAAAAAAAAATATATATATATATTAAAAAATCCTATCAAAAGAATTTATGATTGAACATCAATTTGTAATAATTATGGCACACCTTTTTTTCATTAACATAAAATTGTTTCAATCATTTTCGTTCACTTGTGGTTTTTAAAGTGAAAAGCGTCTGCAATCAAAAAGTGATAGCATTAGTTATCACAGTGACAGAGACTCAGACACCACGTACAGAGTAAAAAGAAAACCTACATAGATACATAAGTACATCACCATCAATAATAATTTATGACAAATTTTTATCGATGAACAAATATTTATAAGAAATGTTAAAACAATTTAAACATCATCATCTTCATCATCATCATAAGTATCAACGTCAAACAACAGCGTGTGCATAATTGCAACAGACAAGTGACGCGTTGTTGTGATGCCTTGCCATCAAAGATTGAGTGACAACACTTAGTTGCATGGAAATGGTAATAGATATTTTTATTCGCATATAGAAATAGATAGTTCAGTAGATAGATTAATTGTTATTGTAAAGTTCTATGAGAGGGTGTGTTACTTGTTTATATGTTTGTCTAAACATTGGAAAAAAATAGAAAAAATACTAAAAGTGCAGGCGTTGAGATATAGTTAAAGTACAATTTGATATGGTGTTTTTACATACATTTATATCTAAGGAAAAATGATAAATGCTGACTCAGCATGAAGTGTAAATGATCGATGATCTTAGATCAACTGTCAGTTAAAAATGCCTACAATTCAGTCAATGCAGGCAGACAAAATAAATGTTAAAAAAATTCTTTAAGAAATTTATATGGTGACATTTGCATACTTATTTGTACCCTATAAATTGATGGATTGATATGGGATTTTTTATATTTGTTTAACATTTTTTTGATAAAAAGACAGCCCTCATCCGGTTTTGAAGGACCACATAAATAAGTTGCCATCATTAATTGTTCTTGTTTTCAGTGTGGCTCTATCGCATTTTTAAACATAAAAAGGAAGAAATTCTTAAAAAAACTTTTTCACCACTTTGAAAGTAGAACTAAGTACATATAACATAATAATTACTTTCAGTTCACCACTTTAGAAGCAATAAATAGGAATGATAAAATAATAATAATAATAATAATAATAATATCTTCCAACTATGTGTTAAAATCATAACTTCTGCAACACTTTTTCAGTGGTTTAAAAGTAGAGTTCCCATGTTCAATGGAAAAATTATTTTCTTTACCGCTAGACATTTGATCAGCATTCATGTCATACTTGAGTCCTTTTGAAATTCCAATATGCCGTCTGCCTTTCCCTGGTGCAATTTTGAGGAACTTAATTTACAGTTTTAGGCATTTAAGGAAGTTTAGATGTCCTACCTAAACGTTGATGTCCTACGTTAAGGTTATAGTACAGTCCATTAACCAACATCTGGTTCGAAGGACTATAAACATAATTTAATTAATAATTTTTTATAATTTTAACTATAATAAGGACACCAGGACAATGAAACTCAAATTTTCCGTGCCGTAATGTACTTCAGCATCACAGGTTATCATCCTTTTGTAAATTAAAGTCATTTTTAAGAAACTACATAGAATTTTATTTTTTTTTAAGAATTTAAAAAAAAATTAATATTTTCATGAAAAAGAAGTGATGACAGATTACCACTATTTTGTCAGTTGGAGCTTTTTTAAATAAACTGTAGAGAGTTTTAGTTTTCTTGAATTTATATGAAAAATCAATATTTTGATAAAAAATTAAATTGATCATAAATTTTGTCAATCTTTTTGAAAATTAAAAATTAAGTCTTGTACTGGTGAAATTTTTTGGAGCCCATTTTATATCTCCAAATATTTAGGAAAGGTTTGAGAACTTAATGCCCTTAGCGTTGAGGTTATATTTCAGCGTCAACAATTAGCATCCGGTTCGACGGACCATAAACAAGTTTAAGTATTTTTTTTTTTTTGCCATAATTTTTTTTTTTTGTTGGATTCAAAATCTAAGTCAATATAGAAAGTAGATCTAAAATGGATACTTATGTTTAATTGCGATCGATATATCTAAAATAAAAAGATTTTTCTGTAGCACTAATTATATATTTTAATATTGAAAGGTGTAAAGGTTAAATGAGTAAATTGTATTAACCAACATAAAGAAATTGGTTTGTTACAGAAACTAACTGACTTATATTGGGGTAAAATGGTTCGAAAATGGTGCTTAATTCAGAGAAAGGTGATATAAATATTATAATGTTTACGTTTTGTTTTTGAGAGAATTCTGTTGTCTGTCTGACTGTTAGTTAATTTTTGTAAATTATCGAATTCAAAATCGTTAGTGCTTAAACATTTTCTATGTCAGAGGTATCCTAATTTGAGCCCCTATAGGTGCGATACTGAGATGTATGTAGGGTCCTCCTTCCAAACTTAAAATTTTACTCTCCTCTGCTACGTCTATGTGGAATTTTATTTCCAAAAATGTTCGATTTTTATTAAAATTCAATTATACCCGACTTTTGACGCATTTTACCCCAAAGCGCGACGAAGATAAATGTGGAAAATACTTAATCTACAGTTAGGTGGGAATGAGTTCAGCAAAAGTTTTTAAAATTAATTTTGCTCCGAAAATAGTAAAACGGAATATAATCTGAACAAAAGTTTATACCTTGCAATTAACTATAATGAAGTTCTGTCAAGTCTTTTCAAAATCAGAAAACTGCTATATTGAATCTTTCGGAAGTCAAAAATATTTCGGTATAACTCTTTGCTTTGCTAAAATTGGCTAATGTTTTTTTATTAGTCTTGATATAAATGAAATCTTTAACGTATGTTTTTTATATACTTTTTAAAGCATTCTATCTTACCGACTGCATTACTTAGTAATGACCAAAACCACCAAAAATATGCAAAATCAATTTTTTTCTTGAGCTTCAAATGAACCAAAATTTTAGTTATTTATCCGCTTCAGACAATTTTAAGGATTTTGGCATCGATTTCTTATTGCATATTTTTGCTTTTTTTGGGCTTAGCAGCATTTTTTGTCTTACTTTCATAGAAAATCCCTATTTGAGACCATATTTTAGCAATTTTTGAATGTTTTATGCTTAAGTGTATAATTTTGGAAATATTACACTAAAGAGCATAATTTTACATATTTTACACTTAAAATAAAAATGTGGTACCCAAAAATATTTTTTTATAAGTTGCCATAAATATTTTTTTATAAGTTGCCATAAGTAAAAATTTATTTTTACTGTATCATACTATTTTCTTTTCTTGCTTTAAATAAGAAAAATAGCATTTTTTTATAAAAAATCAAGTTATTTTTAACACGAATAGTAGATAATTTAAAATTTAGCCAGAAAATATGATATTTCAGGAGCATATTTTTTAATTTCAAGGACATATTTTCTGATTTTAAAAGCATATTTAATGCATATAAAATGCTTCTTTAGAGCATGTTTTTGTTAGCCGTGATCATGAAAAATAATGCAGACGTTAACAATTCGTAAAAAGTATTCACATGCATTTTTAATTTTCAATTAATATTTGCAATAGAGTAGGGTGTTAAAAATGAAATTTGTTGTTAATTTTCAATTGTCTGTAACGTATAGATTTCAAGAACACAGCGCCAGTAAAACGCATCAAAATGGTATGAATATATGCTGATTTAAAAATAATCATTATTTTTTTTCTTTCGTCATTTGCAAATGAAATGAAAAATAATCCGCATTTCCTATTCTGGCTAAAATACTTAAGTACATATCTTCTCCGTATACTTAAATAGTAACGACTCCATAAGAATTATGGCCTTTTATAGAATGTATACAAACATGAAAGTTTACATACACTTGGTCGAGAGTGTTGCAAGTTTAAAATAAATAAGTAATAATAACAACAAAGCACTGTAAATATCACGCCTCTATAATGTTGGGGTGTTCTTTAATCATACAACCAACACAAAATTATCCATACAATTCTCCACATAACAAATATCACACTTCTAAAGCCAGCCAAAGGAAGACATACTAACTGCCACATTAAAGAAAAGAAAGAGAAAAAAAAAAAAAAAGAACAAATAAATAAAATGATCACTTGATCACTTGTGTAATATGTGCAGCAACAACATTGAATGGCTGACTAACGAAGTTTGAAATTTGTTTAATTTTTCATTACATTTTATTGTTATTGCCACTACATGAGGAGATGAGACCATTAAGATCGAAAATAAACTAACAATGGAATTTTTATTTCCCTTGTACTTGCAGGCCAAAAACATTTTTATATGAACAGACAGTAGCAGTCATTGTTGTTGTAACAATTGAAGCGTAACATTAAGAATTCTCAAATAATTCACAAGTGCGGGCTAATAAAAAGGACTAGAAGAAGAAGCAGAACAGACACATAAATTTGTTTAACATAAAAAAACAATGACGACTAAAGCAGAAATGTCTGCGGAAAAATCTTCATTAACAGAACAAAATAACACAGTTGTCTACAAACAGACCACAAAACCCAAAAAGAAACGGAGAGATAAAAGTGATTTGGGACCAGATTTTGTGGCACCCGATGGTGGTTGGGGTTGGGTGGTATGTTTAGCAGCCGGATTCAGTAATGTAAGTATTTATTTTTGTCCTTTTCTAGATTAACTTGGTAAATTTTAATTTTAATTCTTATTTTTATTTCTTTTCTTTTTTAGTTCTCTCAATTTCCCGCCCTGCAACAATATGGTCTCATCTACAGAGAACGCATGAAAAATCTAGGCTTTGATGCCAAACAGACCACCACTATAGTAAATGTCGTTATGGCTATATCCTCCTTGACCGGTCTAGTAAATGGTGCCATGTATAGAAGGTTTACTTTTAGACAGGTGGCCATGGTGGGCAGTCTTTTGGGTTTTGTGGGAATTTTTCTATCTGCTTTTTGTACAGAATTTTGGCAGTATGTGGTGTGTTTTTCCAGTATTTATGGTAAGATAACTCAAATATTTTTTAAACAAAAGAAATTTTAAAAATATACTTTATTCATTTCTAGGCATTGGTTTGGGTCTTTGTATGGGAGCCACTGCTTTGGCGGTGAATACTTATTTCAAAAATAAACGCAGAAAAGCTACCGGTTTCTCTTGGACCATTACCGGTTTAGGTCCTATTATATTTCCTCATATCTCCACCGTTTTAATGGCTGCTTATGGTGCCCAAGGCTCTATATTGATTTACTCCGCTATAGCTCTAAATGCTTTCTTATGTTCCTTAACTTTACAGCCAGTTTTATGGCATGTACGTAAACCGGAAAAGGAAAAGATTACAGAAACCAATGGCAATACCATACAAAATACCAATGTTACCGGTGTTGACAATAAAGATCAACCTGAGTTTGAGTGCAAATTTTGTCAATATCAACGTAAAGGAAAACGTAGCATTTTTACTTCTCAATATCTATTCAATGATGATGATCCCGAGAGACCAGGTTATGAAATTACAGAACCAGCTACTCCCATGTTGGCCAGAGCTAATGATGGTTGGTATGGTTCTAAATTGTCTTTGGCTTCGGAAAAAATGCCTCGCTTTAGACCTACGAAATTATTAAAACGTCAACATTCGAGACGTGATGGTGGTGAAACAGGTCATGAGGAAAACAATCCCGATGAGGCTGCACTCTTTAAGCCCAATTATTTCAATCGTGAACGTGAAGATGAAGATCGTTATACCAGTAAATTGAGTATATACTCTAAGCCTGGAGCTGATGAGTTCCATTGTACCTGTGCCGAAGAGAAAGCTTTGCTACAAAAACTAACCGAAGAAGAGAAAAAAGCGGAGGCAGCTAAATTGGAAGCTGCTCTAGAAGAAGAAGAACGTATTAAAAGTAAAATGACTTTAGCACAGAAAATAGTGAAATTTTTCGATTTGGATTTATTAAAAGATTTTACTTTCGTTAATCTGGCTATGGGCATGACTATAATGATGTTTGGTGAAATGAATTTCTCCGTGTTGACTCCATTCATCTTAAATAGTTTTGGTTATACGGATGGACAAATTTCTTTGGCCATGTCTCTATTGGGTGGCATGGATATTTCGGTACGTTTCTTGGCTCCTTTTGCTTTGGAAAAAGTCAAATTGGATAATCGTGTTTTATTTGCCTTTGGTATTATTGCCATTTCTATTGGACGTTTGATTGTTACCTTAACCGATTCGTATAATGTTGTAGTGGCTGTTTTTGTGCTGATTGGTTTTGGCAAAGGATTCCGTACGATTTTCTCTCCACTGATTATACCCAGTTATGTGCCATTAAATAGATTACCAGCTGCTTCGGGTTTACAATTGATATTCAATTCAATATTTTCATTTGCTTTTGGACCAATTTTAGGTAAGTTTATGTTTGATAGAGATCTTTTATTTAATTTTTAAAGGGGAAAATCATTTTAGGAAAAGAAAAAAATGGCTAGTATGGATCAAAATTTTGTTATTTTTTGCTATATTTGTATTTCGTACAATCATTATTTTTTAGTTTTGAAATTCTGTTGCTTGTTAATTCCTTACAGTAAATACATTCTGATTAATTTAATGTGGGGAAGTCGAAATAAATATGTCCATCTGTTAGTTAAAATTAATTTTTCGAAATCCTCATTTAGCTGGGGCATATGTGCTCAATATCAATATCAGAATTGGAAAATCGGTCCATATTTAAATGGCTTATTTCACATTTACTTACAAATTTAATTTTCCACTTAAAATTATTATCATTATTTTTTTTTTTTAAATTATGTTTTGTGCTGTTCGATTTTTCCAAAAAAAAAAAAAAAAATTCCATTAAAAAATTCCATTTTCAGTACAAATTTGTTTACTAAAAATTCAAGTTTTCACCCAAAATTAAATTCTTCACTAAAAACAAGATTTTCCAGAAAAAATTGAAAATTTTACTAAACTAAGTTTTTGATAATTTTAATAAATATATTAAAAGTTATGTTTAGTCTTTCATTCAAATTTAAATTTTTTAATAAAAATAATTTAAATTTTTCTTCAAATTTAGTTAAATTAAATTAAAATTTTTAACCAAAATTAAATTCTCTTCTAAAAATTAAATTTTTCAAAAATATTTTTTTTACTTTTTTACTAAAAATTAAGTTAAATTTTTCACTAAAAATTAGATTCAAATATTCACTCAATATTAAAAATTAGATTCAAATTTAAAAATTATTTTCAAAATTTAATAATTTTTCTAAACATAAAAATGATCACTTAATTTTATTTAAAATTCAAAATGATACTTTGTACTTCTCGATTATTTACAAAAAAATTTGATTAATTTTGTTTAACAAAAAATAAATTCAGTTTCAATTAAAATTAATTTTTCAGTAAAAATTATATTCAAGTTTTCACTAAAAACAAATTAAAATTTTAATCAAATATATATTTTTTTACTACAAATTGAGTTAAATTTTTAATGAGAATTAGATTCAAGTTTTTACTTAAATTAAATTTAAGTTTTCATCCAAACTTAAATGAAGTTAATTGAATTTTTCACTTAAAATAAATTCAATTCTTTATTAAAGGTTTAAGTAAATTGTTTTCTAAAAAATCATTATTCCTAAATAAAAGAATGTTAAGAGAAATTATTATTAAAAATTAGAACTAAATTTAAAATTTCACTAAAAATTCAAACTTTTACTAAAAATTTAAATTTTCACTTAAAATACAAAATTTCTTTAAATTTAATTTTTTTAAATTTTATTAAAAAGATTTTTCACTAAATAAAAATTTTCACTAAAAATTGTTTTGATTTAAATTTTCTATAAAATTAAAATCTTCATTAAAATTGTGTTTTTCACTAAAACTAAATATTTGATTTATTACCAAATATTGAATTTGGTTCTAAAAATTTAGTTTAAATTTTCATTAAAAATTTTAATATTAAATTTTTACTAAAATTAAAAATTTTCACTAAATATTGGCTTTGGAAACATTTTCACAAACAAAAAAAAAAATTTCACATTTCACTAAAAATTAAAATTTTTACTAAAAATTAGATTTTAATTTTCACTAAAATTACATTTATCACTAAATATCGAATTTGATTTTAAACATTTTCATTTAAAATTTTCACTAAAAGTGAAAACTTGTACTAAAAATTAGTTTTTTTTATTTTTTTTACAAAATATTGGATTTATTACTAATTATTGAATTTTGTTAAAAAATTCAAATATTCACTAAAAATTAATTTTTATTTTTTCGACAAATTAAATTTTTGCAACAAAAATTGTTTTCATAATAAAATAAATAATAAATAAAACAAAATTTTGATCCAGAAAATTTCAATTTTAAAAGTTGCCTCATTTTAAATACTTTTTACAATAATTTTTGCTCTATATCCTCTAAATGTGATTTATATAAAATTAATATAATTTCTTCTTTTATATATTTTCAGGTATTATCACTGATGCCTTCAGTTACAAAGTAACCATACATTTCATCAATTGTCTTACTTTTTTGGCTCTATCATTATGGTTTGGCGAATCTATGATTAGAAAAATGTTAAATAAAAAATCCAAAGGATTACAAGGTTAATTTATTTTCAATGTTAGTTAAAGATAAACCTCAACTAATGCTTTAAAAGCTTCTTAAAATTAACTACTTAAAAAAAATAAAAAAAAAAAAATTATAAGACCCTAGCTAGAGTCTTCCTTAATTTATTGTAATATATAGAATAAGTATAGAAGAGTAAAAACACAAAGCGGTAAGAAAATGAAAGTGCAATTTTAAGTTTTAAAAAATAAAAAAACAAAAATCATAAAAAAAAGAATCTACATTCATTTACTCGATTAGATTTATAAACCGATTTCTCAATAGTAAAAAATGTCAAACGAACGTAATGTTTTATTTTCGAAAGCTAAAGGTCGATAAGTCAGCTGTTATATTTCGTTAAATAAACTTTACGTTATGTTTGGCTAACTAGGCCATAAAGTTATAAAACAGACATTTTTAATTCTTCAATTTCGTTTACAAAAAATATATTACAAAACAACCGCTTTTGTATTAAATTTTTTTACAACTTATTTAATAAATGTCTAAGTAGTTAAACTAATATTTTTACTTAATGAGACTTAATTATTAGTTAGTACTAAAATCCCCAACAAATTGTAAAATAAATTTTGAATATAATATATTTTTATAATTGCTTTTTAGAGCAATATTTTTATATTTATAACATTTATTTTTATATACATATTAAACTTACAAAACAAATTGTCAATAGTTAATAAGTTGTTAAATGTTAAGCTAAAATTATATACAAACAAATACAACCATATTTTGTAAAAAAAAAAACAAATTAAATGAATAAAAAAAAAATATATTAAAAAAACATTAAAGTTACATGGAAATTTTTTACTGATTTAGCGTTATAATTTAATTTCCCTTACAGTCCACCCTCAACAAGTGGTTGTTTTTTTACATGTTCCTAATATATAATTTACCGACAAACTGAAACATGCGCAGCATTAATGATTTCTCTAAAGAGTTTAAACGTTAAGGAAAATTCTCTAATAAATACTTTTACTCAAATGAAAAGAGTACTATTTCTAACCCTCCAATACTCAATAGTACTCGTTTACGTATTGTTTTAATAAAATTGCTATAATCAGCTATTAAAAGAGATGTTGGTAATACAACTATAATTTTAAATAATTTCTATAGTATTATTAACAAATCAACAATACCAACTAAAAACTCTTCGAATTTTAGTCAATATAAAGATTTTGTGCACTAAACATGTCCGATTAGTTTGTTTAAAAATATATATATTTTTTAAATTTTTAGTTTGCTTGATTAGGAAAAATATATTAATTAAAAATCTTTTATTCAGAAAAAAAATACTACTAATAAAATAAAAGGAAAATAATACATGTGCAAAAATATTTATAAAAATAAAAAAAGGAAAAATCGTGCTATAAAATACAAAACCAATATTTACATAAGATTTATTTAGAAAATCGCTAATAAAAAAATTTAACAAAAAAGAAAAATCAATTACAAAAAAGTGGAAAAAATCATTTACGTGTGTAATAAATTTTTAACATGTGATGCGAATTTTACTACAAAGGAAATATTAAATACAAAAAAAAAAATACTAAATTAAGCTATTAAAAACGGTAAATAACTTAATATTAAAATAAAAGATAAAAAATATATATAGTTTTATTAAAAAACCCAAAGTCAACAAAGACCTATCAATCAACCTTGAACTTGACCATTACAAATCAACAACAATATTTAAGAGGACCCACAAAGTACGCCAACAATTTTATATGAATTAAATTTATAAATAAATCAAAAGACCCACAAAATAGAGGGGTGTTTTATAAATAAGTTTCGATAAATATAAGCGAAATAAAGCCAAACAAAATCCAAAAGTATAGTGATATTTATATGAAATTGTTTAATTAACATTAAATGACGTAGAAAATTGTACAGAAACAAATGGTTTTTGTTTTTACATTATTATACTTAATAACTTTGAAAATGAAAATTATTTTAGCACTATAGTGCTGGAAAACATGTTTTTGTTAGAAAATTTTAACAGAATCTTTTATTTTTATTTTTGCAAATTTACGAACACGTGACTTTTACTCTACACGCTAAATAATAATATATTCTAGAGAAAAAAAAAAAATATATATATATATATAATCTGCCAAAAATAATTTCTAACAATAATAAAGCAGCTGTATTCTTAAATATATTGGTAGTGACGAATTTAGTACGCCCTATTATACTATTTTAATACAAGCTAATTTTTTTAGTACTTTATTCGGTGTAATATAAATTTCAGACTTTAGAGTCGAATAATATTAAAAGCATATCACCGGGGCAACAAAAAAAAAAAGTGTTTTATGCGCATAAAAAAATTCTCTTTAAACTGAAAAATATTGCCTTAAAAGTAAATAAAATAAGCTCTTAACTTATTATTTTTTCTGGCTAAAATTTAAACTATCTGCTAAAAATATATTATTTTTGCACCTAAAAACCTTCAAAGCTAAAACATTGTAACAGGGAATTACTTAATGTCTATCAATTTAGAATATGAAAATTATTAGAGAATTGGACTTGAAAAACGTATGTGGCAAAAAGAAAATGGCAAAATATGCAAAGATTTTCTCTTAAGTGTAAAATAAGGAATGAGAAAATCTTAACACACGTTTTCCCTCTTAACTGTTTTCGGAAGCATTTATTTATTTTTGATCTAATTTTCTTTGAAAATTATGTCAGTTATTATTATTAATGACAACCATATTGACTTGTCGTCAGTTTGATTAAAATGTGTGACGGAAAAGAAATGCGTGCTAAAATTATTAATAATTAAAAAAAAATCCAAATTGAACCCTACAAAAATTAGCCAAAGAATTAAAATCTACCGTTAAACTGTTATTTTATTAAATAGTAGTAAGAGAATTTGATTTTGAGAATTTGAAAATTGAAAGCATATTGAAAAAAACTCCAAACATATGGTAGAAAAGCAGCCCGGTTAACTCAGTGATCTGACTATTTGGTGCGTAAAGTTAAAACCAATGAAGGCTTAAAAAAATACAAAGCCCAAAAAGTGGATGCAAATTTCAAATTGCTAGCAGATTTTTCGAAGCTTCCTGGTCAAAATTTTTATGTTGCTAATGCTCGAGGAATTGTTGAAGATACGTTTAGAAACCAAAAGCAGAAAAAATTTCCTAAAAAATTACTTTTGGCAAAAGAAGCAAGTAATTTGTTACAGAGGGCTCTATAAATACCGAAATATACATCAAAGAATGTTTGCAGAAAAGTGCTCTTCCTTTCATAAGTAAGCACCATGTGTCCATATATTTTTTTTCCGATTTGGCATAATGTCATTACGGTAAGAAAGCTCTGGAGTGATACCAAAGCAATAATATAGTTTTTGTACCAAAAGAAGTCAATCCTCAAAATTGTACGGAGCTAAAACCTATGGACAGATATTGGGCTCTCATGAAAAGAGAATTGAAGAGTACAAAAAATGTTTCCCAAAATATCGAAGATTTTAATAGGAGAGGGGCAAACTCTTCCAAAAAAAGTGGCTGAAACAACTATCAAATCTCTAATGCAGGGTTACCAAACAAGCTCCACGAGTTCATAAGTAGTGGTTAGAACGATAAAAGTTACATTTTTCTGTGATCTGTAATATAATAGCAATTAAATAGAAAAAATTAAAGATCAACCGTTTCGAAATTATTGAATTTTATATATGTTAAGATTTTTTCGATCTCACTTCTTATGCAAAATTATGCTTTAATGTATAAAATATGCAAAAATATGCCATTTAAATTGCTAAAATATGCTCTAAAATAAGGATTTTCCATAAAAATATTACAAACTATGCTGCTATGTACAAAATATTCCAAATATGATGTTATGACTGAAATCGTTGCCGAATTTCTAAGAAAAAAAATATAAACGGATAAATATCTAATAATTCGAATCATTTGAAGCTCAGGAAAAATATGATTTTTCCCTGGTTATAAACTTTTATTGGGACTATATATTTCTATGATTTTTACATTAATATTATTTAGAATTTTTATACAGGATCATGAGAATATTTTAGAAAAATAATAGAATTAAAATTACGTCCGACATGTTAGGAAAAGAAGCTAAAAAAAATGCCCAAAAATTAGTCAAAATTGTTCTTTGGTTTAATATCTCTTAAACTAAAAGTATGTTCAGACTAGTTAAATATTTGACCAAAATGACATAGCCACTATATTAAACATTTTCTAACTTCTCTATTTTAATGGCAAAATATTTTTTATTTATCCTTAATCTCTTACAAAACATATTATGCAAATGTATTCTGCAAAACAACAGCAAATCATTTTTTTACGAAACTTGTGGTCACGCAAATTTGGTCAAATATTGACAAATGTGAGCATAACTTTAAAGAAATATGCCACACATGTAATTGTAAGGACTATCAATACGAAAACACTTTAGCACTTCCCATTTGATATCTCCAACGCACTTTGGGGTAAAATGTGTCAAAAGTGATGATTTCTTGAATTTTAAAATTTAAATTTTCATAAAAATAGACAAAATTAAAATCATCCAGCTAGGTTGTGTTGTTTTCTTGGGCGTAAATTTTTGAGTTAAATTTTTTTTACATTTTGAAAAAATATAAATTTTAAATTTTTTTGAAATAAAGTTTTTTAGAAGAAGAATTTAAAAAGGAACCATCAACTTCAGGTACTTAAGTTTACATTTCTTCTAGTACTAGTAAATTATAATTTTTCCAAATAATTTTTTTTTTAAATTGTTCTAAGATACACTAATTTTCAACTTTCATGGAATGCATCTAAAAATGTTACAAGATGTTTGTTCTGAAAATTTCCTGAAAAATATCCCAGGAAAATTTTAGAACATGTTCTAAAATCGAACTAATGATTTGACGTGGTGCAATCAGAACCATTTCAGATTCTTTAATAACATCCTCAGAACTAGTGGTATCACATACCAATTCTGACACTAATGGAGTAGAAATTTGATTGTGATTCTAAATTCGTTTTAAGGAATATTTTAGAGAACTAGTGCTTAAGAACTTCTACATCACTTCTGAGAACAAATTACTGGCTGTCGAATGACTTCCTAGAACTGTTTAAAAAACTTGTAGGTATACAAATTTTCAAAAATTCTAAAAATTTAAAAAAAAGGAGTATTTACAAAATTAAATTGATTTTTAAAGTGGCCTTTAGTAGACCATTAGAATAAAAAAACAGGTTCTGAAACCCTTCTCTAACGCTTCTATAGAACTAGTTCTATAGTCGAATTTGAAATTATGTAAAAATAATCAAACAAACGGAAGGAAGGACATTAGAATTCTCTCAACAAAAAAATTTTAAAATTCCAAAAATATTTTTTTTTTTTTTTTACTTTTCGATCGATATAAAAACCAAATGTAAATATTAAAATATTGATTTCAACTTTTCTTGAAGTAAACGTCCTTTTCGACATATTAAACCCAAATGTATAGACGGACGAATATTACCATTCTGCCAAAAAGGAAAAAATCTTAAATTCTAGAAATACTTTCTTATCTAATAATAAATAAAAAAATAAATCATGATTATTCAAATACTGATATCACCCTTCACTGAATTAAGCGTCATTTTCGACCCCTTTTACTTCAATGTGCAACGGTTCAAAAGTTCAGAATTATTTCTCTTAAATTATTTAACTTGCTTCCCTAGAAATATTTCCTGATTAAGATTTATAAAAGTTTTAAATATATATAGTAACATTATTTATCTTATTATAAATCACATTTTAATTAGTCGGGGTTCACACACAGCAAATTTTCTTGCATCACAAATAATTGAAATTTTTACTGGGATGCGAAAAAAAATGTATTCTAAATAATAAATATTTTAATGTAATATAATAAAAGAAATTGAATTAAAAATTTCAAAGCGACAGCAAATACTTCATAATAAGTACCTATTTTAAATGATAAAAGAATACTACTAATTATAACATTAATAAATTTAAATATGAAGTAAAGTGTACATACAAATTTAATTGAGGTCAATCTTTACATTAAATAAACTGTAAAAATATGAAAAAAAAAAAAAAATAAGAAAGAAAACACCATTTTTTATTTCAAAAATGTTATTTAATTTATCACAAACCAAAAAATGCTATCATTCGGTGTAGTGTGCAAATACATGTGTATACAAAAGCAAAAAGAAGGAACAGCTGATTGAGTAAATGATAATATACATTTCCTTAAGCGCAAATAAATATTTTACACAACGTAAAATAAAAGCTGGCGCTAATAAAATGCAAAAAAATAAATAATTACTTTTTCAATTTAAAAAGCCGTTAGAAAAAAGTTTTCAACAAAAACCAAAATCTTTTAAAATTTACTATCAAGTATTTATGTCAGGGCAATACAGAATAGTACTTATAACAATTATACTTTATATATTAAAATAATTTTTATATAAAATTAATATATCATTTAGATTCTGCATAAAAAACTAAATTATCAATAGAGTTGTTATCATTATTATCAAGAGTTCAACTCAAATTGATAGCAATCACAGATAATGATTACTTTATCGATTTTTTACACTGTGTATGGGTGTAAATATGCAGTTACAACAAATACATTAATAAAAACAACAATTCTAGACAATTTTAGCACACTCAGTTAACACAACGTTAACAGGTGTAAATTTAAAGTGTAGTCAATTATTTGCTCTAAAAGCAGAAACATCATTTTTAGTTAAAAAATATAAAATGTTTTTCTTTGAAATTTATATTACAATTCCAAAGAGATGTGTAAATATTATAAATATTAAACAACAATTTTAAAGTATTTATAGAAAAACGTACATGAAATAAAAAAATATATAAAATTTGCATGACGATTCTGGATAAGTTTATCATTTATTTCCATTTTATTAATTGAAATTATAGAAATATTTTCCATTAAAATATATAAAAGTATATATTTAAATCACATTGTAATGTCAAAAAAGTCACGTGAATTGTGAGTGATTGTTTTTTTTTTTTTTAAAGTTGCAAATATTTAATATATGGTTTTGCGGACATTAAAGCTCGTTAATATTTAAATTATGAAATAAAATACTAACAGAAACTAAATACTTAAAAAAAAAAAAAAAAATTAAAAGAAATAAATAAGTGATAATTGAAAAATGTTTAAAGTTCTTTAAAACAACAACAAAGTTTTAAAAGTGTTTAAAAGTTAAATTTTCATGAATCATTACTAAAAAAAAATGTAGATCGCAAACGCAAAGTGCTTATCGGTTAGTCCTAAACATAAACACCTGGATATTTTAAAAAAATATTAAAACACATCTAACAGAAGAAATATGAATGAACAATTTTAGTTATAAAGTGAAATCTTTCAATATTAAAATTATCGTTTGTACGAGTTAATTAAATTTTTGAAGGCATGCGTTCGAATAGTCTGTTTCTAAAAGCATTTGAGTTTTAAATCTTGTCATTATGCTACAAACAAATCATACCATAAATTTTTATAAATTTTTTAATATATATTTCTCACTTTCAAATTATTAAAATCACTTTTGGTCTTATATACTTCACTACATATTTAAATTTATTATCCAGATAAAATTTCAATAAAATGTTGAACGTCATATCAGCAATTGAAATCATTGATAACGTTTGTTTTATTAAATTTTTCACATTATAGAATTGAAAGTATATAAAATTATTGATATGAAGATTTGTAATATATTTAATGAAATTCAAGTAAGTAAAAGTAATATTTGAGTAGTCTAGTTATCACTTGAATATATTTCTCTCCAAAAATAATGAAATTCTGTGATAAAAATTGTTTTTATAAGTCTGGCAATCAGTTATGTATATTTCTCTCCTAAGATAGATTTATTAAACAAAACTAAAATTGTATTTTATACGAAAACTAGATGTTCAAGAGCAAATGGCATGGATCACTTACACATATTTCTTACAAAAATAGTTATTTTTATATTATTGCCTTAATTTTTTCCCAAAATCCGATTTTTTAAATATTATAATGAAGCTAGAGGCTCTAGAGAAAAAGGATGAAAATCTGAGATCAGTTAAATTTCTTACCAAACACATTTTTTGGGAAAAATTAAAAATTAATTTTATAGGGAAATTAGAGAATAAATAATTGAAATCTGTAGTATCTTATATTTTTTACCTTTTAGCTGAAATTCTAAAAGTATATTTTATAAGAAAATTCAAAGCGCTAGAGGAAAAAGGAAGAAAATTTTTCTGATTAAAACTAGATTTTTATATGAAAATCTAAATTTGCATTTTACCATTACTCGTTTTTTATATTTCTCTCTTTCTTTTTATACCCTTCACCACAGGTGTAAAGGGTATATATAAGTTTGTCATTCCGTTTGTAATTTCTACAATATTCATCTAAGACCCCAAAAAGTTTCGATATATATAAATAGCAGAGATATTTCCGGCTTTTCTAAGCTCCTATACAAGCTAGCGACTTCGTTCTTAAATGGAAAATTCAGAATCTGTTTTTAATTTTTATATATTTTTGTTTGCTGTATAAATTAACAGAATCGGTCTTTTAGTATCTAAGATATTGGCCAAAAGGAGTATCTGAACTTTTTGAAGCCCCAGTATAAGTTACGGTCTTTGTTCTTGCATAGATCTGTCGCAAATATTTTTTGGAATTTTTAAGTCAATTAATCGGTTCATATATTTTCAAAATACCTTTTTTTATTTAAATTAATGTTGTTTTCATTTGGTGTTGTTTCATTAACTTTAAAATAAATTTAAATTTGTATGTAACGTCCCATTGGGTGAAGGGTATAAAATATTTAGCCCAGCCGAATATAGCGCTTTAGATATCGTTTATTTTGTGAAAATCCAAAATTTTATGTTGTAGAGAGCTCCGACCACTTGTATTTTTAACTAAATTAATTCTTAATTATTAGTAAATTTTAATTAATTAATTTTTTTTTTAATTAAAATCTAATTTCTTCCAAAACTTTTCTTGTGAAAAAATAAAATTGAAGTTAATATAATAAAGGAAACTGAGTAAAAAAGATGAAAAGATGACAATTAAAAATTTGCAAAATCAAATATGGATTTCGAATGAACTAAACTTCTAATTACACTGGTCGACAAAACAATCCTCCCCCGAAGACGAGTAGTTGAACTTGATGTGCTAAACACGAATTAGCTTTCAGTTTTTTTCCATCAGGTCTGGATTTTTTTATGGGCGTGTCTAATATTTCGCCCATAGCAAGGCCATTACTCTAGTGTATTTCCTCATATGAAATCTTTTTCATCCAAAGTTTTAGATTTTTTTTGTTACTAAAATTTCCTTTAATAAATGAAAACATCAAAAATATTTCAGTTTATCATCCTTATCTTAAAGCTGGTAATGATGTGAATAAAATAAGGTATGTATCTCCATAATTGATGCACAAAATTTTATTCACAGTTAAGTAAAAATACCCATGTTATATACAATTGAGAAGAAATACAGTGGTGATAAAAAATTTTTTTTTTTATTTTTTCTTGAAACAAAAATAGATGGACTAGGTGGATTTTGACAAGTTAAATAAGAATCTGCATTCACTTTTTTTCTATCACGTACTGATTTTTTTTATGGGCATTACTAATATCATCACCTTATTCAGCGGTCACACTATAAAATTCGAGAATGGTTTGTCAAATTTAGATTATAACTCAAGAATCGTTTACACGATTTTGATAAATGATACACCAAAAGATGCATACAAAAATTGTCTTTAAAGCGTGTCAACAATATTTTTTTATTCGCTCAAGAATTATGGATCAAAATTGTCACCATTTTTCAAAGAAAAAAAAAAATATATATTTTTTTCGCTACTAATTACCGAGTAACTACGGATATATTTACTGGACAAAAAATTATGTAAATTCAGCTAAAAGACAATTTAAGTCGCTATATATTGAAGTTGAATATATTTTAATAGAACAAACCGTTCTCGAGTTATACAAGTGTGACTGCCTAAAGGCGGGGTCATAGTAGTCATGACCATAAAAAAAATCAATATGTGATAGAAAAAAGTAAAAGCAGATTCTTATTAAGCACGTTAAATTCCATCTAACCCACTTATTTTTTATTTAAGACGAAAAAATTTTTTTTTTTCTTTTGTCCGCTAGTGTATTTCTACTTAACTGTAGGTATGCATGGGTATCCTAACTTAACTGTGAATGCAATCATGATTTGTGCATCAATTTTTATGATACGTAGCTTTATTTACGCGTAGTTATGCCAACTTTGAGATAAAGATGATAAACTGAAACATTTTTGATGTTTTCACTTTTAAAAAGAAGTTTTAGTAAAAAAAAAAGAAATCTTGAATTTGGCATGAACATTTTTCTTCGGACACTTATTTCGAAATATCTATAAAACTATTGAGCGGATACAAATTTGTTAGTAGAACGACTTAAAGCCAGCTTTATTCCACATATTTTGGTGTATGAAATATATTATTTAGAGCGCAATTTTAGACGCGCCCATAAAAAATCTCGACCTGATGGGAGAAGTTTAGCATGCGGAATTCCATCTAGTCCACATATTTTTTTTTTTGAAGGAGCACGAAAAAACATTTTTTTTTCCGACCAATGTTATATATCCATTTCAGATAATTTTAAAAATTTTGGCACAAATATGTTAAGGCATATTTTTTTATATTTTGGTGCTAAAAGCATATTTTGGCCTATGCAGTATATTGTGTTATATTTTCATAGAAAATCCTTATTTTAGGGCATATTTTAGGAATTAAAAAAGCATATTTTTGCATTATTTATACTTAAGAGCATAATTTTAGCATATTTTGCACTTAAGGAAATAATTTTGCTTATTTTGCATCCAATAGAATTTTTTACATATTTTCCACTAGTGATTTGTTTATCATAAATAGTAGATAATTAAATTTTTAGTCAGGAAAAATAATATTTAAAGATCACATGTTTTCATTTTAAGGGTATATTTTCCGATTTTAAGAGCATTTTTTGCGAGAATAAAACGTTTTTTTTAGAGCCTTAGATTATATACATATATTTCAACCCAAACTTATAAAAAAGCACACATTTATTTTTATGCCATGAAATAAAAACGTGATCAGTGGTAAACAAATAAATATTTAAAAAATCCTATACAGGATATGCTGTCCAATACTGCACATTTCGACCACTGTTGATCACTTGTATATTTTCTCTAAAAAGGACTACATGAAAATATGTATGTTAATCAAATACAAGAAAATTATCTATTTAAAGTTAGTCTTTTTTATTTCTGTCTCTAAGAGTAATCAGATTATTACGTATTGATCTCAATGACGCCACCGTATTTAAAAAAACTAATCATTACTTAAAAATTATCTTACTTTATTTAATTCTCACTAAGTAATACTCTTACAAATTAGTAGAATAAAAAATTTTACCCCCTCTGAATTTCTTTCAACTCCATAAAAATGATTTATTATAATTTAAGTTACTAAACCTAGTTGGTAAAATCCGTTTATTAATGGGATACTTAAACAATCGTCTACACCCATGTAAAAAAAGCAAAACTGTGTTTGCAGTTGTCATATACGTAAATTTAGAGAAGTAAAGCAATTACGTTAATTTTTTGTGCATTTTGTATAGAATGCATACGATCACGTACATTAGAGAGACGTTTTAATTTGTTGAACATTGGGCCGCGCGTGTGGTATTCATAGGATTTAAGTATTTATGTGTCAAATACAATACAATGACATGTTCTAAAGGCACTTAATAAATGTTCTTGTCAGTGAAATTAACAGGCCGTTTTTTTAAATATTTTTAATTTTTTTCACAAAGAGATTTCTTTAGCAAGAAATTGTAAGGAATAATATAGAGAGAATGAAATGAAGTGTATACCATAATGAGTTTATCTACCTACACACTAGGAAATCCTAAAGGGTTTTTTCGCTTAACGAACGACAACATAATGATCATAGAATTGTTAAATTTATTGCTCAATCGAATATTGTTTTATAATATATACTAAACAAACATAAATTTTTATATGATCTTGGCATAGCAGAGTTGGAAAATTGTGATTAAGAAAGAATATTTAATAGCTAAGTTGCTAACATAAATATTTGTTTTTTTAAATTAAATAAAAAAATATTTGAATTTGAACTTTAGCAAGAAAAAAATATTTAAACATTGAAAATTATAAATGTACGATTTTTCATTTGTACTACATTTCCCATCCCTGTAATATAAGTTCAACGATTAACAATTGAATGAATGAGTATATGAATGAGAATTGCTTACATTTTTACGATAATTTTATATTTTTATCTTTGTTTTTCTTTTTTATTTTCTTACAGACATGAATTAAAACAACATAAAAACAAAAACACACAAAATAGTCTATAAACTGCAATTACATACAACACACCAAACTTCTAAATCTACATCTTTATAGCTCTCTGTTCCAATTCACAGACTCCACGCAAATCTTCATCATCATCACCATCTTCAACAACAATCATTTGTAACATCAGCAACAGGGCAGTCTTTTAAGATCTGCTTCACAGGGTCAGCCAAAGTTAATGGAGTCTTCTTCACGCAAAAAACATAAAAAAGAAAATCCTTATGCTTCCGTCTACAATGCCACTACCATACCACTCAATACCAACAATAAATGTAAAGCAAAAATTGTTCCTACAAAAACTAAAAAGCGGCGTCGTGATAAAAGCGATTTGGGTGAAAATTTTATAGCACCTGATGGTGGGTGGGCCTGGCTTGTTTGTATAGCAGCCGGTGTATCAAATGTAAGTTGAATACAATCATATTAAAATGATAATAAAAAATAAATGTAATGAAGAAATGAAATGAGATATTGACGCCAACATGTTAAAAATCCTGTCTGTATTTTATTTGTTTATTTAATAAAGTTGTTGCTGTTGTTTTTATAACAATTATTCTCTTCTTTTTTATTATAGTTAACAATATATCCTTGTATACAACAATTTGGATTTATATTTCGTGAACGTCTTATTAATTTGGGTTTAACAAATTCACAGATCACAACAATTATTAATACACATCCAGCGGTATCAGCGTGTACAGGTGAGTAGGGGAGAGGGGAGAAGAAATATTTTTAAATGGAAATGTTGAATGCAAGAAATCATTTTTTTTTTTTTTAAATTAATAAGATAAAGGGTCTTAAAAGATTAAAAATCCATTTAGATATATAACTCTCTGAGTCTTATTGTTTTATTGCGATGAACTTTAACCTCTAAACATTAAATAATAAAAAATTGTGTTTTGTTGTTAATATTGAAAATATCTTACAATTTATATTCATATTCAATAGGAATCTATCTAATTCAAAATTTCATATCCATGTTGTCAAAATTGCGATATTTAGTTGATGAGATCAAAGGTTCGAAAGGCTTAATTCTTTAATTCATTTTCTTAAATCGAATTAAATTTATTAATTTAATTCATTGAATTAAATTCTTTGTACTTTATATGAGTTGAATTAATTCAACTATGAATTAATTCCTTAAAGAATTCATTCAACAATTATACAATTCAAGCTTAAAAAATATATTGAATTATTAAAATTTTTTTCAATTCAAATCTATTACAAATTAGCTTTAGAAAATATTTTCTAATTCATTTTGTGAAAGATTAAAAAACAAAATATTACAAATTGAATGAAAGAAAAATATTTTCATTCATTTTGGAAAAGATTTGAATTAACAAAAATTGAATAAATTCTTTATGAATTAATTCAATAAGGAATTAATTCTATTCAAACAAAAGCCTTTGAATTAAGCTATTGAATTACATTTTTGAGAATGGTAATATGGAATGAAAAATTCATATTTCTTAATTCAGAATAAAGATTTAAGGGAATTAAGCTAACATTTAATTAAGTCTTTCGAAGCTCTGGATGAGATATATTTACTGATAAAAGTTTCATCAATATAACAAAATTTTTAATAATTTCTGTGTAATTTAAATGGCAATACATTTTGAAATAAAATCCGTATTTAAATAACCGTACTTTATGAAAAAACAGGTATCCAAAACTAGACAAAATTACATAGAAATGATGATTTGCCTCATATTTCAATTTGCCTATTAGTGTAATTAAAAAATAAATAAATATGATTACACCCACTTTCATTTTCTGTTCATCATATAAACTCTGCTACTTTAATTGCTGACTCATTTAAAAATGCTAAAGCTTTATTTTATATAATGTAAATTAAATAAACTATGAATCGTAATCGAAAGCAAAATTAATTTAAAATTCTTATCAAATAGACGCACCTCTTAATAATTCTAAAAAAACTTTAAATTAGTTTGCAATACTGATTAATATTATAAATGAATTTTACAGTGCTATTCTCGAATTCATAACAATTGTCATTCACTAATTCTTTTCATGTGATTTTGTGGAAGCGGCAACGATCACCAAAAATTTTACCTAGAATAGAAAAATGTTTGTCATTGTCACAATTTTTTTCACTATTACAATAAATTTGTTTATCACTAGGTCGAGAATTTAAAAAAAAATTATTATTTTTTTTATATACAGCGGCGGGCAAAACTAAAGCACGGTTTCGAACTTATTTCAATATCGCTGATTGACAAAGAGAAACTAGTTTTGATTTCAATTATTTTTATTAATTTATTAACACAATAGTCGAAATTCTCTAAAACAGAACAGAAAGAATTGAATTTCTTTATTAAAACTAAAAAACTGTTTTATTTGGCTTGACCGAATCGAAATACCCACCATTTGCAAGTTTTTAATATTTCACCTTATATGGGAAGTGAACGGATTACTCCCATTTTTTGTTTCCAACTTTATATTGATTATGGACTATATGTACAGCATTTCGTTGTCCAATATTCTTTTGTTTAAGAGATACCATCAGAAAAGTGTGAACTGAACTTACAAGGACACCCTGTGTTCTAGTATTTCGCCCATAACTAGTTTATTAACCGATTTTGCCTATTTTCAATACCAAACAAACCATATATAAGATAATTATTTGAGCTAAATTTCGTTGTTCTATGTGATCTGAGCCCTATCCTACTTTCAACAGACAGACGGAAGGACATAGCTAGATCGACTCAGAATCTTACCAGTACTTAGAATATATGGGGACATGTAATACATGAAATGACAAACCCAATATACTCTGCCATCTTTTTGATGATGGATATAGATAAAAATGTCAGTGAAATATGAAATATTCATTATACCCTACACCACCATAGGTGGGAAGGGTATTATGCGTTTGTGCTGATGTTTGTAACACCCAAAAATATTGGTCTAAGACCCACCTTAATTTATACCAATCGGCTCAGAATCACTTTCTGAGTCGTTTTAACGATGTCCGTCCGTCTGATCGTCTGACCGTCTGTCCGTCCATGTAAACCTTGTAATCAAACTACAGGTCGCAATTTTGAACCAAAATGTATGAAATTTGGTACACAGGTTTCCTTCCAGGGACGAAGCCTATTGAAATTGGTTATGATCGGTCCATTATTTCACCTAGCCCCCATACAAATGTCCTCCCGGAAAAGGGTTTAACGATCACATATCCCTTAAATATAGCAATATTTTAATGAAATTTGGCACATATAAGTCCAAATAAGTGTGGCGATTTTTAAAAAGATCGGTCCATAATTACCCATAGTTCCCATATAAACCCCTTTTCAGAAAATCACTTAACGGGCATAAATCCCATTAAAATGTTAGTATCAAGTTAATATTCGATACAAATAAGTTTTATATGAACATAAATGATAGTGCCAAATTTTATAAAGATTGGTCCATAATTTACCATAGCTCCCATATAAGGCCCCATTTCGGGAATCACCCAAAAGTGAATAAATTCATGTAAATGTCAGCATCAACGTAATATTCTGAATTCGTATGTTTTATTTTACATTTATGAGTATCGGTCCACATTTGACTCCAAGTCTAATAAAGGACCCCTCCCCGAATTATACCGTACACAATGGTGTAGGGTATCATATGGTCGGGCTTGACCGACTATATCTTTTTCTCTCGTTTTTCATGTGGGACAAAACTAAAGCAATTTTTTCCATTTATCAAATTCAAATGTAAATTTTATTAATATTGGTACTAAATATCCTATATTTTTAAACTTTTGTACATCAGGGTGGCATAAAGACACTTAAATTTGAAAAATATCCTCGGAAATTTCATTCCTGCCTATTTTAACCTTCACCTAACAGGCATTATCTCTTCCAAAGGTAAAAGAATTGAAATTTAAATCATTTAATCACCTTGATTGATTTAAACATTTTTTTAATTGGAAAAAAATTTGTGTTTTTAATTTTTTACAGTTATTACACCCTGAGTAAAAAACGACCACATATGTGTTGAAAACGATACCATTCAGTGTCAATAGTGATCTTCAAATCTTAACGAAAATTGTAATCAAGTTGAAATCATTTTGGTATCAAATTATTAAATTGAATTATGTTTTTAAATTTGTTAAGAAATGGTATCAAAAAGTGGTGGATTTTGAATCGAAATATTTCCCTTAGTGTAGTAATTGAAATAATAATTTTGGTGAGAGGTGCAAATTGAAACAATTTTTAATTTGATGAATTATTTTGGTGATTGGTAAATTTTTTTTTTTTTTTATCGTATCTTTAGGTGATTCATTCAAAACATTAATTTTTCATAAGAAAAATAAATTATTAAAGTTTGAAGTTTTTTTAGATTCTTATACGGTAGTATCGATATTAGATGGGAATATAAAAGCTTAAAGTATAAAGTTATTTTCTTTATGGCTTTTTTATCAGTCCAATTCTAAGGAATTTATTTCCCACGGAAAGCTTTTTTCTTTATTTTTCACAATAAGACAATGGGGAACAGTGGAGAATATCGCACGGAATTTTTGTTTATGATTTTTTATTAATGAACTCAATTTTTTAATTTCAGGTCTTCTCAATGGCCCCATGTTTAGACGTTTTACATTTCGTCAAGTTGCTCTCGTGGGATCAATATTAATATTTTTGGGCATTCTTTTAACAGCATTTTGTGAAACCTTCTTAGAATACATCATCACATATGCTTTACTCTTCGGTAAGAAATTTAAAACTCAAATAACGCCTTAAACTTCCTAGCTAATACCCCTTTCTTTTTCATTCTAGGTTTTGGTGCGGGCATCACAGTATCAGCTTCTACCTTAGCCGTTAATACTTATTTCAAAAATAAACGCAGAAAGGCTTCAGGTTTTTCGTGGACTATAACTGGTTTTGGTCCCATAATATTGCCTCATATAGTTACATCTCTAGTAACTCTCTATGGGGTGCAAGGTACTTTATTTATATTTGCGGCTCTATCGCTGCACACCTTTATGGCAGCTCTTATATTTCAACCAGTAAGATATCATGCTCCCAAACCTCCTGATGAAGATAACAAACCACCCTCTGTATTGGTCGAGCAACCACAACATTTGTGTAAATATTGTGAAATGCAGCAGAAAAAACAAACGGGATTATTCTCCTCTCAATATCTCTATCAGGAGGATGATGAAATTAAGCCGGGTTTTGAAATTATAGAACCGGGTACACCCATGTTATCACGTGCCAATGATGGTTTGTATGGCTCAAGAATGTCGTTAGCATCAAGGAGACCACGTTTTCGTACCATTTCAAGTTCTAAAGATATAGAGAATACAGCACGTTTACAACGTTTGATAAGTGAAGATGAGGAATTAAAGAAAAAGACAAGTTTTAAGCCGAATAATTTCAATATAGAAAGAGATGAAACACTACATAAGGGCAACCTAAGCCATCGCTATGGGGGCAGCCAATTAAAATGTACCTGTGCCGAGGAGAGAGCCTTAATGGAATTAAATAAAATTGAGGCTTTCGATGCGGAAAATTTAAATAAAGACAAACTAGAAGAATCTATTGAAGATTTACAGCTAACATTTTTCGAAAAAGTTGTAGCCTTTTTTGATTTAGATCTTTTAAGAGATTTTTCATTTATCAATCTAGTGGCTGGTTTGACCATGATCAATTTTGGTGAATTAAATTTCTCCATATTGACACCATTTATTTTAAGTGATTTTGGTTTGGAAACTTCTCAAATTACTTTGTCCATATCGGTGCTGGGAGGCATGGATGTGGCCACCAGATTTTTGGTTCCATTTTTAACAGAAAAAATTTCTTGGGATAACAGAGTATTCTTTCTAATAGGCGTAGTGGGCATTTCCATAGGCCGTACCGTGGTAGCCTGTACACGTTCATTTGCGGTAATAATCTCAACATTTGCCGTTATAGGCGTGTTTAAGGGAGTGCGTACAATATTTTGGCCTTTGGTTATACCCAGTTGTGTGCCATTGAAACGTTTGCCGGCCGCCTCTGGTTTGCAATTGTTAATATCTGGTATATTTACTTTAGCAGCGGGACCTTTTGTGGGTAAATACTTTTGTTTTTGAGAAATGTCAATTTAAAGTCCTAATTATTTTTTTATTTTTTATTACAGGTTTAGTGCGTGATCGTTACAATTATGCCATTACCTTACATTGTCTTAATATTATGACCTTTTTAGCGGCGGCTTCTTGGATCTTAGAGGCTTTAATACGTCGTTACTTACAGAAACCAAGTTCATTAAGTGACGAACCAAGATGATAAAAATTTAATTTTTATGGTTTTATTTTTTTTACTTTTTACATAAAATGTATTATTATTTTTTGTTATCATTTTTAGATTTTAGTGTTTATATAAAACGTAAATGGATCGAAGAGCTATTGAAATCTTCATCTACAAAAAAAAAAAAGCCAAAGATCCAACACAATAAAACAGATTATAACATAAAGTACAAAATTCTTTGTAATATGCCTCTAGGGAAACTTTCTGAAAATTAATCAATTCTATAGAATAAAATAAAAATGTACTATGTATGAATAATTATTGGAGGACACATAAGAAATAAAGACTTTTAGAAATAAGAAACTTATCAAAGAATGAAAAAATAGCACCAAATGCGCCTAAAAATGAGTGCATTTTTTTCTTGTTGGTTTTTGCAACGACTTTTGTTCCTCAAACAAAAATTTGGTTTAAAATTTAGAAACATACAAAAAACTAATGTTTTATATAATTAAAACACTTTTATATAATTAAAAAAACGATAAAAATCGTAAATATTTTTATGAGGAAAATACATTGGTTAGTATGTGTGTGTTTGTTTCAAAATGTTTGTTTCATATTTTTAAAGATGTTTTGTATGTTTTCCATTGCCGGTCGTTTTAATAACGTTTTAGTTTAAAGCGTTATATAAAATATGTAGCATATTTTATGGGAGCCTTAAATTATAATTGGAAGATTTTTTATTTTAAAAAGTGTTGCCTATTTTAAGAGTGAAATAAGGGTTGCCAAGTTAATTTTTTAACCAAAAATGCATGTAAATTGTGGATATTTTTAAATTACGGGAATAATTAGATAGTTATTGGTAAATTTATTCTTAGAATGTTAAATAATGCAAATTACTAATATAATTTTATTTTGCAATTATTTATTTATTATTTTTAAAATGATTATTTAAAAACAAAAGCACTTACCGAATTCTTGTGGTACTGAAAAAGAGAAAAAACAATAATTTAAAAAATTATGGAATTGATAGATTTTTTTTATTAAAAAATATTAATTTGTAAAATATGAATTACAAAAACTTTAAATAATATAATAATGACTTTTGACTTCAAACGATATATAATATAATTTTTTTGTAATATTTGGTTTAATCGATTTTAATTTATAAAATTTCTAGAGATTTTTGGATGAATTTTAATGCGTTTTAATTATAAATTCGTGGTATAAACATTCTACCAATATAGTCCTTCAAAGTGTATTTTGTCTTTTTTCTTGAAATTATAATAAAAACCCCTAAATTCCCAAAAGCAACAATATTAGAATTTTATTTAGAAACTTTTTTTTTAAATCTGAAAGTCTTTATTGTATTTAATCAATGATAAACAAGTAAGAAAGCTATAGGCGATCAAATCCGACCAGTTATTTTTGGAGAGGGTCTTATATGAAGACAATTGTGAAACAATTCTTGCTAAATTTGAAGAGATATTTATATACCTACAAAACTTTTATGTGTCAAATAATATCTTGATACTATTTATTTATTTATGCACATTAATTTTAAATTATTGAGAATGAAAATGAGAATAATATCATTTATAATTCTAAAATAACATATCATAAATGATCATAATTTTTAAAAATAAAGATATTAGTAATGATATCGTAAATGAATTAAAATTCAAGCAGCGCAATAATTTTGCAATATATTCCAGAACATACACATACCAATATTGGATGAATAGAGTATATCCTTTTTATTTAATCAAAAATTGAAACAAGATAATCATAGAAAACTTAAGTTTATTCTGTTCCAAATAATTGTGTAGGTAATACCAAACTTCTGCGATCCGAAAACAGTTTTCCTTAAAATCCAACATGATATTAATTCCCTTATGTTATCCTTTTAATGTTTGAAATTTTTTTTTAAATAATTTTCATATAATAGGTATAAGATATAAAATATTAATATTATTATTATTTATTTTTTTTTTATACAAAAATTTTCAATTAATTTTATCATGAAAATTTTTGAAGTTTTTTCTAACGAAAAAATATTTTGATATTTTATTATATAATTTTAAAATTTGACGTATGTAGGAAAATATTATGGAGGTGCTTGAGACAGGTGGAATAGAAAAAAAGGCTTCCATAAAAATATGCAAAATACATTTTACGAAAAATCACGTTTTCACAAAAATAGATTTTAAACCAAAAAATCTTTAAAATACCGATTACTACCAAAAATGCAATATTAAACAAAAGTAAGTATTCAATTTTTACCCAAGATCCGTTATTTACAAAAAACTTATTAAAAAAAAGTAAGAAAGTAATAATCAATCCAGCCTGATACCCTACATCACGAGTATGTGCGTTAAGGACATTTTCGCAAAGGGCCTGTGGGCCAATTGTGGACCGGTTCTTGCAATAAATGAAACTTATATTTCTATAAAACCTATGTTATTTAAAAAAAATTATGTGGGATTTATGCATTTTAAGATGATTCCCGGTACCATGTTTTATACTAATTTGTATTACTTTTTTGTCACAAATATAACCTTAATACTAAGTAAAATAATCAAAATAATTATTCGTGCTAAATTTTATTAAGATCTTTTTAAAATAGCAACCTTTACTTCGACACAAGGTTTACATGGACACACGGAAATCGTTAAGATGGTGCAACGCGGTGGAGGTCTGAATATTTATTCTATGCTTAACGAATATCAGCGTAAACTATGATTGCTAGATTCGAATTGTGATCTAACTTGACATTCCTGAAAAACGAGTTTGATTTCTAAAAAAACTTGACAATCGACTTTCGCCAAACATTTTTTTAATGTAGCCTATATGCGTATATACAAATTTCAGTGCAATAAGGATAAAGGTTTTAAATATTTTCGAAAATAAGACTTTACATAGCATATCCATTTGTGTCATTGAAAAATATTAAGAAATGCGATATTAGTTTTTTGCAATTGTTGAATCAATACAAATATTTCGATATTAATATGTGTTATTAATATTGCTTTTGAACATTTACGGCCGTATTCAAAATACTTAACACAGCTTTACAAAGCATTGTTAAGCTAAATTCCTCAAAGTTGTATGCAAAAACGTTTATTAGGTTAGGTAGATATGAACCTACAATAAACTTACATTAAGTGGCATTGACATTGACATAATAATTGACATAATAATAAACGATAAAACACTTTTTATAAACTTGAATAACAGAATTAATTAATATTCGATAGTGTACAGCTTTAACTGTAAAGAGGGGGAAAATTAAATTTGTTCTGGTAGTTTTCAAATAAGTCTCGAATGATCTATGTTTAACTTATGGTAATCAGTTTGTTCTGAAAAATTTCGTTTAAATTTAAAATGATTCGTATATCCCATATACATATGAATTTAAGATTATTTAAAATTCAGTCATTATGCTGTGCAGTTCTGTACAAGTTTTACTTTCATTGTATAATAAATCATATGGCATATTATTTTCTAAAATATAAAAATATGTTTCGGGATTATCGCTATCAAAAAATTCTTCATAACTACAAATTGTTTTCAACTTGACGACTTCTAAAATATCTTGACAATCAAGTTCATTCAAGCTCGTCTGGCAACCCTAGCGTAAACGCACCCCAACCACCTATGATGATGTAGGGAGGGGTTCCCATAATAACTCCCATCACGGGACCTTCAATCATTTTTCATTTTGCCGCGGATTGCCAGACATATTTGAATTCTTTAATAATACAAATGCAAACTAGTTTAATTTTTTAATTCAAACGACTTATGAGTTAGTTATACTAACAGTATTGTTAATCTGTTTTGGAGATATTTTCTTAATTTCTGTTATCGTTATTATTATTACCATCATTATTATTATTATTATTATTATTATTATTATTATTATTATTATTATTATTGCTCTTATTATTATTTTTATCAAAAAAAATCTATTTTTATAAATTTTAGATAACACTGGTCGACAAAAAAAATTTTCCCCCAAGACTAATTGTTGGACTTGATGGATTTTGATGTCCTAAGCACGAATCTGCTTTCAGTTTTTCTCCATCAGGTCTGAATTTTTTTATGGTCTGTCTAATACTTCGCCAATAGTAAGGATATTACTCTTGTATATTTCACCATAACTCAAGAACGGTGTGTACGATTGACATACGTGATACACCAAAAGATGTGGACTAAAAATATCTTCAAGCCACTGTAACTTCATTTTTTACGTGCTCAATAGTTTCGAAGTTATTTAAAAATTTGTGACCAAAAAAATTTTTTTAAGATTTCTTACTAAAATTTATTTTGAAAAGTAAACACATTAAAAATTTTTAAGTTTATCATCTTTATTTTAAAGCTGGTAATGCTGTGAATAAAATAAGGCATATATCATTAAAATTGATGCACAAATCTTGATTCTATTCACAGTTAAATGAAAATACACATGTATAACTATGGTGGGCAAAAATTTTGGTCTTCTTAACTGGATGGAATTTGACCAGCTAAATAAGAATCTGAAATCTGAAAAATTTGGACAAGATGGGCAAAAACTGAAAGCATATTTATATTTAGCATGTCGAATTCCACCTAGTTAAATTTTTTTTTTTTTTTTAAGGAAGACGAAAAAAAAATGTAATCGAAAAAGACCAAAATTGCTACGAACAATAATTCATTAAATGCATAAATTAAATAAATATTATTAAAATTTTCTTAAAAAATATTGTGTAATTAATTAAATTTCGTTCACTGTACTATCGAATGACACATATTCTAAATATAAAGCGTATCGAAAATCAAGATTTCAAAAAAATCTATAATCGATTATAAAATACTGTGTGTATAAGATTTTTCTAGTTACTTTAGGTATGTACTTATTAAATTAAAATTGTGCTCTTATCACAACCAATAGCAAATTAAAACTGTCATTTTAAACTTTAGAATTTGACAAGTGCATTAAATTTGATTTTATTTAAACATGAACAAAAAAATAATCTTTAAACTTGTTAAATGAAATAAAAACTCAAAATGAATAACATTAAGAATTAAGGCGCATTACTCCTAAAAAAAAAATTGCATAATATTTTTTGGAATACCGGCAAAACAAAATATAAAAACTATAAGTTAAATGTAAACATTGTGTAAAACAATATTTTGGGTGTATTAAAAGAAAAAAAAAAAATATGCAGCACAAAACCCAAATAAAAAGCGGGTGTCAAAAATACCAAACACTAGCTCATGCGGCACTATTAAGTAACAATATTCAGAGCAAAATATAAATGACATTTTTTTCTTAGGTATTGTTGTTTTAACTTTAAACTTACACACCAGGAATAATAATGAGGCCAACAAGTAAAGTAACAAAGTTTTGGTACAATTATTACTATGTTTTTTAACAATAAAATTCATTTTGGTAATTTTGTGTTTTTGTGCTTATTTTGGAAGATCATTAAAGATATTTTTTAATAAAAAAGTCACCAAAGATTTTGTTAGGAATAACTCAATTACACACACAGTACTTAAAACAAAGGGTCACAATTGTTTTATTTGAAAAAAAAAAAAAAGCGTTGATCCCAATTTCAGCCAGTGGCTGGTTGGTTGGCGGTAGTGTTAGAGGGCACACGCAGTGCAAGTACGAGTAATATTTTTTTTTATTTAGTTTTTTTATTAAAATTAAAAATTTACCACGCACTTGACATTGTTATCACGTTTACTAACAAAAAAAAAAAAAAAAAAAAAAAAACTAAAACTAAAAAATAAACGAAAAATAAAATATATTTAAAACCCTCTCAATTGATTACGTGTAATATTAATGCTAAAACTTTTGTTAGAGTAGTTATGTATTAAAAATAAAATATTTTTTCTTTGTAAAATATATAAATCGTTTAAGTTGCTCTCTGATGTTTCCATTTTAGTTCATTATTTGCAGACGTGTTTGGACTGTATTCAATATTTGTTGCGCATCGAATGCCTGGCTGGTTGAAGGCTGCGTTAAAGTTTTGCATTTTAATAGAACTTCATAAATTTTAAAATGTCTTTTGCCATTTTTTTTTTTCAAATGAACAATTGTTGCCGATTTTTTTGTTGCTTCAATAAATTGTGTAAACAATTTATTTTAACAAATTTGCGTTTTATGCAATTTTTTTCTTCTTCATTTGTGTATTGAGTACTTTTTGTCAACTGATTACGCGTTAAAAGCCACCACCACAACACTTTCACTGATTACGACGTTAAGCGTCTAATGATTTTGAATTCACGCTAGTTTTTAGGTTTCTTGTGTTTTCTTTGCAAATTGAGTAATTTAGATGTTTAAGAGATAATTGAAAAGTATTACGCAAGAGATTAGATTTTAAGTAAGATTAATTAATATTTTGGAGTTATAGTGTTTATTGATTTTGTTTAAATTATATAAATTTGAAAATGACATACACATTTTATTTTATAGATATTTACTTTTCTTGGAATACAAGGCCTAAAATAAACGAATGGGTTTTTTGCTTAAATTTATTCTAACCGTTATTTTAAGTAATAAATAAAATTAAAATATTTAAACAAAACATTCGCTACTTTGACAATAAAAAATTAAGTCTGCTAATGCAAAGTTTTGTTTTAATAGATAGGTACACATACATACATATAGACATAAGTGAAAATCGTTTACAAAGTATGTGCTGAATCTTGAAAAAGCTTTATTTCGCCGTTAACTCGGTTGTTTATGGAATCATTTAACAGAACGTTATCCCAAACTATATATGGTTTCCAAAAATTAGTTTTGGCCGTTCTTTCGTTTATTAATGGACACATTTAATTAATATCTTTGAACAAAAATTCAGAAAATGTTCATAAATATTCTATAAAAGTTCGTAGTTTTTAAAAGAGCTCTAAAAATGATATCGCGATATCTCTGACATTTATAGACACATTACAGCGATATCAAAAGCAAAATTCTGAGAAGCCTTACCTGACAGACAGACGGACATCATTATTTCTACTCTTACCCAGCAAAAAACGATGAAGTTCTTCTAAAAAAAGAGCTTTTTCACTACTTCAAATGTAGAACAAAGTGCATATTTTGAACTTTTTTGGAAGTTCTTAATAATTACTTGCAAAAAAGTGAAAATAAATGAATTTTTAGCGGGAAAAAAGGTTAATAATTTCTAAAAAAATTAAAATTTTAGAAATTTTAAAGTATTTCTATTATCTTTTAACAAGGCTAAAGTGGAATTTTTTGTTAAAAATATTTATAAACTTAGTTTTAAGGGAAGTACTTCAAAAGAAATGAACTAGAAGTATAAAAGAAGAACATTCTACCAATGACAACCATGGGTTAAAAAAAGAACTTCTGCAGCTCTTTTTCACCACTAAGTACTTCCTTCCAATGACAGCACAATGTTAAAATCATGACTTTTTCAGTTCTTTTTTTTGCTGGGTTATTCCTATAAGGATCCAGAATATATACATACATACACTTTGGGGTCTTATTTTGATATATGTACCTTTTACATCTCTAGTGATGCGTGTAAAAACATTTCTGATAAATTAAAACACAGGGAATTAATACATAACTTTTTAAGCAATTAGTTCTTTAGTGAAAATAACTAGTTACTTAAACATGGCACTGGCGTAGTACGGGGAAATTAATAAAATTAATCCCTTGATTTAAACAAATTCTGTGTCCAAAATAAGGTTCTTAATTTTTCGGACTTTTTATGTTTATGGGAAATAAAATATGAATTATGTAGCTTCTCAGAATTTTAGTAAAATTAAAGCTCAACGAGCTAAAACTAAATATTAAATATTAATATACAGTTGTGGTGTAAAGTTATTTTGGCGAAATAATTTAAATAAAATTTCATATTAGAAATTTAACACAGTTCAGACATCGCTTTTAAAGAATTGGTATTTGGAAATTTCGTTAAATTGTTCTTTACCTTGAATTTGGTTTCCAAGGTTCTGTAAAGGTTAAAAATCGTCCAATTCAAAAATAGAAGAAAATTCTTACAAAAAAATTGTATACAAAATTTCATATTTAATACGTTTTTAATAAATCATTTAACAAAATATGCCAGAGTTGAAAGCCCCTGCGTCTAAGAAACCTTTTTTAATCCAAAACAGAATGCTATCCAAGCCAAAATTATCTAGTATAATTTTGTCCATAAGCATTGGACGGAGGTGATTTTTCGTATAGGTTTTATTGGGCAAAATTTGCAATTTTTTATTTTTGGGGAATTTTATATTTCCTTTGGGTGATTTTTCTATATTTGCTATGGTTGAGTTGGCGTTGGACCATTTTGGCATGCATATTTACTTTGGTATAAAGATGAAGTGGACTAAAATTTGTTAGGATCAGTCCATTATTTACCCTATACACTATCCAAATGTCATTCTGTAATTTGGTTTTAAGTTATTTAATTCCATAAATTCCCAAGACTTCCCGTGAACTTTTCCCGAATAGGGACCTTAGACCAGAACATCTTTTCAGTGAAATAAAATCATTTTGTCGGGATGTGATTTTAAGCACAGTACTGATAAACATTTTAAAAATTTAAGAAATTTTCTACATCTTGAATACAATCAATTTGGATTTCCTTGCGCTTCATTTTTTCCTATAAAATTTCCCACAAAAAGGGATGTTCCCAAAAAACTTTTTTTCTACATTTTTGCAACTTTAAAGGTTCTATATAAATCTGTAGAAATCTGTCGTGAATTGATATGAATGTGACTCGCTAGAGATAATAGCGCTAGATCAAGGCCAGATGCTAGAGAGATGAGACACTAAATCCAAATATTTAATAAAATCACCGAGTCTTGTGTCTTAGTGTTTTCCGAGAAATCGTAGTTTAATTAGGTACATGGCTATTGCATTTGTACTACTAACACAACAAGCCTTTTTGCTTGTTGTATTACACTTTAATTCAATAGCATTCTACTGTAAAAATAAATTTTAATTTAAGCCAAATTGATTTTACTTTAATTATATATTGATTTTGTCATTCCGTGTGTAAAATGTCGAAAAAATCTTTTAAGATCCTATAAAGTATATATTTTCTGGGTCCTAGTTAGATTCTGAATAGATATAGCAATGTCCGTCCGTCTGTCTGTCTGTCGAAAGCAGGATAGTGCTCGAAGTTAAACTATATACTGTATCATATCTCGAGAACAATATGTTTGATTTCGTTTAATACAATATCAAAAAAAAAAAAATCGAATTTAAATTATTTGCAAGTTACATATATGTTATTCTGCTCAAACATTTCATTAGAAATTTCAATTTCCTACAAAGGTCATATTTGTAAATATTTTGAATTTCCCATGAGAACATAATTAGTCTATATAAACATATAGTTGCATAAAAATATATTAACTAAACCAAAATTAAGATTTGCACTCAAAGAAAAAATATAGTTCTGTTGTACATAATCTAAGAGCAACATACTATGATTGCAATATATAATTACAGTTAGAAATTAGTATGTTTGTACAGATTATTATTATGATTCCATTTTATAATTTTTTCGTCATTTAAAGATTCGATTTAATTAATATTAATAACTTTTTTATAATATTGCTTCCGATTTCATAATGTTTTTATCATTTAATGATTTGAATTTATTATAAACTAATTGTATCATATTATATGATGCTTTTATCATATCATAATTTTATTATATCATATTATCATTCCATTGTAATATATTTTGATTCTACTTGTCATTTTTTGATTCCATGTAATCGTATTATTATTCCATTTTGTCATGTTATAATTCCATTTCATCATATACATATTCCCATGTTTTCAATTCAATTTATATTTATTCATATATCAACTAAATGAGAATTACAATGAAGTTAAAAAGTATATTTAAGAACAAAAAAGTTATGAGTTTTATGAGTTTTGTGAAAAGGATAAGTATTTATCCACTAGGTTTATGAAAAGGATAAGTATTATATTTATTTGTAACATTTTATTATGGTTGTAGAAGAAATGATATTTTTCATAATAATAAAATTTTGTTTCTGGTAAAAATTTTCAAAAACATCATGAACACAGAGTTATTAAAATTTAAGAAAATTAAGAATGGGAACATAATATAGTTATGTTATAGTGATAATACTGTAACCATATATTTTCTCTGCGTGGGTAAACAAATTTTTAAAACAGGAACTTCCATAAACATATTTAATTTTTTGCACGAAATAAACTCTTAGCACTAAAACATGACTCGAAAAATTAACTGCTTAGTTGAACCAATTTATTTGTGTTCCATTTTTAATAACATCAATAAAAATCTCTGTTGCAGTCAAAATATATAAAAATATATGCACTTAAAACAACATAAATAATGTTAAACAATTTTTGCAATTATTATTTAAATTTCTTATTTTTTTGTTAATCATCAAGTTTCCTGATGAAATGTTCGATTACAAAATAATATTTTGATGACATAAATTCCAAACACAGATCATAAATTGTCTACAAATTATTATTTCATACTGATTGGGCGACCGAATGAATAATTGTAATGTTATATTTCATATGATTTATACATATTTAAGAAACAAAAAACTATTTAAATTATCACTCTCAAACTAATAATATGACAAATCTTTACATTAAAATACCTAAACATCATATCAAGTATAACAGTTTTATTGGATTTTGCACAAGAAAATTGCCTACAAAAATGTGCTACATATTTGTATTATAAAGAAATAAAAAAAAAAAAAATACTTTTTATTCTCTCTTCTCCTATTTGTACATAAAATTCACTCTCATTGTAACCACATTTGTAATTATTTAGTTAGTTGTGATAATGTTGTTTATTGTTGTTTTAGTCGTTTTGGATTTTGTTGTGTTTTAGTTGTTGGTTTGTTTGGACGTTTTGCCAGAAACAGCAGCAAGTAGTAGTTACCTGTAACAAATCAGGCGAATACTTCAGTGCAAATGCGCATGCGCGCATGAACGGTTCATTTTAGTTATTTGTGTTAAAAATCAAATAAAACGAAGAATTAAAGTTTAACAAAAATACTTAAAAAATATTAGTAAAAAAGCAAAATAATATTGCAAAAAATTATAACGAATTTTTAGGATTTTAAGTGTAAAAAAAAAAGAAACAAAATTTTAAAACCCTATAAAAATAACGAAAAAAAAATTTACTAAATATTTTAGTAAATTTATTTTTACAGTAAAATTTTATTAATATTTAAGTGCACTAAGTGTTGTGTTTTTTTTTTTCTCTTAATTTCTTTGCTGTCTATTTTATGATTGGATTATATTTCTAACAAAATGGTAAGCTATAACAAATTGTTTTAAAATAAAAGGATTTATTTGCTTTATCTGTTTACTGTTCAAATTTATGTCTGCTTATGATTAATGACCTGGGTTTATGGAAAATATGTGTATGTGTATTATTTTGTTTAGACAGATCGTGGAAAATCCAAGAAAACCTGCTGTGTTTCTTTTTTCTGTGAAATTAAATAAAGATGTAAATTGTTTTACGGTTGAGTGTTAAATAAACAATTAAGCAAGGTCGTACAGAGATCAAGTCCTTTAAGAACATTTTGAAACAAAAGGAAATTGTGCACCGAAAAAAATTATCTTTAATAAATTAACAAAATCAAAGTGAATTTATATATAAAACAAATTTTATGTATAAAAATAACATACTTCTAGGCTTATTAAGGAATTGTTCTAAAAATTTTAAATTGATAAATAAAAAAATAAAATAATTAAATAAACATAAAATGCACATGGTAAATCAATAGAATTAAGAAAAAATATATATTTTGAAACAATTTATTCTAAGTGGACCTACAGAATATTAGTTTTATCTATGGTAGGTGGGGAGATGAGTTTTCTTTCCTCATAGGGTTTCACAGATAGATCTATGGCCTCCGATTGCACTCGCAATAGTGAGCGACCCATCTTCTTAAAAATACATTATAATTTGTTTTTCATTTACATGGTACTTTTTGGCAATTCGCAAGGATCTAAGTGGATTTATTTTTCAAATGTTTCAGATTATTATTCTTTAATGCATTATCTATAGTCTCCATATAAATTTATTTAGATTTTTTTGTACATTTAACTAAAAATATGTTTTAAAGAATTGATTTAAAACAATTTTTAATGTACCAAAAGTGAATGGTTTTACTTTGCGAAAAACTCAAAACAAAAAAAAAAAAAAAGTGCGACAAAAATTTTAAGTCTTTTTTTTTTAAATATACTTAATGAACAATATAAAAATATCACAATATCAAAAACTTGTAGCGAAAGGGTTTTTAATGTTCCTATAAAATGTCTTGAAATTGATTAAGAATTCAAAGGAATTGCTCAATTCATACATACAGGTGTCATTGAAAAAAAACAATATTTTAATTATATCGAATTAACTGGGGGAGCTTTACAAAAAATAAGTTAAGCTTTTTTTTATATCAATCCATAGAACTTGTTAACCTTAGTTTGAATAAAATGCTTTATATTTGAATCAATATTCCAGTATAAGTTGATATGAATAAATATTAACAAATATCTCCGAATTTTGTTAATATGATTTCTATTTGCCCAAGACTTCCTTATCCCAAATAAGTTTTTTATTTGTATCAATATTTAAAAGAAATTTAGGAGTTTTCACACTGGTGGAACATTTAACTTTTAATAAGTTACCTTTAAAGTTCTAAATGGGAAACAGGACAGATGGACCGACAGTACGTTAATCGAAATTTTATAATTTTATATATTTTTCAATATCAAAAGGATTGAGAATAAATAATAAATTTCTCAACAAGAAGAGGAAGTTATTCATAAACTATCTTTTTCGTTGCACTTAGCTACCCCTTTTGATGAGATAACTAATATTTACTTTATATGGAGCTACTACTCGCCCTGGGCCTATCTGCCTTATTCGAAATTTGATATGAAAATCGATTCTTACATCAATAGTTAAAATGTTTAGAAAAATTAAGGCTAAAATGTTTGCTTCAGTTCTTAGATCAGTGAAAATTATGAAGATCTTCATATTTTTAGGCTATAAAAACGATAATAGTTTTTGTGCGTTTTATAGAATTTAATTATTCTGAGACCCGTTATTAAAACTCTTCAATAACTAAAGTTAAGATTTTACAGGTGACTTTAACTGTTTGATACTACAAGTTAAACCAAAAGTGACCGATAAGCTAAAGGTAAGAACATCTGACCATTAACTTTTATCGGAAGGTTTATGTATTTAGAGAAGCCATATTTTCTGCTTTATAAAATAAGTAAATATAGTTCCACTGCAGTTTTTAGTAATTTCTCTATATATATTTATATTTGCTACGCATTGTCCTGTACTTTGTTTTAACTCATTTATTATAAACATTTAATTGTTTATATTGCCGTTAATGTTGCCACTACGTTAAGTGCTTTGCTATGGCCTTGCCGTATTATCAAAAATATAAAATTTACATTAAATCCAAGCTGTAATAACTAAAAACAGATAAGTATCGGCCCAAAATACCAGCGCAGCGACACTAATTTTTCTCTCCCAAAAAATTTGACCGAGAATAACAGCGCACTAATTCAGTGATGTCTACTTTTAAAAAATGTAGTAAATTATTTTACAAAATAAAGTAAATAAATGTAATATTAAATATTTGATAAAAAGTGTATCAGTTTTGGTTTTACCATCAATCTATTTAAATTCGATATAATTTCTAAAGTTTACTCCAAAAATATTTATATACCAAAAAAATTATAGTTTGAAACTATCAAAAAGCAAAATAAAATAATACAACTTTTTTACTTATACTTACTATGATATTGTGGTGGGTCGTGAAGCTTCTGAGAACCTCTAATCAGCACAAGATCTCACTTAAATGAAAGTGAAAATTATGGTTTAAATACATTCGAGTATTAAACTTTTTGATCTCATTCGATCTTATATAAACTGATAGGACTTTGTTCACAAATTTTGCACAATCTTTGTTATTGTGCATACTTTAAAGTGTTAAATACAGGGTAATCGAGTCTTGATTGGCGTCTGTGCACCCCTCAACGGAATACAATAACTTTAAAAGAGAGGGGAAGGAAACAAAAAGCTTTGACATTCTCCACTTATTTTATTAAGAAGAGATTTTGTCTCTTTTATACACTGAATTTCAAACACATAATTTAAAAAAAAATCGCATAATGTGCACATAGTTCTTCTTATTCCATAATAAGTACTTCTATTTTTTTTTAATTTGCGAAAAATTTAGCGAATAGAATACAATTAATAATTTCCAAAATGCTGTTGAATTGGAAAAAATTTTGTATGACAAAGTATGTCAGTAACAAATGAACTTTTTTAAATTATAGACAGGGAAACCAGAATATGCAATTGCATGTTTTTTCTTGGACGTTGAATGAATGGACGATTAAATATTTATACGTTTCAGAACAAATAAATCATATTGGCATCGATTTGTTAGTGCATATTTCTGCATATTTTACTCTTAACGTCATATTATTGCATTTGGCGATTACTATCTTTTTCGTTGCACTTAGCTACCCCTTTTGATGAGATAACTAATATTTACTTTATATGGAGCTACTACTCGCCCTGGGCCTATCTGCCTTATTCGAAATTTGATATGAAAATCGATTCTTACATCAATAGTTAAAATGTTTAGAAAAATTAAGGCTAAAATGTTTGCTTCAGTTCTTAGATCAGTGAAAATTATGAAGATCTTCATATTTTTAGGCTATAAAAACGATAATAGTTTTTGTGCGTTTTATAGAATTTAATTATTCTGAGACCCGTTATTAAAACTCTTCAATAACTAAAGTTAAGATTTTACAGGTGACTTTAACTGTTTGATACTACAAGTTAAACCAAAAGTGACCGATAAGCTAAAGGTAAGAACATCTGACCATTAACTTTTATCGGAAGGTTTATGTATTTAGAGAAGCCATATTTTCTGCTTTATAAAATAAGTAAATATAGTTCCACTGCAGTTTTTAGTAATTTCTCTATATATATTTATATTTGCTACGCATTGTCCTGTACTTTGTTTTAACTCATTTATTATAAACATTTAATTGTTTATATTGCCGTTAATGTTGCCACTACGTTAAGTGCTTTGCTATGGCCTTGCCGTATTATCAAAAATATAAAATTTACATTAAATCCAAGCTGTAATAACTAAAAACAGATAAGTATCGGCCCAAAATACCAGCGCAGCGACACTAATTTTTCTCTCCCAAAAAATTTGACCGAGAATAACAGCGCACTAATTCAGTGATGTCTACTTTTAAAAAATGTAGTAAATTATTTTACAAAATAAAGTAAATAAATGTAATATTAAATATTTGATAAAAAGTGTATCAGTTTTGGTTTTACCATCAATCTATTTAAATTCGATATAATTTCTAAAGTTTACTCCAAAAATATTTATATACCAAAAAAATTATAGTTTGAAACTATCAAAAAGCAAAATAAAATAATACAACTTTTTTACTTATACTTACTATGATATTGTGGTGGGTCGTGAAGCTTCTGAGAACCTCTAATCAGCACAAGATCTCACTTAAATGAAAGTGAAAATTATGGTTTAAATACATTCGAGTATTAAACTTTTTGATCTCATTCGATCTTATATAAACTGATAGGACTTTGTTCACAAATTTTGCACAATCTTTGTTATTGTGCATACTTTAAAGTGTTAAATACAGGGTAATCGAGTCTTGATTGGCGTCTGTGCACCCCTCAACGGAATACAATAACTTTAAAAGAGAGGGGAAGGAAACAAAAAGCTTTGACATTCTCCACTTATTTTATTAAGAAGAGATTTTGTCTCTTTTATACACTGAATTTCAAACACATAATTTAAAAAAAAATCGCATAATGTGCACATAGTTCTTCTTATTCCATAATAAGTACTTCTATTTTTTTTTAATTTGCGAAAAATTTAGCGAATAGAATACAATTAATAATTTCCAAAATGCTGTTGAATTGGAAAAAATTTTGTATGACAAAGTATGTCAGTAACAAATGAACTTTTTTAAATTATAGACAGGGAAACCAGAATATGCAATTGCATGTTTTTTCTTGGACGTTGAATGAATGGACGATTAAATATTTATACGTTTCAGAACAAATAAATCATATTGGCATCGATTTGTTAGTGCATATTTCTGCATATTTTACTCTTAACGTCATATTATTGCATTTGGCGATTTTTAGTGCATATTTATAGCATATTTTGTTATTTTTAGGTCATATTTAACCTTTTTAGAGCATATTTTGATATTTCAAGGATAATTTTTTATACCACATGAAATGTTTTACGAATTTGATTTTATAAAAAAATGAGAAAATAAAAAAAAAATAATAATAATAATAAAAAATAAAAATAAAAAAAAAATAACTTTAATGGATACCATTTTATCGCTGAGAAGCTTGTCTTGTAGAAACAAGATTGAAGTTTATGTTGTAAAAACAAGATTTTCTTCATGAAAGCACATCGAGCCCTAACCGCGAAAATGTCGTAAGTGCAGAAAACAAAACTTTACACATTATTGTTATAGATTATATAAGAGATATTAACCCTGAAAAACTATACTTCCTTTCATTACGAAAAGGCTATGTCATTTTTTAGTAAAAAAAAATGACATCACTGAAAAATGCGTCGCCGCTTCGACGAAGTGTAGCCTTACAGGGTTAAAAATTTACCTATATTTTTTTTTAATTAAAAAATTCTCAACAATATATTTGAATTTTTTGCTCAAAAAAATCAGTTAAGAATAAATATAAATTTGTAAATGTTTAAAGAAAAACTTTTTGAACACTTTTTAAACCCTATTTTTTCTTTACTTTTTTGGAATCGAAAGCGAAATCTGATTCTACTTAAGCTATATACATATTTTGCTTTGTAATGTAGTTTTTTTGGTGATGGTATTATTTTTATAAACTTGTAAATGATGCATGGAAATTTAATAATGTTTAGTAACCCAGAGATTCATATAATAGATTTCTCATTATTATAATTTGTAAAATCTATTTTTATTCCTTCACATAAATATTATAATTAGAATTAGATTAAATATGTAAATTAATACTTTTTGCAAATTATTCCTACTTTAAGTTTGCCACTAATTTTTGCACTAAATTTCCCACACAAACCCTCCAATAACAAATAAGCTCTAAAAGACAAGCTCTGCTCTAAATATCCGTTATAATTACTTGGCAAAAAAAAATCTATAAAACAAAAGAAACAAAAAAACATCAGCTACAGCTTAATGAATAATTATGATGATGAGGAAGTTAAAACTCTTCATTGCCGTCAACATTTATGTTACACTTAGACTAGAGATAGACTTTATGGAAGACAAAAAAAAAAAAAAAAAAAAATAGGAAAAATCCATTGAAAATATAAAAACTTTTGAAGCGTATAGTTAAAAAATTTTCGCACTTCTTCATTTTATTACACGTATTATTTAAAATAAAAACAAACGTAAAAAATATACACAAAAAAAATCTTTAAATTTATGTAACATTACGATTTTAATTGTTGTCCAAGAAGTAAAATCAAAGAGAAAAAAAAACGAAATTATTTAACATGGCTCACACTTTTTTTTGTTATGTTTAGCTCTTGTTTTTTTGTGTTTTTAAGATAGAGATACATAGATTATGATGATGATAGTTATTGTGTGATTTTTATTAAAAATAATTGTAATAACTAAAATACAAATATTTATGAGTTTTTCTTTTAAGTCCAGAAATCATATTACATTTGTACGCAAAACAACAACAAAACAACATAAAACAGATAAATAAAGATATAATAAAACAAAAAAACATTAAAATCACTGAACCATGATCATAAAAAAAATGTATTTCTATGTTTGTAATACATCTTTCGCTTTACTTACAATTGCAATTTACATATTAACTATTTTTACTCATTTAGTTTGGTCAGCTATTCAGTCAGTCAGCTAAATATTCATTTATTTAGTCATTTATTCATTCATTCAATCATTCATACATGTAATTAAATTTACAACGTCTGTGTTTAAATCCAGATGATGATGATGATGTTGTTGATGAAAGAAAATATTTTAGATGTTGAGAAAATGATTTACTTCTCATCATATTCACCATTGAATTGTTTACGTTTATGTTTAAATTGTAGATTAAATGTGTCAATTATGAAATCTTATTTTATCATACTTATGATCTGTTGTATGAGTATGTGATGAAAAGAGATGTTGATCTATTTTTTATGTATTACACTACAGACGTGTAATATTAGGCAATTTTTATTACATTATTTTTAGTAATTACTCCCTCTTTATTTATTTTCTCTGATTTATAGTGATAATATATTTTATTTAATCAAACAAAATGTTATAAAACCTTATCGCTTAATGAAATAATTTTAATTATTGCTCATCTACTCAGCGTAGTATTTAAAAACAAAATTACTTCAGCATTTTACAAGAAAATGTTCAATTAGTTATCATCCAATTGTTACATAATAATACAATAGCTTTTCAGAAAATAAATTTTAAACAAACCTATAAAAAATAAATTCATTTACCTAGGAAAAATTTTAGAACATGTTCTAAAATCAATTAGTGTACTCAGAACCACTTCAGATTCTTTAATAACATCCTCAGACCTAGTGGTATCACAACGAATTCTAACACTAATGAAGTAGAACCTTATTCTGATTCTAAATTTGTTTTAAGGAATGTTTTAGAGAACTAATGCTTAAGAACTAATTCTGTATGACTTCTATATCACTTCTGAGAACAAATTGCTGGTTATCGAATGACTTCCTAGAACTTTTTAAAATACTTGCATAAAAAATTCCAAAAATTAAAAAAACAGTATTTACAAAGTTAAATTTATTTTAATAGTGGCCTTTAGGAAATAGCCCATTAGAATAAAAAAAAAAAAAAAACTAATTTTGAAACCGTTCCCTAACATTTCTATGGAACTAGTTCCGAGTGTGACAATTTCGAACAAAAATCAGTAATTAAAGAACTAGTTGTAGAACCGTTCCATAGAATGGGTACTGGCTAGCTAACACTTCTACTTCTACTAGTTCTGGAGGTGACAATTTCAAACAAAAATCATTGGTCGTAACGCCAAAGTAGAACAAGTACAGTATATTTTCATGTGTTCTGGAACTATTTGTAGAACTAATACAATTTTTCCTGGGTATTTTTTTTTTCTTATTTTTTTTTTAATAAAAAATTTATCAACAATTTTCCTGAAATAAAAAATTTATAGAGAAACCCCTTCAATAGAAAATTTATCAGAGATTTCCTTAAAAAATAAATATTTTTCAAGATTTTTTATAATGGAAAAATTTTTTAAAAAGGGAAATATATCTATAATTTCCTACACAGAATAAAATGAACTTCAATTATGAAATAACTTATATTAATTAATTTTTTATTGATTTTGCTCCAATCATTAAAATTGTAATATTAATTAACTAAAATAATTGATTTTATTATTACTCGTAAAACAATTTGATATCAATTATATTAATAAATAATATAATTAAATTCCAATATAAAGTTAGTTAATCATTTTATTAAAAAATAACTTGAAATATATTTTTCCCATGTATAAATAAAAAATTTTACAAAAAAGAGTTTTCAATTTATGCTTAATGCACATCAGAGTTTACCAGGGAAAGCCTTTTTCGAGATTTCAATGCGTAAAAATTTGCTTAATACGAAAAAATTTTTAAAATTGGTCTTCAGTTACCTACCAGCGCACATTGGGGTAAAAGGAGTCGAAAATGGCGATTAATTCAGTAAAAGGTGATATCAATATTTTAATGATCACGTTTTATTTTTTTTTTATTGATTATTAGTAAAAAAAACAGTTTTAAAGTTTTAAGATTTTTTTGTAGAACGGTAATGCCTATCCGTCCGTCTATACATTAGAGTTAAATGGGTCGAAAATTATGCATAATTCAGAGAAGGGTGGTATCAACAATTTAATGAGCACGTTTAATTTAACTATTTATTAGTAAGTAAAAAATGCATTTTTAGAATTATAAGATGTTTTTTGGCTGAATGGTAATGTCTGTCCGTCTGTACATTTGGGTTAAATGGGACGAAAATGACGCTTAATTCAGGAAAAGGTGATATCAAAATTTTGATAATCACGTTCTATTTTTTCTATTTATTAGTTAGTAAAAAAATAAATTTTTAGAATTCTAAAATATTATATATATATATATCGGTTAAATGGTTCGAAAATGCCACTTAATTTAGGAAAAGGTGATATTAAAATTTTAGTACTTTAATTTGGTTTTCATATTAATCGAAAGTTAAAAAAAAAAAAAAATGTTTTTCGAATTTTGAGATTTTTTTGAAAGAATTCTAATGTCCGTCCATCTGTTTGTTAATTTTAGGAAATTTTTCAATTCAAAATCGTTTAACTTTTGACTCAATAAAGATAACGACTCAAATTTTTCTTTGTTCGATAGATAATTTTGTTTACTACATAAAATATAATAAAATCGGTTGAAAATTATTGGCTATATACGGAAGAATCTTAACCAAGATCTTGTAAAATTGAGAATTTTTAAATTTCAAACGTATATAACTCGAAAAATATATAAGATAAGTAGTACATGCAAGCATGTTTTCTAAAGGATTTATCAAGGACTTTAAGGTGATATAAAAATCTTGAAAATAGGGTAAGGAACAAAAATTCGCTAGTGGTTAAACATTTTCCATGACATTAGTACCCTATTTTGAACCCCCGTAGTTCCGCTCCTGATACGTATATTGGATCCTGCTTCTAATGCTACTGTCTTCTGCTACGCTTATGTGAAATTTCATGCAAATCTAACTAGACTATTCGAAGTTACAGATTTATTTCGATTCTTCCCCACTGTTAAATATCTGATAAAGCAAAGAAAATGTCTTCACTTAAGCTGTATGAAATCTCGAAAAAGGCTTTCCTCGGGACACTCTAATGCATATATGTATGATATCCTACAACATTATGTATGTGATTTTCGGTGTTTTCAGTAGTGACCTATGGTACATAGCAGACCGATCATAAAATTTAGTACTGTTCTTTGTTCGTGAGATTTACATTGACAAACAGCCAAACGGACGGACATCATTAAATCGACTGAATATTTTATGGTTACATTCAAACTCCTTTGTATCCACTTTAAGGATGTTACTGAAAATCTCACACATTTTAAATAAAGTTTGGAGGAAGTACTTAGTTGTGGTATATCCTATCCTATTTTGAGTTCTTTGGGCTTACTTTATAATTAATAACAATAATTAAAGAACCAAGATAATATAAAAAAAAAACAAAAAAAAAAAAAAAAAAAACTAAAAAAGAGGCGAAAAATAAATAATGTTAACATTATGTTGCCATTGAAAGGAAGTACTTAGTGCAAATACATATATAAATGTTCTTTTTTGGAAGCAATGAATCTGTTTACATATGTCATTTTCAAAAACTTATATATTTACTTATACGTCATATACTTTGTATATAATATTATTATTACGAAATAACTAATTGACATTAAATAGTCAATGACACTTTTTAAATCTTGGCAACTAACAAAATACAAAAATATTCAACACTTTAAAACACTCTTTTGTTTTGGCTATAAAAAATAGCGTTAATACCCCCCAAAACAATTCAAATACACACAGGGAAACACTTGATGTCAACTAAAAACAAAAACTGCATGATTTTAAATGACAAAATAAAACTAATCCACAACAAATGTAAACACAGTGTGACTACCTCAATTACGAATGTAATAAAACGTATTTGTTACTTTTTATTTTGTTTCTCTAACACAACAAAACGTTTAATATTGACACATGTCGATAATCAACAAATTTATGCCGATAAAACTAAAAATAATAACAAAAAAACAAGTGAAAAAATGAAGTGAAGAATTCATTAAATAAAAACACTGAATAAAATAAATGTTTGCAATTGGATTTAAAAGGAAAAAGATTATAATCGATTAAAAAATGTGAAAGACGCGATACGGTTTTAAAATTATAAAAACGTAATTACTAAATTAAACGAATAAAGGAATAACTGAATGTATGATGAAAAAAAATTGATATAAGTTTGTAATCGATTCATTAGTTTAATGATTTTGAAATAATTTATGTAAAACAAAAAGAAATTACATAAATTTAAAGGTACTATTTACAAGAAAAAATATAAGGGAAAATTTTGGGGGAGGATATGTGTGAATTCAATTAAAATATTTTAGGTTATCAAACATATTTTCTAATGAAAATTTTTTTATTAAGAGGAAGTAAAAAAGTATAAGTATAAAAATTTTATTTATAGAAAATTATTAATAAAAAGTTTATAAAAATTATCTATTAAAAGAAAATTGGAAACTCTTGAAAGCTCTCTTTTTTGTTTTTAGACAATTTTTTTATTTATATAAAACTTTCGATAAATTTTCTGTTCGTAAAGTATTTTCGATAAATTTAATATTTTCCTAAAATTTTCAAAACATTACATTCCAAGAAAATGGTTCCAAACTATTATCAAATATTTATTTACCACATAAAATTTAGGAATAATCTCACTGTTTTGTAAAAAAAAAAAAAAAATTTTTACCCATTTTTAGAAAAAAAAAAAAAAATAAATAAAAATAAATCTCTTTAATTTCATCGCCTCCTCAAAATAGAAATTTTTAATATTTAGACAAATTTATTTTTAGTTTGTAGTTCAACAAAAAATGAGAAAAAAGGTATAGTCGGTCAAGACCGACCATATGTACATTACACCATTATGTATGAGCATAAAAATTCGGGAAGGGGACTTATATTAGACCTGTGGCTAATCGTAGACCAAAACTTTTACTAAATGTAAAATAAAATGTACAAATACATAATAATGCGTTATTACTAACATCGACATGATCTTATGCACTTTAGGGCGCTTCTCGGAAGTGGGTTTATATGGGAGATATGGTAAATTATGGACCGATTCTAATAAAATTTGGCAATGTTATTTCTACTTATATAAAACTTATTTGTATCGAATATTAATTTGATACTAACATTCGTATGGGATTTATGCACATTAGAGTTTAATCTCTATTCCGGGGGGACATTTGTATGGGGGCTAGGTGACATAATGTATCCTTGTATCATAGAAGTCTAACGTGCCAAGTTTCAAATTATCTTCAAAATTGCGATCTGTACTTTGAGCATAAGGTTTACATGGACAGCCAGCCAGACGGACGGACATCGTTAGATCGATTTAAAAAGTGGTTTTGAGTCTATTGGTATACTTTAAGGTTGGTGTTGGACAACTTTTTCTATGCGTTACAAACATCAGCACTAACGCATAATATCCCAACCACCTATGGTGATGTAGGGTATAAATACCAATACATATATACACAAGTTTGGAAGGCAGATCCCACAGACTGCTCCATATACATTTGTATATAACAAACATTTTCTACCGATTTAGCCGAAAAAAGTGTCTACAACCAATTTTTCCTAAGAATTTGCAACTTTGCAAGACCTTTATAATGATTTTATACTTTTGTAAAATGTAACTTCACGGAGATGATTTCAAGATTAGAATCGAGCCCATTTACCCAATATGGCTATGTGCATATATTGCCGAAATTGACCTATTTTGTATCGAAATTTTTACTTATGTCTATATATTTTAAAATCTCAAAGCATGAATCTACATATAGTTCGAAAAAAGTTGATATGTTCTTAAGAGTTTGCCAACAGTTTTTTCCAGTCCTGCAAAAATATTCAATAAATTACCATCTTTGCTATTTTCGGTTTTTTAGAATTTCTTTTACCAATTTTTTTAAAAAAATTTTTACAATTTTCAAATTTAAAATCATTTATTTTTGGACTAGAAAATATATCAAGTTCAAATATTCTATATTCGAATTACAAAAAAATCGATAGGAAATGTTGGGCTATATATGGAAAAACTGAGCCATGGTCTTGCAAAATTTATATAAGGAGTGCGAGCGAAAAAATCTTAACACACGTTTTGCCTCATAACTTTTTTCGGAATCAATATTGAACATTTTTTTTTGATCTAGTTATAATGGAAAAATACGTCAGTTATTATTTTTAATAACAACCATGTTGATTTGTCGTGATTTTCATCAAAATGAGTGACGAAAAAGATTTACGTGCTACAAATTATTAAAAAATTTCAAAAAAATCCAAGTAGGTACTATAATTAATTGGCCACAGAATTAAATGTCTGTCGTCAAACTGTTTCTAATGTTATTAAACAGTATCAGGAGAATTTGACTATTAATAGGAAACATGGTTGGGAAGAAAAAAGGTCCACATGATATCGGTAAGGCCAAGAAAATTTAAAGAATATTGAAAAGAACTCCAAACACACTTGATAGAAAACAAGCCCGGTTAGCTCAGTGCTCTGACTATTTGGTGCGAAAAATTAAGGCTAATGATGAGTGAAGAACATATAAAGTTCAAAAAGTTCCAAACGGGAATGCTGCAAAAAATTTAGAAGCCAAGAATAGGACACGGAAATTAAAACCAAATTTCATACAAAAATACTCAAGTTGTATAATTGACGAAGAAACGTATGTGCTGGCAGAATTTTCGCAGCTTATGTGTCAAACCTTTTTATTGTTAATACTCGAAACAATGTTAAAGATAAGTTTAGGACCCAAAAGCAAAAAAAATTTCTTACAAAATTCCTGGTATAACAAACTTTTTGCAGTTGCTGCAAAACAGGAAAGTCATTTGATACATTCGGATCTATAAATATCAAAATATGCATAAAGGAATATTTGCAAAAAATACTTCTTCCTTTCGTAAGAGAAATATTTGGTATCATGCCACTATGGTAAGAAAGCTCTGGAGTGGTGCCAAAACAATAACATAGTTTTTGTACCAAGAGAGGTCAATTTTCAAAATTGTCCATAGCTTAGACCAGTGGAGAGATATTGAGCTCTTGTGAAAAGTGAATTGAAGAGCATAAAAAAGGTGTCCCAAAATACCGAAGATTTTAAAAGATGATATGCACACTGTTCCAAAAAAGTGACTGAAGCAACTATCAAATCTCTAACGGAAGGGTTACCAAAAATGGTCCACAAGTATATAAGTAGTGGTTAGAACTATAAAAGTTATATTTTTCTGTGATCTGTAATAAATTATCAATTAAATAAAAAAATAATAAAAAATCTAAGATCAACCATTTCCAAGTTATTGAATATTATATATGTTAAGATTTTTTCGAACGCACTCCTTAGTTGTAATTTCAAATAAAAATAAATCGAAATCTATTAGAGATAAATAATTCAAGCATGTTTTTATTAAGAACTTTAAGATAACATTTTTGAAACCGGTTAAGAAATAAAAAATTTTACTAACATTTAAAAAATGTTTGACAGTGGTACCCTACATTGAGCCCTCACAACCAGTGTTGCCAGGACTTGAGAAAAAAAAATAAGCTAAATTAGACTTTAAAAAAGGTCAGAAAAGGCTAAATGTCGCAAAAAATGAAGCCAGAAAAAAGCTAATATATTGTTTTATTAAAAAACGCATTTATTTTTTTGTTTTTATTAGTTTTTTGTATTTCTTAAAGATATTTTAGAGAATTTATAAATATAACCTAAATAGTATCTATGGGAAATAAAGTTTGTTAAAAAAAATAATCATATTATTTTTGTGGAACGATGCGCCGCAGGCGAAAATTTTCGCTAAATATAAATAATTTCGATTTTTTCTGCGAATTAATATACAAAAATGCTTAAATATATGATTCTGTTAAAATAAATTTAGTAAGCCTTTAGCCTTTTTAAAGTTATATTAAAAATCAAAAAAGGCTAGAAAAAAAGCTAGAAGCTAAAACGAAAATTTTGAGGCTAAAAGCAAAATAAAAAGGCTAGATTTAGTCTTAAAAAGGCTAAACTGGCAACACTGCTCACAACTCCATTCCTGAAAGCTTTATGAGGTTTTTGTGAAATATAAATTCAAACAGGCAATTAGATGTTACAGATTTAATTTGTTTTATAATAAAATTAAATTCAACAACAAATCCATCTATCAATCAACAACACTAAGGAATCTTTCCCCAACTACCCGAAAATTTAAAAAAACACTCAATCAATTTATTAAAAAAATGCATGTGCTGCACGCATGCAATAAATAAAACAACTAAAAATATTTATGTATAATAACGCCTTAAACTAAATTTACTTTTGTTTCATAATAAAACGATTTACCAAAATAAAACCTAAATAATAAAACACTAAATATTTACGTATGATATAATTAAATATATAAACTAAAATAAAGACAGCAGTAGAAAAGGCAAACAAAAAAACTATGACTGACAATAAATAGAAACAGGGAAATAAACACCAACAATTATATAATTGTCACAGAAAAACTAGACAAACAAATACGAAAAATAACAAGAAAACATTTAGGCCGATTCTATAAAAATATTAAAAAGAAAATAAAAAATAATAATTACATAATCAAATGCACGTACAAATTGTTTTTAAGAAATCTAAGCAAAAAAAGGTGTATTTGAATTTTTGTGTTTATATTTTTAAAAAAGAAAAATTGTCTACTTTTGTACATGTGACCGACCTCTGTACAACAATAAAATAAAGTTAAAAAAAAAAAAATAACAAAAAAATAATAAACTTTTACTTTTATTTAAATTGTTCACACATACCGAGTTCAAAGCATCTTCTTTTTTATTTATTTATTCATTTATAAAAAACAACAACGAAAAATAATAATAATAATCATAAAAAAACGCCCAAGTTCAACAGTAATAATAAAAATTAACAGCAACAATAATAACCATTAACTATGTACATCATACAACAATACAACTCTAGTATAAATATCATAATTTTAAAATTTTTCATACATATAAAGCTGAATAAATGAAGCTGCCGACAACGACAATAATGTCCAAACTAGCAGCATGATCAAAATATTAAAAGAAAAAATACAGTTTAAAAAGTTTTACCACCTTGTTTTTTTTTTAGTATTAAGAGACAATAATGCAAACAAACTTGCGCCAAAGATCTTTTGAAAACTAACACCAAACAACCTCCAACCACAGCACGTTTTTTCGTTGACTGTTGTTGCTGGTGATGCTGTGTGTGTGTTTGACATTTTCTCAACGTGATGCGTTAAGGAAGTGGAGGCTCCTTTTATGCCGGAAAATCTTAATTAAATGAAACTTACATCGTATATTGAAAGTTTATTATGAGTTTCTTTCAAAATTTTAATTTGTGGTTTTAAAAAGAAATATGAAATTGGTCACTTTTATTTCCAAGTTATACAATTTACCTTTGGGCATTTAAAAGACCTCTAATGTTTCCTTTTATTTTATTGTATAAATTTTAAGATGACATTAAACGGATATTGAGGTTAAGTTAAATGCCAATATGATGAAAGATTTTCCTAAAAGTAAGGTTTAATTGTTTTGATTAAATTTTTCATTGAATTTCCATTATCCAGCAGTTTCCGTTATTTGATTTTTAACTTTCCGGTAAATCAAAGTTATTTTTAGAGTGTTAATATTATAGAATGTTTTGTAAGATATAGTAAAGTAGCTTTTTCTCTAAACTATCAATAAACTTGAGAATGTACAATTATTTATTTTACACATTTTTGGAAGTTATTTTTAAATGTCTCTAAGGAATTTAAAAAGACATAAAGTACCAACAGATAAAAACGTATTTTTAGGTTTAACGCTTGTATTCTAAAATATAATAATAATTACTTTAAGAACACAACTTAAAATCATTAATTGGCAGAGGAAAATAGATAAAATTATAATCTTTCCTTTCTAAAATGATTTTTTGTGTTGTGCACTCGTTGTTCTGACTATGCCCCTGGGGGCTATAGGTACCGATTAATGCTTAATATCTGGAACATTCTTCATATGACAGCTTTTAAAATTCCTTGGTTTTGCAGAACTTTTACCCTCTTAACCCTTTAACGGTTGGATCAAAAATATATAAAATTAATTTACATTTTAAAAATATAATATAATTATATAAAAAAATATGCCCTGAGGCACCTTGATCGTTAGAGGGTTAAGTAAATATCGGTTGGACTGTGGAATATGAAAGATAAATGGTCATATGGATTGAAGTAACATTTTATTTTGGATTTTGTAGGAGTAATATAAAAATATTGAAAATATACTTCAAAATGAAGATTAAGAAGTACTATTATCTGTGTGAACTAAAGGGTTTTACATTCAAAAACAATTATTTTATCACAAGGGCACATGTCTGCCTATCATTAGGTATGACATGTTTACGTTTCCGTTGCGACTTCGAACGGTGGTATAGATTAGATAGTTTTAGATAGATAGTTTTGTTGTTTGACATCGGGCGATTGTTATTGTATCCTGCTACTTCAGAAAAGTACACATGTTCAAATAACACGATTTTAATGCCCGTTTCAACCAGAGATGGTACTAAAATATTGTCCATGTAGAAAGTCTATTGTGGCTCTCGTAAACCCGGAGAAAAATCGACCATATCCGTGTAGGAACGATTCAGTGTTAACGGTGAATCTTCTCCGTATGTGTTTAAACTCAACACTGCATATTCAAATCAATAACGAGAATTGATACCGCATTGGCATCAAGTTGACACCAGCTAAGTATCGAATTATTAAATTACATTAGGTTTTTTATTTTATTTATATAATATTGTAAACGAATGGTTAAAATAGCCGTTCTGTTCCGTGGAGGATTTTATTATAATTTTTCCAATTATTTCGAATTATGTGATATCTATCTTGTTGAAACGACATGTAATCCACGTTCATATCGTTCAATTCGACTCTAAGAAATTATTTTTCATTTATGGAGATCGTCCTTGATTGTGATTAACGTTATCGATAAAGTACGATAACCAAACAAAAAATCTGCACCAAACAGTAACTTTTTGCAGATGCATTTCAACCTGCTGAACCTTGTGTGGGCTGGCATAAAGTAAATTTTGCTTATCGCCCTCGAAATGCTCGGAAACCCAGTCAGCTATAAGAAATCGCGTTGTATGTTGTCATTAAATTGAAGCTTTTTGGTCAGTTAGATACAATCCCAAGTTCGGAAGCAAAATTCGCCAAGTTTAAATCTACGAAAGTTCGAAATATTTCGCCTAAAATTGGAGTGCTTTTAAAAATGTTCCAAAACCTCAGTACGCAAACAAAATATGTTGTCTTTTGTCAAAGTTATTGGTGTGGTCCTAGGTAAGTTGGGTGCAGACCCAAGTTCGGAAATAAAATTCTCCAAGTTTAAATCTGCGAAAGTCCGAGATATTTTTGTTAAAATTAGAGTCCTTTTCCAAACGCTTTGAAACCCAAATCAACAAAAAAAATTTATATTTTGTCAATAAATTGGAGCTCTTTGGTCAGTTGGATCTTATATGAGTGCAAGTTGAAATCTGCGAAACTTCGATACTTTTCAAATGTCTATGTCATTAAATTTCGAGTTTTTGGGTTAGTTTGATCTACTAAGTCTGAGAAAGTCAAATTTTTTTCTTATGCTCAGCGAAGAATTGACTATTTCACTATTCTGTATACTTTCGTAGATAGCAGCAATGTTATCAATTGGTCAGGCTTTCGTTTGATTGAATTTGGCCAAGAATGGTTGAAGAACCGATTCTGCAGTTTTTTTTTTTTTTTTGTTTTTGGAAACGAAATTCGAAATCTAGGTCTTCAGAGGTAAGTATTACAAAATAAAAACACATAAAAACGAGAAAGAAAGATATAGTCGTTCAAGCCCGACCATATGATACCCTACGCCATTGTGTACATCAAAATTCGGGGAAGGGTCTTTAGACATGGGGCCAACTGTGGACCGATACTCATATTAAGTCTAAAATAAAACACACAAATACAGAATATTAAATCAATACTAACATTTATATGAATTGATTCACTTTTGGGTGATTCCCGAAAGTAGGCCTTATATGGAAGCTGTAGTAAATTTTGGACCGATCTTTGTAAAATTTGACACTATCATTTATATTTATATAAAACTTATTTGTGTCGAATAATAACTTCATACTAACTATGGTCAGTTATCTTCCTGAAACACAGATTTAGACTTATATGGAACTTAAATGTGCCAAATTTCATCAAAATATTGCTATATTTAAGCTAGGTGAACTAATGGACCGATCATAACCAATAGGCTTCGTCCTTGGGCTATAAGAAACCTGTGTGCCAAATTTTATTAATTTATTATCAAAATTGCGACCTACAGTTTGATTATAAGGTTTACATGGACGGACAGACGGACGGACATCGTTAAATCGACTCAGAAAGTGATTCTAAGCTGATTGGTATAAACTAAGGTGGGCCTTAGATCAATATTTTTGCAAACATCAGCACAAACGCATAATACCCACCCCACTTATGGTGGTTTTGGGTATAAAAATATTTTATATTTTCAATAGCAAAATTCTTATTACTTATAGGCCTTCAGAAATTTTTAACGACCCTCTTAGCTACTGGAAGCTAAAATTTATATAGTATACTTTATGAAGTTTCACATTAATATCATCAAAATTACAAACGGAATGACACATTTAATCCACAAGTGTAATAAGGTCCTGAATTTGCTAAAAATTTTTAATTATTGCAACAATATATTTTCCGCTAAATTTTTTTTTTATTAATTTAAAAGAGTAATACATCTTTTCACACTCATACAAATCAAATTTAAAATGAATAAAATGATGCGATAACAAAACTATATAGAACTTTAGAAAATAAAAAGGAAATTAAGATTGATTGCATGTCAATTAAATTTTATTTTTACTGCTTATCAATTGATAAAACTGTAAAATTTAAAATGAAACGCAGTAAATTTTATATAATATTAAATTTTGGCTAAAAAAAACTGTAAAGAACTTTAATACAAGGTCATAACATTTAGTCATAGACATCGATCTGTACTATAATTGCTTAACGATGGAGTTTTTCGTTGAACTGAAACATAGATAAAAGTAATAATAAGGATTAAGTGCTAATCAATTATGTTCTATGGAGTCTATAACCAACATTTCGGTATTTTTACAGACTGCCATTTAAAACGTCATTAAATATGAATCATTAAAAAATTTTTTGTTAAGAGAAATTATTATTTTTATACAACTAAAAGTCCACCTACTCCCTTAAGAATTGCAACAAACTTTGTAACATAAAATTAGAATTACACTCGTAAATAGCATTTACCATGCGTACAGTGAGTCAGAAGTAAATAGTAAGTAGTAGCAGATCGTATTTAATTGGTTTGTTTTCGCATCTACCGCAAACATTTGGAATTATTTACAACTACAACATCGTAATAGAAATACTTACCAACGTATGGTTCATCCAAGACTATCTTAACCCAGCGCAAGATTTTAGTTGTTGCTATTTTATTTATTTTTTTTTTTTTTTTATTATAACTTAAAGTTCACATGGTCGGTACGTTATTGTAGTTGTGAAAAGTTTTTTGTTTCTTTTATAATTATGCAGAAAAAAATTTTCACTTTTTTACCTTTTTAGTAAGTTTTTTTTACTTTATTTTTCTTTTTCTATATCTTTTGCTACATTTACTCGTTAGTGGTGGTGGTGGCTTCAACATCTAGTTGAAGTTGCTAGTACATAGTAAGTATTAGTATGTTGACTCTTAAACTAAAAACAAACAATGACACGAAGAGTAGATGCCTTCAAATCATGCGATGACACCCAACGGTGTCATTCACAACAATTACCATGTAATTTTAATCAGCTACGACTGACTTTGCTACCTAGCGATCCTACCAAAAACTACCCAACGAATTTGGAGTAAAATAATAAAAGAAAAGAAAAAGAGCTAAAGCAAAAATAGTAGTCATACCAGAGCAATCACATCATCTTCATCATGAAATACGTCTTGTGATTAGGTTACCAAGGTGTTGGAAATTTTTCATTTCCAACAGTTAGTTTTCTTGTGTGTTTTATTGTACTCTTTTTTATTATTTTCTTAGCTTTTTAGATTTTTCATGCTTTACATTTTTTTATTGTTGTTGCTGTTGTTTTACACTTACTCCCCCAAAATAAACTAAAAAAAAATCTTATTAAAATTTAATTTCGAGTGTGGGAACTTTTGTTATAGTTACAAATACATGTGTAAAGACATACGGATGGACAGACATATATATAGCTAGTAAATGTTGCAAACTTACAAAATATTCGTTAAGAAAATAAAACGTGTTGCAAGGGTTCCATCCATTGTCAAGAGAAATACATACAAATAGTCTACAACCCATTAAGAGAGACATAAAGTTTTGTAATTTTCTTCTTTTGTTTTTTAATAATTTCAATTTTAATTAAAATTGCAATTAAAATAATGTTCAATATTGTGAAATAAATTATATTTTTCATTAAGCAAAAAACTTAATTTAATCCTTTTTTTTATTTTCATTTGTTTTTTGGAAAAGTTAATAGCTTTTTATTTTGTTTTTTATAAGTTAATCATTCCATGGATGAATGATAATACCCTTGGGAAATATGAAATTTAAATTTCGCTTAAGAAAAGTGCCGCAGAGGTGGATGAATTTGATTTGTCTTTAGTTTTATAAAAAAAATTCTGTTTGAAAATATGTTTTTGTAACCCACCAAAAAAAAAAAAAAAAAAATGCCCCAGAAATGATTAAGCGGATTTGAAGGGATAAAATTATAAAGTATTTTCCATTAAAAGTGTCTCTGGCGACCGTGTTGGTTTTGCGAAATCTGTTAAATCTGTTTTTTATCTGATTGAGTAGTAGTTCCAAATGATAAAATTATATTATCATATGTAAAGTTTGTTCAAAGTCAACTCTTCAATGTTTGATGCCCAAAATTGAGAAGAACGATTAGGAAAACAATCAGCCAACACCTGTGGAAATAACTTGCTGTCTATGTGTGTGCAGTTATTTATTTTGCGTACTCAAGAACTTTTACAGATTTCAACTTGGTCAATTTTGCGTCCAAACTTGAGCAGTATAACATAATTTTGACCAAAAAAAAAAAAAAAAGCATCTGAAAGTGGACCCTAATTGTTAGCAAAAAAAAATCATCTTTTATTATCATTGATTTGTTGCATTAACCGTTTATTGTTTTGGTCTCACTAACATTGATTTCATTTCACAATTGCATCTTTTGGATGTACTGTCACCTGGTTTATCTCGTGACCAGTGATACAGTATATATGTATACATATGTCTATATATACTGTATCACTGGTCACGAGATAAACCAGGTGACAGTACATCCAAATAATGCAATTGTGAAATGTTAGTGAGACCAAAACAATTAACGGTTAATGCAACAAATCAATGATAATAAAATTATTTTCGGCCCAATTTCAGGATGGCTCCACAGCGAATGCCATAATAAACATTTTGAACATAAGATACGTGCGATATTTCTTTTTGGAGTTTTTTTTTTGAAGACTTAGTCAATAAGCTGAAATCGATTGATGGCTTCAAATTCATTGAAACTCAGCAAAGAAATTTAAAATTGGACCTCCCGAATCTGAGTTGCTGTGCAAAGATAAGTCTTCTTTGAAGTACAGAAAATGAGATTCTTAAAAAAATTAGATCAACTACTGAATACATGTTCAAAGATTCAAAGAGAAAAGTGCCTGAGTTTACGATCATCCATAATATCTAAACTCTTTTTATCATTACTTATGCGAAGCAGAACTAAAAATTGGTATAAATTCATTTCGATTAACAAGTCTACTCACTGGGCCCTTGCAAAAGGAAACGTGTTATTGTAATTAATAGTTATTGCAGAAGCTATTAAGGTGGAATGAGAAATTTTGTTTCAAAATTGCTATATGCTACCGAATTGTACATAAAATTGGTTTTTAGATTGTCTCTTATTTGTCTCTTGTTTTGCTATTTAGAATCTAGATCAGTTGCGGGCTCCCATAGCCCTCAGAAGCCGAGTGCTATTTTGTGATTTTCACATAAACGTTAACAAAGCCAAGCAATTTCGAGCGAATTTAAAACAAAAAAAATAAAAATAATAATAATAAAAATCATTTAGTTTTGTTCTACTTAGGGCCTGTTTTTAATTTAAAGATTAGCGATTAAATTAAATTTAATCCTTGAATGTTGTTTTTGAATTGTCGATTTGTTAGTTTAATCGGCCAATGTTGGGGGGTTTAAACTTGTGGTAAAATATTCATATACAGACGTACAAACAGATGGTGATGACAAAGTATGCATGTATAAATTTAAAGAAACGTAAAAAACAAGCTCAAATTTTTAAGATCTAAGTATTCTCGAGGTAATAAATCTTCCGGGAGTCGTCATAGACTATTTACCAATTGGTTGCATTGTTTAACTTTTGGAAAATTATTTTGTAAAGATGACCAAACACTAACATTATTTCCATAAATAAAAATAAAAAAGTATTCTAAATTTTCTTCTTCTTATTTGAAATATCCAGTTGTTTTGATAACAACATGTGATTTTTGCACAAACTACCATATTTTATTTATAAATTATTTCCGTTCAATATGGCAATACTAGAAGATTTGATGTTGGACTTAAAAAAACACAAATGGCGGATTAGATTAATATTTAGATTAACTAATTTAGCTTTTAATTGGCATTTAATCTAGAAGTGAAAAACTGACTCTTAGCGTTCAACAAAACACATAATAACCACTTTTACAAAGAGCGAAAAAAAAAAAAAAAAAAAACATATAAAGCACATTCAAATTTTTTTACCTTCTCTTTGTGCCTATGGCGGTTCTAAATTATGGCAGGTTATAGTTATCAGAAGTGTACTTCTGATAACTATATATAAGAACTAAACATTTTCAAACTTTATAGAAAAAATATATGTGAATTCTGTATCCCCAAAAGTTGTACAATGGGATTGAGAGTTTCTGCATGAATATAAGTAACCAAATGTCACTTTTCAGGACCCTTTGCTCCACAGTGTCTCCTAGTATTTTCATATGCTTACATTCAATGTAAGTAATATTTACATATCGGCCAAAGAGTAATTTTCCGAAATTTTTTAATTCAATAATTTGGAAACGGTTGATTTTAGAGTTTTGATATTTTTTTTAATTTAATTGATATTATATTACAGATCACAGACAAATATAACTTTTATAGTTCTAACCACTACTTATGAACTTGTGGACCTTTTTTGGTAGCCCTTCCATTAGAGATTTGATAGTTGCTTTAGTCAATTTTCTGGAACAGTTTGCCCATTACCTTTTTAAATCTTCGATATTTTGGGACACCTTTTTTGCGCTCGTCAATTCTCTTTTCACAAGAGCTCAATATCTCTCCATTAGTCTTAGACAATTTGGAGGATTGACCTCTCTTGGTACAAAAACTATGTTATTGTTTTGGTACCACTGCAGAGCTTTAATGCCGCAGTGATGCCAAATTCGGCCAAAAATATGTGGACACATTGTGCTTTCTTAGCAAAGGTTTTCATAGACTTGCTTCTTTTGCCACAACCGCAACTGCTTTAACTTTTCGCATCAAATAGTCAGAGCACTGAGCCAACCGGTCTGCTTTTCTACTAGATGTGTTTGGAGCTCTTTTCAATATACTTTCAATTTTTCTGTCCTTCCCAATATCATGTGGACCTTTTTTTCCCGAACCAAATTTCCTATCAATGGTCAAATTTTCCTGTTACTATTTAATGACATTGGAAACAGTTTGACGGGAGACCTTTAATTTTTTTTAGGACCAATTAGGATTTTTTTTTTAATTTTTAATAACTCACAACAAATCAACATGGTTGTCATTAAAAATAATAACTGACATATTTTTCAAAGATAACTAGATAAAAAAAAAATTAAATATTGCTTCCGAAAAAAGTTGACAGGCAAAACGTGTGTTAAGATTTTTTCGATCTCACTCCTTACAAATAAATAGTATTTTTTTTCTCTTTCCTGAAAAGATATTCAAAAACACGTAGGACACAGGCCAGCGCACCGACAACATATCCCTAAGGCTTCGACAATGAACTCAATAAATATAAAAAAGTTTTCAGTGTTCTTTAAAAGAAACTTAAATGTTTTACTTCCCTCTTAAATATGTATTTTAAATATTTACAAACCAAAAAAATCTTTGCTGGCCTTTTTTATACAAAACTTTTTGTAATTTTTTGTAAAAATTTCCTTTTAACCAAATTTTGTGGTTTTCTGCTATAAATTTAGTTACATATTTATTACTAGAAAAATTTATAAGACATACGAAAAAAATATTTATAAAATTCAAATGCGTAAATCTGATAATGAATGTGGTTTTTGCTCGTATGAACCTCAAAAATAATAAACATTTCTAAGAAAAAAAAAAAAAAAAAAAAAAGAAATATATTAACATTATTTTGTGAAACTATGGAGAGAAATTTATGCAAAAAAGAAAGATTATTTGTATGTGCATAACTGCACTACAAACAAATGAATAATATTATTTTTTATATTAAGAGCAATTTACAAAAAATTTAAAACAAAAAGTTATTAAGAGTATAATGTCTCATAAAAAATCATAATAAATAAATTATTTTTAAAATGCGAATATTAAAGTAGCCAAAGATTAAAGAAAAAATTAGACAAATTTTAGACAAAGCTCATAGACAATATTTGCAACCTTAAGTCATTTTTTGTTTTTTGGTCTCGTCTGCATTTTGATTTTGATTATTATTATAATAATACTTGTGAAGAGTTTGTACGTATGAAATTTAAATAGGATTGTTATGATTCACAAAGAAGAAAGTGAAATTTCTTTATTTTTATTTTTTGTTTTCTTTTTAAATCACCATAATATCTACAGTTCCAATGCCAAATAACAGTAGCTTATGCGACATGCATATGCATGTGTTGCAATGTTGCAAAAAAAAAAGACGTCATCTTTGTTATATACACACTCTACGAATTAACCTGTATTGATATGATTTTCTAACCCCGTACCTCAGTTTTTTGTTTTTGACTAAAATCATCATCATCATCAGCAGCAGCCATGTGGCAAACTAACAAACCATTCATCTAATAGAGGCTTGATGCCACCACATTGTTTCACCCATGCAGCAAAATTGTTGCTGCTGGGAAAACTTAATCAACTGCAATGAATGCATTTCGCAGAAAAAACGAGTTTATGTCAATATCATTTGCGCTAACACTTACAATAACACATACTTATAAGCCAAAGATATTGTTTGAGTTTCCTTGGCCATAGAAGTTTTTACCAAAAGAAACGTGCAACACATTGCTCATCATCATCAGCAATAACATCTTTGCTGTTGAAGTTCATGTTCATGCAGAAGCTGCTGCATTTGTAAGAAAAAAAATTTACGCCAACACAAGTTATAGTAAAGGGGGAAAAAATAAACAAAAACTGGTCGGAAAATATGCACCCAAATAAATTTCCCCCATGTTTAAGTCAATGCAGCAAGCGTGTATCGAGCAACATTGTTAACAAGTCTCGTTTAGTGCAAGTAAGACACTATTTTTGAAACTGTTAAGAAAACAAAGCTCTCTATAGTCCAATCATAAAAGCTTGTTTTCAATGAAATATAATTTAGAGAGATACCGGCATAGTGCATCATCAAAATCATTATCATTAGCAATAACATTTTGCTGCAGCTCTTACACGTGATGTACACTAAGGAAGATTTAATTAGAGGCATTAGGAGAATTATACTATCAATTTCTAAAAGTTTTAACAATAAGGCCGGATCAGATTTATTAATTTATTATTTGGAAGGGCCCATGTACGCCATTATGGATCATAATATCGTTTAATTGTCAGACTAATTTCGTATGGTGATGGAGATAACCATTTTCAATTTCAAAATCATACTTTTTGACTCAGAAGAATAATTGTTTTCATTCGGTAAATAATTGTATTCTTTAACCGATTGGATAAACATTTTACAAAATCGGACAAAAGTATTGTATTGCAAACTTTATGCAAATCCAACCAGCCTATTAGAAGTTACAGATTTGTTTCCAAAAAATTGCAAATCTGCCCTACTGCAAATTGTGGCTTGAAAGGGCTTCACAAGAAAATTTTTTTCGTTTTTAAATCACACGGTCTTGGCAAGCAATTCATATCACTTTCGTGAAAGATGAACTTATCTACAAATAGCTCATAAGGAATGCCCATTGTGTCATATTGGAGCTCAAGTATGGACCATCAGTTCCGAGTGGATTGACATCGTCCCATATATGGCAATTTCACTTGACATATCCATTCATCCATCGTTATCTTTCGTCATTAGATTTTAAGTCCAGGATCAGTTAAATTTTGTACTTAAATCCTTAAGTTAATTTTACCAATTTGAAGATTGCAAAAGTCTGACTTTTTCCGCACTGCAAAGATTCGACATGTACGAGTTCTTCTGTGATATTCTCGATATATCGAGTGTTCTTTTGACATACGGGTGTTGGCTCAATGTCTACCGTACAGGTCGTCTAGACAGCATGATTTATGTTGCAGAGATACAAGCGGACCGACTCAAAGTATGCGTATCGCACAGAATTTTAATGCAAAAAGTATTTAATACAATGGCTCCATCTGTTATTGTTTTTAGTAACTTATTTTATTATGCGCCGCCGCCGCCGAAAATTTTGCCTTGGCTTGTTTCTAATTATTTTGTTGATTGTGATGTTGCCTCATCACTAAAGATGATTTTTTTTCAAAAATTGAGGTGCTCTTCTAATGCTCCGGAGCCCAGTTGGAAAAAAAATTTTGTTATCTTTATTATCATTGTCGATTACTTTGCCGATTTTGAGTCTAACAAAATCTGAGTTTTTGCGCATGTTTTTATGGCTTCAGTCGATTGCGGTTAGAAACATTGATGATATTTTAGACATATGCAGACTTTCTTTTTCGTATGGAATTTTGCAGATTATTTTCCGAACCGATCGTCTCAAGAAGAATTGTATTTTAAGGACCACACATTTTAATAATACTGATCTGCTATTAGTACCCTCCTATTCCTATTAGAAACCCCATTACAATATTTACATAGGACCTACAAAATTGTCCATTGGTCCCTCTGTCTATTGAAGTAAAGTTTTCGAGATACATCAAGTTATGAGGTATGTGTTTGAGAAATTTTAGATTGTATTCATCAAAATCGATGCATAAGTGGGCATCTCCTGAGATGCATTTCAAACTAAAAAGTGATATTGAAAAGGTGTATCGTGTGCATTTAATAGCTGAGTCAATTGGACGTTGTAAGTGAATATCGGAAATCGTTAAAAAATAATCCTTTTTGGTTAAAGCAAATCTGTTTAATATTTACGGTTTAAGATTTTGTGAATGAGAAAAAGTTTAAAATTCTTGTAGTATGGATTATATAAAATAACTCCTATTAAGAATTACAAACAAAATAGTAATGCTCTATTTTTTTACAGAATTACAAACTATAATTTCTGCCCTTATACTAATTTCCCTGACTATATTTATAGAGCACTTTTTAATTCACAATATCATCAAGCAAATAAAATTAAAACTTTAACATCAAATACACAATACAGCGACAAATGATGGTTGAATATTCATATTATAACAAAAACAAAAACATATATTGTGTGTTAGTAAAAACAATGCCAATGGAATCCATTTGCAATGTAATTTGGATGATGATTAAATAGCCTGGGAATAAATAATAAGTATGAATTTAATAAAAACAACACACAGAAAATAAAAGACAAATTCATTATACACCAAAGCATGATCGACATGATTTAAAGTAAAAATAATAATAATGAATGATGTATAAGATTGTGCATTAAATTATTTGTTTTTCTTTACATTTTCATAAAAATAAAAAAAATAAAACATAAGAAACTAGAGTTATGGGTAATTTCATTAATTTTAATTTTAAGCAATAACAAAAAGTATGTTAATAAAAATTTATAAATAATTAAATCTTAAAGGATTAAAAACATGCAGCAAATTAATGGCTGTAAAAATAAAAAAATAAAAACAGAAAAACCCATTAAATAAGTAATCATTCAAGTAGATTTATGACAATTACGAGTATTATTTCTATTTATGTAGCGATTAAACTTTAGAGATAATTATAAAAATAACAGCCTAAATATATTTTGTTATTTATTCCTAGAACAATAAAAACCTACTATTAATTTTCATATTGTCCTATATGTTTTTCCTATTGTCTGAACCAAACATCATCAATCATTACCTTAATAATGTTTTACAATGTTCTTTAAATCTCCTTTAACTTTAAATGTTTTTCCCCTTTAAGTTTTGGCTTGGCAACATATTTAGTTTTATTTGGTCAATATTACAAAAGAAACAAAATGTTTCAAACTTCTTATCGTTAGAAGTATTTTATCAGGGCGATATTCGCGTATCTTTTGCATACTTTTTTTAAAAAACGTGTATGTTGCATGATTATCATTTATGATAGAGTAGTACAGTGATATTTTATTTATAAGTTCGAAGCTTTAAATATTAATGACCTTTAATTTTTTGTTAGTTTATTAGAAGGCCGGAAAAAAGAATTTGTGGAAGAAAATATCTTTAACCTTGGTACCGCGATAGATACACATGTGAGATATTATAAAATACTACAAGAATCTAGAAGTAGGCGATCCCTATTCGAACAAATGGTTAGGCGATGAAATACAACCGAATATACCAGCAGTTTATAACCAATCGGTTCGAAACTTGCGCTGTATCGTGGACTCTCGAACTTGGCTCATTTTACGAGAGGATTTTGATGAAAAGACTTACAAAATCTAACTCGTTAAGCGAGATAAGGTTACGGCGCACACAGCGCGCGAAACAATGGCTTATTGGGAAATCAATTTGATGAGAAGCGACTCAAAATTATTCGTCGATAAGTCAGATATGATTTAAAACTTGGAAGCCAACATTTTTCTAGTAATTCACGAGACACTGGCAAACATTACGAAGCGACCACCTACAGTGTAATCGTGGCAATATTTGTTCTTTTGGGTCATACAAAATATTTCGACATTCAATTCTATTTTAAGTTTTTTAGTCAAAATTAAAAAAGGGTCTAAATATCTTTTTATTTTCCTTGATTTTTCATGATATTTTTTTGAGATCGTTCAAATGTCCGGTGGCAATTTTTAGATTTTACTGAAATTTAACAATGATCTAAACTATGTAGACATTGAAAGCATCGATCGATTGTTGCTAACTGACATAGATCTATTGCACACTTCCTAGCAAAGTGATGATATTTTCGACCGATCTGGCACTCCTTTGACTTACAGTTGATGGCTGAAGTAGACTTAAAAGGTTAATGTTTTGCTCTCCCATTTGACTTAAAATGGGAGAGCAAATGATGTTTAAACGTGCAACTTGTTATGATGCTCTCTATTGAAAAACCGTTTAGATCTATAACTTATTCTACTTGCATCTTTATATGATGTTCACCTTAAGGATTTATATCGCTGATTATTATTTCCATACCAAGGATCCTAAACGACATTACATTAGAACAGATTAATAATAATTCTGAAACTCGAATACAGTTCAAGAGATAGAGTTTTGGAGAAATGCTATGGACACCCAATATTTTCAAAAACTTGTAATACCATTTAGTTTTACAGAACATTAATAATTTACAAATGGCTTATTTATTTACCAAAAATATGAACTAAAAATATGTAAATGGTCTTCAAATCGGAAAATATCCTCTAAAAATATTATTATTATTATTTTTTTTTTTGGCTCAATTTTATTTATATTTAATTTTGTAACTTAAAAGTATTTAAAGCAAATTCATTGTATCAGGAAATTACAAAATTTTAATTTATAGGATGAAAATTATTAAGGAATCCGACTAAAAAAACAAAAAACATATATGACAGTAAAACAAAAATTTCACTAGTGGCAAATTATGTCCAAATTCTTTTAGATGAAAAATATCCAAACTTTTTCTCTTAAGTGCATAATATGCAAAATCATGCTCTTAAGTATAAAATATAAATATACTTTAAAAATATATGCAAAAATTTGCTGTAACAAATCGATGCCAAAATTCTTTAAATTGTCAGAAGCGGTTAAATAACTTACAGTTTGGTTCTTTTGAAGAAGTTTTCATCGCGTAATATTTTCAAAGTTTTTGTAAACATAGCTAATGAAAATTGGTCATATAAAAACTAAACGCCTGATTTTGGAGTTTTAAAGTGCCAAGAAAACAATTCCTGCTTTGTTAGCTCCAAATTTTTTCCATTGTCGTTAATAAGCTATGTCAAAAAGCACATACTCTGGAAGCTCTCTATGAGAGTGCAAGAACTTATCGCCTGAAGTACCCACTAGAATGATCAAAAATGAGGTAGACGGTGCCCACATGGCCAATATCATTAATAAACATTTATAGCCGTATACAAAAATATTAACATTGCTTTCAAGTACACATTAGTTACCCAACACTTTAAGGCTAACAAACATTTGTTAAAAAAAAAAAAAAAAAAAACCTACTGTTTTTTCATTATTTTTCCCTCTTTATAGTTAAAGCAGTACACTACCGAATATTAATTCATTCGCTTATTTAATTTTTTTATTGTTTAAGCATAAAATTAATTATTTTTAAAATATTGTTTCCATTATTATTACTTTGTAAAAATACAAAATAAAAGAAAACATTTGGAAAATTCTTTGCAAAACACAAAAAAAAAAAAAAAATTAATCATAATGTTACTTAAAGTAAGTTTAATGTAGGTTCATACCTACTTTAAAATATCGAATTTACTTTTGTTATATTTTAGTTAATAAACGTTTTTGTATGCAACTAAAGAATTTTGCTTAACAATGCTTTGTAAAGCTGTGTTAAGTTTTTTTTTTTTCATACGACCGTAAGATTAATGTAGGTTCATATCCACTTTAAATTACATTTGTTATATTTTAGTTAATAAACGTTTTTGCATACAAATTTAAGGAATTTAGCTTAACAATGGTTTGTAAAGCTGTGTTAAAAAAGTTTTTCTGAATCCTACCATAATGTTTTTCAGTTATTCAATTAAAAATAAAGTATTTTAAAACTTTGCTAATATAATTACAGCATAATTTAAAATATATAACACAATTGTATTCCTCTTTATTTGCTTTAATTACAAAACACAGTTACAACTCATTAAAATTATTACATCAACATTAAATACAAAGAATTTAATTCTATTACATCCAAACCACTAAAAAAAACAACAACATAAACTCTCCCAGGAAAACATTAACCTTTAAAGATGTTGCCACTCAAATAAAAACCACTAAAGCAAAAGAAACAAGACAACAACAAGAAAAAAAATGGTTAAATGAACAACTGAATGTTTCCGTGGGATAACAAAAGTCAATGGCTTATGTTGTGGTTATTTTGCATACTATTTACTATCATTTTTTTTTTTTTTTTCATTTTTTAATAACAATAATATAAAATAAATTATTAGATGATATCACATACAATCAAATCAAATACATAATCATTCATAAAACATATGTATGTACTCATAGTAGGTATGCAAGAGTATATATTTATATATAAAATACTTTCTTTAGTTGCACAAATAAACCGCAAAAAGGTACCTATGACTTCAAAAACAAGTTATACGATTTAAATGACAGGGATGAAATTTAGTACTAAATGCTAACTAATTGTACTAGTAAATTCAAATAATAGTTAAAATTTGCAAAGCCTTATTTAAATATTACCTAATACAACTAGAGACGAGCCCGACGAATTCGGCTTACTAAGAAAGGATTTTAGATATCTTCATCATGTGGTATAAAAAAATATAACATTTAAATAATTTTTTTTTTTTTTTTAATTGTATAGGTATCAAATTTAATTTCAGACATTTTAATGTCACTAACTGTAACATTTTAGCTCTTTATACCAAAAAAATAAATTAAAAAAAGTTTATTTGTTAATACATATATAAAAAAGTTAAAACCTACTAAATATTTTAGCTTTAAAATATATTAACTTAAAATATACCTATTTAACGTTAACATGCGCATAAGTATATGTTTTAGATACATATTGTGGTGCAGTTGTTGTATTTTGTATAATCTTATCTTATTTCTTATTTCAGTTTTTATTAGAAATTAATTGCAAAATTTCCATGTCTTTTAACAAATCGTTTCTTAATGAATTCTTAAATGTGATTAAAAATTTTTTTTAACAAAAGTCATATTTTTTTCAAATGTACATAGACAGATGTGTGTGTTTGTATTGCTGTTTTGCTGTTTTTATTAATTGTTAATAGAATAAATTGAAAAATAAAAAAATTGTTGTCTAGGTCTGTATTGATTTCTATTTGACAAAACAATAATGATTAACCATAAATATATAGAGTGTTATAAAGCTTATTTACCAAATTTATGTCTTGTTAAATGAGTCATATTGTGAAATGTCTCGTATGATTGTTAGAAAGTTAATTGAAAATAGTCTTTGTTCTATATAATTAACCCATTGGGGTGAGGGAGGAAAGGGCAAAAAAGAAATAGAAAAGATCAAATTTTAAAATTATATTGCATAAGGCCCATATTTTTTAATAAATATAAATTTTAATTCGGGTTAAATTATTAATTTCAATACTCCAGATTAAACAATCCAGAGTTTTAGGGTCCATCAAATCGACTATAGACTTTTTGTAGTAAAAAGTTGAAATAGACTTTTTTTGTTCAAGAATTGTCAATAAATTGACATTCTTGATGACAATAAGTGTCGAAAAAACTTGAAAAAGTAGAGAATTTCTATTTCAAAATTTAAAAATGTCGAAAAGTCTAAAAATCGATATACGAGTTGAAAAAGTCGAAACGTCGAATAACCGACAATTTGAAAATAAAAAAGTCGAAAAGCTTAATTTTTTGTTCCATCTATGAAACCCTTTAGAGTTTATATGAAAATCAATTTTTAATTATCAGAATATTCATAAAACTGTTATTGCTCGCTCACCTAAAAAACGTATGTTGAATAATCACGGTATCGTGAAATAACTCCCAACTTTAAGCAAAAAATGAAATAGCTTCCAAATTTTTTTCATATAATTTGGGGAATATTTCTTGTACTTAAATATATTCATACTTAAAAATATATAAGTTAAAATCCCTATACTTATCCAAATTCAATATATTGACTTCTGCTAGAACGGTCCGGAACAAAAAAATCTTTTTGAAGCAGTTTAGAACTTAAAAGAATCAGATTGAATGAAAAATTCTACTTGCCACCATGTTGAGTATATTAGTAGTTTTGTATTTCGAGACTTCTACAAGAACGAAATCATATTGAAGCAGTTCAGATCACAAAATATTACCATTCCCACGACAGCCGTTTCTACGCAACGGAATAACCCCAGATATCTCGGCCAAGGTTAACTCAACAAGAACATATCTTGCTGCTGTATAACAACAAAATATTACTATTAATGTTATATGGCGGGAGCCCTATTGTTTTTCATCTGATATATTTTTGCTCTAGCTATTATATGAAAACATCCGCCTGCCCTCTACCTTGAGTATTTTGGTTTCTGTAATTTATCTGAATTCATGATATTTTCTTTATTATACCCACCATCAAAAAGATAGGTGTATATTGATTTTGTCATTCCGCGTGTAACATGTCGAAGGAATCATTTAAGACCCCACAAAGTATATATTTTCTGGGCCCTGGTTAGATTCTGAGTCGATCTAGCTATGTCCGCACGTCTGTCTGTTGAAAGCAGGATAGCGCTCGAACGGGACAACGTAGGGAGACGAAATTTGGCACAAATATTTATCTTATATAAAGTTTGTTTGGTATTAAGAATTAGTTAATAAACAAAAAAGTTATGGGCTAAAAACTAGAAACACAGGGTATCCGTTGTAGCTAAATTTCATACTTTTCTGCTGATATCTCTTAAACAAAAGCATCTGCGACAACGAAATTTTGTTTAAATAGTTTGAGGGTCGATATAAACTTGGAAACCAAAAATGGGCGTGGTCCGCCCACCTTCCATATAAGGTGAAACTTCCACGAAATTGTCTTGAAATAGTTTAAGGACCAATGTAAACTCCGAAACAAAGAAATGGGCGTGGTCTGCCTACTTTACCGCCCACCTCCCATATAACGTAAAATTATAAAAAGTTGATGGTGGGTATATATTTTCGGCCGAGCCGAATACACAATTATTTTGATCCAAATCGCTATATAAATGATTTGATCTAGTGATTCATTTAATCGATTTATGCATCGTTATTAAGCAGACAAGTCAACTCGATTTACGAAGGATTATCGCCGGAACAACACCAAAGAGGGTGCATCTTCCTAAAGGTGTTCGACAAGGTGATGTCTAGTAATCCTACAATTTTATGTTTCCGAGCAACTATTCATTGATCTTGTTTCATAACCTCACCAAAAATACTGTTTATGCCTTTTCGAGAGGATAGTGGATAATTATATTGCCTATCTAATTTATAGAGGGTTAACATTTTCCGGTAACTTTTATAACTATAAATCTGAATTGATTATGGAGTTCGTCCTCATGTTCCAGTACCCCGTGGTACTATTGCCAATATTTAAGCAGAGATTATGGTTTGTAATGAGATACCACCGGAATAGAAAAAAAAAAATAAGATAGAAGTGAGAGCATTCGCCACTTATTTGTTTAAAGTGCTCTGATCTCATATATATAAACGATATTTGTAAACTCTCTTTTAAACAAAAGATTTAGACACATTGGCTTTAACTTAATTCCTTTTCATAAAATTCTGTAAACACTGAAGAGTTTACATGTACAGTGAAAAATCTACAACTATTAATTTCGTTGTAGCTGATTGCGATGTTCCTAAGCAGGAGTCTGGCGAATGTTACGAGGAGTCTAAACTACCAATGATAATTTTTCTCACTCTAACCTAGCGACGAAATGTTTTCGAGGGTAACGAAAATACAATTAATCACATTAACCATCGATCAAATTTAAATTATCAAAGTTTGGATAAAATATGGATGCCATAAAAAGTATTACTTCATTTTCAAGATAACTGTCAATGTCAGATGTGCCCCTATGGCAAATGGTCCCTCTTCTCCCTACTTTTTGTATTGCAACACACTTTTTTAGCCTGTACGGTGTGTTTTTACTTGGGTTTCATTAGGGATCCTAAATCAATCAATGTTGAGGTTATAGAAAACGTAAACCAGCATCCGCTTCGAAGGACCATAAACAAATTTCAATCGGTAATTGCACCGGTTGTAATTTGCAAGGCATAGATTATTGGCAATAATTAAACATCAGCAAAATGAAAATGAACTATTAGCATTTGTAGTGCCCTTTCGCTGAAAATATTATTGAAAACTATTTTGACTTCTGAAATAATACAGTTATTTATAAATATTGATCTCTCAAGCTATTATTTCAAGAAATTTTACTATTTCCCATTCCTTACATTAAAGGGTTAATTCCTTTACAAAGAAAACAATTTACAGTGGTCGAAAACAAATTGTTATCTGCACCCTTAATATATATATTTTTTTACAATTTGTTTACAAACAACAATAATGGAATTTTATGAATTTATAACGTTTGATAACAATAAACTAATTAAAAGTTTTCCAAACATTTTATTAGTATTTAAAGATAAACAGTTTAAAAAACAAATCTATTCAGCCTAACTACAAAAAGTTGAATAGAAAATCAATTTTGCTAATTAATAAAATTTAAAAAACAAAAGTTGTTTTTAATTTTGTTAATATTTTTATATTTTTCTACATAAACATTAAATAAAATTAGATCAATAGTTTTTCAATATCATCTAAAAAAAAAACATGAAATTGTTAAAACTGGGCAAACATGTGTTCATGAACAACAAACAAGTTTCACTTTTCTCCAAACATTTTTCCATATTACGAAAATTGAGAAAATGTTTTAGTTTAGTCTGGCTGGCAAAGAAAACAATCAACAATTGATATATTTCTTTAGCTTTTTTCTCAGTAAACTATTTTAAATTAAATGATTTATGTGAAGAGTTTGGTGTAAAACACCAGTGGGACACCATCACCAATGGCATAAAAACATGATTTTCATTATCACCTTGTGTATTGAAGACTTCAACACAGGTATGCCTATGATCCAGTTAAAAGTGGCTACTGGTAAAGAAAAGCCTTAAATGTAAAACTATTTAATGGTGGCATAAATGCAGCGTTTAGTGTTATGGAAAAAAAATTATATTGAAAAATGGAAAATATCTGCCAACTGTTTATGATTCTTTTTTAATATTAATCATAATTTAGTTTTAGTGCTACTTCCTAAGTTTATGTTTCAGTTTTAATTTGTTAACTATTACAAAATATAAACAATTATATTAAACAAAAATTCTATTAAATAATCCCTTGTTTTTTACATTCTCATTAATTATTTTATTTTATCAATAAAAATTTAACAACAAAATTTAACGTTTACATCATTGTTATTGAAAAATATTATTTTCCTAAAGATTGCAAGGTTACTTACTGTCAAGGCCTTTTTTCCCTGTCTGCCTAAATGTCTCTTATCATGTTGTGAATACCCATAATAAACATCTTTATCTTATAAAAAAAAAAAAAATATAACCTCAAAAGGTACTCATTCATTTCATTCATTTAGAACAAAAAAATAGGCAAATATCAAAATCAGTTTGTATGACAAATTTTGATTTCAAGTATTTTATACATTTAAAGATTACGGGTTTTAAAGTTAAAGTACAATAGTATAACATATAGAAGGGGAAACATTAAATCTAATCACTATTTTGATTTATTATAATTTGTTTTCAATTGCTAAATTATTATTTTTAACAAAAACAAAATTGACAATATATTTTTAAATAATAATTAAAAAATTAAATAAATATATGGGCCATTATCAAAAATGTTTAACCTGGTTGAAACTGAATTAAATCCTTAATAAGTTTTATCGTAGTGAAAATTTAAACAAATTTGTTACAGATCTGAACTCGCAAGACTTGAAACTAATAGAGTGCAAAATTTTAGCACAATAGGTTTCTTTTTAAATTTATGATTGCTGTTCAAAGTTCAAGAACATAGAAAAACGGCTAAAAATAACTTTTAAGTTTTTGCCATTCTTCTACAATTTTTGTTCGCGCGTTTATACTTTTTGATCTCATTCTATCATACGCAAACTAATCGGACTTTACAGATAAATTCTGCATCATATTTCTTGTTGTACAGACTTTCAACAGTTAAATACAGTGTAGTCGAGTTTTGATGACAAAATTTTTTAATTTTTTAAATTTTTCAGTTTTTTGGGCGGGGTTTGTGCGCCCCTCAACCGAATACAAAATTTGGAATAGTCAACGTAGTAGATAGTCTCAAAGTTTGGAAAACAGGTCCGAAAATTTTCCAAAAAGTCAGTTTTTCGCGGGGCACACTCTCATTTTCATATGAAATGGCATGGATTACTGCGTGAACTTAGTTTTTTGTTATCTTACATAACAAAATCGGAGGAGCATTAAAAATAAATTTTACACAACAATTTTATGAACTTTTTGAAAATTATGCAAAAATTGCACTTTTTGTTTTTGTATTTTTATGTAGAAAATTTAAACAAATATCGGATATATAGATATAAGAGTGGAGATAAATATAATTGATTGGGATCATAAATTTAAGTCAAATGTCGTTGATAATTGAAAACGGGACACTTTTTTCAAAACACATTTCGCTAAGGCACATCGTGTGGACAACATGAAATTAACAATAATTGCCATATGCTTAATAAAAATTCGGAGGCGCATCAAAAAATTTTGAAACATAAACATTTTATGGACCAAAAAATATTTACTTGTGTTAAAAAAGAATCACAATATTAAAAAGCATTTCTTTGTACAGAACAATGAACATTTTTGCCAGTAGCAGTAAATGACAGACGTATTGTTCATTTCATTTTTTCTATTTTCCAGGTCAATCAATAAAAGGATAACAAACTATACAAGTTTTGTATGGTTCTTTTATTTTAATACTTAAAAATTCTTTGTGAATAGTTTCAAGTATATGTGTGTATATGTACCATGAAAGTTGAATTTTATTTGAAGTTATATTGTACATATATATATTTGGTACTTTTTTGATATTCGGCTCTTTTAGGGAGAAAATGGGTAGAAACTGTATTTTGGTACTTTTTTGGCACCCTATCTATCTTTTAATCCAGTAAGCATAGAAATAAAATGTGTATCAAATTAATATTTTATCGAAAATTGGCGAATATAAGTTTGTTACTTTTTGGAAATTCGAACGTTTAAGGGGTTACTTTATATGTATACAAAAGGATTTTAATGTGCCATCAAAAAAAAGTAATATTTTTTTTTGAAGGGCTAAAATAAAAAATTTTTGATAATGGCCCATATATTTATAAATGTGTTGGCATAATCTGTGATTTATTGAAAATATTAAAAGTATATTTAATGAAGATTTGTATCATTAAAAACATGCGTAGAAAACTATTTACAATTTTTTTGTTTAATATTTCAAATCGCAATTGTTGGAAGAAATATGTATCTGTAAATTAACATTTATATTTAAACTGTTTACCTTTTTTAGACAATTTAAAAATAAGAAAAACCCAAGTATTATTAAATATAGTGTTTTTAGAAATTAAAAAGGTTGTACCCGAAAGAAAATTAACGAAAATATGTTATGTTAAATAAACAAAGTAAAAAAGAAATATAAAGGCAATATAATATATAGAATCTGGTTCGAAGGACCATAAAGAAGTTATAAATAAGTTTACAATCGTAAATGGTTTTGTTGTATAAGGCGGTACCAAAGTAGAGTTTGTGGACTATAATTAGACACCAGCAGAATGGAATACGTGTTTTTTGTGCCGCTACAGACACTATCAGCATTCATGGTATCTTATCCATTTCGTTGAAACATAAATAAGTTACAATCAGTAGTTGACTTTGTTGTCTCTTAAATCATTTACGTTGAGACTCTAGATGCGGTTGTAGCATCATAAACCAAAATCCGGTTAGAAAGAACATAAACAAGTTGCAGTAATTGCCTTGTTCGAAGGACCATAAAGAAGTTACAATGAGTTGTTGTGTCCTTAAATCCTCTACTTTGAGTCTGTAGATACGGTTGTAGCATCATAAACCTATATACGGTTCGAAAAAAATTAAAATAATTTTAACTTTCTTTGCAATTGTACTATATTTCTTTCTCCGTCAATACGATGGAGAAATTAAATTAAACGTTTTAAATCCTTAGTATTTGATTTAAAGGTTTGGGAAAAACACTTTATATATTGTGAGAGAACTTAAATTAAAAACTGTGAAGCTGTAGATGTGGTTAAAGCGATATGAATCATCATCCGGTTTGAAGGACCATAAACGAATTACAATCAGTAAATGCCTTTGTTCTCCTTCTTTGGTATCAAAACACAGTTTATGGGCTATAATTTGATTTCAACAAAATGGATTATAAATATTTCTATTTTTGCCGTTTATTGTCTTTATGATACTTTTTTTAACCAAAAAAAAGTTGCCTTTATTTATTTATTTTGTTCTTTACTGAAAAAATTCATATTTTTAATAGGACAGATCTTCTCTAACAATGTTGATCATAATGTTTCGTATTTTAAATTTAAATTGAATAGACTTCAAACTCAAAAATTTTTTTTCGAGAAGAATTTAATATTTAGTGCTTCTAAATTGATCTTAAGTTTCACAAAGAATCCGAAATGTAACCAAAAAATTTTATATTTTACCAAAAATCGGAAATATCACAAAAATTAACAAATTTTACAAAAAAATTCACTAAAATACATACATTTCACCAAAACCCAAAATTTAAAAAAAATCTAAATTTCACAAAATATTCGAAATTTCAAAAAAACTTCAAAATTTCATCAAAAATGTTTAGTCTCACCAAAATTTTCAATTTCAGAAAAATTTACAAATTTACATAAAGTCCGTTTTCCTTCAGTTATTTATTTATATAATCGTACATTTATATAGTTCTAGATTTACTTTAATCATAGATTCGATAAATAGTTTCAATCATAAATAGTTCTAGATTAGCTATAAAGTATTAAAGTGTTATTTTTCGTCGACAAAAAAAAAAAAAAAAAAAAAAATTTGTTCGTGCTCCTTCAAAAAAAAAAATGTGGACTAGATGGAATTCCGCATGCTTGAATCTGCTTTCAGTTTTTTCCCATCAGGTCGAGATTTTTTATGGGCATGTCTAATATTGCGTCCAAAATAAGACGATTACTCGAGTATATTTCAATATAACTCGAGAACGGTATGCACGATTTATATAAATAATACACCAAGATATGTGGAATAAAATTGGTTTTAAGTCGTTCTACTAACAAATTCTTATCCGCTGAATAGTATTGGAGATATTTCGAAATAAATGTCCGAAAAAAAATTTTTCATGCTAAATTCAAGATTTCTTTTTTTTTTACTAAAACTTCTTTTTAAAAGTGAAAATATCAAAAATGTTTCAGTTTATCATATTTATCTCAAAGCTGGCAAAACTACCAGTAAATAAAGCCACGTATCATAAAAATTGATGCTCAAATCTTGATTTTATTAACAGTTAAGTAAAAATACCCATGTAACATACAATTGCGTAGAAATACAGTGGTGGGCAAAAAAAAAAAAATTATTTACTCGTAGTTTTATCAGCTTTAAAATAAAGATGATAAACTAAAACATTTTTGATGTTAGACACGCCCAGAAAAAAAATCCAGACCTGATGAAAAAAAACTGAAAGCTGATTCGTGTTTAGCACATCAAAATGCATCAAGTTCAAATATTCCTCTTTGGTGGAGGATTTTTTTTATCGACTAGTGTAATTATATAATTTTTATATTGATTTAAGGACTAGGAGAATTTCAAAAATAAGTCTAGTATAAATTTTAAGAGGTTAATTCTTTGTTCCTCTTTTTCCAATGACATGTGCTGCTGTTTCCAAGATTCATGGTCGTAAGTTCTATTAAAAATAAATTTGCATCTTTTATACACAAAAACTGTTATTTTTATCCTCTACTACTGTAATTGATATCGAAGAGGATCTTATTCATTAAACGAAAACAACTTCCACTATATGTAGTTCCCATCAAAAACTCGATAAAACTAATAATGATGCTTGATGGACAAAGTAGAGGTTCATGTTTGAAAAACTATTAAAGCGAGTGACTATAACGTTTACAACTTAAAGTAAAGCTGAAAAAATTACTTCATATTACTAAGTAATGTCTTAAGTAACTAGTAGTTATTACCTAAAACCAAAAACTTGCTGCTGGGTATATCATGTTACCTAAAACTCGATTTTTTTTCTGATACGCTCTTTATGTTTAATAATATGCAGTGAAAGCCAAACAAAATCACAATGTTGTAATTATAAAATTTTGATTTATAATATACCAGTGCATATTCAAACGCATACAAATATTATTTTATTATTACTTATGATGATCATAAAGAAATTAATGTTTGGCAAAAACCAAGAGACAACGAAAGAAAATTATGTACATACATATGTATTTGAAGAGCATATTGTGGGAAATAAGTTGGCAATTGCATTTTTAGCATACACATCATATTAAACATCATACACAAAAAAAACAAATAAGAAAAAATATAACAAATACAAGCATAAAATTTCAGACCACAAACGGACTCTTAAACACACATGCATACACTTAGTTAATTTTCCATATTCACTCACCGTCATGACATTTATGTAAATGGACTGACTGACTGAGTGACTGTTGACTTTGTGCATATTTTATAACATCATCAACATCGTTATTATGGTATGATTTGTTTTACACACACACACATACATATGGATTAAGATTTACATATTCGTACATAATAGATCGCGTCTTAGGCCAAACAACAAATTGTCAAGAAGTCATGTTACGCATACTTATTATGATGACGCTAAATAATGACGTTTTACTATTATCATAATTAAGTTGACAATAATGATTATCATGTAGTTGATGATAATAATGATCATGGCTTAAAACAGAAAAAACATAACAACAACTACAATAATAACTATTTATGCTTTTATGCCATCGTATCAAGATAAACGATTACTTAACAATTTGCACAAATATACATGATAATTATAACAATTACTATAAATATTTTAATTTGATTTGTTTAAAAAAAATAATAATAAAAATAATGCTAATAAATAAAAAGTAAAAAAAAGAAACAAAAGTGACGGTAAAAAATATGTAATAAATTTTTATGTTTTCATGTCTTTATAACTGCTGACCATTTTAATAATCGCACGTTTTTATATTTGCTATTACACCATAAATGCTTATTTTTATACGTAACATAAAAAATTAAAACATTATAACCTATAATGATCCTTCTTTTAGAGACTATTAAAAAATTATTAATAATTTAGCTTAAGCTAAAATTATTTATATTTCAAATTAATTAAGAAGTTAAAATTAATAGCCAGTTTCCTTATTTTGAAAGAAAAGTGGGACGAACAAATTTTTAAAAAAGCTGCTATATTTCACATACTTCGAAATTTATTATTAATTTTTTTTTAATAATAACCATTTTAGTCAATCGATTATTAGATTTATGCAACAAACTCTTTTAGATGAGTTTTAGTTTAATGCTCAGCAATTTTTAAATTGGACGATTTTAATATGCAAACGTACAGAATAACCACAAACTGCAGACTATAGTTGGATGACCTTTATGTTTTTAGTCTCATCTCATATAAAAACTTTATTTTTGTTTTAATTTGTTATGTTTAAAGAAGAAATTATTACATAAAAAAGTTTCTTTTGGTAGTTTATTCACAAAAAGTGAGCAAAATTTTTAATTTTTTTTTTTTTCAAAATTCTCACTTATTTTAAAATTACTTTTGTTTAAAATTTTACCTATTTTTTTAGAAATTATAAAACTTTTTACTTTTTGAGACCTTTTCTGAAAATTTATACTTTTTTTTAGAAAATAGGTACTTTTTTTAAATGTTTTATTATTTTTCTTGTTATTATTTATTTTAGTTATTATTATTTTTTTTTTTATTCTTAATTAGTACTTTTTGAAACATGTAACGTTGTTTTATAAAAAATTACTATTTTTTATTTTAATACTTTGTCAGTTTTTTTTTTTTTTTTTTTTTTTGTGAAAATATGTAATTTTTTTACATTTTTCATTCATTTTATTTCATTTCATATTTATTGAAGCTACCCAGCAAAAACCTGGTAATGGTATGTAGTAACGGATGTAGTTACCTTTCAATAATAACTACATAGTGTCTGCATAACATAAAAGTAGATAAGTAACTATGTACTTACTTTTAATCTAATATGTAATCAATTACTTGAGATCAGATTTTTGGAAATGTTACTTTTAAACAAACTTTTCATTTAAATTATAAAAATAATATATTTTAAGAATGCGTAAAATGTGAAAATACTTTAAATACTTGTTTTTCTATATCAAACGAAAATTTCCTTTCAACAATTCAATTTAAAATTTTAATAAAATTTTAATATAGTAAAGTACCGAAGAATATTATCGTACGTAATCGTACAAATATCAGAGTTTCTGGTGGAGTCGAAACCACGACGAAAGGCTGAATTTTTTATTAAACTCCGAAATGTTGGGAATTATTTCATTTATCTAATTGGATGTTATTTCATTATTTTCATTTGGAATTTTTGTTGTGACTAATTTCATTGGGAGGTTTTTCATTGCGACTTATATCATTTGGGAGTTAATTCACGTGCCCCTCTTTTATTGGTAATTTTTTATTTATTTATTTTATATTTTTTTGTAAATGTTGGTACTTTTTTTGAAAATTTAAACTTAATTTTTAATACATTCTTTTTTAAATAATACCACTTTAACTGAAAAATTATATATTTTTTGCAAATTATTACCTTTTAGAAATTTTCTATTAATTTAACTTTTTTTTCGAAATTTCTAAATTTAAAAAATAAAGTTTTTGATTAAAAATTTATACCCTTTTTTAAAAAATTAGTACTTTTATTTAAAATTAATAAATTTTTTAAATTATGGTTTTTCCCAGGAAAAATTGTATTAGTTCTACAACTAGTTCCAGAATACATGAAAATAGCTTGTACTTGTTCTACTTTGGCGTTAAGACCAGTGATTTTTGTTTGAAATTGTCACCTCCAGAACTAGTTCTGTGGAAGTGTTAGCTAGCTAGTACCCATTCTATGGAAAGGTTCTAGAACTAGTTCTTTAATCAATGATTTTTGTTCGAAATTGAACTAGTTCTATAGAAGAGTAAGAGCATGATTTCAGAACCTGTTTTTTTTTTTTTTTTTTTTTATTCTAATTGGCTTTTTCTTAAAGGCAACTTTTAAAATCAATTTCATTATGTAAATACTCTTTTTTTTAATTTTTGTTTATACAAGTTTTTTAAACAGTTCTAGGAAGTCATTCGAGAACCAGTAATTTATTCCCAGAAGTGAAGCCCAAATTACAATAGCGCGTAGTCAACAACAGTATCAGCAAAAATTATCTGCTGATCACTGTCAGCACAACATGTTGCTGCCGTTATAATTACAATTCAGCGTATGCAACAAAAATTTACAACCACCATCTTGCTTTATTTTACTTATTTATTTTAGCCTCTCATTTATTTGCTCACTCTCTTTGTCTCGCTCTCAATCTGAATGCAGCGCAGTAAATTTAGAAATAGTGCTAAATAAAACAGCACTGCAAACTGCTGCTGAACAACGAATTTAGAATCACTATCAAATTCTACTCCATTAGTGTCGGAATTGGTTGTGACACCACTAGTTCTGAGGATGTTATTAAAGAATTTGAAGTGGTTCTGATTACATCAGTTATAAAACTAATAATGTTCTAAAAGAACATGTTCTAAAATTTTTCCTGGATTAATTTAAACTTTATTATTTTTTTTTTTTTTTTTTTTTTTTTTAAGAAAATTACTACTATTAGGAAAGTTTTTAAATATGACTCTTTATTTAAGGTGTTTAAAGACAGTTGATTACCACAGACAGACAGACAGACAGACAGACAGGTAGATATATTTATTTTGTATCATCTACAAAATATAAAGAATATGACATCACATTATAACATCACGATTGAACAAAAATCGCTTTTTGGGAACCAGTATTATTTATGTGCTTATAATTATTCTTAAACTTTAATATATATTATGAGCTACTAAAAATATTAAGAGCTAAGAAATATTTTTAACTATAACAAAACAAATTCGGCAATTTATAAGAAAAAATAATAAGAAATTTAAAATATTTTTCTTATTTTCAAAACCAATTAGTTACAAAACTTATACAAATTTACCATACATTTTTTTTTTAATAAAAACAATTTATATGATACATTTTTTGAACATTTTTACAAATTTAGGCCCTTACTTAGTTTCTTAAAAAATTTTATTTTAAATTAAATAAATTAGAAAATTATATACTTACTTATATTATGTTCAATTTGTTTCATCTCGTTGATTTCTAATGATTTAATTTGTTAATCTCATTTTAAATTAAGCAAACAGTAAATATATTTTCACTTTAAATTTAAGACATTTAAATTCAATTTTACAACATTAAAAAATTAAACAACACTTTAATTTAATAATACATATTAATTTAAAAAATATTTATATTTTACATAAACAATTATTCAACAAGAAATTAATATATATTTAAAACACATTTTTTTTTATTATACATAAGTATGTATTTTTAAATTGCCATCATTGCCATTTTTTCTCATAATAATTGCGCTCAATACTTTTTTTTTATTTCTCCCACTACAATAACAACATTACTTTTTTTTTTGCAACGAAGAAATAATTTGCATTTTCGCAATTTCCATAATTTTAAAACACTTTTTTCAAGGATTTATTTTCAACTTTTTAATAAAATTTTTATATTAAAACATTAAGCAAATTTTGAACTATAAGTAGACACAAAAATATTTTAAAATTTGTTTATTATTTCCACAAGAAAAACTAATTTAAATAGAACAATTAAAGGATTTATAACCGAACACGTGTGAAATTTTTAGAAAACTAAAAAGAAACTAAGAAGAAAGCAAATCAATCATTGTTGTTGTTATTACTTATTAATGAACCATTTTTAGTAATAATGTGTGGGTGTTTGCTCATATTAGTGAGAGAGAAAAGGAGTGTGGGAGAAATACACATTTATGTAAATGAGTGCATAATGATATGAATTAAGAAGAAAAGGTTAGAAAATAGGACTGGAATTTAAGGTTTTCATTTAATAATAAAAATGTTAACAAATATTAAATGTATTAAATACATTAATTAAATAAATAGTAGTTTAAACTACAAAATATTTTGCCTTCCGTCTATATTTATTGCATTAAATGATATTATTTATTAAGCAATAATTTGCCATACAATTTTCTAAATATGTATGTACATATGTTGTATGGTTTAAAATTAAAAAAAAAGAAATATTTCTAAAATTGTTAATATTAACATTAAATTAAGATTTTTTTTTTTGGAATTAATTTTTTTTTTTTAATTATTTGTTCATTACAGATTTTTCGACATCGAAAATTTAAATTCTTTACGGTGACGTTACTTGTCTCACTCTTCTGCTTACCTCACACAATTTTAAGTTTGGCACCAGCACCTGTAGATTATTTAGTACCTCCTCCACTGCCAACATCTAGTGCAGCAGCTCGTTTTAAGCAAGCACCAGCACGCCCACAAAATCTACTGTCAGCAGAAAGTAGAACAATACCAAAATTCATTAATACCCAACAATTGCCAGCAAAACCCAATGAAAGCAAACATCCGGGTTTAATGATTAGAGTGGCCAGATGGTTTGGCTTTGCAAATCAGAATTCAGCTGCAGCACCAGGACCAGCAACAGCACCAGATCAACAGTTGGCTGTAGAAACCAGCAAACAAGCCTATTATTATCAGAAACCTCAGCAACAATATGCGTCGGGCGATAAGGAAAACTGTGGTTTATGTAATAAATATCCTTGGGTACCAATGATGGCAAATAGTATACATTATCCGGCGGCGGGTAATCAATGGGATGCTGCTAAGCAACCACAATACCAGAATAATGTGCAGCAATATCAGGGTCATAATAACGTTGCACAAAATTCTTATAATGCTATTGGTGGTCAACAGCAGCAACAACAATTTTTGCAAAACTCTTATGGAATAAACGGTGGTGCCCAATCACCGCCACAAATTCAACATTCCGCCTCTAATGTCAAACAAAGAGCTGTTAAATTTAATTTCCCCTTACCTTATGTACCCCCTAATAAGACACCAGATACACCCAATCATATACAATATTCCTCGGGACCTTTTCTGCCCATACCTGTACCTCCTCTATTAAGTAATTCCGCCTTACCACCTCTATATAATGCTCAAAATTTCCTTCCACCCATTACACCCGCACCCAATACCATACAACAATTACCCTCTACAGAACCAGCTCACTTTGCCGAAAATATAGCAGAACATTCGGAAATTCATATAGACACCGTAATACCTACACAAATACCTCCCACTATTCCAAATAAAGATGCCAGTTTTGAAATAGTTAAAAGTCATCAATTAGTGGATTATATATCATCGGTGGAATATCCTGCTTCTTATGTACCCTCACATTCTTATGATATCAGTACCCAAGCACCACTTACATCTTTAAGTAATGAACAAACTGGCAACAAAATAAGTACAGGACTTTATCAACACCCAACTTTAAGTCCAAATTTAAATCAACATGTACCAGCCTCTCAAATTTTAACAGATCCTAATAGCTTTATAACAGGCAATCAACAGCAGTCTGTCCAACAAACCGAACAAACTTATTTAAATCAACATGTACCAGCCACCCAGATTTTAACAGATCCTAATAACTTTATAACGGTTAATCAACAGCAGTCTACACAACAAACTGTACAAACTAATGAACACACGACCATCTATAATCATCAGCCTCAATATTTGGAACAAGTACAACATTATGAATATGACAATTATGTGGCAGCCTCCCATCAAAATTCCTCGGTATTTGTCCAGCAACAGAAGCCACCACAAAAACATTTGGATGCATGGTCTTTGGAGTCAAATGATTATGTTTATGCTACCTCTACACCAGAAGCTTTTTCAACTACTAATGAAGAAACGTCTACCTTTACAACGGAATTGGAGACTACTACTATACAGCCTCAGACACAAGATAATGAAGTAGAATTCATAGCTTCCATACAAACAAATGCCCAACAGACTACCAAATTGTGGCCACAAAAACCTAAACAAAGAGAAACCCCCAAACGATTATTGGATTCCCCTATACAACATATTAATGGTAATTTTGGTGCACCCAGACCATTCACACGGGATCCTTCAGATTTAACATTTCGATTAGGTGCTAAAAATCATAAATTCTCAGAAACAAATCAAGCAGCTCCTTCACAGGAAAGCTGGAAACCCCAAACACCAGTAACAGAAGCTCCCATATCTACCTCTACCTTCAGTTCTATAGATGCCAGTGGTCAATATGCCGGTATGGCACCACCCTCACTACCTTCTACATATAATAGTGACCAAGTTGTCTTACCATATCTTAACAGCAAAAATAGACCAAGACCTTTCGAAACTACCAGGGTAGATATGGTAACTAGAGCTCCCTCAACAGCAGCTTATTCTACCTGGAGTCATGCACAAAATGTGGAACTACACACACCTCAAGAATCTATGTTAGTGAAGTCCCATGTAAGACCATCAACGGCAGCAATAACCACTACTACCACTCCAAAGCCCAGAACTACCAAATATCTTACCAAAATTTTAGCTTCAAATCTTCGAGAACTTTTACAGCGTGAACATGAACCTACTAAACTAAAACTCAGTCCCAATTCTCTAGACATAGATATTAACAAATTACAAAAGAACATAGACGATTGGACGGAACAAGAATATACTTCCCTGTCACATAGACCCAGTACACCCACCATTCGAGGACGTTCCAAACATATACCATTTGAATATTTGCCTACCACCACAGTGGCTGTAAAAGCCGCTCGACAATCAAAAACTACCAAGAATTTCACAGACAATTCTGAATTGCATAGTTCTATAAATAATTTGGAACCTTTATATGAAAGAGAGAGTACAAAACGTTATCAATATACACAAATAACTGATAATCATTTAAGAGATTTGTATAATAATTTTGAAGCTATGAAATCAAAAATTGTCTCAAACTACAAGAGCACAACACCAGCTCCAACGACAACATCCACAACTATGGCTACCACTAGTAGAACAACTACTACGACTACTACTACAACTACAACAGAAAAACCTTTTTATTTAAGACCTATACAATTACAAGAACCTGAAGAATTGTGGAAAAAGGCCAAAGTTTCAATATCTCCTAAAACTCAGGAAAAGGTTTATGTGGTAACACCTCAACCTAGATTTTTCCCTCAACGATTTTATGCACCAACAGCAACGCCCACTACAACTACTACAACAACTACTAGCAGTAGTATAACGAATAGACCTTTAAGTAGTGTGGGTAGTGGTTTTAAATCACCCAGATTTTTGGTGAGACCAACACCAGGAAATGGTAAGTTTGATACAGTTTAGAACCCCTAAATCTAAAACTAAAATGTCTTGTTATTCTTTTAATAATTCTAAAGAGGATAGTTTGAAGTTAAGTAAAGCAAGTTAGAGTGAATTTAAAAAAATAAGGTACCTAAACAGACTGTAGGAATTGATATATACGGCTGGTCATAAATATTTTTGAAATTTTATATAATTTTTATTTATTTATTTTTTTTTTTTTTGTGGTAAACGTGGACTTCATGGAATATTCTGTGCAAATATTGCACTATTCCAATCAGTATAATTATCTCAGAATGAGTATCTTTTTTATATTTTTTTACCAGTTTTACTAAAAAAAAAACAAAAATGCAACTCTGATTAAAATTAATATGCGGTCTTCATGAGCCTTTTTCTTGTTCGCACATCGAACAAAATTTTGTGCGCACATGCATTTGGTTAGTGTGGACCCAACTTGTTCATGTTTTGTTCTTGTTCGCACACCAAGTCTTCCATCAAACGCCATTTTGTATGCGGAAGAAGAGGCGCCGCATGTAAAAGTATTGAAGCGACACTGAGGCAAACAAAAAATTATGATTTGTTCGACAAATGTTCTGCCCACACAAAACTAAATGAAAACAAATTGTGTGTTGCTCTGCCGACGTTTTGTCCTTATACGAACAAGAAAAAGGCTAGTCTGGACGTAGTGTAAACAAGCCAAAAAATTAGTTATTTATTTGCGGTCCACACGAGCCTTTTTCATGCTCGCACATTGAACAAAATGTTGTGCACACATGCATTTGGATAGTGTGAACCCAAGTTGTTCATGTTTTGTTCTTGTTCGCACAATTGTTCGAGCAACCATGTCTGCCATCAAACGTCATTTTGTATGCGGAAGAAGAGGTGCTGCATGTAAAAGTATCGAAGCGACACTAACGACAAAAAAAAAATTATGATTTGTTCGACATATGTTCTGCCCACTGAAAACAAAAGGAAAAAAATTGTGTGTGTTGCTCTGCCGACGTTTTGTTCTTGTGCGAACAAGAAAAAGGCTAGTATAGACGGTACGTTATTTTTGTTTATTTATATTTCTGCTAGCAACTGTAACAGTACAACGTAACATAGTGTATACACTAGACAAATTTTTATCAAGACAAACGTCAAAATAAACGCAAATTTATGGAAGGTGGCAACAGGTGCGCAAAAGCAACAATACGTCGTATTCATTAATGTTTTTTATATATGCAGTTTGACAGCTGTAAAAAAAAAATAATAATCTGCTGTTTAATTGAGGTTACCTTGTATAGATTCGCACTGATTTTGACGTTTGTCTTGATATAAATTATTCTAATGTTATGTTACTCGTAGACCTCACCTAACATGTTACTCGTAGACCTCACCTAACATAAAATATTTAACATTAACACTAACATTATGTTAATGGTAAATGTATACCGTTAACGTTGATTATGCAAAATTATGCTATTTATGCAAAATTAGTTTCTTTAGTATAAAATATGCTAATATGTTTTTAAATTGCTTATGTATACTCGAAAATAAGAATTTTTATAAAAATATGCTGTTATGCCTAAAATATGCCCTGTTGATAAGCATTGTTCAAATTAATATCTAAAGACCCAACAAAAAATCATCGTATTGTAATGAGCTGTTTCAACCTGCTTTATGCAGATGCATGTATGTAGCTATTGACGCAAAAATTCTAAGTAACGCGTCGCAGAAATCTACAGAAAATTTATTTTCACGTAGCTGTAGTTTATTTTGTTTATAAAATAACCAAAAAACAAGGTTGTTTACACAATGAATGTTCAAAAACATATGATACGTTTATTTTCATTGACTATTTTTACAAAATGTTTCACGTTACTTTTCTTCATTCTACGTTGCGTCGTAAAGTAGACTGGTTGAGCCTTTATGTGACAGTAAAAAATTATGACTTGTTCCACCTAAAACAAAATAAAAAAATTGTTGGGTTCTGTTCATGTGGAAACAAAAAAAGACTAGTGAGCACCGAGTGTTATAAACTAAATTAAAAATATCAACAACAATTAAAATGGCTTCGAAGCTCGAGTGCCGACAACTTTGTGTTAATGCTTCATTAAATAATACTAATAAATTCTGTAATTTTTTTATACTAATAAAATTTGACGTTTGATCTCATAAATAAAGAGTCTAGTCTAAACGGCCAATAGGCAGGAGTGTTAGTAAAAGGACGAATTTGTTAATAACAAAATTTTATTATTATTATTTGATACCTTTAAAAATAAATAAATTAAATAATAAAAATTATACTTCAAACTATCTTTTTAAGGCCCATTTTCATAACTATTACAACTTCCTTTTATAGCATTAAATTTATTAAAAAAAAAATGTTTTAAAAGCAGAAAGTATGGCAACACTAAATGTATAAAAGTCGTGTGATCTGACCTTTAGCTTTTTAGTCATTTTTAGTTTAAATTATATTTAAAAAATCGTTAATGTACCCGATAATATCCTAACTTTAGTTATTGGAAAGTTATGAAAATAAGTCTTAATAATGTCTTAATATTTAACTAGCACTATCCTTTCCCCCCATTCTAAACACAACCTTCCCTTTCTGTTTTTTGTTTCTCCCCTTTTTTTAGCTCATAAACTTTCAAAAATTTCAGATACCCAATCCAAAGAGAATTCTAAGGAAAATCTAAGTAATTCTTATTTTACGCCTGAGTGGTTTGGTTTAAGAGGACTATCAGCGTATGTACCATCCGAACCGGTAGAAATTATAGATGGAAATTCTAAAGTAAATCATATTAAAGCTAAATAAACAAATTTCTCAATAAAGGACCATATTAATCGGAACAAACTTTTCTTCTTTACACTCCACCCCCTCCACATACCTACACACAAACATACACATACATATATTTCCAGGTTTTAAATATTGTAACTCCACCTAGTAATTTGGAAACAACTAGGCGCCATAATATAATGGATCTAACCAAAGATCGTCATACAGCGTCTAAGAAGAAATCAACAATGGCTCCCTCGCCTAGATAAAAATTGGTCTTAATTGATGTTTTGTATACTTGTTATAATTTCCTTGCTTCTCCTCAAAATACTCTAATTTTCATATCCATTGTATTATAAATCATCTTTTAAGGAATTTACATTTTTTTAAACTATTTTTCATTTGAAAGAAATTTTCTATATTTAATTTTTTTTTGTTTTTTAACAGAATTTTCTATAGCCAATATTGTATTTAATTTAAATAATGTTAAATCTTTTATTAAAGATTCAAATATTTCATTTGAAGATTTTAGCTTTAATAAAATTTTATTATAAATTTATATTTTTTATATAAAATTAAATATGGAAGAAAATTTAAGGATACGATTTTAGTATCTGTTTATATAAAGAAAAATGTATGTATAATTTAATAGTCATCATATTTTAGTATTTATAATATAATTAATTATAATATTAAGGCAAAATGTAAATAAATTTTAAAGAAATAAAACTATATAAATTAAACGAAATGGAAATGTGTTAAATTGTACTTTATTTAAATTATAAAAATTACAAATTATAAGAATTAAAAATTGTTTCTTTCCTTGAAATCAAATTAAAAGAATACTTCGAATTATCGCAAAAGAATATTAATCATACTTAAGTCTTAAATAAAGTTGAAAATAAGATAAGAATACTTAAATAAATTTAAAGCTTTAATTTGGCTATATTGGGAAAATATTAAACTGTCCACACAATTGGAAATACAAATATACTGGTTACCCTCAAAATCAATTTTATCACTTTTTAATTATTTTTAATCAAACATCTAAAGGCGTTTGAAAAAAATTTCAACAGCAGTTAACAAGAGCGCTTATCATTTCATAACAAAAAAAAAAAAAAAAATAATAAACCAAAGAAAGCAATTAAACCAAAGTTTTGTTAAACAATCATACATACTATTATTTTTGCAATAATAAATTCAAAGGAAATTAAAAAATTAAATGTTCATTCATTTTTTATTTATCAATCTCAATTAAACTTTGAAAATAACATACGTCATCATTAATATCAAGTAAAATCCGAACAGCCCATCAAAAAAAAAAAATAATAATAATAAAAGCCATAGAAAATGTTTGATTTTATCTTATTTTTGAAAAATAATTTATAATATAAAATATCTTATTAAGTCCTTGATTTATATTTAATATAATAAATAATTTAGAGTTATATTTTGTTATTAACAGAATTTTGTTTAAAAAAAATCCTTATAATGGTTAATACAAATTCGTTCGTTAAATATTAATAAGTTTTTCGTAAATTTACAGTCTACTAAATTTGGAATTTTTTGGACGTCCTAAACAAGTTATTATGCCTTCACGACCACAACTTGAGGTAATGGCGTTATAAACTTGTTTTTCAGTACATTGTTTGATTTCGACACGATAGTTTTTGCTTTCCTGATCCCATTGGCATTTGTAGTATTTGGAGCAGTCGTTGGCATGAGCGAAAGTTCCCTCAGATAAACATTCAAATTCTTTAGATTTGGCAATTTGTGGAGCTGCTTTTTCTGGAGCTTCGGTTTCAGGTTTTTCTGTAGCAGGAGCTTCAGTTTCTGGTTTTTCAGTTTCAGGAGCTTCGGTTTCAGGCTTTTCTGTAGCAGGAGCTTCAGTTTCTGGTTTTTCAGTTTCAGGAGCTTCAGTTTCTGGTTTTTCGGTAGCAGGAGCTTCGGTTTCTGGTTTTTCTGTAGCAGGAGCTTCAGTTTCTGGTTTTTCAGTTTCAGGAGCTTCGGTTTCAGGCTTTTCTGTAGCAGGAGCTTCAGTTTCTGGTTTTTCAGTTTCAGGAGCTTCAGTTTCAGGCTTTTCTGTAGCAGGAGCTTCGGTCTCTGGTTTCTCAGTAGCAGGAGCTTCGGTTTCTGGTTTTTCTGTAGCAGGAGCTTCAGTTTCTGGTTTTTCAGTAGCAGGAGGTTCGGTTTCAGGCTTTTCAGTAGCAGGGGCCTCAGTCTCTGGTTTTTCTGTAGCAGGAGCTTCGGTTTCTGGCTTTTCAGTTTCAGGAGCTTCTGTCTCTGGTTTTTCTGTAGCAGGAGCTTCAGTTTCTGGTGCTTCAGTTTCAGGAGCCTCAGTTTCTGGTTTCTCAGTAGCAGGAGCTTCGGTCTCTGGTGCTTCAGTTTCGGGAGCCTCAGTTTCTGGTGCTTCAGTTTCTGGAGCTTCAGTTTCTGGTGCTTCAGTTTCAGGAGCTTCAGTTTCTGGTGCTTCAGTTTCTGGAGCCTCAGTTTCTGGAGCTTCAGTTTCTGGGGCTTCAGTTTCAGGAGCTTCGGTTTCTGGTGCTTCAGTTTCGGGAGCCTCAGTTTCTGGTGCTTCAGTTTCAGGAGCTTCAGTTTCTGGTGCTTCAGTTTCAGGAGCCTCAGTTTCAGGAGCTTCTGTTTCTGGTGCTTCAGTTTCGGGAGCCTCAGTTTCTGGTGCTTCAGTTTCAGGAGCTTCAGTTTCTGGTGCTTCAGTTTCAGGAGCCTCAGTTTCTGGAGCTTCAGTTTCTGGTGCTTCAGTTTCAGGAGCTTCAGTTTCTGGAGCTTCAGTTTCAGGAGCCTCAGTTTCAGGAGCTTCAGTTTCTGGGGCTTCAGTTTCAGGAGCTTCAGTTGTGGGAACATCTGTAGGTTTAACGTTACAATCATAGTTGGCGGTACAATAACCTCCTATGGGATAAAAGTTTTGGCCTTCAGGGCATTTGCGTCTAAAAGCTTTCAATTCACCATCAATTTCAGCACAATAGTTGAATTCATTGCAGCTACCATCTTGAGGGAAAAATCCGGTGGTAGGACAAACAAAATCGTGAACAGGTATTTCAGTGGTAGGTTCGGTTTCAGGAGCTTCAGTACTTGGTGCTTCAGTTTCAGGAGCTTCGGTTTCAGGGGCTTCAGTTTCTGGTGCTTCAGTTTCAGGGGCTTCAGTTTCAGGAGCTTCGGTTTCAGGGGCTTCAGTTTCTGGAGCTTCAGTTTCAGGGGCTTCAGTTTCAGGAGCTTCAGTTTCAGGAGCTTCAGTTTCAGGAGCTTCGGTTTCAGGGGCTTCAGTTTCTGGAGCTTCGGTTTCAGGAGCTTCAGTACTTGGTGCTTCAGTTTCAGGAGCTTCGGTTTCAGGAGCTTCAGTTTCTGGTGCTTCAGTTTCAGGGGCTTCAGTTTCAGGAGCTTCTGTTTCAGGGGCTTCAGTTTCTGGAGCTTCAGTTTCAGGGGCTTCAGTTTCAGGAGCTTCAGTTTCAGGAGCTTCAGTTTCAGGAGCTTCGGTTTCAGGGGCTTCAGTTTCTGGAGCTTCAGTTTCTGGAGCTTCAGTTTCTGGGGCTTCTGTTGCAGGAGCTTCTGTTTCAGGGGCTTCAGTTTCTGGAGCTTCTGTTTCTGGGGCTTCAGTTTCTGGGGCTTCTGTTGCAGGAGCTTCGGTTTCAGGGGCTTCAGTTTCTGGAGCTTCTGTTTCTGGGGCTTCAGTTTCAGGAGCTTCGGTTTCAGGGGCTTCAGTTTCAGGAGCTTCTGTTTCAGGAGCTTCAGTTTCAGGTGCTTCGGTTTCAGGGGCTTCAGTTTCAGGTTTTTCTGTAGCAGGTGCTTCAGTTTCTGGTTTTTCAGTTTCAGGAGCTTCGGTTTCTGGTTTTTCTGTAGCAGGTGCTTCAGTTTCTGGGGCTTCTGTTTCTGGTTCTTCTGTAGCGGGAGCTTCAGTTTCTGGTTTCTCAGTTTCAGGAGCTTCGGTTTCTGGTTTTTCAGTTTCAGGAGCTTCGGTTTCTGGTTTTTCTGTACCAGGTGCTTCAGTTTCTGGTTTCTCAGTTTCAGGGGCTTCAGTTTCTGTTGTCTCTGTTGGTTCTGTAGGAATAGTGGGATTTTCTACATCCCCAGGTGATGGTGTAGCCTCTGTGGGAATTGTAGGATTTTCTACTTCACCAGGTGAGGGTGAAGCTTCCGTAGGAATTGTAGGATTTTCAACATCTTCTGGTGATGGTGTAGTTTCTGTGGGAATTGTAGGATTTTCAACTTCTGCTGGTTTTGTTGGTTCCGTAGGAATTGTAGGTTGCTCAACATCGGGAGCATTTGTTACTTCATTTTCATCACTTTTTACACTCAATGTAGCTTTGGGAACACAAAAACCTTTTGCAGAACTAAACACTTCGCCCTTTTTACAGGTTAAATATTTCATTGTTAAACCACCATATTTATTAGCATAACAGCCATAGAAAACGGGACTATTTTCTTTAATCGCATAGAAACCGGGAAGTTTACAGGGATTCTCTTCGAGAATATCGGCACTACCACTAACCACGAATAACACGAACACAGTTAAAAATATTATAAATTTCATTTTGTATTTTTATTATTATTTATTATTTTTTCGTATAACCGTTGAACGGTAAATAATAATCGTTTTAAGAAAAAATTTTAATTAACCGAATTTTATTTTTTATTTATATGTTCCGGTACTCCTTATAACCGTAATGTGTCAAAAATCTATACAAACTAATTGGTAGAAATATTCTATCAATACTTTTATACCAACGAGCAAAAAAAATATTATCAATAAATTAACAATATTTCAAATGAATTCATCCATAATCATTACCACAACAAAAAAAAAAATTTGGTAATTAACTGATAAACAACAAGACGTTCGTTCTTTCGTTCAAGAACAAAAACTACAAATATTTAATATAATTCTTATCATTATTATCCATAGCAGCAAGAGTTTTTTTTTTTTTTTTTTTGTAATGCATGCTAATCATTAAAAACTTTTGATATATGATATACATATATTTCTCTCTGCCTTAGGTACTATATAATCATATGTGCTTGTATTTGTTTTGTTTTTTGGAAATAATTTCTCGGAAGTACTTACTACTTGAAGACATTAAAAGCAAATCAGTTAAACGAAATAAATTATAATGAAGAATTTTAATTATAAACTTCCTGTTTTTGGCAAAAATTTCTTCTTAAATAGTGGGTTTCCACATTTTGGCATTTCTAATGAATCTAAAGTCGTTTATTATTTTGCTCTAAATAAGAATTTTTATTGAATTTCTAATAAATATTTAATACATTTTGAACACACCATATATTTTTGTTTAAAAACATATTTTAACAATTTTTAAAGTGTAATATTTTTGTAATCAAATTTTAAATTTAATCATCATCAATATCTTCTTCATCCTCACTGATACTACTGTTTACATTGGTTAAACTGTTGATACAGGTGCCAGTTTCTAGATCGAATGTCGCTCCAAAACTACATTGCATGGGTAGAGCCCTCAATTTGCCCTTTTTGTTGATGCAGGCATAGTAAATATTCTCACTGATTCTGGAAGCATAATTACCTTCTTGAAGACAGACAAAAGTGACCGCCTCTTGTTTGGCTTTTAACTTATTGGCTTTCTCTTCTTCTTTGGCTTTCTTTTTAGCTTCTTTTTCAAATTGTTTTTGCAATCTTTCCTCAGCTTTTTTGCGATCTTTTTCTTGTTTCAATTTCAATTTATCTTCCGCCTTCAGTAGTTGCAGTTCAGATTTGACAATATCAATATCTTTTAATTGATTCCAATTATAGGGTGGAAAGCCTTGTGTAGGTAAATTATTAAAGTCTATAAAACATTTAGCCAAGGCCGGATAGAAAATTTCATTGGCAGCACAGTCAACATGGAAAATACGGAAACCAATGCCAACAATGCGAGGTTCACAAAGATAATAAGAGGAATTACTGGCTGGATCAGCTAAGCTACCTTTAACTAAGCATTGTACAGGCAAGGAGCAAGATGATATATCACGGCTACAACGATTGAGTTCAATGTTGAAAGCTTGTTTTCCGGGGCATGATTTGGTAAGTGAATGAAAATTACCATCCAAAGAACCCTCTAAAGAACAATCATAATATTGTTTACAATCTAACTCATGAGCTTGTACACCTGGATTAGAACATACTGGAGGTGGAGCAATAGTAGTAATTTCAGGTTCACTAGTAGAATGTGTAGTATCCACTTCCTCATTTGATTGGGTAGTACTTTCTCCTTCAGCTGTAGGTTGTGTTGTTTCGTCATTTGGTAATGTTGATTCATTATTGGAGGAATTAGTAGTAGTTGTTTCTGGATTCTCTGTAGTTTCTGTTGATGTCTCCTTTGGTGTTTGGGTGGTGCAACCAAGTGTTACCTGATTATCATTAACAATACAATCACAAATACATTCAATTTGATCAGTAGAAGATTCGGTTACGGGTTCTGTAGTAGCAGCAGCATTAGTAGAGGTTTCTGTATTATTAACATCTTCCGAATTATTTGCAGATTCTGTAGTAGTAGTAACCAATTCGCCCGATCCTTCTTCAGCAAGTGTTGTAGTTTCTATACCATTCGCATTATCTAAATTAGGATTTTCAGAAATTACTGCATCTCCATTTAAATCCTGAGAGTCCCCAGTACTTTGGCCACTGGCTATATTAACCAGGATCTATAAATATTAAATTGTTTTAAGCCATTATCTTTAAAATTCTCGTAATTAACACTCACCATTAATATAAGAAATACACTTAATTTGCTTAGTTTCTTTGACCACATTTTAGTTGATTTTCGTTCGAATTTCGTTGTTATACTTAGAGTTCCTGGCATATTCTACAACATTTTATAGGCACAAGTTATTTTTTTTATTCACACTTTGTCATCATCTTAATGATCTTCATTTATCTTGGACAAATAAATTCAACTCAAATGTGTGTCAACATTTTTTTTTTTTTTTTTTTTTTTGTTTTCATCCATAAACAACAACTGCATTTCGCTGTTACTTATTAATTATTACTTTTTTTTATTTTTTATCTCGAATAGATTATATCAAAACAAAAAAACAACATTTGAATATTTTTAAAAGGGTATTAAGTGGGGGAGGGAAAGGAAGGTTATTTTTATGGTGTTATTTACGTTAACATCCGGTATTATAATACCTTAAGAAGGAATATTAAATGTTGGTTTCATTTGGAATGTTACAATGACTAAGATTAAAAACATAGATTTGCATTGGTTTTAAATTTTATATCATACTAATTAAATGTCCCTGTTTTGAATAGAATCTAAAAAGTTAGCAAAAAATAAAAGAAACGTAAAAATACAGCATTATTCAATTATCGATGTCTCCTGTAATGCTTATTCTATTAAAATTTCCACCTCATTCAAAAACTGAAGAAAAATTTAAAGTAAAAAAACTACAATATTTTTGCCATTTTCATCAATTAGCAATTAATTTATTTTTTAATTTGTATCCTAGAGTTCTTTCCAGCTTTAAAATTCATTTATGTTTAAAATAAGATTTAAAACATAAATGAATTGATGATTTTGTAAACTTTCTTAATTCAATTAGTTAAATAAATATTTCAAAGCGGCCCTTTAAAATCTATAAAAATGTCCTCAAATAAATCGAATTGGTCTCTTAATGCATTTTCATTTATTCATTTATTTTCACAGGGGAGGGCGATCGCAAAAATATTGGTAATACATTAAGGAAGTCAATTTCATAGCACAATTGTGCTGGCTAAGTTCACATATATTTTAACGCTCTTTCATTTTGTTTTTGATAAGAATGCAAAGAGTACAAAATGCACTGGGAAAACGTATTATTTTTTTAATATAAAGTTGGAGGAATATGAATTATAGTTTTTTATGGCAATATTAATAGATTTATGTGTAAGGAAAGCAAAAAAAGCGTTAAAAAATATGTTTTATATATGTATGTATTAATAAAGTACCATTTATAACTGATGTTTTTCATTTACTAAGCCAAACTTTTCTTTGAGCATTTTTTCACTCTCACTAACACAACTACATTTTTAGTCATTGACATCCCTATAATAAATCTCTTAATCTACTGGAAGGATTGAAATGGGAGAGTGGTAGAGGAGTACCTAAGCTTTCAGAAAAATCATCTTGTAGTGAGTGACTCTGTGATAATACGAGATAAGCAATTATTGGTAGGGAATTAATTTAAAATTGGGAAATCATTTTATTTCTTCCTCCGTATTCTGCTTATAAGTGCGCTTCAATTGAGTAATCTTCCTATATCAGAATCTCTAAAAAAGGAGTTTCCCGGGGTACTTTACTATGCAATTTATTAAAATATGTAAACTAAAATCTTTATGTCACTCGGCGGGAGCTAGGATTTAATTTCAAACCTCTAGTTTCTTAAGGCTCCGTTACTCTACCGTAAATGTAAATGTAGCGAATCAGCTGACACGTTTTGCTTATGAGAGTTATGTGTGTATGTGTACTCAAAAACGTAAATGTAACGTAGTAACCAAATCAAAATAGGTTGCTCTACGTTTTTACGTGACAGCTGTAAGAACAGTGTTGACAGTTTTTTATCTCAATATACTAAATCTACGTAAAAAATCGTTGTAAAAAGATTATCAATTTGTCAATTTGTTTTGCTGCTTTATTCACAAAAAAAAAAAAAAAATAGTTTAAATAATTTAAATAGAGCGTAGAGTTGAATCAATATTTTTAAATTTGAAATTTTTGTCATATAAGCATAAATTTCGTTTTTAATACAAATCGCTAAACTACAAACCAATAAATCTAGCGATTTTTAAACTGAATTTGATTTACTGGAAATATGTGTAATTGCCATCATTGATGTTGATGTGTACAAAAGAACAACAAAGTACTTGCTACATTTACGTTTTTTGAGTACCCATCAACTTACGTTCCGTTTGCATTTACGTTTTTACACTTACGGTAGAGTAACGGAGCCTTAAAGGGTACTTTTAGAATTTTGTGTAGATTTATTTTTTGGTATACATCCGCTTTTGCGCTTTTTTCTCACTCGAACAATTTGACCGACCCTAATACAGATTTTTAGAGTCACAGTTTCAGATTTCCGGTACTTTTTGTTTAATATACTCCGTTTCTGGTGCTTCGGTTAAAAAAAAAAAAATGTTTTTTCTAAATATTGGAATACACTGTTCCTAGTATTTCGGGTTAAGAAAATTATATTTCTGAAGAATTTGGAATTTAGATTTAGAATTCTATATTTGAAGTGCTTTAGTTTGGACTTTTATGAGATGCTTTATCATTCTCAGTTTTGAGTGCTTCGGTTTCAGCTCTTTTTAAGGATCCCCAGTTTCTGACACTCTGGTTTAAACAAATCTAGTTTCAGAAATCTCTGTTTCAAAGCCTATTCCTCCTGGAGCGTGAATTTAAGTCATTATAATCTTTTTTGTAGGATTCTACATTAATCCTGAAAGACTATCTATTTCATTTGTCCCAGCTTCAGGAACCAAAGGACTCTCAGTTTCAGATGCTAGTATTTTTGGAGCGTGAGATTCAATTGTTTTTCAAAATAATTTTAGAAATGCAAAGTTTCTGGATCTTCCCGTTTTGTAGACTTAGTTTCAAGCATTAGTAAATTCAGTTTTAAAAGTCTCAATTTGTGTTCCCGGTATTTTCAATGCTTCAAAAATCTCAGCTAATGGTTCTTTTGATTCATTTTAGAAAGAAGAAACACATCAGACCTGAGCCGTATGTAAAATATATGAGAAAAGATATTTATCGTCCAACACTTGTTAGACCGGATAAATTATAATAACTTTTAGATTTAAGATTTTAATACTCGTTGTTAGTTCTAATTTTAAGAAGATACAATAAATAAATATAATTAGAATAGAATTTTGGATTTCTAATACTGTAGTTACATGATTTGCAATTTCTTGTACTTTAAATGTTTTAGTAGCTTCCGTTTATGGCCTTCCTAATTCTTCTTTTTTTTATTAATTCCTAATTTACATAACCGAGTTCAATTAGGACTTATATGCTTAATAAAAGCTACTAAATAAATTACAAATACGTCAATAAAAAGTTAAAATAAATAATTAATAATAAAAATAAATAAATAGAAATTAAACAAAAATAATAAACAATCATTTTAAATTGATATTAACATAAGATCAATTAATATAAACAAGCATGTAAGTAAACAAAAGAAAAGTAATTAAAGCCGTTTTGAAAACTAGAGTATCATTATGTTAATAAATTTCTAAAGTTTCACTTCAAAATAAGTCAATCATTCTACAAAGTTTATAACTCATAGATGTTCGTATATTCAATTAGTTTGGACTTGAAAACTGATAACGAATGGAAACAATTTTTTAACTTAATTGGCAAAGTTTCCATATCCTTGAAACTCAAAACTGAAATGATTTTCCAGATCTATTTAAACGTCTAATGGGAAAAATTATCTAGGAATTTCTCATAGAGCGAGAGAATGAAATTCTGAGTCGAACGGTATACTTTAAGGTGGGAGTCCGAATATTTTTTCTCTGCGTTATAATTTCTGGTGTAGGGTATAAAAAATAATAACAGTTCTCTATAACAATTTCTTGATCTTTAGCGTCTATCCCTACAGAGCTTTGATGTTTTAGTTTATAGGTTTCTTGATTCGGCACATTAAATTTCAGGAACCTTTCCATCCAGAGTTGCACTTACTTGAGTTTTAAGTGCTTCTGTTTTAGAATTATGATATTCTAATGCTGTAATGTTATTCTTCATTCAGTTTCTCAAAATATGTTTTAGGATCCCGAATTTGCCTTTTAACGCTCCTGATTTTAGAAAATATTTTTTTTTATTTTTCGAAAAAACTCCAGTAGCTCTAATACAAAAAACCGAACATTTTTGAAAATAAATCTGTAACTTTTAATCGGCTGATTTTATTCGGCGTAGCAGAGGAGAGTGACATTTTAAGTTTGGAAGAACGATCCTCCATACATTTCAGGAGCGAAGCTATGGGGGAAATTTGAAGCTGATATCTTTATTGAGTCAAAAAATAAAAGATTTTGAATTGAAAAATTTGCAAAATTATCTCAAGAAAAAATTTTAAAATTCCAAAAATAGTATTTTTCTATCAATATAAAAGCCAAATGTAAATATTAAAGTATTGATATCACCTTTCCCTGAATTAAGCGCTATTTTCGACCCATTTAACCCCATGTATAGACGGACGAACATAACCATTCAGCCAAAAAAAAAAAAAAAAATAGTATTCTAAAAATGCATTTATTTACTTACTAATAAATAGAAAAATAAAATATAATGATTAAAGTGTTGTTAGAACTTTTCCCTGAATTAAAAATCATTAGTCCCAATGTATAATAAACGGAAGGACGGACATAACTATTCTGCCAAAAGAAATCTTAGTATTCTAAGAATGCATTTTTTATCTTATAATAAATAAAAAAATAAAACCTGATCATTAAAATATTGATATCACCTTTCCCTAAATTTAGCGCTATTTTCGACCCTTTTACCACAATATGCTTCGGTTCAAAGTACTTCAATTTCTTGGGTTCTTCGATTTCAGAAGCTTTACTTGAAAGTGTTTAAGCTAGGATGGCTTCTATACGTATAATAAAACTATTGTAATTGGCGATATAAAATTTACAAAATCTAATTTGGTATAAATCATACATTTAAAGATAATTATAATATATTTTTTCAAAAAGTTATAGTAATCGATTTGAAACCATTAATTAAATATCTCAAAAGAATGTGTAAAACAAAATACAGTATAAACTCGATAATCCTCTTATGATATAAGAGTTGATTATAGTTGAATTCTTTCATTTTCAGTTAAGTATTATTCCAGTTCACTTTTTTTTAGCTAAATTAAAAATCTTTGGAAAAGTTAAAATATGGAATGTTATTAGACAAAAAATTTGGACTTGAAATAAATAATATATTTTAGTACTTTTTTTAAGAATAGTGTACCAGGAAAATACCTCGATAATCCGGATAATTCGATAATACGGATTGGGTTCTGCAATCAATTATCCGGATTATCGAGTTTATACTGTATAGTCATAACAATCAACAAATTCATAATCCATTTAAAATAATTCATAATTTTAAACAATTCAAAATGACCCTTCATTAAACTAAATGTATTAAACTCTCAATAATCAATGAACCTTAACGGAATTTACACGATCAGCTTTCACTCATTTTTTAGCCAATAAAACTCTTATATTAGTCACAACAAATTGTGAGTAAATTATAACAAAAAAAAAAAAAAAAACTCACAAATAGTTAAACAAAAGCACTCGTCAAAATATACTCCAAAATCTTTACGTATGAATGCATTCGATTTAGTAATCTCAAGATATTATCATCAGATAACTGTTATCAGGGCTAATAAATTATATTGTTGTTTAATATACATTCACACGTACACAAAGAGAAAAAAGACATACAATCAAACAAACTTACGTTTATAATTTGAAAATCTGATATTTTGCGATTCTATGGTTCTCATTAGTACTTGTTTTTAACTCTATCTAACCATAACGAACGGATATATAAAAAAAAAAAAATACTTTTAAAATTGTATATAGAAAAATAAAATTAGTGAATATAGTTTAAATTTGTTTGTAGTAACGTAGAAATAAAAAAGATTGCGTAGTATACGCTATTTTTTAATTTTACGTGTACGACAAACGGGAGTGGCGTTAAACGAAAAAAAAAAAAAACATATATAAATAATATAGATTACGATATTAACAATGGATTCATCATCAACATATTCACATACAAATCTAAATAGAAATCCTCTAGAAGCCACCTCTTTGCTTAGCTCACCAACCGGACCAAATGGTGTAAGACGTCCTGTAACCGCTGCTGTAGCAACGGCAGGAGTTCAAAGGAGACGTGTGATTAAAAAGCATATCCAACAGAAGTATATGTTATGTGGTTTCGTTATACATGTACATAATGTTATGATTTATATTTATGATTTAACATAACGCTGGTTACATATTATTCTATATCACATTGGTCACATTGGTTTTATAATATGTATATTTTTTCTTCATTTGAAAATAGATTAAAATAAAAAGATACATCAGCTTCTAAATAAATAAAAACAAAAAACAGGGTTGCATAAAACGCGTAAGAATTATAGAGTGAGAGCCGAGAGGAGGAAATTTGAGTTTATCTTGTTGAGATAGATTTTGATGTTGATGTTTCTAATTTTGAAATTGCGTTAAAAGTGTTAGTGTTTTAGCTGATAAAGAAAAAACATTATAAAATTGTTGACAAATAAATTTCTATTTTAACTCTTAATCATTTTTAATAATAGGTCTAGTTAATATGTAAAGTTATCAAAAGTATTTTAGCTGAAGTTAGATAAACAAAAAACATTTTCAGTAAAAAAAATTAATTTTGAAATTTTTTTTAGAAAAAAATAATAAAAATTATAAGCAAATTTTACTCACATAAAAAGTATGGTCTATTTAACCATTTATCAAAGATAAAAAATATTTGAATTTCTTTTTTAATTGCATCAATTATTTAAGCGATCAAAATTCAAATTTTCTAATATTTTTTTAATAAAAATAAAACAATTTCACGGCTTTCAATTATTTTTCTTATTGTATCAATTAATAAATTAATAAAATATAAATAAAAATAAGTGATTATTTAAATAATTGCATATCATTTTTTAATAGATTGAATTTTAATTTATAAAATAACTGAACATGTATTACTTATAATTGAAATTGGATTTTGGATTGGATTTTTTTTTGTGTAAACGTTGAATTTAATTTGTTAGAATACTTCAATTTTAAGAAATCTTTTTAATTATAAAAGTATTTAAAATCATTTTAAAATTTTGATTAATAATTTAATTGAAATTTTTTCGAAAATATTTTGTTCTGTGTTTAAATATGTAAGTGCTGAAATAAGAAAAGAATAAAAAGTATGTATTTGGTTTCGGTTTATAATCCAACGGAAAGAAAAGTTTTCAATTCATTTCATAACACAAAAATTTATTTCCTTTAGGTACATTCGGACTAAATAAATAAACCAGTAAATAAAATAAATTTTAATTTATTTTTATAATTAGGAAAAGATATTTTTAAAAATGTTATGACAGCTGTGTCATAAATCACAGCTGACATTTCATTAAAATTTTTTAATGATGCTTTCTATTATAAAATATTTGCAGGATCAAACAATGTTCTAGCAATTTTGATAAAATAATTTCCATGAATATGGAAATATCAAAATGGTCCTAGCATATCGAATAGGCCATTGAAAATTATTTAAAAAAAGTTCAACCACAAAACGCGGTAAAGTTTGGAAATCAATAATCCCAATGTAACAGCGAACACAACATGGTATTAAAGTCCCTAGAGGAAAGAAAACCGGTTCAAAACTAGTTACGTGACAGGTACTCGGGGTTAGTGACCGGTTCCAGTTCCGGAACTTTATATGGGATGAACTTGTCACTTTTATACTGGGTTCTCATTGGAGGTGGCTAATTGTCACCTCGGCATACGCCTTAGTACAGGTCACAGAACTGGTCCAAGGGAACATGTCAGAGTGGATTATTATAATAAAAATTTGTTGAAAAAAAAAAAAATAATAATAATTTTTTAAACATTTTTTATTTTTTAAATTTGTAGTTTAACTCTCAACTGATCTTTAGAGAGTGTGGTGGTGTCAACTGAAACTTTGGTGACGAGTTAGGTGTTAATTCCCTGCGGGAAAAAAATAATGGACCGGTCCGTCAGTACCGGTCGAGGTTTAATATTAAAAATATAAGAACTAAAGCTTTGTTCACATCTGTCAAATATTTGACGTTTTTTGATCTTGCAATTGTTTTGTAAGAGAAAATAGCGTCAAACAAAATTCGGTAAAATGTCAGCTATGATTAATGATAAATAAAAAATATTTTCCCATTAAAGTGGAGAAGTTAGAATATATTTTATTTAGTAGTTAAGTCACTTTGGTCAAATATTTGACTAATCTGAACATACCTTAAGAAAATGTCGATTTTTTTATTTTTTATTAAGGAGTTTTTTATGGAACTATATATTTATGTACATATTTATAATGAACATAGAAAATTGTTTTAAATTTATAACAAATTTGGCCATTAATGGCAAACAACTACTTAGTCCTACCTAATTCTTAAATCGTATAATATCTCATATCTATTTACCGTTATTTCTCAGAAATTATCAGTTGAATATATTAGTTTCAATAAATTTTTTCTTTAAGCTCAAAAGAAAGAAAATAAAAATAATTTATTCTAAAAAGGTGTACTTTATGCTCCAGAAAATTCAGGGTTTTATAGACATCTTATACTTATACTTATAAATATAGTATTAAACTTTTAGATGCAGTTTAAAAATTGTGTATTACAAATAGCTTAATATTTACGTATCCATATAAAAACAAGTAATGAAGATATAATCGGTTAAGTCCGACGATATGATACTACGCCATTGTGTATATGCATCAAATTTCCGGGAGGTACATTTCTATAAAAAATACGTAAATTGATGTAAACATTTAAACGGAATTTCTACTCTTTAGGGTGATTACCTAAAGAGGTCGTTATATGAGGGCTAGACTCAATTATGGACGGATCCTCATAAATTTTAATGGTTGGTAGTTTCTACTACAATTTTCGTTAATGATTTAAATACGCATTGTTGAATTGAGATACATACAGGGCACTATTGACACTGAAATCTAGAATAATTGTGTCATATAATTATAGAAAAGGGAACTATTTTCTGAAATTTAAATTTTTACATGCGATGATTTTATAAGAAATTTTGAACAATGCCCCGTAAACTTTAAAATTTAAACTCGAATACACCTCTGATTTGTTATTCGGATCAGGTAATGAAAATATTTCGATTTATTTTCATCAAAATATGCACATTTATAGTTTAAAATTTGTAAAATTAAATTATTCACTAAAAAGAACAAAATATGTTTATATGTAACCTCAAAATGTGTTTTATTAATTAAAACTTAAATCTTTTTTATTCTCTTAGGCATTTCTCGCCACTCCCGCCTATTTGTATGGTAATGTCGTAGAGTCTGACAAGGACTTGGTATTGCGCATCTGGCCAGCCATTGTATATCAAGCTACAGGACAATTATGTCGTAGTATACTGGAACATTTGGATACCGAATATCATGGAAGAACAAGAGAAACGGCTAAATATCGAAGAGTATTCCTACTGGCCACTTTAATCATATGCTCTTCCCTAATGGTTAGTGGCATATTTTTTTCCTCGGCCTGGGTGAAAATAACCACTACTACTCAGGCTATAGCCATAGTATTTTATGGATTCTTTGCAGGTTTTTGATGAATTAAAAACAAAAATTTTAAAAACAATTTATTTAATCATAATTAAATTTAATTTCAGGTATTGGTGCCAGTATATTTATATGGAAAACTCATGTTATCTTAGAAGCAGTACGTCCACGTGAAGATAAATTCGTACGCAAAACCATATTTTTGTGTGGCGAAGCATTTTGTCAATTATTTCTCTCGTTTGCCTTTACCAATTTACGCACCCTGTATGGTACTGCCCAGTCTATAGTTTTAATGTCTGCTTTATTTGTGAATCTCATACCGATAAGTTTAATTATAACACGACATCGTGAGGGTGCCATAACTCAACGTGTTTCTGTAATAAAGGCAGAAACAGCATTTACTCCATTGCATCATCAGTTGGGTCGATACTCTAATGTTTTCAATGATCAAATGGATGGCATAGAATTGCGTACTTGGAAAAATCCCATTATGGAACATCATCCTAATATGGCAGCATTAGCTTTGGCTGATAGTGGTCATTATATGTTGCCTACCGATCAAATGGATGTAACTTTTATAAATCCAAATGGTGTGGAAATTATGGAAATTATACCCGAAGAAGATGAAAATGTTTCGGTGTTACGCTCCAGTTCGGCTACCATAGAAAATTATGGTAGAAATAGTGTAAGTGCTTCACAAACTATGCAAAAATCTATATCGAATGGTTTGCAAATGAGTCGAGAAGCTGTGGTCGATTCGGGTTATAGTAATTTGGTGAGAGGTTTATTGCTAGCTTTTGAAATTACTTTACAAACGTTTTTTAATTTAGGATAAACTTCAACAATTTTCTCGTGACGTTACCTCCAATTTAAGGAATAATCTTTTGGAGAAAATAGCCCATCCATTACAAGCAGCTTTAGTAGTGCCTCAATTATATTCCACTACATTTTTCTTATCGGCCGATATTTTTTCTTATGTTATGTGTCTTACGGTATTGCCTGGGTTGGCTGTTAGTCATCATGCTATTAAAAATGCTGAAATTCCTTTTTTATTCTCCTTATTGGCCTTTCCTTGGATGTGTTTTTCTTTGATGACACCACGCTTTGGGAATAGTTTGTATAAACATAAATATCATTGGCATATACTGGGCTGTATCTCGAAAGGATTTGCCTTAATATGTAAGTTTACAGAGGGCAAATTGGATTACATTTAAGTGGATATATTTTGAACGTATTCAGAACCCTTTATAATTAACTATTTAATTAAAATTATTATTTTCATCGAATTAATCAGGAATTTATAAAGGGTTGTATACTAGATATAACGATAAAACAGTTAAATCCATTAACATATGCTTAAGTAATTCTTAATTTTTAATTTCCTTTTTCTCTTTCCAGTCATTAGTTTCTCAACGTCCAAACTTTTACTCAGTGTATCCGCCGCTCTTTTAGGTTTTGGTCAATCCGTTACGCTCTTCCTACATGATTTGGTCTTTCAAATGAGTATGACACATTCACAATGGACTGCCATACGCTATCCTGTTCACTTTACCAACGGCTTATTAATAATGGTTTGGGGTGCCCTGGCCCATTGGGTAGTGGTACATTTTTCATTTCAAGCCAGTGTGGGTCTGGCAGCGGCCCTTTATGCCAGCAGTATTATTTTATGGAATTTAATTTATTTATGTTTTAATTGTAAAAAATAAAGAATTTATTGGAGAGAATTTTAAGAGAAATAGAGAATATTGAAGAGTAATTTATAAATAGTGATCAAATTGAAAATTGAAACTCTTGTCATATATTAATTTAAAATTAATAATATTGAAAATAATAATAAAAAAGTACTAATAAAAGTAGTTTATTTTGTTTTTAATAAAGTGTTGAGGACAAAATATTATAGAATCGTTCTTAAATTTTTAAAGAAATATAAATATTTTTTCTTAAAGCAACATTTTCTTACAGTGTACATTACGGCACAACAAATTTTATAATTTTAGTACTTTTATGAAGCACTCTGTGAATACTACACTATGTAATTGCTACTCACCACAAGAGGGCGCACTGGTTTTATTACTACATTAACATTGTTGCAAAAAATAGTATTAAAATAAAATTAATAAGATTATTTTCAAACTAAAAATACTATGATTTCAGACACCCAATTTAACTCAGAATGAGGTCATGAAAAATATATACTTAATTATTAAATATGATGAATTTAGTCACAACTAAAAAAATTAAAAAGGGATAAATATTATTTTTCATACAGAAATTAAACTCATCAAAAGGATATTTTCCCAAAATTTTTTAGTTTCCTTGTTAATTTTAATTTTTTTGAATATCAATATTTTCTCTACATATTTTTCAAAATTTCTTTAAAAACAATCCCAAAAAAATTCTTACAAAATCTACTACTTTTATACGTCATGTAAAATACTAATTATCATTAATTACTACTAATTTTTGCAACCAAGTGTGCGCTGAATACATTCAAGGAAAAAAAACGAAATTGCAAGCGTGCGGCTTTTTTTTCTTTACGTGAAATATTTCATTTTAAAGCTCTGGCCAACCTATTTTTTCATAAAAAAGTAAAGAGAAAATTTAATATTTTATTTTGGAACACAAAAAAATATCAACAACAGTGTTTAAAATTTCGTAAATTTGTTATGAAAACTTCAGCAACACAGAAACCGTGAGAAAAGAAAAAGGCAGACATTTTGCCAACAACAAAAAAGTGAAGAAGAACAGAGTGAAAAAAAAAAAAACAATTTACATAGGGACGCTACCCGGATTATAGCCGGACAACAAGCTCAAAAGTGGTAAAAGTACAGCGCAAACAATTCGATCATAAAAAAAACAAGTGCTAGCAGGTGAAAATCTTTAAAAGAAAGTTCCTTAAATCTAAAACTAACAAAAAAGTGCTACCACCACTTAAAGAAAAAAATAAATCCCTTATTAGTCGATGGCTAAACAGGCTTTTGTAGCCTTTTTCCTGAAATTAGATTGATGATGTACATAGAACACACAAACTTGGAAGATAATCTACATCAAATATTAACGAATCGTGTACCCACTTCGAGTAGTCCCAGTGCCAGCGAGGCCACGGCAGCAGTTGCAGCATCTGCATTGCTGGCGCGTGTAAGGGAGGCGCACAATAGCGCATCAACTACATTGCATCAATTAACACAACAGACGAACTCGTCGCCAAACGCCCATTTTCAGCAAAATCATTATAATAGTAACAACAGCAGTACTCCCAATAATTATAAAACTTCAGCTGCTAAAGAGTGGATAAGGCGTCCCGAACCAAATTTATTGCCTTTGGAAGATTTTAACTCGGCAATTATTAGTAATCAAGCAACGTCTAATAACAATAATTTTTCTACTGCACATAAACAACAAGTGCAACAAGAACAACAGCAACAGCAAGACAATAGTAAAGTGCAGGAAGTGGAGGAAGAAGAAGAAGAAGAGTACGAATTGTTACAAGTAATTGATTCAGATCAAACAGCTCAAGCGGAAACTTCAACAGCAACAACACCTTTGAAAGTTGAAAAGAACTTGCAGCAGCTACAAGAAGATTTAGATAATTTTGCTTCTACCAGTCATTTTGTGATTGATTTAAAAGACGGCCAAAAAATTGCCTCTACAGTAGCAGCAACACCTCAACAACAACCGCAACATATACAGGTGGACGAAGACGAAGAATTTGAATACGTTGTTACACGTGTTCCTAAAAAGAAACGTCATAGTCAGGTAAGATGTTGGGAAACATTTTCTTTTATATCAATACATATTTTTAGCTAAAAGGTAAGTTTCAAATAATTATTTTAGTTTTATTGACAAGAAAGATATGTTTTTGAGATTTTTTTGTATCCACTAGTGGGTGCTATACATTTTAATTTCGATTTCAATACTCGCTTAATCAAACCCCATAGTAGATTTTTAAAACATAATAAAAAAATCTCATAGTCGACTTCCATAGCAAAGATTTAGTCAATTCGGAATATTCGGCTCGGCCGAAACTATATACCCACCATCAAGTTTTTAAAATTTTACGTTATATGGGTGAAGTGGGCGGACCACCCCATTTTATGGTCCTTGAACTATTTGTACAAAATTTCGTTGACGTTTCACCTTATATGGGAGGTGGGCGGTAAAGTGGGCGGGCCACTTTTTTTGGTTTCCAAAAAATTTCGTTATCGTACATGCTTTTGCTTAAGAGATATCAGCAGAAAAGTATGAAATGAATATTTCCCTGATTGTCTAGTGTTTTGCCCATAATATAAGCCCAATCGTGCTTTCAACAGACGGACGGACAAAGCTAGAGCGACTCAGAATCTAACCAGGACCCAGAAAATATATACTTTATGGGGTCTTAAATGATTTTTTCGACGTGTTACACGCGGAATGACAAAATCAATATACCCCCCATCTTTTTGTTCTCTAAAACAGAAGAGTTACTACAATTACTCAGTTTATTCGCTCCCTATCTTTTTAAAGTATTTAAGGAGTGATAAAAAAGAGTTATTTTTATCTTGCTTGTTTTATTTTTCATGAAATTTCGCAGGACCTATTATATTTTGAAATAATTCCTTATTAATTACTTAAAAATCGCATAGTTTTCGAATGGAGATAGTAGAATTTGAAGCACTCAAAGACTCCTTATATTTCTCTTAAACTATTGTAAAATTTTTAATTTCTTTAAATTTAACTTCTTCGCAATAGATCCGTTACATTATTAGTCGAATTTACAGGTTTTAATTAGAACTTTTAGTTTTTTTTCTGTTTTTTTGTATTTATTGTATTGCTAATTCTTACCAAATTTATTATTATTATTATGTTATTCTCTATATAATTGATCTTTAAGTAAAAACAATCCATGAAATGATTATCGATTCACGTTTGGGAACAAATGTTTCTCTGGTCTGCAAAAATGTTTATTCTTGCTCTACTAAGTGGCTAATATTAGTAGAGCAACTTTTAAAAACTATAAAATATACATTTTGTTTGAATTACCTGAAAATTAAAATAATAATACTTCATTCAACTCACCTGAAAATAGAAGAAAAAAAGAAAATTAAATTTTATAACATAGAAAATAAATTGTATTCTTCATTACGCTACAGTACTAGTCAGATTTACAGGTTTTAGTCAAAATTAGTCTGTGAAAATAGACTGTAATTAAAATCCTACAAATAGTACCGGAGAAAAGTTATTGTTAATTTTATTCTTTATATATTTAAACTTTTAAATAAAAATTTGCAATTAAATATTTCCTGAACAAAAATTCTTCTTCATTGCAGCCAATTTATTCTGATAATCCTATATTGAATCGTAAAGTACGCAAACCAGTACCAGAAGCAATTCCTATTGAATCGCATCTTAGAGCTAGATTGTACAACGGTCATCCAGTAGCTGTCGCACCACCACCACCACCCCCACTTTTAGAATACCCTCAACTAAGACGTTCAATACCAAATCTACGTAAATATAGTAACGATTCACAAGAATATTATAATACGCACAGACAGTTAAACGGCTACGACGATACTCCTACCGCAGCTGTTTATATTGAAGACGATAACAATTGTGATTATTATTCGGATTCGGAAACTATTGAAGCAGCGTCAACTGGTCGACCAGTATACGCCTATAATAACGATTTCTACAGTAGACAAGAAGCCCAAATGGGTCTACATAGCTTATTAAATAAATTTACACATTTTTTTAATTGGAATCCGTCGACAAATCACTACAGTACTGTCCAGCGGGAGGGTAAGCGTAAGAGGCGATCGGACGAATTGTATGCTGGCGATTCGAGCGGACCTCAGCAGATTAAATATCGTAAGGTAGAGAATCGTTTTCCTAAATATATTGCTGCACGCGAAGAAGATGATGTAAGTGAATTTTTGACTCCACTATCACATAGTCAACAACAGCAGCCAAACAGCCACAAGTACGATAAAGAATATTTATTAAATAATTCAGCACAAAGATCTAGAACTTTGTTGGAAATGTCCAATCGACGTTCGTCTTCTTCTATGGGTGAGAATTTCATATAAGAAATACAAATTAATGAAATAATGAAATTTATATATTTTTTTTTACAGATAAACCACCTCTAAGAAAATCTATGTTTTCAGCACCCCATATTACCCAACAATTAATCAAGAATACAACCTATGCCGATGTTGAATTTTCCGATGACGATGAACCTATTTTAATTAAAGGCTTCGATATTAAACCCTCTACATTGGCTTCAATTAAGCGAGTGCCCGAAGTCCACAACATTCCGATTATACGCACCGATGAGCGTCTCAGGTCTTCTTCTCAACAGAGACCTCCACCACCTGCTCTAATCGAACCCAGCACTGGCAGCATTTTACAATCATCTCTTATACCAGATATAGAAAACAGACGTAAGCCTACTTATGCCGAAACTTTGCGTCAAAGTGTGGGTACTGGTCATATATTAGGTGGCCGCAGTAGCATTTCATCATCAGTAGCTTCGACTTCAGAATCGTCACGTATACTGAATGGTTTAATCGGTTTACGCTCAAATCATTGTTGGTCAACGCAAAATCGCGCTTCCATACTCAACCAAGAAAAGGAAAGCGAAGAACGTGAAAAATATCAACAATTACTAGAACAAGTTGTACCACGTATTTACGGTGGAGAGAATAAACTTTCCTCTTCTTCTGCTTCGAATTTGACTGCTCAACGCCGAAGATCTGGTCTACTCTTGGGCACAGCTGTAACATCTTCAGCACGCAGTTCACCAGCTGCTAATAGACGTTCAATGGGTCTCAATCAATCGATTTTAAAACGTCCACCTCTATCGTCTACCATCAATTTAGATGATGACGACGATGAAGATGTCACTATAACAGGCATTTCACATTTAAAATCTTCCCGTTCAGGGAAAGCCAAGCAGTCAATGCCTACTACAACTACAGTTATTGTAGATGATGATGAAATATCCGATATAGTTGATTTGGGTAATGAGGAGCGACATGTTCTGTCGGCCTGTGCTAAGATACAGAAGGAGGAGAATTCTATTATAAATTTGTGCGAAGATAAAACTGAAAAACCTAAAAAAGATGCTTTGTAAGTTAGAAAGTTGAATGTTAAATTAAATTAATTCATATATTTTTTTGTAATTTTGCAATAGACCCTATGTAGAGCCAGTTAATTCTTTGCAAGAGCGTTTCAATGCCTGTCCTATTATTAAAGAGAGCTGGGTGGAAAATTGGCAATCCAAATGGTTACAAATCAAAAAGAATAGAAATGATGAAGTCAAGGAAACGCTTAAAGTGTAAGTGATTGTAAAATATATAATTTAATGGTTTGAGTTATTAAATTTTGTTTGGTTCTCTTCTAATAGTACCGAAAAATTAACAGCCGAACGTCGTGCTGCTGAGGCTGAAATACAAGAACGTTTACGCAAATTCCAAATTGTTGATCCTGAACTCTTGGTGGTCGATGATTTTGAAGATGTCATTGAAGAACCTGAATTTGTTGAATTGACACAAGAGCATAGGGCACGTATTAATGCAGCCATATGCGGTCCTTTAGATCAGGTAAAACTGATTAGATTGAATTTATTTTTTGTGCTCAATTGTTAAGCAAGTTTTCTTTTTTTTCTTCTTAGGTTTTGGTTTCTAAATTCAACTTGAACATCACTAGACGCGACATACACACCTTGTGTGGTCACAATTGGCTCAACGATGAAGTTATCAATTTCTATATGAATCTGCTAACCGAACGTGGTGAAAAGAAACACGAATCCCATGGTCTACCTACGGTCTATGCCATGAATACCTTCTTTGTGCCTCGTTTAATGCAAGCGGGTCATGCTGGCGTAAAGCGCTGGACGCGTAAAGTCGATATCTTTGCCAAGGACATTATGCCAGTGCCCGTACATGTAGGTGGCGTTCATTGGTGTATGGCTATAATACACATGAAGAATCGTACCATTAAATATTACGATTCGATGGGTACACCAAATCCCAGTGTACTCAAGGCACTGGAACAATACCTCAAAGATGAATCGATGGATAAACGTAAACAACCCTTCGATACTAGTGGTTTTGTAATCGAATCAGTTCAAGGTGTGCCGCGGCAAATGAACGGTAGTGATTGTGGTGTGTTCAGTTGTATGTTTGCCGAGTATATAACACGCAACCGGGATATAACATTCTCACAGCAGAATATGGAATATTTCCGACAAAAAATGATTCTGGAAATCGTTATGGGTGAATTGTTGCAGTAGTCAGGCAAAAGAAAAATAGTTGTCCAACATATTTATCATCATGGCTTTTAAGTTAATTATTACTTTTTATTTTCTAGGCATTTTATGCAAAAATTTTTTTATACATTTCTATGTTTAGTTTTTCTTCTTTTGCAAGAAAGTAAAACAGCAAACAAAATTGTGGATTTATCATTTTCATTAACATTTCTTTTCTCCTGTAACTTTTTTTTTTGTAATTTAAGTTCTTTCCTCACTATCAACAAAGCTTTGTTTCTTTTCTTTTTTTAGAAAAATCAAAAAATAAAATCCAGAAATCAATTTATCATCTCTAACTATATAGCATAATAAAATTATAATTATTTCTTTTTATTTTTTATATATATGTTCTTTCTAATCTAATGCAATTATTTTAAGTTACTTCTACTACTATTTTTTTTTTTCTAAGCCAGAAGCCAATTATATGGAAAAAACAGCAAGAGAAACTTTAAATGTACACTATTTAAAATACAACAAAACAACACTCGTAATTTATTTCTTAAATATAAAAATAAAAAACAAAATAATATTTCTATATCTAAATGAATAAAACATTAATTAATAATAGTAATAATAAAGAAAAATATATATCTAAAACAATAAAAGCGAAATGTTTATGGATTTTTAAATTAAAGTTAAAAAGAAACTATATTTCTTTTCATTTTGCTTTTTTCTTATTTCATAGATTTTAGGAAACCCCATAATATTTGCTATAAAAAAAAATATATTTCTTTGTAATTTAAAAAGTTTTTTACATATAATTTTTGTTTAGATTAATTTAAACAAAAAACTATTAACATTTGCAAAGTTAAACAAATTTTTGGTATGAAGTAAAAAAATGTAAAACATATTAATTATTTATACATTAAAGAAAAAATCTAAAACTATATAAGCATTAATTAATACATTTAAAGTAACACGAAACAAGAAAAAAATCATAACGATTTAATGAAATATGATAAAAATTGATTGAATAAAGTTTAATTTAAATGTCTATGAAGTTTCTCTAAAATAGTTATGGTTTAGAATTGGGAAGGCATTTTTCACGGTTGGAACATTTAATAAGTTGTCTGCCTTTAAGTTTTAGGAAATGGATTAGAAACCCAGCAAGACAACTTTTCGAAAATTACGCAAGAAATATTTTAGTTTCGCTATCGCCGCATCATAATGTCCTAATATGTAGGTATACAAAAAGTAAACTGCTATATAATGAGAAATAAGATTTTCACGATTTCAATAACATCACACGATATATTTATTAAAATCATATGCTGGTCATAATGAAATAAACGAATGATCCATAAAATTTACGAGCATATCAATTCATCGAATAAACTCTTTTTATACAAATTAACAAGTTTGATGAAACTACATAATTATTTATTTTTTCAACGTTAAAAATTAGGTATAAATTAAAAAATATAAATTTTAATTATTTGTTATGTTTTTCATAAATTTATCAATATTTAAGCGTAATGCGATTTATTTGCAAAAATTCCAAATTTAACCTTTTAGGAACTAAATGCATAAAATTGACCCTCTAGCTCTTAATGGGTTAATTACGTGTTATCAATAGTAACAGGATATACCATTTCTATGGTACATAAAAACCTAATATATTTTTAAAAATGTCCGAAATATATGAAATTACAAGTTTGATCAAAGAAAATATGATAAAAAAAAATGTAAGTAAAATCTTAATATTTCGCGACTGAAAAGAGACATAATAATAATTTAAATGAATATTCATGGTCATAGTATGCCTCTTTTATAATTTGAAGTTAATTTTCTTATAACTAAAATTTTGATAATGATATGAAAAAAAAAAAAAAATACTTAATTTTAGAGGTGTTTTGAAAATGGTCCAGCTCACGTAAATTTAAAGACTGAGATGTAATATTTTGGAAATCATATAAGAACATACTAATCTTCATTTCTAGAGGGGTACATTTTTGCAACTTTTTTTCGTACTTTAATGTACATATATCTAAAATTATTTCTGGAAGTCACAAATATATTTCACACTTTAGGAACAAATATTAACTTTTTTTAAAGAAAACATAAAATGTATCGAATATTGTTTGATGAGAAGCATCTTATTTTAATTTTTGTCCGTGTTTGCATTCGTTTTTCATCTTGACTTAAATTTTTTTTTGAAGTTATATAGTTTCCTATTAGATTTTTACTTAACTTTTTGCTGGTTTTAATCAAAATCAAGTTTTTAATTTAACTTTGGCTTTTACACTTGATTAAAAATTCTGCGTACTAAAAAAGAGAAAATGAAAACTTCATCCCTAAAAATTGATGTTCAGGATCGTACAACACAATGGCGACATATTCCTACAACAACTTTTTTGAACAAAGGGCATAGAAATTCTGCGTAATAATTAGTTGGATGCTAAGGATCGAGGCCAGACCACCAAATTCATTTTCCCACTTACCACTTTTACAGCTATCTCTTGTCAATTACGGTTTAAATAATAGTTTTGACCATCTTGACGATTGTTATGTTTTAAAGTAGATGTTGAAGACATTTGTCCGGCAATATCTAACATGTATGCCAAACGCAAGACAATTGCATGACATTTTCATTTACGACGTCCTCAATAATGCTTAATAAATCGGGACAATTTCTTAATTCTATCGTTTTTAAATGGAGTAACATGTCAACATATTATGTAGGTGCCCTTGTTGTCAAACTTGTCTCAATATTCATTTTATTTTTAAAATTTACTGAAAAGATCGTTAGAAAAACTATTGTTGAAAGAAGTCTTGCTCTTAACTAGAATAATATATATACGGAATAAATAATGACTTGCTAGAGCTATTAAAAAAAAAAATGGGTTAAAAAGTTTAAATTAATTTAAAAAGTGACCTTTTGGAAAATTGTCCAATAGAATGAATAATGACATCAAACAAAAATCATTGAGTTTAATCATTTAGTTTCGAGCCAAAATCATTGTTAAAGAATTTGTTCTAGAACTCCCAGAACTAATTCTGAGTGTAAAAAATTTGACCAAAAATCATTGCTTATAACACCAAATTACAAACAAAACAATATATTTTCATGCATTCTACAGCTAATACATTTTTTCGTGAGAAATTAACTTAAAATTTACATAAAATTCAATAAGGGAGCAGCTTCCAAAGCAATAAATCATAAAAAACTAGAAAAGAAGATACAGTCGGTCAAGATACCCTACACCATTGTTTATGAGCATAAAAATTTGGGAAGGGGATTTATATAAGACCTGTGGCCAATTGTAGACTAACATTTTTACAAAATGTAAAATAAAATATATAGAACAATGCGTTGAACAGCTAGATGATTTTATGCACTATAGGGCGATTCCCTGAAGTGAGTTTATATTGGAGCTATTGTAAATTATGGACCGATTCTCACAAAATTTGTCAATGTTGTCTCTACTTACATAAAACTTATTTGTGTCTAATATTAACTTGATACTGACATTCGTATGGGATTTATGCACGTAAAGTTATTTTCGGAAGAGGGTTTTATATGGGAGCTATGCTCAATCGTGGACCGATCTTCATAAAATTTGTTACAAAGATTGATACTTTTACAACTTCTTTGCACTGAATTCCATTAAAATACTTTTAAAGCATTTTTAATTGCGACATATACTTTGTGCACAAAGTTTACATGGACAGCCAGCCAGACAGAAGGACGGAAATCGTTAGATCGATTAAAAAAGTGATTCTGAATCGATTGGTATACTTTGAGGTGGATATTGGATAACTTTTTCTATGCGTTACAAACATCAGCACAAATACATAATACCCCAACACCTATGGTGGTGTAGTATTATGCCCTACACCACCATACAAATAACAAATATGCACCCTTATTACGAGTATCGTTGTCGTAGTCGTTTAAAACGAAAAAATCAATGTTAATTGCATGTATTTTTTTTGTTGTTTAAGACAATCATAATACGAAATTAGAGAAAACGACAGCTTTTCGTCACGACTACGACACTCGTAATAAAGATGATGATCTTAAATTATTACTTTAGCAATTATTCTACATAGAATACTTTCGCTTCAACTGCGACTGACAGCTACGCAACACATAAATGATATTAAACCAGTCGTTGCATTATTTTGTTATTAAAATTTTGTATAATAAAATATAAAGATGTAAAAATTCTACTATGTTCTCAGTTGAAATAATGAATTGCAAATTAAAATTTCCGACTTAACGAAAAAATATTAAAATAAGAATAAAACAACCGACAAAATATATTTACGTACTTCGGCACTTCAAAGTTGAAAATTTTTCATCTTTGAAGTACTTTACGCAGAAGTTTGGCGTACTGATTTGGTTCCGCTTAATATAAATGCATGTATTTAACTTAGCTGTCAGTCGCAGTTGAAGCGAAAGTATTCTATGTAGTTGGGCCTTTAGAACTTCCTTAAGCTATGTTACCATTTGTGAAATATGTATTTGACCAAATTTGCGTGATCCCTAGTTTTACAAAAAAAAAAAACAATTTTTTTGATCTTGTAAATGTTTTGTAAGAGAAAACAGCGTCAAACAAGATTCGGTTAAATGTCGGTTATAATTAATGATAAGTAAAAAAATAGTTTACCATTAAAATGGAAAAGTTAGAATATATTTTTTATAGTGGTTACCCCATCTTGGTCAAATATTAGACTAGTTTCAACATACTTTCACAATAACAACGCCATCTTAAAATCATTGCTTTTGAAGCTCTTTTTTTACTAGATTCGTATGTTTTTTTCGGTTTAAAATTTAGATTTTCTAAAGATAAACATCTTTTGTTTTAATTGAGATTTTTATTAAAAAAAAAAAATAATAATATTTATTATTTTAGTATACTTTTAAAATTGATCTATTTTTAAACTTAAACTAATTTTATAATTAGATATTATACATTTAAAACATATTAGTCTTTCACTCAATTATAAAATTAGCTACCTTGTTTTAAAATATTCGTTTTTACCAAAAAAACAAAAAAAAATTAATTATTGACCAAAAAACACAAAAATAAATTAGTATGTCAAATATTTCTTTGTGAACCCATCAAAAATCTTAAGTTTTTAAATTACTTTTGAATTTCTCTACCAAAAAGACTAAAAACTTCATACATCTTTTCTGTTTGACCTATTTTCTTTACATTTGGGTTTCATAAAAAAACTTCAATCAAATTAAGTTAAATTTACTATAAAAATATTTTAAACTAATTTAGTTAAGGAATTTAAAAATGTTTGTGTTTTACCAAAAACGCAATTAAATAAAAAAGAATTTTCTTTTAAATTTTCCAAATAACAATAAAACAGATTTTCTTACAACATGTTTGTTAAATTAGCTTCAAACATGTTTGTTATGAATTAAGTTGCAACTTGCAACTAGATAGAACACTATCAAACTTAATGTAGTAAGAAAATATTGTTTGAAGCTGCACTGCACAAATCATTCGCTTGTCAACCGGCAACAATTGCGGATAGTAAAAGAGTGGAATACGCGTGTGTTTTAAATTTATAAAACGGAAGTAAAATCTACACGTATAAAATAACGGTTATTTTAAGTTTAAAATATAAATAATTTTAAGCAAAAGAATTTTTATAATAAATTGCTAATACATATTTTTATTAAATAAAAGTGTAATATTTTTAATAAAAAGGAGAAAAATTTAAAGTATTTAATTTTCATTATTTATTTAAATGTACGTAAATAAATTTTCTCAAAAAAAATCATTTAAGTTTTAAACAATTTCTTGGTTAAACTGTTAATAAATTTAGTGTGTGATGTAAAATTTTAAAAAATCTTAAAATTAATTAAAATATAAAGTGCACAAAACATATTTTTTCAAACAACTTTGTTGAAAAATATAGAAACTACTATCGGAGAATAAGTGTTTGTATTTTTTTTTTTTTTTTTTTTTTTTTTTTTTAAGAACAAAATTTAAAAAGAAATAAAGTTTCAAACTTATAAATTATTATGTAAATTTTATTGAAGTTTTTTAAAGTAATTAAAAAGAAAATAGTTTTAGTGCAAAATATCATTAAAAAAAATAAAAATAATAATAAAATAAATTTTAAACGTTAAACTTTACAAAATTATAAAAAAAAAACTGTGATTTAAAAATATTTTTTGGCGATTAAAACCCGATTTGAAAGTGTTAGATATATTGAAGAATATATCAATTGAAAAATATTGCAACTTGTTTAATGTTCCTGTGTAATAAAAAATATATACCAACCAGGTATGGAAAATTAAAATTTCTGAATTGATCTAAAATCAATAATTACACTGTTTAAAGACTTTAAATTTTGAAAAAAATAGTTTAACAAATTTAGATTGATTTATTAAACAAAAATCTTTGCATTAAAGTTATTTTCTAAGAAGAAGTATAATAGTTCTTTGGGGCTAGTTTTGATTTTCTTAATTTCATACGAAAAATAATTGATTAGAGAAGTATTTTCTAAACTTTGCCATAGAAAGGAAACTGCTTAGATAAGACTCTACAGAACTATGTATGTAGTTGATGGCTACAATTTTTCTTACTGGTTATAGTTGCAGAATTATTATTTGATTTTTATCATTTTACGATCTTAACTACTTATTCGCCTTTACAAATATATTTGGTAATATAGGGATTTTGTAACATTGCCCGCTGGGGTGAAATGTGTCAAAATGTGAATCTTATAATTTAAATTTTTGTAATAAAGTTGGATACCGAATAAAAAATAGTCAAAGTTATGTGTCAATATCAATTAAAATCGTCAATTTAGGTTAATGGGAAATTAGTAAAAAAAATCAGTTTTCATCAACTTTCGATGTTTTTTTTTATTATTTTTTTTTTAATAAAAATTTGTTTAAATTAAAAATTTAAAATGAACCATCATCTTCAAGTATTTAAATTTACTTTTCTTAAAGTATTTATAAATTATATTTTTGTTATTTTTTTGAAAATAGTCCTAATTTTCAACTTACATGGAACGTAACTTAAAATATTTGTGCTGAAAATTTCCTGAAAAATAGTACATACAGCGGGTGTTATAAATAAGTAAAATAACTCATAATTTCTGTTTCGCTTTTAAAAGCGGCAAATGTAACGGTCCATTTTTAAACAATTACATGTTTTTGATAAAGTCAATTTGTTTTCTTTTACATTGATGACAAATTTTTCAAATATTATTCTATCTTAAGTTTCTTTCTAGAGAAAGTTGAAAAAATGTCGTTTTCGGACGAGTCAAAAATAAGTAAAGAAGAAACTTTTGACTTAATTTCTTTAATTTTTTGTTAAAAGTAAGTAAAGTTTATGGTTGCAAAATTATTTGCTACATTATGAGAGAAATAAAAAATTACTTTTTCGATTATATTAGAAAATTTGATAAAATCAGAAAATTTTAATTTAACCATAATTTCGATATAAAAGATAACAAATGACGCACAATTAAGTATAGGAGAACTAAGAACAACTATCATACATTACGAAAATGGTGAAACATATAGAAATATAACAAAAATCTTTAATAAACCGGCCACTTAATTTTCAAGGTGGTTAAATGCTTCAAACACAATGAACGCGTTGACCGCAATTACTTTTGTAAACGCCTAAGAATCACTACAAAATGATTTAGCTTTAAAATCCTATGCTTTCTGCTCCAAAATTTTTATCAAAACTTATTCCGGAAGACCGATAGCTATGGTTTGAATTTACAACTCACAGAATTTATACATAAGTATAATAAATCTCTAAAAATTTACGACGTTCTATGCATAATAACGTTTAGCTCAAAAATATTGAAACTTAAATATTTAAGTGTAGAAAACCAATGCTCAACTCCGGCGGAATGGAATGAGTGATTTGGAAATGCATTTCTAATTATAAAATAGGAAAAACCGTGGTACACAAACGTAAAATAAATATAATTTTTGTGAATTTTATCATACAGTAGGAAAATTCACCTATAAATTAGGCCAGGCGCGGATCCACGGGGAGGGAAAAAAGGAAATTTCCCTGCCCAAAATGAAAGCACTAAATGAAAAATCTGTACTAAATCATACAATTTATGGAAACAGGAAAATTGTTCTATTTTCCTTCCCCAAAAGCTTGACCTGGATCGGCGTCTGAATTAGGCTAAATTTAATTTAAAATAGTTAACAAAGTCCAGATGTATCACCAATAGAAATTGCATGAAATTTAATAAAAAAACAAAAAAAATCCAATAATTTCACCAATCTGATGGACTTAATTATTACTAAGACCTCTTAATTTTGTCCAGAGATATACAGAATATATGTAGTCACTATGCCAACACGTTTGGCACTAATGTATCAAAATATAAGCTCTCGCCGGGGCTATTAGAAACCTCGTTTACTTATTTATGGAACATTGATTTTTTTCACTTCTTTAAAAAGAACCATATTCACTAAGTAGTAATGTGTTGAATTGAATCTTTTGCTGTTTATTTTGCTAACAATACATTATATATTTATAATAATATGTTACTTTTGATATCTTCGATCTACAACTTGATATAGAACCAATTGAGTTCAAGATACTACTTTGTTTACTTATTTATAACACCCACTGTATTGTCTACTATAATAGTGTCAAAATAATCGTGCGAATATATAGCCCGATTTTAGAATTTTTTTTTTTTCGAAAAAAGCTCCAGTAGCTCTTATACAAAAGAATAAGAAAGAGAAAAGTGCAGAATTTTTTCTTAGCTTTATCAAACATTTGACAGTGGGAAAGAATCGAACATTTTTGGAAATAAATCTGTAATTTTTAATCAGCTGGTTTAAATTGACATAGCAGAGGAAGGAGGATCCTACATACATTTCAGGAGCTGAGCCATGGATGCTCAAAACAGGTTACTAATAACATATAAAATGCTTAAACATTAACAAATTTGTATTCCTTAACCGCGAGTTTAAAGTTTTTTTGTCACCTTAAAGCTTTTGATAAATCCTTTGAAAACATGCTTGCATGTATTATTTATCTTATAAATTGTTTGAGTTATATGTAATTGAAATTTCAACAAATTCAATTTTGCAAGATCTTGATTAAGTTTTTATTTTATTTTATTATATTTTTCGTAATTAGTTAAAGAACAAACTTATTTATCAAATAAAGAAAATTTTAAGTCGATATCTTATAGAGTAAGAGAACAATTTTGAATTGGAAAATTTGCAAATATAAACAAACAGACGGAAAGACGGACATCAGAATTCTCTCATGAAAAAAATTTTTATTGAGTCCGAAAAATAAATGATTTGGAATTGGAAAATTTGCAAAAATTAACAGACAGACGGGCGGAAGGACGGACATCAGAATTTTAATTAAATAAATTTATTTTATTACTTTTCGTTCAATATAAAAACCAAATGTAAATAATTAAATATTGATATATTTCCCTGAATTAAGCAAAATTTTCCACCCATTTAACCACAATGTATAGATGGTCCGACATTAGCATTCTGCCAAAAAAAATTGAGAATTCTAAAAATGCATTTTTTTTACTTATTAATAAATATAAAAATAAAATGTAATCATTAAAGTGTTGATATCACCTTTCTCTGAATTGAGTATCATTTTCAAACTATTTAATCCCAATGTATAGACAGACAGACGGACGGACGGTGAAACTAAATAGAATTTTTGAGGAATTTTTGAAAAAACTTAAAATTTTTGGTAAAATTTCGGATTTTTGTTAACTTGTACCCAACATCTACTTTATTTCATATGTAGATTTCCTTAATTGTTTTGCAAAAAGATACATATTTATAGTTAGGGCAACCAAAAATATGCTTTAAAAATGCGCTTTATGCACATAAAAATGCTCTTAAAATCGGAAAGTATGTCCTTGAAGTTTAAAAAAAAAAGCTCTTAATATATTTTTTCCCTCTAAATTTTAAATTATTTACTAAGGAGTGAGATCGAAAAAATCTTAACATATATAAAATTCTATATTTTAGAAACGGTTGAACTTAGAGTTTTGATTTTTTTTATTTAATTGATATTATACTACAGATCAAAGAAAAATAAAACTTATAGTTCTAACGACTACTTATGAACTCGTGGACCTTTTTTGGTATCCCTTAGAGATGTGATAGTTGTTTCAGTCACTTTTTTGGAACAGTTTGCCCATCTCCTTTTAAAATCTTCCATGTTTTGGCACGATTTCTTGTGCTTTTTAATTCTCTTTTCACAAGAGCCCAATATCTCTGCACTGGTCTTAGCTTCGGTACAAAAACTATGTTATTATTTTGGTACCACTCCAAAGTTTTCTTACCGTAGTGACATGATTCCAAATCGGGCCAAAAATATGAGAACCCATTGTGCTCTCTTAAAAAAGGAAGAAGCCTTTTTTACAAATGATATTTTATGTATATTTCGGTATTTATAGAGCCCACTGTAACAAATGACTTGCTTCATTTGCCGCAACTGCATAAACTTATCTTTAACATTTTCTCGAGTATTAGCAACATAAAAATTTTGATCTGGAAGCTGCGAAAAATCTGTCTGTCCATTATACAACATGAGTATTTGTGTATGAAATTTGATTTTAATTTCAGTGCCTTATTTTTCGCTTCTAAATTTTTTGCAGCATTCCGGTCTGGAACTTTTTGGACTTTGTATGTTTTGAAGCCTGTATTGGCTTTAACTTTTCTCAGCAAATAGTTAGAGCATTGAGCTAACCGATAGTTAGGATTTTTCCGTTTTTTTTTTTTGTTTTTTTTTTTTTGTTTAATTATGCTTAAGGCCCATACAATTTCTAGTAAAGAAAATTTTATTTAAAAATAAAATAATTCCATATTTAATTTAATCTATAATAAAATTGAGTTATTAAATTTATATTTTCTAATACTAATTTCCCAAGACCAATACTTAATATTATTTTATAAATTAAAAATTTCTAATAAATTACCCAATTTTTATATACTGCTCTTCACACATTTCACAAATTCAATACAAAATATTTTGCAAAATTCTCTAATCATTTTTAGTGGCAGCAATAAAAAATTCAGTTAAGGAAATATGTTCATAAACTTATTTCAATTAAGAGAAAATATTGCTAAAAATATATATCTGATTATTTGTATATAGGTATATATAAGGAAATAAAAAAAAAATAAATTAATTTATTCAATGAATTTTATTTTATTTAGTTTAATTTGTTTGCTGTTCATTTTAAGTTTTATGTTCAAAAAAATTTCTAAACTTCTCTGGCATTTAAAGCTAAAAAGAGAAACAAATTTTGAGAGAATTCTCAAATACATATGTTTCTTCTTTTTAATTTTGCTATGATTTCATGTTTTTTATGTTTTTATTACCAAATTTTGTTTTTTTTTTTTTGGTAATTTCTGCAGATTTTTTTTATAAAATTTAGAAAAATCAACAATAACAAAAAATAAAGATCACGTTCTATAAAAGTACACAACAACAATAACATAGTTTGAAGACATTAAAAAGAAGCAATATTTTGCTCATATTCAAACGCCAACATTATTATCATAGACCACAATAAATGTTTGTCTTGAAGAGACACTTTAAGTTTTTAACATTAGAGACAAAAAGAACCAAATACCGTCTACTGAATGGAGAACTTATTCATAAGAGGAATAAACAACAAATAGCTAGAGACCGCCAGCCACAGAGTAGAAAATAATAAAAACACCAACATTGAATATTAAATACATATGAGTAAAATCAGCAAAATACGCTGACACAGTGGGATAGATTGAAAAAAAATTAATTAAAAAATTTAAACTAAATATTGAAGAAAAAAATGAGAAAGGCTTTAAATAAGAGGCTTAAAAAAAAACAAGTGCTCAAAACTGCTACATTTATGGACAGATTTTGTTGATTTTCAATAGCACACTTTTCTAGACTTTAGCCGATTTATTGATATATTGCACTTGTTCCTAAGTTATCGTGGGCCTTTGGAAAGTTGATTTCAACAGACAAATGATGCTACACCAAATTATTTGTACCTAAATCTTGAGTTTATTAATTTTTTAGACATACAAAATAAAATTTAATTTTTTCCTTTTGTCATCCCACTGTAGTATCTGTTAGATACTATACTACAAGCAAACTACGCTAAATATAATGTTAATACATATGTTGTGTATTTTTCTATTTTGCTCATTTCAATGTTTTTGTTGTTATTGTTTACTACTGCTCTGTGTCCGCTTCTGTTGTCTCTGTTAAAAAAATATACTCGCACACTTACGTTTTCTTCTCTGTTACGTTTTAATTTTGTACGTAAAAATAAAATGTTTTGAAATTGAAATTTGAAAAGAGTTCCAAATTTTTTTTCAAAATCTTACGAGACAATTCAGTTGGTGTTGAAAACTCGCGGCGGTTAGATCAAAATTCTGCTTCTACAAACGAGTACGAATAAATATAATTTTTTTTAAATAAAAATTTTTAAATAAATAACCGACTCGTTTTAAATGATCTAAAACATAAATATCTAAAAAAAAACATACATATATGTATATGTAGCAAAATAGATACAAATATAGATATATAAAAAAAGTGAGCAATATTTTTTCTTACATATAGATACAGATTTATAAGTATTTATAGGTTTGGTGTTTGTAAAAAATTATTTAACCTTCAATTTAAAAATAATAATAAGAATAAATAATAAATTTAAAAAAGAACGTTATTTTGTGTGAATTTGAAAAAGTGTTTAAAAAGTGAAATTTAAAAGATTTTAAAGAAAATTTAAAGATTTTTTTCAAAACTAAAAATAATTTATAAAAAAGTTTTTTTTTTTGTTGGTGTTTTTCTTTTTTTGTTGCTGACTAATTCTATTAATTTGCCTACGTTGGATTTTTTTGTTTTATATTAGTATCTCAAAGGTGATGATGACAATAATGATGATGAATGAATCTTCATTATGATATTTGATTTATAAACAACAACAGAAAATTTTAAGTGAAAAACAAAAAAAAAAAAAAAAAAATCATTAAAAAATAATATTCTAAAAATATCTGCTTAGTGTTACTTTACTTTCCTAGTTTTCGAATGGAACATTTTGCTATAAAATAATTTTATTTGTAGCATTGAAACTTAAAAAAAAAATAAACAAAATTAATCGAAAACGAAATAAAAATTCATAAATGTACAAAAAATATTATATAATTTTTAGCACAAATTTGGTGAACTAATTAAAAAAGTATTTATTTATATTTAAATATGTATTATATTGGAAATAAATTTGGTTGTCTGATTAATAAGCTTAAAAACATTTTTGGTGTGTAGAATTTGATTAGAATTTAATATATGAATGAAATTTGGAAATATTTTTAAAATCACAAAAATTTTACTTTGATTTGAATTTTAGGAAATTTTAAGAATCAAACAAAATTTTAATTGAATTAATAAAATTTTAATTTTTAGTAAATTTACCAAAATTACTTTGATTTGAATTTTAGGTAAAATTTCCTAATCAATTAAAATTTTAATTGAATTAATAAAATTTTAATTTTGAGTGAATTTACCATAAATAAACAAATTAGAAATAAAAACCGATTTGACTTCAATAAATTTTATATACAACTGTTTTCTAGTTTCTCCCTAAACAAGTTTGCAATCGTAAATTGCCTTGTTGTCTCTGTTTGGCGGTATCAAAGCAGTGTTTGTGGACTATAATTAGACACCAGCAAAATGGAATACGTATTTTCTGTGCCGCTACACACTTCATCAGCATTTGTGGTGTCTTATCCATTTCGGTTTCGTTGAAACCTAAACAATGCGCCCGTCTTGCACTGGATGCAATATTGAGGGACTCAATCAGCAGCGCCAGGCATTTGAGGCAAGTAAAGCAGAGGTTGAACCTAATGACGTAAACGCTGTTAAAGATGTGGTTACATAGTGTCGAAAGCCGACATCCGGCTAGAAGGACCATAAACAAGTTTGCAATCGTAAATTGCCTTGTTGTCTGTGTTTTGTGGTACCAAAGCAGTTTGTGGATTATAATTAGACACCAAGAAAATGGAATACGTATTTTTTGTGCCGCTATACACTTCATCAGCATTCGTGGTGTCTTATCTATTTATGTTCGTTGAAACCTAAACACTCCCATTTAGATTTTGGAATTTTTTTTATAAAAAACTTGAAAGAAATTGCGGCTAATTTTGAAAAATATAAATATACTATCAGTTAGTTAATTTAACTAATTAAACTTACTCTAAAAGATTAGAAATAAATTTCTAATCTTATTAATAATCTATTTTAAATTTTAATCCTTTATTCAATTTATATTGCACAAACAAAGAATCTAAAAAAAATCTTATTTATAATGCTACTGTAAAAATAATTCATAATTTTTTCCATTTAAGCAATTAAGGATTTCGTTAGTTCGCTTTTAATGACAAATTTCATTGATCCAATAACGAAATTCATGTGTGGAATGAACTGTTTTCTTTGAGTGTACCCAGGTCTCGAAATAACTCAAAAAAGGTTGAAAATATATACTTTTCTAACAATATTCTTTATAATTTTTATATAATTTGATTATATATTATTTTAAATTTCATTTAAACAAAAAATAAAATTTGATGAACATTTTTCAAAGTAATCAGATCGATAAATTATATGAAGCATTTGGAAATGGAAAAAACGTTTCTTAACTATTAACTTTAATTTTTAACTTTTTATTTAATTCAAATCAAATAGTATTTTCCATTGCATTCCACCATAATTTTCAAATGTTGATATCTTTTTAATTTGAAGGGAAGTTTTTTTAGCACTTTAATGTTGAAAGATATTTTAAAAAAGTCTATTGATATTAAATCTTAAAGCTCTTTTTAATTGTAATTTTACTCCTATTCACATTACATTTCAGCAATTTGTTTGCAACTGATATAATATCCTTTCTGCTGACTTCATTAGTTTTATAAACAAATCTTATAAATTTTTGATTTACTCGGTAAAATATCAGCAGAACAAAATCAATCAATAGTGCAAAATTTAGTAATACAAAACTCTATAAATCTGGTATCCTCCTTATGACAGTTTTTATGTCAGCTTGACATTTCAGCAATTAGCAATACTTTTTAATTATAATCTATTAGTTATCTTCAGATATTTTGTCCATTTAAATATTTCAGCAATTTCCCATGAACTGTAGAAATCCCTGTTGCTGCTGAATTATTTATTTGAGGTTATAATTTGATTTACTCGGTGAAATTTCAGCAGTTTTTCAATTAAATTGTTGAAAAAAATTCAAAGATTTTTATTTAATAATCAGTTTTCTTAACTTCGTAAAACTTCAACAAATTATCTTATGTAAAAAGTTATTTCCCTTCATTAATTTGAAAAAATTCTCCCATATTTGGTGAAATGTAAACAGTAGAAACAGGTACTGCTCTTAATAAAGTTAGTATAAATCAATATTGTTTATTTAATCGCAAACAGTTGGTTGTGCTCTCTAATTACCTGTCTAGATGATAATTCAATAATTTGACTGCTGCTGATTTGCTTATTTATATCTTAAATCAAAAGACTTTTCAATACATTTGATGAAATGTCAGCAGCTTATTAATAATTCCAAATATATTTAATAAGATTCAAGAATTTTTTTTCCTAAAAATAAAACAATTGGTCAGCTTTCGTGACTTTTCAGCAATTTGTCTGCAGTTGATCTTAAAACAAATATTTATGTCTAAGCCTCTGTTTTATAAAGTAGGCATTAAATTCTCCAATATTAATGGCAAATTTTTACATAACATTTCAAATCAAAACTAAAATTTTTGCTCTTCTTTAGGCAAGACATTTTTATTGTAAATAGAATAAGTTTTTTTTTACAAATTGGACATTTCCATAGAACTTATTCTATTTTATCTTTTATTATTTACTAAAGTTTTTCAAACATTTTTAATTTTCGCCCCATAAAGTATGCTTCAAATAAAATTATAAAAAAAAAAAAATACTTTGTCTCAAAACTTTAGACAACGTTGAATAACTTTTTAAGTTTTTAAACGATTTTAAAAATTTGTAAAAATTTGTTTTAATTTAAAGAATAGAAAGGATAGAAATTAAAAAATATTAAATAAGTGATCAATAGGGCAACCAAAAAAAAGCTATAATAAAGTAGTTTTATACGCATAAAAATGTTCTAAAAGAAAATATGCCCTTAAAACTTAAACATATGATCTTAAAATAATAATAATTTTATTATTTTTTGTTTAGCTAAATTTTAAATTATCTACTATTCATGCTAGAAATAACCTGATTTTTATTAGGAATTGCTAGCTAAAACTGTTAATATGCAAAATTACGCTCTTTAGTATAAAATATGCAAAAATATGTCATTTAGATTGCTGAAATATGATTTGAAATAAATATTTTCTATTAAAATATGACAAAATATGCTATCAAGCCCAAAATATGCTTTTGTGACAAAAATATGTTATAACAAATTGATGCCAAAATTCTTAAAATTGTCCGAAAAGGATAAATAACTAACAGTTTGACACAGTCTAATAAAAAATTTGATTTAGCATATTTTTGTCACCATTTATTTCAAACATATACAAACAATTCAATACAATTAAAAAATTATACTTCCCTATTTTACAAATCAATTTGAAAATTTAAAATTGATTTAAAAACTACCAAACTTCAATAGAGAATTAACTGCCTTTATAATGAGTTTTTTTTTTTTTTTTTTTTTTTAACATATATCTTAAAATTTAGAGAACGTTTTGGAATTTTAAAAAATTGTTATGTGATCTCAAGAAATACTGCAACATTATTATATTATTTTTCAAGTAACAATAAAAATTATCATTTTGTAGCTGGGTGTTATCTAAACATATATTTTGTAAAAACTAAATTTGGCTATATAATTTTGATGACCTTAAAAATTATATTTTCTAAGCTTTTTATTTTATTTAAATATCCATAAATGATATCAATATACTCCCTTTAAAGTTTACGTAATATCTTCCAAAATTCATAAATATCTATGTATTATGTTTTTACTCTTTTTAAAAACTTCTCAGAGAATATTCTCATAAAATTCCAATTAAATTACATAAAAAAATATTGTTGTGGTTTCTAAAAAGCATAAAATAACTAGCACAAAATTAATTTATGCTTCGTTAAGTTTCTGAAAAATGTGTGAAAATTTTAAAATATACATACCTCACACAAATAAAACTAAAAATAAAACCCGTAAAGTTTTAGCATAATTTATACAAATTATTACCTTTTCGGCATTTTAACAAATTTTGATAATTTTCTATTTGTTCTATACAGGGTCATAAATGATTCTACGTGTTAGAGTCTCATAAAGACAAAATGGCTTTTAAAACCGTTAATTTGTTATAATTTCAAATAAAAATAAAGTTCACATACTTGAATTTCTGATTATGAATATTAAATAAATAATTTAATAAACAAACACTTGATTATTTCAAATATTTAAAAAATAAAAAAATAAAAAATATTTTATTATTTTAAACTTATTTAATATGCATTTTTAGTAGAGTTATTAATTTTTAATTTTTATTATTAAAATAGTTAATATTTCCTATAGCAATTTACCACAAAATAAGTACTTTTTTTATTAAACTTATTTGGATAAAATGGTTAAAAATGTAAACCATTTTAGTGATTATTTAATGGTAATTGTAGGTTTAATGTTGGTGATTTAGTAGTTACAAAAAGAATATAAAAATAATAGTAATAAGGAAAAATTTTAAAATGTACAAATTCAAATTAAACGTGGGCGCCAATATTTCATTTAATAAAAAAGTAACAACTTCTTTTAATTTATTATACTGGAAGGTTAGAAAAGAAAATCATACAAGTTTTTTGATTTTTTATTTATTTTCTTTAATAAAATTAAAACTTAGTTCATGCTTTAACCAAATATGATTTAGGTTTATATATAAAATAAAGACAAAATAGAAAAAAAAAAACTGCATTTAAAGTGGAAAGTCTATGATTTTTTTTCTAAACACATGGCAAATTTTATACACTCACGCACTTGATACGAGCGGCGTTTTTTAAATACTATTTTTTTATTTATTTTCATTTTAAATTTCCAATAAACTATTTATTTATGTACATTTTTTTTTTTTTCAATTAATTAATATGCTAGACATGTTTTAAATTTTTTTTATTATAAAAAAATATTTGTTAGCAACTTAAAGTGTATTGATCGCCTCTTGTATCTATGTACTTGCAACATTTTTCGTTGTCAAACGATCTACATTTGATTTCCATAGAATTAAAGTCTATAAAAAAAATTAAAAAGTTGTTGTAGTATTTCTGTCAATTACATACAATTTACACCTACATTTTATATTTATATATAAAAAATAAAGAAATTAAAATGCAATAAAACAAATTAAATTCAATTCAAATTATAACCTCACACCAATTATGGTTGACATTGGCGGCGATCAGGTGCCAAACTGAAGTGAATGTTAAAAAAAAAAAATATATAAAAAAAGGGAAAATTTTGTTAATTTTTCAATAAATTAGAAATTAATAACAATTATTTTATATAAAGGGAATTTTTCGTTAACATTTCTGGTTTATATATACCGTAGGACTTCGATTATCCATGACTCGATTAACCGGCAACGTCGATTATCCGGGAAAGAAAATTTGTAATTGTTTTCTTTTTTCATCCATTTAATTTTATTTTTGCATCGATTAACCGTGATTACCTATATTATCCGGAATTCTAAGCATAATTTTTTTTTCGATTGCTTTGAACAATCAAACGCAATGTGAATAAAACAAAAAAGAGGAATTCCCTCGTTTGAATAAGATGAGTCAGAGCAAGGTAAAATGCAAGTTTTCTGCATTCATAAAAAGCTAGTTAACGAAAATATTTATTTGAAAAAGAAGAAACAGACAACATTATATGATTTTTTTTAAGAAAAATTTAAAACATTTATATTAAACATTTACATATATTAAATCCATATTCTAACATATTTTTTTTATGAAATTAAGAACCTTTTTAAAAAAATTTGAGTTTCCCTACTCTGGTATCCCAAAATTAGTTGTTTCTGTCCCTAAAAATGATTGAAAAAGAAAAGCTTCCACTGGAATGAAGTTTATAATTTTAGTTAAATTGGAAGATAAGATTTTAAACTCCTCTATATTTTTAAAAATTTAACATAAATTCATGTGAAATTTTCTGGCATATCAATTAAATATACCTTTTTTTAATCCAATTTAAATAAATTCAAAACTTTTTAAATATTTGCTATGTGACTAGAGTCTGAATTTAAAAGAATCTAAAATCGATTTAATCAATTTGATTCTCGTCAGAAATATTATTTTTTTTTTTTCATTTTTATTATTGGAAATTCGTTTAAGAATTTAATTTTCTTGAATATTAATGCAGAAAATTTTAAATAATTTTACATTTTCTTATAAAAATTTTGCCTTTTTTCATTTTTATCACTGGAAATTTATTTAATTTATTATTTCTCTTGTTTATTATACTTCAAAATAAGATGCATTTTTATCTTTTTTTAGCAAAATGTTGCATTTTCGACACTTCTTTTCTGGCAAAAATTATTGCATTTTTGCCCTAAAAACGTTTGGCTTTTTATACCCACCACCAAAAAGATGGGGGGTATATTGATTTTGTCATTCCGTGTGTAACATGTCGAACGAATCATTTAAGACCCCACAAAGTATATATTTTCTGGGTCCTGGTTAGATTCTGAGTTGATCTAGCTATGTCCGTCCGTCTGTCCGTCTGTTGAAAGCAGGATAGGGCTCGAACGGGACAACGTAGGGGGACGAAATTTGGCACAAATATTTGTCTTATTAATATAAATATTTGTTTGTTTGGGATTAAAAATGGGCAAAATCGGTTAATAAACAAAAAAGTTATAACGTAAAATTTGAAAAAGTTGATGGTAGGCATATAGATTCGGCCGGGCCGAATATAACATTCGCGCTTGTTTCTATTTATATTAATGAAATTTTTAAATGAATGTTATTGTTTTAATTTCGTACAAAAAGTTGCATTTACTTGTGAATCTTGCAAAAATTTTGCCTTTTTTCATTTTTATTACTGGAAATTGGTTTAATTTATTTGATTCCTTGTTTATTATACTTTGAAATAAAATGCATAGTTATCTTTTCTTGCAAGAGTTTATTTTATTTTTTTTTTTTTTTTTGTGTTGCATTTTTTTCCAAAAATGTTTTCTTTTTTCCATTTCTATAATTTGAAATTTTAATTAAATTTTATTGTTTTAATTTCGGGCAAAAAAGTTGCATTTTCTCAAGTATCATGCAAAAATTATGCCAATTTTAATTACCATTATTGGAAATTTGTAAAATAATTTAATACTCTTGTACTTTAAGATAGATAATTTGAACTAAATAAAATTCATTGTTTCCTTTCCCTGCAAAAAGGTTGCATTTTGTTGCATAAATGGTAAATTTTCTTGCATAATGTTTCCTTTTTATGCCACCTCGCATTAATTTTGACGTTTGTCTTAATAAACATTTGTCTAATGTAAGACACTATGTAAAGAATTTTATTTTATAACATAAGAGTTTAGTTTAAATTTTTGACAATTACTCCTGAGCACTCCAATCATAGATTAACAACTAGATATTTATGTGAGAGAAAAAAACCTAATTCAATTGTCAAAAACCTAATTCATACAAAAACAAAATACATGTAGTCACATATATTTTGTTTTTGTGTTTTCAAAAATATGAGTAAATTTTTTGAAAATTTAGTATAGGGTGGCTCTCACATAAACTTCTAGTTCTATTCTATGACTCCAATATTAATATTCAAATAAAGTTATCATCTTTGTTTTTAGCTAAAATTGTGTAATATTTTTAAACATAAAACGAAAATTTTATTAAATTTTTAATGTTTTATTAATTTTTTTTTTAATAATTGTTTTATTATGTTTAATGCTACAAACACTTAAAATTTAAAGTGAAATGTTTAAATTCAAGTGAAAATTTCTTGTAAAATAAAAAATGTAATTAAACCGGAAAGTGTACACAAAAAAAGGTTTTAAAGCTTATTAAAGGAAATTAACTACAAAGAAAAAAAAAATATGACTAAAAATATAAAAATAAATGACACACTAAAAATTAAAAGTAACTTACAATAAAAATAACCTACAACCAAAAAAAAAAAAAAACACCTTTAAATAAATTTCAATAAAAATACAAACTGAGGTCAATAATAAAAGTGATGGTGGAAATAAATTGTATATAAAAAAAAAAATGTAATACACCCACGTCTGAACCAATTTTATGTGGATAATTTATTAAAAAATAAAGAATAATAAAAAAAATTAAAATTTAAAGCAAAATAAACATTAAAAAAAATAGTGAAAAAATAATACAAAACAGCACCTACTCAATATTTCAAACGGATACTACTCATAGTTAAAAAATTCATTCATCTGATGGAGACAATCATTTATTAGTTGATTCGCTCACTCACTCATTGACAAATGAAATTAACATTTTAACCAAGAAATTAAAAGAATAGTTTATGCAAATTTTAAAAATAAACAAATTAACAAATATCTTGATAAACAATTATAATAGACATAAATAGCTTTAAGCAAAAAACAAGTGCAACTTGTTTAAAATACAAAAATAAAAAACAAGCTCAACGATAAAAAAAAAAAAAACAATTTCAAAAAAATACAAAACAGTGATGTCACGTTTTCTGAAAAACAGTCTGAAAACAAATAAAAAAATATAACAACAATTTTATAAACAAAATTAAAAAAAGAATCTTATAATATTAAACATTATATTTATTATAGTTTTTGTTTTTATCTTATTCTTCTTCTCAAGTTCTGTTTTTAAATGTTTCGTTTGCTCTCAAATTTTTTTAAGAAATTACAAAAAGTTAAGATAAATTGTTTAGAAATGAACTTAATCTAAGAGAAATTGTATTTTATTCTCTGTTTGATTTTGGGTTTTTTTTTATATCTAAAAAATACACAACTATAACAAAATACATTTATATATTGTTTGTATAAAGCAGTCTGATGATGATGATGATAGTTGTTGTATTAAAGCAGACAGATATCTTTTAGCTGTATCGCTTTTTTTAGGCGGCAAATGTTTATTAGATATTTTAGAACATATACACTTTATAGATACATACATGTGTGTATATAACATAAGCAATCTGCTTTAAAACTGTCAGGGTATTATTCATTAAAGTTCTTAAATTTTATACAAATACATCTAAGCATCTAAGAGATACATTTTTATTTTTTTTTTGTTAATGTGTGCAAAAATATTAAAAGCATCTTTTTATTTTAAGAGTATGATTTTTTTTGTATGCTCTTCAAAAAAATTATATAAAAATAAATTAAAAACAACAACAACAAAAGATTTAGAGAAACGACATTTAACCTCCATATGCATTGAATTTGTTGTTTTAGTTATTGTATGTGATCCGTGCAAACCATAAAGCTATTTAGAAAATATATAAAAAAAAACTTTAGATCATGATCAAATTGTATAGATCTTGAATTCGATCTTTTTAAAATGTATACAACAAAACAAACAACAACTATAGACTTGTAGTACGTAAGAGCAAAATAAAATCAACTTAAAAAGTCAATGTTTAGATGAACAGTGGGGCAACAAGGGAAAAAATGTGAATGCACTTTATATTTTTAATTTAAAAACAAATAAATTAAATAGCAATTAGGTCATTGTAGGAGTCACACGGAAGCTATACTCTGATCCCTGTAATATATTCATACTTGCTAGTACAATGTATAAGTTGTTAATTTTATCTGGACATTAAAATTTATATGAGATTAAAGTACGATAAAGTGAATTTTATGTAGGAGTTAGTTATAACCTGTAAGCTTATATAGAAATTATGATATTATTTTGATACTAAATTTTTATGAAATTCATGGGCGAAATATTTTGAAATGTTAACATATTTAAAGTATTTATGATAATTAAAACCATATTTTGGAAAAAAAATATATGGGGTAAATAAATTAAGGAACGATCACATATTGTTACCAAATTTTATTTAAATATCTCAAAATTAATCTTTACTTTGTTTGTTTACAAAAAATCTACATAAACAAACCGCAGGACAGACGGACAGACATCGTTAAATCGACTCAGAAAGTGATAACTGTGCGAAAAATCGATTTTCGTAATGAAATTTATATGAAAATTCAGTCTTCGCAAAATTTGAATCTTGAATTTGAATATTGACATCTTTCAGAATATTTATTATCATTAAAACCTAATTTCGGGGAAAACTTATTTGTGGTCTAGGTGAAATAATGGACTAATCATAACTAATTTCAATTCGTTTCTGTACCCAGATAATTATTTGTATCAAAATTTATTAAGATTACCAAAATTTAAATAGATTATGAAAATTTTTTGACCAAACATATGATCCAAGAACTTTAAGAACATGCTGTGAAGAACTTTTATATATTTTTTTATAAAAAAAAAAATAATAATAAGAATTATATTGTCATTTTTATTATATTGCTCATAATCGTTACCGTTCCTGCTTAATTCACAGACAGAAGGACAGACATTGTAATATTGACTCAAAAAGTAATTTATACGCCATAAAGTAATATTTGTATATTGCAAATGGCTTTAACATAATCTGCAAGTTTACTACTAAGACAGACAAAAGGACGGACATCGAAAAATCCACACTTGAAATGAATCTGATTGTTTTAGTATATTTATGGTATATTTAAATAACATTAAATATATTGGGGTCTTTTAAAGTGATCGAGAGTATAAATGGATAATTAAAATAATTCCTAATAATATTAACATTGATACAAATAAAATTTCAAAACATATAATCGGGCTCTAGGGTTTTTCCCCTGTAATGTTTTCTATATTGCTCATAAGCGTTACGGTCCCTGCTTTATTCATAATACGTACATGGATGGCCAGACGGAAGGACAGACATCAGAAAGTCGATTTAGAATGTGATTTATACGCCATAAAGTAATATTTGTATATTGTAAATGGCGTTACTATGAAACTATGGCCAAATATGTACTGAATTGTATAAAACTTAGTTCTAGGGTTTGTGCTTATATACAATTCATTTGTACCGATTTGCAAAAAATATTACCATATTTCATGAATGTAAAAATCATTGGATATTTCAATAGAGAAGATAATAAAATAATCATAGCATATTTTTAAAGATTACATTCTTAGATAAATTTAATTAAATTATGTTTAAAATTTCATAATTAGTTTTAAAATTAGAGACAGAAGGACGGACATCGAAAAATCAACACTTGAAATTATTCTGATTGTATTAGCATTGTAGTCTTTTAAAGTGATCGGGAGTATAAAAGGTTAATTAAAATCTTCCCACAAATTAAAAAATTAAAAAAAAATCATATTTCTCTGTAATGTTGTCTTGAAATACTTTTTGTAAACTTGATGTTATTGGTCTCGTACGAATTGATTTTACTCGTAGTCAGTGTGAGCATACGAAATTTTAGTTTATCTACATACAGGGAAATAAATCCCATGTAATTCTATCATAAAGAACTCCATTTTCGTAAGCTGCATGCTAAAATATGTAAACTATTTTTCTTTTTCTTTTTTGTTTTTTTAAGCTTCAAATGAATCAATTTGTCAGCTATTTATCCTTTTCTAATAATTTTGGCTTCAATTTGTTGCAGCATATTTTATAATATTTTCTTAAAAAATCCTTATGTTAGTGTACATTTTAGCAATTTAAATTGCATATTTTAAACCTAAGAGCCTAATTTGGCATATTTTATAGAGAAAAAGTTTACATATTTGGATCCCAATAGAATTTTCTACATAATTAGCAAATTAAAAAAAAAAAACTAATAAATCATAAATAATTCAATAGAACTTTTTTTTATTGAATTCTGTTTTTTAGTGTAACTTACGATGAAGACGAAGAGTATGTAATAGAGTATAAAATCATGAATTATAATCTAAGTTGAGTTAAATGAGTCTATTTCGTAATGCATCGCAATTAAATTCTTTTTAAAATATTTATATTTTTTTGCAAAGTATTTAATAATTAACTAATTTTCATTAAGTTGAAAATATGAAGTTCTTTGTTTTTTTGTTTAATATTTGAGAATATTCTTTTAAAATAAAGCTCTTAAATTTGCAAAAACATGCTCTGATAAATTGACGTCTAATTCCATAAAATTGAGAGGTAAATAGAAAGTAATGAATTTTAGTAATCATTTGTAACATATTTTATTAAATTACGATTAATAGAACTCCAGCGCTCAGGCAACTAGGAACTGATTACACTCTATATTATTTAGGAACAGTTCAGTAATCTGTTTACCTTCTCTTTTAATAAAAAAAATGGATATTTATATAAGTTTCAAACCTGTCATTTAATTAAATATTACTCAGGATTAATATACCGCCTTTAGAATTGTATGAACATTTGATTTTCTGGCACCTTAACCCACTGTATCTTAACATTTTGACGTTTTTGCAGAATTACGTCAGCTTAGTATTTTTTTTTTATTTATTCGTTTATATTTTCTTGAAATTTATTTTAAACAAAATTTTACTTTTGCACTCAACAGATGTTGTTTTAGTACTACATATACATACAAACAACTACGGGGGCTGTATATAATTTTACCTTAAAAAACCATTAAAAAGTTTAAATTCATTTGTTTAAACAGAAAATTAAGCAAAAAAAATTGTAAACTAAAACTGATAAAGAGACAATTTTTTGTTTTATTTACTTAATGTTTATTTATTCTGTATTTCTTAAATGTTTTTGTTAACCTTTTTTCTTTTTGGAGTATTTAAACTTATTTTATTAACCTTGGCTTGTTTTTTTATTGTCTCATTGCTTAAACGGTAAGAGACTTTTATAAGTTGAGACAATCAGTTATTTAGACAATTATACATGTGTTCATTTTATTATTTATATCAAGATGAAATTGAAATTGATTACAAAAGTGTGAGTATTAAGCCATAAAACGTGTGTTTGTATTTTAAAAATGAAAAATATTATATTTTTTTCTTATTGAGTTTTTTTTTTTTTTTTTGTTTTGTTTTGTCAATGAAAATGAATTAAGAAGAAAAAAAACAATAATATTAAATAAGCTTGCTAAGTAATATGATCGCGTTTTAATTGTTTAGAAAAATTGTATTCTAATGATACTACTGTTTTTTTCATATGCCTGTGAGATCTTGGTGTTGAGAAAATTATAATCAATTACAAAAGTACACTTTTTGGTACTTAAGTGCATAAGAACTTAAATTAAAAATATATTTGAAAAATTAGAACATATCAGGGACTATAGATAATGACATGACAATTACTTTACTAACACTTTTATTATTATTTTATTTTTTTAGTGCCCTTTCCAAATATGCAAAAAATCGTTACGGTCCCTGGGATATATTTTAGATACATATAAAATTTATTATTTGCGAAAATAAATTTTCAACTTTAGAGTAACTTTTTCGTATTAAAGTTCCTTTTTTGTACTGAAGAATAGATTTAGTACTAAAATATGTTTTTGGTACTAAATTTCCATTTTGGTTTCAAATTTTATTTTAAGTCTTATGAATTTGACAAAATAATATAAAAAATATGTATTTTTATCTTATAATTAAAAACTCATTTACAAATTAAAATTTTTAAAGCAATTTTTGGTACCTTCTTTACCTTGAATACTAAATCTTATTCAATTATCTTACAGTGTTTTTACAATCTTTAGAATAATTTTTGATAACGTTGCTCATTCTTACTCAAACATCTTTCTATTGTTAACAAAGAAACAACAAAAAAACTACAGAAAAAAAATTATTAAACAAGACAATTTATCTTAACAAATTTTAAAAAATATTGCGTGAGTTTTTAACAAAAGACCTTGAGAAGAAGAAAGAAATATCAAACAAAAATATATAGAATTACAAAAAATCATTAAAAAAATGTTTTTCATTGACAAAAATTTCAAAACTTACTCTTTTTTTTTTTTTTTCTTTTTAACTTTTTGATCTTTAGCAATAACGACAACACAGCAAAATCAACTTTAATAGCAACATACGACGACGAATTCAACATCAATTTTTTTTTAACTAATAATAATTAAATAAAACAACAATAAGAATAAAAAAAAAAAACAACAAACACCCCAAAAAAAACGAGGTCTCTTAAATAAAATTAAAAAATAAAATAATGACGAATTTTAATTAATCAATTAAAACATAGTGTTCAATATAAATTAATTTAATTAAAAATTTTAAAAATATTTGTTATATAGAAAAAATCGTATAAGAAAATCCTTAATTTTTAAACACATCACAATGAAGCTGAAAAAACTTTCATTAAACACGAGCCAACGCTCGTTTAACTACAACATCACAAAATTTACCTCCAGTTGTTTGATCATGTTACTTATTTGCTGCCTTAGTGTATTGAGTCCTTTGGTATCGGCCTATAATATTGATATACCCAGCTATATAAAACATCAACGTTTGGAGCCAAATACCATGTTTGGTTTCAGTATTGCCTTACACAAGGGTCGCAGTGGCCCTCATACAAATTCGTAAGTAGAGAATTTTTATTATTATTATTGTTATATTAAAATTAATTTTACTTTTAAGAGATTATTTAAATAATAATCAAATCTTTTATTAATATTCAATTCAGAAAGAAAAAAAGAAAGTTTATTAGAAATATAAACAATAAAAAATAGATTTATTTTATTTGTTTAATATAATTTTTTGTTACGCATAAAAATATCTCCACGTTTTTAAAATTTGCCAAGCCCTACTGTGAAAACGCAAAAAAATCATCATAACCCTGCAGATCTGGTAATTGTTCTCGATTATGTGAACTAGATAGTCATTTTGAGGCAATTTTTATTAAAAAAAAATTATTTGATTAGTTATTTTTACTCAAGTATTTTCTAAAAGAAAATCAATTGATCTCTTTATATAATGTACAGAAAGAGTATTAAAACTGATTACGTAGGGTCAGTAAATTATCCAATTAATTTTAAAATTATTAATAATACTGCTCAGTAGTTAAAATTAAACTGGAATGATTTTTTTAGAAACAAATGATATAAAACATACTAAATTAAAAACAAATATGATCTATTAAACGATTAATTAAAATAAAAACTATTCTAATTACTTTTTTAATTAATCAAAATTCAAATTAAAAAAAAAAAAAAATTTACATAGAAAAATCTAAAATCCCATTTTAATTACGAAAAATATTAAAACATTATTTTAATTATTTTATTAATTGAAATTCAACCTGTTAAAAAATTGTATATTCAATTATTTCAATCACTTATTTCTATTTATATTTGATTCACTTTTGAATTGACTAAGATAAATAATTGAAAGCCCATAAATTGTTTTATTTTTAGTCAAAAACATTATAAGATTTGAATTTTGATCAATAGTTTCTGTCTTTGATAAACAGTTTAATAGGCCCTATTTTTTCTGTGTAAAAATAAAACAATTCAATTATTTTTCTTATTGTATCAATTACTAAATTAATTAAATACAAATAAAGAATAATTGAAATTTTGTCAATTGAATCTTTAAACATATTCAAAACAAACTGAAACATGAAACTAATTACCTAGGAACAGTAAAGTAAGCGATTAACATTTTGGGGTTTCATTTGTTCCCCGCAAAGGAAATCAATTCTCCCTGGTCAGAAATGTTAAATATTCAATTGATATTACGGATCCCTAAAATTTTAAAATACAAAAGTGTACAAGTGTCAAATAATTCCACAATATTTGCTTTCAAAAAATAAATTTACCTTTCGTATATTACAACTAAGCAGTATGGTGAGCAATCTGAAACTTTAAACTATTAACTAAGGAACAATAAGGTAAAACAAAACTTGTTTGTCCAAGAATGAAATCATTATACCCTATATAGATTACAAAGTGTTAGCATAGTAGAAGGTTTGAAATTTTCAACAGATTACTTAGGAGGAGGAAAGTAAAGAATTAACAATATTGTGCTTCTAAAAAGGAATCTTAGGACTTAAATCAAATAAGTCCTTTTTCGGAATAAGTCAACTGACCTATTATGGACTACAAATAGGCAGTTTATTAACTAATGTAAAATTTTAAATTGATTACTTTAGGACAGCAAAGCGGCCAATTAATAATCTCTTGTTTTATTAAAAAAATAATAATAATTGTTTTTCTTAAAAGAAATCGATATCTACTTCCTAGATTACAAAGTTATAGCATAGTAGCCAGTTCGAAACTTTAAACAAATAAATTAAGAAATATAAAATTTGTTTACGCTTTTTAAATGGTAAAATCTATCCGTTTTGGATATTTTTAGTAATTTTATTATAGATCCGTTAGAGCATATTTTTGCATATTTCAATAGCATATTGGCATATTTTACTTTTCATTTTATATTAGTCTATATTTTCATGAAGAAATCTTTTTTTAAAGCCTAGTTTATCCTTTTAAAAATAATATATTTACACATAAAACAAAAATAATGTTGCATATTTCACATTTAAAAGCTTAATTTTACATATTTTGTTATTAATATATATTTCTTTTGCCAGTAATAGATTATACATTCTCGCATCTTTTTAACTTATATACATATTTTGGCTTTTAATAACATATTACGTGATATTTTTTATGGATTTAAAAAGTATATTTTTGCATATTTTATTTAACACTTAACATAATTTTATATATTTTGCTATTTGAGTAATTTACCCCTACCTTTAAAAGCATATTTTGACATATTTTTCAGAATATATTTTAACCTTTTTAAAGGCATATTTTTACATATTTTAAACTTAAGAATATAGATTTGTATATTTTGCTATTTGATAATTTAAAATCTACTTTTAAAGGCACCTTTTCATAGAGAAACTTTATTTTAAATTTTTAAAACATATGTTAGTACATTCGAACATTTACTTAAGAATATATGTATTTTTCTTATATATATTTTTGTATCTTTTACTATTAAAAGCATAAACAGTCATATTTTTTGGGAAAATCTTGATTATAAAAGACATATTTTTGCATATTTTATTATGAATTTAAAAACATAATTTAGTATATTTTGCTATTCAAGCATTTTACTTCTAATTTTAAAAGCTTATTTTACACTAAAGAATATCAATTTGCATATTTGCTATTTAATGCATATTTTTCCATATTTTCTTCAAAAATCCCTATTTGAAAGCACATTTTAGTGCTTAAAAAAAGCTTTTTTTTAATATTTTACGCTTAAGAATATAAATTTGGATATTTTATAAATCAACTCCCTTTATTTTCTTACTTCTATAGACATTTTATACAATTATAATAAAATCTAGCAGCATTAAAATGTTCTTAATATTTTTCATGTTTTAGCAATTGCTAATTAAAGACAATTTTAAATTTAAACAGAAAGCCAATATTTTAACAGAGTATTTACAAATTTCAAGGGCATATTTTCTATTATTAAAATAATTGTAATGAGTACTCAAATATAATAGCATATTTTTGTATACTCTGTTGATGACTTGGAACCAGTAAAGTAAGAAGTGGCTTACTCTTTGCAATACAAATAACACTTATGTATGTGTGCTTGGCTTAATGAAGAAAAATACCGCACCGAGGTACCTTCTAAATTAACGAAATTCAAGAGAACATAAAAGTGGAATTCGTGTTAACTTTGCTAAATATTTAAAGATTTTTATTCCTAAGAAAACGCTTTATAATAAGGAATGAGATGGAAAAAATCTTAACATATGTAAATTTCAATAATTTGGAAACGGTTGATTTTAGAGTTATGATTCTTTTTTATTTAATTGATATTGTATTACAGATCACAGAAAAATTTTACTTTTATAGTTCTAATCGCTACTTCTGAACACGTGGATTTCTTTTAGTAACCCTTTCATTAGAGATTTGATTGTCTGTTTTTAAAATCTTCTATATTTTGGGACGCCTTTTTGTGCTCTTCAATACTCTTTTCACAAGAGACCAATATTTCTTCACTGGTCTTAGCTCCGAACAATTTGGAGGAGTGACTTCTATTGGTACAAAAACTATGTTATTGTTTTGGTACCACACCAGAGCATTCTTAACGTGATGACATGATGCCAAATCGGGCCAAAAATATGTGGACACCTTGTGCTTTTGTCTGCTTTTGGGTCCTAAACTTATCTACATATTGCTTTCGAAAAAAATTAAGAGGCAAAACGTGTGTTAAGATTTTTTCGATCTCACTCCTTACAAATAAAATAAATTTAAATTAACAAACTTTTTGTTATTCCCAAGAAAATTTAATTTTTTTGTAAATTATTGTCTCTGATTTATTTTGTATACATACATCATTTCTTAAATACATACAAATATTTTCTAACACCCTAGGTGTTCTAATGATACTAATTCCATCAATATCTAAATCAATGAGAAAACAAAAACGGATGTCAAAAATAATCATTAACTTCTACGAGAACTACAAAACGTGGGAAGAAATTTCTAGCTATAGCTTATATTATTTTCTAATTAATCATATAGTATTATTAAACACATAAAACTTGCTGGGATATAACAAACATCTTAAATTAACTATTTCTCTAAAAAATAAAATAAAGGAAAACTTAAGGAATTAAATAACAAACAAAAAACTAAAATAGTTGTCTATAGAAGTTTATCTGAGAAAAGAAATTTAATTACACAGAAAATAAATGTGCGTGCCATAATCAGATAAATATAATTGTGCTTAAATAATCAAAAAATTATATAAAAATATTTAATACAGAAAAAAAAAAATAAAAATAAAAAATACATTAATAAAAAAACCAAGATAATATAAGAAATTAAAAAATATATTAATAAAAACTATAAAGAGGAACTTGACTAAAGAATTCTAAAACTTAAGTTTAAAAAATCAACAACTATGTACATATTTACTATTAACTACAAACTTATTTAATGAACCAGGAAAAGAATTTTTGTAAAAACAACTACACACCCTCTCCTATTATAGTTTATTTTTATCACAATTAATTGAACAGAAAAAATTCTTATGAGAAAAATATTTTTCTATAAAAATAAATAAAAAAAAAAAAAAATTCCCAAGATTTTTCTTTTTTTTAATATGATACATCATATAATTTTTTCCTTAAAAAATAGTTTTTATTTTAAGAACATTAAAATGTTTTTTTTTTTTTTTTTTTTTTAATTTGTTGTTTTAAATAATACTATACATATTTTTTAAATAAGCACCTTATAAGATTTATTTCTTTAAAAAAAGGAAAAGGGCCTTTCATTTAATATCTCTTAACAGTTTAAATTTAGTCATGCATTACTAAAACTATAAAAAACATGAAAATTTAAATTTATCAATAGTTACCCTAAAATCAGAACAAAAACAAATAATAATCTATCTTAAAAATAAATAAAATTTTACACTTCATAAATAATGTAAACTGAAAATATAATCATTTAAAATACTTAATGTTAGTATTTATGTCTTTCTAAAACAAATCCCTTGATGCCTTTTAATAAATAATAAATTTCACTGTTTTTAAAACAAAACTTCATAATACAAAATATGTTTTAAAATATTATTAACTAATATTATTTATAAATAAAAAAGAAAACAAAACAAAAAGAGACTGACCATTTTTCTTTTAAACATATAATTTCTATTTTATTAGTTATGTCTAAAGAGTCTTGAGTTTGAAAAAAAAAAAATATATTTAATATTTTTTTAAAGGCCTGTCTTAATAGTGATTCTTTATGATCTGTTTACAATGATAGCCTTTTGATCTTATTATTTCTTTTTTTTTTTTTTTTTTTAATAAAAAGTATTCAATATTTTTTATGTATAGTTGATGATTGTCTTTACGACAAGCCTATTTGTGGTTGTGGCTGGCTGTAAGCGTTTGATCATCAATAAAATATTTTTCATAAAAATTCATATTTTGCAAAATATTTGATTTGGTGTTTTTCTCAACTCATGTTAGAAAAGTCAAAAGTCGAATTTTTTGATTTATTTTTTGTTTTAATGTTATTAAAGTGTTCATTGTAAAAATTTGAACACATTTTTTGAAAGTAATATTCTCACATAAAAATATTATGAAAACAATATGTGCGAAAGTACAAATTATTTCAGCAAATGTTACCCTACAGTTCTGGTGATCGATGTCGAATTTGGAATTTTAATATGGACTTTGAGTCATGTTTGTTTAGCAAAAGTTATTTGAGTAGTTTTTTAATATTTTCCAGATGACAAAGTATTTGTCTAATAGCTACCTCTAAACTTTACTCTGATTACTAAGGTCCAGTAAAGTATCCAATTGACTATTTATTCGTTTTACAAATGATATATAATTGTCAAGTAAAAAAAATAGTTGTGCTAATAAGAAGTCAATAACCAGACTATAAAGTGAAAATTTATTAGTTGGTAAACTGATTACTTAGTTACAGTAAAATAGACACTTGATTTCCTCTTAATCCAAAAAGAAAACATATGTGCTATTTGACTGAAATACTTATCTTAAAAACAAGTCATCTGAACCTTATATAATCTAGTAGTTGATTTTAAAAAAATTACTTAGAATCAGCAAAGTAGCAAATAGCTTACAAAGAAACAATGTTGTAAATGATCTTAAAATTTAAACTGATTACTTAAACACAGTAGAGTAGCTAACTGAATCTAAGCATTACATATCAGAAATGCTTCTCTTAAAAATAATTTAATTGACCCTTTCTACATTACAAAGAGACAGTCAAGTAGTCGGTTTAAAATTTTAAATTGAATACCTTTTTAACCATAATGTCATCAAATAATTACAATTTTGAAATATAATAAACAATAACTAAAATGATTTACCTAGGAGAAAATGAAAAAAACCTATATAAATTAGACAATCTGGATGAAGTTTTTAATGTCCACTTAGAGACAGTTAAGTACCCAATTGAAAGAATACATATGTATCATATAATTAAAGAGCTTTTCCAAGCAACAGTCCAAATAGTAATAATTTAGAGATTACAAAGAGACAGTAGGTAATCGGTCTTAAATTTTAAACAGATTATTTAGGCACAGTAAAGTAGCCAATTGATTGAAGAATAAATTAAGTAAAATTATCAAAAATTATTGGCTATGAGAAAAATTTTTTAAAAATGTTAATTAAAATTCTGAATTTAAATAAAAGAAATATTTTCTATAAAACAGAAATTTTAGCATAAATTTTCTATAAAAAGAAAATTTATTGTAGACTCCTATAAAACTGATAATTAATCTTAAATTTTCTATCAAAAGAAATTTTATCAAAAATTTTCTATAAAAATAAAATTCCATCGAACATTTTTTATTAAAAAATTCATGGATAATTTATTGGATTTTTTTTCTAAGAAAATTGCCTATGAAAAGAAATTTTATTGAAAATTTTTGGTAAGAAAAAATGAAAATTAATCAAAAATTTCCCACAAAAAAAAAAAAAAAAAATTTATCAATAATTTTCTATAAAAAGAAAGTTTATGGAAAATTTTATATAAAAAAGAAAATTTATCAAAAAATTACCAGCAGTGTGTAGCAACACACTTTATCAGCATTCACAATGCATATTCTACTTGGCTTTCTACGCTGAGGTTATAGATTTATTTATATCATAATCAACAAAAATCCGGCTTGAAGGACCATAAACAAAATATTTATTGTCCTTATTGTCAATCGTACAAAATCAAAGTTTGTGGTCAAAAAATTCTCTATAAATTATATATAAATTTTGCCTTCCATTCCATTTTGAAATTATAACGCTCTAGGTTTAAATATAAAAATTCAAAAAAGTTTCTCTTAATAAAAAGACCCCTTAACAAATATTTACCTTTAATTAAAGACTTACACTTCAGCTTCCGTTCTATATTTACTATCATCTCTTTGCAAGCAAATTAATTTTAACGGACATAATTAATTTTCCCCCTTAAACAATTTTTGTTATCATAAATCTTAAGTGCAGTTAACACAAACATTTTCAACAACAACTAAAATAAACAAATATTTGACCAAACATTTTCTATTCGTAATTACCACACAACAACTAATATACAAAAATACATTGTTTTAAGTTTATTTTTCTTGTAAGAAAAAAATATATACTTTATAACCATAAATGGTAAATTTAAAATAAAAACCTACTACATAAAAGTTTTTTAACAAAAATTGTTTACCTAAAAGCTTTAAGAAAAAATATTAACTAAAACATTTAAATTTATTTTCTTTTCTGACGAAATTTCATTTGCTACGAAAAATCTGTAACATTTAAATAAAAAAAAACATGGTCCGGTCCGTTTGGTGTTAAAATCGTTCATCGTATGTATAAGAATAAACAAAAGCTTAGTTGGTTGGTCGTTGGTGTCCCAAATAGTTTTAATGGTCTGCTAAAATGTATTTACATTGTTTTAACGTTCTCTTTCAGTTTTTTCCAAATAAAATTTTCTGTAAAAGCAACAGAAAAAACAAAACATTGACTAAATAATAGACAAATAAAAAAAAATTAACAATTTTCTTGAAGAAGAAATTTTTTTTAAAAAAACATTTAAAATGCCAAAAAAATATCTCAAGAAAGTTCACACATGTTAGTTGTTGGTTGAAGATTGCATGTTTGTATGTTAAATAGAGGAGATAGATTGTGTTTTTTATACTATGCCTAACCAAACTTCAATAAAGTAAAAGCACTTAAATCTTTTAGATACATAACACACACAATAAGATTACCTGACTTATCACTTTATAAATAACCGCTGGCTGTTTTTAAAGATCACACGAGTTGTATAAAAACTATTTTTTTTTTGTTATAAATTTATTCTAAAATTAAATGAAAACTTTAATATTATAGATAAATTCTTTAACATGAAGGAGAGTCTTTAAAGAGGGAGACGGCAAAAGAAAAGGGAAATTTTGCATCTGTGCAAAGGAAGTTTTTTTTCTTTATGCGTTCTTCTTTTGATATACTAATTTATTTGTTAAAATTGTTGACATCAAGTGATTGTTCTTTAAATGATTGTGTTGTTTAAAATATTTCTTTATATATACTCTGGCAATTCTCAAGTACTTGACATTCTTGAAGATACAAAGATACACTTTAAACGCACTTAAAGTATTTAAGATTATCGAAAATTGTCTTGTTAGCATGTTTACTTCTTTATGCTCATACAAATAAAATAATAAAAAATAAATAAAAAAGAATAATATGCCTATAAAAAAATGATAACAAATTAAAAAAAAAAACATATATGGTGTATTACTTGAAATGTAATTAAGTATGAAGAGATAGAGTCTAATTTTGATAATAAGTGACAGATAGAAGACTTATGAAAAAAATTAAACTCTTTGAGAGAAAACCTAAAAAATAGTTTATTAAATGAATATATTAAAAAAAAAATATCAAAATTAAGATTTAAAAAATTCTGTAATATATGTTTAATAGAAAATATGGCAACATTGTAAGGTCTGGCAGCATAGTTGACAGTTATGTTGTTACGTAAACAAACTTCTCTCAGTTACCAGATTAGATTTGGTTAAATAATTTAATGGAAAATAAAACAATTATTAAAATTAAAAAAAAAAATCAAGCAACATATTCTAAATAGAAAGTGTGGCAACATTGTTAAGTATGGCAGAATTTTTAACTAAATTTTTATTGTGAAAACATATCGAGTCTATACTAGACAAATTTTTATAAAGACAAATATTTTGTCAGTAAACAATTCGTTTAGTAAAGACCGAATAAGTCAAACAATATGACAATACAAAGTTATCAGAAGCTGACAATTCTATAGTTCTATGGAAAAAAGCTTCTTTTTTAACAATCGACTATTTAATAGACGATACTTCCTACAATAGTTGACTTTAAACTTTTTTTCACTGATTTGATTATTTGAAAATCGATTTAATGAACCCTACTGACAACTTTGTCTTGCCGTTGCTTGATAAAAGACATTATTGGTACTTTTTACATAGTTTGTTATGGCAAACGTCCTTCCCTATTAAATAGACACAAATTTTAGTTTTGATTAAAATTGCTTGTGTAGACCAGTGATGCCAGATAAATTTTTAGAAAAATCCCTCTGCATAGTTGAAATTTTTGTTTTTCTTTTTTTTTAGAAAATTTTTACCTCCTCCTTAAAATCCCTCTGTTCCTAAAGAAGTTATTTTTCATTAAATCGTTTTAAATTATCTGCAACTACTGCCTTTTAATTGAAAATAAAATTATTTAACTATAATGATCTATTTCGGTACATATCTTTTGTTGAAACCTTCGATTTTACCCATATTTTTAAAGTGCTAAATCTATAGATCCTTTGCGATACGAATTGTTCTCGGAATTGAATATCATCGATGATTCTCATCTTTTTTCAGTATTTTATTTAAAATATAATTATCGAGATTTAAAAAAAAAATTAAGTTTCATAAAAATGTTTCCAAAAAAATTAAAAAAATTTTAACAAAATTACTACTGACCCTATTTTTTTGTCCACACTGAAAGAGGACTATTTGAGCTTAAGACGATGTACCGTGTTCGGGATAATGTTAAAGGATATTATTTTTGTATAGATTTATAACCCAATATATTCGCAATGATTAGACATTAAAAATTTTATTCTTTTGTACAAAATTTTGTTGTAAACTCAAAAAATTTGAAATAATTATACTTAACCCTATTTTTTTGTCCATAACTGTACATTACTTTCAATACCAACTCGTTACACTGTACTTTAATTTATATCGGTTTACAAATAATTTTCTTTATTCTTTATCCAATTCAACTCTCTTAGCAATTATTATTTGTTACTTCCGTAAAAAGGGGGAATACAACATAAAATAACAGCTAAACAAAACAATAGATGATACCTCTAGCTTCAGGGCACATGTTGATAATAAATACATTCTAAAAAGTTAGGTAACAATTACAATAAAGGAGCCACCTTAAACTACTACATACTACCAAAAACATTTAAACTAAACATAAACAAATATGTAAACAACCAAACAAACATTAAAACCAACAAATTCTGATCATATGAGTACCACAAATTAAAAAACACATTTAGTACCTAAATTGTCGCTAAACCTCTATTGTCCTTTTAATAACAACTTTTTTATAAAAGAAATTACAATTGTAGTGGTACGTGTTTTTGTATTTTCTATTTTTTCCTGAAGGCGTTAGTTATTTGTAATAGATGCTTATCAGTAGTTAAGCAGCAATATTCTCTAGTAGTAAATAAAATATCTAGGGGATAATTGTGGTTTTTTTAAATGTATTCTTTTAAATTCCAAACATGTATGAGCTCAAAATCGATATTTATTATTGTTTTTCTAATGTTTTTAGAAAAAACAATTGAAAATATCAAATAGGAAGAAAACGAAAAAAATTGGTGATAAACATTTGTAGATAAAATATTTGTATTTGTTGTGTATGGTTTTTGGTAAAATAATTACATGTTTGTCATTTAAAAGTGAAAATGACAAAACGAGAAATAAAGGACGAAATTAATGAATGAAAAACTAATATTTATTCAACAAATGTTTTTGTGAGAACTTTAACAGATTTTGTTTATTTAGGTTTTTTTCTGAGAGCAAATGAACAAGATCAATTTTGTCTTGTTTCCTAAAGGATGCAGAGATGGAAAATTTTAAATTTAATAAGAAATTATTTATTTGTGTTTAAAAATACTTATTGAATATTAGGTAACATAATTTCTAAACTAATAGAGAGATTAAAGAATAAGAAAATTCTGGCTACTACATAGAGATTATAAATTATTGTTCATATCTTCTACAACTACATATATTAGCACAAAATTTATATAGAAATTGTAGAAAAGAATTTATGCTTTAAGAACATCAAACTTGTAAGCTTTCAATTGGAATACAATTGAGTTTATAGTGTAATAAATTTAACCACTTTTAGTGCGAAATTTTCTTAATTGTATGTGTTGGATTTATAGATTTTTTTACGAACTATATTAACATTTTTATATTATAATAACATTTTTGAAAAGTGGACATAATTTCCTTTTCAATGATATAAAATATGTCAAACTTTTATTTTTTTCTTTTCCCAAAAAATTTCATGAGGAAAAATTTTCATACAAAAATTTTTTAATTTTTACATTTTTAATTATTTTAAAATTATATAAAAATTTTTAGATTATGTTTTTTTTTTTAATTAAATAAAAAGTAAATAAAATTTCCTTTCCTATGATATACAAATTTTTTTAGAAGCGATTTAAAGTGTTAAAGACTTTTAATATTTACAAAAATCTATTACAAAATATATTATTATAACAGTTTTAAAAAATAGTTTGTTATTACCTTTCCTTTGATGTACATTATATTTGCCTATTCTTTTCTCCATGACAAACAAATCAAAGCAAAGTTGATATTTTAAAGTAAAATTTTCTTTACAAAATTTTTTGTGTTAGTTTTTAATTAAAAAACAAAATATATTAAAATTTTAAATTATTTTATTAAATTATTAAAAAGTAGAAGCAATTTAATATAAAAAATAGAAACAATAACCTTTCATTTGGTATATATCTTTTATATATTTTCTTTTTCTTGAGCTATACAATTAAACACCAACTTAGCCTTTTCTTGTAAAATAATAAATCCCTGTTATCTGAAAAAATCGTAGTCTTAACACTGCATGAGCATTTATTTGCTGTTAATTAGAAAACGGTAAATATTTTGTACACCCAGAGAAATATCAATCACATACGTGTTGAAAACGATACCATTCTGTGTCAATAGTGAATCTACACCGTATGTGTTTAAATTAAACACTGCGTGTTCAATTCTTATTGAAAATCGATACCTAATTGGCACCAAGTTGAAACCATTTCGGTATCAAATTTTTAAATTACATATGTTTTGTATTAAATTTGTTAACGAAAGGTATTAAAAAGCTGTTACCGTAAATTACCAATGTGACCACAACCAATGTTGATTTTGAATCGAATTTTTTCCCTTAGTGTATATCATTGGAATGGAAATGGTATATACTTTTTAAAATTGTTTAAATAATGCCAATATTTTAATATATTTATTAATTATATTAAAGAATTCATCTTACATACTTATAAAAAAAAAACGATTTTTTTTGATGCCATTTACTCTCACATTATATACCCGATTTAGACAAAGAATATACCATTTGATAGGTATTTATGTACAGAAGTGCACAAGATATGCAGCAATTTCAGACAAGAAAGCGTTAAAAGAAATAAAAACGGTAATTACACAAAATATTTTATCTGCAGTGAATTAATAGAAATTTGTAAGAAAGAGATTAGAGAATAGTTTGAAGTGGGAGTGAAGCTCACTGTTATCAGTATTTATCAAAGTTCCTTTTTTACCCAGCAATTAGGTAGGCGAAGTGTACAGAATTTTCCAACCCTGTTTTCTCTTTCTCATCTGTATTTTTATTGTTTATTTACATTTACTACAATTTTAGATACTCAGATGTTTTTCTCTTTTTTCGTTCGGGCAGCTAAAATGTTATAAAACAAACCAAATATTTGTTTGCAATTATTGGCAAATTAAATGCATTTGAAGCAAACAACCACAAATGATTTCTTTCTTTAAATAAATAGTTTTATTTCTTTGTTTGCCTTTTGGCAATTTATACCATAATGATTTTAGAGAATCTATAAAAATACAATTTGTTAAGAATAAAAGAAAGGAAGAGAAGAAATCATATAAAGAGCTTGAGAAGGAAAATTAAGGAAAATTAAAATTTTAGGGAGGAATTTAAAACTTAGAGAATTTAATAAAATTTTATTTTTAATTGATTTTTGTTGCAATAAAATGAAACAAAATTATTTCAGTGAGAAAAATTCTTTAAAAGTTTAGGTAGCCCTAATTAAATGGTCATAACTGTATGGAGTTTTTAAGCTGTCATGTTAAAATTAAAGAAAAAAACACGCACATTTTAGAAATTTTCCGTTAAAACTTCAAAAAGAAGTGTGTAATCTCCAGCAAAAAATTAAAATACCATATGTTGTTTATAATCTGGCCTTTAGGAATTTAAAAAGCTTAGAGCATTTATCTAAAATTATAAATCAAATGTCAAAAGTTTTTGAAAAAAATGTCCGCCCCTGCTGTGTTAGATTTTCATGTTAGAAAAAATTCAAAGAAAAAGTAAATTTTTCTATAGCAAAACATTATTATTTATTAAACGTATAACCGAGGCAAATATTTACCATTGATAGTCTAAGAATTTTTGCCTGAATCTATGTCACATCTAATTCTTAAACACACACATACATATACAGACTACTTTCTTAACTAAACTTTATTAAGAAATCTCTAGATAAGGAATGTTGCCATAAGTTTTTTAAAATCTCTGGAAAAACATTTTAGCAAAACAAAAGACTATAAAATAAAATTAGTTATTTATTTGCTAAAGAAAACCAAATTTAGTCATTGATAGGAAAAATGTTTTCCCGCTTTTTTCTATTTCCAATAAACAAACACTTGTTGAACTAGTTAACAAAGATGGTTTTAGTAGCATAACAAAAGAAATGTTATAACAAAACTTGTATGGGTCATGGTAGTTGTTTGAAATTACTTATTGTAGCTGCGGCCATAATTTGTTACAATAACTATAAATCCACAAAGCAGCTGATAAAATTAGGTGATTTATTTGTTACTTCTTTTATTTTATACAATTCATCATTGTATCATCTTGGTAGCTGGCTAATTAGTGACATTTCTTATGGAATTGTTGTGTTTTTCTTGATCTTTTATAAATGAGAGTAAAGTAAATAAATATGTACTGGAGTTGGCTGTTTTAGTTATCCATGACCTTAATATTCTAAGGAAATTTGTCTGTTATGGTCAAGAATAGAAAATAGTTTATGACATTCTATGTGTTATATTATTTGTAATAAAAAAGTTTATATTCTAGAGGACTTATAAGGTAGATTCACCTACTTAGAATAAGTAGAAGTGGTTATGGAAAGTTTTGTTTCGGGAAAAACTGATGAATGAAATTGAGGTAAAAGGAAATTTTTTTTAAAAAGAAAAATGTTTTTTAATGGTTAATTCGGTACAAAACAAAAATATAATAATAAAAGAGTGTTCAAAAGATTTTTTAAAGTTCTAAATTGCTTTTCTAAACTGCAGCTATTTCAAATAGTTAATTTCTGTCTGCCAAATATTTGATTTTGTTTAAATAAATATAAATGCTTGTATTCAAGCTAGTGTGAACGAATGTTTTGGTTAAGTAATAATACGGTCACACTAGTCATATATTAAATAAAATATATGTAGTCACATTTAAGACAACTTTTTTATAGAACTAATAATGACAAGTAATAAATTATTACAGAATAATTTTAAGTACAAAAAAAAAATATATATTTACTCAAAAGAAAAGTGAATTTGAATTTGAAAAATTTAGAAGTTATCGCATTTAATTTGTAAAATATTCCTAGTTTTCATATAAGAAATATTTAGTAATTTATCTCACCTATAAAATAAAGCGAATTAAATATTTCTTCCCTTAAAAATTTCTTAACTATTTTTAGAAATATTTAATTTGATTTTTAAGTTTTAATTACAACTTTAAATCTTTTTGCGTTCAATAAAACTCTTGTTGGAAATTTTTCTCTATTTTATTCATTCATTCACAAAAATTCTTCATATAAAAGTCATTCAAGCAGACCAATTGAACCAAATTAAACAAGACACTAACAAAAACCCAGACTCACTTCGAAAACAACAAAAATAAACAGATTATTTATTACTTTTCGGCATTCACGTGCTATGAATCTGTATGTATTTTTGATTTGTTTGCTAAACCATAAAAGGTTAATTTTTCACAACAAAAACTACAAAGGAAAATACAAGATTAATATAAAAATCCCATTTAAAACATCAAGCCTCTGCTCACGCACACGTACGCTCTCACTCACTCCCAGATGAGCAGAGAAAAAAAGTCAGGCAAACGACGACAATGTTTGTCTGCTAGAAAAACTAAAATTATCCAGAACGGATGTCGAGCACATGTATGGGATCAATGTCAAAAATTTTACAAAAAAAAAAAATATGCACTCAACTTTATTTTAATATATGGAAGAAAAATAATAACAAAAAAGTGGAAAAATAGAGGCATGAGCTATATGATTTGGAAAATTTTGTAGCGGTTTTTTTTGTGCTCTCTTATGGTTTATTTTGGACTCAGGTTAATAAAACGCATGTTTTTTTTTTTTTTTAGAGGAAAAATGGAAATATTTTTATAGAACAAAGTAAAAAATAAATTTAACTATTAGAGCGTAATTTTATTGCTTCAAATAAATAATAGAAATTTTCTTGACTTTAATACTTTATTGCTAATTTTCTTAGAATTTTTATAAAAAGGAACTTTTACGAAATTTAATGAAAGTTTTCTATAAAAAGAGAATTTAATGAAAACTTTCTATAAAAACAGAATTTAATGAAAGTTTTCTATAAAAAGAGAATTTAATGACCATTTTCTATAAAAAGAGTACTCGCAGCTTTCATTTGATACCCATATACCCTTTATACAATCTTCGTACATTATTTATAATATTTTTCAATTTTGCGTAACTTTCAAAAATTTTATATCCTTTCGGGAGGAAATTTGACATTCTGGAGCGAAATTAGAGTTACACAGTTTTGTCATGGACTATCTCCTATAAAAATAAAATCTCTCGAAAAAGAGAATTTAACGAACATTTCCTATAAAAATAAAATTTCCTATAAAGAGAGAATTTATAAAAAATTTCCTATAAAAAAAGAATTTATAAAAAACTTCCTATAAAAAAGAATTTATCGAAAATTTCTTATAAAAAAAGAATTTATCGAAAATTTCCTATAAAAATAAAATTTATCGAAAATTTCCTATAAAAATAAAATTTATCGAAAATTTCCTATAACAATAAAATTTATCGAAAATTTCCTATAAAAATAAAGTTTATCGAAAATTTCCTAAAAATAAAATTTATCGAAAATTTTCTATAATAAGAGAATTTATCGAAAATTTTCTATAATAAGAGAATTTATCGAAAATTTTCTATAACAAGAGAATTTATCGAAAATTTCCTATAAAAAAGAATTTATCGAAAATTTCCTATAAAAGAAAATTCATCCAAAATTTTCTAAACAAGAGAATTTATCAAAAATTTCCTATAAAAGAAAATTCATCCAAAATTTCCTATAACAAGAGAATTTATCGAAAATTTCCTATAAAAATAAAATTTATCGAAAATTTTCTATAAAATGAAAATTTATCAAAAATTCGTATAAAAAGAAAATTTATCAAAAATTTTGTATAGTTTTATCAAAAATTTCGTAGAAATAAATAATTTACCAAGTTTTCTATAAAATTTATCGAAAATTTCGTATAAAAAGAAAATTTATCGATAATGAAATCCCATTTTGATTATAAATCTAATCTGTCTACCATAATTTCCAAATTTACTTATTTATCTCCCATCCGTTTTCCCTAAAGAGGTTAATATTACAAAGAGATATTAATAATGTGTTATAAAGTAAAAAAGGAAATAAAAATGCATGAGAGCACGAGAGTTCAACATACAAGAGTATTTATGCATGTATAAGTATTTTTATTTCCCTTTTTTTGTGAATTTCAATATAACAACTCAATTCTTAAAATAAAAACAATGCAACAAAACAACAACAACAAATTTAACATATGTATTTACAATATGAATAAAAGTAGTAGTTGTTTTGTTGTCTCTTATAGTCATAATTTTTTTCTTTCTTTCTTATTTTCAATTTAGATCCTCTAAAACCATAAACAAAACATTTGAATGACTCTGACTATGACTGACTGTATGACTAAATAACCGTGTATAAAGTTTGTCTGTTTGTGCCTTTTGTAGGTTGTTTATTATAGCATGTGCTGTTTTATTATTGCTGTTGTTTTTGTTGCTATTGGTATATTTTTCCCTTTTATATTTTCTTAAAATATTCCAATTTCCATTTTTATATACACACACATACCCCTACTACATTTACTATGCGCATGCATTTATGCAAGACATATGCAGTTTTTCGAAAATTTTGACGTTTTTAGTGAGTAAAATTGAATTTTAAACAATAGACTGTGGCTATTGCTTATAGACTAAAAGAAGTCGATGAACAAATACGTTGATTATTTGCGGAAATTTCATGCATTTCAGAGGCATGACCTTTATGTTAGCCCATATGTTTTTTGTTTTCAAGTTTTTATAGGTTTTTTTCTTATTGAGGGTTTGGAAATATGTTAAAGAGTATTTCATGTTCTTAGAAACTTTTTAATTTAGGCGTGTAATATAGAAATTTTGAAAACTTATTACATACTTTATTTGAAGGTAACTTGATAATTAACATGTTTTAGAAAACATTTTAAATTTAAAAAATAAAATGATGGAAAACAAAACAATACAAAATTATTCTATAAAAAAATTTATAGAGAAAGTTTTTCTTAAAAAGAAAAATTATCGAAAATTTCGCGTAAAAAGAAAATTAAAAAAAAAAATGGAATTTATAATTTATAGAAAGTAAATTTATCGATAATGTTCTATATAAAGTAAATTTATCGAAAATGTTATGTATTAAGAAAATTTATCGAAGATGTTCTGTATAAAGAAAATTCATCGAATATTTTATGTATAAAGAAAATTTATCGAAAATTTTCTATAAACATAAATTTTATCGATAATGTTTTATAAGAAAATTATCGAAAATATTTTATAAGAAAATTTCTCCATAAAGAAAAATTTATCGAAAATTTCCTATAAAAAGAAAATTTATCGATAAAAGAAAATTTATTGAAAATTTCCTATAAAAGAAAATTTATCGAAACTCTTCTATAAAAAGAAAATTTACCAAAACTTTTCTATAAAAATAAAAATATCGAAATTTTTCTATAAAAAGAAATGTTATCGAAACTTTCTTATACAAAGAAAATTTATCGAAAATTTACTATAAATAGAGAATTTATGGAAAATTTTTTATAAAAAAACTTTCGAAAGTTTCCTATAAAGAGAAAATTTATCGAAAATTTCCTACAAAAATAAATTTTATCGAAAATATTATATAAAAAGAAAATTTATCGACAATTTTTCTATAAAACGAAATTATTTTTTTATAGGAAATTTAAAATTTGATACTTCCTATAACCAAAAAAAAAAAAAAAATCGAAAATTTCCTATAAAAAGAAAACTTTTTATCGAAAATTTCTTATAAATAAAATTTATCGAAAATTTCCTATAACGAAAAAATTTATCGAAAATTTCCTATAAAAAGAAAATTTATCGAAACTTTCCTATAAAAAGAAAACTTAACGAAAATTTCCTATAAAAGGAAAATTTAATGAAAATTTCATATAAAAAGAAAATTTAATGAAAATTTCATATAAAAAGAAAATTTATCTAAACTTTCCTAAAAAAAAAAAAATGATTGAAACTTTCCTATAAAAAGAAAATTTCGCATTAAAATAATATTTATCGAAAATTTCGCATTAAAAAAATATTTATCAAAAATTTCCTATAAAAGAAAATTTCTCGAACTTTCCTATAAAAAGAAAATTTATCGGAAAATTTTTTAAAAATATAATATTTATCGAAAATTTCCCATTAAAATAATATTTATCAAAAATTTCCTATAAAAAGAAAATTTTCTATAGAAAAAAAAATTTATCGATATTTTTCCATAAAAAGAACTTTTATCAAAAACTTTCAATGACAAAGAATTAATTTCGATAAATAATCAAAAATTTCATACAAAAATAATTTTTATGAATTTATGAAAAAAATTTTTTGCAAAAATTTCTTATAAAAAAAAAAAAAATAAATCGATCGGTTGCTTTTAAAAGGTTTGATTGAGTTTGAAGTCCAAGTTGTTGCTCAAACTCCAACAAACACAAACAAAACAGTTCAAACATTTAACAATCATCATAAAATGCAAACAACTTTCACACACACATATGCTGCATTAATGTTTAAATTTCTTATTTTATTACATGACATTGAACTTCCTTATAAAGTACTAAAGCAAAGAATATTGTAATAAAAAACCAACAACAACAATAATACAAATAATAACAATAACAATAAGACTTAGAAGAGGCTTAACAAAACAAAAGAACAATAACAAAAATAAAAAATAAAAAGACTCACAAATATTAAAAAATATAATTTAATTGTTTACGGAACTATTAAACAACAATAGCAGCAACATTTAAAACTATTAAATTCAGAGTAAACTAAACGACCATTGGACGAGAGGTCTCAGATGTAGAATAAATAGTCATTGCTCTTTAGTTAAACTTTTGATAAGAGTTGTAGTAGAACTTATGAGAACCTTTCTAAAACATTGTTATTAATTCAGTGAATTTTTATTATTTTTTTAATAGAAAAATGTTTTACTTAATTTATATAGTTTAGCTAACTTTTATAATTATTATGTTTTACTCTCGGTATTTTTTTATTTATTTTTATTACTTTTAACTTTAATTTAATTTTGTAACACGCCTGCCTGCCTAGTTTGACCATGTGTTTGTGTAAATATGTACAATATTCAAAAGAGTACAGAGTTAATTTAGGGGGAAATTTGTTTTAAAAGAGAATGTAAATTTTATTTCCCTTCCCATGTATGTTCTTGTTTTTGTAATAAGTACAGAAATATTTCTTATTTTGGTATGTAATAAATGTGTGTTTTTGTTTACATTTAAATTGTTGGTGTAGGTTGTAATTGGAAAAAGGAAAAACAGAAAAAAAAAAAACAAAAAACAAAAGTCACTCATGCGCTTATCCGGTGAATATTTATTTATGTTTTTAAAATTCTTAACCATTTTTCAACACTTTATAGGGGAGTAAACTAACAATTTAAATAATAAAACGGTTACATTAGTTATATGTTAATATATTTTGAAGTTAAGATATAAAAAAAGAAAAATAATTACTATATTTTATATAATTGCTTTTAAATAATCCATACATACATTTCACATATTTTCTAAATAGTTTTCAAGCTAAACAATGAAATTTTTAAAGATTTTTAATTCTTTAATTAAAAATTTATGTTACATATTTTACATTTTTATTAAAATATTTTATTAAATATAGAAAAGAAAAAAATGTAATTCCCTTACCTTGTTATAGAATTCGATGAAATCTCTAAAAAAGAATTAAATAAAAAAAGACACACAATTAATTTTAATTAAATTGTATTAAACTGTCATCAAACAATACAATAAATAGATAAATAATTAATTTTTCTCCATTTTCAGTTTCAATATCTATTTTATTAATAAAAATCTATTTAAAAAATCATTTAGAGTCATCACTCATTAGATTTAATAAAACACTTCAGAAGCCAATACAAATTAAAAAATAAGGGTTCATGAACACAGCTACAAGAACAACAATCAATATTTGAACTCTGGTTTTCAAACTTAACTAAATAAAATACTAAAGGGTGCTCTTTACAAAATAAAACATTTGATGATTATGGTGGTTTTTTGCAATATATTAAATAAAAATACATAAATTGAAATTAAAACTTGACATCTGTCAAAAACATAAATACTCTTAAAAAGCATTAAAAGTATTTAAAACACATTTTTTTTACAACGCCTACTCTTCTTAATTTTTTAAAAGAGTATATAAAGGTCACTATTTCAAACCCTTATTTTTTTAAAATCCTTTTTATATAAAACATTTTTTTCTCTCTCCCCCTTACTATTAAAATAAAAAATCTGAAAATTTTGCAAATTTTTTTCACATATGTTCATTAAATAAACAAAACATTTTATTAAACAAATTTTTTTGTTTATTTCTATTACTAGCTATAAACAATTAGTGTTCAATGTCTTTTATTTAAAACAATTCGTTAAAAATAAACTGACGTCATTTTTTTGAAAAAATTAACATGATCACAGTGATTCAAAAAATTTAACAAGTAGTTGGCTTCCATAAATAATATTATTAATAAATTATTACCTCATACCAAAAATTTTATTTATGTACATATAAATGCAAAAAAACAAACAGCAACTATTTAAATTTTTATTGTTTATTTTGAGTATTAGATAATATTTTATTTTGTTATTAAATATGGTAAAAAGTTATAATTACTATAATTTATGATTAGCCTAAAGACCTTAATAGGGAAACGGTTGTCGATATAATAAAAATTGAAATAGAATTTTTTAATTTAAGGAGAATTAAGAATTAAAAAAAAATAGTAATAATTACAATGGATAATAACATTTTATTTTTAAAAATAATTTGTTTATTGACCCTTTAATTTAAAAGAATAAAAAAGTTTTAGCAAAAAAAGATTCGTGTGCTTAAATATGTCTTTAAGAATTTTGTATGAATTCAATTTAAATTGGTACAACATTTATTGTAACTAGAACCAACACAGAACTGAAGTAGAACTGAACTAGAACTGAACTAGAACTGAACTAGAACTGAACTAGAACTGAACTAGAACTGAACTAGAACTGAACTGAACTAGAACTGAAAGTTAACTAAATTAGAACTGAAAGTGAACTAAATTAGAACTGAACTAAAAGTGAAATAGAAGTTACGTAGAATTGATAATTTTAAAAACAGTTAGAACTGAACTAGAATTAAATTGGAACTGAACTAAACCGAACTAGAACTGAACTAGAATTGAAATTGTAATAAATTAGAATTTAACTAAAAGTGACATAAAAATGATGTAGAACTGAACTGGAACTGAATTAAAACTGAACTAGAACCAAACTAGAACTGAACTGCAACCGAACTAGAACTAAAACTACTAGGACTGAATTAAAACTGAACACGAACTAAATTAAATTTGAACTGAATTAGAACTGAAATTTAACTAAATTATTTTAGAAATAAAGAGTTTTAGAAATTAGAAAAGTGAAATTGAAATGATGTAGAATTGATAATAAATAATAAATAGTTCGAAATTGTGACATGAAAAATATAAATTAAAAAATTTTAAATTTAATATTTGGAAATAAAATTTAAAAAAATTTTTGACACAATACAGATAAACTTGTTCTAAAATTAGGGAATTAAAAAACTCAACATAATCTATAATCTCAACTATAGTATTCTTAATTTTGAACTACAGTCTCAACTATAGTATAAACTATAAACTCAACGACAGTGCAAACAATAGTCTCAATTATAGTCTAAACTATAGTCTCAATTATAGCATCAACTATAGTCTCTAATGTAGTCTCTACTATAGCCTCAACTATAGTCTTAAATTTAGACTTAACTATAGTCTAAACTACAGTTTCAACTACACTTAGGTTTCAATTATAGTTTCATCTATAGCCTCAACTAGTCTCAACTGTAGTCAAATCTATAGTCAAAACTATGGATTTTACTGTAGTCAATACTATGTCCTCAACTGTAGTAAAAATTATAGTCTTAATTATAGATTCAACTATAGTTAATAGTTGACTAAAATATTGTCCATAGTCAAGTTTTATAAAAATAGGGAATTAAAACAAAACTCCCACACCTTTTTGTACTATAATACCGATTTTTTTTTATTTCAAAACTTTTTTAAATTAGAGAATTTTAAAAATAAATAAAAATATAAAAATCAAAAAAAAAAAAATAAAAAAATTTATGAAATTATAGCGGGGAGACTGTGACCGCAAATACCCTTAAATATACTTTACATGCATTTATGTAGTTTTCTTTTGGAAATACGAGGGCGGTCCGTGACTTTTTGATCCGCCCTCGTTTGTTTTTTGCAAAACAAAAATTTATTTTTCAACATAATCTCCTTTTAACTCAATACACTTAGTCCATCGTTTCTCTAGTTTTTGTATCCCTTCCAAAAAATAGAATTTTCGAGGTCCTTAAAATAGGCATTTGTTTGGTCAATAATTTCATCGTTGGAGCTGAATCTCTTTCCACCGAGCCATTTCTATAGGTTTAGAAATAGGAAGTAGTCACTAGGAGCTAAATCCGGAGAATATGGCGGATGAGGTACCAATTCGTAGCGCAATTCGTAGAGTTTTGACATTGAGACTGCACAGGTGTGCACCCGTGCGTTATTTTGATGAAATATTTTCTTGACCATATGGGGTCATTAATAGGCAACATAATGTGGTGAACACATGTAAGCGTATTTTATGTAAAGATCTACAAGGATTATATATTATACAATAAAATCATGTTCATTTTTGGCGATTTAAAAAATAAATAGATAAACGAAGTGGCCAACATTAGGAACATGTGCTCCTCCTAACTAATTATAAAACACCTCAGCGTTAACCATGTGAAATTTCATTCATATAATTTTATTATATGAATTATAGACTGTTAAGTCACTGAAAGCACCTGGACTACCCGGTTTCCTAGACAAGCTTTTAAAGAAAGCAAAACTAAATTCTTGTTAATTTAATTTATATTCTAAAACAATTTATATTGGATAATTTTAAATAAACTAATGAAGACAAAATTATGAAAACGATATTGAAAAACAACTTCATAAATTCTTTATATTGCTAGTTATAGTCGTATTGAGCAATAGAATAACAAGAAAACCAGAACATCATTTTAAGAAAAAAGTACAAGTTCGTAGAATTTAAAATTTGTAGAAAATGGAGAAAAAAACAAATAAACAAAATGCCACAATTTACAAGTTTGTTTATCAATTTGTATCTTTAGAATATTTAGTACAACTACAGCAACTATTAGGAATGTAACTGCAATAATATATTGTTGTTGTATTTATTGTTTAAACAATACACTTGATTGTATAAACAATTTACAATTTACATTGATGCTCAATTATTTATTGCAAAATTGTACTCGTTATAGGTTTATTTTCATTTTATTTGTATCTCTACAAGTGTAAAATAATTAATTGAAAAAATATATAAAAGTAGAACACAAAGAATTCCAAAACAAAAAACTTAAGCAATCAAGATATTGAGGGAGATAGAGAATAAAAAAACATAAATAAAATTCAATAATGAAATTTGATTGAAAATACATAATTAGAAAAATATTTTTATTTATTAAGAAATTTCAATCACAAGAAATAAAAATTTAAATATTTTAAAAAAGATTTTGAAATTTTTATACTTTTTTAAGATGAAATGAAATCATTATGCAGTCATTTGTATATTTAATAAATTAATCATAATGACTAATAAATTTTAACTTTTTGTATATTAATTAAATACTATTCTAAGAAAGTTTGTTAATATCATTATTAATTAAACAAATTACTTCATTTTGGTTCATTATTTAAAAAAGTGAAATAAATGAGTAATTTTATTTCTATTATTTCATTTTAATTATATTAATTTTAAACGCCATCTGTTAAAGCAAAAAAATGTAAAATTTCAGTAAAATTCAAATAGATTTTGGGGCTATGACTCATTGTTTAATTTCATTGTTATTTTGATTAAATTTGTTTCTTTTTTTTTAATTCAAATAAAATCAAATTTATGTGAAATCAACGCGTGGCATTAACGCTTTGTCCCCAAAAAGCCCCTACTATAATCAAGAAAATGTTTTGAACATTTTGAACAAATAAACTGTAAAATTGTTTTTATTTTTTTATTTTATTTTTGCATAAACAAAAAAATTGTTGGTACGTTTAACAAAAAAAAAAAAAAAATCAAAAAGTGACGATAATAAATTTCTAATATTGGCAGTATTTCAAGTCTTTTAATGTTATTTTCTTTAATACTTTTTTTTAATATTGCTTATTTATTTTATATGTTTCTCTTTTTTGCATGTGTTGTATTATGATTAATCCCAAAAGCATATATTTTTTTATCACAAATTGTGGTAATTTTTTAAAAAAATTCTTAAGAATGTTTTAAATCATAAGTAAATTTAAGTGATTTTAATAAAAACTTATTTAAATTTTTAATTTAAAGCGATAATAAACAAAATTAACCTTAATTTTGCTTAAAGAAAATATGACTGACTTTTCTTTCTGTTTATTCATTTAATAATTTAGTGTGCTAAATTGTCAGATTTAAATTTGCACTTAATAACATAATGACTTCATTAACTTTATATTTAAAAGTTTCGTATAAATATTTACCTTAAACTATTTTTAGCACATGATTAATTTGTTTAAAATTCCCAAAAATAGCAAAACGAACCAACCCAAATAATTGCTGAAAAGTAAACAAAGTTTTATTTGTTTACTTTTGTCTACATTAATTCACTTTTTTTCAGTTTAATTGCATTATCACATTTTTAGCACTTTAACCAAAAAATGACTAAAATTGCTCATATTACCCAAATCACGAAAAAAAACAACAAGTAATGATTTAAACAAATAACATATTACGTTCAATGGTTGATGAACTTGCTTTAAAATAGTCACATCGGGCAAATATTCAATAAATCAAAAGGAAAATAATTTGGGAGAAATATACATTTACGACACTAGTCTCAACTATAGTCAAAACTAAGCAAAACTAATTATAGTCTAAATTATAGTCTGAACTACAATGTCACTATAGTCCGAATAGTCTCAACTATAGTATATTTTATAGTCTGAACTATAGTATCAGCTATAGTAAAATCTACAGTTTGGACTATATATAACTATTGACTATAGTCTATTTTATAGCCTATAGTTTTTAGTATAGCCTAAACTATAGTCTCAACTATATTAAAAACTACAGTTTATAATATAGTTAAATGTTAACTATAGTATTTAGTATAATTCATAGCCATAGTGCAGTCTATAGTCTAGTCTATAGACTTACCTATAGTCTAGTCAACAGTCTAAACTATAATCTCAACTACAGTATGGTCTAAATTATATTCTTATTTATAGTAAAAAGTACAGTTTAGACTATAGTTAACTGCTAAGTATAGTCTAGTTTATAGCCTATAGTTTAGTCTATAGTCTAGACTAAGAGTTTAAACTAAAGACTAAATTATAGTTTCAACTTTAGTCTAAACTATAGTCTGAACTTTAGTCTAAACTATAATCTCAACTTTAGCCTATAGTCTCAAATATAGTCTCAACTATAGTCCAACTATAATCTCAACTATAGTCTCAACAATAATCTCAACTATAGTCCCAACTATAATCAGAACTATAGTCTCAAATATAGTCTCATCTATAGTCTCAACAATAGTCTCAACTATAGTCCCAACTATATTCTAAACTACAGCCTCAACAATAGTCTTAACTATAGTCTCAACTATAGTTCTACCTATAATTTCAACTATAGTCTAAACAAAAGTCTAGTCTATGGTATCAACTATAGTCAAGTCTCGTCTATAGTCTAGTCATAGTCTAAACTATAGTCTCAACTATAGTCTAGACTATAGGCTCAATTACAGTCAAGTTAGTGTATAGTCTCAAATATTGTCTAGTCTATAGTATAAACTATAGTTTAGTGTATATTCTCAACTATAGTCTAGTCTAGTCTATAGTCTAAACTATAGTCTAGTTTATAGCCAAAACTTTAGTCTAAACTATAGCCTAAACTATAGAATAGTCTAAGCTGTAGTATAGTCTATAGTCTCAACTATAGCATAGTTTATAGTCTAAAATATTGTCTCAACTATAGTCATAACTATAGTTGAGATTATAGTTGAGACAATAGTTGAGACTCGACTATAGTCTAGTATAAACTATAGTATAATGTATAGTGTAAACTATAGTCTTGTCTATAGTCTAAACTAAAGTCTAGTATAAACTATATTATAGTCCATAGTGTAAACTAAATTTTAGTCTATAGTCTACTCTAAAGTCTCAACTATAGACTAGTTTATAGTCTACTCTACTGTTTGCTCTATTGTCTAGTCTAGTCTATTTTTTTTTTTAATTCTTGCTTTAATTTATAAAATTTTCGTTCAATATGACTTATTCTAGTAAATTTAAATTTAATTTTTTATTATATTATTTCTTCTTTCTTCATATTAACAAACATTTTAATTTTTTTTTAAATTTTCTCTTTTATTTGCAGTTTGGTGGTCGGTGCCCCTAAATTTGATACCTCCTCATACCAAGAAGGTGTTATAGAAGCCGGTGCCGTATTCAATTGCGGCATGAACGATGGTGATTGTAATTTAGTGAAATTTGATTCGTCAAGTAAGTATTTCAATAAAGTTATTAAAGCAAATTAAAAGAAAAAAACATACATAATAACCAGCATATAATTAATAAGACTAAAAGTAATAAAAAAAGAAAAGCCTACAAAAAAGAATTATATTAAAAAGAAACGAAAAATTAGAACAAAACCTCAACACACTCAGGTGGTTTATAAGACATTAAACACACAAATATCCAAAAAGAATAAACAATATTAAAAAAAACAAATTTAAATAATTCTCATGCTGGGTGCAGCTAAAAACACTACAAGATGGTAAAGCTTTTTTTTTTTAAAAAAAAGGGGGGCTGGCTAGTGGTTTCAATTTTACTCTAATTATAGCTACAATTTGTTCAAGTTATTTCTTATTTTTTTCAAAGTTTCTAGTTGAATGACATTTAAGCTTTTTTCAAATGCATTCATTCATATAGAAAAAATGGCTAAAATGTCAATTCATGAATAAATGTCTTTATTACCGTGAATAAGTATGCCACCATAGAATGAATGAATGATGATGATCTCTGGAGAGTGACATGATCTGATGATCTTGATAAAATATTTATTTGTTTCAGTTGTTAGGAGACAACATTTGTATAAATGTTTGGGCGTTTCAATGCTCTACCAACCCACATCCATTTTCCATAAAAAAACACAACAAAAAACAAAACCCCAAATACCATTTAGACATAAAAAAATCACTATAGAGACAAATATTTAGTAGTGACAATTTGTATTTATTTAAGATATCAAACGCAACTAACTAACAACAAATATGTACCACAGAGAGCTACAAATAGAAGCCTACGCATTTATACATTTATCTCCTCTACCTTATAAAATTTTGCCGTTAAGCTAGTTGTGTTTTGTTTTAGGGCAAAACTAGTTCACCTTAAATAAAATTTACAAAAGCAAGTATTTCAAATAACTCCAGCTAAAATTTTTATTTTATTTTAGTTTTGCAAGCGGAAATTATTTTTATGTTGTAACTTTTTCCAAATACAAAAATAAAACAATTCCATTGCAAGTAATATGATTGCGTCTGAGACAAGTACATCTAGTAGGTACCTGACCACTAGAAGTGAATGTTTTTTTTTTTATTTTAGTTTTTTATTTTATTATGGCACAACCAACAACATTTACGATTTGCCAAGATCATAAAGAAGAATGTTGTTTTCCTTTGTAGTTTTTTTATTTTTTACATTTTTATTCTCTAAATTCATTTACGTTTGGTCTTTTATATCAAATGCAGAGAAGAAAAAAACTATAAATGTCTATTTCTAAATTCACTGTAATATAAAAAAGAAAATGTTGAAAATTACCATATTTCCGCATATGTTGTTCTGTTGTGTCCACGATGATGATAATGATGTTGAGGTTGTATTGGTTTCAAAAATTTATTTCATGCGTATGTTGGAAGAAACAGAAGTTCTAAGGAGTAAGTTCCTTGGGAAAGAATTTATAATTTTCGAAAAATTCGGGGAATTTTTTTAAATAAAAATAACAAAACTTGTTTTCCATAAAATTGGAAAAAAACATCCATAAAGTGTCTTGCGATCCTCAGACCAATCAATATTGAATTCATTTGCTCTCTATTATATCATAGTGTGATTAGAAAGTGGCCGTACATATACTAAAAGAATGATTGCGAGTCCGCTTTCTAATTACACTATGGTTGCGAATAAAAAAATACTAATAGTCATTAAGTATTAGTTGCAGTTAAATATTTCCCACAAAAATATCTGTACGTAAGGATAAAATCTGTATGTAAGGATAAAAATTCCACGTTTAAAAAATGTTCTGAAGAATTAATGTCTTGTATACCTTTAAAGCAGTGGTCCGCAAAATGGCTCACATGTGCGAATGCTCTTTTATTTATTTATTTTTTTTTTTTTTCACACCTACATGCTCTTACAGATTTGCAAAATAGTTTAGTCTCGCTTGAGCTTTCAAACGGTAAAATCATGTGCAAAAGCACTGAAAGAAATGTTTAATAAGATATGGGAGGTACCTTTTTTATATATTTTTTAGGAATTTTTATTAAAAATATTAAATTAAAAATTTTAAATTATTTTCTGTGTATAAAATAAGAGCGGGAGCGTTATACAGAACATATGCAAATACAAAATGTGCATTTTAATTTTAAGAGTTCCGACAACTGCTTTTAAACCTAAAATTTTTAATCCAAATTGATTATATTTTCCATTTAAGGTAAAATGTAATGTAAGAATGTAGAAAGGAAATACCGAAGTAGTTGATACTTTAATGTTTACCTATAGCCTGTTCAAAAGAAAAGCAGTAGTTAAACCTCAAGTTTTTACTGGGCTAATAGACATTATTGAGTCTCAAGTTCTTTATAAACAGTGCTGATCAATATACCCTATGAGTAGTTACGATTGTGAAAGTCTCGAATCTGATCTCTTAGAGCCATTAGAGCCATTTTGTTAAACAATGAACAATTACTAAAACATTCTTTGGGTGATCTTTTAAAGGCAATATTTATTTATGAAAATAAAAGACAATTAAGAGTCACGATCAATATCTGGAATCTTAGCAATACATAACAATAGCTTGGAATTCGTAAAAAAAAACTAAACATGACGATCACGTTGCCATAGTGCAATTTTGAGGAGCCAAAGTTACAAATACAAATTCGAACGATTTTCCTTTCGAATTTTGTTACAAAATAACCCCCAGCTACAATCGGTAATTACTTCTGTTGTTACCAAAACAGAGTTTATAATTAAATAGAATACCTATTCTCTATGCCTTAACAAACCTCATTTACATTCGTGGTATCTTTTCCACATGGATTTCATTAAAATCTAAGAATATCCCTCTGGTAACTGTTTGCAGTACAGCATATAGTATTTCACCTGAAGAAGATATGAAGATTCCCAAGTATATGAAAGATGAGACTCTTTCAGCTTTATTTTATTACACAGGGAGCATTATTGTGGTGAATGTCATATCTCCTAAAATTTACCAAAGCTGGTGGCTAACATATGCTAACAAAATAAATCAATTTCTGAATACATTTGGAGCTATTGCTTTTTAATCGATCCTCCGCTTTTTTTAGACTTATGACGTGAACTTCTACTGAAATTATCAATGTGCATTTGGGGTTTCACTAAAGCATTAATTTATTAAAATTTTTTTATGTCTTTAGACATTACGGTAATTAGAAAAATACGGTTCGTTTTATCATTATGAGCTGGGACGATATTTTCTATGATCGTTCAATTCTTATTTTAGAACTTATGCTGCACCATCACCAATGATCACCACGATACTCATTTAATCCTCAAATTTAAAAAATGTTCGACATATTGCATCAATAATATAAATAAAGAAGTATTTACTTTCTACCATCGCCATTTTTTAAAAAATTTGAATGATACAAGTTTTTTACATCTTATTAAGAAAATTTGAGTTTTAGAAAATAATCCATATCAAATCAAAACTTCCAAGAACATCGCAGTAAAGATCTAGCATAACTCCTCCAGAATTTAGCTGTAATAATAATTCTTCATTCAAAGTTATTCGTTTATTTTCAAAGGAACTTACATTTTTCAATATAAGCTTTTAAAGATCACTGATCATAGCTTCTAATATTATGCGTAATAAAAAATTACTTCATAGTAACTTAGCATAATTCACAAATCTGTAAAATAACTACGATTTTAAAATTGTTGCTCCTTCTCCAATACATTTTTCCCAGGAATTTAATTCATGCCATAACAATTCTTCACTACATTAATTCTTACCATTCAAATTCCTATTGTCACAAACAAATTTCATTCCTTAAAATTCTGCAAATAAACAAAAAAAATCGCTCAATTGATGATGCTCTTCCACCATATTTAGCCGCAAAAAAACATGTTGGCCATACACTTTGGCAAAACACATTTGTTTAGTTTTATGGTTTTTGTTTGTTTGATTTTTGCAAACCGTAACAATAAAAAACAAATTGTGGCAACTTCTTGTTGCTTGCTTGCTTTCTTCGGTTGATGCTAATGCTGCTGCTTCCTCCTTCAAATGCAACAAATGTTCTTTAACGTTTTCTTTTCATTTTTTAATGTGTCTTTATGCTCTTAGCGGTTTTGTGTGCGGATGAGCAAATATAAAATTATACGCTTATTTGCTTTGGTTGTTTGTAAATTTTGTGGCTAATGCGCGATTGATGATGAAAGCCCGCGCGTGCGCTTTAACAGCAAAAAAATATTGTGTTTTTCTTTCTTTGTGTAAGGAACAAGACCACAGAAAATATGTTCCCCAGACAAGTATTTAAGCAGTGAATGTAAACGCACTTCTCATAAAGAAGAACCACATGAAAGAAAAAAAAAAGAAACATTTGCTATTTTAAAGAGGAAAACAACTATATGTACTCAATGTACTTTGGAAAGAATTAAAAAAACTATGTTTGTCTGTCTGATTGTTTGCATATTGACTCTCAGTCATAAATAAAATGCTAAAATATGGGTCATTGCATGGAAAATTTCAAATAAGTTTAGAAGAACAAATTAACAACGTTTTAAGGGGGGATTCATTTTAAATAATCTAGCAATAGGAAAATTCAAATCTTTTCTTCAAACTAAATTAATATAAACCAGTTTTAAGTCATTGGTCGGTTAAAAAGAGAAGACGTAAAAATTACAAAGCTATTTGTTTCTTACATTTTTTGCTGTGAATTTTATTAGTTAATTTTGATTTTTCGTGATCTATCTGTCCCCCTGAGGCATATAGGTGCTTATGCTTAAAGTTTTACAAATAATTTATGTAGCTTTTATTAGCCATATATATCCCGTTGGGATTGGTCATGTTCTGAAGAAAAAATATATCCTCAGCACGTATGTCTCCAGTTTAATAGCTACTGCAGATATATGAACTTTTATTACTTTGTTACAATTTCTTTTAGAACTTTTGAACCAAAAATAATCTTAATTATTATTTTGTTATTTAAAATTATTATTTTTTTTTATGGAAACCCCCACCTTTAAAAACTCTTTACCAAAACAAATAAACATTAAAAAAAGAGAGTGCCTAAGAGTAACACATAAAAAGAAACCAAGAAATGTGCGTAAAATGTAAATTTATGCAGAACATCTTGTCTACAGCCGTGAAGACTGCAATAAATGTTTATGGTTTTGTCTATAGAAGATAATAATGATGATGATGATGGCTCCATATATGATTTTCCACAAGCACTCTATATGAGTAGCATGCAAAATAGTTTACATTTTCCACACCACCATCAGCCGTACCATCACCACCACCACCGCCAATGATCACCACGATCTTCATTGCCATCATCATCATCAGCAAATAAAAACTATAAATTAAATAATGATCGGCCGAGTGCATCATCATTATCTTAGGAGGTATTTACTACCTACCACCATCATTAATATTTTTGCTACTTAATATACAAAGAGAGAATGAAGAACGGTCTTTTTTTCCAGTGATCATTCTTCATGTGTACAATTGATTTGTTGTAGGTTCCTTTCTATTTTTTTTCTCATAGTAATGGTCATGTTCATGAAGTGCTATAAATACGCTAATTCATGGTTATTACTCGGTGGTTAATACTTAGTCAACATATTTATGGTTTGGTATAAAAAAATGTTGGAAGTGGAAGAGTAAAGAGAGATGATCACCTTACGCTGCTAGCTGCTTGAAGACGAGTTAGATAAGTACATGTTTAGTTAGTTTATGGAGTATTTTAAGGGAAAGAAGTGGAGTTCAAGGAGGGGCAAAATGATATATATGGATAAACATAATTTACATTTTTCGTAAATGATTTAATTTTGTTATAATTTAAGAACATTTTTCTAATACCTTGATTTTAAATCAGATAATGAAAGTTGGATGTAATGCTCTCCAAAAATAGATCATTCCTTGCAGTCCAGTAGATTCATGTCTGTACTAGCAACAGATCAATTCAGTATCACTATTATACTGATCCTTATTCATATAAAAAATGTGGAGTGCAATGCCCTGTAAAACAGATAATTGCAGTGGAAAAGGTTCAAGTCATAAGATCAATAATCTGCACAGATATGAATAATATTGACTTGTGTGAATATTTGCAGTAGTTTTAGGAAAAAAAAAACCAGAGCTTTGTGAACTCATCATGAGGGACTGTTTATCAGACCATTACTAAAGCTCATAGTTAAGAGTTTTCATATCTAAGAACATCGTAAAGATAATCGTGCCTAGATTCTATCATTCTGGTTATTAACGAGTCCCCCAGATTTTATCTCTAAACAGAATTCTTCACTGAGAGAGTTTAATATAATTTCATTAACTTTAATTTGTCATTAAATTTACATTTGAATTGAATTTGAAATCATTTAATTTTTATACTAAGAAAAAGTTTAAAATTTTTCAGAGATTGTTCTAGATTTTATTCCATAAGTTCACATCCCCACTTTATCGGATATTTAATTACAAACTGCTTGAGAAAACAACAAATGATCTGGGTGAATTGAACTAAAGTCTCACTATAATTTGAACATAATGATTTTTACCTTAGACAGACGGATGGACGGACATAGTTATCCGAACTTCATATAAAAGACGAATATACTTTATGAAATTTTAAAAAGCTAAATGAATTTTCTTAAGATCATCAAAAATTTCTGTCTATATTCACATATTTTCACAGTAGCGTAGGAAAACAAAATTGCAATTAAAGGGAAATAATAGCTAGCAAAAGTTTTCAGGTATAATTCTGATCTAAATTCTTATTTTTTATATTTTTTTCTCTCCGAGAAACCAACATTACACGCTAATGGCAATAGTTTAAAGCTAGAAAATGGATTCGGGCATAATTTTTATTTTATTTCTTATTTTTTTTTCTCCCGATCTGGCTGATTTTCTCTGATTTCTGATTATTAATTAAGGCATAAAGTATTTACCACAGCCATACGGATGGACGGACATATCGACCAGAATTTATTAACGACAAAGAATATATTTTATGGAGTGTTAAAAGGCTAAATGAAATCTCTAAAGATTACCACAAAATTCTGTCCATATTCGCATGTTTACACAGCAGAGCAGGAAATCAAAATTAAACGCTGAAGGGCAATAATATCTAGCAAAAGTTTTCGGGTATAATTTTGATCTAAATTCCTAGTTTTTATATTTTTATATATAAAAGCAAGAATATGTTTTTGGGCATAATTTGTAATTAAATTCTTACTTTTTCCTCCCGATCTGGCTGATTTTCTTTGATTTCCGATTATTAATTTAGGCAGAAAGTATTTACCTCAGACGGACGGATAGACGGAAATATCTACCAGAATTTCCTAACGACAAATAATATAATTTATGGAGTTTTAAAAAGCTAAACGAAATCTCTAAAGATCACTCTATATTTCAGCAGAACAAGAAATCATAATAAAACGCGGAAGGGCAATAATAGCTAACAAAAGTTTTCAGGTATAATTTTGATCTAAGTTCTTATTTTTAATATTTTTTATCTCATAATCTGGGAAATTTTCTTTGAATTTTGATAATTGATATGGATATAAACATTTTCAACACAGACACAGGCATGGACGCACATACCTAAACGAATTTCATATGGAATGAGAATATGATAAAAGAAATTTCAAAAAGCTTAATTAAATATCTAAAGATCACTCCATATTTCTATCCATAATAGCTTGTTTTTAAAGCTGGAGAAAAAATTACACGCTAAAAGGTAATAATAACTAAAAAAAAGGTATAATTTTGATCCAAATTCTTTTTGATTATAAATTAAGTCATAAAAATATTTACCTCAGACGGACGGATATATATTTCCGAACTTCATATGAAAGAAGAATATAGTTTAGGGAGTTTAAAAAAAGCTAGCAATATTATTCAGGTTTTATTTTGATCTAAATTCTCTCCTTCTTATAAAAAATCCTTTACTTTTTCTTCCCCGTCTCTGTGTAACACGATAAGATCGTGTCAAACATTAACACTTTATTGTTGTTACTACTTTTTTTCTTTTGCTTGAAATCTTGTGCTTAAACAGAAGCGTAAGCAAATGAATGGTTAAATTGTTGGACAACAAATCAAGTGAAGTTAAATTTTAAACGACAGTAAAAGCGCGCTTTCAAATGAAATGAAAAAAAAAAAAAAAAGATGAATGTGTTAATGAATGCAAAATTGACTACATTTAAGTAACAAGCCTGAAAGCAACATTCACACTACAATAACACCATCATAATTTTAAAAACACACTCTCTGGCTTTTACGATCACACCTAGAGCAGGGATGGCAAAGTATAAATAATAATATTTTTTAGAAAATTCTAATCTAAAAAGAAAACACTTAAACATTTAGCTGTAATAAAATAAAAAATCTCACATTTACATGCCTGCCTTAAAGTAGCTAAGCAAAATAATACTTAATGATCATGGTAATCATGATGATCAAGCCTTGTAAAAGGTATGTTTATGATGGTTGTTCACGCTGGGCTTAGTGTTAGAGTGTTTTAACTATTTTTCCTTTATCCAGGGGCTTGGTTAAACCATATCAATAATATAAAAAAAGTGGATGATCATGTTAAATGTGTTCACTGATCAATTGATCAATGAATTTGTAATGTTTTACCATCAATATTTAAAAATGTAATATTGTAAGTAAGAAATAAAGAATGTGTTTTTACACTCATTCTCTCTTATTGTAAGTTACATTGACGTGATTTGACTGATTAACTTTTAAAAGCCGCCTTAACAAATTAGCATCGACATAAGTGTCATCCACAACGCCGTCGTCATAGTCGCCACCGCCATAGCCACTGTCATCACTGTCGTCATTGTCTTCTATCGTCTACAAATAAATAACAAAACAAATACAACATGTTTTGTCATTGTATGTAAATACATGTTATAGTGATAATAACAGCAGCTATAGCAGCAGCATTCGTCATTATTTAGGCGTTTTTGTCATTTGCAGCCAATTGAATTTCAATTCACGAGTTTATTTAAAGCGGAAGCCGTTTGCCATCCATCCATTCAGCTATCCATCAGTTCAAACTCAAACCATTTAGGAAGTACATTTAAAAAAAAAAAAAACAGCAACGACTCTCTAAGTGGTAGGGCAGCAAATAGCAGCAGACGCAAAATTAAAAAAAAAAGTTTAAATAAGTTATTAATAAAAAGAAGTTACTTTGTCTCTGTAAAATATAGGAGCCAAGCAAAAATAATTTATTTAAAAAAGAGCCCATAAAATATGCAAAATATGAGTAAAACAAAAGAAAAAAAGAGAGAAATAAGAAGATTTATGAGTAGTATTGAAGATTGAAGTTAATAAAACAATGACAGAAGTTTCCGTTGATTTTACACATTTTAAAAATTGTTTTTTTTTCTGTTTTTATTTCTTTAAGTGAGATATGACTAGTCATATAGTATTGAAGATGATCATTTTAGAATAAAAAAAATATATGTATATAAATGACGTGAGCTTTTTATTTTGTGAATGTTTAATTTGAAATTTATTGAATTACTTAGAAAATGTCAAGACCTTATAAACTTCATGATAAATTCTATGATTAATTAACTTTAAGTCAATTTGAAGCAAAAAAAGTTAGTAACTAAATAGAAATGTTTTAGATTATTTTAAATCGTAAGTGCAAGTGTTTTTCTTAACCTTAATAATACTTAGTATAAAATTATATTTATAGGGAATGAAATTGATAAAACTTTAAGCCACTTTTAGTCTTTAAACTTTTATCGTAATAAATGAAAAACTACACAGAAAAAAGTAAAAATAGACTTCAATTACGAAATTTGTAATATTAATTAATTTTTAATTGATTTTGCTCCAATCATCAAAATGATAATATTAAAAATTTTACAAATGGGAAATTATGTAATGAAATATATTGGGTGCAAAATATGCAACATTTTTCCCTTAAGTGCAAAATATGCAAAATTATACTATTTTGTGCAATATATGTAAAATAATGCTCTTAAGTAAATTGCTAACATAAGGATTTTCCATAAAAATATGACAAAATATGTTTCTTAGCGCAAAGTATATAAAAATAAGCTGTTAAGATTAAAATATGCTGTAACAAATCGATGCTAAAATTCTTAAAACTATCTGAAACGGATAAATAGCGAAAAGTTTGATTCATTTAAAGCGCTGTACAGTGGCTCAGAATCGTTTTTCATCGGCCAAAACTCTATAACTTTTGAATCGATAGAGGTATTTTAGATTTTTTTATGGAGAAATATTTTTTTTTTTTATTTTTCTCCCGTTTTAATTTCATTAAAATTGGTTCAGCAGTTGCTGAGAAATTTAAGGCTCAAGTTGAACTTTTAATATTTTTATAGCATTTAGTATGAAAATGCGGATTGTTTTTTGAATCAGCTTTACTTATAAAACAGTTATAAGTTAAACCATTTTAATAATACCCAGGATAATTTTGTGAACAGGTTCCCAGTTCTTAAAGAACTGGCTCCACTAAAATCGGTTCTTTTTTGGACAAAAAAAAAAAAAAAAATAGTTTTTTATTTAAATAATATTAAGGACGAAAAATTTTATTTTTTATAATAACTAAAATTTGTTTAATGTTTTATTTTTTTACTTAAATAACAATAAAAGATAATTATAATTATTATTATTCGATTGGAAAATAGCCTGCAAATATTCCATATTTAATTCTATATTTTTGCTGTTCTCTAGCAGTCCTTTAACTTCTTCATCTATGTCCCGATGTTCTACTTTCCATTGACATCGAATGCTAAAGATGAGCGGATCCGACGTTGCCAGTAATATATTAAATAAATCTTCATTTGTAGAATTTTGTGATATTTTTTTGATATTGTGCTCTCTATAAAATCTGTAATCCTTATTATTTTTCTGGGCTTCGTCTGATAGATCTTTAAGTGGTACTAAATAATGCTTAATGACATCTTCTCCATGATAAAGGATTTTGTGAACTGTTGCAAACATATTTATCCATGGATATTTGATAATATATATTCGTGCATCAATTTGTTCATAGCACACAATTACGTTGATAATTGTTTTAAATCCTGAAATAAGATTTATATCAACATCTGTTATTTCAGATGCTCTTTCGGGATCTAAAAAGAAACATCTTGCTGTGTTCCCATCATTCGTATTGCCGGATACTTGTTATGGTTGATCTATAATCAACCCATATTTGAGAAATTCGTCCTGAACACATTTCTTTTTTTTAACTTCTTAACACCATATAGAGTGTATTTACACAGAAAAAAATATTTCAAATAATTTTTTAATAAAATTATTAATTAACTTTATATTGGAATTTAATTATATGATTTATTAATATAATTAATTTTCTAATTGGTTTACAGTTTTGTTTTTTAATAAATTGACAGCTGTTAATAAAATATAAAGAAAAATTACATATTTGTCTATAAAAGTACAGAAATAAAATAAATTTAAATAAATTTTCAAAAATTTTCAGCTCATTGTATCTATTTAAGGAAAAGAAGTAATAATAATATCAATGATACTAGTTATTAATATTATCATTTTGATGATTGGAGCAAAATCAATTAAAAACAAGCGCGAATTATATTCGGCCCGGCCGAATCTATATACCCACCATCAACTTTTTCAAATTTGACGTTATATGGGAGGTGGGCGGTAAAGTGGGCGGACCACGACCATTTTTGTTTCCGAGTTTACATTGATCCTTGAACTATTTGAACACAATTTCGTTGATTTTCACCTTATATGGGAGGTGGGCGGTAAAGTGGGCGAACTACGCCCATTTTTGGTTTCCGAGTTTATATCGACTCCAGAACTATACATACAAAATTTCGCTGTCGTACATGCTTTTATTGAAGAAATTTTGTGAACCATGACGTCGAAATTATTGAGTTTTAGTTGAAACGGAATTTAATAACAAAAAAATTTGTCCCAAAAAATACAAAAATTTAAAAATGTCTATCGAGGAAGTTGAGTGGATTTTTCCACTTCATTTAACATTAAAAATAGCAATTAAATGATGAAAAGATGATTATTAATATTGGGCGGATTAGCATGCATTTATGGTTTTTAAATAAGACCCTAAAATAATATTTTTAAAAATGCTCTTATGTTTAAATTTTTAAAAATATATTTAAGGGTCTTATTTTTAAACAATAAATGAATATTTTCTTTACCATAGGTATTTCGTAATAAAAATGTTAAAGGTTCCAGATGACTTAGAGTTGTATCAATAACATATGAACTCCTTTTGAAAAGTTTCATGATTATTTGGGTTTGTCATTTCGTGTGTAACATGTCGAAATAACCATCTAGGACCCAATAAAGTATATATATTCTGGGTCCTCGTAAAAATCAATCGATGTCCGTCCGTCTGTCTATCTGTGTGTCTATTAAAAGAAGGATAGGGCTCGGGACGAACCAGCTAGGAGGACGGAATTTGGCTGAAATTATTGCATTACATAAGGCTTGTTTTGTACGGAAAATGAGTAAAATCGGTTCATAAAATAAGTTATGGACCAAATACTAGAAAAACTCCAGTTTATAGTTATCTTTTACAAAAAAGCATGTGCGTCAACGAAATTTTGCAAAACTAGTTCGAGGATCAATATAAACTCGGGGACTAAAAATGGCCATGGTTCGCCTACTTTGCCGCCCACCTCCAATACATATAAAGTGAAAAATCAAAATTTTGTATAAATAGTAATACCACATTTTATATAAGGTCTGACTTGTTTTTCGAACTCGATTTTTCACCAGAATTTTTTTTATTTTTCTTAATGTAGGCTAAGCTGAAGTTATATGTCAGGAGAATATAACATTTCAAATTGTTTATTAAAATTTTTTTTATTTCTTTCGAACTCAATATTTAAAAATTTAAAAAAGAAACAATTTTATAATAGTAAATCACGTTACCAATTTTAGTCTTATGAAAGTGCGAGTTGACATGAGCACCAATTTTAGCAAAAAGAACTTGTAACAATTATGTTGATAACTAGATTTAATTAAAAAGAAATGATTTATAGGCTTCAAACTCCATGATCATGTGTTATAAATTACATATTTTCATTTCAATTAATATTTTTATTTATTTAATTAAATATCCAATTAAATGGTTAATGGTTTAAAAAAATCCTTATCATTTTTTGTCTTCCCTATCTTTTTTTTTATCACTATAATACATATTATAATATTTCCTCCATCGAAACAGATTTAAATAAATGTTTTATAAGATTAAAAGGTAATGAAATTTAGTGTAAACATTATAATTTTCCAAAAACAATACAAAATGGAATTAAATACATATTTGCACTTAAATGATAAAAAAAATGTAAATACAACGCACTTCAAATATAAATATTATAGTCAAATACCACAAGTATATATTAATTTTAATTTTTTTAATTGAGTGTGATGATTTTTTTTTCATACTCGTTTTAATTTTTATTTTAAATAAAACGCATTACAAAACTTCCGCTTCATTTTAATCATACAAAATAATATTTTCTTTTTATTTTAAATCAACCACCGTGATTTATGTTGTTTTTTTCGAAAGAGAGAAAATAAAAGCACCATTTCCAAAATTTTTAGAATATACATGTGATTTGATAAAAATAAAATTAATTAAAAGATTGCTTTAATATTTAAAAATTTTTAGTTATAAAATATCATTATAAATATTTGGGGATATTTCTAACCTTCTTATACCTGACATTTTTGTACATTTGATTAAAAAATCAGCAGCTCGCTAATACCTTAAAAACTATATGAAATTTTATTTTACATAGTGTCTACATTAGACAAATTTTTATTAAGACAAACTTCAAAATCAGTGCGAATCTATACAAGGTAACCTTAATAAAACAGCTGATTATTATTTTTGGTAGTTACAACTGTCAAACTGCATATAATAATGAATTCGCCATATTGTTGTTTTTGAGCAACTGTTGCCACCTTCCATAAATTCGCTTTAATTACGTAGAGTCTACATTAGACATATTTTTATCAAAACAAACATCAAAATCAGTGCGAATCTGTACAAGGTAACTTCAGTTAAACAGCTGATTATTATTTTTGGTTGTTACAGCTGTCAAACTGTATATAGAAAAAACATTAATAAATTCGCCAAAAAATTGTCTAATGTAGACACTATGTTATGACGTTTGTCTTGATAAAAAATTGTCTAATGTAGACACTATGTAAGGCCACTGAAAAGCTGCTGACATTTCACCAGTTTGGAGTGTCAACATTAAATATAGAAACAAGACAAAAAGTCTTTTAATTTAATTTAACATTTTGAAAATAATAATTCTTAAATTTAAATTCAGGTAATTTCAGATATTTAAAAGAAAAAAATTTAAATTTCATTTAAATATTTCAAGAAATTATTTTTCATGCCAACAAAATTTTAAATTTAAAAAAAAGTAATAAAACCAAATTTCTTTATATTTTTGTGTTATAAACTTTTAGTAATTTATATTTTAATAATATCATTTAAACCTTTTTTTCAATTTGGAAATGGTGTTATTTTATTAATTATTTTTTTCTCTGTCTACTTTAAAAAAAAAAAAAACTTTATTGACTATATAAATATGTACTATACTCAGTGGAAATGATCGTCAAATATAAATACTACAAATATGATGATGATCATGCCCTCATGAGGATGATATTAATGATTATTTTTGAAACTCTAGTTGTGAGTCTCAAGCTCTCCAACTAGCTGTGTTGTCATTTCATGTCTATATTATTTATATAAATTTTTTTAACTGCTTTTTAATTGAGCCATTCTTTGTTTATATAATTGTTTTTGATTAATTGTCTAGTAGATGTTTCTTTTCTTTTTTCTCATTTTTAATTTTCAGTGTTTTATAATCATTACAATTTGAAATTAATGGTATTTATTAATATTTTTTCATATGGTGTTATTTTTACAGGCAATAATCGCAATACACATGGCGATGTGATTGATCGCAAGTCATATCAATGGTTGGGTGCAACAGTGGCGACTAGTCGTAATAACGATTTAGTAGTGGTGAGTAGAAATTGTATATATTTTGCTATAGTAATATAAATATTTAATAATTAAATATTATAATTTTAGTAAAAAATTCATAACAAAATCTTTATTTTAAATTATTTTATTAGTTTATTACATTATTCTTTAATTGGGTGGTCTTGTGACAATTTATAATGCTTTTCTATTAAAAGTTATGTCAAACATTTTTTTAAGAAGTTTATAAAAAAAGAAAAAACTAATCTCTTTAATCTTCTCATAACTTTCAATTTCTTTAAAGCTTTAAAGATTATGAAAAATATATTATGTTTAAAAATTTAATGATTAAATCAATATATATACAACCATGAGCTAAATAGTTGATTTACTTGAATTCTTAGGTGGGCTTAATTCTGTCAAATTATTATTTTGTTGTTGGGTAGGTGGCTGATTGGAAAATAATTTTAACGTTTTTATGGCCACATGTATATTGTTTGTAAAACAAGGTGGGTGTTGGATTATCACACATAAGTTGTCAGTCCCTCTCTCCTAAAGTCTTTAGGGACTTAAGTTATGACTTGTAAATGTTTTTGTTATATGAAACGTGTATGTAGTCATAAAGAAAAAAAAAAAAGCAAACATTGTTTTCACTTTTCATTAAGAATCTAAAAAACAAACATAATGAAAATCTTAAACAAGAAAGTATGAAGAACAAAATCATTGTAACCATTAAATTGTTTGTTTTGTAAAAAGAAAAAAAAAAAAAAAAGAAGAAAAAAACTTATTGGGTCATTTGCAGTTGACTAATGTCAGGTCAGTAAAACAAACCATAGACTAACGTATCGTCGCTCATGTCATCTAGTAAAATAAATCTACTTTAAACGCGTGTCTTGACTAACTAAGGTGTGTCCTCATTCTTTTTTACTATAAACAGATTGTTATTAAAGCAGTTTAAATGTTTTTTTAATTGTTAACGATTTAACTATTGGTTTTGTTTACCTTTTATGAGGACTAACTAAGTCTAAGGGAAATCCTTATAACTTTCATTTACTTTTTGCTTAGGGGTAATAAAAAAAGCTCAATTAACAGACAAGTATCATCATCGCTATCACTAATGTAACAGTCATTAGGTTTTTATATGATAGTGGCTTTCATGGTTGGGTTTAGTGTTTAGTTTTTATATGATTTTTTTTTTTTAATCAAAGCAAATGTTTCTTGCTTTAAATTTGTTATAAATTTAATGATTTTGTGTTCGATTTTTCGATTTATTTTTTTTATTAACATGACCTTCAATTATTTAGTTGCAGGTTAAAGATAGTTTTTTTATTATTGATTAAAGCAAGTTATTTATGATGATTTTATGGTTACGTTTTTAGTATAGTTTTATTTTTATTAGTGTATTTTGTGTAAATTAACCAATTCAATTGAGCTAATTGTAAGTTGGTGATCTCAACTAAATATTTTTAGTATTAAATGAAAATTGCGTTTAATAGAAGTTAATTAAATTACAAATTGGGTGAAATAAAATTGTAATACATATTTTAGCTTATTTTTACTTTTAAAGACCACACAGACTTGAATATAAACTTGACCATAGACTATTCTACATAATAGACTATAGAAGAAACTGAAGACAAGAATATATACTATACAATACACAAAACTATTTATTATACCATAACATGGATGCATTATATACATAGTAGGTCATACACTGGACTATAGATAGACTAGACTATAGTCTATATTATAGACTATAGTTTATATTACAGGCTAGACAATAGTTTATATTATAGAGTAGACTATAGTCTATATTAAAGGCTAGACTATAGTCTATATTATAGACTAGACTATAGTCTATATTATAGACTAGACTATAGTCTATATTATAGACTAGACTATAGTATATATTATAGACTAGACTATAGTATATATTATAGACTAGACTATAGTCTATATTATAGACTAGAATATAGTCTATATTATAGACTAGACTATAGTCTATATTATAGACTAGACTATAGTCTATATTATAGACTAGACTATAGTCTATATTATAGACTAGACTATAGTCTATATTATAGACTAGACTATAGTCTATATTATAGACTAGACTAAGATTATATTAAAGGCTAGACTATAGTCTATATTATAGACTATTACAGAATAGACTACAGACTATAGCACAAACTATAGACTATAGTCTAGCTAGACTATAGTCTAATCTATAGATAGAATATAGTCTAAACTATAAACTAGACTATATTCAAAACTATAGATAGAATATAGTTTAAACTATAGACTAGACTATAGTCCAAACTATAGACTATAGTCTAAACTATGGACTATAGTCCAGTCTATATTCTATTCTATAGTTTGGACTATAGTCTAGTCTATAGTCTATTCTATAGTTTGAACTATAGTCTAGTATAATCTAAACTGAAGACTATAGTCTAAACTAAAGACTAGACTATAGCCTATACATAAACTATAGTTTATAGACTAGACTATAGTCTTTAGTTTAGACTATAGTTTATAGACTGGACTATAGTCTAAGCTATAGCTGGACTATAGTCTTAGCTATAGCTAGACTATAGTCTAAACTATAGCTAGACTATAGTCTAAATTATAACTGGACTATAGACTAGACTATTAATTTTTTAAGTGAAACTAGTTTATGTTTGAAAAATTCGAAATTAATTTGGAATTGTAAATAAACGTTTATGAAATAGACTAGACTATACTGTAGGCTATATTCTGTTCTATAGTTTAGACTATAGTCTATTTTTTATTCTATTCTATAGTTTAGACTATAGTCTAGTCTATATTCTATTCTATAGTTTATACTATAGTCTAAACTAAAGACTATATATAGACTATAGTCTTAACTATAGACAGACTATTAATCTTTTAAGTGAAATTAGTTTATGTTTGAAAAATTCGAAATTAATTTGGAATTGTAAAAAATTGTTTATAAAAATAGAAATATAAAATTTTTATTTTCGAAAAGATTTTAAAGCAAATTTAAAATGTCTAAAACTAGCTACTGCTTTAATAATAGACCATTCTATGGAAAAAAATTCTTTATTATGAATCCAATATTATAAACCTTAAAGCAAAGACTTCAAAATTTAACATTTAAAATATTCAAATTTGTTTTTTTTTTTCTTCTCATCAAAATGCCGTGTTAGATTTAGTAGCTTAGTGTAATTTTTCTTTTTGTGTAATAAATACATATATTTTGTGTATTTAATGTTATAAATGTTCATTTTGTTAATGTGGTTTTAAAAAAAAAAATTATTTGTGTATTGTTCCGCCTTATTGTGTCATTCAAACGTCACACAGCATGCTGTCAAACTTCATCAAATGTCATAAGTTTTTGTTTTGTTTTCTTTAATTCTTGTGTTTTTAAAACAAGTCACATTTACCACAGAAAACGTCAAAGTAGAAAAAATAAGCATTTTAAATTTTCCAATAAAAATAAAAAACTAAAAGACGGACAAAGTCAAAAGAAATTGGAAGAATTTTAAAAGTGACTATATAAAATCTAGGAAATATAAAAATCTTCATCAATCTTCAGTGTAAAATCAGACCAGGTAAAATCCTTAAATTAAAAATGTTCGTTTAAACAGGGATATAACTGATGGCCTTTAGATTGGTATTTTACCAAATATAAGATATTATTTATTCTCTAAAGCTTCTTAAGCAGCAAAAATCTAATTTTTTAACACCTGATTTTTTTCTACAATCTAGCAGAATCGTGCCTTATGAAAATTTTATATTTTTTTTAAATACAATACACCTTCGCCATAAAAAAAACAAACATATGACAATATATTTAAAAAAAAAAAATAGCAAACGCCAACAAAAATTACAGCTTCCCAAAAACACAACACAACAATCTTCAATAAAAGTGTTATTTAACAAATATCGTTTCCAAAATAAACTTAATAACATTATCAAATGACACCATCTTAAATAAAATCTAAAATATATATTGTCTTCATATTAAACACAAGACCATTTAAGGCTGGGGTTTATAACAAAAAAATAAAAAAATAAGACAATATGAACAAAATTTAAAATAAACTAAAACAATAAACAAACGTGTTGACTTTTAACCCCTTTATGAAAAACTACACTCCTTTTCTTACAAAAGCCTGACTTAAAACCAAACACAATAACAAGCCGCTAATGGATTAATATGATCAAAGATGACTGGTCACAATAAACATTACAGATAAAAAGCCCGCAAAAAAATCCTTAACACACAATGGCAGCAATGACATCGAAATTCAGAAAAAAAAAAATTATATATTCAAAATCAATAAAAGAAAAATTTAAATTTTATGTGGCAAATTCAAACCAAATAAGGCGATGCAAATAAGTATAGAAAAAATAAGGCTATGATTGCAACCAAACAAACAAAAAATTAACGACGATTTGACAACGTGACAAGACAATTTTCTTTTTGAGACCATATGTTTAAAAAGATAGAGTCTGTCTGTCATGAATGTTTAAATAATTTGCAAAGATAAAAAACAAAAAATAATAATAAAAATTGTTACGATTACTAGTAGTTTTTAAAATGTTTTGAAGTCTTTGAGAAAATGTCAATTGAATTTTAAAATTAAACCATCATTGATGATTTTATGAGCTAAAATCTAAAGATATGTTTATGATCAATATTTAATTTTGCTACTCTTTAACAATAGTTCTGGTTTTGAGTTGGTTTTAAGCGAAAATCGTTTTATATTATTATTGAATGTTGGTAAAAATGCTTAAAAATTCAATAAAATAGTTGAAACAGTTACGGTGATATGAATAGCAAAACGGGAATTAAAATATTTATTGCAATTTGAAAACTTTATGGACTAGAGAATATAATCACCATATACAAAAAAGAGACTAAATTATGAGATATTTTATAGAGTAGACTTTAGTCTATATATAGTCTATATTATACAATAGACTATAGTCCATATTACGGACTAGGCCATATTATAGACTAGACTAAAGTTTATATTATAGACTAGACTATAGTCTATATTATGGACTGGACTATAGTCTATATTATAGACTAGACTGTAGTCTATATTATAGACTAGACTGTAGTCTATATTATAGACTAGACTATAGTCTATATTGTAGATTAAACTATAGTCTATATTATAAACTAGACTATAGTCTATATTATAAACTAGACTATAGTCTATATTATAGACTAGACTATAGTCTATATTATAGACTAGACTATAGTCTATATTATAGACTATATTATAGACTAGACTATAGTCTATATTATAGCCTAGACTATAGTATATATTTTACACTAGACTATAGTTCAGATTTAAAACTGGACTATAGTCTATATTAAAAACTGTAATATAGGCTATTTAAATGTGTTATTTTTCTCTTCACATCTGTTACATAGCAAAGATCTTTAATTCTGCCACAATTGTTTTCATGGCTTCATATTGTAGGTGCACACAAAATATGTTGGCATTCAATAAAAATGAATTTTTTTCAACAAAACTACATACATAAAAATTGGTTTTCTCTATCAAAGCGGTTGCAAGAACATGATAAAAAAAAATAAAAACAGCAGCAGCAACAAGAACAACAATAAATGATCTTCAACTTTTAAGCTATTGTGTTATTATTATAATCAAAGCTTTTGTTGTTGTTGTTGGTGGTGGTTATATTTAAGCTCTCCATTTAAAACTGACAATGATGACAAGAATATCTACGCCAACGACAAAAACCATGATAACAATACGATATGCCTGCCCCTGGTTCACAGGTTCCTTGTTTTTACAGCTTTTGCCTGGTTGGCAGGCAAGCAAACAAAACGAATGTGTTTACAATTGAATTTTGTGGTGCAAGTACTAAATGCAACAATCATTGTTTAGTAGATTTGTTTTTATTTTTTTTTTTTCATATATTTAAGTTTATTTTATTTTTTCCAATATGTTTTTTTATACTACTCTTCGATACCAACGATTATTTACCAAAAATGGGCACTATGACCATTTACAATAAAAATAAGCAAAAAGATAAAATATTTTAGAAAAAAAAAAACAACAACAAATATTGAATGGATTGTAAGAAAATTGTTTAAAAGATTTTATATGATTTTTATTTTTATTTTTTTTTTTTTTTGGTTAAACTGTTTTTGGGGGTTTGAGGAAAAAAAATGATTTTTTCTAGTCGTGTGTTTTTGTAGGAGATTTTCTACTTGTATTAAATCATGATTAAAGTGAATAGAGTGTTCGTCAAAAGAATTAAAATTAAAAATTTAATAAGTAAATTTTGCCATTTTTGAAAATAATTTTAAAATTAAAAAAAAAAAATTCTATAAATTAGCACACTTTAGTGTTTTATGTAAATTTTGTGTATGTTCGAAAAATTCAACACTAATTTTGAATTGAATGAAGGTCTTTTTGTGAGAATGTTCAGCTTTCAAAGATTTTTTTTTACTTAATATTAGTGTAATATTTTTTTTTTTTTTATTTTTGTTAATTTTTTATCTTTGAAATTTATTTCGAATTGAAAGTTTACTTATTGTGAATTACAATATAACTGTTTAACATTTTTTTCATTTTTAATATTAGATTGGTAAAAAAGTAATGTGTAATTTCGAATAATAAATAAATATTGGTGCAATGTCCCAAAAATTTCCGAATAATTTCGAACTTAAAAAATTGAATTTATTATGAAGTCATTTTATCTTCGAACAACTTTTAAATCATGTTGATTTTAGACAATTTTTTTTTTTTTTTTTTTAATTTTTACATTTAAAATTGGTAAATTTTACTGTTTTAATTCGAAAAATTCGAAATTATTTATTCATGCTCGAAAAGTTTAAAATGAGCATTAAAAATATATTTTTGATAAAATATCTCACATTGAATATTGAATCTTTTAAATTTGACATACTTGTTTAAATTTTTTTTATTTAATTAATGTCGAAAAATTCGAAATAAATTTCCAATGATAATTTTTTTTTTTTTAATTTTGAAAAATTATAATTATTTACTTTTAATAATAAAAAGTAAATAAACATGTTCACATTTTGGTGCAATTTTTTATGTTTTGTAAAACTTCTTTCTATAGTTTTTTTCTCCCTTTTTATAGTGCCATCATTAAAATTTATAAATTTTGGTGCATTCTTTATGTTCGAAAAATTCGAAATTAATTTTGATCATCTTAAATTATGTTTCTGATATATTTTTTCTTATTAAATAAAAAAACAATTTTAAATACATTTTTTAACTTTTAATATTAAAATTTAAACATTTTGTTGCAATTTTTTATAAACGAAAAATTGGAAAATAATTTCGAACATCTAAAAGTCCTTTTAATATATTATTTCTTATAAAATATTAAAATTTTCAAATTTTACATTCATTGATACGATTTGTTCATGTTTGTTAAATTCGAATTTAATTCCTAATTTTTAAAATATTTTGACAATTTTTTTACAACATGTTTTAAGTTATTTCTTTCTTCTTTAATAATTAAATCATTAAAATTTACAGTTTCTTGCGCAATTTTTTAAGTTCGAAAAATTCCAATTATAAAAAATGTTCGAGAACTTTCGAAAAACGAGTTTTAAGTTATTTTTAGTGTCCTTTTCGAATATATTACGTTAAAGAAATTTAATTTCTAAAAGAGAAATTTCTAGAAAAATCCATTAAAAATCTTGGTTTGATTTGTTTTAATTTCGCAAACCCTATTATTACAAAAACACTTTAAAATCTAAGTTAAAAGACGAATAAGTTATTTACTTTGAAAGTTAAGAAGTTTTTTTTTTTTCTACTGTTATTTTGGTTTGATAGTTTTATGTTGAATTATAAAAAAAAGATTTGAAATTCAAAATAAATTTTCAACCAACCATTGTTCTAAGGAATCTCTTTAAATATTTCAAAAACAACTTAAACACAGTCCATACAAAGCCATAAGAAAAGAAAAAAACTAAATAAAATAAGATAAACGATTTTTTTGTATAAATTTGTAAAAGTAATTGTTTTATGATCCAAACAACATACATTCCAACCAAACAAACATTCACCTGAAAAACAAGAGGGATCAACAAATAAAGGATTTATCAGACAAAAATACAAGTATGAGAGATGAGCATGGAAGAAAAAAAAAAAAAAAAAGAAAAAAATCATCAGTCTTTGTATATGATTTTCATCGCATTTTATCTACTACTGACGGACAACGATTATTCAGTGACTGACTGTTTAGCCCGGCCTTAAAGTGACCATATTTGGTTGACAGGTTGCCTTCGTCATATAAGTGTACATGATTTTGGTTTGAATAGTTTTTTTTTTAATTTTTTATTAAGAAACCATGAGTTACGTACGCAATATGGAATAAATATACTCGCGTATGTTCATGCATCCATCTATCTATTCATATTTTATTCCTGCCTTCCATATCCACCACATATCGTAACCAATTCATTGTATGAATCATTTTTATTTTTGTCGTATCTTATTTTTTTATTTTTTTTTGGTAGATTTCAATTGATGTGATCATATATTTATTTATTTTTTTTTTTTTTTTTTTTTTTTATTTAAAAAAAAAATAAATATTTTATTTATTGTTTTGTTTGGTTTTTTTATGATGTTGTATGCAACATCTACGAAAAAAATTTCTTAAAAAAACGTTTTATTGTTGTGGACTTTTATTAACATGGTTTGATTTTTTTTTTTTGTTTGTCTTCTTCCCCATTTCATTTTTTTTATTCAATTGTGATTTTCTTTATTTATTTATGTTTGAAAAATATTTTTTATTTTCTAAATGTTGTATTGATTTGATTTCTTTGCAGGCATGTGCTCCACGTTATGTTTTCCATACAATAACACCGAAAAAGAATTTACGCTGGGATCCCATTGGTACGTGTTTTACCACCAGAAACTTTACGCATTTCAATGAGGTCTCACCATGTCGTACAAGTAAGTTTAAAAAAAAAAGTTTCTACTTAAAATTAACATAAATAAATTTATTTTTATTTAAATTGTCTATAAATATGTTTTGGTCGAAAAAGAAAAAGAGTCTTAAAAATTATAAGAAATCAAACAAAAAATCGTTAATGTCAAAATGAAACCATCATATTTTGATAGATTTCTTAAGAAACATAAATGACAGAGACTCCTGTCGCTTAAATCGTGGTTGCTGTAAGAAAGCTTAATATTTTGTTAAGTGATTTAAAGGTGAATTTATTAAAATATTTTTATGGGAAAAACATTTTTATAAAATTCAATTTAAAAAAAAAATAAAAAAAAAAAATCAAACAATCAAATAATTCGAAAATATAATTTTAAATTAAAAAGATATATGAAAACTTCTGAAAAATATGTTTTAAGCTTAAGTTTTTTCTCTGTTAACATTAAAATGACCAAAATTTACATATTGCTGCAGTTTTATTATGTTCGAAAAATTCGAAAATAATTTCGAACATCTAAAAATATTTTTTTAATTCATTTTTGCGCATAGAATATACAAATTTTAAAATGTTACAACCTTTAATGCAATTTTTCGATGTTTTTTTAATGAAATTTTTTTGTTCGAAAAATTCGAAACAACTTTCAAGTTATAATAGAGGTCAAAAAAATAAAAAACGTGCTTTAAATTATTTTTTCTCTTTTTATATTGAAATCAAGTAAATTTACAATTTTTGGTACAATTTTATTAGTTCGAAAAATTCGAAATAATTCAAAATTCTAAAAATTTTTTAAATACTTATGAAAAAAAGTTTTTTATTAATTTGTTTTTAGCCTTAGTATTGAATTAACAAAATTTTGCACTTTTTGGAGCAATTTTTTATGTTCGAAAAATTCGAAAATAGATTTGAGTACCTTTAAATTTATAAATTTAACACTATTTGATGAAATTTTTTATTTTCGAAAAATTCGAAATTAATTTCAAATTATAAAACTGGTAATTTTTTTTTATAGAAATAGTTTTAAGTTATTCTTTACTCTTTTTTGGTAAAGAAATAATTAAAATTTATACTTTTCGAAGCAATTTTATATGTTCGAAATTTATTTCAAATTAAAAAAATCACAGAAACTTTAAAATAATTTTTTTATACATTTTTCACTCTTAGTATTCAAATACCCAAAATTTACACATTCTATACAATTTCTTCATGTTCGAAAAATTCGAATATAATTTCGCAAATCTATAAATATCTTTTCCATATATTTTTTCACTTTAAAAATATAAATTTTAAATTTTACACATTTTGAAAAAAATGATTATGTTCGAAAAATTTTAAATTAATTTCGAATTATAAAAAAAATCCCATTTTTTTAAAATATGTTAAATTTTATTTTTTGCTCTCTTTTTTTTTACTTTTAGTATTAAAATAATAAAATTTTAAACTTTTTGGTGTAATTCGTTTTATGTTCGAAAAATGTTTAAATAAAATTTTAAAACATCTAAAATATGATAACTTTTTTCAAATTGAATATTTTTAAATTTTATAATTTTATTTGATTCTCTGTTGCAATATTTTTATGTTCGAAAAATTCAAAATTAATTTCGAATTGTAAACATTTTTCAAAAACTTCTGAAAATATTGCTTCTTATATATTTTTTACTTTTAGTAATAAAATAATAAAATTTGCAACTTTTTGTATGTTCGAAAAATTCGAAAATATTTTTGAATATCTAAAAAATTTTTCTGATATATTTTTTTATATTGAATTATTAAAATTGCAGAGTTTATACACTTTGTTGGAATTTTTTTATGTTCAAAAATTTTAAATTGATTTCGAATGCTAAAAAATTTTAAAAACTAGGAAAAAAAATTAATTAATTTTTTTAGTCCTATTTTTGAAATAATAAAATTTTATATAGCAATTTTATTATGTTAAAAAAAAAAAAAATTAAAATATTAAAAATTCTTTGAAGCTATTTTTTGTGTTCGAAAACTTCGATAAAACTCCTCACATAATAATAAATGTTTCAAATATTGTTCCTTATACTTATTTAGCTTTCAACTTTTCTAAATACCATTTATTAATATTAAAATCCCCGTATATTTTACTTTAATATTGGCTGTGCTTACAAAAGTTTAACAATCTCTATAGCGTTTTAAAGGACATGAAAATTCTATTAAGACACACCAGCAATTTGTTACATGTTTCACATATTTTCTTTCGAACGACGACATTTAACATTTAAAACATTTTCCTTACAGCCACAGATCCAAAGTTATTTAAAACAAATAAATTCCTGATTGAATAGCAATTTGTTAATCATTCCATATGCGTGCCTCCACTTAAGACCATAAAAGGATAATTGTTCTCTAAGGAATTAAAACATTTGCAAAAAGAAACAAAAATTACATAAAAAAATAAAACATTCAAACATGATGCACACAAACTCTTAAAAAAGACTCTTATACTGTTACAAAAAAAGTGTTGCTTTGTAAGTTTAAAATGTTCTTTCGCCTTAACAAGGGTTAAACTTTAAAAGTCCTTCTTTGCCTTAAACACTTACATACAAAAGTTTGTTATAAAAAGAAAGAAAAAAAAGCATTTAACAGAAGCTGAATTATAAACACATTTACTGGCTGCTATCAACCAACCAACGTCTTTTTCTCTACTAGTATTTCTTTACAATGATCGTGCGCCAGATCAAATTAAACGATAACAATTTGTCTCTGAAGTGTTTCAATTTAAACATTTGCCCAGTCAAGTAAACCGCTTACGAAACAACAATAAAAAACCCTCAAATGGTCAGAATAAAAGAGAAGTGAAGGCAATAAAAAAAAAAACAAATATGTCATACCAAACTCAGACTTAGAATTGTTTAAAAAATAATATAAAGGTTTTCGTTATTGTTTGATGGTTAAAAATAGTATTTGTCGCTGTTGTTGTTTAAATGTGTGTACACAGGCTGAAACCGCAAGAAACAAGTACAATAACCAACATGCAACATGCTATGAGAATTGTTGTTGCTTGTTGAAATTGCTTGACAAAAAAAAAAAAAAAAAAAAAAAAACAGAGACAACTTAAAGAAATATATTTTATTTCGTAAAAAAGGAAGGAAGGTTATCCCCAAGGGATATATGAAAATATTTTCATAGAAAGAGAGCTTATACTTAGTTTAAGCTTAGATCTTTTAAACTTTAAAAAATAAACTTTTATGTAATTTGGGGTTTAAAGAAGAGTATAAGTATATTGAAGTTTCTTTATTTCAAAATAAACCATGTTTAAACTAAATGAATGTAATAAAATTGAAGATAACCAAGATAAATTTCTGTTTTAGTTTTAGTTTTAAATTACTCCAAGGAACTTGAATAAAGTACTGCAATTAGAAGTAATTTAAATTTACACTAAGGTTAAGTATTGCTTCCTTGAGTTGATAAATTAAATTGTTGGAATTTCTTTAAATTGTGTATAATTATAGAAAAATAAACTAAATTTAAACTTAATAAAAAAAAAAAATAAGTTCCTAAGAACATTTCAAATTTATTTAATTTTTATTGGAATGAATATAGATGGGAAATGGGTAAATACCCATTTGGTAAATAAAGGGTATATTTGGTAAATTGGGTAAATACCCGGGTATTTACCCAAAAGTTGGGTATAAATTATGTTATAGAAATTTTGGTGAAATACAAATTATTTACTGAAATAATCGTAGCAGATATTTCCCATCACATTAAAAAAAGAGAAAAAAAGATATAGTCGCTCAAGCCCGACCATATTATACCCTACACCATTGTGTACATTATAATTCGGAGAGGGGTCTATTGTAGACCAATACTCATATTAAGTGTAAAATAAAACATACGAATACAGAATATTACATTGATACTAACACTTATATGAATTTATTCTCTTTTGGGTTATTCCCGAAAGAGGGCCTTATATGGGAGCTATGGTAAATTATGGACCGATCTTTGTAAAACTTGGCACTATCATTTATGTTTATATAAAACTTATTTTTGTCGAATATTAACTTGATATTGTCATTTTAATGGGATTTATGCCCGTTAAAGTAATTTTCTGAAAAAGGGTTTATATGGGAGCTACGGTCAATTATGGACCGATCTTCTTGAAATTCGGCACACTTATTAAGACTTATAGGGAACTTATATGAGGCAAATTTCATTAAAATATTGCTATAATTAAGGGATTTATAATCGTTAAGTCCTTTTCCGGGAAGACATTTGTATTGGGGCTAGGTGAAATAATGGACCGATCATAACCAAAATCAATTGACTTCGTCCCTGGACTGTAACAAACCTATGTGCCAAATTTCATTAATTTCTGTTTAAAATTATTGATTACAAGGTTTACATGGACGGACGGACATCGTTAAATCGACTAAGAAAGTGATTCCAAGCCGATTGATATTAGTCACAAAACATGCTTAACATTAAAAAATGTTGACTTTACTTGTCAATTGAAAATAAAAATTAAAATTAAATTTTTTGTAAAAAATTTGAAATTTTTAGAGAAGAATGGATAATTTGCAAAGAATACTGTAAAATCCGATGAGATAAAAATCTGCAGGAAATGTGAGTAAGAGTGTGTTGTATATATGCTTTATCACTCTTTGGCCCTCAAGTGTTTCAAATATGTATGTATGTATGTATTGTTTTTTCTACAACACATTTTTTTATATTTTCATATTTTTTATTTTCAATTAAAATGTCGTTTTATGATAGCCACAATTCTTATGACTGTCTACATATCAGGTCTTAGTTTGAAAACGAAATATTAATACATTTTTGTTTGTGAATATAAAATTAAAGACTATAGTTACAATTTGTGTTTTATGACTATTTTTCAGTCACAATTTTTCTGTGAATAGGCATGTAAATTAAACAATTAAAGTTTTTTTTTTCTGCAAAGTAGAATTCGATTGTTCTCCCACAATTTTATAAAAAAATTGTATGTAATATAAAAATGTTTGTTATTCCTCAGAATTTGCAGAAAATAATGACCCCATATTACTATGTAATGCATAAGGTAATTAATTTAGGCTTTCAACTTATTAAACTAAATATCAGTGCCTTAACTTACTAGGTCCTAGTAGAGTGGGCAGGATCGACAAGTTAAATACCAAGTTTGTTAGCAATTTGGTTAGAGAATAAAAAAGGCACAAAAGACGATTCATCTGCAAAAACGTCATAATAGTTTAAAGGCTTCGTTACTCTATCGTAAATGTAACGAATCAGTTGACACATTTTGCATATGAGAGTTATGAGTGTATGTGTACTCAAAAACGTAAATGTAACATATATTACGCGATATGAAAATTTTGCCATATAAACGGTGAGTTAATATTTTATTTGGGAGTTAGTAACTCACGAAAACTAATCATGATTAGTGAAACTAATTGCAAATAAAGCGTACAGCGTTGCCACTTCTTTTTGCTTTCATCGACTTTTCTATGACCAAAGTAGTATTTTTCCCATCTGCCACAATAAAAAGGAAATTATATTTTTATATGCAATTTGCGTATAAACAGTGAGTTAATTATTTGCAAGTTATTTTTATTTGCAATAACCGTGTGTATAAACGTAATAATAGTAACCTAATCAAATTAGGTCGCTCTACGTTTTTACGTGATAGCCTTAAAAACAGTGTTTTTTATGTTTTCTTTATTTATATATTCCGATCAAAAAAAGAACTGAAAAAGTCATGATTTTAACATTATGTTATGTCATTGGAAGGAAGTACTTAGTGGTGAAAAAGAGCTGCGGAATTTTATTTTTTTAACCCATGGTTGTCAATGGTAGGATGTTATTCTTTTATATTTCTTGTTCATTGCTTTTGAACCAACCACATCTCTTAAAACTATGTACAATTTTTTAATTAACATTTTGTTTTTCCCGCTAAAATTTCATTTAGTTTCACTTTTTTGGAAGTAATTATTAAGAACATCCAAAAATGTTTAAAATATGCACTTTGTTTCACTTTTGAAGTTGTGAGAATGTTATTTTTTTGGAAGAACTTCATCGTTTTTTTCTGGGTTCTGCCTCACACAATATGTATTCAAATCTTAAAACTAAAGACTACTTTATCTCTAACGAGAGCATGGCCAAATGAATAATTTGTCCTCTTAATAACGGGATGGAAAATTGGCTCTACAAATCCTTGAATCCGATCGAACTTCAGTAAGAAGTCTTGCGAGCGGGTTGGGCTGAGTCTGCAGTTTTCACTATTTCACTGCGCTTTTTAAACTCGTCTTTTACTAATAGATATTCTCATTTCTTATATACCATTCTCATTTTTTATATACCATTGTGCATCCGTCATGATTCTAAGAATTTTTATGGGGCCTCTGTATAATATCGATACTTGTTTTACTGGTTGTACCCCATAATTGGATGTCATATGCCAAAATTGGTTTTAAAATGGTTTTATGCTGGATGACTTTATTGTCAAGGCTTAGTTTTGATTGTCAGTTTATTAACCAGTGAATGCTAGAAGCTTTTAACTTCATATAAAGTCTTTTGGTTTCTATATGACGGCGACTAACCTATCTAAATGTTTACCAAGGTATGTAACATGATTTGATTGGATTATACTTATGTCATTAAGTTTAACAGGAGGACAAACTTTGTCGAAAGCTTGCGAGATATCTAAAAAGATAGCTGAACAATGTTGACAGCTTTTTATTGAATCAATAATTATAAAATATTTTTTATAAAAGCACAAATTTCGTTTTGTATACAAATCGCTTAAATATATCAACCAATAAACCTAGCGATTTTCAAACTGAATGAGATTTAATGGAATATGTGTAATTGACATCACTGATGTTCATGTGTACAAAACAACAACAAAGTACTTGTTACATTTACGTTTTTGAGTAACCATCAGATTACGTTCCGTTTACATTTACATTTACATTGGAGTAATGCCACCTTAAGTTGAAACGAAAATTTAACTTAAAGTTCCTGATTATTTTAGGACCCTAAATAGTCAATTGGTTATGGCAACATGGTAAACACAAACCAGGAATGGAAAAACTTTTACCATTAGTTCAGGCATAAACAGGGAACATTTGGGAAAAGTCAATTGGTTATGGCAACATGGTAAACACAAACCAGGAATGGAAAAACTTTTACCATTAGTTCAGGCATAAACAGGGAACATTTGGGAAAAGCGTTAAACTATTTTAGTGTTCTGAAATTGTAGTGTTGAAAAAATGGAGCTCACAATGATTAGATGTTAATTAAAAAGTTCTTTTAAGATCACGATGAAGAATAATTCCTTCCCTTAGACCGTTCTACACTTTCAGTCGTATTTAAGCCACAGCAGAATATGAAACAGCCACCACCTTCCCAATCTCCTAAAAACTTTAAACCCTATGAAGACCTATGGGGAACCTTTCCCTGCGCTTACCTACCGCCACTTTTTGTTATTGTTTTTTTTTAAGTTACACAACAACAAAAAGTCTTCATGGCTTAAACAATATAGTGGTTCAACATTTTCTGTTCTCTTATGGGTTCTGTTTAGTTCCCGACTCGCCAATAGTGTAAATTGTGCGCTTAAACGTTATGTGGTGTACATATATATATTTTGTGGATTCTCTTAATGTTCCCTGTTTATCAAAAAACTAAAGAAAATGAAAACATTTAAGAAGCTAGTAATTTCTCATAATAAAATCGCCCCCGTATAGAATTTCAATTAGTTTGTTGTTACATTACCTTACACTTTTTTATCAGACTTTTTTCTTTTTTTCATTATAATTCAAAACACAATAAAGAAAAAACATTGTGTATTTCATCAAATAACAACTAATAATAAATGTAGGGATTGACTGGCAGTTTGTCCAACTATATGACCATAAGAAGTTGAGACGGACGGACATTGAGACAGCCCAACAAATTTCAAGTTAAATTCATACAAGTACTTCATATATTTTTTTCTTATATATTGTCTTATTTGATTTGTGAAATATTTAATGCGTTAAGTTGGTATTTATTGCTCTTGGAAACGTAGGAATGCTTTAGTGTGGATTCTTTATGTTCGATATATTTTCCCAATAAAATTTTTATATGAAAACGTTTAAATACTTAAGAGTCTTGGGTATTTAATAGAATGTTGAACAGAAAATATATTTTTTTTAGCAGAGATTTAGTTGAAATTAACCCATTAGGGACTGCAATTAATTTTTAAGAATACATATTAAACAAAAAATAACATTAGACATTATTTAAAGCATTATAGGGTAAGGTATGTAGTTGATTTTTTATACAATTATGCTATAAACATTACTGGGTAAGGCTTACACATTACTTATAGTATATTGGTTGTCGATTTGATATTTTGTTATAATTTTTATAATTTATAATTTTTCATGATTATTTTCAAATAAATTTCCAGTCAATTTTTTATTTCCACAAAATTAAAAGCATAAATTTGTTTCCACCATAACTAATCAATTTTATTGCTCCTATATCATTTTCCAAATTAAGTTTTTACACATTTTATTTCTTTAAAAAAAAAAACTTCAAATGTTCTCATAAAAAACACCTCTTTTTTTCATTAATTCCTATGCTTTCTTGTTACATTTAATTGAAAATCCCAGGTATATTAAATTTCAATTTGTAACAAATACTTTAATTTTATTCTTTTGCGTTTTTTTTAGATAACCTAAAAGAATCCTTAAAATTCAAATTCCCCCTCAATTTTTTTTTTATTGTTTATTTTTAAAATAAAAATTTTTTACTACTGAATAAAATATGAACTTTATGAAGTGTTTCACTTAAAAAACCAAAAATAACATTCGACATTCAATTAAATATTTTTCCAATTTGCTTAACAAAAATTTAATTTCAATTTCTTACTCTTAACATTTGCTACCGTGTGGAAAAAAAAAAAATAAAAGAAATTTTATCTAAAAATAGAAACGATCATATGAATTTATTTTTCATTAAGGGAGTTTTTCCTGGTGCGGGTTTTATTTCCATGGAAATAAAATTTAAAAAAAGAGTTTTTGTATGTTGTGTTTGACATCTGTTGGACACTTGTAAATAATAAACCTTTTGCTAGTAAACATATTTTATTTAAATTTATAGAAAGTATGAATGTAGCATTTTAAAGAGAAATTTTTTGATGTGGAAAACATTTTGAAAAATTATGAGGGTGTAATTTTAACAGGGAAAATTTATTTGATATTTTTGAAATGTTTACAAATAGTTTTATGGACTGGTTACTAGTCAATATTCACAATTATAAACTGTCTTATTTATTTAAATATTTAAATTAAGTAGTTTTGGTAAAAAATATTTCTTGATTATTAATTGATTATTTAGTGTGATCATTAATAAGATTAAATTTTTGATAATTTGTCTTTTATAATTTCCTAATTAGAGAGAAATAAAAAACAACAGCTGCTTTATATAACTTTTGGAGACAATTTTTATAAGGGAAAGTTAATAGAAAATGTTTTTATGATCATACAAATGTTCACCTGTTATTTAAAAAATCATTTATTTTAAAATCGTTAAATAGAGTATAAAATAGTTCCTTAATTTAGTGCTTTCAACAGAATCAGTATAAAAAATTAAAAAGTTCGAAATATAGTAGTTCGGAATTTATTCTAATAAATAATTAATATTATTTATATAATTCAAATATTAAAGTACTGGGATATTTAATTACTTAAATTAATAATTTATTTCGCTTTTAAGAGCTTTTTTTATAAAAGATCATTACACAAAATAGAACAAAATTGTATGCCTTAGTTTGTCCATTATTCTTAACATTATGTTAATTCTACTCTGAAGACTATCGGCCGTATGCACACAAAAAAAAAAGGAACTTAACACAGCTTTACAAAGAATTGTAAAGCTAAATTTCTTAAAGTAGGTATGAACTTACATTGAACCTAAAACGTTAAGTGACATGATTAATTTCCTATTCTAGTCCTTTATATCTTTCTTTTTCTTCAGACCGTTATTTTTATTCAATTAAGTGTGATTTGTTTAACCTAGACAAATATTTAGAGAAAAAAAAAAGAACTAAAAAATTCACATAAAAGCAAATAAAAAATGATAAATATTTAACAAATATTTTAAAATTTTATAAATTTGTATAACCAAAGGAATTAACTATAAAGAGGAGAAAAATACAAGTGTTGCCATTATCAATATTAAAAAACTTAAAACCGTGTTTTTCCATGCGTTTTCTTAACAAAGGTTTGTTAGCCTTAAAGTGTTGAGTAACTAATGTGTACTTGAAAGCAAAGTTAATAAACTTTTTAGCATACATATAAATAAAATACATATAAATAAAATTCATTTGAGCTCTTTTTACCGTAATTTAAATCGTTCTGTGGAGGAACTTTGGACAATAAATTCTCGTTCTCTTATCAGATATTCCTGGAGTTTTTAAACTTTGTTAAGAAACATCGTCAAATCACGCTACAGAGGAAAACATTTAATAACCAGGGTTAACAAAAATATGCACTGTCACTTACGTTTTTCAAAACCGATTAAATGCTAAAATAAAATTCTTTCTAGCAATAATTAAAAATTTAGTCAGAAAAAAATATTTTAAGGACATATTTTCCAATTTTAAGAGCATTTTCTATACGCAAAAAACACTTCTTTAAAAGCATATTTTTGGTTACTCTCTTAATGACCAATTGTGTCTAACTTTGAGTCTACATTAGACAAATTTTTATCAAGACAAACGTCAAAATGTTATCATGATAATGTATACTGAATTTGTCAGTATTATTGCAGAAAATTGTCAGCGCTCAAGCTCTGAAAACTTTGTCTTGATAATGCTTGGTAAAAGAAGTCATCTTGATTGTTGTTGGTACTTTTTGCGTGGTTTATTATGACATAAGTTTTTGCCCTACAAATGACAGAGATAAAAAATTATCTGCAACTCAAACAAAAATTTGACGTTTGTCTTGATATAAATTTCTCTAATATAGACTCGACGTAACTCAATGAGCTCGTCTTATTTGAGATAACTATTGGTAGTGAAATCAGCCCCGCAACTCATAATGCGCCAAAATCATAGATGAATTATTTCGTTATAAAATAATCACAAGTTTTCAAAATCCTATTCCAGAGTTCTTAACTTGTCAACTTGTATTCTGTATCAGTTTAATTCTCTAATATTAATACAAAACAAACAGACGTCTACTGAGTGTATCGCTATTCAAAATCTTTGAAATCGGTCTATAAAAAAAATTCTGAAAAAAAATCTAGATAATGTTAATCATCCTCAAACCTTTAGAAAATAGAAATTGTAATAAAATTATAATATCTCCGATTATTTCTAGGATAGCACAGATTGAAACAGAAAATGCTCAATAATATAAAATTTGCTAATTTTCACTTAGTCTACTTTCTGGGGCCTCTTAAGTGCATTTGAGATTTTTTTTATTTTAGTTATTATTTAGATTTTTTCCAAAAACTGTGAGCATCTTAAAAAATGTTTAAGGTAACAAGAAAAATGCACAGAGGTTCAAGTCGATAGAAAATAGTCCGCGGCAGCTGAGAAAAAATGATCGGCGGCACTTTTTTCTATTATAGAGTTAATTTAAGGTCTTCAAAATGTGATACAGTTGACTTTTTTAACAAATCATAAAATGATTCAGGAGAGAGAATTTTATCATATATACATAGTTAGAAATCCCAAACATTTATGCAACATATATAATTATGTTTTCACAGCATTGTATGTGTTAATTTTTTTTTTAAATTTTAGTTCTTTTCAAAATTTGGTAAAATAATAACTGAAACAAAAGCTGATACTTATTATAACCAAAATATCGACTAAGCTGATTCAGTCAGCTAGAAATGTTAACCGAAATAAGCGAAAGAGTTGGCGGCGGCTAGGAGCCGATCGACTTGGACCTCTGTTTATGCATTATATTAAGTTGTTTATATTTATAAACCAAAAACAATTAAATATTAAATTTAATAAATTTCATGTTATGGTCCTGCGAACCGGATCATATAACCTTAAATTAACAACATTTCATATTAATATTTTTTTTTCTTTTTTCTTCTCAAATTTCAGATAATTGGGGTTATCATCGTCAAGGTTATTGTCAGGCTGGTTTCAGTGCCGCTGCTAGTGGTGTAAGTATTTATTAATTTAACAAGGAAAACATTAATATTCCTTAAGAAAACTTTTCCAAAAATAAACAATTCCCATTAAACACCGTCAAAACACAAATATACTCCAAATAAAGAATAACATAAAAATATAAAAAAAAAAATCAACACGTTTTTTACGAAAGAACAGTTTTATATTTTTTACTAAAAAAGAAAAAAACAAGCATAAAACTTAAAAAATCAATGTGATTCTAAACGTGTTAAGAATTTTTAATATTTTTGCATAAAATTTTCTCTATGGATTTTTTTGGCTAAAATCATTATTAACACTTCTGGTTAACATAGTATTTTTGGTGATTTTGTTTTTAAGAAACAATTCTATTTAAAAGCTTAAACAAAAAGTTAACAAGCATTGTATTCAAATTTTTATTTTCTTAAACAAAACAAGGTGTAAACAGAAAATATATTTTTTGTATATTTCCAGGAAGGTGATCGTTTATATATTGGTGCTCCTGGTAGCTGGTATTGGCAAGGTATACATTTTTGATTATTTCTTTATATATATTTTTTCTTTCCTTTTTTATTTTTTTATATTATTTAAGTTTTATTTATTTAAATATTGTACGTTTATTTTTTTAGTTATTTTTTTATATATATATTATATAAAAAATAGTAGTGTTTTTTTAGTTATTTTCCAACAAATCAAAAATAATTAGTGTTGTATTATTGTTTTTAATATTTTCCTATACTATCATAAATTTAGTATTTTATACCCAAAACATACTTTCCAAGAAACCCCAACCTTTTTCCTATAGAAATTTTGTTTAAAAACTTTTTTCAAAATAATTGTGTTCTAATTGTAACGTAAATTCTCTTAACTAATACGAATGTTTCCTATTTTCTTTAAATGACCCTTCTTAAGACCCTTTTTTCTTCTTTAAATATATTGGAATGCTTTTTTAAAAAAAATTAAAAAAAAAATCCCTTTAGTATCAGGTTGAGATTTACCAAAAATATATTATATATTTTTTTATCTGTCATATTTGTTGCTAATATTTTTGGAGTCAAGGTTTGTTTTTATTATTCATAAGATCAAAACAAAAAACGTGCTGCATGTTCTTATTGATAGACTTTTCGTCATAAAAGTACAATATTGTGTGTCTGTGTGTTCTTTTTAGCTATTAATGTTGATTAAAATAAAAACTTTTATTTTCGTATAGTATTTAATTAAAAATATTAGTATAAAAATTTTTAAGTACTTTGCTAGAACATGCATGTTTGAGTATTTAGTTTTATAAGTAATTTTAAATTTATTACAATTAATTTCCAAAATTTTTAAGTTCATAATTAAATATAATTGAAATAAGTACGAATTTTCACTTTTATCTCTAAGTTTTAGTTTTAAAATATAATTGCCTATATTAAGGGTTCATTGAAAGCTTTAAAATGAAGCCTACTTTTCAGCTGGTTTTTAAAAAGTACTTCGCCTACTTTAAGGATTTTCTAGCGAGCTGTTAAATATAGCCTACTTTCAAGCCATTTCTTTATTAGATTTCTCCCTTAAATTGTTGGTTATTTCAGTATTTTTTTAATTTTAGTTTACTTTTATTTGGTATTTTAAATATTTATTTAATAAAGTTTTAATTTATTTTATTACAGTTCTTTTAAGTTTAAAATAATTTTGTAAAAATCTTTTTATAAATGTCTTTTATGTTTTATTTATAAATATTTGTATGTATCTATTTTTGTATTGAAATTCTAGTAAGATTTTAATTATAAACATTTAATGAAAATATTACAGAGATTTTATTGTGAATATGTATGTTAATGTTTGCTTTAAGTATATAAAATTTTTAATGTGATACAATAAATGGAAGTTTTTAAAACTGAAAAGTTGTAAAATTGGAAAAAAATGAAAAATATAGCAACAAAAACTAAATTTAAAATAATTTTTTAAAAATTAGAGAAAGTTGGTTTTTAATAATTCATTAAATTAAATTAAAATTGTTACTTGTTAAGGAACGATTTTTGGGACCCTCAGAGTACTATTTTAAACCTTAGTAAGATTTCAAAATAATTATATACTACGTTTATACGATAGCTGTTTGGAAATAAAAATACCTTACAAATAAGTATTAAATTTACATACAAAAATAGAATTACGTATTAGTAATGCCAAAATCCAAACACATATTATCGTCGACAATTTCCATAGTATTAGCCACACTAATGTCAAAATTCCCATATATATAAAAAAAAAAAACATTCTTTAAAATATAGCTTTTTTTTATTTTTCAACAAAACTTTCAAAAGTCGTTATAAAATCTAAGAAAAAACTGTAATTTCATATCTGTAATATCATACTTGTAATCGATTAAGTAATTAATTCGAAATTTGATTCAAAATTTTAGATAGAGTGTATTTTGAAGACACTTGGAAAGATATTGTTGAACATTTGATGTTTAATCCCGGTTACTGAACATGAGTAGCTTTTCAAATTCTCACTTAACAATTCTATCAAATCTAAAATATTTAATCCTGCTAAGTCCGGCCATATAAATTGATAATTATTCTTTCATTTAAGTTTTAAATTTAAAGCCAAATAATCAATTCCATATGGGATTTGCTTTTAACTTAACAATGTAAAGCTATGTTAACATGTCTTGAATATTTGACCCAATTTCCGTGACCACTAGTTTCACAAAAAAAATTGTTTGCCGTTGTTTGATCTTGCAAATATTTTTTTAAGACAAAAAAGGGTCAAAGTTATGATTCCTGATAAGTAAAAAATATTTTCCCATTAAAATGGAGGAGTTAGTAAATGTTTTATATAGTGGTTACGTCGTTTTGGTGAAATTTTTTTACTAGTTTTACACAATTTTTTATCAAGACAAAAAAAAATAACAAGTAGAATTCATTAATATTTTTTATATATGCAGTTTGACAGCTGCAACAACCAAAAATAATAATCAGCTGTTTAACTGAGGTAACCTTGTATAGATTCGCACTGATTTTGACGTTTGTCTTGATAAAAATTTGTCTAATGTAGACACTATGTAAGCGATATTTATGAGATATTTTTTTACATGTTGTTCTAAAAATTATTGAAACTAATCTCAAACTATATAAAGATCAAGGATTAAGGTTATTCTAGGACTAACTTGGTGTCTAAACCTGAAAAATATTTATTATAATATATATTTCCTAAGCATTTGTAAGCATGATTGCTCTTTCCAGTGCTTTTTGGTGATTACTTATAACACAAATCGTCCTTCGAATCCGATGGACTCTATACATAAGAAATTTTCATTATCAAGACAAACGTCAAAATTGTTTGAATTGGAAATAATTTTTTATCTCTGACAATATAGGGGAAAACTTATGTCATAATATACCATGTAAAAAGTACCAACAATAATCAAGATGGCGTCAAGAAATGTTATCAGATCTCAAGCGCTAACAATTTTGTTTTAACGCTGCAATAATACTGACAAATTCAGTTCACATTAGACAAATTTTTATCCTGATAAAAATTTGATGTTTGATTTGATAAAAATTTGTCTAATGTAAACACGATGTAACTGAACGTTAATTTATTTATTATTCGTTAGTTTTTATCCTAAAATGTTCATATTTTCTATACAAATTGCTCTTTCCATCCTACCGGAGACAGATTTTTTTGGAAGGAAATTTTGCCTGGAAGGAAAATTTATTTTCTTTATTTTTTGTAATATAAGCTTTTGGTCAGTCGACGTTTTTTTAATTTTATATTGATAAAGCTTAAAGCTTTATCTTTTGTAATATTTTTTAAAACAAAACTTTTAAGAATCCTTTATTTTTTAACCTTTTTTTAAATTAAGATCGAAACTTTAAACATATTATTTAAACTTCCATTTATTGCATTAATAATATTATTTTAAAACTTTTATATTAAATATTAATTGACAATATTGATGTTTATAAAAAGGAAATTTTAAAGATTGTTAAGTTTTTAAATTAAGGAGGAAAAAATACTTGAAAGATGTGTAATAAATAAAAATAGCGGTTAAAAATTTAATTTAATATCTTAGACATTTCAATTGTTGAGGAAAAGCTAAGCACTTGTGTCCATCCCTGAGGATGATTTTTATTTAAATCTTAAGCTTTTTTTGATATTTATTTCGTATTTGATTTATCAGCTTTTTGAGCATTATTACATTACTTAGATAAAATATGAGTTATGAAGTATTTGTATAATCTTTAAATTTCCTTTTTTTTTTCTTATATTCTAGGCTTATTTCTATATTTTACACTTTTATTAATGTATTATATTTATTATATGTCCTTTATACCTAATTTTAATTTTAATTTAATTTCGCTTTTAAGAAAAATTGTGTCCTTTCAAAATATTAATTAAAATTCAAATATTTCTTTCTTGTTTTCTGCTCGTGTTTTGTATAAACTCTACTACTACTGCACTATCCTACCAAATAAATAAATTTATGCATAACTGTCTAAATTTGTTTAATCTTAAAAAAAAAACTTAATTACCAAACAATCAAACAATGTTGTGTGTAATGTGTTGTTAATCACCTTTAAAAAAATAAATAAAAAACAAAAATATAAAATAATGTAAAACCCAAATATCAAACTAAAGGACAAGCCTACTCAATATCGCCAGATGCAACATTCCCCTATAAGCCGCCATTTTATCAGCCTTTCGGTACCGGAGGTAATGAAATCAAACTACGTTGGTCTTGTTTAAATAAAAAAACCATAGCGCTAAATTATTAAACCTAAAAAATAATTGCATATTAAAACGAAAAATTAAAAAAATATAAAAATACATTGTATATTTCTTTTAATCTTTTACTTATATCATCAAATCAAATTGACACATTATACAAAATTCAATCAAAGCTTTTTTTCTTTAGTTTTTAAATAAGTTTTTTATCTTTAAGTTTTATGCTTTTTTCTCTCTTGTTTAGTTTTCTTTTTTTTCCCTTTCGTAATCATATGGTGTGTTCTTTATAATTTGTATTTTAAATTATTTTTTTAATATTTTCTATAAAACGCTTTTATTATTTTATTGTATAAAAATCAAGGAACTCAAAAATAAGTTGCATTATACTGACCCGTTTGTATACACAGTTTCAGTTGTATTTATGTTCAAATTATACGTCAAAAGATCATAAATATATTAATTCGTACGCCTGCTGCTGAGGCTTAAGCTTCTCTTTTTTTCTTATTTTACTTTTTGGCCTAAATTTTATTTTCTATAATTAAGCCTTTCTAGCATTTTGAATTGAAACAAAAATCATGGTTTTGAAAATCATTAAAACAGTCATTGGAATGGTCATCTCATTATCATTGTCATCTAAAGATCATTATTTGTTTAATTTTTTCAGAAGTTTCGGTCATTGGTTTGATTTAAAAAAAATACATTACGACACACATTTAATTATAATTTAAATAATTAATAACTCATTATCATTTAATCATTTATTAATTAGTTTTAAAATTATTTGTATTATTTAAAGAATTTTTTAATATTTAAATTAATAAAAAAAAAAAAAAAATTAAAAAGGGAGTATAATATTAGAGATATTAATAAATTAAGGGCCTGATAAAAAAAAGTGAAGACCTTTTAGAAAATTTACACAAAGTTTAATTGTTAGAGACTGGAGGACTGAGTAAAGACTACGTTTTTTCAATATTATTAAATTTAATTCGGATCTGATTTGCCTTTAAATTTCAAGTAATTTTAATCAATAAACATGGGATTAAGTTTAAATGAATTGAAACTAATTTAAACTTTGAATTTGTAAAAGATTTATTTGCATTATTTTCAAACAATATCCTGTTCGAAGGACCAAAAAATAAGCGTTTTAGCTGCCACCGAATAAAATTAAATTAAGCTTTAATTTTTTAATCATATACCACTGAAAGATGGTAAAACTTTCTTTTAACATCCTTAAACTCATTTAAAAACTGTGAAATATTTAAATTGGTTTGATTTGCTTTAAACTTCAAAAACAATATTCGCCTATATTCTTTTTAATTTTCAACTATAACATAGAATAAACTACTATAAAAATCAACTTTAAACTGGACTGGTGTTATCAAACATCCAGTATCCGTTTCGAAGGACCACAAGGAAACAAGCGTTTAAGTCTTTACTGCTCCAAGCTATTTTCTTGAAATCTACAAATTTCAATTCAATTTACATTTGGAAAAGAGATGGAAACGATTATAACTGCATATAAACTGCTATACAAATCTATAAACATTAAACTGGGGATATACAACCCAGCAGTTTATTTAGTGGTAGTAAGATTCATTGGTGTATAGTCACCTGCCGCTCTGCATCAGTCACCAATGAGCGTATTGACAATTGCCACTCTACTGACTCTAGCGGGAAAAAGACGAAAAGAAGATATCAAAAATGTTTAACTCACTCATTGTAGCCAGTAAAGTGATTATGTGCGCACAAAAGTTACACTTTGTGGACATTGAGGTGATTATGTATGCAAAAAAAGGGGCATATCGTAGTCGTGGAAATGTCTTATACCATTTTATTGACCCTTCGGTAGTCGTGGAGGTGATTGTGTGTGCAAAAAAGTGACACTATGTAGTCGTTGAGGTTTCAATAGACTAGTGAATAGTCACGTAGCTAATAAAGTGACTAGTGGTACCCTTCCCAAAATAAACTGATGGGAAGCATCCGGTTCGAAGGACCACAAAGTAACAAGCGTTTAAGTTTTTTACTTTCGCAAAAATTAAAGAACTGTTAGTTACTTACATTAATTATTCCTTTAGAAGTTTAAGATTAATTCAAGACAAATGAAATACTTAAATTTGAATTAGATTTGCATTTAAACTTCCAAAACACTCAGTTAGAAAATATGTTTGTGCTTCCTCCTTGCAGGCCTTTGCGAATGCCTCCACACTTCTCCGAACAAATTTTAAACACATTTCACTCTTGGTTCCCTTTCATTAGATGCGAAATAGAGGGTGTATCACTTTCTCAATACAAACACAAAAAATTGTGGTTGGGAGACTTACAAAGCTCAAAATAGTCTTATTTTAAGCGTTTTAAGATTATTTGCATACTCTTTTGTAATAGCATTGCACATAAGAGAATATATGCATTTATTTTAGAGTCCTTTACCTTCTCTCTTCTTTTTGGAAGGGATAAGGGAACGCCTTGCCTCCAATGCAAGCCGTGTAAAAAAAGAAATAATGTTGGAATGCGAGTGGCATTCCTAATGGATTCAAAATAAAGCATTTTAGAATGTCTCTTTATGACTTCTTTTGCCGACTGAACATTTATGTCTATAAACTTAATTTAATTTTCAATTGTGAAAGAGATGAACCCTCATCCGATTCGAAGGACCACAAAGTAAAAAAGCACTTTAAAGTTCTTACTAACTTAAAATTAAATTAAGATTTAAAGAAATAACCTTATGAAGGCCTGACTTACATAAAATTAACCGTAGAGTTAGTAGCTCAAAAATACAATAATGTTTTTTAAATTTCATGCTTAAATTGTCGTCTAAAAACTTCAATTAAATTTTAAATTGCAAAAGAATAGAAACCCGCTAAAACTGCGTTTAAATTGCTATAAAAATCAACTACAAAAAATATATATTTGCAACCTTGTCAAAACCGAATCCAGTTCGAACAGACTGAAAACGAAACTGAACTTTATTCATACCTCTAGCAATCAGTGACAGATTTTAAACTAAAAATAATTTTATTAAATTACAGGCCCTTAAATTAGTAATACCCCCTATTTACTCCCCTTAAACATTGCATAATAATTAATAATATTAAGGCACGGCAAAATTATCTAAAACATCGATTCATAATTAAGGTAAAAAGTTATTATAAAATTGGTAAATAAATGTCTAAATATTTCTGTAAAGCATGTTAATGTTATTGTTAATGGCTTGTATTTGTTTGTGTAGTAAAAGTAAAATTTTACCCATTTATGTTGGTTGTGGCACCCATTTTTTGATTTTTTACAAACTAACAGCAAAATTAATAATATATTTTTACTCCCCCCCCTTAAAAAAAAGAACAATTTGATTTTAAACATTATTTTATTTATTCAGGGCAAACTTATTCCTACGATGTTACTAGACCCGAAAATCAAGTTTATTCTACTGCTGAAAGTAGTTCAGCTGATGATGATTCCTATTTGGGTTATTCTATGGTAACGGGTGATTTTAATGGTGATCGTGTCGAAGATATAGCCATTGGTATGCCCCGAGGTGCTGGTTTATTGGGCAAAATTGTGGTGAATAAATGGAATATGGTGAATATATTTAATATAACGGGTCGTCAGATTGGTGAATATTTTGGTTATGCTTTGGCTACTTCGGATGTGGATGGTGATGGTTTGGATGATTTGATCATAGGTGCTCCCATGTATAGTGAACCCGGTAATGCTGAGGGTAAATATGATGTGGGTCGTGTTTATATTTTGCTGCAAACTAGTACAAATGATGTAAGTTTATTTTTCTTTTAAAAATTTATTAAATTATTTTAATTTTTAAAAATTATTTTAGGCTACCCGTTGGTCTACTGAACATATACGTGATGGTTTTAATACCAAGGGCCGTTTTGGTTTGGCTTTGACCACTTTGGGTGATATTAATCGTGATGGTTATGGTGATTTTGCCGTAGGTGCTCCTTATGATGGTCCTTTTGGTCGTGGTGTTGTTTATATTTTCCATGGCTCGGCCAATGGTCCCTTGCAAAAACCTTCTCAGATTATTAAATCCGAAGATATTGTAGAGGCTGCTCCTTATCCTCGTACTTTTGGTTTTGCTTTATCTGGTGGTTTAGATATGGATGGTAATACGTATCCCGATTTAGCTGTAGGTGCTTATGCTTCCGATCAAGTTTATATTTTCAAATCTCGTCCCGTTGCTGCTGTCAATGCCATGACTTCATTTTCCAGTCCCTCTAAACTTATCAATATTGAAGAAAAACATTGCCAGACTATACGTGATGGTAAACGTGTAGCTTGTACTGATATTACCACTTGCTGGAGTTATACTGGCGAGTATTTGCCTAATGTTTTGGAATTTGATGTTTCCTGGGTGTTGGATGCTAAGAAACCTAAAAATCCTCGCATGTTTTTCTTAAAAGATGAAGGACGTAATATTCGCAATCTTACCATTAATTTGGCTTTTGGCAAGACTTTCTGTCGTAATGAAACTGTCTACCTAATTGATAATGTCCAAGATAAATTAACACCTTTGGAAGTGGAGACTCGTTATAATTTGCGCTCCAGCAGAAGACCTGCACCCTTGGTAAGACGTAAACGTGATGCTTTGGAACCGGTTATAGATCAAAATCGTGAAATTGTACAAAGAGATGCCATTAACATACAAAAGAACTGTGGTGCTGATAATATTTGTGAACCTGATCTTAGATTAGAAATTAAGTAAGTATTCTTTTTTTCGATTCCTTAAAACCGTATGACTAATTTTACTAATTTTGATTACAGGACCGTTGACAAATATCTTTTGGGCTCTCGCGAACCTTTAACCATTGAGGTTTTGATTTCCAATATGAATGAAGATGCTTTTGAGGCTGCTTTCTATATGGTTATGCCTAAAGATTTGGACTTTAAGAAAATCCAACAGATAGGTGATAAAACAGATACTCCCATTACTTGTACTGCTCCTTCGGAGACTAACAATTATACCTTGAAATGTGACATTGGCAATCCTTTGCCCTCCAAGAAAGTAGCCAACTTTAAGGTTATTATGTTGCCTTCTCACAAGGTGGGCATGGCTCCTAGTTATGATTTCTTTATGGAAGCCAATTCCACAAATGTTGAGAAACCCGGCTCTCATTTCGATAATATTATACGCAAGAGCATTAGTATTTGGGTTGAAACAGATTTGGCTATTGATGGTACTTCAGTGCCTGATTTTGGTCTATACAAGGCTTCCGATTACCAACCTATAGAAAATGCCACCAAAGAAGAAGATTTGGGTCCTCAGGTGGTTCATTTGTATAATATCTTTAACAAGGGTCCTTCTACCATTGATGAAGCCATAGTTTTCATACACTATCCTTATCAAACCGATGCTGGTGACTATTTGATGTACATGACTAATCAGCCTGAAACCCATGGCAATATACAATGTGATCCTCATATTAATGTAAATGCTTTGAATTTGCAACTAGATCAAAATTTGGTACGCAAATCCTATTTGGAAGAAAGAGGTGCTATTATTAAGACCCATGGTGTTTATGAAAGTTCTAGCTCTAGTTCCAGTTCTAGCAGTTCTGGTGGCCATAGTGCTGTTTTTATTGAAAAATCCCATGGTCAAAATCAAGGTGGTGCCAATGTGGTGTCCATAGGCAGAGGCAAACAATTGAGCAATGAAGAAAAGATTCGTTTGGAAAAGGAAGATGAACAGGCGGCCTCAGGTGATGCCTCCTTTGTACATTCACAGCGTGCAAATGCTGCAGCTCAGGCTAATACTCAAGGAGGATCAGGCGGTAGTTGGGCTTGGTCTTGGAATTCCACTGGCACCGGTAGTGGTGTTCCCTCTGTAGTAGTACAAACTAGAAATAGTTCGGTATATTATGATGAGAGAGGACAACCTCATGTGGTAGAAAGTAGTACCGAATATGTTACAAGTATCGATAGCATACCCAGAACCTATCATCACTCACAGCAATCTTCAGCTAATTATCAACAAGCTGGTGGAGCTGGAGCTCAACAACAGCAACAACAGCAGCAGCATTATCAGCAACAATTCCAACAACAAATCCAACAGCAACAAAACCAAAATCAAGGTTTGGCTCAAGCTCAAATAGGTGGTGCTCACAATGCTAGAGGTCATATACAAATGGCTAATCCTCAAGGTGGTGCACAATATCAAAGAACTTATATTACTTCGGGAGCTCCACAAAGAGTACAATATTCTTCTTCTGCCTCAACAGGTGGAGCCTATAGACCTCAACAGCAACAACAAAATCAACGTGTAGGCAGTGCTGCCACTTACAATGATTTTGCAGCTGGTGATGGCACCTTTGAAAAGGCAGCTGTAGGAGGTCGTGGTTTCCATGCAGGAACTTTAGATTTAGGTACCCTTAATCGAGGCAATGTTGAACAAGAATTACGTACCCATAGTGGTCAACCTCAAGGTGGCAGCTATAGTTATCATCAAACATATTCCAGTGGTACTCCCCAAACTAATGCCAACTATCATCAAGTATCCTCTTCCTCCAACTATGGTGGCAGTAAACCTTATTATGGCCTCGAAAATGAAGATTACTATGATGAAGACTACAATCAAGGAGGTCAACAACAAGGTTCTCAAACCTCACAAAAATGGTCTCACTCCTCTTCGTCTTCCCAACCCCATCGAAGAGTACGTCGGGAAGAGCCTGTAACCGCCGAACCTACACAAATCGATATGAATTCACCTTGTAAGGCTGCAAAATGTGAAACATTACGTTGTGTTGCCCGTAATTTGGGTAAAGATGATGGTGTTTGGATTGCCATACGTACACGTATGGTAGCCAGAACTATGGAAAAATTAGCCGGTAGTGTTGCACTTAATGTTTCAACTATGGCTGTATCACATGTCACGAAATTGCCATACATTGGTGAGCCCAAAGATGATATTATTCGTACACATGAGATTTTCTATAAGGCTATTCCTGAGCCTACACCTGTACCGGATGTAGTGCCACTGTGGGTGGTAGTGTTGGCGGCATGTGCCGGTGCTTTGATATTGTTGCTATTGATATTCCTGCTGTATAAGGTGAGTTTTTTATTTTTTTAATGTACAAAATTTTGATATATTATTATTTGTAAGGTTTTATATATATTGTATTAGTTTTACTTTCTAGTCCATAGAATTTAAAATTAGCTTCAAGTTTGTCTTTTAAATAATCTTATATTGGAATTCTTTGAATAGCAGTATTGTCAGCAAAATTTCGAGTCATGTCCCCAAACTGAAGCTCCATCTCTATAAAAAAAATTCCAATTTTAAAATATAAATTTCCAATTTTGTCCCCTTAATAGTTTAATGGTTTTTATTATAATATATTTTTTTTAATAGCAAATGTTTCGGTATATTATGATGAGAGAAGAAAATCACATAAAAAATCACTTCATGAGTCGATTTAACGATGTCCGTCTGGCAGTCTGTCTGTCTGTCCATATAAACCTTGTAATCGAACTACAGGTCGCAATTTTAAAGACAAGTCAATGAAATGATTTAGCACACTATCTTCTATTAGGCCAAGGACGAACCCTATTGAAACTGGTTATGATTGGTCCATTATTTCACGTAGCCCCCATACAAATGTCATCCCGTAAAAAGGTTTAACGATCATATATCCATTAAATATATACATTTTTATACCCACCATCAAAAAGATGGGGGGTATATTGATTTTGTCATTCCGTGTGTAACATGTCGAAGGAATCATCTAAGACCCCACAAAGTATATATTTTCTGGGTCCTGGTTTGATTATGAGTCGATCTAGCTATGTTCGTCCGTCTGTCCGTCTGTCTGTCTGCCTGTCTGTCTGTCCGTCTGTTGAAAGCAGGATAGGGCTCGAACGGGACAACGTAGGGGGACGAAATTTGGCACAAATATTTGTCTTATATAAGGTTTGTTTGGGATTGATGGGCAAAATCGGTTAATAAACAAAAAAGTTATGGGCTAAAAACTAGAAACACAGGGTGTCCGTTTTATACTTTTCTGCTGATATTTCTTCAACAAAAGCATGTACGACAACGAAAATTTGTACGTATAGTTCGGGGATCGACATAAACTCGGAGACCGAAAATGGGCGTGGTCCGCCCACTTTACTGCCCACCTCCTATATAAGGTGAAAATCAACGAAATTGTGTTTAAATAGTTCAAGGACCAATATAAACTCGGAAACAAAAAATGGGCGTGGTCCGCCCACTTTATCGCCCCCTCCCATATAACGTAAAATTTTAAAAAGTCTTAAAATTTTACGGGAATGCCTTTCTTATCAACTACCAAACTAAAATGAAAACGGGACAAATAGGACCAGGGGAAATGGTAGTATATTAAATACAAAATTTTTTCATAAAAATAAAATTTATGAAAAATTTAAAATAAAAAGAAATTCTGTCGAAATTCTCCAAAATTAAAAATTTTTCGCTAATTTATAAAAATATAATTAATTCTATATTTTCTATAAATATAAAATAATCAACACAATTATACAAGAAGAAAATTTGTAAAATTAAAACATCGAAATTTTTCTTTAAAAATTTATTGAAATTCTATATATGTATTTAAAATTAATCGAAAACTGTATAAATTAAAAAAAAATATGTATTTTATATATATTTTTAAAAAATTCCCAAATCTCTCCCCACGAAAATCTGTTCACAAAAGAAAGTTTATATCACCAATTTAGGGACAAACCTTTTCAGTTATAGGTCTTTTTATAAACTGAATCATAGAATTATATTTAATAAAATTAAAGGGGTTTTTATAGTCTAAAATTAGCTTCAATTCAAATATTTTAATCAATTTTATTTTATTACTTTTACAGTGCGGTTTCTTCAATCGTAATCGTCCCACCGATCACTCAATGGAACGTCAACCTCTACGTAACGGTTATCATGCTGATGAGCATCTGTAAACCTTCAAGAGCCAACAAAGAGTGCTTTCAATTTAATGCATTAGAGAAAACTCTAAGAGTATCTCTATTAAAAATTTAATTGCCTTTATTAACACTAGTAATAGAAGAAGAAGAAATTTTTTTGTGAAAAACAAGAACGCAAACGAGATAACTTAACAGAACCAAACAAAACAAAAATTGTTGATACTTTTATAAAAAGTGTTAATATTTTTTTATAAAGCTACATTAATAGATTTATACAAAACCGCTACAGTTTACACTGACAGAAAGTTCTTGTTATAGAAATATTTTTTTTTACATAAACTAACGGCTCCTAGTCACCAAAAAAAAATATATATAAACATAAAAAATGAAACGATTTTTTTAAATAATTTTGCCATAAAACAAACGAACGATTTCTTATAAAATATTACTTTTTATAAAAAATAAAAAAGCAAGAAAATATTTTATAAATTGTTAAAAATAAAAACCTAAAAAATAATGAAATTATTTAATAGATTTTTTTAAACTGTTGAGAATTATAAATAAGTAACAAACTAAAGTGCTAAACATTTTTAAACTATTTATATAAAATTTAAACTAAAAACCCAACTAATAATATAAACTTTAAAACTAATTTTATGAAAAAAATTAATGCAACTACAGATAATCATTAAGAAAGAAATGCTTAAAAATATTAAAGTAATTTTAAAATGTATATTTTAAAAAGCTTAAATGTTTTTAAGAATTTTTTTCTTGATATAATTTATAAGCAATTTTATCTGCCACAGTGTTTTAAATGTATGTATGAGTATGAGTTTGAATGTGTGAAAATAGAGTGTATGAATTTAATTTTTAACCTTAATTTAATGTATATTTTTGTCCTGTTTTCTTTTTTATCTAGAATGTATGTGTGAGAGTGTGTAAATTTAAATTATTCATTAAAAAATAAAAAAAATATTTTCTTTATTAATTAATTTTTAATTATGATTAACCTTTAATTAATTCTCTTTTGTCTGCTATTAATTTTTAATATTTGTGTAAATAAACTTTAAGCCAGAAATAAGTTTAAAAAAGGAAAAATAAATTGTTATAATTATTTTACATTTTTTATACATAATTTAATTTTTTAACAATAAAAAAATTTCTGCTTAGATGTTTAATTTTAAAATGAAGTTTTTATTTGAAATTATAAAATAAAAATCAAAATAATATAGTTTTTCTCCCTGTGTAAAGCTTTTTTTAATTTATTAACGGTACTTATTAACAGCAGGTTTATATTTTTTTGTGTATAATTAATTTTGCTTTTAACCCTTTAAGTTGTAAAAAAAAAATAATTCAAAAATAAAATTAAAAAAAAAAAAAAAAAAAAAAAACAAATAAAAAAAATATTAAAAACATGAATTACTATGGAATTTTCTTAATTTGTGAGGAGTTACTAAGGATTTTTAGTTAAATAAAATACCAAAGTAAAAAGAACTTAGAATTTACTACTTTTGTACCGCAAATTTAAAATTGTGCCACATAAACATTGAGTTAATATTCTATCTGCGAAAAAGTAACTCGCGAAAACAAATCTTTATTAGTGACTTTTTTTAATTAAAGCTTACCACTTGTTTCCCATCCGTCACAACAAATAAGTAAATATGTATATTTATGTGATTTGCCGAAGTAGTAGTGTTGATTATTTGTAAATTATTTTTATTTACAAATACCAGCACTATATACGTAGCACTTAATAGTAGGTCTTTATCAGGGATGGAAGTATAGTACTTTTTTGTTACCATTTAACATTCAGAAGTACTGAAGTACTCCTTCGAGTCATTTGATACCCAATAAACCTTAGAACGATATGATAGCGGAAACGATATCATATTAGGTGCCGATTATAATATCATATTGTATTGCAGAAAACGATATTATTATGATATTGATATTTCGAAATATTTCGTTTTAATAAAATAAAAAATTATCATTTGGAAAAAACTTCAAATAAAAATTTTTCAACATACAAAAACAAGTTGGAAGTCAAATACATAAAATTCAATAGTTTAAAGATTTTTAGTGGTAAAACCAAGTTTTTTAGGTATATAATTGTAGAAATATGTATGTTCCTATGCAATAATCATGTTTGTAAATGTTGTTGATAATATTTGCATAAAATATGTCACATATGATGATTTTTATATCTTTATTTTTATATTTAGGATTTTTTCTCATCTTAGCTGATTATGGTTCTTTATAATTATATTTAGTATATTTAAATGCAAATAAACATAATTTTTAGTATTGAATAGCGTTCAGAGCAAAATTTGGTTCATGACGATTTTACTATCGTTATTTTTGGAAATAACGATACCGAAAACGATATCATAATTTTATGGAAAAACGATATCATAATTTTATGGAAAAACGATATCATAAGGAAAGGTACACTTTAGTCCGTAAAAACTATCGTTATAGATTCGAAAACGATTATCACTTGTGATAGTTTTTATCACCTAGATGATATCGTTTCGATATCGTTATAATATCTTTTGGTTTATTGGGTACTGTCAAACTATTAGCTGGATATTACACAATTCGAATTAAAAATAAAATTTTTAAATGAATTGTAATGAACACTACTTACGACTAAATGCTGGGGCTTCGAGCTCCCAAAAAATTAGACACGTGATTAGGACATTTTAAATAAGTTTATAGGGCAAACGAATTATAAAAACATTTAAGTTGTAGAATTAATTTATAAAGTTGTAAACTGTATGCAATTATTACTGAAAATTACAAATTTCTATGCTCTGTAAATCAAATTGCACAGAAAATGTTCCAAATTTGAAAAATAGCAGGTAATGATATTTGATTAAAACTGAAGCTGAAGTGCTCGATTTTGAGGAATTGATCTCGGACTTTTTTTCTCCTTATGTTTATTTTAATAACACGTGTGGAATAAGTCTACTTTGTTTTAAACTCTGTTTAATTTTTTGCTGAGTTTGTACTTTAAGTGCTTTTTTACCAGGGTCCGAAACCTTTCAATTGGGCAGAGTTCTGGACAATTTTGTGGATTAGCCTCTTTCGGTATTGAGAAGTAATGTTTTCTTAAGAAAGGAAGTAACATTTTCCGAAGGCACTTATTCACGTATATCTCTGTGTAAATGGAGTCATTTGGCTTGCGAAACCAAAAACTTTCTTGGAGTTTTATTTTTTTTAGTACATGATATTTTTCTGCCACATTCTAATTTACTTTTGTAAAAAAAAACAGATGCTTTTATGCCTATTAAGAAATCTTCGTTCCTAAAATATCACTATTTTTAATAAAAAAATAATAAATAACAGAAATTTAGTTTTTTATTAAAAAAGTACAAAAAATGTTTTGATCGAGAACGATAAGAACAAAAAGAAATATTTTTAAACGTTACAGGAATTCCAACCCCTGCAATTATTTAAAAACTATATTGGGCATATTAATGTTTGGTTTTTCTAACATAAGTGTGAATGATAATATTGCAATTAGTAAAAAAATTAAAAATTTTAATAAATTCCTTTTGTTTCGTTTGTTTTCCCTAAAAAATGTAAGCATTTATGCAGTTTTTTTATCTATTCAAAATACTAATTTTAAATCTAAATCGCCCTCAAAATAATTTGCCATTTACTTACTGCATTTACATTCTTAGCATGTACTGTATTTATTATCTGATAATAGTGGCGCCATCTATCGATGAGCGAAGGACAAAACACACATTTCAACTTCAAAATAATTTTATCTTACATTATCGAATAATAAAGAAGTGGCTTTTGTCTCGACTAAATAACTTAGTTTGGACACAAACTAACATTGGTGTCATAACTAATTTCATATTTATCTCTCATCACTAATTTGCTATCGATAAACATGTGTTTGGTTTTGTCTTTCTTTCAATAGTAAATTGTATGCACTTGTTGAATTAAAAAACTCTTAATTATGATATAACAGTATAATATGGATTACTCTCCAACTAACTTATTTATATTCTCTCATTTTTAGCTTTATATTAAAAGTAAACAAAATTGTATACATACGTTAAACAAAATAACAACAATATATCCCAGCTAAATAACAATAACAAAATGCATGACACCTCTGCTATGACATTGAAAGAGAGACATATTAAAGAGAGCTCTATATAATGGAGATAAATTTTTTTAATTTGTCGATATTATTGTATGGCTGTTTTTTTTTTTTTTTCGGGGAGCTCATGTGGATTTGTTTTTGTATATCTTATGGAATCAACAAATTTCATGGTTAAACAATCAGTCATTACGCCGCTGCGTTCGGGAGAGCACGCAAAAAAAAGAAAAATATATGAATAAATGTTACCGAAAAAAAGAAATAATAAACAAACGGGTGTAATAGTGTTGAAATACAACAAATACAATTTTTGCAGAAAAAAATAGGTTTTTTGAAATCAATTTAGCATTGAAAATATACCAAAATTAAAAAAAGAAAAATATATAAAATATATTTGTTTTTTTAATTCAAACCCAAAAAAAGAAAGCTGTTTTCCTTTTTTAATTAAAAAAAGAAAAGTTATAATTTATATATGTGAAAATTTAAGAAAATCAACAATAATAAAATAAAAAAAGCATTTTTATTGGAGAATAGCCCCTCAAAATAAAATTTAAAAAAGCACGCTGATTTTTATTTATTTGCCATTTTTAGCCAATTAGCTACAATAATAACAAAAACAACACAATATTAAATTATTGTTTATTTCAGCTCTTTTTTCTTATTTTCACTGAAAATTTTAATTTAAACAAAAGAAAATAAATATTTGTATACAAATCATAAAAATCCCTAGTGCAGCAACAAATAAAATAAAATTAAGTGTAAAGAAAAAAAAATCAAAATAAAAGCATCTTTTTTTCTTCCACACAAAACAACAGATACCACAACAAAAATATTTCTGGTTTTACATAAATGGCAGCTGTTAAATAATTTTTGCTAAATGACATGTAAGTGTAAATTAAAAAATAATATAAAAAATATTTACATTATTTCCTAAAGTCAAAACCATTAACCATTACTCAAAAATACTTAAACTTTGTACACAGAAAATTTATTTATTTTCTTTTCATTAAAATCTTAAAATCCATCTACTCTAATCGCACTTATTGTATGTGTTTACTATTGAATATTTAGTACAATTTATCTGCTCGACAACAACAAACACTTACCCCCCATAGAGCTGCCACACGTGTGGTTTAATCACGTTAGCCCCATTTTGATTAACTGATAATATCCATAAAATTTCCCATTTAATTATTAACATTTATGACAGTTAGATGAAGTGTTTTTCTTATTTAATATTTATTAATCGATAATATACGATAAAATTTTAATATGTTAATTATGTTATGTCGAGTCTATACTAGATAAATTTTTACCAAAACAAACATTATGCAGTTTCAAGACAAAGTTGTCAGAGTTTGTAGACAATTTTGTCTTGACATTGCTAGATAGAAGATGACATTTTGGTTGTTGTTGGTACTTTTTACATGATTTATTATTATATACGACATCCTCTATAATTGATCAATAATTATCTATTACATACACAAAAAGTTGACATTAGTCTTGATAAAAAAAAAATTGCTTGTCTAGACAATATAGCTTGGTTTAATTTAGCTTGATATCATATCTTAATAACTGATATGTATGTATTAAAGAACGTCCATTGATGCCATATTTTTAGATAAATAGCATTATAGTGAGAGTATAAAAAATGTACAATATTAACAGAAACATTTCATCTTATAATAAGCTTTGAAATATTTATCATATTGCGAAGTTTAATTCCGAAGAATATTACCAAAACTTCTTAATCGGCATAATTTAATGCTTAAATAAATAATAGGTTTTTTAATTAACTGTCTGATATTTGATTCTGCGAATATTATTCCCTTAACCTTGTATCCAGACTAGACATTTTTTATGAAGTCAAATGTCAAGACAAAGTTGTCAACGATCGAGCTTTGACAACTTTTGCTTGATTTAAAAAAAAGCCATTTTGGTAGTCGTTGATACTTTTGTATGGTTTATTATGGCCCGAGCGTATAAGCCTGACAATGGCAGGAAATATATTATTATAATAACAAACAAGTGCACTAAAATATCCAAAAATCTTAAAAAAATATATGAGATAATAGTAATTAAAGTATTAAATCAGTAAACTTAAAAGATATCGACGTAAATGCCCTTCCTGAGAAAAATTAACACTAAAACAGACCTCAAAATAATAATATTAAAATTATAAAAAATCGCCATCTCCGCTCCCTGATAGAAAAATGTGGCTTCATTACGCTACGTCCAGACTAGCCTTTTTCTTGTTCGCACAAGAACAAAACGTCGGCGGAGCAACACACACAATTTTTTTTTTTTTATTTTGTTTTCAGTTTTTGTTTGCCGTCAGTGTCGCTTCAATACTTTTACGTGCAGCGCCTCTTCTACCGCATACAAAATGACGTTTGATGGCAGACATGGTTGTTCGAACAATTGTGCGAACAAGAACAAAACATAAACAAGTTGCGTCCACACTATACAAATGCATGTGCGCACAAAATTTTGTTCAATGTGCGAACAAGAAAAAGGTTCGTGAAGACCGCGTTCGGATTTGTAGGACGTGTTTTAATTTTCTACCATGTCTGAGAACTTCAGAAAGCTTTCAAATTAAAAAACTGCTTAGAAAGAGACATATAAATCGGATTATCTCCGCTCCCTGATAGAAATTTCAAAATCTGGCTCCGTTAGGATTTGTAGGACGAAAAGCCCTCCTTAATTTTACAAATCGCGATTTATCGCAAGAACTAGAGTCAATTCAAAAAAAGTGGATTAGCGGCTTAGTACCGTGTATCCAAATTGACTGAGAAACTCCGTCCCGCAGAAATTTCTTTTCATTTTGTAGATCGTCTTACCGCGCTAAAAAATTTTAATTAGGTTACGCATTCTTAATTAAATATCATCATAGTTTGCGGGCATAGTCCTGAATGACATTGCTTTTATGTGCTCCAGAGGGAAGGTAGCATCAAAACTTTATTTCTGATGTTTGTAATCCAATAGAAATTGCATGTAACAAGACAAACGTTTCTTGAATATTTTTTAAATCGTGCAATAATGACTTCGATCCCTCACAAAAAAGAGGATAATTTGCCTTATTCGGAACATAGACATTTTAGTGGTCAGTATAAGCAGATTATCTCAAACTATATTTCAACACACATTTGGCAACCTTACAATTTAACCCAAAATAAACAAATACATACATCCATCTTAACAGACTGTCTGACTGAATGACTTATCTTCGTCGTATTATTCGAATCTGTTTGTGCACTTTGCCCGCATAGCAGTAAATAGTTTTTATTTTGTCTCTACTCATCTTTTTTTTTCACCTGAAAACTACTCACAATTAAATTTTATTTTATTTAATTTTTAATCTCTCCTGGTCTCTCAAGCATACAAATTGCTGGCAACAACTAAATAAAAATAAACTAAAATTAGAGTGACCATAAATAGTAAGTTAATATCTACATGATCGTACTAACAAATAAATGGATTTTTGAGATATTTTTTTTTATGGGACAAAATACAAAAATAGTAAATAGTGTGGTATTTGTTACTGGAGCAAGGTCAAGGTTTAATGTGAACACAAAGTTCACTTTGTGTTTTATATAATGGAATGAAGGAATGGATGGATGTTGTTGGGTAGTTTTATTTTATTTTTTTTCATACTCTGGTAGTGTTCATGCAACTGTAGAAAAAATATAATTATAATTGACTTGAAATTGAAACTAAATTAAAGAAACATTTTATTTTAATTTTAATTGCTTTTAAAAGGTTAGATTACAATTGTGTAAGATGTTAATATAGTTTAACGTTAAAGGGCAAATTGAATAAATATGAAATAAATAAGTATTCGTGGAAATTTTATATTTATAAATCAATAAAATTGCATTTTCTGTTTAGTTTATAAGGTATATTTAAGTTAAAATTATTCTCGATAACAAATAAAACATGCAAAAAGAATCATTTTACGTTCTCATGACAGTAACTATAGAAAAGAAAAGCACACAAAAACTTTGATCTTGTCGTACACAATAATCGACCCCCTAGCCTTAACCCTCTCTACAGTTGCTTTTCTTCTTAGAATTTATTATCCACTGATTAGATGAACTTAATTGAAAACGATTGAATTTGATTAGATAAACGACAATTTATATTCGTCACACAGAACTACAAACTATTTAAACGAGTGGGAGTAAAAAATTAAAGTACAATACACAAAAGCGAAAAATGCTACATAAGAATTAGTTTCTAAATAAAAGTTATAAAAATTATTATTCAACTTTTTAGCAATATTAATAATTTTTTAAGAATTTTTCACAAAATAAGAATACATTTTTTATTGAACCTAAATTCATTTTATTGATGCAGGTTTTAAAAAAGTGGCTTTTTGAGACATTTTAAATTCAAATAGACCTAATTATTAAAAAACTTAAGAGACTTGTTTTTAATAGAATAATAATAAAACACGAGAAAACCAAAAACATATGACTAGATTTATTAAAATTTAGATTTAATTAAAATTAAATTCATATATTTTTGGTAATTAAAAATGCAAAACCATTGGAGAGAAAAATATTTATTATTATATTAATTGATTCGAGTTAAATACTATAGAATTTTAAGGTGAAAATTATCTAAAATTAGTTCGAATTAAAACAGTAAATTTTTTTAAGGTTCCACGAAATTTTCATAAGTTGGGGACGGCGTGGTATATGCGGAACCATTAAGCAAGAACTAAAAGGTGTCGAAAATGGCGGTTAATTTAGGAAAAGGTCAATATATATATATATATATATATATATATATATATATATATATATATATATATATATATATATATATATATATGTATATATATATATGTGTTTACTTTTTGTTTTTATATTGATCATTAAGTAAAAAATGCATTTGTGGAATTTTAAAATTTGTTGGCGAATTCTGTTGTCCATCCTTCTGTCCGACTGTTTGTAAATTATTGCAAATTTTCAAATTTAAAGTCGTTTCTTTTTGGACTCAATAATATATCGACTTAAAATTTTCTTTTTTCGATACATAATTTTATTCTTTCATTAATTTCAAATAATAGAATAAAATCGTAAGATATCATAGTGTTGGACTTGGATGACAATAACTATCTTACTAGTTTTTATTTGTGAATTAATTTCGAAAGATTACAATAATCATACTCAATCTGAAAATATTTTTACATTAAGAGGCTCATTTGTAGAGGCGGCTTCGGTCAGAATTAAAAATATTTTTTATTTATCAATCAAATAACTAAAGTGATTCACATAAATTTGATAATATGTAGTCGAAACTGAGGAACTTAGAAGTCGAAGCAGACACATGTGGTCTGAGAATAAACGTACATAACCAAGGCCTTGAGAATCAATCGACAAATATGAATAATTTAATATTAGTTGATGATCATTGATGCCAACTATTACGAACATAAACACATAAAAATGTTTGCGTAAAAAGGGCTAAATTTAAAAAGACAATAATTTTGTTGTACACTTGATTGTACCAAGTTGCACAAGTTTTGTGAAAAATAGGCTAAAATTTAAATTTCCTTTGAAAAGTAAAAACAAACATTTTTATCATTAATCAACCATTTGGAACCTACATCTCAAAATATTAATTATTAATAGCAAACTGGGTAAATTTAAATACAACTTATTATTATGAACCTTGATTCAAAATTTTTCAGTTCAAACAATATTATTTGTTTAATACAGTTGTAGGGTATCATATGGTCGGTCTTGACCGACTATAGTTTCTCACTCGTCGCGTTTTGGACTACTAAAAACGGGCCAAATCTAGCGCGGATATGGCCAAAAATTCACATCTTAAGATTATTGAGCTTGCTGATTCCAAAAATGAACTAAAAAATAAAAAAGTCAAAATAGCGGAACCAAAAGGGCTGCAAAGATTTTTTTTTTCATTTTCTGATCCAGCTAAAATTTTATGTATAGGCAGTTTTAGAGTTACTTAATTTGAAGCAGTTATGTTAATTTCTTTAAAAATTTAATTTTTTTTATAATCGATAAATTTGTCAAAAACTAAATACAAGAAAACTTTGAAATCTGTATTCTATAAAATATTGGAAATATAAAAAAAAATCGAAATGGCGGAAACAATATGGCGTTCAAATTTTTTTTTTTTTTTTGTCCTATCTTTCTAAAATTAAGTTTTCTGTTTGTTTTTGAGGTTACTGAATTCAAGAGCAAACATAAAAAATCAAATTAGAACATTATAGTCGGTCTATCTCGACGGAAATGGACATTATATGAAATTTTTAATGATTTTAAATTAATTTGTGTTAAATATTACCATGATACTGTAATTTATGCGCGATTTTCGGAGTTAAAGTGATTTTCGAAAGTGGGCTTTATATGGGAGCTATGTCTAATTGTGGACCGATCTTCCTGAAATTAATTAATCAATAAAATTAATTTCTAACAACTTTTTTAACTTTGGTTCCATGCAGAAGGAAATGGTGTACATGGATCACCAAAAAATTTTCAGGAAACATGATTTTAAATGTTCCTAATAATTTGCTATATTTGTTACTTTCTAATTCTCAAAAATGACTTATTGCCAAAAATATACTTTTCTGGCCCTCTGTACAATGGTGAGTGTAAGAGCAACGAAAGGGGGCTCTAAAGGAGACGTCAAAAATCGCATAAATAAGGCCCGATAAGCAATTGCCAACTAAATCCCGTGTGAAATTGCCAAAATGTCTCCAGATGCAACAAGCTGTACATATTCAACAGCTGCGTGAAATAATTTACCTTGTATACATGCAAATCGTGGAACGCAGCTCATTGTGATCTCAAACCAATGTCTCCGACAAATCCTAAAATTATTTTAGACAAAAAGTATCAGCAGCAAACAACTTTGGGAGTAAACTGGACTGACACAAGTTGAATAAGAAATTATAAGGAGAAAATGGCGATAGATAGGGCATCCTTTTCGTAGACCACAGTCCGATATCCCCAGAAACGTTATAGACTGTAATCCCCAAGGCAGGCATAGGACAATAAGATATAGAAGCAGAAAAGGTGAAAAGTTGTTATGGAACAGATAAATGAGAATTGAACATAATGCTGTTTAAAGAACCAACAGAAATTTGTTTACATATTATTTTAATGTGACGAATTCCTCATTTATTAATTGACCTAAAGTTTTAGTTAACTACCCATAATATGTCTAGTCATGATTAAATTGTCCAAATTATATGTCAATCTAAATGTTAAATTCCATTTTAATGCTTTATACAAAAATTTTTTAAATTACCGAAGAATTAATGCGAAATAATCGCGATTTTGTCGCAACATCACTCCATTGAACCCATAAATTAATTGATCTTGAAAAGGTAGTTTGTTTTGAAACTCTGCTGAGGTATAAGTAAAAAATTTTTTATAAATATTTGTATTTAATTAATATCTACTACGCTATAAAATAGTTCATACGATAATTTAACTTCCACAAAATATTTTCATAAGCTTATTCTTTAGACGAAATGTCAAGAAACTTTGCTTTAACTGATTTTTTAAAAATTTATATAAAACAACTATAGAGTCTAGACAATGACAAATGGTGTTGCATTTATTGATAAGCAAACTTTTAATCGACTTATTTTTATCATGTCCAAACATTTGACATCTCCAGATGTAAAAATTATAAAAATCGGCGGAAATTAGTCGCATGAGAAAAGAAAATACAGCAAATACTTTCCATCATTTGTTTGTGGATATATGACCCAAATAATATATGTAGGTCTATATTAAGACTACCTTTACTAACTACATATGGGAAATTCCTCAAACTTGTATACTTTTGTTGTTCAAAAAAATGTCGAAAATTTTTTAATGGCACATCAGCGATATTTAGTACCAATATTTCTTGGCTCTAATGGAACACAGAACTGTTCGCGTGAATGACATTTAACGAACGACGTCAATGTTATGGAGTTTTAAGATAAAAATTTAAAAAAAAAAAAATTCCAAAAATTCTATTTATAGTCCTAAATCAAAAATTATTGCATTTATGTACTCTACAATGGTGCATCTTAAATACAAATTAAAAATATCGCGATATGTTAAGTATGGGTGGATATATTGGCGATTTAATAATTATTAAACCTTCTTATAAAATGTGCAAAGTTCAGTTTTTAGTGATGTAGTTTTGTTCATATTCATCCATTTATTGCAAAATTCATCAAATTTTTTAAATAAGTCATAGGACAATGTCATTTATACAATTTTTAATTACACTTACTAAAATCTCTAAAGTTGCATTAAATACAAAATCGTACTTTTTTTCGAACGCCATATTGATTTTGATCATGAAATCATATTTTCTGCGAAAGTAAAACTTAACACAAGAACTTATTTCAGATTAAAATTGACTTATAATGCCAAAATCCGCTACAACAAAATATGCAAAATTTCAGATTTTTTTAAAATAACTATACACTTTTAGCAAATTAATATTTTAAAATGCCACAATGAATTTAAAATGTAATTTGGAAACCTTCTTTGATAACGCGATACTATAGCTTCATTAACGTTGCGAGTGTGCCTCGCGAAAAATGCACCTCTTGGAGCCATTCACATTTTTTCTTTCCAAGTTTGGGTACCTCCAACAGCATTTCTGTTGAAGGTACATTAACGTGATATCTGTCAAATGATGCATAATTTCAAGAGCTATTTGGCTCTGTTTTGAATTTTGCGATACCCGAAACGGCGCAAAATCCCTAGTGAAAAAAATGCAAAATTTTAAAATTTAGTTTCACGAGTTTTTCGCAACATAATTTGACACTCGTTAATGGCACGCTAATTAAATCCATGCTGGTTTTTTTCTACAAGTTTATAGCCTACATTAGAAGAATTGAACACTTATGATAAAATCCGCTATTACAGCAATCAAAAGAAAGAAAAAAACTTGTTAGTTTCAAACCCTTTTTTTAAATTTTTTGACTTTCAGTACATGCCGGCACCACATGTAACCGTTTCAGTTCTTGAATTTTTGTTCTGTTACACTATCAAATATTGTTAACATAATTGCATCAAAAGTTATTTAAAAATATCAGAAGTTAAGTTGAGGTTTATAAAGGTAAACGTAAAATGAGAATTGCCCATATATTTTTTTATTATTATTACTCTTCATTACTTTCTAAATAATTAATGACAAGGGAAAGAAAATTATAGAATAAAAATTTATCGTCAAGTGGTTATGTACCTTCTTTTATTTATTTCTTTTGTTTTTATTTTCAATAAATTTTTAACCAACAAAAGTCATTTGATTAAAAACTCTTAATATTTTTGTTGTTGGAGACAATAACATAAAATCAAATCAAATAAATTTGTACACAAACAAAAATTCATACTTTTTATGTCTAACATGATAATGAAGTAGGTATTATTATTGTTATTGAGGGGTAATTAATAAATAAATTTGCTTATCTTACAGAATTTTTTTAAACAATAAACATAAAAAAAAATAAACCCACAACGACAACAAAGACTTTAAAAAAGTTTTTATAACTTTAAAATTCCCTATCAACTTTTTTGTTGCTGTTGTTTGCAAATTCTAAGACATGCGCAGCTTTAAAGGTTAAAGTTCATTAAAGGAAGCTGGCAAAAGGATGTAGAGATAGCATAGAGTGTTGAATGCACATTTCATGCAAATCACACTAAAAGAACAAAACATTATAAATTACTAAAACTTTAGTCAGGAAATTTCTTTTGCTTCCTTTCCTACAAATAAACCTTAATGTTAAATGTAGAAATTTTACTTTTGTTTAATTTATAAAGTTTTTACTCTAATTTTTTATTAGAAACGTAAAATAATAACGAACATTTAATTACTTGTGTGGTTAATTGATCAGTTGTATTAAAAAAAAAAAAAAAATAAACAACAATAAAAAAAACATCACTACCTTGAAATCATCATATTTAGTAATTTGTTTAATAGTATTAAATTTAAATAAAAGAGCTAAATGTAATTGAAAGTAAAAATTCCACAATTTGATAGTTACAACAAAGGTAAAATGTAATAAAAAAATAACAGGAAATTATTTAAAAGACAGTGAGCTTTGAAAGTAAACAAACAATATATTTAAATTTAAAATTGGACAATAACTTTATAACTGTTGGAGCACAAGTTTTAAATGTCTTTGAAAGTAAAATGTTTTCAATTTTATTTATTTCAGCTTCAATTGTAAGAACTTTTTTGAAACCCACTTTTATTTAATGAAGTAAATTATGAAAACGTGCAGTATAAAAATGTGTTTATTTTTTATCATTTAAAATAGTTTTTATAAGCGTTAAATGATTTTGTATAAAAATTAATGCAAAAAGTTAAGTAAAAAATTTTACGAGCAGAACTGTCTGTGCCATACACAGAACAAAGCTTTAGATTTAATAGAAATTGATAAAATAACATCGATTAAAAATACTGATACAGCTAAATCACTTAGAAACTGAAAAAAACTATTTTGTTAACACAGTCTGCAAGAACTAAGAATTTTAACTGTAATAGACTCCCGTAGATGTTATCAATCTTTGAATCATCATTCAGTTACTATCAAAGAGACAACAATATTATATTTGCTTTAAAATCTATTACATAAACTTTTCCAAATCTTTTCCAATGTGTATAAATACTCATCATAAACTAATAGAAATAAATCAAAGTCAAACTCTTTTAGACATAAATTCAACTAAATTAAAAATATTCTAAAAAGCTAGACATTATATTTCTCTTTTCTACAATATTTAGTAAAAATGGAATTATTCATATTTATTACGACTTAATTTAATCTGACTATAATTAATTTTGTTTGTTTAATTAGTTAGATAATATTGATTATTTTGAATATAAAATTAGTTTAAAAAAATTTAAACAGTTTCGATTACTATCAAATATAGGTGAACACAGATTTTCGTTCTTTTTGTCCTAGCGCCTCTAGTTTTCCTATAAAATGAGATTTTAGATTTTCATATAAAAAAATCGATTTTTAGTGAAAAATACAAGTGATCAAAAATTTTCGTTCTTTTTGACCTAGCGCATCTAGTTTCCCTATAAAATGAGAATAGATTTTCATATAAAAAAATCGATTTTTTGTGAAAAATACAAGTGATCACAGATTTTCATATTAAAAAAAAATGGATTAGTGAAAAATACAAGTGAACACAGATTTTCGTTCTTTTTGTCCTAGCGCCTCTAGTTTCCCTATAAAATGAGATTTTAGATTTTCATATAAAAAAATCGATTTTAAGTGAAAAATACAAGTGATCACAGATTTTCGTTCTTTTTGTCCTAGCGCCTCTAGTTTCCCTATAAAACGAGATTTTAGATTTTCATATAAAAAAATCGATTTTTAGTGAAAAACACAAGTGATCACAGAGCTTCGTTCTTTTTGTCCTAGCGCCTCTAGTTTCCTTATAAAATGAGATTTAAGATTTAGTGAAAAATACAAGTGATCACAGATTTTCGTTCTTTTTGTCCTAGCGCCTCTAGTTTCCCTATAAAATGAGATTTTAGATTTTCATATAAAAAATCGATTTTTAGTGAAAAATATAAGTGATCACAGATTTCCGTTCTTTTTGTCCTAGCGCCTCTAGTTTCCCTATAAAATGAGATTTTAGATTTTCATATAAAAAATCGATTTTTAGTGAAAAATACAAGTGATTACAGATTTTCGTTCTTTTTGTCCTAGCGCCTCTAGTTTCCCTATAAAACGAGATTTTAGATTTTCATATACAAAAAATCGATTTTTAGTGAAAAACACAAGTGATCACAGAGCTTCGTTCTTTTTGTCCTAGCGCCTCTAGTTTCCTTATAAAATGAGATTTAAGATTTTCATATAAAAAATCGATTTTTAGTGAAAAATACAAGTGATCACAGATTTTCGTTTTTTTTTTCTCCTAGCGCCTCTAGTTTCCCTATAAAATGAGATTTAAGATTTTCATATAAAAAAATCGATTTTTAATGAAAAGTACAAGTGATCACAGATTTTCGTTCTTTTTGTCCTAGCGCCTCGATTTTTAGTGAAAAATAGAAGTGTTTTTTTTTTCTCCTAGCGCCTCTAGTTTCCTTATAAAATGAGATTTTAGATTTTCATATAAAAAAATCGATTTTTAGTGAAAAATACAAGTGATCACAGATTTTCGTTCTTTTTGTCCTAGCGCCTCTAGTTTCCCTATAAAATGAGATTTTAGATTTTCATATAAAAAATCGATTTTTAGTGAAAAATACAAGTGATCACAGTTTTTCGTTCTTTTTGTCCTAGCGCCTCTAGTTTCCCTATAAAATGAGATTTTAGATTTTCATATAAAAAAAAATCGATTTTAGTGAAAAATACAAGTGATCACAGATTTTCGTTCTTTTTGTCCTAGCGCCTCTAGTTTCCCTATAAAATGAGATTTTAGATTTTCATATAAAAAAATTGATTTTTAGTGAAAAATACAAGTGATCACAGATTTTCGTTCTTTTTGTCCTAGCGCCTCTAGTTTCCCTATAAAATGAGATTTTAGATTTTCATATAAAAAATCGATTTTTAGTGAAAAATACAAGTGATCACAGATTTTCGTTCTTTTTGTCCTAGCGCCTCTAGTTTCCCAATAAAATGAGATTTTAGATTTTCATATAAAAAATCGATTTTTAGTGAAAAATACAAGTGATTACAGATTTTCGTTCTTTTTGTCCTAGCGCCTCTAGTTTCCTTATAAAATGAGATTTAAGATTTTCATAAAATGAGATTTTAGATTTTCATATAAAAAAATTGATTTTTAGTGAAAAATACAAGTGATCACAGATTTTCGTTCTTTTTGTCCTAGCGCCTCTAGTTTCCCTATAAAATGAGATTTAAGATTTTCATATAAAAAAAATCGATTTTTAGTGAAAAATACAAGTGATCACAGATTTTCGTTCTTTTTGTCCTAGCGCCTCTAGTTTCCCTATAAAATGAGATTTTAGATTTTCATATAAAAAAGATCGATTTTTAGTGAAAAATACAAGTGATCACAGATTTTCGTTCTTTTTGTCCTAGCGCCTCTAGTTTCCCTATAAAATGAGATTTTAGATTTTCATATAAAAAAGATCGATTTTTAGTGAAAAATACAAGTGATCACAGATTTTCGTTCTTTTTTTCCTAGCGCCTCTAGTTTCCCTATAAAATGAGATTTTAGATTTTCATATAAAAAAAAATCGATTTTGAAAAATACAAGTGATCACAGATTTTCGTTCTTTTTGTCCTAGCGCCTCTAGTTTCCCTAAAAATTGATTTTTAGTGAAAAATACAAGTGATCACAGATTTTCGTTCTTTTTGTCCTAGCGCCTCTAGTTTCCTTATAAAATGAGATTTAAGATTTTCATATAAAAAAAAATCGATTTTGAAAAATACAAGTGATCACAGATTTTCGTTCTTTTTTTCCTAGCGCCTCTAGTTTCCCTATAAAATGAGATTTTAGATTTTCATATAAAAAAAAATCGATTTTGAAAAATACAAGTGATCACAGATTTTCGTTCTTTTTGTCCTAGCGCCTCTAGTTTCCCTAAAAATTGATTTTTAGTGAAAAATACAAGTGATCACAGATTTTCGTTCTTTTTTTCCTAGCGCCTCTAGTTTCCCTATAAAATAAGATTTTAGATTTTCATATAAAAAAGATCGATTTTTAGTGAAAAATACAAGTGATAACAGATTTTCGTTCTTTTTGTCCTAGCGCCTCTAGTTTCCCTATAAAATGAGATTTTAGATTTTCATATAAAAAATCGATTTTTAGTGAAAAATAGAAGTGATCACAGATTTTCGTTCTTTTTGTCCTAGCGCCTCTAGTTTCCCCATAAAATGAGATTTTAGATTTTCATATAAAAAATCGATTTTTAGTGAAAAATACAAGTGATAACAGATTTTCGTTCTTTTTGTCCTAGCGCCTCTAGTTTCCCTATAAAATGAGATTTTAGATTTTCATATAAAAAAATCGATTTTTAGTGAAAAACACAAGTGATCACAGAGCTTCGTTCTTTTTGTCCTAGCGCCTCTAGTTTCCCTATAAAATGAGATTTTAGATTTTCATATAAAAAATCGATTTTTAGTGAAAAATACAAGTGATCACAGATTTTCGTTCTTTTTGTCCTAGCGCTTCTAGTTTCCCTATAAAATGAGATTTAAGATTTTCATATAAAAAAATCGATTTTTAGTGAAAAATACAAGTGATCACAGATTTTCGTTCTTTTTGTCCTAGCGCCTCTAGTTTCCCTATAAAATGAGATTTAAGATTTTCATATAAAAAAATCGATTTTTAGTGAAAAATACAAGTGATCACAGATTTTCGTTCTTTTTGTCCTAGCGCCTCTAGTTTCCCTATAAAATGAGATTTTAGATTTTCATATAAAAAATCGATTTTTAGTGAAAAATAAAAGTGATCACAGATTTTCGTTCTTTTTGTACTAGCGCCTCCAGTTTCCCTATAAAATGAGATTTTAGATTTTCATATAAAAAAATCGATTTTTAGTGAAAAACACAAGTGATCACAGAGCTTCGTTCGTTTTGTCCTAGCGCCTTGATTTTTAGTGAAAAATAGAAGTGATCACAGATTTTCGTTCTTTTTGTCCTAGCGCCTCTAGTTTCCCTATAAAATGAGATTTTAGATTTTAATATAAAAAATCGATATTTAGTGAAAAATACAAGTGATCACAGATTTTCGTTCTTTTTGTCCTAGCGCCTCTAGTTTCCTTATAAAATGAGATTTTAGATTTTCATATAAAAAAATCGATTTTTAGTGAAAAATACAAGTGATCACAGATTTTCGTTCTTTTTGTCCTAGCGCCTCTAGTTTCCCTATAGTGAAAAATACAAGTGATCACAGATTTTCGTTCTTTTTGTCCTAGCGCCTCTAGTTTCCCTATAAAATGAGATTTTAGATTTTCATATAAAAAAATCGATTTTTAGTGAAAAACACAAGTGATCACAGAGCTTCGTTCGTTTTGTTCTAGCGCCTCTAGTTTCCCTATAAAATGAGATTTTAGATTTTCATATAAAAAATCGATTTTTAGTGAAAAATACAAGTGATCACAGATTTTCGTTCTTTTTGTCCTAGCGCCTCTAGTTTCCTTATAAAATGAGATTTAAGATTTTCATATAAAAAAATTGATTTTTAGTGAAAAATAGAAGTGATCACAGATTTTCGTTCTTTTTGTCCTAGCGCCTCTAGTTTCCCTATAAAATGAGACTTAAGATTTTCATATAAAAAAATTGATTTTTAGTGAAAAATAGAAGTGATCACAGATTTTCGTTCTTTTTGTCCTAGCGCCTCTAGTTTCCCCATAAAATGAGATTTTAGATTTTCATATAAAAAAATCGATTTTTAGTGAAAAATACAAGTGATCACAGATTTTCGTTCTTTTTGTCCTAGCGCCTCTAGTTTCCCCATAAAATGAGATTTTAGATTTTCATATAAAAAATCGACTTTTAGTGAAAAATACAAGTGATCATAGATTTTCGTTCTTTTTGTCCTAGCGCCTCTAGTTTCCCCATAAAATGAGATTTTAGATTTTCATATAAAAAAATCGATTTTTAGTGAAAAATAGAAGTGATCACAGATTTTCGTTCTTTTTGTCCTAGCGCCTCTAGTTTCCTTATAAAATGAGATTTAAGATTTTCATATAAAAAAATTGATTTTTAGTGAAAAATAGAAGTGATCACAGATTTTCGTTCTTTTTGTCCTAGCGCCTCTAGTTTCCCTATAAAATGAGATTTAAGATTTTCATATAAAAAAATTGATTTTTAGTGAAAAATAGAAGTGATCACAGATTTTCGTTCTTTTTGTCCTAGCGCCTCTAGTTTCCCCATAAAATGAGATTTTAGATTTTCATATAAAAAAATCGATTTTTAGTGAAAAATAGAAGTGATCACAGATTTTCGTTCTTTTTGTCCTAGCGCCTCTAGTTTCCCCATAAAATGAGATTTTAGATTTTCATATAAAAAATCGACTTTTAGTGAAAAATACAAGTGATCACAGATTTTCGTTCTTTTTGTCCTAGCGCCTCTAGTTTCCCTATAAAATGAGATTTTAGATTTTCATATAAAAAATCGATTTTTAAAGAAAAATACAAGTAATCACAGATTTTCGTTCTTTTTGTCCTAGCGCCTCTAGTTTCCCTATAAAATGAAATTTTAGATTTTCATATAAAAAATCGATTTTTAGTGAAAAATAGAAGTGATCACAGATTTTCGTTCTTTTTGTCCTAGCGCCTCCAGTTTCCCCATAAAATGATATTTTAGATTTTCATATAAAAAATCGATTTTTAGTGAAAAATACAAGTGATTACAGATTTTCGTTCTTTTTGTCCTAGCGCCTCTAGTTTCCCTATAAAATGAGATTTTAGATTTTCATATAAAAAAATCGATTTTTAGTGAAAAACACAAGTGATCACAGAGCTTCATTCTTTTTGTCCTAGCGCCTCTAGTTTCCCTATAAAATGAGATTTTAGATTTTCATATAAAAATCGATTTTTAGTGAAAAATACAAGTGATCACAGATTTTTGTCCTAGCGCCTCTAGTTTCCTTATAAAATGAGATTAAGATTTTCTAAAAAAATCGATTTTTAGTGAAAAATACAAGTGATCACAGATTTTCGTTCTTTTTGTCCTAGCGCCTCTAGTTTCCCTATAAAATGAGATTTTAGATTTTCTAAAAAAATCGATTTTTAGTGAAAAATACAAGTGATCACAGATTTTCGTTCTTTTTGTCCTAGCGCCTCTAGTTTCCCTATAAAATGAGATTTTAGATTTTCATATAAAAAAATCGATTTTTAGTGAAAAACACAGAGCTTCGTTCTTTTTGTCCTAGCGCCTCTAGTTTCCCTATAAAATGAGATTTTAGATTTTCATATAAAAAATCGATTTTTAGTGAAAAATACAAGTGATCACAGTTTTTCGTTCTTTATGTCCTAGCGCCTCTAGTTTCCCTATAAAATGAGATTTTAGATTTTCATATAAAAAAAAATCGATTTTAGTGAAAAATACAAGTGATCACAGATTTTCGTTCTTTTTGTCCTAGCGCCTCTAGTTTCCCTATAAAATGAGATTTTAGATTTTCATATAAAAAAATTGATTTTTAGTGAAAAATACAAGTGATTACAGATTTTCGTTCTTTTTGTCCTAGCGCCTCTAGTTTCCCTATAAAATGAGATTTTAGATTTTCATAAAATGAGATTTTAGATTTTCATATAAAAAAATTGATTTTTAGTGAAAAATACAAGTGATCACAGATTTTCGTTCTTTTTGCCCTAGCGCCTCTAGTTTCCCTATAAAATGAGATTTTAGATTTTCATATAAAAAATCGATTTTTAGTGAAAAATACAAGTGATCACAGATTTTCGTTCTTTTTGTCCTAGCGCCTCTAGTTTCCCTATAAAATGAGATTTTAGATTTTCATATAAAAAAATTGATTTTTAGTGAAAAATACAAGCGATCACAGATTTTCGTTCTTTTTGTCCTAGCGCCTCTAGTTTCCCTATAAAATGAGATTTTAGATTTTCATATAAAAAATCGATTTTTAGTGAAAAATACAAGTGATCACAGATTTTCGTTCTTTTTGTCCTAGCGCCTCTAGTTTCCCAATAAAATGAGATTTTAGATTTTCATATAAAAAATCGATTTTTAGTGAAAAATACAAGTGATCACAGATTTTCGTTCTTTTTGTCCTAGCGCCTCTAGTTTCCCTATAAAATGAGATTTTAGATTTTCATATAAAAAAAAATCGATTTTTAGTGAAAAATACAAGTGATTACAGATTTTCGTTCTTTTTGTCCTAGCGCCTCTAGTTTCCCTATAAAATGAGATTTTAGATTTTCATATAAAAAATCGATTTTTAGTGAAAAATACAAGTGATCACAGATTTTCGTTCTTTTTGTCCTAGCGCCTCTAGTTTCCTTATAAAATGAGATTTAAGATTTTCATAAAATGAGATTTTAGATTTTCATATAAAAAAATTGATTTTTAGTGAAAAATACAAGTGATCACAGATTTTCGTTCTTTTTGCCCTAGCGCCTCTAGTTTCCCTATAAAATGAGATTTTAGATTTTCATATAAAAAATCGATTTTTAGTGAAAAATACAAGTGATCACAGATTTTCGTTCTTTTTGTCCTAGCGCCTCTAGTTTCCCTATAAAATGAGATTTTAGATTTTCATATAAAAAAAGAACGAAAAATACAAGTGATCACAGATTTTCGTTCTTTTTGTCCTAGCGCCTCTAGTTTCCCTATAAAATGAGATTTTAGATTTTCATATAAAAAATCGATTTTTAGTGAAAAATACAAGTGATCACAGATTTTCGTTCTTTTTGTCCTAGCGCCTCTAGTTTCCCTATAAAATGAGATTTTAGATTTTCATATAAAAAAAGAACGAAAAATACAAGTGATCACAGATTTTCGTTCTTTTTGTCCTAGCGCCTCTAGTTTCCCTATAAAATGAGATTTTAGATTTTCATATAAAAAATCGATTTTTAGTGAAAAATACAAGTGATCACAGATTTTCGTTCTTTTTGTCCTAGCGCCTCTAGTTTCCCTATAAAATGAGATTTTAGATTTTCATATAAAAAAAGAACGAAAAATACAAGTGATCACAGATTTTCGTTCTTTTTGTCCTAGCGCCTCTAGTTTCCCTATAAATGAGATTTTAGATTTTCATATAAAAAATCGATTTTTAGTGAAAAATACAAGTGATCACAGATTTTCGTTCTTTTTGTCCTAGCGCCTCTAGTTTCCCTATAAAATGAGATTTTAGATTTTCATATAAAAAAAGAACGAAAAATACAAGTGATCACAGATTTTCGTTCTTTTTGTCCTAGCGCCTCTAGTTTCCCTATAAAATGAGATTTTAGATTTTCATATAAAAAATCGATTTTTAGTGAAAAATACAAGTGATCACAGATTTTCGTTCTTTTTGTCCTAGCGCCTCTAGTTTCCCTATAAAATGAGATTTTAGATTTTCATATAAAAAAAGAACGAAAAATACAAGTGATCACAGATTTTCGTTCTTTTTGTCCTAGCGCCTCTAGTTTCCTTATAAAATGAGATTTAAGATTTTCATATAAAAAAATCGATTTTTAGTGAAAAATACAAGTGATTACAGATCTTCGTTCTTTTTGTCCTAACGCCTCTAGTTTCCCTATAAAATGAGATTTTAGATTTTCATATACAAAAATTGATTTTTAGTGAAAAAAAACAAGTGATCACAGATTTTCGTTCTTTTTGTCCTAGCGCCTCTAGTTTCCCTATAAAATGAGATTTTAGATTTTCATATAAAAAAAATCGATTTTTAGTGAAAAAAACAAGTGATCACAGATTTTCGTTCTTTTTGTCCTAGCGCCTCTAGTTTCCCTATAAAATGAGATTTTAGATTTTCATATAAAAAATCGATTTTTAGTGAAAAATACAAGTGATCGCAGATTTTCGTTTTTTTTGCCCTAGCGCCTCTAGTTTCCCTATAAAATGAGATTTAAGATTTTCATATAAAAAATCGATTTTTAGTGAAAAATACAAGTGATCACAGATTTTCGTTCTTTTTGTCCTAGCGCCTCTAGTTTCCTTATAAAATGAGATTTAAGATTTTCATATAAAAAAATCGATTTTTAGTGAAAAATACAAGTGATCACAGATTTTCGTTCTTTTTGTCCTAGCGCCTCTAGTTTCCCTATAAAATGAGATTTTAGATTTTCATATAAAAAAAATCGATTTTTAGTGAAAAAAACAAGTGATCACAGATTTTCGTTCTTTTTGTCCTAGCGCCTCTAGTTTCCCTATAAAATGAGATTTTAGATTTTCATATAAAAAAATTGATTTTTAGTGAAAAATACAAGCGATCACAGATTTTCGTTCTTTTTGTCCTAGCGCCTCTAGTTTCCCTATAAAATGAGATTTTAGATTTTCATATAAAAAATCGATTTTTAGTGAAAAATACAAGTGATCACAGATTTTCGTTCTTTTTGTCCTAGCGCCTCTAGTTTCCCAATAAAATGAGATTTTAGATTTTCATATAAAAAATCGATTTTTAGTGAAAAATACAAGTGATCACAGATTTTCGTTCTTTTTGTCCTAGCGCCTCTAGTTTCCCTATAAAATGAGATTTTAGATTTTCATATAAAAAAAAATCGATTTTTAGTGAAAAATACAAGTGATTACAGATTTTCGTTCTTTTTGTCCTAGCGCCTCTAGTTTCCCTATAAAATGAGATTTTAGATTTTCATATAAAAAATCGATTTTTAGTGAAAAATACAAGTGATCACAGATTTTCGTTCTTTTTGTCCTAGCGCCTCTAGTTTCCCAATAAAATGAGATTTTAGATTTTCATATAAAAAATCGATTTTTAGTGAAAAATACAAGTGATCACAGATTTTCGTTCTTTTTGTCCTAGCGCCTCTAGTTTCCCTATAAAATGAGATTTTAGATTTTCATATAAAAAAAAATCGATTTTTAGTGAAAAATACAAGTGATTACAGATTTTCGTTTTTTTTGCCCTAGCGCCTCTAGTTTCCCTATAAAATGAGATTTAAGATTTTCATATAAAAAATCGATTTTTAGTGAAAAATACAAGTGATCACAGATTTTCGTTCTTTTTGTCCTAGCGCCTCTAGTTTCCCTATAAAATGAGATTTTAGATTTTCATATAAAAAAAATCGATTTTTAGTGAAAAAAACAAGTGATCACAGATTTTCGTTCTTTTTGTCCTAGCGCCTCTAGTTTCCCTATAAAATGAGATTTTAGATTTTCATATAAAAAAAAATTGTCCTAACGCCTCTAGTTTCCCTATAAAATGAGATTTTAGATTTTCATATAAAAAAATTGATTTTTAGTGAAAAATACAAGTGATCACATATTTTCGTTCTTTTTGTCCTAGCGCCTCTAGTTTCCCTATAAAATGAAATTTTAGATTTTCATATAAAAAATCGATTTTTAGTGAAAAATATAAGTGATCGCAGATTTTCGTTCTTTTTGCCCTAGCGCCTCTAGTTTCCATATAAAATGAGATTTTAGATTTTCATATAAAAAAAGAACGAAAAATACAAGTGATCACAGATTTTCGTTCTTTTTGTCCTAGCGCCTCTAGTTTCCCTATAAAATGAGATTTTAGATTTTCATATAAAAAATCGATTTTTAGTGAAAAATACAAGTGATCACAGATTTTCGTTCTTTTTGTCCTAGCGCCTCGATTTTTAGTGAAAAATAGAAGTGATCACAGATTTTCGTTCTTTTTGTCCTAGCGCCTCTAGTTTCCCTATAAAATGAGATTTTCATATAAAAAATCGATTTTTAGTGAAAAATACAAGTGATCACAGATTTTCGTTCTTTTTGTCCTAGCGCCTCGATTTTTAGTGAAAAATAGAAGTGATCACAGATTTTCGTTCTTTTTGTCCTAGCGCCTCTAGTTTCCCTATAAAATGAGATTTTCATATAAAAAATCGACTTTTAGTGAAAAATACAAGTGATCACAGATTTTCGTTCTTTTTGTCCTAGCGCCTCTAGTTTCCCTATAAAATGAGATTTTAGATTTTCATATAAAAAATCGATTTTTAGTGAAAAATACAAGTGATCACAGATTTTCGTTCTTTTTGTCCTAGCGCCTCGATTTTTAGTGAAAAATAGAAGTGATCACAGATTTTCGTTCTTTTTGTCCTAGCGCCTCTAGTTTTCCTATAAAATGAGATTTTAGATTTTCATCGATTTTAGAAAATCGATTTTTAGTGAAAAATACAAGTGATCACAGATTTTCGTTCTTTTTGTCCTAGCGCCTCTAGTTTCCCTATAAAATGAGATTTTAGATTTTCATATAAAAAAAAATCGATTTTTAGTGAAAAATACAAGTGATCACAGATTTTCGTTCTTTTTGCCCTAGCGCCTCTAGTTTCCCTATAAAATGAGATTTTAGATTTTCATATAAAAAATCGATTTTTAGTGAAAAATACAAGTGATTACAGATTTTCGTTCTTTTTGTCCTAGCGCCTCTAGTTTCCTTATAAAATGAGATTTAAGATTTTCATATAAAAAAATTGATTTTTAGTGAAAAATACAAGTGATCACAGATTTTCGTTCTTTTTGTCCTAGCGCCTCTAGTTTCCTTATAAAATGAGATTTAAGATTTTCATATAAAAAAATCGATTTTTAGTGAAAAATACAAGTGATTACAGATTTTCGTTCTTTTTGTCCTAGCGCCTCTAGTTTCCCTATTAAATGAGATTTTAGATTTTCATATAAAAAAATTGATTTTTAGTGAAAAATACAAGTGATCACAGATTTTCGTTCTTTTTGTCCTAGCGCCTCTAGTTTCCTTATAAAATGAGATTTAAGATTTTCATATAAAAAAATCGATTTTTAGTGAAAAATACAAGTGATTACAGATTTTCGTTCTTTTTGTCCTAGCGCCTCTAGTTTCCCTATTAAATGAGATTTTAGATTTTCATATAAAAAAATCGATTTTTAGTGAAAAATACAAGTGATCACAGATTTTCGTTCTTTTTGTCCTAGCGCCTCTAGTTTCCTTATAAAATGAGATTTAAGATTTTCATATAAAAAAATTGATTTTTAGTGAAAAATACAAGTGATTACAGATTTTCGTTCTTTTTGTCCTAGCGCCTCTAGTTTCCTTATAAAATGAGATTTAAGATTTTCATATAAAAAAATTGATTTTTAGTGAAAAATACAAGTGATCACAGATTTTCGTTCTTTTTGTCCTAGCGCCTCTAGTTTCCTTATAAAATGAGATTTAAGATTTTCATATAAAAAAATCGATTTTTAGTGAAAAATACAAGTGATCCTAGATTTTCGTTCTTTTTGTCCTAGCGCCTCTAGTTTCCCTATAAAATGAGATTTTAGATTTTCATATAAAAAATCGATTTTTAGTGAAAAATACAAGTGATCACAGATTTTCGTTCTTTTTGTCCTAGCGCCTCTAGTTTCCCTATAAAATGAGATTTTAGATTTTCATATAAAAAATCGATTTTTAGTGAAAAATACAAGTGATCACAGTTTTTCGTTCTTTTTGTCCAAGCGCCTCTAGTTTCCCTATAAAATGAGATTTTAGATTTTCATATAAAAAAAAAAAAGATTTTTAGTGAAAAATACAAGTGATCACAGATTTTCGTTCTTTTTGTCCTAGCGCCTCTAGTTTCCCTATAAAATGAGATTTTAGATTTTCATATAAAAAATCGATTTTTAGTGAAAAATACAAGTGATCACAGATTTTCGTTCTTTTTGTCCTAGCGCCTCTAGTTTCCCTATAAAATGAGATTTTAGATTTTCATATAAAAAAATTGATTTTTAGTGAAAAATACAAGTGATCACATATTTTCGTTCTTTTTGTCCTAGCGCCTCTAGTTTCCCTATAAAATGAAATTTTAGATTTTCATATAAAAAATCGATTTTTTGTGAAAAATATAAGTGATCGCAGATTTTCGTTCTTTTTGCCCTAGCGCCTCTAGTTTCCCTATAAAATGAGATTTTAGATTTTCATATAAAAAAAGAACGAAAAATACAAGTGATCACAGATTTTCGTTCTTTTTGTCCTAGCGCCTCTAGTTTCCCTATAAAATGAGATTTTAGATTTTCATATAAAAAATCGATTTTTAGTGAAAAATACAAGTGATCACAGATTTTCGTTCTTTTTGTCCTAGCGCCTCTAGTTTCCCTATAAAATGAGATTTTAGATTTTCATATAAAAAATCGATTTTTAGTGAAAAATATAAGTGATCACAGATTATCGTTCTGTTTGCCCTAGCGCCTCTAGTTTCCCTATAAAATGAGATTTTAGATTTTCATATAAAAAAAATTGATTTTTAGTGAAAAATACAAGTGATCACAGATTTTCGTTCTTTTTGTCCTAGCGCCTCTAGTTTCCCTATAAAATGAGATTTTAGATTTTCATATAAAAAATCGATTTTTAGTGAAAAATATAAGTGATCACAGATTATCGTTCTGTTTGCCCTAGCGCCTCTAGTTTCCCTATAAAATGAGATTTTAGATTTTCATATAAAAAATCGATTTTTAGTGAAAAATACAAGTGATCACAGATTTTCGTTCTTTTTGTCCTAGCGCCTCTAGTTTCCCTATAAAATGAGATTTAAGATTTTCATATAAAAAAATCGATTTTTAATGAAAAATACAAGTGATCACAGATTTTCGTTCTTTTTGTCCTAGCGCCTCTAGTTTCCCTATAAAATGAGATTTTAGATTTTCATATAAAAAATCGATTTTTAGTGAAAAATACAAGTGATCACAGATTTTCGTTCTTTTTGTCCTAGCGCCTCTAGTTTCCCTATAAAATGAGATTTTAGATTTTCATATAAAAAATCGATTTTTAGTGAAAAATACAAGTGATCACAGATTTTCGTTCTTTTTGTCCTAGCGCCTCGATTTTTAGTGAAAAATAGAAGTGATCACAGATTTTCGTTCTTTTTGTCCTAGCGCCTCTAGTTTCCCTATAAAATGAGATTTTAGATTTTCATATAAAAAATCGATTTTTAGTGAAAAATACAAGTGATCACAGATTTTCGTTCTTTTTGTCCTAGCGCCTCGATTTTTAGTGAAAAATAGAAGTGATCACAGATTTTCGTTCTTTTTGTCCTAGCGCCTCTAGTTTCCCTATAAAATGAGATTTTCATATAAAAAATCGATTTTTAGTGAAAAATACAAGTGATCACAGATTTTCGTTCTTTTTGTCCTAGCGCCTCTAGTTTCCCTATAAAATGAGATTTTAGATTTTCATATAAAAAATCGATTTTTAGTGAAAAATACAAGTGATCACAGATTTTCGTTCTTTTTGTCCTAGCGCCTCGATTTTTAGTGAAAAATAGAAGTGATCACAGATTTTCGTTCTTTTTGTCCTAGCGCCTCTAGTTTTCCTATAAAATGAGATTTTAGATTTTCATCGATTTTAGAAAATCGATTTTTAGTGAAAAATACAAGTGATCACAGATTTTCGTTCTTTTTGTCCTAGCGCCTCTAGTTTCCCTATAAAATGAGATTTTAGATTTTCATATAAAAAAAAATCGATTTTTAGTGAAAAATACAAGTGATCACAGATTTTCGTTCTTTTTGTCCTAGCGCCTCTAGTTTCCCTATAAAATGAGATTTTAGATTTTTATATAAAAAATCGATTTTTAGTGAAAAATACAAGTGATTACAGATTTTCGTTCTTTTTGTCCTAGCGCCTCTAGTTTCCTTATAAAATGAGATTTAAGATTTTCATATAAAAAAATTGATTTTTAGTGAAAAATACAAGTGATCACAGATTTTCGTTCTTTTTGTCCTAGCGCCTCTAGTTTCCTTATAAAATGAGATTTAAGATTTTCATATAAAAAAATCGATTTTTAGTGAAAAATACAAGTGATTACAGATTTTCGTTCTTTTTGTCCTAGCGCCTCTAGTTTCCCTATTAAATGAGATTTTAGATTTTCATATAAAAAAATTGATTTTTAGTGAAAAATACAAGTGATCACAGATTTTCGTTCTTTTTGTCCTAGCGCCTCTAGTTTCCTTATAAAATGAGATTTAAGATTTTCATATAAAAAAATTGATTTTTAGTGAAAAATACAAGTGATCACAGATTTTCGTTCTTTTTGTCCTAGCGCCTCTAGTTTCCTTATAAAATGAGATTTAAGATTTTCATATAAAAAAATCGATTTTTAGTGAAAAATACAAGTGATCCTAGATTTTCGTTCTTTTTGTCCTAGCGCCTCTAGTTTCCCTATAAAATGAGATTTTAGATTTTCATATAAAAAATCGATTTTTAGTGAAAAATACAAGTGATCACAGATTTTCGTTCTTTTTGTCCTAGCGCCTCTAGTTTCCCTATAAAATGAGATTTTAGATTTTCATATAAAAAATCGATTTTTAGTGAAAAATACAAGTGATCACAGTTTTTCGTTCTTTTTGTCCAAGCGCCTCTAGTTTCCCTATAAAATGAGATTTTAGATTTTCATATAAAAAAAAATCGATTTTTAGTGAAAAATACAAGTGATCACAGATTTTCGTTCTTTTTGTCCTAGCGCCTCTAGTTTCCCTATAAAATGAGATTTTAGATTTTCATATAAAAAATCGATTTTTAGTGAAAAATACAAGTGATCACAGATTTTCGTTCTTTTTGTCCTAGCGCCTCTAGTTTCCCTATAAAATGAGATTTTAGATTTTCATATAAAAAAATTGATTTTTAGTGAAAAATACAAGTGATCACATATTTTCGTTCTTTTTGTCCTAGCGCCTCTAGTTTCCCTATAAAATGAAATTTTAGATTTTCATATAAAAAATCGATTTTTAGTGAAAAATATAAGTGATCGCAGATTTTCGTTCTTTTTGCCCTAGCGCCTCTAGTTTCCCTATAAAATGAGATTTAAGATTTTCATATAAAAAAAGAACGAAAAATACAAGTGATCACAGATTTTCGTTCTTTTTGTCCTAGCGCCTCTAGTTTCCCTATAAAATGAGATTTTAGATTTTCATATAAAAAATCGATTTTTAGTGAAAAATACAAGTGATCACAGATTTTCGTTCTTTTTGTCCTAGCGCCTCTAGTTTCCCTATAAAATGAGATTTTAGATTTTCATATAAAAAATCGATTTTTAGTGAAAAATATAAGTGATCACAGATTATCGTTCTGTTTGCCCTAGCGCCTCTAGTTTCCCTATAAAATGAGATTTTAGATTTTCATATAAAAAAAATTGATTTTTAGTGAAAAATACAAGTGATCACAGATTTTCGTTCTTTTTGTCCTAGCGCCTCTAGTTTCCCTATAAAATGAGATTTAAGATTTTCATATAAAAAAAATCGATTTTTAGTGAAAAATACAAGTGATCACAGATTTTCGTTCTTTTTGTCCTAGCGCCTCTAGTTTCCTTATAAAATGAGATTTAAGATTTTCATATAAAAAAATCTATTTTTAGTGAAAAATACAAGTGATCACAGATTTTCGTTCTTTTTGTCCTAGCGCCTCTAGTTTCCTTATAAAATGAGATTTAAGATTTTCATATAAAAAAATCTATTTTTAGTGAAAAATACAAGTGATCACAGATTTTCGTTCTTTTTGTCCTAGCGCCTCTAGTTTCCCTATAAAATGAGATTTTAGATTTTCATATAAAAAAAATCGATTTTTAGTTAAAAATACAAGTGATCACAGATTTTCGTTCTTTTTGTCCTAGCGCCTCTAGTTTCCCTATAAAATGAGATTTTAGATTTTCATATAAAAAATCGATTTTTAGTGAAAAATACAAGTGATCACAGTTTTTCGTTCTTTTTGTCCAAGCGCCTCTAGTTTCCCTATAAAATGAGATTTTAGATTTTCATATAAAAAAAAATCGATTTTTAGTGAAAAATACAAGTGATCACAGATTTTCGTTCTTTTTGTCCTAGCGCCTCTAGTTTCCCTATAAAATGAAATTTTAGATTTTCATATAAAAAATCGATTTTTAGTGAAAAATACAAGTGATCACAGATTTTCGTTCTTTTTGTCCTAGCGCCTCTAGTTTCCCTATAAAATGAGATTTTAGATTTTCATATAAAAAAATTGATTTTTAGTGAAAAATACAAGTGATCACATATTTTCGTTCTTTTTGTCCTAGCGCCTCTAGTTTCCCTATAAAATGAAATTTTAGATTTTCATATAAAAAATCGATTTTTAGTGAAAAATATAAGTGATCGCAGATTTTCGTTCTTTTTGCCCTAGCGCCTCTAGTTTCCCTATAAAATGAGATTTAAGATTTTCATATAAAAAAAGAACGAAAAATACAAGTGATCACAGATTTTCGTTCTTTTTGTCCTAGCGCCTCTAGTTTCCCTATAAAATGAGATTTTAGATTTTCATATAAAAAATCGATTTTTAGTGAAAAATACAAGTGATCACAGATTTTCGTTCTTTTTGTCCTAGCGCCTCTAGTTTCCCTATAAAATGAGATTTTAGATTTTCATATAAAAAATCGATTTTTAGTGAAAAATACAAGTGATCACAGATTTTCGTTCTTTTTGTCCTAGCGCCTCTAGTTTCCCTATAAAATGAGATTTTAGATTTTCATATAAAAAATCGATTTTTAGTGAAAAATACAAGTGATCACAGATTTTCGTTCTTTTTGTCCTAGCGCCTCTAGTTTCCTTATAAAATGAGATTTAAGATTTTCATATAAAAAAATCGATTTTTAGTGAAAAATACAAGTGATTACAGATCTTCGTTCTTTTTGTCCTAACGCCTCTAGTTTCCCTATAAAATGAGATTTTAGATTTTCATATAAAAAAATTGATTTTTAGTGAAAAAAACAAGTGATCACAGATTTTCGTTCTTTTTGTCCTAGCGCCTCTAGTTTCCCTATAAAATGAGATTTTAGATTTTCATATAAAAAAAATCGATTTTTAGTGAAAAAAACAAGTGATCACAGATTTTCGTTCTTTTTGTCCTAGCGCCTCTAGTTTCCCTATAAAATGAGATTTTAGATTTTCATATAAAAAATCGATTTTTAGTGAAAAATACAAGTGATCGCAGATTTTCGTTTTTTTTGCCCTAGCGCCTCTAGTTTCCCTATAAAATGAGATTTTAGATTTTCATATAAAAAATCGATTTTTAGTGAAAAATACAAGTGATCACAGATTTTCGTTCTTTTTGTCCTAGCGCCTCTAGTTTCCCTATAAAATGAGATTTTAGATTTTCATATAAAAAAATCGATTTTTAATGAAAAATACAAGTGATCACAGATTTTCGTTCTTTTTGTCCTAGCGCCTCTAGTTTCCCTATAAAATGAGATTTTAGATTTTCATATAAAAAATCGATTTTTAGTGAAAAATACAAGTGATCACAGATTTTCGTTCTTTTTGTCCTAGCGCCTCTAGTTTCCCTATAAAATGAGATTTTAGATTTTCATATAAAAAATCGATTTTTAGTGAAAAATATAAGTGATCACAGATTATCGTTCTGTTTGCCCTAGCGCCTCTAGTTTCCCTATAAAATGAGATTTTAGATTTTCATATAAAAAATCGATTTTTAGTGAAAAATACAAGTGATCACAGATTTTCGTTCTTTTTGTCCTAGCGCCTCTAGTTTCCCTATAAAATGAGATTTTAGATTTTCATATAAAAAATCGATTTTTAGTGAAAAATATAAGTGATCACAGATTATCGTTCTGTTTGCCCTAGCGCCTCTAGTTTCCCTATAAAATGAGATTTTAGATTTTCATATAAAAAATCGATTTTTAGTGAAAAATACAAGTGATCACAGATTTTCGTTCTTTTTGTCCTAGCGCCTCGATTTTTAGTGAAAAATAGAAGTGATCACAGATTTTCGTTCTTTTTGTCCTAGCGCCTCTAGTTTCCCTATAAAATGAGATTTTAGATTTTCATATAAAAAATCGATTTTTAGTGAAAAATACAAGTGATCACAGATTTTCGTTCTTTTTGTCCTAGCGCCTCGATTTTTAGTGAAAAATAGAAGTGATCACAGATTTTCGTTCTTTTTGTCCTAGCGCCTCTAGTTTCCCTATAAAATGAGATTTTAGATTTTCATATAAAAAATCGATTTTTAGTGAAAAATACAAGTGATCACAGATTTTCGTTCTTTTTGTCCTAGCGCCTCTAGTTTCCCTATAAAATGAGATTTTAGATTTTCATATAAAAAATCGATTTTTAGTGAAAAATACAAGTGATCACAGATTTTCGTTCTTTTTGTCCTAGCGCCTCTAGTTTCCCTATAAAATGAGATTTTAGATTTTCATATAAAAACAACCACTTTCACCCTCTCCTCCTCAGCAATCTAAAATTCAACGTACTGGGTACCCCTCTCCCACTAACTGGATACAGTTAATTGATGAGAGACTTGAGAATCAGAAAAGAGATATAATTGAATCTCTCACACAAATATATACCTCTAGTGAGAATAATATAATGGAGCGAATTGATACATTGACTGGTGAGTTGACTTACTTGAAAGCAATAATAAATAATTTCGAAGAATGAGTAAAAATCATTGAAAACACTCAAAGAGAGGACGTAAATATATTAAACAAGGAATTATCTACTATTAAAGTTAAATTTGAAACTCTTCAGAATAACGCTGTTGCAACAGATTTAATTATTAGTGGTGTTGCTGAATCTGAAAATGAGAATGTAAATGATATTTTCTCTAGTATATGTCAAACAGTTAAACTGAAACCACCTCAGATAAGAGAATCTTTTCGGCTCAAGTCTAGGAATAATAAAACCAACTCAATTTTGATAAAACTTTACTCACAATATGATAGAAATCAGCTGTTTAGATCAATTGCAGGGTTCTGCAAAACTCGGAAAAGATCATTGAACAATGTTGATATTGGTGGTCAGTTTGACACTAATATTTATGTTCATGAATGTCTTACAGATCATAACAGGGAGTTAATGTTCTACTGTTCCAGACTTAAACGAGAAGGAAAACTGCATTCTTCATTCTCAATTCGTGGGAAAGTGTTCATTAGAGTTTCTGGGAATGATAAAGCGTCTCAAGTTGACGATATTGCGAGCGTTGATGCCTTGATTACACAAAATATATAATTTTTTATGTTCTATGTTTCTTATTATGTTATTTAATTTTGTTTTAGTTATTTTATTGTGCTGCTATTATGTTTTATTTATGTTGCCATTTTTATTAGCGTTCACATCTGTTTTTAATATTTACAATACTTTATTGACAATTAATGATAGTTAATTCGAATAGTGCTATTTGCAATTTAAGACACATTCTTGGTATTATAAGTAGAATGTATGGAGGTTTTAAAATTTGCCACATGAATTCACGAAGTCTAAGCCATACCAAAATTGATTACCTTAATTATATTTTTTCAAACTGTATGATTGATGTTCTTTGTGTAACTGAAACATGGTTCCATCCTGACAATGATGATGAAATATATAAACTTGCTGACTTTAAAATGATACGTCATGATAGGAAAACCGGTGCTAAGGGAGGAGGTATTGCAATATACTTTAATAACAACTTAAAATCTAAAATCATTATGAGATCTGAAACAGATAATGTTGTAGAGTACATTGGTGTCGAGTTGGAAGGTCTAAACAAAACAAAATGCTGTGTTGTGTGTGTATATAATCCTCACAAATCTAATATCCTCAATAGTTTATTTGAAGATCTCCATAAATATGTTTTAAAATATGAAAATATCATTCTATGTGGTGACTTTAACGTCGATTTATCTTGTGATAACATAAGCTCACTCAACTTAACGAATAGTATTAGTGCATGTGGGCTTGACATTGTTAATTCTTGGTACACAAGATTTGCCCCTAATGTTAAACCATCTTTATTAGATCTTATGTGTACCTCTGATCCCTCCACTACTACCCATTACGATCAATTATCCTTACCAGGAATTTCGGATCATGATATGTTGTTCTATGCGTGCAATATCAATATGAATTATAGGGAGTCGTGTACACATTTCTACATTCATGATTTTAAAAAAATTAACTCTCAACAACTCAGTCTTGATGCTGCGAACTGTGGTTGGAATGACTGCTGGTTTTTTGAGGACATCAATGACAAACTTGACAACTTTTTAGGAAATATTTCATATCTATTTGAAAAGTATGTACCCAAAAGAAAAATTATCATAAATAGATTTAAGCCACCATGGTTTAATAACGAAGTTAAATCTGCGATAAAAACACGAGATAAGATGTATTCATCATGGAAAATGAGACCGAATAATTATAATTGGCAAAAATACCGTATATCCAGAAATAAAGTCCATACTATTACTAAACACATGAAGAAATTGTACTACCAAACAAAATTTAATACTTACATTCCATCGAAAGGCTTGTGGAAAAATCTTGGACATATAGGTATTAAGAAGGGGATGGCTGCATGCGATATTTGTCCTGAAACCATGAATAACTTCTTCCTTCAATCTTGTGTTAAAAGTAATGTTAATAATTTTGAAAATAAACATCATATTTCGTATCATGGTAATATTTTTAACTTTAGAACTTTCACTGCTGAAGAGGTTGGAAAATCTATTATGTGTATTAAGTCAACAGCAATAGGTTATGATGGGATTAATATAAAATTTATCAAATTGATATTGCCTTTCGTGCTACCTACAATTACTCATATTTTTAATCATATCATTACTACATCCAAATTTCCTAATAAATGGAAAATTGCCAATGTGATTCCAGTAGGAAAGAAAAATCAACCAACAGTTCCTGCTGATTATCGACCTATTAGTATTCTCTCATCCATCTCTAAATCATTTGAACGTCTAATTTGTAACCAGATAGTGAATCACTTAACCATGGAAAATCTTTTAACTGATAGTCAATCCGGTTATCGTGCAGGAAGAAGTTGTTGCACTGCTTTACTAAAAGTCTTGGAAGACATTCGTCCATTTTTTGATAAAGGGGATCTTACCATCGCTGTTCTTATCGATTTCTCGAAAGCTTTTGATAATGTTAACCATGACTTATTACTTTGGAAACTTGAAAATTGGTTCGGCTTTAATAAATTTGCAATTAAACTCACTAAATCATACTTAACTGATCGTTATCAAAGAGTTAACTCTATGAAGCTATTTTCTTCCACCAAACCTGTTTCTTCTGGAGTACCTCAGGGATCTATTCTCGGACCTTTACTCTTCAGTTTATTTATAAATGATATTGTACACTGCTGTAGTAACTCAAATATTCACTTATATGCGGATGATGCTCAAATATATTTATCCCGGCCCATCGGATTAGTTGAAGATCTCATATTTCGTTTAAATGAGGATTTAAGTGAAATTAGTAAATGGGCCTCAAATAACAATCTAACAATTAATACCTCAAAAACCCAGGCACTCGTCATTCATGCTCGTGGGTATAGTCATGAAATATTACCGGAAATTGTGTTGCAAAATGATGTTGTGAAGTATACCAAAGTAGTAAAAAATCTTGGTTTTGTTATCAACACTGAATTGAACTGTAAGGACCATATTAATCATACCATTTCTAAAATGTATTCTGTACTTCGTAAACTTTGGATCACTGTGGACTATATGTCAAGTGATATGAAACTTAGATTGGTTAAGTGCTTAATAGTTCCCATCTTGACATATGGAGTCATTGTTTTTGGTGAACTCGATACTTCATCACAAAACAAATTACAACTTGTAATTAACAACTGTGCGAGATACGTTTTCAAGAAAAGAAAATATGATCGAATATCTCAATTTTCAATAATGATACTTGGATGCAGTTTATCATCATACCTAAAAATAAGAAATCTGATTTTTCTACACAGAGTTATTTACACTCGAAAGCCTAATTATATTTACAATAAATTATCCTTCTCAAGAAGCTGTCGTACTTTTAATTTAAATATACCTAACTACAACTACTTATCGTCATCAAGAATGTTCTTCATTAGTGCTGTGAAATTATGGAATAATTTACCCACCAAAATTAAATCCGATTACCGTGAACTGTCTTTTAAAATGGCTTTAATTAAATATTACAATAATTAATTTTTCTTTATGTGCTAATTGTCTCTATGGATCTATGTTATTTTAATTGCATTATTATTATTGTTATTAATTATTGTTTGAGGTGCTTTAAGAGACTCTTAAGTCTTATTTGTACTGAAATATATAAAAATAAATAAATAAATAAATAAATAAATAAAATCGATTTTTAGTGAAAAATACAAGTGATTACAGATTTTCGTTCTTTTTGTCCTAGCGCCTCTAGTTTCCCTATTAAATGAGATTTTAGATTTTCATTGATTTTAGAAAATCGATTTTTAGTGAAAAATACAAGTGATCACAGATTTTCGTTCTTTTTGTCCTAGCGCCTCTAGTTTCCCTATAAAATGAGATTTTAGATTTTCATATAAAAAAAATCGATTTTTAGTGAAAAATACAAGTGATCACAGATTTTCGTTCTTTTTGTCCTAGCGCCTCTAGTTTCCCTATAAAATGAGATTTTAGATTTTCATATAAAAAATCGATTTTTAGTGAAAAATACAAGTGATTACAGATTTTCGTTCTTTTTGTCCTAGCGCCTCTAGTTTCCCTATTAAATGAGATTTTAGATTTTCATATAAAAAAATTGATTTTTAGTGAAAAACACAAGTGATCACAGATTTTCGTTCTTTTTGTCCTAGCGCCTCTAGTTTCCTTATAAAATGAGATTTAAGATTTTCATATAAAAAAATTGATTTTTAGTGAAAAATACAAGTGATCACAGATTTTCGTTCTTTTTGTCCTAGCGCCTCTAGTTTCCTTATAAAATGAGATTTAAGATTTTCATATAAAAAAATCGATTTTTAGTGAAAAATACAAGTGATTACAGATTTTCGTTCTTTTTGTCCTAGCGCCTCTAGTTTCCCTATTAAATGAGATTTTAGATTTTCATATAAAAAAATTGATTTTTAGTGAAAAATACAAGTGATCACAGATTTTCGTTCTTTTTGTCCTAGCGCCTCTAGTTTCCCTATAAAATGAGATTTTAGATTTTCATATAAAAAATCGATTTTTAGTGAAAAATACAAGTGATCACAGATTTTCGTTCTTTTTGTCCTAGCGCCTCTAGTTTCCCTATAAAATGAGATTTTAGATTTTCATATAAAAAATCGATTTTTAGTGAAAAATACAAGTGATCACAGTTTTTCGTTCTTTTTGTCCAAGCGCCTCTAGTTTCCCTATAAAATGAGATTTTAGATTTTCATATAAAAAAAAATCGATTTTTAGTGAAAAATACAAGTGATCACAGATTTTCGTTCTTTTTGTCCTAGCGCCTCTAGTTTCCCTATAAAATGAAATTTTAGATTTTCATATAAAAAATCGATTTTTAGTGAAAAATACAAGTGATCACAGATTTTCGTTCTTTTTGTCCTAGCGCCTCTAGTTTCCCTATAAAATGAGACTTTAGATTTTCATATAAAAAAATTGATTTTTAGTGAAAAATACAAGTGATCACATATTTTCGTTCTTTTTGTCCTAGCGCCTCTAGTTTCCCTATAAAATGAAATTTTAGATTTTCATATAAAAAATCGATTTTTAGTGAAAAATATAAGTGATCGCAGATTTTCGTTCTTTTTGCCCTAGCGCCTCTAGTTTCCCTATAAAATGAGATTTAAGATTTTCATATAAAAAAAGAACGAAAAATACAAGTGATCACAGATTTTCGTTCTTTTTGTCCTAGCGCCTCTAGTTTCCCTATAAAATGAGATTTTAGATTTTCATATAAAAAATCGATTTTTAGTGAAAAATACAAGTGATCACAGATTTTCGTTCTTTTTGTCCTAGCGCCTCTAGTTTCCCTATAAAATGAGATTTTAGATTTTCATATAAAAAATCGATTTTTAGTGAAAAATACAAGTGATCACAGATTTTCGTTCTTTTTGTCCTAGCGCCTCTAGTTTCCCTATAAAATGAGATTTTAGATTTTCATATAAAAAAAATCGATCACAGATTTTCGTTCTTTTTGCCCTAGCGCCTCTAGTTTCCCTATAAAATGAGATTTTAGATTTTCATATAAAAAAAATCGATTTTTAGTGAAAAATACAAGTGATCACAGATTTTCGTTCTTTTTGTCCTAGCGCCTCTAGTTTCCCTATAAAATGAGATTTTAGATTTTCATATAAAAAATCGATTTTTAGTGAAAAATATAAGTGATCACAGATTTTCGTTCTTTTTGCCCTAGCGCCTCTAGTTTCCCTATAAAATGAGATTTTAGATTTTCATATAAAAATAGAACGAAAAATACAAGTGATCACAGATTTTCGTTCTTTTTGTCCTAGCGCCTCTAGTTTCCTTATAAAATGAGATTTAAGATTTTCATATAAAAAAATCGATTTTTAGTGAAAAATACAAGTGATTACAGATTTTCGTTCTTTTTGTCCTAGCGCCTCTAGTTTCCCTATAAAATGAGATTTAATCACAGATTTCGTTCTTTTTGCCCTAGCGCCTCTAGTTTCCCTATAAAATGAGATTTTAGATTTTCATATAAAAATAGAACGAAAAATACAAGTGATCACAGATTTTCGTTCTTTTTGTCCTAGTGCCTCTAGTTTCCTTATAAAATGAGATTTAAGATTTTCATATAAAAAAAATCGATTTTTAGTGAAAAATACAAGTGATCATAGATTTTCGTTCTTTTTGTCCTAGCGCCTCTAGTTTCCCTATAAAATGAGATTTTAGATTTTCATATAAAAAATCGATTTTTAGTGAAAAATATAAGTGATCACAGATTTTCGTTCTTTTTGCCCTAGCGCCTCTAGTTTCCCTATAAAATGAGATTTTAGATTTTCATATAAAAATAGAACGAAAAATACAAGTGATCACAGATTTTCGTTCTTTTTGTCCTAGCGCCTCTAGTTTCCTTATAAAATGAGATTTAAGATTTTCATATAAAAAAATCGATTTTTAGTGAAAAATACAAGTGATTACAGATTTTCGTTCTTTTTGTCCTAGCGCCTCTAGTTTCCCTATAAAATGAGATTTAAGATTTTCATATAAAAAAAATCGATTTTTAGTGAAAAATACAAGTAATCACAGATTTTCGTTCTTTTTGTCCTAGCGCCTCTAGTTTCCCTATAAAATGAGATTTTAGATTTTCATATAAAAAAAAATCGATTTTTAGTGAAAAATACAAGTGATCACAGATTTTCGTTCTTTTTGTCCTAGCGCCTCTAGTTTCCTTATAAAATGAGATTTAAGATTTTCATATAAAAAAATCGATTTTTAGTGAAAAATACAAGTGATTACAGATTTTCGTTCTTTTTGTCCTAGCGCCTCTAGTTTCCCTATAAAATGAGATTTTAGATTTTCATATAAAAATAGAACGAAAAATACAAGTGATCACAGATTTTCGTTCTTTTTGTCCTAGCGCCTCTAGTTTCCTTATAAAATGAGATTTAAGATTTTCATATAAAAAAAATCGATTTTTAGTGAAAAATATAAGTGATCACAGATTTTCGTTCTTTTTGCCCTAGCGCCTCTAGTTTCCCTATAAAATGAGATTTTAGATTTTCATATAAAAATAGAACGAAAAATACAAGTGATCACAGATTTTCGTTCTTTTTGTCCTAGCGCCTCTAGTTTCCTTATAAAATGAGATTTAAGATTTTCATATAAAAAAAATCGATTTTTAGTGAAAAATACAAGTGATCACAGATTTTCGTTCTTTTTGTCCTAGCGCCTCTAGTTTCCCTATAAAATGAGATTTTAGATTTTCATATAAAAAATCGATTTTTAGTGAAAAATACAAGTGATCACAGATTTTCGTTCTTTTTGTCCTAGCGCCTCTAGTTTCCCTATAAAATGAGATTTTAGATTTTCATATAAAAAAAATCGATCACAGATTTTCGTTCTTTTTGCCCTAGCGCCTCTAGTTTCCCTATAAAATGAGATTTTAGATTTTCATATAAAAAAAATCGATTTTTAGTGAAAAATACAAGTGATCACAGATTTTCGTTCTTTTTGCCCTAGCGCCTCTAGTTTCCCTATAAAATGAGATTTTAGATTTTCATATAAAAATAGAACGAAAAATACAAGTGATCACAGATTTTCGTTCTTTTTGTCCTAGCGCCTCTAGTTTCCTTATAAAATGAGATTTAAGATTTTCATATAAAAAAAATCGATTTTTAGTGAAAAATATAAGTGATCACAGATTTTCGTTCTTTTTGCCCTAGCGCCTCTAGTTTCCCTATAAAATGAGATTTTAGATTTTCATATAAAAATAGAACGAAAAATACAAGTGATCACAGATTTTCGTTCTTTTTGTCCTAGCGCCTCTAGTTTCCCTATAAAATGAGATTTTAGATTTTCATATAAAAAAAATCGATTTTTAGTGAAAAATACAAGTAATCACAGATTTTCGTTCTTTTTGTCCTAGCGCCTCTAGTTTCCTTATAAAATGAGATTTAAGATTTTCATATAAAAAAATCGATTTTTAGTGAAAAATACAAGTAATCACAGATTTTCGTTCTTTTTGTCCTAGCGCCTCTAGTTTCCCTATAAAATGAGATTTAAGATTTTCATATAAAAAAAATCGATTTTTAGTGAAAAATACAAGTGATTGCAGATTTTCGTTCTTTTTGTCCTAGCGCCTCTAGTTTCCCTATAAAATGAGATTTAAGATTTTCATATAAAAAAATCGATTTTTAATGAAAAATACAAGTGATCACAGATTTTCGTTCTTTTTGTCCTAGCGCCTCTAGTTTCCCTATAAAATGAGATTTTAGATTTTCATATAAAAAATCGATTTTTAGTGAAAAATACAAGTGATCACAGATTTTCGTTCTTTATGTCCAAGCGCCTCTAGTTTCCCTATAAAATGAGATTTTAGATTTTCATATAAAAAAAGAACGAAAAATACAAGTGATCAAAGATTTTCGTTCTTTTTGTCCTAGCGCCTCTAGTTTCCCTATAAAATGAGATTTAAGATTTTCATATAAAAAAATCGATTTTTAATGAAAAATACAAGTGATCACAGATTTTCGTTCTTTTTGTCCTAGCGCCTCTAGTTTCCCTATAAAATGAGATTTTAGATTTTCATATAAAAAAATCGATTTTTAGTGAAAAACACAGAGCTTCGTTCTTTTTGTCCTAGCGCCTCTAGTTTCCCTATAAAATGAGATTTTAGATTTTCATATTAAAAATCGATTTTTAGTGAAAAATACAAGTGATCACAGATTTTCGTTCTTTTTGTCCTAGCGCCTCTAGTTTCCCTATAAAATGAGATTTTCATATAAAAAATCGATTTTTAGTGAAAAATACAAGTGATCACAGATTTTCGTTCTTTTTGTCCTAGCGCCTCTAGTTTCCCTATAAAATGAGATTTTAGATTTTCATATAAAAAATCGATTTTTAGTGAAAAATACAAGTGATCACAGTTTTTCGTTCTTTTTGTCCTAGCGCCTCTAGTTTCCCTATAAAATGAGATTTTAGATTTTCATATAAAAAAAAATCGATTTTTAGTGAAAAATACAAGTGATCACAGATTTTCGTTCTTTTTGTCCTAGCGCCTCTAGTTTCCCTATAAAATGAGATTTTAGATTTTCATATAAAAAAATTGATTTTTAGTGAAAAATACAAGTGATCACAGATTTTCGTTCTTTTTGTCCTAGCGCCTCTAGTTTCCCTATAAAATGAGATTTTAGATTTTCATATAAAAAATCGATTTTAGTGAAAAATACAAGTGATTACAGATTTTCGTTCTTTTTGTCCTAGCGCCTCTAGTTTCCCTATAAAATGAGATTTTAGATTTTCATATAAAAAATCGATTTTTAGTGAAAAATACAAGTGATCACAGATTTTCGTTCTTTTTGTCCTAGCGCCTCTAGTTTCCCTATAAAATCAGATTTTAGATTTTCATATAAAAAATCGATTTTTAGTGAAAAATACAAGTGATCACAGATTTTCGTTCTTTTTGTCCTAGCGCCTCTAGTTTCCCTATAAAATGAGATTTTAGATTTTCATATAAAAAAAATCGATTTTTAGTTAAAAATACAAGTGATCACAGATTTTCGTTCTTTTTGCCCTAGCGCCTCTAGTTTCCCTATAAAATGAGATTTTAGATTTTCATATAAAAAAAATCGATTTTTAGTGAAAAATACAAGTGATCACAGATTTTCGTTCTTTTTGCCCTAGCGCCTCTAGTTTCCCTATAAAATGAGATTTTAGATTTTCATATAAAAATAGAACGAAAAATACAAGTGATCACAGATTATCGTTCTTTTTGTCCTAGCGCCTCTAGTTTCCCTATAAAATGAGATTTTAGATTTTCATATAAAAAATCGATTTTTAGTGAAAAATACAAGTGATCACAGATTTTCGTTCTTTTTGTCCTAGCGCCTCTAGTTTCCCTATAAAATGAGATTTTAGATTTTCATATAAAAAAAATTGATTTTTAGTGAAAAATACAAGTAATCACAGATTTTCGTTCTTTTTGTCCTAGCGCCTCTAGTTTCCTTATAAAATGAGATTTAAGATTTTCATATAAAAAAATCGATTTTTAGTGAAAAATACAAGTAATCACAGATTTTCGTTCTTTTTGTCCTAGCGCCTCTAGTTTCCCTATAAAATGAGATTTAAGATTTTCATATAAAAAAAATCGATTTTTAGTGAAAAATACAAGTGATCACAGATTTTCGTTCTTTTTGCCCTAGCGCCTCTAGTTTCCTTATAAAATGAGATTTAAGATTTTCATATAAAAAAATCGATTTTTAGTGAAAAATACAAGTGATCACATATTTTCGTTCTTTTTGTCCTAGCGCCTCTAGTTTCCCTATAAAATGAGATTTTAGATTTTCATATAAAAAATCGATTTTTAGTGAAAAATACAAGTGATCACAGATTTTCGTTCTTTTTGTCCTAGCGCCTCTAGTTTCCCTATAAAATGAGATTTTAGATTTTCATATAAAAAATCGATTTTTAGTGAAAATTACAAGTGATAACAGATTTTCGTTCTTTTTGTCCTAGCGCCTCTAGTTTCCCTATAAAATGAGATTTTAGATTTTCATATAAAAAATCGATTTTTAGTGAAAATTACAAGTGATAACAGATTTTCGTTCTTTTTGTCCTAGCGCCTCTAGTTTCCCTATAAAATGAGATTTTAGATTTTCATATAAAAAATCGATTTTTAGTGAAAATTACAAGTGATAACAGATTTTCCTTCTTTTTGTCCTAGCGCCTCTAGTTTCCCTATAAAATGAGATTTTAGATTTTCATATAAAAAAAATCGATTTTTAGTGAAAAATACAAGTGATTACAGATTTTCGTTCTTTTTGTCCTAGAAATTTAAGTGATCACAAATTTTCGTTCTTTGTGCTCTATAAGTTTTTTTTATTCCATGAATTTGCAGAACAATTTTGCTAAATAATATTAGCTTATCTTATTTTATAAAGATAAAGCAATAATTTATGGGAGGTAATATACAAAGATTATAAAGATAAAATGCAAAATATTTCTCGGTATACATGAAATGCACATCTTTTGTTCAATAACAGTAATTCAAAACTGAGAGTAAACAAAGATTTCATCAATTTGCTTTCATTAAGAGAATGTTTTAAAAGGACTTTATCGTTGCTTATTACAAACCTAGAGTTTAAACTATTTGATGTCTAATGTCTTTGCCAGGCGCGGATTCATGGGGAGGAAAAAAAGGAAATTTCCCTCCCCAAAATGAAAACGCTTAATGAAAAATCTGTATCAAATCATACAATTTCAGGAAATAGTTAAGAAAATCATTCTATTTTCCTCCCCCAAAAGCTTGGGCTGGATCCGCGCCTGGTCTTTGCAAATAGCACCTTTCTATTTTTTTATTTTTTCTAAACAATCATTATCTAAAATGTCACCGTAAAATATATTTTTGTTAATGCATTTATCTTGTCAAATAAAACGAAATTCAACTAAACGAAAGAAGACAACTGCTTAAATATTAAAAAATTCTCACGTCAGATATTTTTCCTAGGCCTTTCTTCTTGCCACAAATTTACTTATAAACGCGACAAACGCAAATTAAGATACTAAACCTTATTTGCACTTCTTTATTTTTATTTTTTGTTTCTTTTTCTTCCAACAGTTTATAAATTTATTATGAACACACCTTAAACCTTATGATTATTTTTATGATAAATAGCACATAATAAAAGGAATTTTTGTAACCTTATAAGTATGAACAAATTCCTTAGAAAAAAAATTCCATAAATAAACCATAAAAAGAATTAAAAGGAATATATAGACTTATAAGACCTCTTGAAATATATATTTTCTTATTTACGTACGTTGTTTCGGTCGTTCGTTCGAATCTATAAACTTCTCCCCTCTAATAAGTATTTACATAGAGATTTTATATTACGTTTAAACGAAATTTCATGTATGAGTGACAATAAGAGTGAAGAATATAAAATAAATAAGAATAAACACAACACATTACCATAATAAGAATAATACAAATATTATAAAGGGGAAAAAATCACTAAAATACTTGGCAAAATATGAAGTAACAAATAAATAAATAAAAAAGAATTTGCATCATTTCCCTATTATAGATAGAATATATGTAAAAGTTTTTTTAGATTTTTAAAGCCATGAGAAAGTGAAAAGCACAATTGCATTTTAAACTTAAATTTATTTAGGAAAAATTTAGAATGTTTTAAGGTAGCTTTTAATTCGATTTTATACATTTGAGTAATTTCATTTTAAATTTAATTTTTTTTTTTACCACTCTGTCCAATTTTTAAGGTTTTTGGCCTATTATCGGTTCAAATCTCATCGATGCACAGTGGCTCCAAAATCCGTTTTTGATCCCTTTAAGATGTTTGAATAATATTTGACGTGGTAAGAGCTGTTTTCGAGTTGATTTTGAGAAGCACAGAGGACCAAGGGGTAGTTAGTCACCTAGGATTTGAGATTTAAAAAAAACAGGTCGCAATTTTAAAAATATCATGATTAAATTTGACACGAATAGTTATTTTGGCCCAAGGACGAAGCCTATTGAAATTAGTTTTCATCGGTCCATTATTTCACATAGCCCCTATACAAATGTCCCCCCGGAATAGGGGTTTGGTGGTCATAAATGCCTTATATATAGCAATATTTTAATGAAATTCGGTGCATAGAAGTTTTGTGCTAATCCTTGTGCCAAATTTCATGAAGATCGGTCCATAATTGACCATAGCTCCCATATAAACCTCTCCTTCGGAAATTACAATAACGTTCGTAAACCTTATGCGAATGTTAGTATCAAGGTAATATTCGACACAAATAAGTTTTATATAAGTAGAAACAACACCGCTAAATTTTATGAGAATCGGTCCATAATTTACCATAGCTCCCATATAAACCCACTTCCAGGAATCGCCCTAAAGTTCATAAAATCATATAAATGTTAGTATCAACGAATTATTCTGTATTTGTATATTTTATTTTATACTTAGTAAAAGTATTGGTACATAAAAGGCCACAGGTCTAATATAAGTGCCCCTCCCAAGATTTTATGATCATAGAAAATAGTGTAGGGTCGATATGGTCGATCTTGACCGACAATATCTTTCTTTCTAGTTTTTTTTTATGTTTTCAAAAGAAATTTTAACGCAAATGCGTGCAAAGTTAAACCGGAGGTGTTTTGGGCAACAGTCTCCCCACAAATCCTAACCAAACTTTGTCAATTTTCCAGAAGTTTTTTAAATTGATTTGTAATAATCAATAGCGGATTGAGATCCGAATCATTAATTTCATTGGATTGTATTTTGTTGTCGAACCCCGTATTTATCAGACCGAGAGCCAAAGCATTTATCTAATTTGATCGTATTTTTAATCAGAAACTAAAAGTTATCTGAATAAAAGCCGAAGTTTTGATCTCTTTACATTGTAATAAGTAGCTATCGTGTTCTATTAAATTCTGGTTAGCGAAGAATTTATCTCAGCGGATTGCATCCCAATTGTTAGTTTATGTAAAGCAGTGAAAGGCATTTTTTTAATTTCCTATCTAGCAATTCAAGGCTACAAAATGCTACTAGTGTGTGTCTGCCCAACACTAATGTAAAGTATTTAATATCACAATTATTCATTTAATTGTACACATCTGATCGAGAGCTGAAGTAATTGTCTTGTCGAATTTTGTTTAATAGCTAATACATTTCTGACTGAGGATTAATCTTGTCAACACTGTTAATTGTCTATCGGAGGTACCTAACATCATCGTTGCTGTTCAAAGGAAGCAAAACTTTGAAGAATCTGGACAGACTAGTATCAAAACTGCATTATACGTTTCATCCTGAAATGGACCTTATCGCTAAAGCTAATTTTTATTTTAGCTAAAATGTATGTAGGTCCAGTTCCAACTATTCTAGTAGCCATCCTTTAGTCGGATTTTTAGTTGTATGCATTTTTAGAAATTTCTAAATGTTCATTGAAATTTAATGCAAAAAGTAGTTAATGCAGTGGCTCTAGCTTTTATTGTTTCTTCTCAGCCGCGATGTTTTCAGAAGATTTTTAGATTTTAATGTACTAGTATGTACTAGTATTTGTTAATACCCAGAGGGGAAGTTGACATTCCTTTTTAAATACCTCCACCGTCCTTTAAAAAAAATCGACTACACTACACCTTTTCTACTACAAACAAATGATTCAAAAAATGTTTTTTCTGAAAAATCATTATTAATTTCCCTTTCAATAATAGTACTTACTTAATTTTTGTTGATATAAAACTTATTTGTACTAAATTTCATTAAAATATTCTTATTTTTAAGGCATCATAACCAAGTGTTAAAACTCTATTCCGGGAGGACATTTGTATGGGGGCTAGGTGAAATAATGGGCCGATCATAACCAAATTCAATAGGCTTCGTCCTTGTGTTGAAAAAATCATATATATGTGCTATACATGGACAGCCAGCCAGCCGACCAGACGGACTGACGGACCGACATCGTTAAATCGACTCAGAAAGTGATTCTGAGTCGAACGGTATACTTTAAGGTGGGGGCCCGAAGATTTTTTCTCTGCGTTACAACTTCTGCACAAACACATAATACCCCAACCACCTTTGGTGGTGTAGGGTATAATCACAGTTTTATTAGAGCACCCACTAAGGACCACCTATTAACTAAAATTACTTAAAATTACACACATAAGTTTTATACATTATAAAAATTTTTAAATTCGCCAGAATAGGTTATCAATTGACCGCACTGACTTTCTAGCTAAATATGTATGTAATTTCCAGCCATTTTTTAAACATTTCAAATGTATTTAACTCACATTTCTCCAAAAAATTTTTATTTTTTTATTTACCTAACACATTACCCAAACAAAATTTATGGTGTAAGAAACACTACAGTTATCTATTCGGTAATTCATACCTACTATTAGAAGTTACCAAATTTAGATATCCAGGCACTGAAAGATATCTATTTGTAGAAATTACGGGCATTAGTCTTATTTTAAGAATGTTAAAGTGTGGACGCAAAGAAAAAACATGATTCCGAAATGCTCGCGGAAATCAGGTGATGTTCCTAAATAGTTTATATGGCTAACACAATAAAATTATTGTGTTTTTGACTAAACTGAATCAATTATTTTTTGTTCTGATCATTTTAACATATGGTATTTTGTAATAATATAAAGTCGGTGTACTAAAAGAATAATATATTTCATAGTAACATATTATATCAATGAAATATTTGTATGTAATATTTTAATGCGAGGGGTGACAATAATATGCTCGTCTTTATTGTTATCTCTCTTTCGAAATAATTTACTCAGTCAGTAATGAAATCTTAAATGTGACGGACGTAAGGTGAAGAAAAACGTTTAAAAAGGTTCACAAAATTTTTATTAAAAAACTTTATTATTATTTTTTAATAACGAGATCCACGGAGTGCTTTGTACAAATTTTCTTTTAGGTGTGTGAATGTGAAGATGAATTTTCTTGAACGACATCGTCAAGTGAAGGCTGTGGTATTTGTTTTTTAATTATTATTCGCAAAATTTAAATAAAAAAAAAAAAATAATAATAATAAATAAATATACATTTTAACCGTATGCATAGTATTATGATTGGGGGTATTATAATATAGGGATCATGTTATATTTATGCAGTATGGTTGTGAGGACTATCACATATAAATGTTATGATTGTGAGGTTCATATTATATTAATATTGGATAGGACAATATTATGTTCACAAAAGGGTATAATAAATGATATGATTGAGGGAATCATAAACCTAAACATTAATGATAGTTACCGATTATGATTTGACCAACCATGTTTTTTCCTTGCGTGTGGTGGGTAAATGGATACGAATTCGCAATGCGGGGGAAATGTCTTCTAACTGCAATATAAAGTAATAAGGTATTTTTAAAGGGCTCTTCAGCAATTAATTTTCCCTATGATTTCTTTACTGAATGTATCGATTAAAAATTGCTCGCGTAACGTCGTTTCAGAAGAACGCTCTCGGCGTTATCACGTGCATTCAATAGAGCCTCAATTGGAAAGTATTTTAGAAAACATCACAGAGAATAAAATTCTAGATTAAGGACATTAATGTTTAACTGTGATTTCTGACATGTGGCTACCGCGATTGTCTTCTCGTACATGACTTAATCAGTATCTATGTCCCAAGAAAATAACCAAATGCCCAACCAGGGTGACCAATTTCTTTCGTCTAACATATCATTCGGTAAATTAATTGGATTGCATGATTTATTGCTACACGCAAAGAAAAAACATGATTCCGAAATGCTCGCGGAAATCAAGTGATGTTCCTAAGTAGTTTATATGGCTAACACAATCAAATTATTGTGTTTTAGACTAAGCTGAATCAATTATTTTTTGTTCTGATCATTTTAACATATGATACTTTGTAATAATATAAAGTCGGTGTACTAAAAGAATAATATGTTTCATAGTAACATATTATTTCAATGAAATATTTGTATGTAATATTTTAATGCGAGGGGTGACAATAATATGCTCGTCTTTATTGTTATCTCTCTTTCGAAATAATTTACTCATTCAGTAATGAAATCTTAAATGTGACGGACGTAAAGTGAATAAAAACGTTTAAAAAAGTTCACAAAATTTTTATTAAAAAACTTTATTATTATTTTTTAATAACGAGATCCACGGAGTGCTGACGGAGCAAATCATCAATGGCCACATTTCAAATTGGAAATATTTTTCGGTAAGTACAATAAATATCAATAATTCAGTGCGGTCAAATATAAAAATAATAATAAAAAAAATGTATTTCTACAATTTTCTTTTAGGTGTGTGAATGTGAAGATGAATTTTCTTGAACGAAATCGTCCAGTGAAGGCTGTGGTATTTGTTTTTTAATTATTTTCTATTCGCAAAATTTAAATTAAAAGAATAATAAATAAAAATACATTTTAGCCGTATGCATAGTATTATGATTGGGGGTATTATAATATTTAATATAGGGATCATGTTATATTTATGCAGTATGGTTGTGAGGACTATCACATATAAATGTTATGATTGTGAGGTCCATATTATATTAATATTGGATAGGACAATATTATGTTCACAAAAGGGTATAATAACTGATATGATTGAGCGAATCATAAACCTAAACATTAATGATAGTTACCGATTATGATTTGACCAACCATGTTTTTTCTTTGCGTGTATGACGTCTTCCTGCAGAAACCTTAAAAAAGTTGTATTTTTTATTTACCGCTCGTCATTTCCAAATAAATATTTAAAACGTTAAGTCGAAAGCTTATTACTATTTCTTTAACCTTTACTGTTCAAACACAAAAAAGATTTGAAGGTCAGTTGACCTATTAAATATAAAAAGACAACTTAATCAAATAAAAAGCAAAAAAACTTTAATTTTGAAAATAATAAAAACCTAAAGATATTTCTAACCTCACTACCACGTTACAGTTTTTTGTAACTTTTATTACGTTTGACAAAAAATTTAATGTCATACAATTTTATCATCATCGTCATCTCTAATATAAATGTAACAATAATAGCAGAGTGTCAGCGACAGCAGCAATAATAACAAGCAACATTTTTTATCAAACTAACATACATAAGCAATAAAACGAAAACAAGTACATATTACAACAACAACAGCAGCAGCAGCAACAATAATAAATAAATGCCTGAAGCCGAAATCATATTAAGCCCAACAAGAACAACAACAAGAGCAATATTGTGTTATGACGTCACTTGGAAAAACAATAGTATTTTATATTTTTAGAAGTAGTATTTGTATTAAAATACACGAGTCTTAAAATGTGTGTATGTTTAAGGTCTTCTGAGTACCAGTCAGGGATGTAAAGGAAAATTTAAAAATTGTATAAAAAATTTTATTGGGATAATTTTAGTAATTTAGTACCAGTATTAAAATTTTTATAAGATCTACAATTCCCTCTAATTTCTTGTGATGTCCGAAGGACCATATAGAATTCATGGAACTCTAAATAACGATACATTTCTTCAAGTTTTAATAATCGAAAATATCCAAAACCTGAGGTAAAGTAATTTACATAATAAGGACGTTAGGTTTTTAGCTTTTAATTACATTGAAATAATATAACAGTTCTTTATTTTTTTTGCAAATATGTACCAATTTGCACTTATTAAGTACCATTATTTCAACATTTTTATCCCAGCTATGTCAATAAGTATTTATTTTTATTTGAGCTTTTCTATCCTAAATTTCTATTATTATTATTTAACTCAAAGTATCAAAAACAAAAATATACTAAAAAGAAAACATACAACTGCAACTTGTTGTGTATGTGGAGTAAGGGGGCGGGGGTGAAGAGATGCTGTCAATAAACAAATCCAACAAAGTGTTTCAAAATAAGAGGAAGAATAACAAACAAACACATTTCTTCATACATCACATCAAATACAATACAAACAAATAAAAAATTGATGACGTACTTGATTATTAATTTTTTTCTAATAGAGTAGAGCACTACGCATTATATGACGTCATAACATTTTTAGAGGGAAAATAATTAAAACTCTCTAAACTTAGAGCAAGTGAGAAATTGCTAATAAGATTGAGAGAATACTAAATATTATGAGGAGAGTAGAAACTTATTTTGTTGGCACTTTAGGGGTTGCTTTGAAACAAAGTTACCAATGAGTTGTTTTTATAGGGGAATATATTATAGGAAGGGAATCATAATTCCCAGTTTCTTTAAAATTACAAATATTTCTCAAATTATTAAAAATTACATATGAATCCCTGAACTTTTTTTCGAGGAAAAGCCTTGTACAAACTAAGGGGGTTAATATTATCCAGACTAAACTATTATGGGTATCAACCCATGTTTTTCATAGCGATGATCCATCAAGCAACCACACTTTTTTTTCGTTAAAACTGGATTCAGGATACATATTCTATGTACTCGTATTTGAATTATCTTACATTATAAGTGACAGAAAAGAGTTAGAACCACATAAAAACAGTACGGTTGAAGAACGAATTTTCTATATACAATATGCAACAGTATTTTGAGGGCGAAATCATTTAATATACAATTGATAGCATTTGATGAGTGTAGTAAAAGTTTGTTTTATGACCTTCTTAACCTTCTTCTTTACACCAAAGTAGTCTCAGATAAGTCGAAAAAAATAACATAAATACAGTTCGATGTTCAATTACTTTCGCTTAAATATTTAGAGCATTTAACACAGAATATATTTTACTACAACTTTCAATTCATGTACACATTTGCACATAATAATAGATACCAGGGCCAGAAAATAATCATTATTCTTGAAATTTTAAACAAAAAAAATCAGATACAAGGAACAACCGGATAAAAGTGTTAAATACAGAAATGTAATCTTCCGAACTCGTTGTATCGGAATCCGGAATGATTTTTATTTTTTTTGATTTTTATGAAAAAAATCAATATTAATGATTATTTTTGATTTTTATTTTTTCGCTCAACTTATAATCATTATTTTTTGATTTTTATTTTTTTGCTCAACTTTTAATGATTATTTTTGATTTTTATTTTTTCGCTCAACTTATAATCATTATTTTTTGATTTTTATTTATTTATTTTTTTTTTTTTGCTCACAATATAAAACTTAACATGAGAAATGAAACTATTACGCAATTTTTAATAAAAAAGAAGTCTCATCGTAAATGAGATTTATTTACTAAAAGGCAAGTGTGATAATATATTTTTTTTATAAAAATCGAATTTTTTTCTAAAATATTATTTTTTTATTAAAAATTAATTTTTTTATTAAAAATAAAATTATTTGCAATAAATCAAAGTTTTTACTTAAAGAAATTTTTTTACTAGATAAAAGTTTAATTTCTCATGTTAAGTTTTATTTTGTGAGCGAAAAAAGTAAAAATCAAAAATAATCATTATGAGTTGAGCAAAAAAATAAAAATCAACAATAATCATTATGAGTTGAGCAAAAAAACAAAAATAAAAAATAATCATTAAAAGTTGAGCGAAAAAATAAAAATCAAAAAATAATGCTATTTGTTGATTTTTATTTTAAAATTCATAATCATTACGGTCCTTGATAGATACACCTAAGTTCGCTTTATATAAGGAAGAAAAAATGCTCGTTAAAACAATTAAAATTCAGTCCATACTTATAAACAAGGACTAATATTCTGTAGATCCATTCTTAATTTGGTCAAATTTCTGCATTTGTCTGGCCATACTAGACATCAAATTCTGACAAGTTTCCAATGGAGTCTTGTACTATATTTTTTATGTTTTCCCCTATTAATTGAAACTTCTTTCAACAGCCTTTCCTTCAAATCATTTAACAAGTTATCTATAGGATTTTGATCCGAAAAGTGACTTGGACAGCCTTAAACACTGACATTATTCTGGGATAACCAATTCTTAATGAACCTCAAACTGTGTTCCCTCTAGCGCGTGGACACTATTTTGGTAGTCGCTTCCAAAAAAATTAATTTTCGCTACTAAATAACATGTTTTTCAATTTTTTTTACGCCCTCACATTCGGAAAGTGTTTTTTTCAACAATTTTTAACATATCTTCAAATTTTGTATACTCATTGATGGAACTTTTCTGGCAATTCTTTCCGGAAATTTGTCTTACACAAAACAAAGCGGACCTACTTCATTAGAACTTTCAGCTGAAATATCCTTCAAAGAAATGAAGGGGTTCACTTTTGTTTTGCCAATACAATATCCTTCTTTCAATTTCTGGGGTTATTTTATGAGGTCTATTACGAGTATCTATTGTTTATTTTTTAGATAAGGCATTTTGCACAAAATTTAGATATCTTCATAAGCCCCTATTTGCCATTTCAAGCAACGACTTTCCAGATTTCTATTGTTTTGAACCATTTTTCTCTCCTATTTGGTACAATGATTGTTTCTTCCATTTCAGCATAGTATTTCTTTTTAATATTTTCGAACTAAATGCAACTGTTCTTATCAAAAAAAAAAAAAGGCAAAAGAATTCGACTTAATATAAAAAAATTACAAATTAACTGTATCTATTATTATGAGCAACAATGTTTTGTATTTAAATCGAAAATCAATTTGAATGCATATATTTGCCATATTTTTCATTGAATTGGTATTGAAAGATCAAATTGTTTACTAAAAGAAAAATATTCGTAGTATTTCTGAAGAATTTTCCAAAGTTATAGCCACTTTAATATCATGTTACAAGGTGTATCTTTTATATCTCCTTATAAGGGGTAATTTTTAGTCCGTTTTTAAGAAATAACATGAAATTAAAACTTGTGTTTAATGTTAAAACGTTCTACATATATTTTCTTAATCGAATTTTACTAGGTATCCCCAAAGGTACACCGGATGAACTTTAGAATTTTGGCGACCCCTGAAATTCGACGTAGAAAATTTCTATAGGACTTTTTTTCACCCATAAAACCCGCCCCACGTGATGATCTTCAATTTACCGCATAGTGTTATGTGACATACGATCATCTAGACACTAGTTTATAAGTATAGTTATGCTGGTTTATATAATCAACCAGTCAATAGTCAACAACTGCCGTCATTTCAATTTCGGTCAATATCCCAGTAAAAAAAAAACGACCAAGAGCTTTCAAAAAAGAACATTTTCACTACTTCAGAAGTGGAAAAAAGTGCGTATTTTAAACTTTTTTCGATGATCTTAATAATTACTTCCAAAGAAGTGAAAATAAATGAATTTTTATCGGGAAAAAAGGTTATTAATTTCTAAGAAAATTAAAATTTTATAAATTTTAAAGCATTTTTATTATCTTTTAATAAGATTAAAGCAGAATTTTTGTCAAAAAATTTTATAAACATAGTTTTAAGGGAAGTACTTCAAAAGAAATGAAAAAGAAATATAAAAGAAGAACATCCTACCAATGACAGCCATGGTTTAAAAAAAGAACTTCTGCAACTCTTTTTCACCACTAAGTACTTCCTTCCAATGACAACACAATGTTAAATTCATGACTTTTTCAGCTCCTTTTCAGTCCCCTTTTTTGCTGGGATACAGCATCATCTTATAGATCAGCATGATAATTTTTGGATTCAAATGAATATGTTTTTTCTTTTATTCATCTGATTTTCGAATCAATAATGAACATGATTGTCTTTAAAATTACAACATCTCTTTTTGATAATTGTTTTCAGAAAGGAGATCTTAAATCTTTAAAATAAAATTCTATCTACAAAAAAATATCACCGAATATGATTGAATGTATCTTTGTTTGAGGAGACTGAGGTAGGCTGGTAGGTTTTTTCGTTATCCCGAGGAAGATACCAGCATGACCAAAAGGTATATGCCGATCGAATCTTTGTTTGGGAAAAATTTGTTTACCAAAGGGAGAATATTTTTGGACTGAGGCAGGCTAGAAGGTTTGTTTCATTATCCCGTGGAAGATACCAGAAGCTGTTATTGCTCGATAAGAGCGAACGGGATTTTTTATCGGGCAATCCACTGATGTGTTTGTGCAATGTGTTAAAGATTGTGGAAAATAATCAGTGTAGGTTTTGCATAGAATAACGTTCCTAAGAGAAGCCATAGTACCTCTAAAATAGGTATTTGTTATCTCACTAACCAAGATAATTGTCTTCATTCGTAGCCTCAACTTGATATGGTGAACATAAAAGATTACACAAAAGATTCTTTGGCTCATAGTACGTTCTCCTTTCTATCAATCTATCTTCGTTCAAATGAATTTGCAGCATAATCATCTTTAGATTTAAAAGATAAAGTCTCTTCTATAAAATCATCTTTTAGAACTAGGACCCCTTAAGTAGAAAGCAGTACTATTACTTTCTAAAACATATACATACAGAAAAAGGTCTATAAAGCTTTAAACAACGTATTCTTCGTTTTCTGGTCTCATTTTAAGTTATTCCAAATGATTATTATATAGTTTAACACAAGATCGATTTAATTCTTTCAACATCCTATGCATAATATACCAGAATTGGTTGAACATTTGTTCATTAGAGATCTATTGATAAATATGGTCGCAAAGCAGCTCTGGGTAGATAAACATCTACCGCGTCATCGTCATTATCGCTTAAGGGCGGTCAGGCTGTACTTTGTTTTTCTGCCTTCGAGAGTTTTGCGTCTCACTCTCGCATTTGGCTAATGTTATACGCGTCGCATAACTGTACCGCGTTACGGTTCTTCGAGGCTTTGCATTAACCATATGCAAATATTTTGAATTCTGGAAAATTCTATGGTTAAGCGTGGTGGAGTACCAAACAAAACTCAATTTTGATTTCGAATAGGAGTTGAGCACGAGGATTCCGGCTTCCTGCGCGAAGGTGTGGGTCGAAGGCAGTTTTCGGAGGAGACTCCTGGGCTTTATGCCGTAATTGGTGATGGCGATATAGGATAACTCCTAGCCAAATAAATCCTCTTCAATGGTATAGTGCTGTTGAAGGGGTAATTTAAAATCAAAACAAAACAAATATTGATAAATACGATTCTCTACTTAAATATTACACAAGTCCAATTGGTCTTTATTATAATAAGTGCTTGTGGCAACTCTGTTTGCTGTTCACAGAGCTTTGAGTTACAGTTAAAAATGAAAAAGAAAAAAACTACCTCATAGTATATCTCATGTTGCACAAACAGTATTTTTGATTAGTTTCATTTGGGGGTTCAAACAGTTTGGTGCAAGTTGGAAAAAAATACTTAAAAATACGGGAAACGTTACGGAATTTGCTTGAAAAATACAAACATTAAAGAAAATTTATGAAGAAAAAAATAATACAAATATTGTAAATGAAAATACTTTTATTATTTAATGGCTTCCACAAAATTCATTATTATCAATCAATTACAATAAAGAAAACAAACGAGCATTAAATGCTCTTTAAATATAACAAAAAGAAAAGATAATTTTATAATAATTTAAATAGAAAAGTTTAAGAAAAGAAATAAGAAAAAAATTAAGAAAATTCTTTTAAAATTACAAAAATTAAAAAAAAATCGAGAAAAAAAATTTGATAATTGTGTCCTTAAACTTGTGGTTAACGGAAGAAAGAAGAAAAAAAAACGCAGATTTTTTAAAGAAAAATTATCAGAAATTTTCACATTTTCATTTGCTGCTGCTAGTTTTTTTTTCTGCTGTATGTTGCCCACATATTTTTGGCACATGCGTGTATGTACAACAAATACAAATACAACAACATAAGCAACAAGACCAAGAAATTTGTACGTATAAATTGGATTACGATAGCAACAACAATAACAAAAACAGAAACATAAATATCAACAACATTTTTTTTTTTTTTTTTGGAGAGAGTGTAAATAGTACTAGTACGTAAACGAAAAAAAGAACAAAAATAAGTAATTGTGAGTGTGTATAAATTTGTGCGCGCGTATGTGTATGTTTTTGGAAATCATGCCAGAGCAACAGAAATCATTTACTTCCAAATTGTTATTTTTTTTTTTGCTGGTGACATTTGTTTGGTTTTTGATGGAGGGCCAAATAGCCTGCTATTCTTTAGCCAATCACACAGAATTTTAAAATCCTCAATTCATTTAAATGGGATTTAATTTATTTTAATTTAAAAAAAAAAAATGATTTTGTATTTCAATTGTAAATGGTTTATAGCTTTATTGGAAATTTCAAATTTATTTGAAAATTTAATGAAAACATCTTATTTAAGTAATTATGCCACAATCTTTGTTTCCCAAATGAAAATAAACTGGTCATATACTTTACATGATATAAAATAATTAAATTGTCAGTATATAGTTACTAAATTAAGATATTTCATAAATTTACACTATTAAGAAGGTTTATATGTTAATTCTTCTGTCAAATGTATTACTGAATCTCATGACTTGTTCCTCTAGTTTTATCTTTAAGACTATTTTTCGTGAGGTCTCACAAGATTTTCTGTATTATTAGGGAACCTTAGCAATCTTCGATATTTTGATACACCTTTTTTGTGCTCTTCAATTTTATTTTCACAAGCAGCATACACATTTTGACCCGGAACCTGCGAATAAAAACTGCTAGTACATACGTTTTGTCGCCCATTGTGCAACATGGGCTGCTTTTCTACCAGATGTGTTTGGAGCTCTTTTCAATATGCTTTCAATTTCTTGTCCTTCCCAATATCATGTGGACTTTTTTTTCTTCCCGAACCTGGTTTCCTATCAATGGTCAAATTCTTATGATACTGTTTAATAACATTAGAAATAGTTTGATGGCAGACCTTTAATTCTTTGTCCGATTTTTTGTAGGACCAATTTGAATTTTTTTATTTATTTTTAATAATTTTAACACGTACTTCTTTTTCGTCACACATTCAATCAGAATTCAATTGCTTTAATTCAAAGGTAAGAACAGAGGCTGAAGGCAATAACCTAGCCTGGATAAAAACAAAAGTTTGATAAAATCGAGTCTGTTTGAAAGTAATGCTTCTTTAGATTTTTTTTTTTTTCACAATTAAGTTTGATTTTGTGTAATGAATAAAGTAATTTATTTTCATATTTCTAAAATACAGTCATTTTTAGAATAGACTTTTGCAACTTGCGTGGTTTAAGAAAAAAAAAAATTTTTTTCATATACGCTAGGATATAAGAAGATATAAATCATGGTTTAACTAGTAGTGCAGAACAGATGTGAGATTCAAAAATAAAGTATTTTGATTCTAGTGGAATAACTAGGTAAGGTGGTGACTAGGGATATTTCCGAAGTCTTTTGAAAGAGTATAGTGCACAAAGAGTATAGTTCTTAGGGCATGAGATTTTAATGTGATTTTGAAAAAGTGTCTCGGATTTCTGAAACGGTGAAAGAGATATTTTTAATTAAATTAATTAGCAATAAAAAAATCTATATTTGGCATAGCTATGTAGCTGTAAGCCAGATTGACGATAATTACTCGATGACAAGTTGCATCCGCAACCTACAATCAGTCCTTATTGATGTCAAGAACCACTTTACGTCAGCGCCATAACTCACCTATGGTACCAGATGTATCATAAAGATACAAACTCCACAAATCCAACCCCCATTTCCTTATTCGTTCTATATATAGATCTGATAATCATTCCCATTTTATACCTATTTAAACATTAAACTTTGTATACAGACCAATCAGTTTTTGGCGACTGTACGGAGCTAGTAATGGCACATATTACACAGGGAAACACAGATTATGCGGCACAGGGTTTCTCAGTCAATTCGGATGCACGATACTAATAAGTACTAAGCCTCTAATCCACTTTTTTTGAATTGACCTATTTACAAGTTACATCGAAAAATTAAAAAAATAAAAAAACGATTTTATGATTTTTTTTTTTTTTATTTTAATTTTTCTATGTAACTTGTAAATGAGTGTTTTCACTAATTTATAAATAAAATCAAAACTTCTGCATTGACTTTTATGAAACGTGTCTTGTTTTATTTTCACTAAATTTATCTTTATAATTAATTAATAAAAAATTGTATTTTTGACACTTTCGAATTTTTATGATTTAAAAAAAAAAAAAAATAAATTCTTGAAATTTTTTATAAAAATTTAATTTTTTCTCGTAAAATGTAATAATATCTCCATAACTGTTGACCGTATTAAGAAGATAATTTTAATTAAAATTTTTTTTATATTTTTTTTTTTTTTTTTTTTTTTTTTTTTTGAACAAAATCAGACAAGTCGTTTTCGAGATATGCTTCAATATACAGTGCAACCTGCTTAATTTTACAAACCGCGATTTATCGCGAGAACTAGAGTCAATTCAAAAAAAGTGGATTATAGGCTTAGTACTTATTAGTATCGTGTATCCGAATTGACTGAGAAACCCCGTGCCGCAGAAATTTGTTCTCATTTTATAACTCTGTGTTATTTTTATATCTAAAAGTCACTAGTTCTTTTAACATGTTCATTTGGATTATAACTTTTTGCAAATATCCAAAATACTATAGCAAGGTTCTATAGAGCATGGAAAGGTATAAAGGAATACTTATGATATTATTTCTTGCGATTCTTAAAAAAGATCAGGCACCGATCGTAGTAAATTTTTTTTGTAACTAATATTGTTTTGACATAAAAACATTTACATTTCTTAAGTTTTCAGTAGTTTTTTGCTTTTCCTTTGATATAAAATTATTTTACACGACTTATCTATGAAATTTCTATGAAATAGCGATGATAAAATAATTGATTTATTTATCTTTCTTGAATTGTAAATTAAAATGCAAAATCATTTCCTACCAATTTAAATGTGTTAAGTTAGTCATATTTTAATATTTTATTCCGATAAGTTTAAGAAGTTTTCTTCAGAATACTTGATCATATAACAGTATTTTTCTTATTTAGGTGGAAGATGAATATAAAAGAAAATTATTATCCATTCGTAATTCCTCATTCCTACCATTTAAATATTTATAACTTTATATTCAATTATAAATATTAAAAAAAAGTAGAAAGGCATTTTAGAAATATCGTTCGATTCGTGAAGTTTTTTTCCAAATCGACTAAAAAGTTCGGTTTTTATTTTTAGTACACTATTGGCTATAAGGTGATGCTATGGCATTTTGAGGTCCAAAAAAGATTTTTAAATTATGACGTAGTCAATATCTACTTTTTCCGATTATAAATGGTAAGAAAAATGACTTTAAACGTCCTCTTTTTTCACTTCTTCCCGTTTACCAAAGGGTCTGTAAAATGGCGGGTTTCGTAGGTAGTGAATTGGTAACTAGATACTAGTGAAAATTATTTCTAAAAAAGGGCCAATTGTCCTGTCCTCTCAACTTCTTACTACCTTTTCCACCTATATATTTAACCGATCATGATAGATAAATCTTATTTTGATGCAACATGCATACTGGAGAGGCCGATGATGCTTATCCGTTACAGTAAATTATCCAATATTGGAGTGCGCACGAAAAAATGCGTGCATACAAATCTGCTTATAGATAAACATTAAAGAGTAAATTATTTCCTATTGGTTTTTAATGAAATATCTTCTCTTTTTCCAAAATTATTAAATTCCATTAAAAATTTTATTGTGTATCAGTCACTTTTTTACTCGAAAAAGCACTTATTTTCAAACTCCATTTCATTTTTTGTTGAGCTTTTAGTGTCCTTTAAATTACTTTTTACTAGGTCCCAACATCTCTCGATTAGCATACAACACACACATGCTAACCATTAAATACCACTCCATTGCCTTATTGCTGTAATGAGAAGTAGCAAGATCAAGCCAGAAAAAAATGGATACACCGAAGAAGTCTTTCCAATGGCACTCATTCACGTATATTTCCGTGTTAATTGAACCATTTGTTATGAATGAAGTGTTGCCAAAACAAAAACTTTTTTGGGAATTTCGATTTCTTTGGTATACGATATTTCATGCAGCAATTAACGTTTTGTGACACTTTTCTTCCAGAGATGATGAGATTTTCTCTCAAAATCCTTTCTATTTTGTCTGAGTATTACGGTCTGAAGATACTATTTTTCTCCCCTCATAAGGTTATCTTTCAGTGGTCATGACTTCATTGCATAATATTATCACCCGAGAAACTATATTTTGTGACATACATGACTTCCTAGCAATTTTTTTATATGAACGATTTGAGTTTTGATTAAAAATTTTAATTATGTGTTTAGGTGTTTTTTTTTTTTTTTTTTTTTCAATTTCCATTTTAAGAAAAACTATTTTTGCTGTTACCATGAATATTTGCCGTTAACAGAGTTGTTTATTTTTAGCCACAAAAAAAAAAATAATAATAATAAATAAAATAAAAATATGCACGGATTTTTTCGTGCGCAGTCCAGTCTGTTGTCGATTTGGTAAAAGATCTTAAAATCTTAACACACGTTTTGCCTCATAACTTTTTTCGGAATCAATATTAAAAAAATTTTTTGATCTAGTTATCATGGAAAAATACGTCTGTTATTATTTTTAATAATAACCATGTTGATTTGTCGTGATTTTCATCAAAATGAGTGACGAAAAAGATGTTCATACAAAAATACTCATATTGTATAATTGACGAAGAAACGTATGTGCTGGCAGAATTTTCGCAGCTTCTGTGGCAAAACTTTTATATTGTAAATGCCCAAGGCTATGTTAAAGATAAGTTTAGGACCCAAAAGCAGAAAAAATTTCCTAAAAAATTCCTGGTATAACAAGCTTTTTGCAGTTGCGGCAAAACAGGAAAGTTATTTGTTACATTCGGCTCTATAAATATCAAAATATACATCAAAGAATATTTGCAAAAAAGACTTCTTCTTTTCATGTCACTACGGTAAGAAAGCTCTGGAGTGGTACCAAAACAATAACATAGTTTTTGTACCAAAAGAGGTCAATTTTCCAAATTGTTCATAGCTTAGACCAGTGGAGAGACATTGAGCTCTTGTGAAAATTGAATTGAAGGGCACAAAAAAGGTGTCCCGATTTTAAAAGAATATGTGCACACTGATCCAAAAAAGTGACTGAGGCAACTATCAAATCTCTAGTTAGAACTACAAAAGTTATATTTTTCTGTGATCTGTAATAAATTATCAATTAAATAAAAAAAGAATGAAAACTCTAAGATCAACCGTTTCCAAGTCATTGAATATTATATATGTTAAGATTTTTTCGAACGCACTCCTTACACATTTTAGAAAAATTCGTCTCATCATTTGCAATTTAGAGAAATTCCAAACAAATCTCCACAAACACTACACCCTCTATCCTCCCTATCGTAACCAATTTTTCTAAAGCCAAAACAATGCCAATAAAAATAAAAAATACCTTTAACTCCCCCTTAAAAGTGACCAGATTTTTAACCATCAGAACAGAATTATTACTTTACTGACTTACTGAGGTGTTTTCTCTTAAGGAAATTTTTATTAAAATCAATAAAATTTTTTTAGCTGTTTAATAGTCTCCATCTTTATAAAAAAATACATGGTAAGGGTGTGCCCAATTCATTTTATTGCTTCAATACAAATTATTAAACCAAAATAGTTTTTTTTTACACACAAGAATTAATGAAACTAATGTCTCTTTCAAGTGATTATTAAGGTCAACCTTTCAAAATATTTGGCTAATAGATTTTCTAATGAAAACATAAAATACCTTAGTGACCTTAATTTTCTAATATTAGAAAAATTTTTGGGAAACGAATTGATTTTTGGAATGATTTATTTTGATCAACATTTTAGTATAACTTTAGTTCAATAGTTTTTTTAAATAAATTATCTATTTAAATAAAACTGGATGAACTTATATTTTAGTTGTTTTTAAAGCTTCAAGAAAATGTTTTCATATTCAGGGATAACTACTGCTGTAGACATTTTCATAGACTAGAAAATAGAACTGAACACGTTCACTTTATAATGTATTACAACAAATTTTATTACAAAAAATTTTCATTAATTTTATTAAATGTACCTTGAATTTTTTGGATTTTAAAACATTGATTTTTAGTACAATATTTTTTTCAAAGAGTTTCCTAATCGATAATTCAGATTCTAGTCAAAATTCTTTAACACTATCGACTTGGCCTAATACGCAAAATAATTAAATAATGACACTCTTTGAAAACACTGCTCTTATCCTTTTTTTTATTGTCCTGTCTTTTGAAATTGGTTTTGGCAATGTTTTTCCTACTTTGTTTATTTATTTGCGTTTTATGTTGGCATTAGGATCCCCAGCGAGTGAGTATAAATGGACGAGTGAGTGTGTCTCCTAAAATATTTTTTATATTTTTTTGTTTGGCCATCAAAGCTGCTACGTTCATTTAAAATAGTTTGGCAGGCTGGATGGCTGGGCAGGCAATTCATTCAATTCCATTTATTTACTTTTTATTATTTTTTTTTTTTCCTTTTTGGTTACATTTGGGGATTATTTACATGCCTGTGCATGTTTACCAAAATAAAATCCGAAAAAATGGAAATAAACCTATAAAAATTCAGTATGGTTTTTTGCCTTTAATTGTCGCTACAAAGTGTTGGGTCAAGATTTATGAGAAAATAAAAATAAAAACCAAAGTAGAAGTTACAAAACCCTTAAAAATATTATTATAAAACAACAACAAAAATGTGTTTCTATATTTTTTGTTAACATTTCTTGTTGCTGGTAATTATGGTTAAGTGATCATTTAGCTAGAGAAAATCATAAAGTGAACCTAATGATTTTGCAAATCCATTTAATTTTCCTACTTTAATTATCAAAAATTTTAGGCAAAAGAGAGAGTGTGACGACTTTTGGGAAAAGTTTATTTTTTTATTATTTTGTTGTATTGTTTTTATTAGAAATTTAGACAGTTAATTAAATGGGAGAAAAATTTAATTTGCATATTTTTATATGCGTGCAATTTTAATTAGATTTTTTTATTAGTAAATTATTCAACGTTAAATTAATAATGAAACAAAATTTAGGGTTGAGTAAAATTATATTAATTGAAATAATGGTTTATTTCAACAAATGATGTTTTGCACCACATATCATAAATATTCCAGAATATTAATGTTGTTTCTTCTGAGCTAGTAAAAAAAAAAAAAAAAACAAAGCAATAAGTCTCTGATCTACCCGATATTGGTTGGTTAACGAAAGAGGTACGAGCGTTCATGTAGAATCACTAAGTCAACACACAGGAAATCAGGATCTTAATGCACAAATGATACTCCTTGAAAGTCCGTAATAAAATCCAACGGCTTCTTATATCTAGTAATAAATCTTAATTTTTATTGCGCCTTAAAAAGTCCATACTCTATGTTAAGATAAAGTATTAATTAACTAATTTTCATTAAAGTCTGCCTATTTAGATGCTCTTGATATAGAGATTAGTAGACTGAAGTTCCATCATGTAATGCCAAGTGACATCACATCAAGACTGACTACAAATAGTTTCAACAAAAACCTGAGAATCTGGATCTCTTGGTTGCTGTATTAAGTAACGACTCTAGAAGTTATTGAATAAGATCTCAGAAGATCATGCCAAACTTATTATAGTTGAATTTCTGCAGGGGTTGTCGTATTTGGAACAAACAATTTTGTACTTATTTTGGATCCCTCACCAACTTTATTTGAAATTAAATCTTCGCCTTACCTGTAGAATACTTGCTTGCTCATGACTATTCCTAGACGCTGCAGGTTATCATATTAAGTATAAACCCTAAAGAGTTCTAGGTATTGTTAAAATTATGTACCTCTATCTAGGAAAAAACGAGCAATTGCTTCCAAAAAAAGAGCATTTTTAGCACTTCAAAAGTAGAACTAAATGCATATATTGGAAGTTATTAATAATTAATTCCAAAAAAGAGAAAATATATTTTTAGCAGAAAAGTTAATTTAACGGAATTTTCGTTAGCAAAAATAATGACTTATTTAGATCTTTTTTTTTTTTTTTTTTTTGCTGGCTACATAAGACTTCAAGCACTTGCTGAGTTTAAAGTGTGAAATCCAAAGATAAAGAGATTTTTGTTTAATATCTGGTAAAAGATTTCGTTATACATTTTTAATATATATAACTGGTCGGAAATTTATTCTTAAAGAGGGTGAATATTTTTACACTACAGCCTATTGAAGCAGGTGTACCCTAAATTAATATACTGGGTCCTATGTTGTACCTAATTTACACCTCCGATATGTCAACACAAAAAAAACTAAATTTCATTTTATTTACTGAAAGAGGACCTATCACGAAATTCGTAAAAACAAAAACTCTAATTCGTAAATTGTTTATTGAAAAAAAATTATTTTTTTTTTTTTTTTTCTTATTAAAATAATATACTATTTATAAAACATTATATTTGAAAATCTGTAAAAATTTCAAACAATTAAATTCTTAGAATTTAAAAAAAAATTATTTGGATTTGAAAAGATATCCAAACAAGTACTTTTATTGAAAAATATAAATTATTAATGATTTGTTAAATTTTTTCTTTATAAAAATACACAAAATAAGCCAATGTAATGTTATCTTGAACTAAACTGAGGGTAGATAAGATTTTCGTGAGACTTTTTGGTATCTTTAATGGTACGTTTACATTGGCACCTATGTTGCCTGTAAATAGAAAGGATTTTTGAAAAATTGAATGTTAAGGCAGAAAAGAAGGGTAAATTTGGAAACTTCAAACTATACCTTTTAGGAAGAATATATTACTGACATCTTTCTCTAAGAAGCAGATACGTTTTTGGAATTATTTAGTCTAAACATTGACAACAATTGCATTTCCCACAAAGATTCAATGTTGATTTAGAAATTTGTGATACTTGAACTATCGGATTGCGGAATGTACACAACGAAACGGCCAGTGAAGAGCACCGCGTATTAGCTAGCATAAAACAAAACAAATGTTAGTGTGTTGGAACTACACAGTATCACATTACTTACGTTTAGATCCTTTAAAACAAGCATATTGTTTTATGACTCCCATATTTTTCTTTGTTGAAAATAAATTATTTTCTAATTTTGTTTGAAGTTGTCAAACAATATTTGAAATGAATTACAATCAATAAAATAAAATATCTTTTAATAAAATTTAATTTAAAATCAAATAATGAATTGTTCAAAAAAATTGTTTGTCGTAATTTTGTCTGTGATAATTAAATGCATACGTCAATATTTGCAGATGATACAGCTATTTTAAACACCCATGAATATACTCAAGAAGCATTTAGAATCTTGCAGGAACATATATTTAATATTGAAAGATGGTTAGGGAAATGGAACTAACACAAATGCACACAAATAACATTTACCTTGCGTAGGGAATCGTTCCCACCTATACTGATAAATAACCAAGTAATACCCCAGCAATGGGAGCTTATATACCTCGGTATTTAACCCGATCGACTCTTTACTTGTAAATTTCATATTGATGCAAAGTTAACCCAAATAAAATTGAAAGCACTACAAATAAATTGGCTTATTGGTACAAACTCCATGCAAAGTCTAAATTGTAAGCTACCTAAATGAATATGCTACTATGTAAACTCTTATTTTCACACATAACCTATATAAAAGCTATATCCCTATTGTTAAGATATATTTATATACGTATATATGTACTCTTTATATAGATTTCTTATAAAAAGTAAACGATTTTTGGCGTAAGCAGACTGTCGCCAAAAATTCATTTATGATATGACAGGCAAGAAATTTAACATATAGATAGTCTTTGTAAATCTCTACAAAAAATAAACTTACTTGTATAAGTTATCTCTTTTAGTTTAAGAGATATTCGGGTCGAAACAAATTTTTACCTCATTTTTAGCCTCGTGTTTTTTTAGTTTTTTTATATTGCCCCTAGAACTTTTCTAAAATATTTGCCAGATTTTCCTCAAAATTCTAAATAATATTGCTGCAGGAATCATATAATTATAAGAATCCGTTAAAAAGTTATATTAATCTAAAGTTGGAACTTTAAAAAAATGTTGCATTTTTTGGGTTTTTTCCAAAAAGGTGGCAATATTTAATCAGTGATAAAATTAGTTTTTTGTTCTGGGCTTTATCATTTTTTTAATGTTTTCAAAAGAAATCTTAATGTAAATGCGTGTAAATTAAATACGGAGGAATATGGGACAAAGGTCTGCCCACGAGCCCTATCCAAATTTTGTCGATTTTGGAATTTATTGATTTCTTTTTTTGTTATGTTCTCAAATCGCAAAGCTGGGATCGACTTAAAATTATTTTAATTTTTTAGCCCTATATGTAAGGTATACACCCAAAAAGTATTTTCTGACGGAGGCCCCTTATAACGACAGGGTGACCATTTCAATGAAAGTAAATAATAAATAAAAGTTTTTCCTTTTTTCGGAAAAAAACTTATTTTGTGATTTTTTTTCCAAGTTTTTGAGTTGTATTTTATTTGAAACAAGAAATTGTTATTAAAATATATATTTTTTATAGAAATAAATAATATTAATATTTTAATTTTAAAACTTATTTTTAAATTATATATATTTTAGAAATAACATTTAAAACCATCCAGCTGATTTTCTCACCTCTTCCCAATTTGATAATATTTGGTACAATCATGGTTCTTGTCAAAATTTCAGATAATTTCTTCAAGTGGTTCGCGAAATATCGCTATTTATTAATTTATTTATTTTTGTCATAACTATTTTTTATATAGTAGGTATATAAAAATTAAATATTTTTTACAAAAGATCTTTTTTCAATAGAATTCCACCTTTTTTACAGAATAAAACAAAATTATTAAAGAAAAATCTAATTTTTGTGGTGACAAATCCGATATGAATAAAAAAATAAAAATATTTTTTTATTTTTTTCAAGTGGATATAATTTTATATTTTTGTTTTTATTTATTTAATTAATATACTTAACTTTAACATCTGTTACTTTAAATACATAAGTAACAAAACTACACAAATCAAATGTTAAAACATAAATTTGATATTCTGAAAGTAAATTTACATAAGCTAATATGATGTTAAAAAAGGCATAACTAGTTCGGTGCTGATTAAAGTATTTCTACTTTTAAAACAACAAAACACATATGCTATGCCCTACACTAACATAGGCGATCGTATTTTATCTCCTTTAGTAAATAAACAACCAATTTCTTGTTTCTACTTTTTTATAGGCACTACACCAGCGATCGACACACTCATACATTCACAATTATGTTTGTATATGTTTTGTTTTTCTGTCCCATTATGAAATTATACACCAAAAAAATAACATCATTTTTATGGTAATTTCTTCGTCAATTCAAGATTTTTAAGGGGAAATACACGTTACTAGTTTAGAATATGAATAGTAATAACCAGGGATCGCAACGATTACCATAGTAATCATAAAAATTACGATTTAATGTTTATTGTTTATATTCTTTGATTAAATAAAAATAGCGATAAATTAATTAGGATTTTAATTTCTTAATTTCAATTCACCATCTGTATTTTATAATAAAAAATTAATTTTAGTAAATTATTATTTCTTAAATAAAAAAAGATAGTTGTTTAATTAAGAGATAAAAAATCATATTAATTACTCCTACTTAACATCAAATATTTTTCATGAGTGTATCTCAAGCAACAAGCAGTAACACAACATTATTGCTTGAATGCTCGTGCGAGACTGACTTTCTTGTGTGTTTTTTTTTATTAATTTCGAGAGCATAACAAAAGAGATAAAAAACACGCAAGCTTCTTTTCCTTTTTTCTTCCCTCCCGCATCATGAAATATTTTTAAAAAATATTTCAGTTTCCATTGACATGCGCTTTCTATATATTGTATATTCTTTGCTGAAACTTAGCCCCCCTTCAGCGAAATGTGCACATTTTCCTTAATTTCTATAGTAAATGTGTGCTGCAGCATTCTATATACATAAGTGCACAGCAGTTTCAACATGTTTTTTAAAATAATTTTGCCCAACTTTTGAACGGATGTTTCAATGAAATTTCACATAGTTATTATTATATTTTCCAACTGTTTTGGAGGAGCACAAGTTTCAAGGTGGTCTTGGGGCAGGGGGGAGGACCGCGGAAATGGGTCACATCGGGTATTTTATAATAAATAATTAAAGAAGTTGACCAGTTTCGGAGGTTCTCCTTCTGTCGATATAACAGATAGATACTTGTGCTCCTACAAAACAATTGGAAAACACCTTGGAAATAATTGTGTGAAATTTCATTGAAATATACTTAACGGTTTAAAAGTAATTCAAAATTATTTATAAAAACAGGTTGAAACTACTGTGCACTTATATACAGTGGCTCACAGCTTATTTTGTGTGTTTACAATTTAATAACATAATTGTTAATAATTACTTTATTTTTGTATGAAATTAAAAAAACAACACCAGATAGTTAAATATAAATTGTTTTTTATTAATAACATGAACAAAAACATAAAAGTAATTCATCCTTAAAATAAAAAATTAATAGAAAAAACAATTATAACAAAAAGCCACTTCACAGCTTCGTGCACGTATTAAAATGAAGAAGTTTACATGTTTTTTTTTAGGTTTAAAAAAATAACTAATATTTGGTTGTGTAACCTTTTTGCTTTAAAACATCTTTCAGTCTAGATTGCATAAAACTTACAAGTTTTTTTGTGTATACCGTTAATATTTTTTCCCATTCTATTCGAAGAGCCATTTTTAAGTCCTCGTGATTACTAATTTGGTGATTTCTGATGTTTTTCTCTAGTAAAGTCCACAGATTTTCAACAACGTTTAAATCTGGTGATTGGGCTGGTGTTTTAACGACGTGAGGACAGTTTCTTGATAGCCATGCTTGTACAATGTTCGATTTGTGTTTGGGGTCATTATCTTGATAAAACCAAAAATCATCTGCAATACCCAATTTTTCTGCACTTTGGAGTAAATTATTTTGAAATAAATTTAAATAAACGGTTTTGTCCATCGTGTCATTAATAAAGCGTTGGTAACCGCCAGATGATGACATGCACCCCCAAACCATTACATGACCACCACCATGTTTCACAGTGCCTCTTAGATGTTGATGTTACTTTATGCACAAAGTTTACATGGACAGCCAGCCGTCCAGCCAGCCAGATGGACGGAAGGACATCGTTAGATCGATTTAAAAATTGATTCTGAGTCGAGTCGAAAGTGGGTGTTGGATAACTTTTTCTATAATACCAAAACCACCTATGGTGGTGTAGGGTATAAAAAATAAAAAAAAAAACGTTTTCAAACCCTCAACCTAAACCCTTCCTAACCGCTATGACAATTTCATATTTTCTCCGAATCCGTTAGACATCTGTTGATCAAATAGTTCAGACACAAAATCACTAAAAGTTTATTCTTTATTATTTAAAATTATTATTATGAATCCTCATGAGTCATGAAGCTTTTAAACTATAGACTACGTAGTGATAAACTTCTGAACTCCATATATGAGTGGGAATCTGAAGAACTTTTACAAAATTAAATCTGGGGGGTTATTGTGTAGTTCGATTCGAAAGAAAACCCTTTCGAAAATCAATGTATTTTAAATACAACTTCGAAAGATTTTCTTTTCGAATCGAAATACACAATAACCCCCCAGTATTTTATCTAAATATTGGATTTTCTTATAAAAGCGGATCGATGTTGAAAGTCTCTGGTGACGATATTAGTTTAGACATTCGCAGACTTTAACTTGGACATAGATCTTAACAAAATATATTTAACCCCAGATGAAGCCACATTGAATTTCCGCATGGTCTATTTTATTAATATCATACGATTGCATTGCACATTTATATGTATTAATATCATACGATTTGTCCCTCTCACAAAGAATCAATATATACAAAAGCAGCATAGCTTAAATTCAACCAAATTCATTGATACTAAAATTATATGCTTTTTAAGGAATTTTTTAATCAATATTTCATTCATTTTGGCCTTTAAAACAACATGATTTTCGATTATTTCCATTTGACACACATTTTTTTGCTCTTTTGTACAATTAAAGTTCAATTTACAAGATTATTTAGTATTTCTTTTTTTGTTTTATTTTTGTAACAAAAACTATAAATGTCTTATAATTTGCCATAAATAGGGGTCAATATTTAATACTTGTATTTGTCTTTTTTTCGCATTTCAAAGAACAAATACATAATTACATTTGTTAAAAAGGCAGATATTGAAAAATAGTGATAAAATCTTTCAATTAAAAACCTTGTACATATGTTGTTCTAAGGCTTTATTGAGAAAAAAACTGAACTACAAAGGAAGGAAACCCAAAGCAAATAAATAAGTATCGATTTAACAAAGGAAATTAAATAAATCAATTTCAAAAAGTGTTTTTTATATAATGACGTTTATAGTAGGCGTTTACTTTAGTTAATTTTGTATAACAGACTTAAAAGACAGTAAATTTTAAAAATAATTTTAGATTTAGTAGATTATATGAAATTATCTTTCAAAACAGAACATTATCTAATAAGTTTTGGATTCATTATGAAGGCATCCTTCCCTCTTCCTATGACTACAATGAAATTACATTCTTGCTATAAAACATTTATGTTGTTTTTTATTGGTCATATATAATTGAATGCAAATAATTACTTTCTGGTGCAACATACAAATAAAGAAACATATGTGTATGTATATTAAATATCGCTAGAAAAGTAGGTTGATTTAAAACAACAATGTGATACCAAAAACTAAAACAATATGACAACATCAACTAAAAGAAAAAACTTTTACCGTTGTTAGTTAGTCAACAATAGACTATCAGACTTTTAAAACGGTAGTGGTGTCACATTATGATTATTTTTTCTCTCTTGTATCTTGTCATATTCTTCTTCCTCTTTCCGATTTAACTATACAATAATACACATACTGACTTAACATGTCCTTTGATGTAAAGGATATTATAATTGTTCTGCTGCAGTGTGACACATTGTCTAAGTGGTGTTGGTTGATGGTAAGTTAGTATGAGTGTATTCTTTTAATGATATGAACACATACTACCTAAATGATTGGTATAATTTACATTAATGATGTCGTTTAATATTCAGCTATATTCTTAGGTTTAAACGAGGGTGGGGGACAAAGGTTTTTTAAAAGTAATGACAGAATTGTAACTCATTTGAGGTTGTCGGAGAAATTACATTCAAGCCGCAAAATATAGAATAATCGTTTTGTATAACATAAAATAAAAGGAAGGTTATCCATTTCTACTGGATGTATTCTACATGTTTAAATTAAAAACACATTTAATTTATGTAGTACGATTAATATAAAAAAATAACTTTTATTCTTACCTTTAAAAGTAAAATACTAATATTGATATTTGACACTACACACGTCTAAAAAAGACACATAGGAGCCAAATGTCCTATCATGTATTTTTTGCCCTTAGTCAAATAACCAAACCTGTACTGACAACGGATGAATTTTTCGTGACCTCTAAAAAACAATCGCCACTATCAATAAAATGTGCAATAGCCACCTCCACACTTACCAAAAAGTCAGTATATGTATCATTTTTCTTAACCATCGCTCACAAAATATGCGAAGTTGGCGTAAAGAAAAAATTTACACATTTTAATGAGGTGGGTAAACAAATGAACTTTACTGTCTAAAAGGGGATAGATTAACATTAAAAAAACGGCTGGGTATTTATTTGATTCCGACAATTTTGGCATCGATTTGTTATGACATATTTTGGTTATAACAGCACATTTCGAACCTTGCATCATATTTTCATAAAAAATCCGAATTTTAGAGCTATTTTAGCAATTAAGATCATAATTATTCATATTTTTCACTTAAGTTAAAAATTTTGCATATTTACCACCCAATAGAATATTTCATATACAGTGTTGGAAAAAATAATAGGGACACTCTAATTTTTCAATTTATTCTTACTTTTTTATTTACTATTCCATAAATATTAAAAAGAATATACATAAAATTAAATAACTTCAAATATTTTAACTTATAAAGTAAAAGTAATTAACTAGTTCTGCCAAAAAATATATTATTTTTTTTTTTTTTAAAAAAAGGCCAGGAAAAAATAATAGGAACACTTAAAGTTTTGGAAAAAATATTTATTTTTTTTTTAACATTACCATAATTTTCAAATACTTTTTCAATACTTGGTTGAAGATCCTTTCATTTTTATAACATCCTGACAACGGCGATTCATAGATCCCACAAGATTCGCACATATCTCGGGCGGAATTGAGTACCAGGTTTCTTGAATTTTTTCTCACAACTCTTGTTAATTTTTTGATTTAAAGCTACCAATTTTATTTTTGAGGACTCCCCAGAGATGCTTAATGGGGTTTAAGTCCGGTGATTGGGACGGCCACTCCATTACAGTCACTTCATTCTGCTGAAACCACGTTTTGACACTTCTAGCGGATCATTATCCTCCATGAATTCCCATTTTAGTGACATTTCATCCTCAGCAAATGGAAGCATTTTATTCTGGAGAATGTCTATATAGTCAGCAGCATTCATTTTTCCCTGAATCCAAACTATTTGACCAACTCCAGAGGCCGAAAAACATCCCCATAGCATTATAGAACCACCACCGTGTTTGACGTTTTTTTTTTGGTATATTTTGGATCAAATTCAGCATTTGCAGGACGACGTACAAATGATTTTCCATCAGATCCAAATAAATTTACTTATTTTTCGTCTGACCATGGTTCGTTGTTTCAGTTTTTACGGCACAGGTGTCGCCTGGCAAATTCCAACCTTTTTTGTATGTTTTTCTTACTCAACAGTGGTACTTTTTTCAGACTGCATCCCATTAATCCGACTTCCTACAGCCTATTTCTTATTGTTCGCCTTGTCACTGAAGCACACAATTAATTTTTAAGGCTACTTGATGACATAAAGGTGTTATTTTTGGAAACTAGAACTAAACGCGCCGACGTTTTAGGCTTTCTACCTCTAGTTTTATGACTTTTTTCGAATGAATGGCATTGAATACTTTAGTTTTGGAACACTTCATTATCTGTGCAATTTTTCTAATTGATATCCCCTCCGAATTTAATTTAAGAATAAAATTTTTTTCAGATTCAGTACAATGAACATCACGACCCATTTTCAAATTTATTTACCGAGGACATAAATCATAAATACGAAACCAATATGATTAAATTAATCACATAAACTTTGCTTTACGGATTTTTAATATGTTTATGTTAATTGAAATTACAACTCTACTGATTTTTTTTTTTGCAAATAAATATAAAATAAAAGCGCAAAAGAGAAAAGTTAACAAATAATGAAATTCCGTTATTTTAGGAACAGATAAATAGCGGGACCCTCAAAAAAACTTAATATAAAGAAACTGCTTGCATCTGTTTACGAAAGTAAGGGTCGTCCCTATTATTTTTTCCAACACTGTATTTTGCTGTCACATGCGTTTTTTAATTCCCTAATAATTTCATCTTATAAATTGATAGAATTTTTGTACTTTCTTAATAAAATGTACTAAATTTTTAGATATTCCCGGAATAGAAGTTAAATAATTATATATCACATATTTAGAGTCAAATTTTGATGAAATTTTGCAATAATACATGTTTGGTAACTATAAATTACTCTACTAAATTTCAAATGAATTGGTCCACACTAGACCACAGTGTCCATATAAAGTGCTTCCCGAAATTTACTTAAAGTGCATAAACAACATAATAATTTTAACGTTAGGTTAAAATTTGGCGCAACTAACTTTTATTTATAAGATTCTACAATTTCAGGGGCATCAGAAACGGTAGGCAACACAGTGGTATGCATAGAAAAAATACATTTTTCTCAAATTTAGAATTTCCTTTTATGTTGAATAAACTTCAGAATGGTACAATTTAAGGCATGTATTTAGACCTTTTTTTAATTATTGAATAATAAAATAGTATTTAAAAATTTCATATTCACCAATGAAAAAAATTAAGAAAATATAAAAAAACTTTATGTATATTTTCATTATTTTTGTATTAATATTGTTCGGTGGGTTATATTATTAAAACATATTTAAAATCTAGAGAAAATTATCTTTTCAACGATACCAATCACTAATGTTAAAATACCGCGGTTTATTTAATGCCACGTTTGGTATACTTTTGCCCCTATGTGCAATGCAGGCTTGAAAACATACAAAGTCAAAAAAGTTCCAGACAGGAATGCTGCAAAATTGGGCACGGAAATTCAAATAAAATTTCATGTTCCAAAAGAATGACTGAAACAACTATCAAATCACTAATGGAACGGTTACCAAAAAATGCCCAGGGATTCATAAATAGTTGCTAAAACTATAATATGTTTTTGTGTTATCTGTAATATATTAATTAAATAAAAACATCAAAACTCTAAGATCAACCATTTCCAAATTATTGAATTTTATATATTTTAAGATTTTTTCGATCTCATTCCTTATTCAGATCTTGTCTGAAATACATCAAATTATTATGGGAGATGAAAACTAGATGCTGTGCTAGATGCTAGATTGTTTGGTTTCCTTGAACCCAAAACAAATTAATTGGAAAAATTTATTAGCCTCTTATCACCACCATCTACAAAAGAACTTTTCGCACTACCCTCCTACATACTCATAACATTATAATGGAATAATATAGTAGCAGAAAAGTATTATAATTTCTTATTAGCAGCTGTACGTGAGTGCAAGTGATTGAATGCTATAACAATGTTTCTTTTTATTATTATTTTCATTCATTAGTGTGTGCAAAAGGAACCCAATATTGTTTTAGGATAAACAATGGCCTCCTTGCTTTGACTCTATCTTCGTTGTTAATTTAATATTCTAAAAATAATAAAAATTTTTAATTTAACTAAACTTATAATAGAATTATGTCTAAAATTAACTGATTAATAAATTATTATTTAAAAAATAAGTATAAAAGTCTCAAGTGTTATTAAGTTGTTAATTTAGAATTGTTAAATATTTGTTTAAAGGGTGGAATATACATACATATGTTGTACACAAAACTATTTCTATTTACTAAACTTATAATAAATATTGGCAATTGATTATCTGTCACTACAAGTAATTAAAAAGTGATCAATTATATAGAAGACACGAATAGAAACAAAAAGGGAACTATAATTGGAAGCTTTAAAGAGTTCTATCATAAATTTATAATGTAATAAACAAATAATTACGGACTAACTAATATGTAGCAATAAATCAAAATATTAATTGTTTATTAAAGGAAACTAGGAGGTAAAAAACAATCAAATAAATTAAAACAATTCTCTATAAATTCTAATTACTTCTTTGGAAGAACTTTGTTTACTGGATTGATGTTTACATTTCATATGTCGTGTTTTTAATTAATTATATTACTATTTTTGTCCATTTTTTAGTTATTTAATCTCATTAAAATGATTTTTTAAATCGCGTTAATTTCTTTGCTTAAATATCCACAAAAATATTCTCTTAACTTATATCGATTGATATGTGATATGACAAGAGAACTAACTAAATATTCTGCTGACATTGTTCCAAAAATGTCAATGTATTTCTGACTGGTATTAACAAAATGTATGATGAAATATACAATTTTCAATTAAGATTGCATGACAAATAAATTCATTGATTTTATTTTTGTTGTCTTAGAAATATTTACAGCAAAAATACTAAATGGAAAAGCAACAACAAAACCACTAAAAATAATGAACAATGAATAAATACATATTGAATAATGTGACAGAGAATGAAAATCATCAACAGTCTAACAACTAGAAAAATAATATTTATGTTTGCACAAACAGTTAGCGAGAAAAGTCAACAGACATATTTTTGTTTTGTTATGAAAATAGTTTTGCTATACAAGAAATCGTGATGTCAATAAAAAAAATTTGTTAAGAAATACAAATCTTTGAAAGCACTTCAATGACGTTTTATAAATTTTTACTAATATTTAGCATAGGCAATTTTTTTAAATATTCATTAAGGAGTGCGATCGAAAAAATCTTAACACACGTTTTGCTTCATAACTTTTTTCGGAAGCTATATTTAAATTAATTTTTTTTATCTAGTTATCTTTGAAAAATATGTCAGTTAATATTTTTAATGACAACCATGTTGATTTGTTGTGAGTTTGATCAAAATAAGTGCTAAAATTATTAAAAATTTTCAAGAAAATCCAAATTGGTCCTACAAATAATTGGCCAAAGAAATAAAGGTCTACCATTAAACTGTTTCCGATGTTATAAAACAGTATCAGGAGAATTTGACCATTGATAGGAATCCTGGTTCGGGAAGAAAAAAAGATCCACATGATATTGGGAAGACCAGAAAATTGAAAGCATATTGAAAAGAACTTCAAACACATCTGGTAGAAAAGCAGCACGGATAGCTCAGTGCTCCGACTATTTGGTGCGAAAAGTTAAAGCTAATGTGTGAGTTGAAAACATATAAAGTCCAAAAAGTTCCAGACAGGAATGCTGCAAAACATTTAGAAGCCAAGAATAGGTCACGGAAAGTAAAATTAAATTTCATACAAAAAAATACTCATGTTGTGTAATAGACGACGAAACGTATGTGCTGGCAGAATTTTCGCAGCTTCTGTGTAAAAATTTTTATGTTGCTAATGTTCGTGGCAATATTAAAGATAAGTTTAGGATTCAAAAGCAGAAAAAATCACCTAAAAAATTCCTGGTATGACAAGCTTTATGCAGTTGCGACAAAACAAGAAAGTCATTTGTTACAGTCGGCTCTATAAATATCGAAATATACATCAAAGAATGTTTGCAAAAAAGGCTTCTTCCTTACATAAGAGAGCACAATGTGTCCACACATTTTTGGCCCAATTTGGCATCATGTCACTACTTTAAGAAAGCTCTGGAGTGGTACAAAACAATAAGTTTTTGTACCAAGACAGGTCAATTCTCCAAATTCTCCGGAGCTAAGATCTGTGGAGAGATATTGGGCTCTTGTGAAAAATGAATTGAAGAGTACAAAAAAGGTGTCCCAAAATATCGAAGATTTTAAAAGGAAATGGCCAAACTGTTCCAAAAAAGTGACTGAAATAACTATCAAATCTCTAATGGAGGGGTTAACGAAAAAGGTCGACGAGTTTATAAGTAGTGATTAGAACTATAAAAGTTTTATTATTCTGCGATCTGTAATATAATATCAATCAAGTAAAAATAATTAATAACTCTATGTTAAGATTTTTTCGAACGCACTCTTTATTCAATATAAATTATTGTAATTTAATAAAGAAATTATGTAAGAGATATATTATGTTTTGAAATATAATTCAAGTCCAACTTTAAAAAGAGCTTCTTTAAAATCAATCTTAAATAGAAGCCCTTAAACTGTGTTCACATTGGTCATATATTTGACAAAAATTGCGTGACCACTAATTCTACAAAAAAAAATTGTTTGATCTTGCAAATAAGAGAAAACAAACAAGATTCGGTAAAATATCAGCAATTATTTATAAGTAAAAAATATTTCCCATTAAGATGGAGAAATTAGAAAATATTTTATGTAGTGGTTACGTCATTTTGGTCAAATATTTGACTAATGTGAACATACCTTAGATAAGTCCTGTTCTAAATTGAAGGCAGTTATTTCCGAAGTACGATTTAAAAATACCCTACAGTATTTATTAAATATAGAATATAGACCCGCAATAGCGCACACTTGCAAAAACTCTCTTGCTACATTTTTGTTAGTACGATATTTTATTGGCACTTTTTACTGAGTGTCCATATCTACATGAAACTCTTGTCTAGGAAAATAAAAAAAAGCTAACAAAGATAAATTCTTCATAGTCAATGATAAAACATCAAAAATTTACTTGAAAAAAAATTTTGAGCTGAATTACACTTATATAGACTTAGGAACTTTCAAGGGAAGGTAAATGTTTCAAAACCAAATCTAGCCTTTACATATTGTTACCGAGAAATAGCTAATCTAGCTTAGCTTTGTTAATAACTTCAAAAACATAAAAAATTGTGATTCTTTTTAATTTATATATATTTAAATATAACCAATTCATTTAATTTTAAAATTTGTTGGTTCTTTTTTTAAGTATTTCTTAAATTTTGTTGTGGCGCTATGTAAAATATAAAAAATTAAAAATGTTAGAATTTGTTTCATTATCACAAAAAAAAATCACCAATTAACAAATATATATGAAAATAATTCATTCAATTAAAAACTTGTTTAAATTTGCACCTCTCACCAAAATGATTATATCAATCACTAAAAACTATAAAAAATACAAAACAGAAAAATTAAATTTCGATGCAAAATGAAACAACTATGTTAATTGAAAAAAAAGACTGTAATAATTTTTTTTGTGATAAGTAAATTTTTAAAAAATAAGTTTCTGCTTCACATTTTTTTACGGTTTACAATAAAATAAAAAAATATTAAAAAAAAAACTATCCAGAGTCAGAGCTTTCAGAATTAATGCTGTCAGGTAGGTCAATTATATTTAAAAGAAGCTGCTTGACCTCATCATCTATTTTGATATGTTTTTTGGAGTATTTCGAGGTGCTTTTAGATTTTTGTATATATACGAAAAGCTTCTACGTTAGCTGCATACCCACAATATTAAAACTAACCTTTTTATAAGTTCCAGTATTTGTGTTCCCCGAACCTGTCGTTGGAATGTCCACCAATATACCCATTTATTCTTTAAATTCAAGTTGAATTTTTCTTTTGGTTTGTTGAGTAATTTCTTTATTTTCTTCACGAATTTGCCAATTTTTTATCGGCACCGTATCCAAGCATGAAGTGTCGACAATTCATATTCGCACAAATGGTTTTGTGGCTGCCTCAGTTGAACTAAATTTAGATTGTTCATTAATCTTAGTGTCGCCCCAAAATCCACAAGCCAGTGAAGATGACTCTGCTATGGTATTAAAAACGTTTCCATCGATCATGGTCAAATGTTACTTCAGAAAAACTTAATTTTGTCGGCAGAATTTGTGCAATTTCTCTATTTACATTTTCTATCTCAGCCCTAACAAAATCCGCTGACTCTTGTTCAAAAATTATTTTATTATTTTAATTAGAAGACGGCCGGTTATTTTGCCACAGTATTGCGGGTCCTTTTTTAATTTGTAAAGGAACAATATAGCAAATAAATGCTCATCAATTGTTCCAGTATCAGAAACACTGAAACGTTGACGGCAAGTAGAGTCACCACTGCTACTGTCATAGCCCCCATTTAAATATTGCTTTAATGCAATCATTATTGTCTACAGTCATGAGATCCTCAAAAGCTGTTGAAAAGTCTTGTATTATACGTGTAACAGTATGGTCTACGAGACTTTGCAAGTCAACTTCAGCTGAACGTTCAGTTACGTGTATGTCACTGGAGTAACACTAAGTTTTAGTTTAGCCAAAATATATCTTGAATAAATATTGCAGTTTCGTTCTTTGGCACCATATTGCATTAGTTTGTATGACCTTTTTTAGTATCCTGTATAAAGAGCTAAGGCTTCCTCAGATGTATACGGAATAGGGGTTTTTGGTTTAGAGTCTACAGATTTAAGCATTTTTGGAGCTATCGCAGATTCTGAACATAACTTTGAAACAATTTGTGAAGCACTTCTTTTTCTTAGCCTTGTAAAGACTCACGCTCAACGCTACCATTAACTCTTGGTTTGGTGTTTCATTGACGATTGATGGATTTTTTTTTTAGGTCTTACTTGTGCACTCTGAATAAGATTTTTCTTTACGTTGGTCAACGGCTGGCTTTGGGAAAATCATGTCATATTTCGCTCTTCGAACACTGCCATAACCCTGTGACTTTCTTTCCACTTTTTTACAAGTTTGGTAATAATATTTCTTAACTGTTTTTGAATTTGGTGGTATTTTTCTTCGCTTTATTTCTAGCGATCAATGACATTAGAAAATACATGATTTTCAACCATTAAAAAATTTTTTATTGACACTAGTTCACTGTGCCATATTAAAAAAGGGTGCGTTTAGATTCTGCCATTGTAACTAAAGAACGAAAAAAAATCAAAAAGTAGCAAAAACTTGCAGCCTATTTTTGAACTTGACATAGATAACAACCCATTTAAAGAAACTATACAAATAGTGAACCGAATCTGGTCGAATCCACCCTACTTTTATTTCACATAATATTGGATTACGTATGTAAAAACACTTTCACAAAGAACAAATTTTTTTTTTTTTTTTCCACTTATTAAGCACTAAAACATACAATCTCAGATCGCAAACCAATTTTTTTTATTTAATACATACTTAATAATTAAAATGAAATCGCAAATCTTACTAAAAAATAAATACTTAATTTTTTGCTGTCAACAAAGTTGCACTTGAAAAAAGCTCAAAAATAGTTATTGCACTTGCTGAAACATGTGTTAAGTTTGAATGCTCACAGCTGTGCGAATATTAGCAAAACAAAAAAAAATATGTTGGGGTTTAAATTTTCCAAAAAAAACAAATAAAGTTTGCCGAAGTCTGAATTTTAAAATTTCGCTACAGCGAAGCCATTTCTACCCAGTGGGAGAAATGAATTTTTGATTTTTTTTTAATTTCAAACAGTGCGAAATTAAACAAATGACGAAAAAAGTGACAAAATAAAAAAATACTGTGCGAATACAATTATTTTTTCATCAATGCTTTTTAAAGTACAAATACATATCATTTAATATCATTAAGAAAATATAATCCACATACTCGTACTGCAAAATAGAATAGGACAATTAACAATTGCAATTTGTTTATAGTCATTCAAACTGGGAGATGGTTAACGAGCTTTCTATTACATGTATAACCTCCGCTGTTGCAAAGTTAAAACCTCTAACATGCCCAAACGCCTTCTTCTGCAAATTAGATTTCTCAAAAATAAAAACGATTTTCTATTAAAAATAATAAATTTATTATAGTAAATAGAAACTAAACTACTCAGGACAATTGTATTGTGATCTCTACTAATTTTTATCCTTATTATCTCCACCTAATACCTTCAAGATCTTTAAAATCCTCTTTACAATCCTCTTTATTCAATGCTGGTTTTTACAAATTATTGTCTGAGTTGCCTATTATTTAAAGGAACGACCTACAAATTAAGCGAAGCCTGAATCAGATCACTGTATTATTAATCTCGTAAAAAATTTTATTTTTATCTGAATATAATCGATATCTTAATACTACTATCAGAAAACTATATTGTATGTAAATAATTCTTGGGGAATCTTAAATTGAGGTTCCGAACAACTAAAATTTTATTTTATTAAATTTTATTTCAAATTTTTAATTGACAAATACTTTTATCTCCCACTGTATATGTACAATGTTCATGTTAACAATGCGTATTGCCCTGTTATTATTTTTATTTTTGTGGCATTTATACAACAAATACTAAACATTTTTGTGCAAGAGTAACATTTACATGCCTCAATAGAATTGATATTAAGTAATTGTGGAAATAAAGCCATTTTTATGGTTCAACTAACAACGCAACATGATAAAAACCTTAAAATACTACAAAACCAACAACTAAATGACAAAAACACAAGAGCAGAGACAGTGAACAACACGAATATGACCAAGAAATTATGGTTACTAAATACGTACAAATGATAGTTTGAAAAGTGCTTTAATGGAATAGAATTTTTTTAATTTCAAATTATTTCCATAACTTTGAAAATTCTTAAAGCTGGAAAAATGCAAATAAGAAAAACATATTGTACCCATACAATACATATTACATATTCGAGCAAATCTTTAAATATTTCTACAAATAAATTGAAATTATTTATAGTTCTATTCATAAATGTTAACATTTGCTCTTTTCCTGTTGACCAACATGCCGTTATTGCATCATTTCACCCAAAATCCACTTTGGCTTTAATATTAAGAAATTATCCAACTTTTTTATCAACCCTCGTATTTTTACGAATATGTTTTAGTACGATACCATGACAAGAAACTTAAACTAAATATCCCCAAATGCTTTCTTTAATGGAAACCATTAAAATGCACCATATTTTTTTTTTCAATATGAGGTCACCAGTACTTTTCTTCTACAATTCTCAATTGTCTTCCTGTAAGCAAAAGAAACAAAAAAATAAATAAATACCTAAGAAAAATTGGTAGAAAAATAATTTAAAAATTTAACAAAAAAAAAAACAGAACATTTTCATATAATCACTTACTAAACATTTGCTCTTGTTATTGTTGCTGTTTTAGTCAATATTGAAAATTATTGAAATAAAGAATTTTAATTTATTTTCAGTTTAAATAATACATTTTAATTCTCTGCTGGAGAAGATAACAACAACACGAACATTAGCAGCAGCTACAATTGCCAGAGCTACTAAAAATAATATCTACTATTTCCAAGAAAAGATATTTACGACATATAATTTTTTTCAACGAGGAACTGAGGAAAAATCTGGCAAAACGAACAAGATGTTGTTGATTTAAGAAAATAAAAAATTTTCCAATGCAAATTCAACATTTTAAATTTGTTTTAATAGAACAAATACGCTAAACACACGCTGGTCATCATTATTATTCTATTTATTAAGCAGAGATGTTGATTAAGGAGTATCACATACCACTGCCCCTAACAGTGGAGGAGTATCGTATAGCCCAGCTGTATATGATAGCGGTAAGTATTAAATACTTATTAAGAAAAATTGATTTAAATTGCTGTATATTTAGGAAATGAAGGTTATGCTATTTAAGTTTAAACACAGAGAAAAAAACGACCACATATGTGCTGGAAACGATACCATTCAGTGTCAATGTCTGTGTTCAAACAAATCTTAACGAAAATTGGTACATATTTTGGCATCAAGTTGAAATCATTTCGGTATCAAATTATTGAACGACATTATATTTTCAATTAACTTTTTTAACGAAGGACATCAAAAACCCGATACCGTATATTACCACAACCGTTTGTACGGGATGTTTGTATGCGGGATGTCTTTACGACATATATTTTTTTCAACGGATAATTTAGTAATCATCACGGATACTTGCATTAAAGCTCCGTTACTCTACCGTAATTTTAAATGTAGCGAATCAGTTGACACCTTTTGCTTATGAGAGTTGTGTGGATGTGTACTCAAAAACTTAAATGTAACGTAGTGACCTAATCAAATTAGGTCGCTCCACGTTTTTACGTGACAGCTGTAAGAACAGTGTTGACAACTTTTTATTTAAATATACTAAATCTGCGTAAAAAATCGCTGTAAAGGGTTTATCAATTAGACAATTTGTTTTGCTGTTTTCTTCACTAAAAAAGTGTTAAAATAATTTAAATAAGATGTAGAGTCGAATCATTAATTTAAAGTTTAAAATTTTTGTCATAAAAGTACAAATTTCGTTTCGTATACAAATCGCTAAAATAAAAACTAATAAATCTAGCGATTTTCAAATTTTCACTGATGTTGATGTGTATAAATCAACAAAAAAGTACTGGCATTTACTTTTTTGACCAACCATGCACTTACGTTCCATTTACATTTACGTTTTTACATTTACGGTAGAGTAACGGAGCCTTTAATCATAAAACTTTTTACGAGCTTATTTAGTGCTTCCAAATTAAAAATCTATTAAGAAATTGGTAATTTGGTAATTCATTGCCTGTAGCTATGCACTTTCACTTTCCCATTGGTATACAATTTATCTATACTTTTAAGCCTAACTTCAATTTTCCATAAACTTTGTGTTGAAATAGTAACTACTAACTAATCGTTCTGATTTTTAGTTTCAAATTTGATGTAAGACAATATTACTCTACCTTCTTCTATTTTCAACGAAAATTTATTAGGACCTTGAATGGCAGACACTATTCAGATGAATTATTATTTCTCTAGTCTTGCTGCGTTTCGATGGCTTTGTTCTCCCGTCTCTTATTCGATTGTAGAAGACCTAATTGATTCACAATGTTTAAAAAAATCGATTAATTTAAACCTTTAGTTTAACCTTTCGCAATTCTTTTAAACTTTAATTTTTAGGATTTTAAAAATTTCATTACTGTTTTACAGAAAAAAAGTCGTGAAGAAAGTCATGGCGAAGGCAGTGGTGTTGAAATTATTATAAATGAACCCTACGATGATGGCCCAGGGGGTAAAGGACAATATACTAAAAAGATCTATCATGTAGGCAGTCATTTACCTGGCTGGATTAAGAGTAAGTTAGAAATTATAGTACTCTATTTTAATAATAATAAAAGGGGCCATTTGAATGTCAATGCCCACAGGTCTGTTGCCTAAAAGTGCTTTAACAGTGGAAGAAGAAGCGTGGAATGCTTATCCTTATACAAGAACACGTTATACATGTCCATTTGTGGAAAAATTTTCTTTAGATATAGAAACTTATTATTTTCCCGATAATGGTTACCAAGAAAATGTTTTCAAATTGACTGGTAGTGAATTAAGAAACCGGGAAATTGGTAAGTATTTGATAACTTTAAGATTCTAAAAATACAGAAGAAATTTCTTATTATTTTCTTTATCAGACTGCATTGATATTGTCAAGGATCAATTATATGGCGGTGACTATGTTAAAGAGGAAGATCCCAAATTATTTGTATCGGAAAAAACGGGCCGGGGTCCTTTGAGTGAAGACTGGTTGGAGGAATATTGGCGTGAGGTAAAGGGCAAAAAACAACCCACAGCCCGTAATATGTCATTGATGTGTGCCTATAAAATTTGCCGTGTGGAATTTCGGTATTGGGGCATGCAAACTAAATTAGAGAAATTCATACACGATGTAGCTTTAAGAAAAACTATGCTTAGAGCTCATCGTCAAGCCTGGGCTTGGCAGGATGAATGGCATGGTCTAACCATTGAAGATATTCGTGAAATAGAAAGACAAACTCAACAAGCGTTAGCACGTAAAATGGGTGGTAGTGATTTGAGTGGTGAAGAAGAGGAGGAAGAAGAAGGTTAGAATGAGAAAACAAAATATATAGTTTTCTATTTTATATATTTTTTTATTTATAGAAAGTATTTCCGATGGCCATTTGGAATCCCATTCAGCCGACACTGAGGAACGTGTTGTTAAAGAACCCCCTCTCGTTACCGAACAACCACCCAGTGAAGAAGCATCTTCGGAAGAGGAAGAAGTACTTGAACAAAATAATTCCAGCGAAAGATCTCGTTCTCAAAGTATACAATTGATTAAATCAAAATCTGGCTCTAAACCTGGCGGTCTTCATTCACCTTTGGGTTCAGCTCATAGTTTTGAATTACAGGTAAGTTTATAAAAGTTGTTGCAAAAAATGATACTAAACTTTTAAGTCAATGAGTCTGTTTAATGTGGCATGATATTTGTATCGGTGTTTAAGCTATTAAAAAAAAAAAAAAAAGAAATACATATTGCTTTGAAAAAAAGTCGTATGTTATGAAATTCGGATAATGGACATCTTAGCAAACAACTATCAACTTGTAAAAGAGTTTTATAATATTTTCTCTTAATTTCTTTAAATAGTCAATTCTAAAACTGTCTCCGTAACATTTTTTCCAAACAAACAAATTTCCATCTTCAACCCCCACAAGCAAAATTTGTTATTTTGACTCAGTTCATAAACACCGCTATGCCCTGGTGGATATATTTTTTAGATTATAGCTAAATATTATCAAAGTCAAATTTAAAGTAAGCTCCACCCTCTAGCGAGTGTAGTTTTTCTGAGCCATGATAAACGATAAGACGCACGCATTTCCAATAGCATTACAACATATATCCTATTAAAATTGTAGTGAAAGGAGATCATTGTTATTTGGCGGTGGTACCACGCTTAACGGAATGTGTGGTCTTTAGTACAGATGGTTCATTTACCGACAGTACGTGATCCCAAAGTAAGAGCTGGAGCGGTAGATGTTTGCCATCAATAGCAGGAATTATGTTATTTATTGAACTACAAAACAAGTTGTTTTCATGCTAAATCAGCATAATTTTAACTTATACAACTACTTCTCGTAAAAACAAAAAATATTTCTCTCCAAAAAAAAAAAATATATAAAATTCCTTCAATTATGCACAACAAACTTTCAACACTTTTGCTCTGTTTTATTTCCAATCAACTTCTACACCCAAAAACCAAATTTCATAAATTTAAAAAAAAACTCTATCAAATTAAAATTCTTTTAATCGATCAATCAAAGGTGAGATTAAAATATTCGAAGATGAACTACTGGAAAATGTATGTTGATTTGTTCTTTTTAGTTACTTTGTTTATTTTCGGTTTCTTTTATTCTTTCTTATCTTCTTTTATTTCCTTCTGTCTCTTCAAATGCAAATTTATTCTACAAATAAAAATATTTTTGCGCATATCTACATTTCGTTTAGCAGCATGTCAAATATGCTAAGCGTAAAAACGTAAGTTGTATGTTATATTTGATTTAAATTTTTGTTTCATTTTGAATGTTTAATGTTTGTAAATTAACACTGAATTTTTTTTAACACCTCTCAATATAACTTGTTAACACCTTGAGTTAAAATGATTCAAAATACATTACAGGTAGCTAATTGGCGTATGGAACGTTTGGAAGTTGATTCAAAATCAAATTCAGAAGAGGAATTTTTTGATTGTGTGGGTGAGTTATATAACTGATAATGTAGATTTTAAATGTAAATTATTAATATAAAATTTTAAATTTCAGATACCAACGATAGTAATTCTTTGGCTAAATGGAGTTCTTTAGAATTGTTAGGCGAGCCAGATGATAGTCCGCCTCCTCATAGTAGCGGTCAGGGTAGAAGTAAACAGGAGGATAGTATATTTAATCAAGATTTCCTAATGCGTGTGGCCTCGGAAAGAGGTAATAAAAGACAATTACGTTCATCGCAAAGTGTGGAAAGAGGTCATGATATGTCACCGCCTGGTTCACCGGGCACACCATCTTGTTCCACCACCATATTGATATTGGTAGTTCATGCAGGCAGTGTATTGGGTATGTTGCTTTAAACTTGATTTATAAAATTAAATTAAACGTAAAATTTTTCTTTAAAGATGCCACCAGTGAATTGACTTCCAAAAAATCTGATGTAACCACTTTCCGTGGTTCTTTTGAGTCTGTAATGCGTCAACATTATCCGAGCCTATTAACACATGTCACCATTAAAATGGTACCTTGTCCATCCATTTGTACTGATGCTCTGGGTATTTTGTCTAGCTTAAGTCCATACTCATTTGATTCTTCGCCCTCAGGGGATATACCCAATATAGCAGATGTTCCTATTGGGGCCATACCCTTGTTGGCCGTAAAATCTCCTGAATTTCAAGACACTGTCAACAAAACCATACAGGCAGCTAATATTGTGTACCATGAATTTCTTAAATCAGAGGAGGGTCATGGTTTTAATGGACAAATTGTGATTCTGGGTGATTCCATGGGTTCATTGCTGGCCTATGAGGCTTTGTGTCGTACTAATGGCAATGATGGTGGTAGTCGTTCTTCTCGTAACACTGACGATGATGAACGTTTTGATGATACTGAATTGGATGCTAAACGTTTACTGGTGGCGCCTTCACCGCGCCGAAGACGTTCCTCTTCCTCGAGTGATTCAAAACATGCAAAACTAGACTTTGAAGTAGGAGATTTCTTTATGTTTGGTTCTCCACTGTCTATAGTTTTGGCATCTAGAAAATTACATGATTCTAAAACTGGTAAGACTTTGCAAAAATCCTTTTGCAAACACAATCTTTGATTTTAACTTAAAATTTTAGCACTTCAACGTCCCAACTGTAATCAGGTTTATAATATGTTCCATCCTACCGATCCAACGGCTTCCCGTTTAGAACCTTTATTAAGTGCCAGATTTTCTATGCTGGCACCGGTCAATGTGCCACGTTATGCCAAATATCCATTAGGAAATGGTCAGCCATTGCATTTACGTAAGTTTCTTAATTCCTCGAAAAAAGTACTTTTCATTTGAATCAGTTTGTTTGTAAACAGTGGAGGTCATTCAATCGAATCCCCAACATTTTAACGATTCTAACAATATGATGTGCGGTCGTCGTTTATCGGATGCTTCCATGCAAAGTACAGTATCCGGTCTTATAGAAAATGTATCATTAAGTACCATTAATTCATGTAAGTTTGCTAATTTAGTAAAGGCCAGGAAGAACAATCATAAAGCATAAAAAAACCTCATTAACATTAAACAATTCCTTTATAAAATCTTTTATTTGTTTTAATACTTTTTCTAGTACAAATGAAATGGTGGGGTACAAAACGATTAGATTATGCCCTTTATTGCCCTGAAGGTTTAAGTAATTTTCCAGCCAATGCTTTGCCACATCTATTCCATGCCAGTTACTGGGAGAGTGCTGATGTTATAGCATTTATATTAAGACAAGTATTAAATTTATTTCTTAATAAACGTTTTTAAACTTTTTAATGAAAATTGTTTCCTATTAGATTGGTAAATTTGAAGGCATTCCATATGTTACATCCATGGACAACAAAGAAACTGTTCACTTTAATCCCGGCCAACCACGTGAAAAGTGGATACGTAAACGTACTTCGGTGAAATTGAAAAATGTGGCCGCCAATCATCGTGCCAATGATGTGATAGTTTTGGAGGGTCGTGAACAACGACTCAATGCTCGTTTCATGTATGGTCCTTTGGATATGATCACTTTGCATGGCGAAAAGGTTGATATACATATAATGAAAGATCCACCCGCTGGCGAGTGGAGTTTTCTTAGTACTGAGGTTACCGATAAGACCGGACGTATTTCCTATACCATACCCGATCATGTTGCTTTCGGTTATGGCATATATCCCATTAAAATGGTGGTGAGAGGTGATCATACTTCGGTGGATTGTTATTTGGCGGTAGTACCACCCTTAACGGAATGTGTGGTCTTTAGTATAGATGGTTCATTTACCGCCTCTATGTCAGTGACAGGACGTGATCCCAAAGTAAGAGCTGGAGCTGTTGATGTTTGTCGTCATTGGCAGGAATTAGGTTATTTATTGATCTACATAACGGGCAGACCGGATATGCAACAGCAACGTGTTGTTTCCTGGTTGAGTCAACATAATTTCCCACATGGTCTTATATCATTTGCCGATGGTCTTTCCACTGATCCCTTGGGTCACAAAACCGCTTATCTTAATAATCTGGTGCAAAACCATGGAATCTCAATAATGGCCGCATATGGTAGCAGTAAAGATATTAGTGTTTATACCAATATCGGCTTAAGACCAGAACAAATATTTATAGTGGGAAAGGTATGATTGATTTCTTTATATATTTAAGTGTAACATAATTTTGCATATAATGTTCTTTTAGGTAAGCAAAAAATTGCAAACCAATGCTACTGTTTTAAATGAAGGCTATGCCGCTCATTTATCGGCTTTGCAAGCTGTGGGCGGTTCTCGTCCCGCCAAAGGCAATGCTCGCATGGTTATACCACGAGGTTGTTTCAATTTACCAGGTCAAACCACTAATCCTCGACGTAGAAGGTAAGATTTCTTATTAATTGTATATAAAGTGTATATGTATTGGCAAGTTTATGTAGTAGTGTATTATATTGATGCAAATATTATCGTATGTATGTATTCGATTCACCCAAAAGCAAAAAAGAATTAAATAATCATAAGAACTTGAACTAGAACATATGGGATTGTTCTTTTTTTAACTCTTAAAATTTTTAGATTTTCTTATTATTCTGGTTTTAATTTCTATACATTAGTTTTTTCTATTGCAATAAAAGTAATTCCATATAACTAAATAAATTGCTTTTGTAATAAATTTATTTATAATTAATAAAAATATTTCCCGGTCTATTGATCATCTCAAAGGGAAAGATATTGGAATTTTCGTCACTATTGTAATTAATTTTTCCCTTACAGTGGCAAATTTTGCCAGTGCTGTCCATTTTGTGTCTCTATTTTCAATTGGAAACATACTAAAGAAAATAATAAAGGTATAAAAGATAATTCAGTTTATATTCGATAGTTAAAACAATTTTCGTTATTTTTATTTTTTAATTCTCAGAACAAAACTTTCAAGAAAAATATTTAATGTGTGATATTAGACATTGAAAAGTTTTATATCCCTACCACTTCAACAACCGTATCCAATCTTATTACAAGTTCTTATGATTATTAATTAAATCACAATATTTTGTAACTTATAAAATGTAAAGAATTCAATTGAAATGTATGTATAAATGTATTTTGTCTCAAAAACAATATCAGCAGCAGCACATTAACTTAAATTGTATGTATAAATAATTGTAAATAAAATTTTATTTTGAGTTTATTTTTTTTTTTTTTTTTTTAAGTTTTTGTGTTAATATTAATATTAAAATTTTTTTTAACCGAAATTTCACAATTCATTTAATTTTGTTAAAAGGCTGGTTAAATTAATAAACTAATTTACTAACAAAGCTTTTTTTGTTTCTCTTTAGTTGCTCGTAATTCGTTTAATTTGTTATAATTTTTATTACTAATTCTGTTAAATTTACACTAACACCAATTATAACAATTATTTTCTTTTTCAAAATTTTGTTTATATATTTTTTTTTACAAAACTAAACAATAAAAACCAAAATTCCATAACACCAGCAATGCAATTGAAAGATCTAACACATGCAACAACTTGCAAATCTATGAGGACGAAGAAGATTATGATTTTTAAAAAACAATTATAGAAAAATGCAAAAAAAAAAATATATTTAATATGAAATTTTATTTTTTTATAAACATATTGTAATTGAATTTTGAATGAAAATATTTAACAATTTAAAATGTTTAACGAAAGCTGATATAAAAAAATAGTACATAAACTATTGTATGTATATAATATACTTAATCAATTGTTCTTTTTCTTTAGTATATAGAGTTAATTTAACACTAACATACATATATGAAGAGTGTGCTGTAAGAAAAGGAGTTGATGCTACTAATAAATATTCGTATTGGGTTGTTTTTTCATTTATTTATCCAGATCCCTATTTAGACCACTGACGATGAAGAGAAGTCTTCTAGTCACTTTACAAGAAACTATTTTTAGGACTCTGTTTACATTTTATTTAAAAGAGAAAGGCGGGTATTGAAAAACATTATTGATATAATTAAAATACGTCCCACAGAAAACATAAAAATATTTAAACATCTTAATATATAGAATACTTTATGTATGAATGATATTATATTTGTCCAATTCACAACATTGTTATTATGTTATTTGTGTGAAAATTTGGATTTCTGGTACAAAATTGGAGTTTAAAAAAATCGTACCTTAGGATTTAATATTTTTTATTTTTTTTATCTGATTTTTAGTAAAAACTCTTATTTTATTTAAAAAAACGTGAAACGCGTGAAAAATTTGAATTTTTAATGAAGATTTGATTTTTTTGTGAATATTTGAATTTTGAATGTAAATTTGAATTTTTAGTGAAAATTTGAATTTTTAGTAAAAAATTTAATTTATAGTGGATAGTTGAATTTTTAATAAAAATTAAAATTTTTAGTGAAAATTTTCACTAAAAATTTGATTTTTAATGTGTTAAGACTCTATTCCGGGATGACATTTGTATGGGGGCTAGGTGAAATAATGGGCTGATCATAACTTCAAAATTGCGACCTGTACTTTGCGCACAAGCTTTACATGGACAGCCAGCCGACCAGACGGACGGACGGACATCGTTAAATCGACTCAGAAAGTGATTCTGGATCGAACGGTATACTTTAAGGAGGGTGTTCGAAGATTTTTTCTCTGCGTTACAATTTCTGCACAAACACATAATACCCCAACCACCTATGGTGGTGTAGAGTATACAAAAATTAGATTTTCAGTTTTTGGTGAAAATCAATAAATTTTTAAACAGAATTCATAAATATAGATTTCGCAGGCGTTGCGAACTGTGGCCCCAGGAAATTTGGCGCCAAAACACTAAATTATGGGGCAATTTTTCATAATGAAACATTTCCTCAAAGTTTTTGGAAATATAACCCCAGAAAAAATTGCATTATACCCCAAAGTTGAAATGAAAAATTGGCACAAAATTTGGGAAAATTTTTCATAACGAAAAGTTATTTGAAGCAAAAATGTAATATTACCCTAAGCTGAAACGACATATATATAAATCGGACAATTTTTTTGAAAACATCTTTTATCAAAAAGGTGAAACCATAAATATATTTTTATATTGAAAAAAAAACTTGTTAAGCGAAGCCGTTGTTCGACATACCCAGAGGAGAAAGTTCTTAAGCCTGGCCGAAGGCCGGCAACACAACAAAATTTTTATTTAAATATATATTTTATTTAAAAATGCCTCCTGAAAAATTAGATTTGTTTTAGATGAGGAGTATTAATTCAAAATAATACTCTTCAAACATTGTAAAATTATTGACTTCTTAAATGAAAGGAAAATATTAGTTCATAAAGTCTTAATTAAGAGACTTTCATTCAGAAATTATAAAATTATCCCAAAATTCCTACAAAAATGAGACTTATTTCATTATTCTTTTTCTTAACAAATAAAATAATCTCATAAGAAAATGAAGGTCAAAATATTTTCCTTAATTAACTTAACATTTTTTAAGACTAAAAATACAATAAGAACACTTTTCTTAACTATTACAAGCAGTAAGGAAAGTTTTTTGGCCGTCGTTGTTCTTCAAAATACCAAATTTCTCCAACACATGTGAAATAATTTTTTTTTTTTTTTTAAATTGCTGAATGAAAAATCGCCCAAAAGTAAAAATTAAAATTGTTTATGGTGCTTTTTTTTTATTCCATATTTTTAATGCAATTTTTCATTCCAATGCGTTACAAATTCACAAATTCGTCACAAAAACCAAGAAATATTGGCCCAAAATTGCGAGTTGTTGTATCCCACGTAATTTTTGGGACCATTTTTCGTTTATGTTTTGGAGCCATATTTCCTGGGGCCACAGTTCGCAGAGCCGATTTCACAATGTTATTTTAATTTTCTATATAAAATGTATAAAGTGCTCTCTTCTCATAACTTTAAACGATATCAGTATTCTGTCCTTAGTGATAAAAACTTAGATATTTTGGCTTATATTTAAGCCCTTTTGATCCTGACGATCTCCCTGTTACGTTAATTTTTTTAAGAATTTTTGAAGTAACCAAATACGGCGAAACTAGCCCAAACTATGGGGTAAATATACCAGATGTTTTTTCTTTTAATTTGACTTAAATACAGCAATTGAAAAAGCAAAACAAAAAATTAGTTCATAAAAATTCATTTAACAAAACAGATCCAAAATCACCGCACTGCTCAAATCACAAAAAAATGTTGTTTAAATTCTACTAACAGCTGAGAGTAAGCATTTCGTTGCTGATTTCGAGGTTCCTAGAGGATAAGTTCGGACCAGTATATCAGCAGTATGGCGGATGCTCTCTAAATACTGTCTTATGGACAAGTTCTTATGGTTCTTAACATACATAATATTCAATAACTTGGAAACGGTTGATCTTAGAGTTTTCATTATTTTTTTAATCATTTGATAATTTAGCACAGATCACAGAAATATATAATTTTTATGGTTCTAACCACTAATTATAAAATTGTGGACCATTTCTGAAAACCCTTTCTTTGGAGATTTGATAGTTGCTTCAGTCACTTTTTTGGAACAGTGTTTTTGTGCTCTTGAATTCACTTTTCACAAGAGCTCAATATCTCTCCACTGGTCTAAGCTATGGACAATTTTGAAAATTGACCTCTCTTGGTACTAAAACTATGTTATTGATTTGGTACCACTCCAGAGCATTCTTACCGTAGTGACATGATACCAAATGGGTCCTAAAATATGTGGACACGTTGTGCTTTCTTAAGAAAAGAAAAAGTCTTTTTTGCAAATATTCCTTTGTGCATATTTTGGTATTTATAGATCCGAATGTATCAAATGACTTTCCTGTTTTGCCGCAACTACAAAAAGGTTGTCATACCATGAATTTTGTAAGAAATTTTTGCTGCTTTTGGGTCTTAAACTTATCTCCAACATTGCTTCGAGCATTAGCAATAAAAATTTTTGAGACACAAGCTGTGAAGATTCTGCCAGCACCTACGTTTCTTCGTCAATTATACAGCTTGAGTATTTTTGTATGAAATTTGGTTTTAAATTCCGAGTGCTATTTTTGGCTTGTAATTTTTTTTTTTTTTTTTTTTTGCAGAATTCCAGTTTGGAATTTTTTGAATTTTATATGTTATCAACTTTCCCATTAGCTTTAAAATTTCGCACCAAATAGTCGAAGCACTGAGAAAACTGAGCTGATTTTCTACCAGATGTGTTTGGAATTCCTTTCAATATGCCTTCAATTTTCTGGCCTTCCCAATATCATGTGGTCCTTTTTTCTTACCGAACTAGGTTTCACATCAATAGTCAAATTCTCCTGATACTGTTTAATAACATTAGAAACGGTTTTACGGACGACATTTAATTCTGTGGCCAATTATTTGTAAGACCTATTTGGATTTTTTGAAATTTTTTAATAACTTGTAGGACGTAAATCTTTTTCGTCACTTATTTTGATGAAAATAAGGACAAATTAACATGGTTGTTATTAAAAATAATAACTGAAGTATTTTTCCATGATAACTAGATCAAAAAAAAATTTTGAACATTGATTCCGAAAAAAGTTATGAGGCAAAATGTGTGTTAAGATTTTTTCGATCTCACTCCTTAATATCTACTGTTAATTCTTTCAAGTATATAACACAGAAAAAAATCTTTCATAAATTCCAAAAACTGTGAAAGTTATCACAGAAAATATCCAGAGTGAACATCACATCCACCTCCAAGCAAATGTAAATTGAAAATATCAAGATCACCAATAAAGGAAAAGAAAATTAGTGACACAACTTTTACTTTGTTTTTAAGATAATTGGCAAAGGCATATGCTCCCCTTTATACCCTATACACATAATAACTCAAATATAATTTGTGAATTGGGTAATTATGAATTTAAACTAAATTCTATTTAGTCCTAAGACAAATAACGTTACTTTTTGATTACGTTCATGGAATCAAAAATGTTTCTATAATAGGGAGTAAGAAAAGTTTTTTTTGAAGTTTACATCGCACTTTGAGGGATTTAGTAAGAAATGTTTATTTGTTACCAAAAAAAAAAAAATACTATTCTAAATCCAATCCTTTAACAAAATTTAATTCAACCTCCTCTAGGTAGGATAATTGTGAAATATTTCTTGTGAAATCAGCACAGTAACAGACAAGTGTTCTCATAAAATCAAACAAAAGGAGGACGTACATTTTTTTACTGACTTATATGGGTAAAAGCCATTTTAAAATGGACTGAAATAAAAGTTACCAAATTATTTTCAAACCAATAACTTCAAATCCTTTCTTATCTCACACCCCTCTATATATGTTATAAACATTTTTGATAATTTTCAAATAATTTTAATTTTTACGTTCACTTTTTTTCTTATTTTCGTATTTTATCATTTCTTTTCTTTTTTTCAACACTGATGATCATTCACCATAATTAAATTTTCATAACAAAACATATGCACTATTATCCTATCGTATCAAATATTAAATCCTTAACTCACATACTCCTTGAAAATACTCCCGTAACCTTCTCACCTTAACTAACCACCACCTACAATCCCCTGTAATTGTTAAATTCCACACCATATAAACAATTTTATTAGGCTGCATGAGCAACAGGACGCTTAAACCTGCAATTATTGAAGTCCACCATCATAATGAAAAGGCAAGCCGAGTTGTTTATCCAGAAAAGTTGTTTCTCTTTTTTATTCTATAGTATTTATAATAAATGTTGTTAAGCAAAAAAAAAAAAAAAACACACATAAAAATTATATAGTAGAACAATCATAAATTGTTATTACCAAATGATATTGAATATTCACCAAAAAAAACTCAAACACAAAAATAAAAATTAATCATTTAAAATTATATTCTTAAATTCCTTAAACCTTTTCCCACCTATCTAACAAAACTAACCACACAAAATCCCCACCATCACCACTACCCTCTCTTGTTCTTTTCCTTCAACCTATTACCTACCACTTGTAGCAACGAGACCGGTCTATCTTCGCCAATACGCAGTGGCTACTTAAAACGTAAAACCTACTTTAGTCACCAATAAAACTGAACAAGCCAAGCGATTAAAATCATTTAAACAAAGAAGATCCTGTTGACGGGAAAAACCACCATGTCACCACCACCATCATCGTCATCAATTTTGTTAGATGATCAAAATAATAACTAAGTAAAAGTTATAAATTCCAGTTCCATATTAGAAATAAAATATAAAATGCAGTTTAGAGAGACGTTAACTAATAGAGAGACGTTTGTTCCATTTAAATAAATAATACCTACTATAATACATCAAATATAGCTGAGATATATCTGCAAATTATCCCAAACAAATAATATAATAAAATACTCGTATTTAACCAGAATTAACCAAACTATAAGAAAAACATCATCCTACCTACCAACATTGCTAAAGCAAATGCAACCAAAAAGAATCGTTCATATTTTAAATGCAAAATAGCTGGAGAAATCATGCATCATTAAAAAAAATGCAAAATAAATTAATATTTTAATAATAATTGTTATTGTTCAATTAAAAAAATTGTAAGAACAATTAAGAAATTAAAGACATCGTCTAACATTTGTCACGCAGTAAGTACCTAAAAATATAATAACAAATATTAAAATATAAAATAAATTATTTATGGTTTTACAGACTTTTTTAAATATTTTAGAATAGAAATTGGTTAAATTTTGTTATAAAAAAAAGTTGTATTGCGTACTTTTGGATGTAAGAAAGAAACATTACGAAGATGTCAAAGTTAATATAATTCAAGAATATCTATTAAATCGTTCTACGTGTACAAACGTACACTAAATATTCAAAATATATCTTATTGAGAATTTATACCCGTCAAAGAGTTAAAACGTATATTCTGCTGAAGAAATTTAAAATTAAATTTTAGTTTTATTTTACAAAATTAAGTTTTTGTATTATATTTATATTTTTTAATTCAGATTAAAGTCATAAAACAAAAAAGTTTCAAAAATATTGAATGCATCGGGAAACGTTCAGTGGCTCTAAACCATATATATTTTCCCATAGTTCCTAGGAGGAACATAGGGCCTTAACAAATTCTTTCCATTTTATTTTATCTAAAGCTAAGTTCTTAATTTCTCGCTATGTATAGCCTGCTTCTAGTGCTTCTGCGTCTACTAATCGCCTCCACCTATTAGCCGGTCTTCCTCTTCTCCGACTACTCTGCGGATTCCAATCGAGAGCAGAGCGTGCAATATCATCTTGGGGTTTCCTTATGGTATGGCAAATCGACGTCGTATTTCTAAAGCTATTGGTTCCTGATTTCTTGCTCGCTTGTTTATAAGATTCCATGTATTTTTGAGGTGGACCCATCTACCATTCTCACTGTCTTATTCTTCCTAGTAAGTCCCTGATGGCGCTGGTGAAACACAAATGCAGCAAATAGGAGCTTAAAAAAATATGGTATCATTTGAGAGAGAAAGAACTAGTTCTATTGCAAAAATTTGCATTTAAATAACTTAAAAGTAAAAAATAACAAGCGCGAATGTTATATTCAGCTCAGCCGAATCTATATACCCACCATCAACTTTTTCAAATTTTACGTTATATGGGAGGTGGGCGGTCTACGACCATTTTTTGTTTCCGAATTTACATTGGTCTTTGCACTATTTGAACACAATTTCGTTGAAGTTTCACCTTATATGGGAGGTGGGCGGACCAAGCTTTTAATCTACGCTTCCTAATTCATTCATAAATAAAGTAAACAATTTTTGCACTTCACTGTTTAACTACAGCCAAAAAGTATGCAATACAATTCAATTAAATTTAAAATTACACTTAACATTTACCTAAAACTGTATGTGTGAAAGAAAAACGAATCCTTAATTTATTTGCAGAAAATGTATTGAAAGACTATTTTGCATTTGCATCTTATAGGTACCTGGCTAGAAAGACTGTATCCTCCTGTTGTTTGATGGTATTACAAACTACATAAAAGAATACAAAAACCGTAATAAATACTAACAAAATAATAAGTAAACACATTTAAAAGAACAAAAACATTAATTATTATTGATGAATAAATTAATAATATTTATGAAATAAATATTTAAAACTAAATTCTAAACTCTATTTATGATTTAATTATAAAAAATAAGATATTGAAAAGAAGATAATCCCTTTTTTTAAACGAAAAAGTAAAAACAAAAAAAAATAATAAACATTGATGTTAGCCATAAATAAATTGTATTTAATATAAAACTGTTCCAAAAACTTTAGCAAAATTATTAAAATTTCTTGTTAAGCAGAGGAAGAAAAACCTAAAATAAACTATTTAAATTAATTGTAGCTTAAAAGTTCATTTGTTTTCATATTTAGACATACGAATACATTACACATACAATAAATTGTATTAATATATGATAAAATAAATTATAACTTTTTTATTCTAAATCTATCCCTTTAAAATGCTGTAACACTGTGTTATCTTAAGAGGAGTTCTAAAGTTTTATTTTGTTGAGGGAAATTTAAAAAAATTATTCGTAATTGTTAAAAAAAATACATATTATTAATTAAACTGTACATGTGATATACAAAGAAAAAATTTAAATGAAAAATATCTTTATTTCTAAATTTGTTTTTAAATTATTTTAATTAACAGTGGTAATGAAATTTGAAAAACTCACTCCTGAAAACAGGATTAATAGTAATCGATGATTTTTTTATATTTGACTTAATTCGTTATTGCAACAGGTTGTTATAACCGAAGCTTTATTAAAATGGTTAATTTCGTAACTAATTAATAATTAAAATTTTAAAAATTACATTATTTAAATATCCAAATTCAGAATAAAACCAAATGCATTTTATTTAGTACTTACAATTTCTAAAAACTATATTTTTTTTCTTTTTTTATTTCTTTTTACTCCCCTAAAAGGGTTTAAATTTACTTAACCTGGCGTATAGGTATTTCTGCAAAAATATTCACATTTTTAAGGACTAAAGTTTCAATAATTGTTAATGAATTTAGTAAAAATGATGCATCACTTACCAGTAAAAAAAAATAAAAAATTAAGAGAAATTACTAAATTTGTATTAATAAATATTATTAAATAAAAAATCTAATTTTATTTGAAAATCAATAAATTCAAATCAATAAGATTGAAACATTCAGTTATTATTACAATTTCCAACCTTATTTATCAACCACTGTTAATACTAAAAATGTTTTAATTTTTAAAAAGAATTATTTTACTTTAGTTTTAAAAAATATTTAGTAACGGTAAATGTTAATAAGATTATTTTGAATTACATTTTTTAAAAGGAAAATATGTTTCATTTAGCTTAAGAAAAGTGTTAAAGAAGTGATCATTATATTTCAATCTCAATCATGAAAATCCCTAAATATTTACAACAAAAATTATAAACAAAAATTTAGTATCTATTAAATATTTTTGACCCACCATATTACCTGAACAAAAAAAAGCATGGTAAAAATAGTACAACAAATTTCACAACATAAAAATAAATCTACTGTATTTTACAAAAAATAAAAATAATATTTAAATAAAAATAAATATTTTTGGAAGAAATCATCAATTAAAGCCCATAAAAAGGAAAACTAATTAATAGAAAAACTTTGCAAACAAACAAAAACTATTTGAAAAACAAATTTTAGACCGAAACTCACAAAAAGATTTCATTTTAAAGCCGACAAGAAAATAAACGTATTTTTTAAATAAACTTTAAACTACAAACAAAACAATATTTTTAAAATATTGCAAGATAAGAAAAAACCCAAAATATATATTTTCATGATAATGATATTAAACTAAATATTTATAGTATATATAATATAGTTTTTAAGTATAAAGATTAAATAAAAAATTATAAAATATAAAATAAGCTTAATTATTAATGATGGGCATTGTTGAAAAAGAAATATAAAATAAAATTTTATTCACTAAATAATAAAATTGCTAAAAAATGCAATATAATAATTGAAATAAAAAATAACAAAGAGAAATTTATTTAAAAGACATTTTACTCTTTGAAAACTCTATTAATTATAAAAAAGCAAAACCCCAGTTGAAATCTGGCATTTAAAATTGTTTGCAAGAAGAACTAAAATAATGTTATTTAGAAAAAAATATTATTGTAAAAACAAAATAAAAGTTATTATAAAATAATTAAAACAATAATAATATTTTAGTTCTCTTTATAAATTTCTTTAATAAATGCAGTCATATTTTTTTGATGTAAACTATTAAAAACATTCTTTATGTGTCAGAAAAAAATATATATTATAATTATTATAATTATAAATACAAGACAACAATTAAGCTAAACAAAATAAATGTGCATTTATGCAAAAAAAAAAATTAAATATTAAATGTATTTTATTTAATATCAAAAGGTTTTTCGAAAACAAAGTATACAAAAAATTCTGATTGACTAGTATGACAAAAATCAATTAAATTTTATTTGAAAAATACAAACATCTATCTATCTATATAATTTCTTAAATATTTTTTTCCCCTTTCAGAGCTTTCTGAAGCTCCCAGATAACGTAGAAAATTAAATTATAGCTTACTTATAGCTTACTTATTAGGATTTGTAGGATAAAAAATCCTACAAATCCTAACGGAGCCAGATTTTGCAATTTCTATCAGGTACCGGAGAAAAGCGGATTTATGTCTAATTTTCTAAGCATTTTTTATGAAGCTCCCAGAGGACGTGAAAAAATTTAATTTCGGTTTACTTATAACAAAATGAGTTCAAACATATATAAAAATAATCGTCCTACAAATCTTCAGTAGAAAGAATTTGAAACTTCTTTCAGAGAGCAGAGATACACGGATTTTATATTTAATTTCCTAAGCGTGTTTCTCTTTCTAGAGCTTTCTCAAAGAAAATTAAAATACGGTTAACTTATAAAACTAATCGTCCTAAAAAACAGATACAGATCATGATAAAATTATAAAAGGTAGAATCATTAGAGAGAGTGCTCTCAATTTATTTTACCCTGAATTGTCAAACAATAAAAAATTAAAACAAAATGTAAAAAAATTAAAATAAAATATCAAAAAACTGAAAAATAAAATAAAAAAATAAATAAATTCTTTTTCAATATTTTTTTTTTTCAACGGACCGATTCTACGTTAACTACCAACAACTCTGAAGCCAAGTATATTCCTTGTCATTGGTAACTACTGGACCAGACGGAACATCTATTTGCAGATCCAGTAAACGTTCTTTTGAGACAACTCCATGGCACGATATATATGGCATCAGTGGAAGTTGTTGGTGCTGATGTAGTAGCCGATGGCATTATGTTTTATATGCATATTTTAATCTACGCAACTTTATTCCCAGATAAATTGCACAAAAAAGTTTCAATAAAAAACGAAATTAAAATGAAACAAAATCGTTTTTGTATTTTTATTTTTTTTATTCATATTTTTTGTTTTTTATTTTTCTATTATTTGACATAACAAGAATTAAAATTGAAAACTCTCTCTAATGATTCTACCTTCTGTTATTATATTATGATACAGATTTAGAAATTTCTATCATGGAGCGGAGATACGATACGTTTTTGTTATTTTATTTTTCTTTAATTAAAATTTGTTATTTTGCCTGACATAATAATTTAATAATTTTTTGGTTATAGTCATTGTTTTTTTTTCCAAATCCTATCGAAAACTAATTTATTATTCCTATCAGGGAAAGCATTTTCGCCGCAATTTTTTTTTTTTTTTTTTTTTTGTTTAAGAAATTTTATACTTAAATTTGCAAAATCCAATGAAATTCTAACATCTTAAAACCTTTAAATTCGATTAAATTCTAATACTAATATTTTTTTAATTTCTTTTTAATTTGTATGAAAAAAAATTCTTTTAAACAATTCTGTGATCATTTACATTTCAGATAAAATCTATTTCTATATGAAAAATCAAAATTTTCCCATAGCTTCTAATCAATACTTAATCTGTGATCTTCGGCAGTCAATACCAAAAATTAACCGCTTCTCACTTCTAGGGGCGCATTTTCATCATTTATTTTCATAAAATGTGCACCTCAAAATGCATTAACAAATCATAATATAAATTAAGAAAATATGCACTTAAAATATTTTTAAATAAAATTATTAAACCATAAAACTACAACTCGAGCAGATTTCCCTTAACTAACACTATGCGACAAATTGAGGATCATCGCGTGGGCACGAAATCATTCCATCCGCAATTGATAGCTCTCGATATGTGTAATAAACCCTCTAAAGGATTTTTCGCTGTTAGGAAAAATTTGTATTTTATTAACTTTTAAACTTTTCTATTTTTGGACCAAAGTATTTTCAGATAAATAGAAAAAAATAATATAAATATAGCTCAAAGCTCGAATATTTTAACATAAATGTTTAGAGCGTTTAAATGGCATTATTTCATTAGAACTTTCTATTCATTTATCTCTAATAATAAGGGGTCATTTCTAGTCTGTTTGAGTTTAATGAAATTTTCTACGTTGAATTTCACTAGGGGTCACCGAAGGTCTAAAGTCCATATGGTGAAGCATTTATCCAAAAACATGAAGTTAATGAAAATACTACTAATTTTGTTTAAGTTTTCAACAAAACTTGATTTTATGTTATTTTTATTGCCTAGTTTAAGAAGGTTATATAAGAAATGTTGGAAATTTTTAGAATTTTTTTTAACATAAGACGGATGAATTTTTTACCTTTGGAGACCTCTAGCAAAATTTGACGAAGAAAATATCTGAAGAACATTTTAACCCATTAAACCCAAGATTTAATCGACTTTCGTGTCATTTCTTAAAAAAGGACTAGAAATGACTCTTATAAGGTAAGATAAATGAATTGAAAGTACTACTGAAATATTCCCAGTTATATGCCCTAAATATTTATGCAAAAACATTTTTGCTACGAACTATATTTATGTTATATTTTTATACCCTTCACCACAGGTGTAAAGGGTATATATAAGTTTGTCATTCCGTTTGTAATTTCCACAATTTTCGTCGGAGAGCAAAAAAGTTTACATTTTCGGAATCTTTGTAAGAAGCGATGACGATTAGACCATGTCCGTCCGTCCGTGTGTCGGTTGAAATGGCGTTTATGAAGCCCACCGATAACTGACATATATAATATGTATGTCAAACGATCGGAAATGCTTTCGAGAATTTTGCTATTGGAATTCAGCAAGATAGGTTCATACAATGCGGAGATATGTTCAAAAAACCGGTTTTTTGAACCGGTTTTCCAGTTTCTGAAGCCTCTGTATACACTACGGACTTCGTTTTTACAAAGAATTCTCGGACATTTTTTTCTGAATTTTTGTTCTGAAATAATGAAATAAATCGGTTCAGTAATAACTGAGATATCGGACAAAACGCATTTTTAATTTTTTGAAGCCTTGGTTTAAGCTATAGATTTTTATTGTTATACAGATCGGTCACAAATATTTTTATAAAATTTCGGTTTTTTGAATCAGGAAGATCGGTTTATAAATGGTGGAGATATGCTTTAAAAACCGGTTTTTAGAACCGGTTTTTTAGTTTCTGAAGCCTCTGCATATACCAGGGACTTCGAATTTTTAAAGGGGGCTCGAAAATTATTTTCTGAATTTTTGTTCTGAAAAAATTAAATAAATCGGTTCAGTAATAACTGAGATATCGGGGAAAACGAATTTTTTATTTTTGAAGCCCTTGTTCAAGCTATAGATTTTTATTTTTATATAGATCAGTCATAAATATTTTTATAAAATTTCGGTTTTTTTAATAAACCAAATTCGTTCATAATCAACAGAGTTATGGCCCAAAAACAAATCTGTTAAGAATATAAATACACCAACAAACATGTATATTAAGCATTGTAATGACTATTAGTGACGTTTTTTGTTTTTTGTATAGACAAGTAGTTTAGTTAGCAACAGCAGTAATATAATGAATAACAGTGTTGTTGTTGTTCTTTGTGTATTCAGTCAGTTTGTACATACAAAAATAAATATATATGGAATTGTTGTTGTTTCTTTTTTAAAAGCAAAGCCTGTTATGATTGTTTTTTTTTTTTTTTTCATATTCAAATTTTCGTAGTTTGAAAAAAATTTAGATTTAGAAAATATGCAAGCATACGTTAAGGCGAAAATTTTATTAATTGTCGGTAATATGGTAATATGATGTCGATAAGATGGTAAGATGGTAATATGGTGAAGGGTATCAAAGATTCGGCACAGCCGAATCTTTTTTCAATTTCATTTTTATTTATCTTAGAGGGTTTATTACACATATTAAAAGCTATCAATTGCAGATGGAATGATACCGCCCCCAAAATACTGTTGCATAGGGTAATCTAATAGCGTTTTCTTTTCTGGCTAAAATATTGCCTTTATTCTACCTTATGCCCTCTTTTGTGTTCTATTCTGAAAAAAATTTAATATTTTAAATGGGTCGAATGTTCTCTTCTAATAGTGTTGCCTTAAAATTTAAAAAATATGTTACATGTTTTACCCTCAAAAAAGTAGAGGGTGAACATGATGTACTTTATTAACAGCACACTGAAATATTTAGCGAGAAGAAATTTCTGTTTCACTAAATTATGGAAATTTCACAAGAATTCCAAATATTCACCAAAAATTTAAAATTTCATCAAAAATTTCCCGATAGTTTCATCAAAAATCCGTAATTTCACCAAAAATGCAAAATCCGATTTTTCTCGATTGAATAAAAAATAACACAGTTACAGAACTGGTCTCAGATTTTTTGTTCTATTGTAATCATAAAAAAGGTACCATTTTATTAGGGTGAAGGTAACCTTTAAAAAATGTTACACAGTGACAAGTTGACATATTTCTTCAGCAAAGAAAACGCTATGATTAAAAAAATACAAAGGTGGAATTTCTTAAAAGCATCTTTTGTATTTCCCTAGTAATAACTTATTTTACCACTCAAAAAAATTATTTTGCAAACTAGACTAGAAATTTACCCCAGACCTATTACGCCGTCAATATAAAGAAGATTTATAATCCTAATTTCATTCATTCAGCATAATACTATAAATAAGGCAATAACAAGAGGTCATTGTTAAATTTCATACAGCTGTTTTTAAAGCCTTACCAAGGCTCTAATTATTATTTAGCAATGCAAATGTCAGAAGCACAAAACATATGTAAATAGGACATCTGTCCGAGGTAAACAAAGGATCTTAGTAAAATTTGTCTGCAAGTATTGGTAATATTTTTTAGTTGTTACAATAAAAATTTGCAGCATTTGAATAACAAAATGAGTTCAAACATTTAAAACCGGGAAAAGACCTTATTAAATTTCACTTTTAAAAATAATATTTATATATTGTAAAATATTTACATTTGTAGTGCTTTAAATGAAAAAATAATAATAAATAGATTAATTAATCTAGGGAATACACGTGAAATATTTCTTAAAAACATTTACATAATATAATTAAAATTTAAATGTTTATAATTTTTTGTTTACAGCATGTTATAGTTTCGTGATTGAAAAGTTCTATAAATAAGTAATTTCTTGTAATTAATATTATCAGTTATTCAAACTTTAATTACAATATATAAATATTTTAAATTTGAGAAAAATCTTAAAGATTTAGATTTATGTATTTATGTTGTAGTTTTAGTTAAACATTGACATATCAATATTGTTGACATATCAACTATCATTTAACAATCTGTCTTATCTGACCATACAAATAGTTAAAATCACATAATAAAATTTTCCTTTAAAATAATTTCTAAATTCATTCTTAGTTCTTTTTTAACTCCTAAACAGAAACCCTTGATTTATCATTCAGAAAAAAATCAATAAATTACTCCTTGAAGTTTCCATTCTTTAACAGACTGCAATTAATTAGCAGAAATTAATTCATTTATTTATTGCACTTACAAAATTAATCAACAATTAAATATATAACAAACTATTTTCTATGGCTGCAAAAAATATTCATTAAATTTCAATTTCAATATTAAATTCTAACATTTCGTCAGCAAAAAACACAAACAATATACAACCTTCATAACAACCACTCTCTTAAACACCGGTTCAACACCAAATGAGAGAAAGCATGTTACCAACAGTTTTGGTTTTATTTCAAAATTTGTTGCCAATATTTTGTGTCAAAGAACTAGCCGGCAAAATAAAAACTTAAGCTAAAACAACATGATTGAAAGAAAAACAAAAATATAGATACAAATATATCATTCTTGCGCAGATTTTCATGAGCACAAGTGAGAGTGTTGAGAAAATAATTTATATAAGAGGGAGTAGAGTGAGGCAATATTGAGCTGATAATAGCCGTTGCGGCTTGAGAAGAATATTTGGTTAAAAACATTTATCCCTCGTTAGACGTTATTTTGATTAAAGTTTCTTGTGGTTTTTACAATAGGAACACTAATGCGCAAGTAATAATGTCATTAAAATTTATCTATAAATGTTTGTGTTATAAGCAAATAACTTCTTGTAGCTTTTCATAGTCCTCTAAGAAGTTTACTTCGTTTAAAAATTCATATAGCCAAAAAATTGAGTTTCACAGTACTACAATTTATGTGGAAAAAATGTCAGCGTATACCCAATATGACTCAATGTTAATCTTCTATATTATTAATCTGATATATAAATAATTCCCCAAATTTCTTACTTTATCCGTCCATCAAGTGTCAGCTGTAGCATTTCAAGAATATATAGTGGTAGTATTTTCTATCATGGACATAAGTACACACATTCGCTTTACTTCAAATTTAGTCTCATTTCTAAAGTGCTTCCGTTTAGACGCAAAATTTAAAATCGAAAAGAAGAAATAAATTCGTGTGTGTTAAAGAAAAAAATTTTGCTGCCAATAACAAATGCAAAAATAAAATAGAAAAAATCTTGTATATATATATAAAAATAGTAAAAAGAAATTTTTTGTTAAAATTCTATTAAATTAGAGTAAAAATACTTTTTTTTTTAAAGTAACAGATAATTATAACTATAATTAAAATCAACTTTAACTTTAAATACAAAAGTTATAAAATTACACAAAAGTTTTGATATAAGATAAAAAAGCGTGTTTCTAACATAAGATAAAAAAAAGTTTATTTTCTTTTATTACAGTCCATGTGTTATTTTTAAAGTACACACAAAAATAAATAAAATAAAACACAAAAAGAAAAATAAAACAAAACCGCAAAATTAAACAAAAAGAAAGTAAATTAAAAGCAGTTTTTTTTTCAAATTTGTGGAATTTTTTTCGTGATAAAATATTTAAAAAGTAAGTGAAATTTATAATTTAAACCTAAAATGTATGACTACAAAAATATTGATTTTTGTAGGGGTGTTTACATTTAAACATAAATAAAATGTTTGGTTTAAATATGTGCTGAATTTTGAGCTTTGAGTTTGATTTATAATATCTAAAGGTCATCTTATCAGTGAAATTTTAAAACAATTAAAGTTAGGAATATTTACACCTAAGCTTAAATGACAAAATGCAAGAATTTCGAGAGAAAAATAAACAGGCGCCATTATATTTCTAAAAATGAATGAAGAGTTAATCGGCGTTATTTTTGGGAAATTATTTATGAATGTGTCATCAGTGTTAAGTGATCTTTGTAGTACATACCATAAACAAAAATAGATAAAAAAAAAATATATGATCAATAGTGACTGTGTTGAACCACTACAATAGAGATTCTATTAGAGAAACCAAGACAATATTTTTTGCACAATTTTATATTCTTTTGAAGTAAAGCTTTAAAGTACTAAGGAGTGAGATCGAAAAAAACTTAACACACGTTTTGCCTCTTAACTTTTTTGGAAAGCAATATTTTTTTATTAGTTATCTTTGAAAAATATGTCAGTTATTGTTTTTAATGACAACCATGTTTATTTGTTGTGAGTTTGATCAAAATGAGTGACGAAAAAGAATTTTGCAATAAACGGCTTCTTCTTTTCATAAGAGAGCATAATGTGTCCACATATTTTTGGCCAGATTTGGCATCAAGTCACTATGGAATTATAAAAGTTATATTTTTCTGTGATCTGTAATATAATATCAATTAAATAAAAAAAAATCAAAACCCCAAGATCAACCGTCTCCAAATTATAGAATTTTATATATGTTAAGATTTTTTTCGATCTCACTCCTTATTTTCTTCAACTGAATTCATTTATATCAACTAAACCGAATTTGGAAAAGTTGATAGTGGGTATATAGATTCGGCCAAGCCGAATATAACATTCTCGCTTGTTTTTTTTTTTTTTTTTCTTTTTATTTCTTTTTACTCCCCTAAAAGGGTAGATTTTACTTAACCTGTCGTATATGTATTTTTTTCACCAAAATTATTAACTTTCTTTTCAAAGAGCATTGCTTAAATAACAATTGTTGCTGAATATGGAAACTCAGTGTTTATACCAAACACATGTTTATTGAAGTTCCACAGATTTTCTGATTGTAAAAATCATGCAACACTTACCTGAAAAGAAATAACAAATTAAGAGAAATTATTATTTTTATATTAATCAATTTTATTTATAAAATTGGTTTCGAAATATTATGTTTTAATTAATATTAAAAATAATTAGCTTTCAAAATAAATTATTTTTGTTTATAAAATATGTTGACACTATAAATGTTAATAAAATTACTTTTAAAAGGAAAATTTATTTTATTAAATTTACAAAAAGAAAGCATAAACATCCATAAATATGTCACAAAATACAAATAAGTCTACTATATTTTATAAAAAAAATATAGATTATTTACATTAAAAATAATTGGAAGAAATCATAAATAAAAAACGAAAAAAGGAAAACTAATTAATAGCAAAATTTTCAAACAAAATATAAGTAATACAAAAAAAAAAAATTATTTACTTGGAACATATTATGAAAATCAAGAATTCAAGGTCCTCAGACTCAGGAGTTTATTGAACTTAAGACTGAGCAAGCCTCTTTCTGCCGACCTACAAAAATATTTATTTGGTATCAAGTTTTTCTCTTCTGATATATTGAGGTGATATCTACACTAAACATCTAAATCTGCTGGTATTTACTGTAGGAGCACTTTCGAAAAAGATCTCACTATATGGAATGATATCAACTCTTCTAATTTATCTCAATTTAATTATGTTTTTTCGATCGACATTTCGAACAATATTAAGGATTATAATTTAGATACTTTGTAAGATTTTGTAAAATCAGTTAATTGATTGTTTTTATGACAATTCTTTTAAACAAAAGTATTTTATACAAATTTCTTTCTCTAGCAACATAATGACAATAACAAGAATCCATATTGCTACTGATAAAATTAAATAACTTTATTTTATATTATACGATACCAGAAGACTCAGCTAAGTGATTTAAAAGATTCATTGATATAATTTTCTCTTATTTTTAGCACTTTATTTATTTAAGTCTAATAAATCACAAAACAAACCACATTATTTTCATCTAAAACTTTGATTCATTCATATTAAATTAAAAAAAGAAATACGTTATCAAATCAGGGGCAAATACAACACACCTACCTGCGTATAATAAGAATAATTCAAATAATATATTCGGCAGACAATACAAAAATAGCAACAATAAATGATTAGCAAACATACGTAAATTTCTCACTATATTTCAGACTCATCAACAATGTGTACATACTATAAGAATAATATCTCCCTAATGTGTTAATAAAATAAACATTGAGCAAATTGTCTCGAAATACAATAAATGCTGTTAGAAAATAAAAATACAGACTCTCTATATGAAATGAAATGAAAGAAATAAGCAAAAAAATAATTTTTGCTAATACGCAAAACTTTTTAAATTTGTTTAGAAGAAAAAAAGATTTGATAAATTTTGATAAAATATAAAGCACATACTGTGAGCGTCAAAAAAAGTAAACAGCAAGTATCCTTCAAAATAAAGTTATTTTATATCTAGACTAAAAATGCTATATAGAAAAGATTAATGTACATTTGTTTGGTAACTAACTGAAAATGGATTTCATAAGAAAAAAATTTTAAAACAGCAGCACATTAAAAAATAATGCACTTTTTGTGAATAAATATCCTTTTTTAAGCGTCAAAAAAAAAGTAAACAGTTTTTTCATTAAATGCATAAAAATTGTATTTAATACTTTGTACGTTTTCCATTTGACTTTATTACATCCTTTAATATCCTAGGCAACGAGTCGACAAGTTCGGTGATATTTTGGGTTACTCATTCTGCAATGCCAGCTAGAGTTGATCACTGCAAATAATGGTACTTTTTCTAATTTTTTGCCAATATGTTCCAACAGATGCTTGATTGGATTAAAGTCTGGAGACTTCAGAGCATGACAAATAGGTTTGGGAGTACGATAAAGCAACCATTCTCTCACAATTTTGGAAAAAGGCTTGGGATCTTTGTCATTTTGGAATAAGTAGTTCTGCAATAAGCTAAATTTTCGCAAACTAGGATCCATATTATATTTAAAACTATTTATATGATCTTCTATTTCGTTGTCAATTCTATAAATATGAAATTACTGATTCCTGAAGCCTCCGGACGTCCTCAGAATATTACCGAGTATCGATCATATTCAACTATCTCAACCACAAATGTGACATTGACTTTCGTCATTGAGTACAATGGTTTCCTGAAAGGTTGAACACTAATTTTTATACTTTTGGGCTAGATTCAAACATTTAGTTTGGCTGGCTTACGATATGTAGGGTTCTTAGGTAGTGTATTCTATGGAAGCCTTTTTTTGTGTAGTGTACCTAAAATGGTACTATCCCTTAAATAATATTCTGAACTTAACGTTACTTTTTTAGCTTTTTTTAAGGTACTAGAAGAAGGATTTTCTTTGACTTCGCTAACTATAGCTTTTTTCTTTGCCATCTTGCCCGAGGAAAATTATCTACAGTATTATGTTTGGTGTATTTATATATTACTCTACAATAATTCCTTGAAACGATTTTTGCAATTTCATGCAAGGATTTTTCATTTTTTATAAAAATCTGATATTATTTTCGAGTTTGAATTGAATTTTGTTTTTCTATTGTTAAACAATCACTTTTTTACTTCGTTTAAAAGCAAGAAACACATTTAAGATTATAATTTGGTCCTTCTCTTCTAAACTAAAAAAAAATATAAGATCTTCTCCCAATTTTACAATTAACCGATTATTTTTTTTGACACGTAAAAATTGGTATTTTTTCTTAAAAATTCAATTATATCGTTATTCCGATTTATTTTCGCAAATTGTTTTTATGAGTTCAATTCCTACCTAATTACCAAAGAATTTTGGCATATCATTTTTTATATATCATTATTTATCTACATCTCAGAAGGGAATAAGCTGTTTACTTTTTTTTGACGCTCACAGTATTATAAGAGCAATAAAAAAGATTTTGTTTTTTTTTTTTTTTAATACACATTTCCTTTATTCAGCAAAATTATTAAAAGTAAACATTTTAAAAAATTTAATTTTGAAATGTAAACAAAGTTTATTACCCTAAACAATTTTTAAGGGTTAACTTTTTTAATAAATTTATACAACCACCATAAAAAGTACTAGGGACCCTATAAAATGTATATTTCAAGATGCTATTAGTAGAAGCAAAATAAAAGAAAGGTTTTAAAAAAAGGCACAAGAAAAATACTCTTAATATTAACATGGCCTTAACAGATCCCATGAATATTATGATCTAATTTTTTTTTATTTAATAAAAACCTCACATGATGTTTATGCCAAAAAAATATTGTTTTTTTTTTTTTTTTTATTCTAAGTTGGTAAATATTATTTAAATATTTTTAGCACTTAACAATTATTTGTATATCTATTGTTTAATAAATAAAAATTTCTCACTTTTGCAAATATAATTTAAGTATGTATAACACATACATTTTAAAATCAATTAGCGTAAAAGTATTTAAACCGTTTATGCAATTTTTAAATTAAAAATATTTAAACACCTTAAAAGTACAGTGGGGCATCGATTATCCGTGATTCGATTAACAAGCAAAGTCGATTATCCGGGAAAGAAAATTTGTAATTGTTTTCTTTTTTTCCATCCATTTAATTTTTTTTTTTTTTTTTTTGCATCGACTAAACGTGATTACCTCTATTATCCGGGAACAGTCACACAATGTGAATAAAAAGAAAAAGGGGAATTACCTAGTTTGAATAAGATGAGTCAGAGCAAGATAAAGTCTTAGTCTATCGCATTCATTAAAACCTAGTTAACGAAAATATGAATTTGAAAAAGAAGAAACAAACGACATTATTTTACATGGTTTTTTAAGAAACCACGTAAAATGAAATCCTTATGTATTGTTCACTATTTTTTTCCAAAATTATTATTTTTTCCTTACATTATTTAAACATTTATATTAAATCTTTGAATAATTGGATTATATAAATAAAAAATGTTTAAAATTACTACTCAAAATTTTTACTCAATTAACCGGGAAAATTGATTAATGCTTCCGATCCCGACCATTACGGATAAACGAGGTCTCACTGTATTTATTTATTAATTTGGTTTAAAAAATATCTTCATAATTTATTTATTTCTCTTTTTATTTGATATGACTAATTAAACCACCAAGGTTTTATATTTAGAATATTTAAAAACTAAAATGTACATATGAATTGCAATTTTTAAAACTTTTAAAAACAATTTTTAGAAGCTCTCTATTTTATAATTTTTATACAGATGTTAGTTTGAAATTAACTGTTAGGCCGGCAACATTAAAATCGCTTAAACGTAAGTTGTTAAGAATATAGCATACAGTAGTAGACATTTTTTCATTTGATTTACAGTAACAATTTGGTACATTTTTATTGTTTTTTTTACATTCATGATTGAAGCATATAAAACAAAAACAATAACTAGCCTAACGGTTAATACAAAAAAAAAATATGAAAAAAAATATGTGGTATATTTTGATGAGACATACGTTTGGACGCAGTAAACAAAAAGTTCTTTTGCACTGTGAATTCGATAGCGTGAACAAGTTTTATTGTAAAATCTGTTAAGAAAAATCTAAAACTTAAATTCTAAAGAAAAATTAAGGTGAAAATTTTCGAATATAGCTTCTGGAAAGAGATTAAATGAAATTGAAAAGAATTTAATAAAAACTTAAAAAAAAAGATAGAATTCAAATAGAAAAATTGCCAGATTAATAAACCGTTCAGAGAAGGTGGTAAGAAACTTTTTAAAACTTGGCAATACAAAAGGATTTTCCAAATTAACACTTCGTCAAAAGGGTTTGATTCGTTCTGAAGCCACAAAAAATCACTTGAATTGTCATAAAATAAAGGAAAAGCAAAAAAAAAAAACTTCATCCGTCAGACGTATTGTCAGATTAGGGGATTTATCCCCAAATTGGGGATTTATTTTTTGAAATGGGGATGAAATTTGTTTTGGGGATTAGGGGATTTGTTGTGGATATTTTGAAAGGCTTGGGGATTTTTTTGAAGATTTTTGGGTATTTTTATTTATTTTAACAAATTTTCCTTTTAACGTAAAAACAAAAGAAAAACCACAATTTTCCGCTGGATATGAAGTTTTTGGTAAGATTTTTATTTTAACAACAGTGCACTGAGGACAATAAAAGGTAACTGTAATACTGAATTTTTACTATAAAGTCCAAAAAATGATTAAAATCTCCGAAACAAAATGATTGTTTTGTATCAAAAATAATTGAAGCAATGGAATTTGACTAATCATATTTTTGTACTTTTGAAGAAGAATTAAAAACGTAGTTGTCGGTCATTGCATTAACTATAAAAAAGTTCAAAAATTGTCATAAAATCCTTTTTTTTTTTTTTGGAAAATCTCTATGAAATTTTCTTTTTATACCCTACACCACAAAAGGTGGTTGGGGTATTATGTGTTTGTGCAGAAGTTGTAACGCAAAGAAAAAATCTTCGGACCCCCACCTTAAAGTATACCGTTCGACTCAGAATCACTTTCTGAGTCGATTTAACGATGTCCGTCCGTCCGTCTGGTCGGCTGGTTGTCCATGTAAAGCTTGTGCGCAAAGTACAGGTCGCAATTTTGAAGATAATTTGATGAAATTTGGTACATATGCTTTTTTCAACACAAGGACGAATTTTGTTATGATTTTTGTTATGATCGGCCCATTATTTCACCTAGCCCCGATACAAATGTCCTCCCGGAATAGAGTTTTAACACTTATAGATACCTTAAAAATAGGAATATTTTAATGAAATAAGTTTTATATAAGCAAAAATCTGTCTGCCAAATTTCATGAAGTTCGGTCCATAACTGACCATAGCTCCCATATAAACTCCTCTCCCGAAAATCACTAACGTGCATAAATCCCATACAAATGTTAGTATTATGTTAATAATTAACACAAGTAAGTTGTATACATATATTATGTGGATTGAAATATTGTAGGGTATCATATAGTCGGGCTTGACCGACTATATCTTCTTCTCTCGTTTAATATTGACTATTTGGAAAAAATTTATTGAAACACAAATAAAAGGAAATGTAGTTTATACCATGATAGAACTACTAAAGGTAGAATCATTAGAAAGTTCGTTCTCAATTTTATTTACCCTGTAAAGTCAATCAATGAAAAGTAAAACAAAATGTAAAAAAATTTAAAACAAAACTTCAAAAACAAAAGAAACAAAATTTGTATTAAAAACCATGATAGAATTACTAAAGATAAAATCACTAGAAAGTTTGTTCTCATTTTTATTTACCCTGAAAAGTCAAACACATAAATCAAAAGAAAATGTAAAAAAAATTTAAAATAAAACTTCAAATTAGAAAAACAAAAAAAAAAATATTTTACAACAATTTTCTTTAAAAAAATGTATGCAACTAAATTTTATTCTAACAAATATTCACAAATATATGAATTGTAAATGTCCAGTTGGACAAATGTACGTATTAAAAGTTTACACTGCATTCCAAGGACAGAATTCGGCATTTCAGGAAACAATTTGAATCATATACTTATGTGTGTAAACAAAACATTTTATATTTTTTTTCATTCTTGATTTTTGTTTTTTGCTTTTCATTTTTCAGTTTTTTGACTTAACAAGAAATAAAATTGACGACTCTCTCTAGTGATTCTACCTTCTATTATTATATTATGGTTTATACTAATCTCAAAAATTAAGGTATTATTAAGTGGGGATTTTTAGGGATAATATAAGTAGTTATTTGGGGATGAAAATTCACTATTTGGACATATAACTCGAAAAAAATGTGGGAACCCTGTCCATCAGATGGAAAAAAAGAGAGAAATGCAAATTAAATGAAGACGGCGTCCAGCAGCGGATTTCATATACATTTTCTTTTTGTTTATTTATATTTTTTGTGTTTGGCAACAACAAAACTACATGTATAAAAGATGTTTTTCTTCCTCTCTTAAATTCCATATATAAAAAATATAAAGCAAATCTTTCCATCTCTTTCCTTCTTATATAAATTTAATGTAAACCTATGTGATTTATTTTGCAACAACGGCAACACCGACATAGAGGGAGAGTGAGAAAATGAGAGCTTTTGGGAATCCGTTGTAAAATTAAAATAAATTTTAATTTTGAGCGGATTCCGCTGTGTTGTTTTAGTTGCCAAATCTTCATATAAAAAAAATTATCCGCTTGGTTGTGTTTGGGCTCTTAAGTGAAGAATATTTTGGGAGATCTAAAAGAAATTTTGATGGTGGAAGCGTCATGGTTCTCCTACGATTTTAAACTTCCGTTATGTTTTATAAGTACAAGTAAGAATTCGGAATTCCTCTAAGATATGACATCTTGTTTTTATTACTAAACTTGATGAAATTCCAGATGAAGACTATATTTTCCAACAGGATATCCAACAGGTCATCCATGTTTCCAGGCAATGTAAGGAGTGGTTTGCATCCCAAAATATAAATTTATTGCCGTGGCCGGCCGGATTACAATCCCATTGAAAATCTGTGAGGTATTTTAGCATCAAAAGTGTACGAAAGAGGAAGGCAGTTTTCTACAGTTAATGAGCTAAAAGATAAATTCAAAAAATGTTGGACTAATATCGAGCAGAAAACCCTTAGAAATTTAATAAATTCAATGCCAAACAGGATTTTTGCAGTAATACGGAATGAAGGTGGTCACACTAAGTATTAAAATAAAAAAATAAAAAATTATCATTGTAAAATCGTTATTATTTTTTTCATAATATTTCAAAAGTGCGTCCTAACGAATGTCTCACTATATTTTCATTTTTTTTTTTTTTTTTAAATTTTTTTATTGAAGTGAATAAATTTTTAATTTTCTTTTTAATTTTTAAGTTATAACTTGAATAAATCAAAACTAAACATATATTTACTATAGCGTATTTAATTTCTTTAAAACTAAAAGAAAAGATAATGCGTCCAAACGAATGTCTACCACTGTATAAGAATATTAACGTTTATATAAAATCGACAGTAAAACTGAATTTTGTAAATGTTGTTTAATAAGTGATTTCGGTTTAAATCATTTTTTTTTTTTTTTTTTTTTGCAAAAATATTTGCAAAAGAAAAGGTTTAATAAAAATTATAAAATGTATATCCTTATAAAGGAATAATTCAGTTGGATCTACCAAGTATGTGTAGCTTTTACGCTAGTTTTTTATAGAACGAAATACAATTTCAATGAAATAAAGATCAAAATTAGTCTTTTGGAAAGTAAATTCAACAGACTTTTCCACCTGTGAGTATAAAGTACAAAATAAATATATTTCATGGATATGCCGGTTTTTTTTTTTTTTTTTTTTTTTTTTTTTTTGAGATTCTGATACTGGACCACAAGCTCGATTTTTTGCCAAAAAGTCCAATTTAGGTATAGAGGAAAAATTCATACAGATGTGTAATCTAGGGAATTTGGATTTTATACCCAAAAATTTTAAATTATTGAGGGTTACGGTTTCTTAATAGTAAGAGGTAAAACTCAAAATATCATACTTTTGCTTAAATTTTTTATTTGTTATGAATAGTGTATATAATTCGTAATTACTCAAAAAGGTGTTTTGAAATGGTCGCAGGTAAAATAGATAAAAATAGATACTCAAATAAAATCTCTTGGCATTATAAGGCAATTTTATATCAAATAGTGATCTCTTTTGTTAAAAGTATAATTTTTCTTCAAAAATATGAATTCTCAAAGCCTAAATCCAAGAAGATTCAAGTGATATCTTCATAGTTATAATACTGGTGGATTCCCAAAATTGTTTTTTAAGTATTTGCGACCGTTCATTAATTCGTAAGATACATATGTATATTCCTTTAACTAAAAAGGTTCTTTAAACTTCATTCATTTATACTGTAAAATATTGTAAAACAATTATTTTTTATAAAAATTATGAAAATACGAAAATGAATTGATATCTTAATTTTTCGTAATTCCGAATCAAAAAAATTAAAAAACAAAATAGCGAATCCAATATGGGGATCGACATTTGCAATACTTTTATACTTTTATGAAATGTAGATTACTTAGATTACCACTATCTACTTAATTTCAAACGATTATAAATTGCACTTATTGGCCGCCATATTCAATCCACTATTTTGATTTTTTAATTTTCCTTAAAGTCGTTACTAAACAACTTAACAAATATATAAACCATATCTGTGGCAAAAAGGGAAAACTACATAATTAATTTTTATTACTTTTCAGGAGCCCATTTTTAAGGTTTAAAATTGAAATTAAAGGTCATACAATTTTAAATTAACTTCCGTATAAATATATCTGCAATTCGTATGAAAATTATTTGATATATTTTTGGAACCGATGTATATCCTGGTTATCGAATAATATAGTAATAAATTAATGGTGTTGTTTTTCCTTTTATTAAATTTATATTTTGTTTTGTATAATATCTCAAGTTATAAATTTTTTCCAAAATGGAATTTTAAAATATATTATGACTGTTGAATTATGTACTTATTCCATTTCCAAAATATCATAAAAATAAAATGCATATCTTAAAAAAGTACATATTTGAAATAAGTATGTTAAATTCAATCATGAATTTTAATATAGGAAATATAAAAAAAAAAAAAATATGTTAATTTATACATTTTCTACATTTTGAAAAAAGGAAAATCAACCGAATTATGTTCTTTTTCAGACTACCATCTCCTAAAGTAATGGACAGATTTCTCTAAAAAATTTACACAATATGTATTGCAATACAACAATTCTAAAAATTCCTTTTGGCCACAGATTTTATGGGTTGAACATGTTTTTAAGGCTAAGGGTATTTTAGCGCTAACTTTGCCAATTTTTTAGGAATTACTAGTCTTAATCAAGTCATATTGTGCCAGTATGAGCACATTTTTCAAAACATTTTATAAAAAAAAAAAAAAAAAATTATATAAAAATTTTAATGTTTAAATTCCTACATAAATTTTTAATTTATAAATATTTACATAAACAAAAAGCATAAGAAATATCATCACAGTGTTTAAAATAGATTAATTTTATTAGTAACCATGTTTTTTTAAGCCACCGCTTAAACCGTGACCGCCACCAACTTCAAGTCCGATACCATGTCCCAAACCACCTCCTACTCCAAAACCACTGGAGCCACCAAGTCCGGCAGAACCGCCACCTCCTAGACCAGATCCAAGTCCACCACCACCTTTAGCTCCACCTAAACCACTGCCAGAACCACCTCCATGAACACCACCACCTCCATGACCACCACCACCTCCATGACCACCACCACCTCCTTGAGCACCAACGCCTCCTAGACAATTTCCAGCATCACCTCCATGACAACCACCGCGACCACTTAAACCACCACCTGCATGAACTCCACCACCTCCTAGACCACTTCCAGCACCACCTCCATGACCACCACCGAGACCACTTCCAGCACCACCTCCATGACCACCACCGAGACCACTTCCAGCACCACCTCCTTGAGCACCAACGCCTCCTAGACAATTTCCAGCACCACCTCCATGACATCCACCGCGACCACTTAAACCACCATCTCCTTGAAAGCCACCGTCTCCTAGACCACTTCCAGCAGCACCTCCATGAACACCACCTCCTAAACCAGAGCCACCACCTAGGCCAACACCTCCACCATGACTAACGCCAAGACCAAGTCCTCCACCGCCAACTTTACCACCTAGGCCAATACCTCCTTCTCCTCCACCACTACCACCATTAGTGGCTACTTTACTGCCATAAGGCACACCATTGACAGTACAACTTATAACTGCCACGGCAACAAAAGTTACCTATAAAAAACAAACAATCGTTTAAACACCTCAATTCTAAAACAAATTCTCTCAAAGTTAATCTCTTCTTCTATTTACATACCAATAATTTATTCATTGTATCGATGGATGACACAACTATTCCTCTATGTATATATGAGTATGTCTCAACAACTGTTGTTCACTTGTTAAGTGCTCTATAATTACTGTTAATAATTGTAAATAATCGTAGAGCTTTTATAGAAGAGTATCCCTCTAAAAACTTATACATACATATTTATTTATAGATTTTTTTGTCTTACTAAATGTTTTACTTATGTCACAGGTTATTGATGCCACATGCGTTACATAGGGTTTACACGAGAATTTTTATTTTTATATCATGTAACAGAGAGTGTCAAATTAGCTCTCTGGGATAATTATCTCATGTAAACTAAAATATTAGAATTATAAGAAATATTATGAGACTGTTGTGATAAGATTTCTCTACAAAACTATCTTATAAGATTTACTGTCAAAAAAATACACATATACGAAAGTTTGTTTGTGTGTGTTCATGCGTATTTTGAAAAGTACTTAAAAACAATGTTTTTTTGTAAAATTGTTTTATTTTAATGGCTATTCTACATTTAAAAAAAATATTTTCATTAAAATTGTGCAAAAAAATTTCGAATTTCTTAAAATAATGGAATCTTATAATATTTATTAGAATACCCCTTGTTTAAGATTTAACATAATATAAACAACATGGTTACTCTCTTCTGCCAGCGAATTTGACACTCTCTGTTACATATTATGATATAAAAAAACTCGTGTGTAGACCCTATGTTAAGCGGAAAATCCGGCAAACTTAATGAATAAATAAATCAACAAACATATCTTTACATTATAAAATACTGTTTAAGATTACAGCTTATTTAAAGTCATAGCGTTATAAAATCTAATCAAATCTTTTTTCTCTTACCAATAATCTCTCATTCATCAAACTTTGATATTTTCAAATTAAATATGATCTTGATAGTCATAAAAAATAATATACAACAGCTTTTAATATTCACTTAAAAAGGACTTTGACATGGAGATAATTTCTAAGTCCTTAGTATAAAATAATGTTTACAAATATAGTTAACGGTTATCAGAAGAGATCATTTCAACAAAACAAAAAATAGCGAGGTATTTAATATTAAACGTTCTAAACTATTCCTAGCGTAATATCGCGAGTAAAAGTCGATTTATTAAAACACTTAATTGATGTTTTTAATTAAAATTAAGTTTCTAATAACACTAGTCGACAAAAAAATCCTCCCCCAAAGACGAATAGTTGAACTTGATGCATTTTGATGTGCTAAAACGAATCTGCTTTCAGTTTGTGTCCATCAGGTCTGGTTTTTTTATGGGCGTGTCTAATATTTCGCCCATAGAAGGCCATTACTCTAGTATATTTCCTTATAACTTAAGAACGTGCTCAGTAGTTTCGAAGTTATTTTGAAATAAGAAAAATCAAAAAGAAAAATCATCTTTATCTTAAATCTGGTAATGCTGCGAATAAAATAAGGCAGGTATCTTCAAAATTGAAGCATAATTTTAAGAGATATCAGCAGAAAAGTAAGAAACAGACACCCTGTGTTTCTAGTTTTTGGCCCATAACTTTTATAAACCTTATATAAGATAAATATTTGTGCCAAATTTCCCCCCCCCCCCCCTACGTTGTCCCGTTCGAGCCCTATCCTGCTTTCAACAGACGGACAGACGGATGGACATAATTAGATCTACTCAGAATCTAACCAGGACCCAGAAAATATATACTTTGTGGAATATAGAATGACGGAATGACAAAATCAATATACCCCCCATCTTTTTGATGATGGGTATAAAAAGAAATCTTGAAATTAAAATGAACAAATCTTTCAGACACTTATTTCGAAATATCTCGTAAGCTATTGAGCGGATAAAAATTTTGTTAGTAGAACAACTTAAAGCCAATTTTATTCCACATATTTTGGTGTATTATTTATATAAATCGTGCATACCGTAAATATATATGTGACATCACTGTTTGATACTACATACTTTTTGCTACCAAGTAACCTTCAATTATTAGAGATAACGTTTTAAACAACTCTAAGAACCGCCATTCCAATTAGAAGTTCTACAAAGGCAACAAGTGTATATTTAATAATTTAAATATTTAAGAAACCTGCTTAATTTGTATTATAAACGAAATTAGTTTTATTCAATAAAGTATTATATTTTGTAGTAAATAAAACAATACAATAGAATAAACTAAATATATTATAGTGAAATATACTTGAGTAATCGGCTTATTTAGAACGCAATATTAGACATACTAATTTCAGCACTCTGTAATTAGTATGAAAACTTAAAGCAGATTCGAGTTTAGCATGCGGAATTCCATCTAGTCTACATATTTTTTTTTTTTTTTTGAAGGAGCACGACCAGTGTCATAGGACTATAATTTTGACAAACACTATAGGCTCTTCATCTAATAAGTAAATCTTTATTACTTAACAAAAAGATTGCACAATGGAGTCAAACGCAAATTTTTTGGTAATAAATCTGTATCTCCTAAACTACTAATCGGATTAAATGGAAATGTATAGAAGAGTTATAGGGGAGGAACTAAGCCTTCAAAAAAATCATTTTGTAGTCACCCTGTGATAAGACGAGATAAGCTACAGGGTGTCAAATTTGACTACCTCGAGTATGTAAAAGTTTCAAAAAATCGTAACTTCTACATAGCAAGATAAAGAAAAAATAAGCTTACTCGCCTAAGTTATCTCTTACAGTTAAAAAGATATTTACGCTTAATTTTTTGCATCGACTTTCCTTCCTTTTTCGGGAATAAGTCCTGAGATATATGAGGTAAAAATATTCTGTAATTTTTTATATATTTCAAAATAATATGCTGAAAGAATTTTTGGATTATCTCAATTCGTCTAGACGTGAAAAATATTCAAAATTAGAAAAATGGCAATTTTTTTACAAAAATATAGTACAATTCTTTCACTTTTTTCTCAAAGTTCAGTTAACAAAAAATTTGTTTCTTTATATATTTCAAAAGATAAGACTTCATAATATAGAAATTTTGAACTGATTTAGGCTTGCACACTACACCCAGCGTTAATCGAAATGATCAATTTTAGAAAAAGTTTAATTTTTATCGATTAATAAAAAAAATATGTCACGCGAGTTTTTTTTAATTTATTGACGATATTTACTTAAGAAATATATTGAGATCAATTTGACTTTAAATTGTTTCCCGCCCGGCCAAAAACGAATGCAGGAGTGCAAGCAATCAATCAATCATGAAATATAAAGTTGTGTCAAGTATTTAAAAATCGACAAGGATAACCATAAAATTCTTACAAATTTTATTTTAATTATAGTGAAAATTATTATTTTTTGACAAACTGTGTAACAGCGGTAACGGTATTTTCAATTATTTCGGTAACGTTATTTATGTGGCAAAAAGGAAAAACTACATAATTCATTTTTATTACTTTTCAGGAGATCGTTTTAAAGATTTAAAATTGAAATTAAAGGTCATAGGTATACAATTTTAAATGAACTTCCATATAAATATATCCGCAATTCGTATGAAAATTATTTGATATATTTTTGGAACCGATGTGTATCCTGGTTATCGAATAATATAGAAATAAAGTAATGGTGATGTTTTTCCTTTTATTAAATTTATATTTTGTTTTGTATAATATCTCAAGTTATAAATTTATTCCAAAATAGAATTTTAAAATATATCGAGGGCTTATATTCAAATCGGGCCTCATGTAGATTTAGAATTTTTTTTTTTTTTTTTTTGCATCAGGTGTTAATTTTGGAGTCAAAAGTTAATTCTAACACTATTTTATTCACTTTTTGTTTTTGGGCTATCTACAAACAGTATATTTTTTTAAGGCAAAACGGGCTATGTGCAAGTTTTTGTTTGATTTTCAAAGAAATGTTAAAATAAAAATTGATAAATAATGAGAATTTTCTTTGCGGTTTGAACTTTTCTTAAACATTTTGAATTATAATTGTAATATGTCTCATACAAATTTTGTTATCTCAATGCACAATTTTAATAAAATTCGTAATTATAAGCAAAACATCTTAGATACCAAAATCAGTTTCTTAAGAAAATGACAAATAAAATTGCAATAAACATCGTCTTTAAAGGTTTTAATAATTTTTGAGTTGTTGATATGCTATTTAATACAATTTTAATAGGTATACAATTTTAAATTAACTTCCATATAAATATATCCGCAATTCGTATGAAAATTATTTGATATATTTTTGGAACCGATGTGTATCCTGGTTATCGAATAATATAGAAATAAAGTAATGGTGATGTTTTTCCTTTTATTAAATTTATATTTTGTTTTGTATAATATCTCAAGTTATAAATTTATTCCAAAATAGAATTTTAAAATATATCGAGGGCTTATATTCAAATCGGGCCTCATGCAGATTTAGAATTTTTTTTTTTTTTTTTGCATCAGGTGTTAATTTTGGAGTCAAAAGTTAATTCTAACACTATTTTATTCACTTTTTGTTTTTGGGCTATCTACAAACAGTATATTTTTTTAAGGCAAAACGGGCTATGTGCAAGTTTTTGTTTGATTTTCAAAGAAATGTTAAAATAAAAATTGATAAATAATGAGAATTTTCTTTGCGGTTTGAACTTTTCTTAAACATTTTGAATTATAATTGTAATATGTCTCATACAAATTTTGTTATCTCAATGCAAAATTTTAATAAAATTCGTAATTATAAGCAAAACATCTTAGATACCAAAATCAGTTTCTTAAGAAAATGACAAATAAAATTGCAATAAACATCGTCTTTAAAGGTTTTAATAATTTTTGAGTTGTTGATATGCTATTTAATACAATTTTAATTGGTTTAATTTTTTTTTTTTTATTTTTTGCAAAAAATTTTTTTGCAATTTTTTTCACATGCAATTTTTTTTTCAAAATTTAATTTATAATTTTAATTTTGAACACATTTTCGTCCTTTTAGTAAACATTCCTGTTATTTGAAATTTCTAACGATTAAAAATGGTCCAGACAACCACAAAATTTCGCATTTTTTATCTCCTGATTGGTATGATATCATAAATTTAACATATTGTCAATTTTTTCCCAAAAATATGTCTTACTTCTTCAATTTCCAATAAACAAAACGGGCTATGTGAAAATTTTTTTATAAACATTAAAAATAATTAAGACAAAATGGGCTATCGCAAATAATGGAGTTAAAAGATTTATTTTTTAGTGTGAGGTTTAGTAGACGTAATATTAATAACTCGTAGAAGAACGGATTACAAAATGTTGAAAAATTAGGGAAATAAACAGTTTTTATGTTCTCCTGAACAATGCTGCTTTGCATGAGGCCCGTTTTGAATATAGACCCTCAATATGTATTATGAATATGTTGAATTGTGTACTTATTCCATTTCTAAAATATCATAAAAATAAAATGTATATCTTAAAAAAGTACATATTTGAAATAAGTATGTTAAGATATACATATTGAACATTTTTTTGGCGATGTATTACAATATGGTTCTTATTAATTACATTAGCTACAATATGGTGCTTATTATACTTATAATCCATCGCACTGTTTTCGTCTTTCCGAATTCGAAAAAAAATCGGAAAACAAATTAGTAATCAGTGACTATATGTCAAGTTTTAAAACAGAGATGCGCAATTTGCTAATTTTCTGAAACTACTTCGTTCGACTGCTGCTTTCTCAACAGACTTTGCTACGAAACTAAAAAAAAAAAACGAGAGAGAAAATATAGTCGGTCAAGACCGACCATATGATATCCTACACCATTGTGTATGAGCTAAAAATTAGACCTGTGGCCAATTGTAGACCAACACTTTTACTAAATGTAAAATAAATTATACAAATACAGAACAATGCATTGATACTAATATTTATATGATTTTATGCCCTTTAGGTCGATTCCCGGAAGTGGGTTTATATGGGTGCCATGGTAAATTATGGACCGATTCTCATAAATATTGGAAATGTTGTTTCTACTTATATAAAACTCATTTATGTCGAATATTAACTTGATACTATCATTCGTATGGGATTTATGCACGCTAAAGTGATTTTCGGAAGTGGGGATTTATATGGGAGCTATGGCCAATTATAGACCCATCTTGATGAAATTTGGCATAAAGATTGACACTTATACTATATTATATTTCTATATTTAATGCATTTATGATCGTTAAACCCCTATTCCGGGACGACATTTGTATGGGGGCTAGGTGAAATAATGGACCGATCATAACCAATTTCAATAGGCATCGTCCTTGTGTCAAAATAATTATTTATGCCAAATTTCATCAAGATATCTTTAAAATTGCGACTTGTACTTTGTTCACAAGCAGGGACCGTAACCGTTATGACTTTTATCATAAAAATCAAATAATAATAGTTATTTTTCGACTTTTATTTTTTTGAGCAAAAATAACTTTTATTTTTGATTTTTATTTTTTCGAGCAGAAGAACCGGTTATTTTTCGACTTATTTTTTTGAGCAAAAATAACATTTTGTGATTTTTATTTTTTTGAGCAGAAATACCGGTTATATTTTGATTTTTATTTTTTCGGGCAAAAATAAATGTTATTTTTTGATTTTTATTTTTCGAGCAGAAATACAAGTTATTTCTTGACTTTTACCACAGAACAAAATCACCAAAATAAAAAAAAAAACTCAAAAAATAAAAAAAAATAGACAAAATGTTTTTATTTACAAATTATACAAAGACGAAAAGCGAAAAAAATATACTCCGAAATGAAATAAATGCAAACAATATTTAAAAAATCCAATATTAAAAAAATAATAATTTATTAGAAACACCAGAACAGTTCACAATTACTAACAACAAATTTAACAAATTTTAAGTTTTAGAAAATAACTTTTATTTCTGCTCAAAATATAAAAATCAAAAAATAACCGGTATTTCTGCTCGAAAAAATAAAAATCACAAAATAACTTTTATTTCTGCTCAAAAAAATAAAAATCAAAAAATAACTTTTATTTCTGCTCAAAAAAATAAAAATCAAAATTTTAAAAAGCATATCACTTTTTGAAAGTGGACTCCATACAGATCACAATGATGTATTTGAATCAGTTTTCCGACATTTGGTTGTACTGCTTTTTTTGTTTAAAAATTCAAAAATAAGTTATTTTCGGTCCCTGTTCACAAGGTTTACATGATTCTGAGTCGAACGGTATACTTTACGATGAGGGTTCGATAATTTTTTCTGCGCTTTACAAACATCAGTACAAACGCATAATACCCCAACCACCTATGGTGGAGTAGGGTATAAAAATACACTAAGTAAAATGTTTGAAAAATGGGAAACTAATTTATTTTTTATACATTTAATATTGCCATCATATCTTACTCTTTTTTTTTTTTTAGAGGAGGTGTATTTGAACAGAAATAACTATAAAACCAATTTTCTTAAGAAAAAATATAGTCGTCAATAACAAAAATTGAGGTTAACATATGTTTCGTTAGTTGGGTGTTTACTTTCTACAAATGAAGAGCTTTTTCAGTGTAAAATTGAGCTAAGTTCATTCAATCTCGTTTTTGCTGCCTTAAACACACAAGCTCAAATGTATAGTAGCGTGTGTGCGCATCACTGTTTTAAAATTAATTTTTTGACCGCAAATTTGTGGGGCCCCAAATCTGTCAAATGTGATTATTTAAAATTTCATAAAATAATAAAATATTTGGCTGCCATATTGGATGCGACATATGTATTAAGTTCTTTTACGTACACCAAATATTCTTAATGAAGCCGAAATTGAAGCCTTTCCGTATTCTAAAAATCAGAAACCATATTCGTATCCAGGAGCCGCAAATCTCTCAAATGTAATTATATATCGTAAAATAAGAAAAAGAAAATATGGAGGTAAATATTGGATCCGCCATTTTGATGTTTTCTTACAGATTCGTAATCAGCGTCGCAAAAAAGCTTATGTGTATGTGATATTTATTTTTTACGTAAACCATGTATTCTTATTACGACAAATATCGTGGCCCCGTGTACAGCGATTGGAAAATCATGGGTGGTATCATACATTTAGGCCAAAAAAAACTTTAGATTATTTTCTCGAAATGAGTCTAAAAAACTTGTATGTAGAATGCTATAGAAAAAATCTTTGAGAGTGCATTTTTGTGAAAAAATTTAAATACTTTGAAAGACCATATTTACTACAAAATGGGGATGCCAATCCCGATCCCGAAAATCACGGAATTTTTCGGAATTACAAAATCCCGAATCCCGGGATTCAACAAAAACAATCCCGGGATTTCAATTCAAGGATTTATTTATTGACATAAATACAATTCATATTATAAAAACATTTATAGACATTTTTCAAAAATATTTTAAAAATCGATTACATAGAAAAGAACGTTATTTTTTGCTTTTTAAAATACGAATGAATTTATTTAAGTGAAATATGTATACAAAATTGATTTTTTCCTTATATTTAAATGCGTTTTCATATGAAAAATTAATCCCGAATCCTGAAAAATCACGGGTTCCCGAGATTTGAAATTATAAAATCCCGAATCCGGGATTTGCAAAAACCAGTCTCGTTTGGTATCCCTACTACAAAATCACTATTAAATGTTTTACTTGTAATAATTAAAGGGAAGTATACAATTTTCATTTATTTTACAAAAAAAAAAAATAATAATATTTCGGTTTTTTCATGATGTACTAAAATTTCCGCTCATGAAAGATGGTCGAACATAGTAAGAATAGCAAAATTTTTTAATGGGAAACCACATTCCTTTATAAAAAAAAAAAAAAAAAAACAAGTTAATGAATTAAGTTATCAGTTTCAAAGTATTTGATTAACAATACTAATTTCCTTTCAACAAACTAAAAACCAAAATGAAAAAATAAATATTCTTGAAGCAAAAACTACCAAAAAAATTTTCCAAAGAAATTATTCTGTTAGAACGAAATAGAGTTCAAGTATTTCATACAGCAAGCTTCCCAATGACAGAAGAAAAGAGCTTAAAAAAAATTATTGACATGTTTAAAACTAAGTGCATTTCATAAAACATTTCTTGGCTCGCTTACTTTCAATATAAAGAAAGTGGCATCACGATTTTTTGCAGACTTTTGCTTCAAAAATTCCAATTAATTTGTATAAGTGTAAACGAAGAAATTTCAATGAAAATTGTTGAATAAATTAATATTTTTTTTTTTATTTCTAATAATAAATTGTACTGTATGGTAATATAATTGAAATAAAATATAAATCAATAAAATATATTGTATCTTATATGACAGATTTTTCTTCCGATTTTTTTAAATATATGTAAATTGCCCATAATGCCGACATTTTTCGAAAAGTGCGGATTTTTCTTCAAAATTATCTGGCAACCCTACTCTGAGCAACTACAATAATTCTCTTCCGTTTTGGGCGATTGTTTTCAGTTAGTCGATTAGTTTTTGTAGTTTTTTTTCACTTTTGCCATTTTTTCATTTTGGTATTTTTTTCACATCTGTGATTTTTTAATTTTGGCGATTTTTTGCGGTCAATCAACTTTTTCCTTTTGGCAATATATTTACTTCGTTTTGGCGTTTTTTTTTTTTTTTTCGTTTAGAAAAATTTTTTTGTTTCGTCAAGTTTTTATTTTATTTTTTGTTTTATTTAAACTTTTTTTAGGTTTTGCGCTTTATTTACGGCTTAGTGCTCGAATAACTGCCAACAAAGTACCCATACCAAATAAAAAAGTGAGTTCTCCTCAATAACTTACTCATTTATACATGTTGAAATAAATCCTCAAATTCAAAATATTCAAAAAGGAAATTTAAATTTTTTAATACTAAAAATAAAAATCAGGATGAACAATTATTTTTAGCAATTTTAAATAATTTTCATTTTCTCAAAAGTTAATAAATTCTTTCAATAAAATTTGTCTTTTTTTAGCAGAAAATCTTCCCTCAGAAATTTGTTAGTCGTTTGAAAATTAATCAAAGATCGTAATGAACAAGTTTATGAAAACCCCTGTGTCTAAGCAGTTCGATATAGTGTGTTTTAAAAGTAACAAAAATTAGAGTATAAAAAATTTATTAAATATTTGAAAACATTTAAATGTTTTTTTATCTTTCATCGTTTTCCGATTTTATATTTTTCCTTAATATATATCATTGTCAATTATCATTTAACACAAATCTAATAGTAGCAGTACAACTACATATGTTTCTACTAAGGTTTCATTAAGGTTAACTAAAATAGTAATTATTTGATTAGTAACATTTTCTTTGCCTTCTAGCATTTAATCCTTGTGGATAAATAAATATAATTCAAAATTTTTTCAATTAGTTTGAGCATATATTAACTACTAGATATTTATGAGTTTGAGTATTTACAGCCATAATTATTGTTAAACATACAACTTTACTATAAAATAATTAATTTCATGGCCAATACTTTTATTTCTTTGTTGGACTAACAAGAAGTCACTTAAATAAATTAATAACGTTCGTATAAAATAGAAATAGTTCGTTAAAAATACAACACAACGCATTATAATAAGAATTGCTTTTCTTTAATTAAAATTTGCAGATGTCTAGTCAAAATGGTAATGACCACAGCGAACCCATTAATATTCAAGCGAATGGAAATGGTACTAATCATACAAATGTAGATGAAGCTGACGATGGTGGTCTCTCCTTGAAAATGCGTTTAACAACAATGAACTCTATGGAGCATACAGTGCCACCATCACCAACAAAAAGTTCATCTCTTAAACGTAATACAAGTTATGATAATCTCATGCCGGCAGAGACTAAAGAGACCAGAGTTAAAGTTATATATACCGGAGGCACCATAGGCATGGTGAGAAATGAAAGGAATGGTATGCTTATAAAAAATTAAAAATTATTTAAAAGATAATATCTATAACAAAATTTCAAAAACAGTTTTAGCTCCTATGCCAAATGCTTTGGTTAAGCGTATACGCAAATATCCCAATATGCACGATGAAGAATATGCTCAAAAAAGATTTGGTCAATCAGCCTCTATGGCTCCATTGGTTTTGCCCTATGTGCAGGGTGAGAGTAATCGTGTTATTTATCAAATAACAGAATATATACCCTTATTGGATTCTAGCAATATGACCATGCACGATTGGGCTAGAATAGCCAACGATATTCATGTAAGTAAATGTTAAATTTATTGAAAAAAGTAATATATTACTATTAATTCTTTTTTTATTCCTATAGCAATCCTATGAATTCTTTGATGGCTTTGTAGTTCTGCACGGTACCGATACATTATCCTATACCGCTTCGGCTTTATCATTCATGTTAGAGAATCTCGGCAAAACTGTGATAATAACGGGCTCTCAAATACCCATTTTTGAGACTCGTACCGATGGCAAAGACAACTTTACCTCGGCTCTAATAATTTCGGGCAATTATGTTATACCCGAGGTCTGTGTATTCTTTGGCAATAAACTTATGCGTGGTAATCGCACTGTAAAAGTAAGCTCATGTTCCTTGGATGCTTTTGATTCTCCTAATGTTCCTCCTTTGGCCCATATTGGCATTAATGTAGATGTAGATTATAGATTAATTTTTAGACCTTGTAAGATTTCCAAGTTTAATGTTCACTCAGATCTAGATGAAAATGTGGGAATTTTGCGTATATTCCCCAGTATTTCTACTTCGACATTTAGAGCATTTTTGGCACCACCAATGAAGGGTGTAGTATTGCAATCATTTGGTTCGGGTAATGTACCAGCTAATCGTAAAGATTTACTCAAAGAATTAAAGGATGCCGCTGAAAGAGGTGTTATTATAATAAATTGTACTCAATGTCCTACTGGTTCGGTGGCTGAAATCTATCAAACAGGAAAGGTTTTATTTGATTTGGGTGTTTTGCCCGGATTCGATATGACACCCGAGGCAGCTTTAACCAAGTTGTCGTATGTTTTGGGCAAAAGTGAATGGCCCTTGGATATTAAGAAACAGGTAAGAATTTCAAGTTTTATTAAAAGAAAAATTCGATTACTTAATAAATTTCTTTTTAGATGATGCAATCAAATTTAAGAGGAGAATTGACCTCAAATTCTGGCCCGAAAATGGAGGAATATGATTTAGTGGATGCTGTAGCTCGGTCTTTGCATTTAAGCTCACCTCAAGAACTTAGTCAATTGGGAGCTACTCTATTCCCTGCCATGCTAAATGCTGCTGTTCAAGCCGGAGACATACAAAAGGTTTAATATTTTTCATATAAAAAAGGTAAACCAAATTTATTCAATATTCTTTTTTTTATTTAGATCAACAACTTAAAAGCCTATGGCGCTGACCTATCAGGTGTTAATCAAGATAATCGCACAGCTCTACATTTGGCCTGCATAGAAGGCAATTTACCCGTTGTCAAACATTTACTACTCAATGGCGTCTCTGTCCACATAAGAGATCGCTACGAACGCACACCCCTTGTAGAGGCTATAGCCAATGACAATCATGAAATTATAAGTTTGCTCATAAATTGTGGCGCTCATTTGACTGGTTCCTCTAGAGCAGTGGGCGAACAATTATGTGGCGCTGCTGCCCGGGGTTTATTGACACGTCTCAAATCTTATCAACTAGCCGGTGCTGATCTCGCACAACCAGACCCCTCCGGACGGACAGCTTTACATGTAGCTGCCCTGCATGGACATGAAGAAATTGTACAATATCTTCTACAATACATGGATAACATAAATGAAACGGATATGTTGGGACTTACCGCTTTGGATTATGCTCTTAAAGCTGACCAGCAAAGTGTTGCTGTGATGCTTAATAATTTTGCTCATCATCAGGTGTAAATTTGCCGGACAAACACTTCACCATTATTTAGAGAAAAAAACACTTTTACACACAATTTAAATGACACAAACAGAAAAACATTAAGAACTAACAAGCACTTTTAATTTTAATTAGATTTGACATTTAATTTATTAAATAAATGATATTTTATCGTAGACAAACACTTTTTACTGCACAATCACTATTAATTGCACTTAAGCATAACGGTATTATAGCGGAGTTGCATTTGTTCTCCTAGAGATGGTATAATCAACAGAGCTGGAAGTCTTGAGTCATTAAAAATGTTTGCAGCTGTTTTAATGGAAAAAACAGTTATGTGTGATAAATTTAAAAAGGAATTTGAATGTTTTTCAAAGATATAAGGAAATTTTAAATGTAGTTTATTTATATGTAGTTTATTTAAATATAAAAATATAAATGAAAGATTAATAAATAAAATATATTGTTGTTCCCTTAAATGTATAAAATGAGTTCTAAACGATTTTTTGTAAGTAATTAATTTAAACATACAACTTTTTAAAGAGCATGATTATGGTTTTATTCTTTTTTAGAAAAAAAAAATATTAATATTGTCTAAAATGGTTTTTAAAGCAAAATTCTGCGGGAAGAACTGCCTTAAAATATAGGAAAACATAGACTTTTGTTATTTAGAAATTTTTTATAAATTTTTCTGTAGTAATTTTGTTTGGCTTAAGGTCTTAATAAGTAAAAAAAACTCTTTTATGTTTTTTATTATATTTCTAATTTTCAATATTTTGGTCATCTTCAGGGAATCTAACTAAAAAAATTTAAACATATAATAACAATAATCGTTACAATTACAAATAATTGAATTTATATTTTATATTATTGCCATGTTATCGTTGTTTTGAGCTTTCGTCACTAACTGTTTTTGATTTTCTTTTTGTTATTCTTATGTTTGTTTATTGTATGTCGATATATATGAGCTCATTTGTCAAAGTTTCAGTTTTATATTATTAAAAATAGTTATGAGTTCACAATTATAAAAATTATTTATTATTATTATTTTTTTTTTTTAAGATTTTTTAAACTTTAATGTAGTGAAAAGAAATCGTCAAAAAATGTTTTAACCAATTTGGCTTTTAAATTATAAACGATGAAATAATAAATAAAAATCAAGTATTCCTTCAACCGCGTTGTGATGTACATATGTATATGTAATTCGAGTACTTGCAATTTTCGCATTTTGACGTTTTTTTTAAGATTTACCTTGAATTTGAAGATATTTTAAAGTTTTTTCTTTTTACTCTTGAGTTGCTTTCATTCTTTCAAATTTTTGAGTTTTGGAATGTTTAACTTTTTTCTTCTCGTTGCAATTTTTTTATGAATGTTAACATTTTTACATTTTTTTTTTTTTTTTTTTGAAGTTTTTACATAAAGTATGGCTTGTTTACCAAAAAAATCTATTAACAAATCTGTTTTTTGAAAAAAAAAAAAAAATAGTATGTTTGTAATACATGTTTTTTTGTGAGATATTTGGTCAAGATTCTATTTTTGCAATAATTGTATTTATAGTGAAGAAGAGTTTTTGTGAAAATTGGGTTTTCTGTTGAAAAATAATAAAAAATAAAATAAATCGATTTTATACCAAAAATTGGTTTCCAGTGAAAACGTGTTTTGTTATATTTTTATAAATTTATAAAATTTACATTTTTTGATTTTATACAAGGAATAGATAAAATAATATAATTTATACTACTTTTTTTAACTTTTTCTTTTAACTTATATATCATTTTATAATTATTTTGAAAAGTGAACCATGATCTATAATATGATTAGGCATGGTTAAATAGTACTAAGTAATATGTAATTTTTTGCCTTGAAAAAAAAAAAAAAATAAAATAAATATAATATAATTCACATCTTCTATTTTCTAAAAAGTTGTGTTAAGTAGATGATGTTTACAGAGACACTGGGACACTGAGACATTTGTGGCTGACTATTTATTCTTCTTTAATTTTTAATTAATAAAATAGTTCTTAACAAAAACTAGTAAATATAAAAAAACGCTTATATTTCTATGTGTAATTACTTTTAAAATAATCAAATCAGAAAAAAAAAAACAATATTCAAAAAATTTCATGCAGCACTTGATTAGAACGAGTAAATTTTTTACTATTATAAATTGACTCGTTTATTTTTTTTATATTAAATCTAGTGTATTCAAAAGCCGAAACCAGTTTTCGATTTTAAAAAAACCGACCGGTTTCGAATAATTTATACTTTCGAATTGTTCGACATGCCGGTTTTTTAATGGAAAGTACTTGTTTTTCACTAAAACACCCAGTGTTTTCAGTATCTTCATTTCGAAGAAAATGAAGATACTGAAGATTCATCTGAAGATGAACGGCGATATCCAAAATACAGAAGCAGGAATCAATATTGATAATATTTTAATGTAAATAAATCTAACGAAAAGCAAAAAGAACTGCAAAACTTTATATAAAAGCAAGAAGGTAAAGAGAAATAATTAATTTGCAACGTAAAAAACAGATGAACTCTTTGTCAAAAATGATTGAACATGTTAATCATGCGTTGTTAAAGTTTAGTATTAGTCCCTTTACAAACTTTTAAATCATTAGAAGTAGCTATAAAAGAGCATTCACAAGATTCTGCAAATCTAATAGAGGGAGAAGCAATTCATAAGTTTTTGTATTAACACTCAATAAGCACAAGAATTATGTAATAAACTTATGATAAGGCTTAATGAGCGCAAAATTAAAGTTGTAAATACACTTACAGTTTATTTAAGTTCAGGAAAATTCCAATGTAGTGATGTTTTGAAATACTTTACAAAAACAGAAACTATGAAATTCGCTGTTGGTTTAAATAATCGTATATTTTTAAATGATGTAGATGAAAGTACATATTCTGATAATGATTAAAGTTTTAATTCTGAAAATTCGAATAGCTTAATTTGTGATTTAAGTTACATAAAAAAAATACCTACAATCGTATTAAAAAAGTTATGTTATTGCCATTTAACAATTTTTCCAACATCCACTAACATTTAACGTGTATTTTCGATTACCAGTTTAATAAAAAAAATAAACAAAAAAATTGGATCAAATTTCATCATCTTAACTGTATATATATATTTTTTTTAGTATTTTAAAAAATATATTTTTTTAATTAACAAATATTACGAAAAAATAAAAAATATTAAAATGTTCCTATACATTTATAATTATTTAATAAAAACCGGTTAACCGGTTCTTTACATAAAACCGTATTCGAAACCGTTTTTTTTTAAGTTTTTAAATTATTTAGCATACTATAACATATTAAAGAATGACAATAATTTACAAAATATTATAATTTTGCATCAATTTAAATTAACTGTCACATTCCATTTCCTCAAATTTCAATTATTCGATTATTCTCTGATTGCACATGAATTTCCCCAAAAATACAACCGTGTTTTTTATGTCATTCCTACTACATTTTTTTACAACACAGTAATTTGCTGACATGGACTTAAGTTGTGTGTTTTTTCTTTAATAAATTTTGTTCTATAAAAATTTATGGTAAATTACCAATAAAAATCCATTAAAATTTAATAAAAACAAAAGAAATATATGCTCCAATCTTTATAATTACGGAAAATTATGAAGTTTTTATTTAAATCCAAAAATTGAATGAAAAAACATGAATTGAAAATCTAACAAAAATGTGAAAACGAACACGTCAGATAAAGAGTACTTTTATTTTTTCGTGGCATTTGAGTTTTTTCGTTTTTGTTTTAATTGATGTGATCATAGTTGTAAAAATACTAGAAAGATTTGTTTTGTGATTTTTGTGAAGATTGTTAATTTGCATATTGATTGTATTAATATTTGATTTTTTGGTGTTTGTTCTTTTTCTTTTAGTACAAGTACCAATGTTCAAGTTCAGCAGCCAACGAATTCATCCCACAAACGAAATTATTGAAAACAACACAAAAATTGTATTAATAACAAAAAGAAGAGTTATCATTTAACATTTTCTTTTATTTTTCAAATTGTTAATGTTTATTTTGTAATTTTTAAGAAATTTAGTTTTTTTATTTTTAATTTTAACTGTGTGTGTTTGTGTGAATTATTAAAGAAAAAGTTAGAGTTAGTTAACGATATTGAAATATTAGTTTAGCATTATGTCGTCCGATACGAACGAACAGCAACAACAATTGCAGGAAAGTTTCCTACAACAGCAGGTAAGTGAAAGTGATTTTTGAATGATAAATATTGGCATAAGTTTAATAATTTAGTGGTTTTCTGAAAAATCAAAAATTTTTTTAAAATTTATTTGATGTCTAAATTAGGGGATATATTTGTTTCATTTCTGACCTAAGGAAAAAGACTATTGAAAGTGTTATAATTGACTTAAAATTATTAGTATGGATTCGTACACATCATTTTTATTACCGCAAAAGTGTGAACCCCGACTTAGCAGATTACATTTAACTATGTTCGTCCGACAGTCTGTATACCTACCTATGCAGACATAATCCAATTTTCGATTCATAATGGAATCCATGTCCGAATATGGGAAAAATCTTAGTGACTAATAAGTTTCATTTAAGCCGATAATATAGACTTAAATGGAATTTTGGAAACATTGTTTCAAAATTGTCCATACCTCCCGTAAAGAAATCGAATTTTGCACTATAAAAATTTAATTATTAGATTCTCTTAAAAAATTAAATTTTTTTAATAATTGATTAGGATTAGAAATAAGATTTTTTACCAAAAATTCTAAATTAACTGAAAAATCCATTTTTTTATTAAATTTTTTGTGCAATTTGATTGTTTGATGGAAAAGTGAATTTTTTTTATCAATATTTGTATTTTTACCGAAAAATTTAAATTTTTGTGAATTGATTTTCTGGAAAATGCAATTTGGATTTTTTGATAAAAAATTTTTGGAAAAGTATTGAAATTTTGCTGAAAATTTATGTTTTTGGTGAAACTTAGGATTTTAAGAGAATTGATATTTAAGATTTTAAGAGAAAGAATTGATTTTTTTTAGTGGAAAATTTAGATTTTTTGGTAAAAATTTGAATTTAAGTAAAAATATAAATTTTTAGTAAAAATTTAAATTTGAAAAATTTTATGAATTTTATTTTTTCTAAAAATTATATTTTTGCAGAAAATTATGATTTTAAATTTAAAAATAGATTTTTTTATAAAAATTTTTGGTGAAATATTGTATTTTACTCTTAAAATTCTGAAAATTTAAATTAAAGAAAAAATTGATTTTTTGTAAAAAGATTTTTGCTGAGAAAAGAAATGCGATTTTTGTTAAAAAATATAGATTTAAAAAAAAAAAAAAAAATTTCGAATAAACATTTCACTTAAATTTGGTTAAAATTGCATACCCCAATTAAACTCATGTCAATATTTGCCACCTACCCAAAACTTTCCTTACTCTGTTTATTTCTTATTTTAGGAAAAAATATCCGCCCTAAAGGAGCTAGTACGCAAATCGGGAGCAGCTCATGGTTCCAGCAAATCAGCTGCAAAAGAAAAAGTTAAGAATATTGCGGAGAGACTGTTAAAATCAAAAGCAAAAAGTAAACAAGGTTTAAATGTTTCAACATACACCACAGAAACCACCTCAACTGATCACTCCTTTGTGACTCAAGACCAAACCAACTTGTTGTCAGTTTCCCAACCTCAGTTTACACTACAATCGCCTACACCCAGTTTTGCGTCGACTCCAAATCCAACACCCAATCCTACACCCTCAAAGCCTCAATTAACTTCAAGAAATGAAACACCCTCGTCGTCCATTCCTTATTCGTTGCAAAGCAGTGAGAAAATTGCTTTAATGAGACAACAACTGGAGCAAAATAAATTGCGTATGGCACAAAAGGCCTCCAGTAAACAGCATTTAGAGCAGTTGGTTTCACAGCTAAAGGATAAATTCGAGACGACACAACAGTGTCTGGAGGATACTACCGAATTGGGTAGATCTATGTCAGATTTAAGTAATCTAATACATTACACACCCGTTAGCCGGGAACGACATAAATCAGCCACCGACTTAAGTAGTCAAAACTTTAGTCTGGAAAAAGAGCGGATCAAATTCCTGGAGAATCGTTGTCGTCTCTTGGAAAAGCAGCTGGATAAGGAAAAACAAAACAATCAACGCAATAACTCAGCTAATGTTTCGCAAAATACTGAACATTTAGATGCCAAAATTTCCGAATTGGAATTGTTACTGCAACAGAAGGAAAAAGAGTTTGAAACTAAAGAAAAAAATCTAAAAGAAGAACTCAAGAAATTGCAAAATAGCAGAGAAATAACTGATTACGAAAGTTCAGAAGAAAATGCCAAATTGTTGAAAGAAAATGAAGATTTAAAATCAGAAATTGCCAGAATTACACAAGAATTTGATAACAATGAATTAAAACAACAAATTGAAATAATAAAACAAGAAAACTTACAATTAAAACAACAAGTGGAAACATTAAGCAAACAATTAGAAGTTTTTAGTGAAGAAACTTCTACAGAAGCTTCTACAGCACATTTAGAAAATGAAATAGAAGAGTTAAAGAAACAATTGGAGATATTTAAATCCAAAGAATCTGTAGAGTCTTTGGAAATCTTAAATGAAAATCACTTACTGAAGCAGGAAACTGAAATACAACTGAAACGTATACAAGAACTTAATGAAATAAATGATGTTTTGGAAACCACGAGATGTGATTTGACTTCCAAATGTACAAAATTAGAAGAGCAAATTAAACAATTACAGGCTGATAATATAGTGGCACAAGAAAAACTAAGATTATCTGACGAAAAGTGTGCAGAATTAGAAAGTATTACTACAAACACTAAAACAGCTACCTCTTCATCTTCAGATAATGCACAAGATACCGACAGCCAAGTTAAGGCAGAAATGGCTAAACAAATACAAGAATTAATGGATGAATTAGTTGAGCTAAAAACGGAAAACTCTCAACTTAAAGAAACCGTTAATGAACAAGAGAAACTAGAGGTAAGTGATACCTCCATAGCCGAAAAATTAGCCAGTCTGGAAGCCTGTATAGAAGCACAAAGAGAAGATCTTTTGAAATCTCAAGAAACACAAAAGAAATACGAAGAGGAGTTAATGGAAAAGACCATAGAGTTAAATGTCTTAAATGCCAATTTCAAAGTATTAGAGGAAAAATTAGAAGCTTCCTCAAAAACCAAACCTTTATTCTCCTCAACTTCTGCCTCTAATCAAGACTCTGGCAATCCAGAAATGGAAATGGAAATTCAACAATTAAAACAAAAACTTGATGAATCTAACAAGGCAATGATTAAGTTAAAATTGAAATGCAAACAAAGTGAAAAACAAATAGAGAAATTGAAGAAAGGTTCCAATCTTCATGAAGAAGTGGTAAAATTAACTAAAGAAAAAGAACAATTGCAACAAAAGATAACCGAACTAGAAGATGAAAAGGGTCAGTGGCAATTAACACAAATGGAAAGTTCTCAATCCAGCAACAAAGAAGAAGAAGGTGAAAAAGAAATCAAGGAAAATTTACACAAGGAATGTGAAGAAAAAATAAATGATTTAGAAGCCAAGTTAAAAGAAAAAGAAGCTGAATTGATAACCTTGAAACAGGGAGAAGAGTCGCGCGTAACTTCTGAATTGGGAGAAATACAATTGGAAGAACAAATCAAGGAGTTGACAGAAGAATTAACTTCCTTGCGCAAGGAGTATGAAGAAAAGGATAACAAATTACAAGAATCTTTGGAAACTATAGAAAAAATTACTAAACAAAAAGATGAAATGGATAAAAAACTTGAGCATTATCTCAATGAAAACATTGAACTTTTGGACAAGGTAGAAAAACTTTCAAAATCGTCTTCCTCGGCCGAATCTATAGAAATTGTGGAAAGATTAACACAACAAGAAAAACAAGAATTGGAAGAGTTTAACAAACGTTTAGGTGATTCTAGCGAAGAAACTCCCTCACAAAAGGAGGCAGTCAATGAACTAACCCAAACCGAAATAAATCCCGAAATAACTGAAAGTCTTAATAAATTACGTGAAGAAAGTTCAGAGTTAATGAATAAAATTGAATTGTTCACCACAGAAAGAAGAGAAGTATTGGAGAAAATGGAACATTTAACCACGGAAAACCATGAACTCCTACAACGCATTGAAGATTTAACACAAGAAAAACAGGAATTGGAAACAAAACTTAACAAGCAAGTGGAAAATTATGAAGAATTACAAACCAAATTAAACACTGTAAGTAAAGAAAAAGATTCCTTGAGCTTGCAAATGCAAGAGTTTAAAAATCAAAAGACCCAATTATCACAAGAATTAACTTCAATGCAACAATCTTCCGAGGTAATGGCTGCTTTGGATAATAGTGAGACATTGTTTGAAAAATGTGAAAAATCCTTATCCAAACTTTATGGAGAACTAGAAGCCTATCGCAAAGCCAATGATAAAAAGAGTAAATTCAATGTTTCCAAAAAATTAGCCAAGGAAGCAGAAAATGCCCATTCCCAACTAAGTGAGTTATTACAAAAAGTTAAAGAGGCTAGTAGTGCTGTGGAGACTGTAACTGTAGTAGAAACTGTGGTGGCTGTTACAGCACCTAATGGAAAAGCTTTGGCCGAATATGAACAATTGACCGCCCAAAACCGAGAACTTAAAGCCACCATACAAGAACTGCGTCGCTTGCTAGACGAGGCCAGAGACCAACAAGAAGACCAAACTGATAATAGATTCTCCTCTGAAGAAAGACAAGCTATACAATCTGAAGAAGATAAGGAATTACAAAATGAAACCCAGAAAAAACTACAAGAGTCCCTACAACAAATTGAACAATACGAGAACCAGTTAAGCGAATTACAATCACGCATTGAAGACCTAACTCAAGAACTTTATGAGGCCAGAACGGGACTTGAAGAAAAGTCTACAGAGATTACCGAACTTAACACAGAGGTAGCCAATCTCAAAAAGTTATCAGAAGATTTTGATCGTGTGATTAATGACAAGGAAATGACGCATGAAAAACAGATCGAGCAGTTGACCAGATTACGCAAACAACTCGAAGCCAAATGTGATACTTATGAACAGGAAATGGAAATTTTACAAACTTTGGTTGATGAGCAAAAACAACAACTTATTGAGGCCTACAAAGAGCATGAACAAGAAATTAATCAAAAACTTTTAGAATTGCAGCAGCATGAAGAAAAGGCAAATGAACTTAAACAAGAACTTGCGCAACTCAAGGAGACTACTGCTCTTCAAGGTAAGGAATTAAGCCAGGATTTACAAAAAGAATGTGAAAAGTTGAGAGAGTCTTTGAAAATCAACAAACATTTAGTGCAAGAGCAGGTTGAAGAATTGTCCAATAAGCAAGAAACCATTGATACTCTCAACCAGCAAATTATTGATCTTTACAAAACGATGGAGGAAAATGCCAATAAAATTATTGAAAAAGAAGATGAAATTTCCTATCTACAAGAATTATTCGATAACAATGTACAGGAAAAAACTAAATTGGAACAGACACACCAGGAGCTATTGAAACAACATCAAGATCTTGTTTCACAAAACAAACAACTTAAAGACCAAATAAATCAACAACTGGAGCAGCTAAACTCTCTAAGCACTTGGCAAAAAAAGGCTCAAGATTTGGAGCAACGCAACAAGGAACAATTGGATAAACTTAAGAAATATGCTGCCAATTTGAAAAAGAAGGCTCAACAGTGCATGGATTATGAAAGTAAATTAAAACTTTTGGAAAGTCAAGCATCCAACCAAGACAATACACAAGAATTAGAAAATCTTAACAGCAAGAATATTCAATTGCAAGAAGAATTACAAAAAGTTCAACAACAAATGCAAGAAAAGGCCCATGAATTAGAGCATATTGTTAATGTTAAATTATCTTTGGAACAAAAAGTTCAAGAGTTACAGCAAGAACTAAGCAAAAAAGAAGTTGGCTTAGAATCACTACAACAACAAACTTCTTTGGAAATTCAAAGTATGCAAGATGAATTAATCTTATTAAGAGAACAGTTGAAAGAGAAACTACAAGAAATTGATGAATATCAACAAGCTTTCACGAACAAAGACTTGGAAAATCAAAACATAAAAGAACAACTACATAATCTACAAAATGATTTAGCTAATAGCAATGAAATTGAGCAATTAAGATTAGATTTACAAACAGCTCAAATGACCTTACAACAACTGCAAAATAACCCAGAAACGCAACAACTTCGTCATGATTTACAAGCTGCTCAAACACTCATACAAAAACTGGAAACTGATTTGCAAACAGCTCAACAAAATTCTTCATTCAATTCCGACTGGGGAGATTTCAACGAAACTGATCAATTGAAGGAAGAACTACAATGCACCCAGGAGAATCTTAAACTGAAAATTAAAGAAATTGAAGAATTAAGACAATCTTTAATGGCTGCTCAAGAGCAATTAACTGATTGGGGTAATGAGTCTTCAGTCAAGAATGCCGACTACGAGAATATGAATAAAGTCTTGCAGGACAAAACAGCCAAACTGGAAAGAGCTGAGGCTACCATGGAAGAATTGGAAAATGAATTAATGACTCTTAGAGAAAAAGATTATGAAAATTCCCAAAAACTACAAGAACTTACCAAAGAATTGGAAAGTGCTAAAGCAACAGCGGCACAAACGTCTCAAAACAATGATCTAGAAAACAAATTGAAAGAAGTCACTGAAGAATTGAAGGCTAAATCATTGAAATTCGAAAAATCCAAGGCTGTTATAAAAGAACGTAATGGTCAGATACAAAGACTTCAAGCACAACTTAAAGACTTGCAAGAAAAATTAACCACATGTCCAGAAGAAGAAATACTCTCACCTACTACCCAACATCAATTAGATGCTTCCATTCAACAACCAATAAGAGCCGAACTGGAAGCTCTGCAAGAAGCCTACAATAAACTAAATGAAAAATACACCAGTGAAAAGGCCAATTTCCAAGAAACCATAACTCGCTTGGAAACCGTGCACGATGGCATTCAAGCTAAATTACAAGAAGACATGTCCTACATAGAAACTCTTGAACAGGAGAATAGCACTTTCAAAGAGAAAATCTGTCGTCTGCAAGAATGTGTTTCAGGTTTTGAAGAACGTCGAGCTTCCATGGAACGTAAAGTTAATATTTTAGATGAACAAATGCAAAATAAAACCGAAGAACATCTAAAGGTGGAAGATGAATTGATATATCGTTTGAATATGCTTTCCGAACATGACGAGGTTATAGCCCAACGTTTAATAGATTCACAAACTGAAAAAGAAGCCATAGAAGAGAACTATCGTAAACTACAAACCGACTACAACCACTTGCAAACTCAATACCAAAAATTGGAAAAAGAATACAGTGATTTCAAGTCCACAATCAATGATGATTATGAACAGGAACTTAATACCCTTAAAGAGAAGTTATCAAAGGCAGAAGTCGATTTTGAAAGGCAAAAGGCTGTTTATGATGGTAAATTGGCAGCTAAAGTTACCGAACTGGATGAACTTGAGTGTGAACTCAGTGATCAGCTAGAAAAAATAAACAATGAAAAGCGTCAATTATCAGAGCAGCTTGAACGCATGACCGATGACTGTGCTAGCCACCAGAATGAAATTTTAAGGCTACAGGAGAATGTTAACACCTTAGAACAAGCCAAGAGTGAGCTAGAGCGAGAATCTTCCTGGCTGCGAATGCAAACCGAAAATTCTCAGCAAGACCTGTATGAATTACAAGAATTACGCATGCAATCTATGCAAGATAAAACCGAAATTGAAAACCTAAGACATCAAATAGATACTCTGTCTTCGAACCATGAAAGTGAGCTGCAGGCTTTGCGTACTCAAATAGCAGAGCTGGATACTTTGCGCATGCAAGTGGGTCAGAATCAAACTGATGACCAAGTATTCATAGAAACTGAAAATAAAAGACTAACAGATCTTTTAGCTGAGAAGGAGGCTGTTATAGAAAATTATCAACGTCAAAACTTGCAATTACAAATGGCTGCCGCGGCAGCAAGTTCCAATGCCAACAATCAACAGGATCCATTTGCATTAGCCTTTGGTTTGCCAGCACAAAGTACCAACACAAACAATCAGCAGTTATCCACAAGTGATAATAACAACAACGAAATTGAACGACTCAATCAAGAATTACAAGATAAAAATCAGCAAATTTATCGTTTGCAACAAGACTTGAACAATTTGCAGGCCGAATTCAATATGTTAAACGAAGCCAATCAAGAAATGCAAAACCAATTAACAGAACGCCAACAAGACGCCGTTAATCTTCAAACTCTGCAAAGTGTAGCTACTGCTTTAAGTGAATCCCAACCCACAGATGTCATACCGGCACCACCTATGTTCTTTACTGCAGATACTGCTGTCAGATCTCCATTTGATGACTTAATACAACCATCTCATGCAACAGAACAGACCAGTGAAGTTTCCGTAGAACCACCTCCCACCATAGAAGATCTACAACGCAATGTTTCTGATTTAGAAAAACATGCTCAAGATTTGGAACACAAACTGGTTGTACGCAATCAAAGAGAAGCGGAATATGAAGAAAAATTAAGAGATTTGGAATCTCGTTATCAAGAAAAAGACCATCAATTGCAACAATCTAATAGTGAATTGCAAAAAATGCACGCGGAATTGTCCAAACTTCAACAACAACAAGCCGAACTATTGGCTCAGCAACATGAATTACATGAACTTAGAAATCAAGTTGGTTCCCTAGAAGTTCTTTTACAAAATAAAGATCAGGAAATAATACGCATTAAACGTGAGCAACAAAATGAAGAACATTTAAAGAAAACTATGCCTACATTGGAAAGTCAAATTCTACCTGCTTTCCAAGATCCGAACATACAACCCACTTTGGATATGTTCTTTGGCAACTCGGCACCAGCTCCAGAATTTGAAGTATTTACCCTGCCTCAACAATCTAACGAACCAGTCGTAGAGGAAATAATTGTACCCAAAAAGGCCTATGACTGTCATCCTAAAGAAAAAGCAGTGCCTGCTCCTCAAGAAACTCCCATAACAGCATTAGATTTAGGAGAGGATTGGGGTGATTCATGGAGCAACACAGAAGCCAACGCTGAAGTCGAACATTTTGCCAAAATTTCCGCCTCTACAACTTCAGCTATGCCTCAATCTTTAGTACCCAGAGAACAACAACTGGAATTGCAAATGCAAGATTTAAATGAACGTTTGCAGGAACTACAACTTGCCTTAGAACGCAGTGAAGAACAAAAGAAAGAACTTCATGTAAAATCGGGTAAACTAATGAAAAAACTTAAGGAATATAAGGTGAAAATAGATGAACTTCAGTCGACGGCACAAAACAAGGACAAAAATTTCATGGAATCCAATTCTATGTTTGATGATTTGGTACAAGAAGAATTAAAGAGTCAAATTAAAACTTTAGAAGAGCGTCTCGAAGAGCAAAAGAAACATCAAGATAGTTTTAATCTAGAAAAAGAGAAACTACTTAAGAGAATCGATGTTTTAACAGCAGGCAATGAGCGCATGTCCGAAATGAAAGAACGCCAAGATATGGAGGTGCAAATGTATCAGGCACGCATAAGAGAACTGCAAGAGAAATTAAAACATCTAGAAGATTGGGGTAATGAAGACCATAAACCCAAGGAATCAAGCACTCCACTAGAAGAAAATAAACCTGAGAAAACACAGGAAACTGAGAATACTTCACCAAACGTTGTGGCCGAATTGCAAAAACAAATTTCCACTTTGAGTTTAGAGATACAAGACCTCACAGGTGATCGTTTAGAATTGCAAGCCTTGTTGGAAGAAGAGAAAATTAACTCTACCAAAGCTGAGCAAACTGTAGCTTCACTGCGTCTACAAATGCAGACCTTAGAAGAAGCTAAAGCTGGTGAACGTAGTGCTGAAACTTATCAGTTAAACAATCTTAAACTTGATTTGCAAAATCTTCAAGAATCCTACAATACTTTATTAAGCAATAAAGAAAGTTTGGAAGCTCAACTTAAAACTGTAACAGAAACTCTAAATCTATCACAAAGCAATGAAAAGCGTCTACAAGCTGAAGTAGACGCTTTGCAGTTGGAAGTGGAAACATTAAGAGAAACCCTTAATAATACCAAACAAAGCTTAATCGATTTGGGAGCAGAGTTATCGCTACTCAAAGAACAAAAAGAAAAACAAATTGATGAAGTGAGCTGTAAAGAGAAGAAGGAAAGTATAGATTTAATGAAACAAGAAATTCAATTGTTACTAACACAAAAACAAGCCGTAGAAGAGCAAGCAAATCAATTGTTAAAGGAAAATGAGACACTGAAATCGTCACAAACACCTCCAGTAGATGTAAAAGCTATGGAGGAAAAATTGCAAAGCTTAATGGCAGAAAATGAGTACTTAAAGGCAGCCGCTACAACTTCCACAAGCAGCAGCAACAATGAGGAGTTGTCAGCCTTGTTGCAGGAAAAAGAATCTGAGATTTTACATTTGAAACAACGTATCAACGATCTAATGAACGAAGATCAAACGGAAAAACTGGTTTTAGAAATACTTACCAAAAACCAAGAGATACATATGTTAAAAATGCAAGTTAAACATTTGGAAGAGGATAAACATGAATTGGAAAATAATCTCTCGCTGCAAATAACCAAAGAAATGCAAGCCAACAAAGAAGATACACAAACGACTAAACAGGATGACAAACGAGTGGAGGAATTAGAAACTAAAATTAAATCTCTGCAAGAGGAAAAAGCACACATGGAAGAGGAATTACAAGTTCTTAATAATCATGTAATGGAGTCATTGCAATTGGAAGATAAAATGAAGGCTCTTACCCTGGAGTTGGACACTAAGAACATAGAAATCTCTGAATTACGTAAGACAGTGGAATCTTTTAAATCTACAGCTGAAAGCAATAAACCCGAAGTCTCTGTAGATTTTGTTGCTCTTAACAGCCAATGGGAAGCCATTGTAGAACAGCGTTGTGGTGAAATAGCCAAAATGTGGCAAGAACATTTGGCTCAACGTGAACGTGATTTTAAGGCTACCGAAGAACGTCTTAAGGAAGAAATTACAGCTTTAAGAAATAATCAAACAGCAAATCTAAGCATCGAAACAGGACCTCAAGTTTTATCGGTAGAAACCACCTCCACCTCCACACCTGCTTCCACTACTGCTTCGGGAACCACATCGGCCGAAGCCTCACAAGATGGTACACCTTTACGTTCACGTCCCGAAGATCCTGAATCCATTATTGAAAAAATGCAAGCAGCCTTGGAATCCCAAGAAGTGGAAATTGTTACGCTCAAAGAACAATTGGCCATACGTTCAGCAGAATATGCTCGTTTAGCAGCACAATATGATCCCTTCAAACTACACGACACCTCATCACACAGTACAGCTTTCTCGGAAAATCGCAAACAGGTACAACCAGAAGCACCAATGGTTTCCAAATCTGAATTAGATTTGGCCATGTATATGCTGCATCAGCGTGATATGCGTTGTGAAGAAATGACTTTGGAAATTGTTAATCTTTTGGCCGAAAGAGACACATTGCAATTAAAACTCTCAAATACTTTGAGACAATTGGAAGCGAAAAATGCTCAAACAGCGGGAGGTTTAGCTGAAGGTAAATTTTAATGTTATTTTGAATTCGTTTTCTTAATAAAATGATGATTTTTTTGAAATTTCAGCTACAACATCAGCGGGAGCCTCAAATTCGTCACCATCTGAAAATGTTTCCAATATCTCAGTTGCGGGTTCAACTGTGGGTATTGCGGCTGATGATGATTTGAATGAGAAGTAAGTCGTATATGAATAATAATTAGTTATTATTTTTATTAATTTTGTGTTGTGGTTATCTTTAGACTTTCCCAGCTACAAACTGTTAGCCATTCCAAAGACAAGATTATCAAGGAAGAACGTGAACAACGTATACGCCAGATAGAGAAATTACAGCAAGATGTTGCCAAAATGCCACCAGCTGCCGTCTCTGAATTGATTGGAAGCGATTTATGTAAGTAATAAAGTTGTGTTAAGAAATTTTATGTAATGCTAACAAAAATTAATTGATTTAATTGATTTTTTTAGCTCAAACAAATCAATCACCTTCCAATGTTCTATTAAACTGGCTTTGGGGCAGTAAAGGCAACAATGCTGATTAGGCCTCGCTGCAATTATTCAACATTTTATATTTTGTACCTTAATTTTTTAAAATATAAACTTGCGTATTTTACTTGTCTGGTTCCCGATATTTAATTTCTTTTACGTGTTTGTGTAAATATTAGATAAAACATCGTATTTACTAACGAAATATAATCATAATTTTACTTTTAAATTTTTTGTTGTTGTTGATTAAAAATGCAATTACTATAGTACTACTATCAAAAAATATGTTTATTAAGTAATTTGCATACATCAATTTATATTCAATTATAGTATATTTCTTTTTTTGTAATATTTTATTAAGTTATAGTTTATATATGTATAATAATTAAATAAATGAAAAAAAAAATCACAAAAAAATATTCTACTAAATATTTAAAAATGAGTGATAATGAAATAAAATATACTAATTAAAACTCGTTATTTAGTAAACAAAACAAATAAATATCATTAATATAGTTATTGAAAAAAAGCAAAATAAACATTAAAAATAAAATGTTTGAATATATAAAATAATAAAAGAAATATCTTTTTAATATTTAGGGCAAAAAGTTAAGAAAAATTCTTAAAAATTTAAAATAAATTTCAGTTTATTTCAGAATTCGTTTTATCAGCAAAATTTAATACAGGTATTTATATATAAAATAATTTATAATAATCTTTTTAATTTTTAGGGAAAAAAGTTATGAAAAATTCTTAAAAATTTTATTTAAATTTATATACGTTTTATTAGCAAAATTCTGTATTTAATTTTAATACGTATTCGCACAACCATTACTTATATTTCTGCGTAAAGTACAAAAGTAATGAAGTAGGAAGTTGCATTATGACTGTTTTTGAAATTAATGTTACGATCATTTGACTTTTGTCAATACTATGGATGTGCGATTAATCGGTTATACAAAATTTTATTTTATCTATACACATATTAATCAGTTAATCGATTAATCAACAATTCTAATTAATAAAAATTCTGATTAATCACTTTTAATTTTGTTTAATCAAATTTGAATAATATTATTCAATGTTCTCAAATTTAGTTTACAATTAAACAAATGAAACAAAAAATGCTAAATATATAATATATGTATGTTATTTGGTAATTAAACGACCCACATTTTATATTTTCAAACGACTTTGCATGCATTTTTTTATATTATAATGAAAATTAAAAACATAATAAAGAAAGTCAAATAAATTTAAAATTATTCAATTATTCACGATTTTAACTATTTAAATTCCTGATTAATCATAATTTTGAATAAATGAAATCAAAATTATTCGATTAATCATAAATAATTTAATCAAATTGTTGAATAAATCAAATAATTAATTTGAAATTTGATTTTTAAATCACGTTACGTTCTTTTGCATTTTAATATGTATAAATAAGAATATGTTTATCTATAAGCTAATTCATTACAATCAACCTTGGATTTTGAAATAAAAAGATACCAGTACCTATGCTACTGATTTACCTCTTATTAAAAAATATGATGAACCATTATCCACAGACGGACATCTCCTGATAACGGACAAAATCACCGCCTATGGAAGCTTTCGCTGTATATGTAATTTCCTATAGTAGCTTCTTGGCTTGAGATTAATGTTGAATTTTTATTATATAAAAAGATTGAGTGAATGCGTCCATAATATGGATGAACAAATAATTAATATAACCATCGACGATTTATGATGAACACGCTAAAGTTGTTACCGGAGAGAGAGAAATGAAATGTATTCTACAACGTAACGTGTGATAATCTTGAAGACATGTGTCGTTATTCCTCTTCCTTACAAGACTCTTGAGATTTTGCTTAAATTATGCAGTATACAATTTTATTTTTAAAGCTCCATGACAAAAGTAACAGACTGGAATTAAAAATAAAATTTGGTATCATTAGAAAGAAGAAGATTTCTAGTTCAATATAGAACCATTATTTAGTGTTAAATAATTACATTCAGGTATGTGATGAATTTCGATCGTTTTTTTCCATTTTTGTTTCTGTTCAATGTGTTTCTTGTCAAATCACAACAAATTAATTTTGAAATTTGTATTATTTAAATTTAATAGATTTTGCGTGAAGCTGGCACAAAGGAGATATCCCTTGCTTCTGAAAAATAAACATTGCCCATAAAAATAACACTTTGTGGAGGAATAATAAATTTACATTTTTGGCGATTAATTAATTAATCCTACAAAAATAAAAATTAATTAATATAATATTTTAATAGGAACGCTTTTTAGCAGGTGCATTTTGGACTTTGCATTGGTTTTAAATTTTTACTGGTGATTTGAAATTGGGTTAGCACAATGATTATTTTGAATATTTGAAGTTACTGTTTAATTCGAGTGTCTGATTTAGGTTTTTAAACAATAAGGTACATCGCTTCACCACAAGTTCCATCACAAATTACAAAATATATTTAAAGTTTTAAACTTAAAATTCAGTGTTTTAACGCAACAGAATAAAAAAGTTTAGGATTTACAGAATCTCTATACTTTTCTTAACCTCTGCCTCAATATATGTATATTCTTTAAAAGGTATTATTTATTTTATTTTTCTTTCTACAATATAGCTTTTATTTTTTACCCACATGCTTAATGATACTTAATGATTCTAATTCTTTTGTAACAGTTTTAATCAAATTCAATTTTAAAACGATCAAATCATGTCAATTTCGTTTTTATCACAACCATGATCACAACCTAATTTATTGTGATTTTCATAAAACAAAATGGAAAAAGGAAATCGATTTCGTTTTTACAATAAAACGAAATTGAAATCGAAAATTTTATGTGTATCACAACCTTTTTAGTTTTTGGCTCGAAATCGATTTTCATTACATACCTGATTATTTTTTATGTGGAATGGTAGTCTTAATAATATGCAACAGATTAGAGGCGGTTTGCGTGCGTCCAGTTTTTGTGTAATATTAGGCGAAATGTGTTCATAGTGCATTTTTAGAGCCTAACACTTATTTTATTATGTAAATTTCCAATATGCACCACAAATTTTCAATAATATTGAGGTCTGGCGACTGTTTAGAGAGCGTCGTTAAAATTGGGCCTTTATATATTAGCAAATTGTACACAATACCAAATTTATTATTCGGATCGTTATGTTGGCAATATCAAAAATATGATAATATATTTTTGCACTCTGCAACAAATTAGGATATAAAGGTATATCTACTACTGTCTACGGAAAGGTAAATCGATTTCGATTTTAGTCGAAAATCGATTTTCAGGAGGAAAAAATAAAGGACTAAAAAATATCAAAATTGAATAAACTGACGACAGATGACCCACAGTTCTACGAAGAAGTTTAGTTTTGCTACCTTTAAAGACATGTAGGCACTAGAAGTTTTCTACGAATCGGTCCTCCGTATTCCCGTCCAATAAGAACTTTTTCTATTTACCAAAATTAATTGAATATTATAATACATAATAAATAAATATTCCAATAAATTTGTAATACAACTACACTTACGAATGTTATGTGTGGTCTTTGTGACTCCAGAATCCGGCAGTGATACGCCATGAAGACGAGTACAATAATCCAATATTTGCAATGTATGGCAAAAGTTTTAACGCAACATTGTTTGAACTCCAGATGTCAGTTTTGGTGCTGATATCCGTAGGTTGTCGCAGACCGCGATGTTTATTCGGTACTTCATCAATGGCTTTTATTGTCCAACCGATTTTCATGGAAAAAAAACTCATAATGATTTCTTGTACCATAGAAGCATATATTTTAACCATTTAAAGTGACCATTTTATATAAAGGAGTTTGTAACCAATACTCCTTTATATAGCACTCACAGTGCTATATAAGTGCGTGGACCCTGCATGGAAGTACTTTTCCAAAAAGAAGTACTGGCTGTGAGCCACTGTATGTTGTTGAAAAAATAAATTTGGTTTTCTAAAAAAAAGTAGTCAAAGCATCATCAAAACAATAAAATATCTCGAAATCTGGAAAAATAGAACATAAAAATCATTGATTTCGGAACAATTTGTATTACAAAAAATATAAAAGGCTTATAGTCGACACAATACCTATTTTATTATTCATTTTATTCTTTAAATTTGTTTAAATTTAATTTTTATAAAAAGAAATTCATTTAAATTATGTTGTTTTTCAAGTTTTTGACATTTGTATTTACTATTTTCTGAAGCAGCAGAATCTCTGCTGACTGTGTCACAGCATCGACGACGTTGTACTTGCCTTCATACACTCATCATACACAATTTACATGTAAATCAAATGGTATGATGAGTTGCACAAACCTGGCTAATTAATGTTGTCATACACGACTCATAAGCACCTGTGTTAACTTGTAGGATCATACGTATGATCATACATCAGTGCAGCGCAGCTTCATCCATCAAATTCAGAACTAACGGTTGGTTGTTTTTTAAACGTGCTGCCATCTATTGGAATGTTTTCCTTAAAGAAGAGATGCCATATTTATTTTTTTAATACAAAGGTTAAAATGGATTTTTATTTAAAATAACAAATAGAAATAACAAATTTAGAAAAAAAATGAATCAACTTATTTTATCATAAATGTTTATCATCAAACGAGGTGCTATTGCTATACACACAAATTTAAGTTTTTATTTATAATTAAAGTTTTGTGCAAAAATTAAAAAACAACAAATTTGAGGGTGGAAACAAGTCATAAACTGATGAGAAACTGGGCCAATAAAGAGGTCAGTTAAATTGTTAGGAAAAAAAGACACAAAATTCTTTGGTCGAGTTCCAAAAAAAACTCCACTTTGAGCTTGAAATTCCAGCTCAAACAAGAGACCATTTAGAACTGCAGCCTTGTTGAAATCAACTAGTCCAAACTTAGAAGTTTGTAGCTTCTTTACGTAAGATTAAAAACAAAAATACTAGATTAAACTTGGCAAGGGAAACTAAAGTAAGAGATAATAATGAATGCTTTTAGAGAACACTGAAACTGAATTAAATTGTTTGCAACTGATCTGGAGATATATTTTATGTTAGAAAAACAATTCTTAAAAAATAATAATAATTTCAATTTAAATTAACATATGAAAAAATAATTAAACAATAATATACAATAATTTTATACCTCATCAACAGGCTGATTATCAATTGTATATCATAATAAAAATTACATTTTGAAACAAAGATAATAATATTTTATGAAATTTTAAGCAAATGTGTATTTAAGGTCACATAATTCAGAAATAAACTTAAAAACTATACAGATTATATTTTAAAAATTTTCTTCTGCTCTTAAATTAACAAAATGTTCCACAAATCTGCTTTAAAATCTATGATAAGCAAAAAAAAAAAAAATGTAATTAAGGGTGAAAAAATGCACTTACAAATTAATGCAAAAAGCTTTATTTATTGTTCTGATACGGATAAATATTTTACCGATGGTTTCTTTCAACAAAAAATACTCAATTGTATATTTGTTTGCTGGTGATCATATTTTATTTTTCTAATCAAAAATTAATATTTTTATGAAACATGAGAAAAATTCAAAAAGAGAAAATGTTTCTAATATGTATTTCCAGTTAAAAATCAATATTTTGTTTAGTCCAATAAATCTTAAAAAAAAGGCTTCGATCTGCAACAACTTATGTATATATATTTTTAATTCAAAATCTATAGTTTGTATGAAAAAATCCAATATATACCAATTACGATCAGACACAATGTCTTCTAAAAATAAATATCATGTAGGATTTTTCTTGATAAAAATATTGTTTATAAAAAATATAAAAGGTTTAAATTGTTAATATCTCTATCTATAGCCACATTTATTTTTTTATCAAAACCTGATATTTTATCCAAAAATTAAAAAATCTTAACATTTTGGTAAATAAAGAATTTATATGAATTAAGTTAAATTATTTATACCTTATTAAGATTTCAAATGAATAAAAGTCTAAGATCTGTACTAACTTATTTATCTTACCAAAAATAAATATATTATAGGAACATCTCAAACATTTTAAATCGTTTATACATTATTCGGTAAATAGACGTTTGAATAGAAAAATAAGGTATTATGATATATTAAACGGTGTTTAAATGGAAAAAACACTTATTAAAAAAATAAAATAAAAATGTTTTAATTTTTAAACATACATACAAGCAATTAACTGGTTTTTCTTGACATTTCGAAAAACTCATTAAAATTTTATCACAATATTTTTAACAATTAACACATATAAATTACACTATGCACTTTATTCATAAATTTTTTTCATAAAATTCTTTAAATATTAAGATTTTTTTAGTTTTATAATAACATTTTTGTATTTGAAATTAAATTATTGGTTTCACATATTCTTTTTCTTCAACTATGGTAAAAAACCAATTAAATAACTGTTTTTTTCTTTAAACTACAGTGAGACCTCGATTATCCGTAATGGTTGGTAACGGAAGCATCCTGGATTATTAATTTTCCCGGTTAATTGAGTAAAAATCTTGAGTAGTATTTTTAATCATTTTTTATTTATATAATTCAATTATTCAAGTATTTAATATAAATGTTTAAATAATATAAGAAAAAAAAAAAAAAAAAAATAATAAAAAATAATCTTGGAAAAAAACTGTGAGCAAAACGTAATTCCTTAAAAAAATCATATAATGTTCTTTGTTTTATTATTTTCCAAATTCATATTTTCGTTAACTTTTCATGAATGCAGCAAATTTGGAGTTTTTATTCAAACGAGGGAATTCCCCTTTTTTGTTTTATTCACATTGTGTTTGGTTGTTCAAAAGCTATCGAAAAAAATATGCTTATAACCCCGTATAATAGAGGTAATCACGGTTAATCGATGCAAAAAAATGAAGTGGATGCAAAAAAAGAAAACAATTACAAATTTTCTTTCCCGGATAATCGACGTTGCCGGTTAATCGAATTACGAATAATCGAGGCCATACTGAAGTTAAATTATTTGTATGAAAAAAACTGTTTAAAAACAGAAAGAATAACTAGTTAAGTAAAAAACTGGTTTTTTGTAGATGTCTCAAATGTTTCAAAAATTTAATAAACTAAAAGTTTTATTATGTATAAGAAGATAAAAATTAAAAGAAGCAAATTTGATATATTTAAAATGTATACTTAATAAATAATTATAACTAATTTAAATTTAACGTCTGCCATTTAAACCCATTGCCACCTGACAAAGGGTTAAAAATTATAAAACAACGGTGGCAACATTGTGAAACCACATGTTCGGTACACGAACTAGAATTAACAAAAAATTTATATTTAACGGATAAAATTAAATAAAATAGAAGTTAATAATAATTTGAAAATAACAATAAATTTATAGCTAATACTAAAATAATAAACAATTAAATAAATTTTTAAAAATTTCAACAACTTTTAGTAACCATTAAACATATGATCAAGAACAACAAAAAACATATGTTATAAACAAAATAAAAAATTTATAAGGCAACTCTATAAATGTTAATACATACATAATTTACACGATCATTTAAAGGTTTATTACATTATATACCTAATTATATATAAACATTTAAATAAATAAATAATTTTTCTGAATTTATTACAGTTATAAATTTTTTATTTTTTTATAATAATGCAAGAGATCTTCATTTACAAGGTAGCCAGCATGATGTAATTATACCAGGTGACAGTACTAAATCAGCTGATGATTTTTTGCCGACATTTATTTTTTCCAGATTACTGTCAAAAGTTGTTTACATAATACACGTGGTTTTTTGTTATTTCCTTTTGTGAATAATTTGTGCATTGTAATATTGTGGTACAAAATAAAATTTTAATATTTATGTAGAAAAAATAATATTTGTTTTAAAAAAGAATAATAATATTTGTTTTGAAATAAATAAATTTGAGTTTTAAATAAAAATATTAAATACTTTTTCAATTAATATTGGTTTTTTTGTTATTTTCTTTTGTGAACAATTTGTGCATTGTGATTGTGTGGTACAAAAAAGTTTTAATAATGGTGTAAATTTGTGTAGAAAAAATAATAATTGTCTTAAAAAAGAATAATATTTGATTTGAAATAAATAAATTTGCGTTTAAATGAAAATATTCTATAATTTTTCAATTCATATTTTTTAGGCGCTGTTATTTTGCTTGTTTACTTTTCTTGTTTTTTGTTTTCTTATTCTTGTTTTTTGTTTACTTTGTTTTGTTATTTTGTCGAATGTTTTTGACGTTGTGCTGGAAAAACCAAAAACAAAATGCATGGTTGTTTTTGCCTTGTTGTATTTGTTGTAGCGGTACTGTCACCTGGTATAATTTCATCATGGTAGCCAGACTTTTTTTTTGTTAATAACCCATTGCTAGTAAGATCACTATCCTAACGGCGTCATCTTTTTCTTACCATCACTGTACTCTCTCAGCAAATAGCCGGCATTGTAGAAAATTTGTAAACTGTTGTTTCTGTTTCTTTTCGACTGCGTGGAAGGAAAGATTTGTCTGGTGTGGTGTTAATAACAAAAAGTGTTTAAAGTATTGGAATTACAGTTGAAGAGTTATTTCCAAAATAAAGAACAGCAAATATAATAACAAAGTTTTGTAAAAGGTAGCCAGATTACAAGAAGCTCAAATCGTTTTTATTTGATTTTTTTTTTTATTATTATAATTTTTTGAAAAGTTAATATTATAACGGTAATTTATTAAGTACTTGAATTAATATAAATTACTTAAATGGTTGCTGTTTGTTTGCCGAAATTTGGCAACGTTTTTATTTTGAGTGCAAATTAAATAAAACGAAATAAATATTGTTCCCAAAAAAATACAAAAACCAAAAAAAAAAAAAAAATAAAATACAATAAAAAAAAACCAAAAACAAACTAAACGGTTCCTTCCCCCTGTCTTAACCCACCATTAGAGTGTGTGTGTGTTATTTATTTTGCGTACGAAAAAAAGAAATAAAATAAAAACAAAACCAACAAAAACAAAATTTTGTGTGTGTTTTTCAGCTAATTTTGCCGTGCGTGTTGTTGTTTTTATTGTTTTTTGGAAGTTTAAAGCAAAAGAAAGTATGCGAATTAAGAATTTCAATGCAAAGAAACATGAATAACTTGTTGAATTTATTAAAGAATTAATTAAAAAAATAGCTAAAAAAAGTAAATATAATTTATGAAATTCTTTTAATTGTGCTATTGATAATGAAATAAATAAATTAATGAATTAATAAATAAAAACAGTGTTAATAACAGTTTAAAACAGAATTAAAAGTATACAACAAAAAATAGGCATAGTTAAAAGTATTGAAATATTTAAAATCGTTTTTAACCTCAAAATTAAATTTTCCAAAAAAGGGTTTCATAGCGCTGGATGTTTAAGTTTAATTTAACGTATAAAAAACTCAAGATTGGCAGTAGAGTTTATTAGCAAATAAAGTTTATAAATTCTAATATTTCAAGTTTAAAGTAAACAATCATGGACCTTTTGTGTACCGAAAATATAATGCACGAGTATGAAACGGAAATATTGTGTCATCATCATGAGCAACAACAGCAGCAGCAGAAGAAAAAACAACAGCAAAATTTAACACATAAAACAACAGATGAAGATCCCGAAGACCAGCTTACAAAAAACAATAACAACAATGATAATACTACCACTACTACAATAACAACTACCTCACCACCCTCAATGTATTCGAGCAACTCCTCGTTATTATCCTCTACGACGAGTTGCTCATCGACAAATTCTTCCGGTTATAATTCCAGCAGTAGCTCGAGCAGCACCAGCAGCAGCTCCAGCTTAAGTAGCAGCAATAATCCTTTAACATCCTCTACCTCCTCCGGCATTTCTTCCTGTTATTCCAACAGCTCTTCAAATAACAATTGTTGTCACGCAGTTAAATTACAATGCGATGAGGATAGCAATGAATTTGTTGACAATTTAAGTGCAACCAATACTAATAATACAAATTCCAACAATAACAACAACAGCAACAGTAATCAGCAACAACAAAATATTGTTTATGCTAATAATCTCATTAACCGTTCATTAGATTATGTCAATACAGCCACTGAAGATCCCACATTCTTAACAGATCGTTGTTTGGAAAATGCTCTTAAGGCGGAGGAGAAGAGGCCACAACCCATATGCACCTATTTTAAGACAGTACAAAAGGATATTACGCCACCCATGCGTAAAATTGTAGCTGAATGGATGATGGAGGTAAGTGTGAGAAAAATTTGTTTATATGATTTTAAATTTTAGTGTTTGTATAAAATGGGGGTTGTTTTTGTTTTTAAAAGAATTGTTTTTGTAATGTATTGGGGAAGCAACAAGTGGTTGCTTGTAATCTTTTACAAAATGTAAGAGAATATTTTTTACGTCATTTGTGTTTATTTTTGTATACATTTTGTTATTACAAAAAAACCTCATGTATTTTAAGATTATGTGGTTGAATATTGTACAGAAAAATTACAAATTTGTCAAGATTATTTTTCTTTTATTTAAAAATTTGAAAATAAATTCTGAAAAATAATCAAAAACTAAAACTTATTTTTATGTATAATTTAGCATTATCTAAGAATCTAGCAAATTTTTATAGCTACCTTTATTTAACCTTAATTCTTATAAGAATATTGAAAACAAGACAAATATGGCCTCTTAATATTGTTGAATATGTTCTTTAAACTATTTTGTAAAGGCGTTAGAAAATTGAAATAATATACTTTTTGGAACACAATTACATGAACACTCATACTAAAGTTTTATTCTATCATTATATAAAGGTGATATATGAAATGAATTTGGAGAACGCTAATAATGCATGGATTCTTGTCCAAGAGATCCTATTTAGTTTGTTGTGGTTATTATCTACTACATATTTTAAACTATATGGGGATTTACTCCTGTTTATGGCTATACATAAAGCTAAACTTTTTTGATTTTGTTTTTATAATTTCCTTATAAAACCACAAATATTTTAAAAATAAACTCAACTTCAAAATGACGTAAATCATATTCCTTTTCCAAGTACGTAATTAAGAGTTATAATAAATTATAATTTCTTTGCATTAAAAACATTAATGCCATAATAAAAAAATTAATAATATTGTTTTAAAAAATCATTTATTCTTAAATTATAAAAATGAAATGATAACAAAAAATCGCTGAATACCACAAAAAATAAAAAAATATTAAATAAATGAATGATTATTGCACTTAGAAGTGAGAAGGTCTTTTTTATTAAATATATGCTAGCTAAACGAATTTTAAAGGCGCCACCGCTCTAATCAAGCAAAATCAACTATAATTTCAAACACGAGAGATGGATGCACTTGTATATAGAAAAATTAATAAACAAATAATAATTTAATAAAAATATTAACAATAATAATCTGCCAACAATAAGAACAACCACATTCAAACAGCTAAAACTATAATTATTACATAAATTTAATAGTTTATTTAAAATTACTTTAAAATCTATGAAATGTTTAAAAGTTTCAGGGCTAGCTAAAAATATTAAAACTTTATTTTTAATAATACATTAAAATTGTTTTAGTTATAATTAAACATAATTGTTTGCATCATTTTAATCTGTTTAATGTAATGTAATTTTTCAATAATTTATTATTCCAATTTATTTTACATCTTCTTATAACTAAAATTTATATTATATTGTAGCTATGCATATTATTAATTTTATTGTTTTTTTTTTTTATAAATTTTCTTTTTTTGCATTAACATATTTAAATTCCTGTAAATAATTAATATTTATATTAGTATTATTTGTAAAACAAAAATAATTATATATTCTATACAATTTTTTAAAAAAACTAAGCTACTTATCTGTTTTGTTATTTAATGTTTTTTTTTTGTTTTTTTAAATTAGTTTTTATATATAAGGGGAAGAGTTTGGTTTTTCTTGCTTGGTTATTATTTGTTATTTTGTTTATATATTTTTTTTTTCTTTCTTAAATATAATTATTATTTTCTTTTATTGGTTTTCTATGTATTATATTATTTTTTTTTGCTAAAAAAAACCTATACATTCAGGAACTAAAACTTAAAGTAACATATCATGGGTGCTTTATCATTGTTGCCATTTAGTAAGATTTCATAACAAAATTTTTTTATTGGAAATTTTGAATTCACAGTGGTTTGAAAGTGAAATAAAGAGCTTCAAGCTGTTATAATGTTATTTTCTTCTAATTTAATTTGGAATTCCCAGCATAACAGTTTTATTATATTTTCGGTTACTTTTTTGTTGGAATGGGTCAACTTCTTTTTAATCCCTTTTTTTTATTACTCAGCTTTGTGTCCTTTATATGTTTTTTCTTACTATGATAGAATGCATTTTTTCGACAATTTTAATTTTTTAAAACGATATTTTTCTGATAAACTTAATATCTGTGATATGGAATTTATGACAAAGATGTTGGCAAAAGTCCGCTAGTTTGTACTTTTTTTTTTTTTTATCTATCAGGCAGTATTCATATTAAAAAATATTCTCTATAATTTTTGTCCCCTTTCTTGTCTTCACATTTTTTCTAGAATTTATATTAAAATTTTGTTTTACTTTGATCATCCTCAGGACAGTTTTTTTAACATTTTACAGAGAAATTTAAAGAATAAATCATATTCCATCGAGAGATTTTACCTACGATCGTACAGTCTATAAATTAACTTTTTCCTCAGTAATCAGGATACTTTTCTGTGATCGTGAATTCTTTGTATTTTTATGACTCAAAAAATTGTAGTTCCCAACTCTCCAGCGTTTCTAGTAATTTTGATATAATTTCGTTCATAGTTACTGAGAATAATAAAAAAAATTTAAACAAGTTAAGAGTACTAATTGATATATAAAAAGAGTAATAAGCACAGCAACCAAAAATATGCAAAATTATATTTTTTCCTGTCATCAAGTGAAGTCACCTGTTAGTTATTCATTCGTATCGCACAATTTTGAGAATTTTGGAATTTATTTGTTACAACATATTTTTGCATATTTTGATTTGAACAGCATATTTTTGCATATTTTGGGCTTAGCAGCATATTTTGTCATATTTTCTTAGAGAATCCTTATTTTTATACTGTATTTTAAAAAAAATTTTATAATTTCATGATACAATGTATTAGCTTTGAGTATTTTTGAAATGTAAAAAGTAAATATTTTTCAAGAATTGCTAAAATAAAATCAAGTTATTATACCATCAATAGTAGATATGTAATTTAAATTTTCGCGAAAAAAATTATTTCCGATTTTTAGAGCATTTTTTATAAGCATAAAACACTTTGTTTAATATATTTTTGGTTGCCCTAGTTATAAGCTTTAAAGCGTGCACAGTCCTTACTAATGCGAATTAAATGAACTTCACCTAAATTGTTTCTTATTTTTCTAAACTGTTTACTATTTTAAATAAGTTTAATCCATTTAGTACTTACCGAAAAGTTTTCGAGTAAAACAAAAACCAAAATCTGAAAAATTATTTTTCTATACTTAAAAATTTTTTTAACTACTTATCTTATGATTATCACTATAACTAATTAAATGTATTACTTTTTTCTTCTGACCACTGTAAACGTAATCGTTGAGTTTAAGCCAAGTCATTGTAAATTTCTCATGTAAAATTTAATTATTAATAATTTTAGCTACATGTGCCAATATCTACTACATATGTATGTATATAGAAACATAAAAAAGTACTTGCTCGTTTTGTATTATAAATTGCCCTGTGTAACTTAAAACTTTAAATTAATATTATAATTAAGCTTTAATTTTCCTATATACTTCTACGAAACTCAAACTCTTATACAAAATTTTATATTTTTTTTTGTTAAATATTGATTTAATCTTTCAAAACGTTAAACACGTTTTTAACGTTTGCTTATTTTATTTTTTTGTATTTTTGCACAATCGTCTTTTTGTTCGTATTGTATTTTGCACTTTTTTTTGCTCATATAAAGTTCTGTTAATCTTATCGTTAATGTTAAAGTTTGTTTATATGTTTTAAGTTTTTTTTTTTTACTTTATTATTTTAAATAAATGTTATTTTTTTATATATAATTTTATATATTTCTTAACAACATCTTTCCAGCTTAATAAGAAAAAAAAAAAAAGTTTGAACAATTATTTCTAATAATTGTTGTTGTTGTTTAACAAACTTTTTTTATATACATTAATACATATGTATATGTTTTTATATATGTATATATAAATATTAATATTAGTTTAGTTGTTTTTTCCATTTATGATTGTCAATCATTGCTAAAATTAAAATGTTTAATGTGTTCATTTATTGTTGTATTTTTTTCATTTTTTAATTTTAGCTTATTTTACTTCTTTCTTTAGTTTTTTAGTTTTGTTTGCTTGTTTGACACTATTTTTTGTTTAAATATATTTTGCACTTTTAAATATGTATATGAGTTCTATATTTTGGGGTTAATTATAGCGTTTTATTCTTTATCAACAACTAAATTGGTGTTTTTTTGTTTTGTGTTAGACCACAAACAAAATGGCAAATTTCCAAAAATAATCTATGGAAATCCTCATAAAATATTTAACAAAATACCTCTATATCTCATAGAAACATTTTCCCTCATACATACTACGTTAACATTTTTCTTTTTGGTTTTTTTTTGCTAATATATTATGTAGCAGCAGTTGTAGTAAATTTTAATATCATTAATCAGCATTTTGTCTAACATTTCATTCCAGCGCCTTAATGTTTGGAAATTTATGTCATATTATTGTGAAATAGGTTTAAAAGAAAACAAATTGTTGATATTTCCTTAAATAAAGAGTTTTTCTTTGTTAATTAGTCTTAAGTGTTTAAATAAATAATTAATAAACAGGGTAAACAAAAATATGGTCTAAAAATTGTGTTTTATATATATGCATAAAAAATGCTCTAAAAATCGAAAAATATACCCTTAAATTAAAAAAATATGCTCTTAAAATATAATTTGTTTTTTGGCGAAAATTTTAATTATCTAATAATGATGGTAAAATAACAATATTTTTTTTTTTTTACACTTAAAAATATTTAAAGTCATATATGGTATCACAAAATTACAAAATATCTATCAATTTATAAAATGAAAATTATTAGGGAATTGAATTAAAAAAAATTACAATAATTAAACATTTTGTAGAAATTCTATTGGATGCAAAAAAGCTTATGTGTAATATACAAAATTATGCATTTAATATGCAAAATTATGCTCTTAAGTATAAAATATTCTAAAATATGCCATTTAAATTGTTAAAATATGCTAAAAAAAATTAACGTCCGCCATGTTATTCCCAGTACAGTCACTGTGCCCAGGAACCCAGATTAGCTTAACATTTGAAAGTCTCGCTATCTCGTTGAGAGATACCTGACATTAATTTATTAACAAAGATGTCGTATAGACACCCGCTATAGAACTAATGGCAGCTTTGCTATCAGTAAAAATACTGATATCTCTTGATATCTTATGATACTTCAGCCAGTTTGCTGCTCTTTTAATGGCGTATATCTCCGCCTGAAGCACACTACACGTGTTCGGTAGTCTGAAGTAGACTTTTCTACCATATTTCGTGATATAGAAAACACATCCGACCTTACACGTCCTTTTAGAGCCATCAGTGTAAACCTTCAGTGCTTCTGTTGACGAATGAGTAAGATAATTGCATATCGAAAAATGGTTTCGGAATACAATAATCAATAACTACCTGATTAATTGTTGAGTAACCTAAAATACGAGCATGTCCATGGACATCCTGCATACAGCCTGTTGTAAGCAAACTGTATTGACATTAAGTCAACCGGTAGCCAATGTAGGAGTGTGAATTGAGCCTTGGTCGGTATAAATGGCCGTTATGGCCTTTTCAGCCCTAGCCTGGATATTTGGTCCCCAAGATAGTTTCCTATCGAGAATAATCCCATTCAGTTTAGGAGGAGTAAATTCAGGCGTCCTATACTTCGTAGTAAAGAGCTCTGTTTTAGCTGGATTGACCCCAAGTTCACATATGACAATCCTGTAACTAAGACTTCTTAGCACAGACTCCAGACAATGAAAGATGGTATGGTATAAAATATTTTCAGGACAAAAAGTAACAAAAATATAAATTTATGTCAGGAAAAATTGTCTGGTGTAAACGAACGTTTAGATTTTTTATTTTTAAATTATATTAGAATATTTTATAATAAGTTGACCTCAAAACTAATAAATGCAAAATGAATTTAATTTTAAATTTTCGATTTTAATTTAGAACTGTTTTTTAAAATCTTTAGAATTTCCCCTAAAGCTTCTTGAAAAAGACACGTTTCAAAAACAGCAGCTTCAAAATAGTTTACCTCAAATCAGCGCGGCTTTTGCCGAAATATTTTCCATAAATAAATTTAAAATATTAGAATTTTAATAAAAAAAAATTAAGCTAAACAGAGGCAAACAAATGATTACAAACTCAGTATAATATTTTTAGTCAGCGAATGGGATTAAAGAAAGGAAAATAATTTTTAATAATTTTAAATGAAATAAAAAATGTAACTGAATTTATTTTTGCCTGTAAATAGCAATTTTGATCATGTATTTGCAAAAACATGGCGTATAAACGTAGTAATAGTTAAGTTGTACTATTTATTTCATCTATTAACTTGATTTTTTTATTTCAATATTTTCTCTCATATTTGCAAAGTTTTTGGTTCTTCTCTTTTTATATATATCTAAACTCATTATAAGTTGACTTCTGTCACATTTTCTTGTCATGTGATAAATTTTATATTTAAACAATATCTATCTCAACATATTTTTTTGTTCTTTCACAAATTTGTCAACCAAAATTTGTCATTTTAACTTCAATGCTTTTTTTTCTAATGCTTTTCCTGAGAAAAAAAAAAAAAAAAAAAAAAAAAAAAAAACTATTTCATATCTAAGTCCATTTTGCATAGAAAAATAACAATATGTATTTTTATTTGTTTTTATATCTTTATAATAAATAAGTTGTGTGCAAAATAACAAAAACAAATATTTTTGAATATCTAAATTTAGTTAACTACATATAAGAATTTTTTGTTGAAAATAAATTGCACTGGAATAGCTTTTTTTTTCTTACTTAATATCTTTTTTATAATTTTTTTTGTGTAGAATATGTACTAGCAGTCATAGACTAAAAATAATTTCAAATAATAAAAAAAAACACCAAAATATTTTCAACATGCAGCAATTTAATAAAAAATATTTGCAATTATATTAAAAGGGGCCAGACACAAGAGTATTTTATGAAAAAAAAGAGGAAATCAAAGATTTGTTATAGACATTTTTTTAAATATCTAATGTTATATTTTAATTTTTAAAATCTCGTTAAAAATTATTGAATTAGGTTTGGAGGAGTAAATTAAACTAAGTTTTGAAAACAAGAGCGTGAGCTATGAACTTAAGAACATTTTGTTCTTATAGATCTAAAGTTTCATTTTTATTATTTTATACAAATATATATATTTTATGACCTCTTAAATGCATTTAGTCTACTTTAAATAGCGTGTTTTTTTTTCTTGTGTAATTTGTTTTTCAAAAACCATTTCAAACAAATTATAAGTAAAAGTCAACTGACAAAAATAAACAGCAGCTGCAATTGTACAATAAAAAGAAGAAGGACTCCTGTTAAATACTTGATTACAGAAATTGTTAAGGAATTATGTATAAACTGCATACTTTTTTTGTTGTTGTTTGCTGCTGTTTTATATTTTTCTTTAAGGGAAGCTGTTAAGCAAAAGTAAAAGGGTATTTTTTTCTGACTACAATTACACCATTTCTAATAACAATAAAATTAAAAATTTATAATTTTTTTTTTTATAGAAAATTAAAAAATGAAATGTATAATTTAATGAATTTGAATTAATAAAAAAATTCCTTTAAAAAGAAAATTTAACATTTTCTTTGAGTGGAAAAATTGCATTAAACAAAGGTTGATACATTAATTCGTACCAATTTACCCAAGATTGTGTTACGGATATTTTTTTTCCAAGTGGTCCACACTTACAACTATCTCACGTGAAAGTATTATCATTAGGCTTTTATATTCAGTATGTGCTTTCTTTCAAACCTTAAAGTTTTTTTTTTTTAAATTGTTTTTGTTTTTAAATTGTTTTTTTTTTTTTTGAAAAAAAACCGCTGTGGATTTGTTCAAAGTTTATGAGGATTATTATTCGTTTGTGCTGATGTTTGTAGCACCCAAAAAATATTGGTCTAAGACCCAGCCTTAATTTATACCAATCGGCTTAGAATCACTTTCTGAGTCGATTTAACGATGTCCGTCCGACCGTCTGTCCCTCCATGTAAATCATGTAATCAAATTACAGGACGCATTTGGTCTTTATTCCATCGGTCCATTATTTCACCTAGGACACACCTTAGTCCATATGGTCCATAATTTACTATAGCTCCCATATAAACCCCTCTTCACGGGCATAAATCCCATTAAAATGTTAGTATTAAGTAAATATTCGACTGCCAAATTTTATGAATATCCGTCCATAATTAACAATAGCCCCCATATAAGGCCCATTCTCGGGAATCACCCAAAGTTAAATAAATTCAAGTAAATGTTAGTGTCGATATAATATTATATTTTCATATGTTTTATTTTACACGAAATTGACCACAGACCCCTTCCTGAATTTTGATGCACAGTAGGGTATCATATGGTCGGTCTTGACCGACTATACCTTTCTTTCTCGTTTATAGTATCTATTAATAAATTAATCAAATATAAATAAAAACAAATGGTTGAATTTCAATTAATAAAATATGTATTATTCGTGATTGAAATTGTAGTTGAGATTTTTCTATGTAAATTTTGAATTTAATTAGTTAGAATACTACGATTTTGAGTAATTTATATACATAATTATAAAAATATTTAAAATCATTTTAAAATTCTGATTAATAAATTAATTGAAATGTATCGAACATTTTTTTAAATTATCAAAAATTAGCTTTAAATAAGAAGAAAAAACAAGCGTGAATGTTATATTCGGCTCAACAGATATTCAGCAGACAGACGGATCGACTCGACTCAGAATCTAACCAGGACCCAGAAAATATATACTTTATGGTGTCTTAAATGATTCTTCGACATGTTATACATGGAATGGCAAAATCAATATACCCCCCATCTTTTTGATGGTGGGTATAAAAATCGAAAACGGTGTAATTTAACTAGAGGAAAAGGTGTTGCTTTTTTTGCTGTAAAACTTTTTTGTTGTTGCTGTTGTTATATCAACAACATGTGTGTTTTGTTTTTGCGTGTTTATTATTGTTATTGTGGTGGTAAGTTTTGTAAGTTTGTCGGGAACCCAACAACATCTTTAAGTAAATGAAAGAAAAACCACTCACTATACTTGCATCTGTCGTTTGATTTTTTTTTCTTAGCATTTTGCCAACTTGCTTGTGAGAAAAAAATAACAACAGTGGTTGTTGATTTGTTGCAAAAAACATAATGATTAAAGGGGTTGTTGTTGCTGCTGCATGCTGCCGCTGCTAAAATTGTAAACATCTTTGGGTCTGTTGTTCTCTAACATGCTAAAAACATTAAAAAATATTTATAAATAAAACTTTTGGCTTGGCTATTTGCCTTTTAAAATTGTCATAAATATTATGCAAAAATGCAAAATAATATGTTATTTCCTCTACTCCCCACCTTAACAGTTATTCTCCTAATTAATAAATTTTATTTACTATATCTTGGAGAGTCAGTCGTTAGTTCTCTCTTTTTTTTTTTTTTTGTTTATTATTTATATGTTTTATATATTTGTGTTTTTATTTTGTAGGGCATTTTTATTGTTGCTATTAATAAACATTAAAGGTATTCACATCAGAAATTGCAACTTTGCAAGACCCTTGTAAAGTAAGTTGTGCAAAATTTATTATATGTGGTTGTTGTTGTGTTTACAGAAATCGATACAAATTTTCTACTTTGCAAGGGTCTTGCAAAAGTTGCAAATTTCTGAGGTGAATACCTTTATTGCTTTGTTGTTGCTTCTAAAAAACCCTGTTAAGGAGTCGAATATAGTTTTTTATGTTTACTGTTGTTGTGTGAGCATTTTTTTTTTTGCAGAGAGCAATAAGCAGTATTTAGAAATCTGATAAGAAAATAATAATAAAACAAACATATTTAAAATTTTACAACTTTGCAATTTTCTAATAAAAATAAATACCTATACGGAGTAAAAAATTTTAATTCTAAGTAAAAAAAAAAAATAAATGACATCACTCTTTTGATAAATATGTATGTACCTAAGTAACTGAGATTGAATTTTACTTGTTTTTTAAGGAAATAACTTGTTCAGTTGGGGCCTAAATACAAGAAAGAAAGGTGTTTAGTTTTATAGATTGTATACAGTTTTTAAACTCTTAAATGCATTTCTATGGAAAAAAAACTTTTATCTTTATTTGTATTGTTAGACTTTTATTTATTTTTAATGCCACCTAAAATATTAAATAAAGAGAAATTTTATTTATTAAATTTTAACGTTTTATCATAGATTGCAGAATGGGGCAGAATTTGATATAGGCATAGCAGAGCCTTTTCAAAACATAAAATTGTTTGTAAAGGAAGAGGGACCTTTACAGCGACCAGTACCGAGGAGTGTGTGTAAAAAAAATTTGGTGGCGGCGTAAAATTGGCTGTCAGCCGGGTGAAATTAAAAATCGTATGATTTCATTCCGTATTGATATCATTTACATAAAAGTAGACTTTAATAGTTTCAAGTCGATATCTTTACCGAGTCCAATAATAAACGATTTTGAATTTAAAAATTGCAAAAACTACAATTTATAGAACAAAAATTATTTTTAAAAGCACTGTAATTCCTCCAAAAATATTTTAATTGTGTTTCACATAAACTAAAGCCAAGCGGAGTCAGAAATTCTACATATTAATTCTATCATATTATTTCGGGCAATAACAAGTAAGTCTAAGGCGCAAAAAACGTATGCGAAACTCGTACAAATAGGAGCGGGTGAAACGAATATCACACACCTGTGCTAAACACAAATGTTCTGATTGAAGACGGTCCGACGAAAATAGTTTCTAAATGTTCAGCCTTATATTAGGCGACCAGTTAAAAACTAAGGATTCGAGAAATTTTGCCCCATTCTTATTAATATTTATTTAATTTTAATTTTAATTTCAGAAAAAGGTATACAAAATTGGCTTGATTTGCTTCGGGTTTCAAAAAATCAAAAGTGGTTTTGGCTTTAAATTTATAAATTTCCAGAAAGATTAGAAATGTCGTATCTTTACATTAAAAAATTTATAGATATTAATGCAAACTCCCAACAAACTGTGATATAAAAATAGTAATACGAATAAAATAAAAACTAATTAAATTTATATCGGTTTAATATTCTTCTTCTGAACTCTTCTTCCCCTATTTTTGCTAAACCTTAGATTCTGAGTTGTTTTCTCTGTTTATTATCATTTACAAAAACTAAAACTCAATTTAATTCTGGTTATATATCGCTAAACATTCCTACAAAGTTTTTTTTTTAAGTAAAACTCTGAAACATATTCAAAACCTTTTTAATAATTCACATTTATTTAAGGAAAATCTAATTTATTTTAAGATTACTTCTTTGATTTCTTATTTTTAACATTTTTTATATTTTAAACACATTTTATAAAAATCATCTTAAATCCTCTGTTTCCTGCAACAACATTTTAAATCAATTTAAAGGAATTATCAAAAAAAATTAACATAAATTTCTTCTTAATTTCTTAACAAAGTTTTAGGAATTTAAATAAATTCCTTTTTTATTAAGACCTGTTTCCTGTTGATTTTTTTAATCGAAAAATAATTTTAAATAACAAATAAAAAAAATAAATTAAATCTTTTTGAATACTAAATATTTTTTGAAGGAATTTTCTAATAAAAGGAATTATAAACATCAAGAGAATTTATAATTAGATTCTCTCTCTCTTTGTCAGTGTTATTCTCTCAATATTTATTTAATAAAAGAGGTATTTTTTTTACCTGAGTTTAAAGACATTGAATTGTTTTATTTTGTACTTAAAATTCATAACACAAACTTCCTTTTTTTTCTCCTTCTCTCTCTATCTCTCCTTCTATAATTTATTTTCATTTGTATTTAAAAGGAAAAATAACAAATAATATAAAAACGAAAAAAAAAAAAACAAAAACTATAATTTTGCAATTTTATGCTAAAAAACTTAACAATAGAAGCAAACTATAGTTCTTGCTTATAAACGAAAGTTGAGTATACATTATGTGTCGAAAGATCCTTTTGAAATATCCTTAAAGAAGTTTACATAAAAAGGAATTGTAAAGAGAAGTTTAACTGTCATACAATTCATTTAAAGCTTCATTAACGTTTTCAAAAAAAAAAAAAAAAAAAAAAATAAAAGTAAGAGACGAACGAATGTCTACTTTAAATTATGGTTGCTATATAGTGAAGTTGTTTGTCTCAAAACGATTGATGTATGACTTAAGAAAACTACTTGAAATACAAATTGTATTTGTATTTAGTACCTTGAAATTGAAGCAACAGCAGCAGTAGAAAAAAAGTACAGTTGTTAACAAAAAGGATATAATATCTTATATATAATATTTTTTTTTTTTACATTACAATAGTAATAACTATTTTTTAATTTCAAGGTTATATATAATTCTTTTAAATGCGCATTTAAATTTGTTGACTTAATTTTTGTTAAAATTATTTTTTTTTTGCTAATTATCTAGAAACGTGTTGTAATTCTAGAGTTTAAATTAATTTTTTAAAATACTTTTTTTTTTTTTAATTAAAAAAAAAAAAACATTTTAACACTTGTCATTTTATATTGAATTTTTTAACACAAAAAACTTGTATTTATTTTGTTTTTTTCCACATTCTTCTTCAGTTCTCTCTCCCTGTTTGTGTCGTAGCCTTATAACCAAAAAAATATTATTTTAATTTGGTGTTTTTTGCTGACAATATGTCTCAATTTTTCAACAAATAATTTTTATTATTTGATATTTAACTAAAAACAACAAATTGAAATTCTTTCTAAAACCCTACTCACATACCTACTACGAATTTTTTATTTTGTTTTTTGTTAATATACAAATTTTTTATTATTATTTTATTTTTATTTTCAAAAGCCATTGAACTTACTTTGCTAAAATATGAACAAAAAGTCATCATTGTCATTCGTAAAACGGCCAGAAAAAAACCTTCAACTTGAAATATTACTCAATCTCTTATAAATACATATTGGCAACATGGTACCAAAACAGCAAGACAGACAGACCAACGAGTATTTGAAGAAATAAAAAAACCATCATCATGTTTTTATTTTTTGACTTTTGTTGTTAGTTTATTGCTCTACTTGTTTGGCTAAATTTTGTAAGATTTTAGTTTTGTTTATCTATACTTTTTCGTAATAAAAAAACAAAAGTCATTAGAAAATTTGTTTAGTGTCATTATTTTGATGTGCAACTGCATTTTTCTCTACACTTGTCTCTTACTCTCTTAATAATGCATTCTCTGCTGTTGGTTGCTATTACCCGCAAACATTTACACACTTTGGCAAACAAACATTTTAACAATAGTAAAATGTGGACCACCAACAAATATACAAAGTTTATTAGTATGCATATGTTTATTTTATTACATTTTTTAATTATTGTTAATAGTTTTTCACATATTTTTTTTATTAATTTATTAATGCATAAATGTCAACATGATTTCTAACACATTACATTGGGAGTTGAAGAGAGGAGCCATATTTGGATGCCATTAATAAATTCTCTGTTAACCCATTCATAGCCATTGTATAATTGTAGGAGTCTAAAGAGCGGCAGCGTTTTTTATCTTTTTTATTTAAATAATTGATAAATTTTGTTTTACAAAGATACAAAATTTGGTATATATATTGATCACAAATAAGGGAAACTTGACTATGAATTTTAAAAAATAGAAAAACATGTCATTTGGCAATATTTTATTTTTCCCAATATTTTTTTTATACCCACCATCAAAAAGATGGGGGTATATTGATTTTGTCATTCCGTGTGTAACATGTCGAAGGAATCATTTAAGACTCCACAAAGTATATATTTTCTGGGTCCTGGTTAGATTCTGAGTCGATCTAGCTATATCCGTCCGTCTGTCCGTCTGTTGAAAGCATAATAAGGCTCGAACGTTACAACGTATTGGGACGAAATTTGGCATAAATATTTGACTTTTTTATAAGTAGTTTGTTTGGGATTGAAAATGGGCAAAATCGGTTAATAAACAAAAAAGTTATGGGCTAAAAACTAGAAACACAGGGTGTCCGTTTCATAATTTTCTGCTGATATTTCTTCAACAAAAGCATGTACGACAACGAAATTTTGTATTTATAGTTCGGGGATCGATATAAACTCGGAAATGGGCGTGGTCCGCCCAGCTCCCATGTAAGGTCAAATTGTGTTCAAATAGTTCAAGGACCAATGTAAACTCGGAAACAAAAAATGGTCCTCCCATATAACATAAAATTTGAAAAAGGTGATGGTGGTTACATAGATTCGGCCGGGCCGTATATAACATTCGCGCTTGTTTCAAATTATATTTTTGATATAATATTTATACCCTACACCACTTTAAGAGTGGGGGACGGTAATATTGGTCTACCTTAATTTATACCAATCGGCTTAGAATCACTTTCTGAGTTGATTTAACATCTGTCCGTATTTTATATTTTAATGATACATATTTGGCACATATAAGTTTCACATAAGTTTAAATCATGTGTGCCGATTTCATAATTGACCATAGCTCCCATATAAACCCCTCTTCAGAAAATCACTTTAAGGGGCATAAATTCCATTAAAATGTTAGTATCAAATTAATATTTGACATAAAATAAGTTAACTTATATAAATATATAAATATAAATGACAGTGCCAATTATAACGATGATCGGTCCATAATTTACCATAGCCCCCATATAAGGCCCACTTTCTGGAATCACCCAAAAGTGAATGAACTTATATAAATGTTAGTATCGACATTATATTTTGTACTCGTATGTTTTATTTTAAACTTAATACAAGTATCGGTCCACAACTGGACACAGGTGTAGAAAAAAAGAATTTCGATGCACACAATTGTGTACGGTATCATATGGTCGGGCTTGACAGACTATATCCTTCTTTCTCGACTATATTCTTATTTCTAACTTATCTTTATACAAAAAAGTTAAGGTGGCCATGTTTTATAATTTTTCTTATTTTTTTTTTTACTTAAGAATTAGCTCATTTCGTTCAGTTCTAGTTCAGTTCTAGTTTAGTTCTAGTTCAGTTCTAGTTCAGTTCTAGTTCAGTTCTTGTACTGAACTAGTTCTAATTCTGTTCTAAATTAGTTGAGCTCAAGTTTATTTATATTTTAGTTCTTTCAGTTCTGGTTCAATTCTAGTTTAATTTTAGTTTAATTCTGGTTTATTTGTATTTCAATTGTAGTTCAATTTTAGCTCAGTTGCATTTTAGCTCAAGTTTATTTATAACTTAGTTCTTGCTCTAGCTCAGTTCTATTTGAATTCTAATTCATTTATATTTTAGTTCTATTTCAGTTCTGGCTCAATTTTAGCTAAGTTGTAGTTCAGTTCGACTACGGTTCTATTTTAATTGTAGTTTACATCTAGTTAAGTTCTAGTTTGGAAATTTAATTATTTATTCTTGTGTAAATTATTTTAATCATTAAGTTTGAGAATATTATAAATAAAACTTTTTTCCGAAGAATTCCAAAAATATTTTCGAAGTATGTTGTTTGCATAAATATAGTTTTAATATGTCTGATAAATTTTCAAAAGACTTTTAAAAGAATATACTTCAGTTACACTTGTTCCATGCAAAATATGTTAAATGAATGAACCTAAAACAATAAAATTATAAATAAAACTTTGTATCAAATTAAATTTATTATAAAAAAAAACATAAAAAAAACTGCACAATGTAATTGAGTTGAAAAAATGCCACTACTCTCTTCTTCATTAATTCTATAAAAAAAAGTTCCTTCATAAATTCCAACATTTTTGTTGTGGTTTTGTGGTTAATTTCTTTGATATGGGTAAAAATTTGTTGCATAAAATAGCAACAAAAACAATCCAAGGGGAAATTAAACTAAACTAAAGATTTAAATAACGGCTCTAACGGAAAAGCAATTAATCAATTCTAAAGAAATAAAAATAAAAAAATCTTGATAAAACCTGAAACTTATTAAAGTATTTTTAAAATTATCAAGCGTCACTTGAGTTTCAAGTGTAATTATCAGTAAAATATTTCAAAAATTTATAACATTTCTTACAAAAAAATGTAGTTTTAATAAAAAGAAACCGAAAAAGAAAAAATCCTTTAAAAAATAATAAAACTACAAAAAAATTTAACATCAAAACCTTGTAATAAGAGTTTTAAACATGTTTACATTTTATGTTTTTCTGAAAAAACTCTCAGATTATAGCATAAGCAATCTAAAAACACCTTAAAATTCATTAAAAACAATCTTTAAAAAGAACACGAGACACCTTCCAAAAAATAAAAAAAGATGAATAATGATGATGTTTATGAATGAAAATGATCATCATGATGGGGATGATATTACCTGAGGAATGTAGACGACAATACAGGAAAAAAAAATAAATAAATAAAAAATGAAAACAACATAAAAAAACATGATGTTTATCTGAAATGGTTTTTTGTGACAAAACTTATACAAAAATCAGCACATTCCAGTGATATCAAAATTTATTCAAAATTTCTGTTCGTGTTTTTTTTTGGAAAATTTATTCAATTGCCTTTTATTTTCTTTGTGTCTGATGCCATATTATTGCCCGTCATTCATTCCCGTATTCACCATATTACGTGTGAATACATTTTATAAAACAATTGAAATTCAGTGTTTTTTTTTGTTTTTTAGATTATTCTGTCATTTAAAATTTTAAATAAAATTGACGCCCACTACTCTACTCTACATTTTAAAAAAGTGTCAGTGTAAAATTAAATTAAAATGTTTATTATTTGCAAAACAGCAACAATTGCATTAAATATGATTTAATAACAATTTTAAATTAATTTAATTGTGATGCAAGATTACAAAAGTAAAGCGATATAAAAAGTAACGTACAACAACTGTCGACAAAAAACAAACAAATTTGAAAAAAATATACACAAAGTTTATATTTGATAATTTGTAGATAAAAGTTTAAAAATATAAAAAAAAAAAATAAAAATGAGAACACATTTTGTAAACAGTGTTTTAGAGTTGGAAAATATTTGCAAATATTAAATACATTTAAAACTTTTTTTTTATGGTTTGCTATAAGATTGTACGATGTATTTACGTTTAGGAAAGTATTAAATACATATGTTTTTAGCATTATTTTTGATAAGAGATATTTTGCTAAAAATAAATTTTAAATTTACTGTTAATATATATTAATTAAATAATTTTTTAATTTAAGAAAACTAGTGATATGAAGCTTTGCTAGCATTCGAATTTCTTCGCTTTATTCATTCAATTCTCTTTTAATTCAGTTCTCATTCAATTTTAGTTCAGCTGCAGTTCAATTTTACTTCAGCTACAGTTGTGAACTAGTTTAGTTCTACCTTAGTTTTTATGTTCTATTTTAGTTTTAGTTAAGTTCTCGTTCAAATCTAGTTCATTTCGAGATTAGTTCTACTTTAATACTACTTCGCTTCATGATCAGTTCTAATTCTGAACTAGTCTAATTCCAGTTCATTTTGTGATCAATTCTGGAGTTGTTTTAAGTAGATCAGTTCTAGTTAAATTCTATGTCAGTTCTATTTCAATACTACTTCGCTTTATGATCAGTTCTAGTTCTAATTCAGTTCCATTTTAGTTTTAGTTTAAATTTTATTTTTGTTTTATTTCAGTTTTCATTAAAATCTAGATGAGTTATTTTTTAGTTCCAGATAAATTCCAGTGCTATTCTAGTTCTTTATTTTAATTCCTTTTCAAAATAAATTCGATTTTGGTCTTGTTTTATATCAGCTCCAGTAGAAATCTGGTTGAGTTTTTAACCGGTTTTATTATAGTTCTTGTTTAAATCTTATTCGAAATAATTTTTATTTCAATTCATATTAAATTTTTGTTCAGTTTTTAAACTTACTTAACCTTTGCAGCAAAAGTTTAATGAATTTTCAATTCAAAGTTAATTCCTACTTCATATTAATTAGTTTCATATAAAACACCGCGAGAACTTTATATTTATATTAAAAAGTTATTGATAACTTTATATTTTATAGAAATGTTATCGATTACTTTATATTTCTATAGATCTATTTTTATCGAAATGTTATCGATAACTTTATATTTCTATAAAAATGTTATCGATAACTTTAAATTTCCATAGAAAAGTTATAGAAAATTGTATATTTCTATAGAAAAGTTATCGGCAGCTTTATATTTCTATAGAAAAGTTTTCGATAACTTCATATTTCAATGGAAAAGTTGTCGATAACTTTAAAGTTCTATAAAAAAGTTATCAATAATTTAATATTTCTATAGAAAACTTATCGATAACTATATTTGCATAGAAAAGTTATCGACAACTTTATATTTCCATGGAAAAGTTATTATCGATAACTTTAAATTTCTATGGAAAGGCTATCGATAACTTAATATTTCTACAGAAAAGTTATCGATAACTTTATATTTCTATAAAAAAGTTACCGTTAATTTTATATTTCTTTAGAATAGTTATCGATATTTCTATCTTTCTGTAGAAATGTTATCGATAACTGTATTTTTTTAGAAAAGATCGAAAATTTTAAATATTTATCGTCAAGTAAGTTTCTATTTTCTATAGAAAAGCAATCGATTAGTTTATATTTCTATACAAGTTATCGATAGTTTTATATTTTTGTAGAAAAGTTATCGATAAATTTAAATTTCCATAGAAAAGGTATCGAAAACTTTATATTTTTAGGAAAATGATATCTATGACTATATTTCTATCGAAAAGATCGATAACTTTATATTTCCATATAATAATGATGAATAACTTTGTTTTTCTATAGAAAACTTATCTATAACTTTGTACTTCTATAAAAAGGTGATCGATTACTTTATATTTTTGTGGGAAAGTTATCGATAACCTTATATTTCTATAGGAAAGTAAACATAATATTCTGTATTTTGTATTTCTATAGAAAAGTTATCGATAACTTTATATTACTATACAAGAGTTATCGATAATTTTATATTACTATGGAAAAGTTAAAGATCGGGAAATTTTGTATTTCTATAGAAAAGTTATCAAATAAAACACCTTTTAGCAATTGTTTAAATTTTTCAAATACAAATTAGCTACTCGATATCAAAATAATAATTACAATAAAATGTTTGATTTTACTTGTCTCATAAAAGAAATTAAATTTTTTTTTTTTTTTTTTTTAATTATATCTAAACTATTTTTTTTCTTCACTTCATAACAATCTAACATTTTATTGTCACTAATATCTAATGTTTACCGATTCGTTTATATAATTTGTCAGTTTTGTATTTTATTGTTTAAAATTTCATTATATGGTGGTTAGAGGTGACGGTACGTTAACCTGTTCCTAAACTACCTGTAGCTTCTAAATGCACTTTCACACAGTTGATATCAATTTAATTCATCATTTGATATTTATTTTTATTTCAACAAAATTTTCGGTTACTTTTTTAGTTGTTGTGTCCGCCCTTAGACTTTGTTTCTTGAAATCTAGTAGATTTCATTAAACTACATTTTTATTTACTCATTTCATTTTTATCTACATGACACATGAGTTTTTTTCGTGTATATTTTTTGGGAAATAAATTGAACCAATAACGTCATTCATTCATGCGTAGACAAAGTTGAAAATGTAGGAAAATATGTTGTTGTATTATAAATCGTTTGGAAAATACTTGAATCAGTATAGAGGAATTTTGGAAAAAAAATATGAATTAAAGTGATAAACTATAAAAAAATGTATGTAGTATTTAGTTATAGTTGGGGGATAATAAATAGCAGTGATTGTAAATTTAGAAAAATTCGATACTAATTAAAATATTTAACAGAGACTGCTATACAAGTCATGTTTAATATTAAACATATTTTTTTGTAATACACGTTGTGCTTTTTCTTTGACCTTTACTGTTTATTTGTTTTTTGATTTATCTACAACAAAAACTTTAAGTGATTTTCCTAACAAAAAAAGAAAACAAACATAAATTGTACTACATGTTTAACAGCACATAGTTTTTTATCAAAAAGAAAAAAAAATTAAATTCACTTTTTTCTTTATTTAAAATGAAAGAAAATGTATTATTGCTTTTATTATTGACACCTTTTTTTTTTTCTATTTCTCCCCTCTTCTACCTCCATCCATCTCTCTCTCTCTTATAATAACCTTCTCTTGCTCTTAACAATAAGCAAATGTATTATGAAAACAGCTGTTTTACTCTATATGTAGATCCCCCTCTTACCGCTGTCTATGATAGAATTTAGGCCAAAACTTCCCCAGAAAACAAAAATGTTTCACACTATTATTATTGTTGTTGTTATTGTTTGTCTAATCAATTTAATTTCGATCATACACAAAATGTGCTACACGCGCATAAATGTTAGTTGTCGCAAATGTTTTTTTTTTTTCTTATTTTTGTTTTTGCTGCTTTTGCTCTTGTCGTTAAGTATTTGTTTTTGCTTTTGTTTGTGTTTTTGCTACAAAAACAAATTTCGAAATTTTTTTGGATTTGATTTTTTTGTGTGTTTTTTATTCTTATTTAATTTGTTTTTTATTTAATTTTTTTTTTTGTTTTTTATTTTATTTATTTATTTGGGTTTCTGTTTTTGGCAAAATTCAATGCGTAATCAGCCCGCAGCACCAGTTTTGATTCACGTACTCGTTACTCGTTTTTTTTTTCTGTCTTCTTTTCATTATATATTTTTATGTATTTTATAAAAATTTGTTTTATTTTATTTATTTTTTTGTATAAGAGTTTAGCAAAATTTTTTCAAAACAGTTTAAATGTGTGTGTGTAAAACTGTGCAAAAAAAGGGGCGGTGTTGTCAAATTTCTTTAGGCATTGTGAATGATATCGTAACAAAAAAAAAAGTTATCGATAACTTGATATTTCTATAGGAGTTATTGATAGCTTTATATTCCTATTAGCATTTGTGAACTTTAACAAATGAGTTATCGATAACTTTATATTTCTCTAACAAAAAGTATCGCTAACTTTATATTTCTATAAAAAAGTTATCGATAACTTCATATTTCTATAGAACGTTTCTCGATAAATTTATAGCTTTACAAAAAAGTGATGGTAAACTCTAAATTTATATAGAACAGTTATCGATAACTTTTTATTTCTTAGAAAAGTAAAGGATAATTTTATATTTCTATAGAAAAATTATCTACAATTTTATATTTCTAATAAAAATTTACCGATAACTTTATATTTCTATAGAAATGTTATCGATAACTTTATATTTCTAAAGAAAAGTTATCGATAACTATATGTCTATAGAAAAAGTATCGATAACTATATTTCTATAGAAAAAGTATCGATAACTTTATATTTCTGTAGAATAGTTATCAATTAATTTATATTTCTATAGAAAAATTATCGATAAACTTATATTTCTATAGAAAAGTTATCGATAACTTTATATTTCTCTAAAAAAAATTATCGCTGACATTATATTTCTATAAAAAAGTTATCAATAACTTCATATTTCTATAGAACATTTCTCGATAAATTTATAGCTTTACAAAAAAGTTATCGAAAACTCTAAATTTATATAGAACAGTTATCGATAACTTTTTATTTCTTAGAAAAGTAAAGGATAATTTTATATTTCTATAGAAAAATTATCTATAGAAATGTTATCAATAACTTTATATTTCTATATAAAAGTTTTTTATAACTATATTTCCATAGAAAAGTTATCGATGACTTCATATTTCTATAGAAAAGTTATCGGTAACTTAAAATTTCTATAGAAAAATTATCGATAACTTCAAATTCCTATAGAAAAGTTATCGATAACTTCAAATTTCTATAGAAAAGTTATCGATCAATTTATATATTTTTTAGAAGAGTTATCGATAATTTTATATTAAAAAAAAAAGTATTGATGTCGAAAAGTTTTCGATAACTTAATATTTTTGCAAAAAAGATATATAATACAAATTGTTTATACAAAATATTTCGATAAATTACCGATAATATAATTAAACAAATTTCAATAAATTTTTATTTTTAACGAAAATTTGATGTTCTCTATAGAAAATCGATAAGTTGTATATTTATAGGAGTTTTTTTTTTAAATATCCTTTTCATAGGAAGTTTTAAATGGCAATTTTATATTTAAACATGTGAGTTTTGGGGGATATCAATCTTTACTTTGGGTACATACATAACACAAACTTATTCTGGCAACACTATTTGTATGATGTATAATTGTGGTAAAAACCATTTTGTTCTGTTTTTTTTTTGGTGTTTAATTATATATCTTTTGCTTTTCTGGTTTATTTTAATAATAATAATGGTGTTTGTTACCAGCTGAATTATTCAGCGCACATGTCAACACTATAACCATCACCCATCATAATCATCATCGCCAACACCTTCACCTCTCTCTCTCTCTCTCTACAAAACAATGACAAAATGTAACAACAACATTAAAAGTCAAACAAAAGAAATTGTCAAAATAAATGATGCCCCCACAACAAACAAAATTATTATAGTATTTGCAAAAAACGCGTATATAAACGCCCACTAACATAAATCGCTATAATTAACATTTTATTTTAGTTCTTTTTTTATTTATTGTTTTAATAATTAATAAAAACAATAAATAATGAAATGGTTTAACAGATAAATATAATTGTAAATTTATCTATGAATAAAAAAGAAATTGATTAAAAAAACTTAATAACTTGAAGATTTTTTTTATTAACACCAAGTGTGCAAAATCTAAAAGTGTGTGTGTTTAATTGTAGAATCATACATATATATGTTGGTTTTTTTGGTTTTGTTTTGTGTTCTATTTGTTTCATGATCTTGTCTATTATTGGGCTTTCTAAATATGGTTGATATGACTGAGTATTTTTAATTGTTGTTGTTTATGTTTTAACACAAAATTTCGGAAATTATTAAAAATAAATTTTTGAAATCATTGTACCCAAAAGAAATAAATATTTATTTTGACACACCACCACACTACATAATAATTATAAGCAATTATTTGAAATTTAAAAAAATACAAATTTCAAATCTATTGGTCATTGACCTTTTGTTATACAAACATTTGTTTGTATGTATGTTTCGTATTTATGTTGTTTAAAATTTTAGAAAAAAATAATTGTCAACTAATATTTTTAGCCGTTATTTTTTTTTTAATTGATTCCCCTTTTTTTAACTTAATGCAACTTTTTTTTTTATCAAAAACAAAGATATGAAAATAATAATAATATGCTGTTGTATATCATGTGTTAATACTTTTAGTTGTTATTAAATGTGTAAGATTGTTATTATTTATTTTCCTAATGTTTGTATTTTACAGTTTTTTAAGCTTATTAACTTGGTATTTCCGTTGTCATATAATTTTGTAACCTTTTATTATGGTTTGATTTTTTTTTATCAATTATTTTCTTATATAAAAAAAATCGTATTATAAATGGTGATTAAAAAAAAAGAGGGTTAAAAACATAGAAAACAACTAGAACTCCAACTTGCTCATTAAAAACCTAACTCAAATGTCAAAAAAACCTAACTCTTTGTATGTGTTAGTAAAATTTCCTACAGAACAAATTTATACGTGTGAAGAGAGTAATTTTTTGTTTCTGAGCGAATGAAAAGAGTTGGACTTCTAGTTGTTTTCTATGGTTAAAAATATTAATGGAATTTTCCTTTAGAACTTTATTAGATGTTACAGTAAGTTTAGATTTGAAAAATTTATACTGATGGATACTGGAAATTTTCGAAAAATTTTAAAAAGCTTTTCTATATATAATATAGTTATCGATAACTCTTCTATAGAAATACAAAGTTTTCGATAAATTTTCTGTAGAAATAATAAAGTTTTCGATAACTTTTTCAAAAAAATTTAAAGTTATCGATAATTTTTCTATTGAAACGTAGATATCGAAAATTTTTTTATAGAAATATAAAGATATCAATAACTTTTCTATAGAAATATAAAGTTATCGATAACTTTTCTAAAGAAATTTAATGTTATCTATAAATTTTCTATAGAAATGTAAAATTATAGATAAATTTTTTATAGAAATTTCAGGTTATCGATAGATATAACCTTTTTTTTCAAATTTTCAAGTTGTCGATAACTGTTCTAAAAAGTTTCAAGTGATCGATAATATTTCTGTAGAAATATGATGTTATCGACAACTTTTTTAAAGAAATATTATTGTATACAACTTTTTGTAATACTATGAAGTTATCGATAACTTTTCTATAAAATTATAAAGTTATCGATAGTATTTATATAGAAATATGAAGTTATGGATCAATTTATTATAAAAAATATTAATTATCGGTAACTATTCTATGGAAATGCAAATTTATCGATAATCTTTTACAGAAATATGAGGTTATCGATAACTTTTTTATAGAAACATAAAGTTATCGATAACTTTTCCATAGAAATATAAAGTTATCCATAACTTCTAAATAAATTTAGTTATAGATAATTTTTTTATAAAAATTTAAAATAACATCGATAACTATCGATAACATTTCTATATAAATTTCGGGTTTTTAATAACTTTTTCGTACAAATATAAAGTTATCAACAAGTTTTCTATAGAAATATAAAGTTTTCAATAACTTTTCTGTAGAAATATAAGGTTATCGATAATTTTTTTTGCAGTTATATGAAGTAATTGGTAACTTCAATAGAAATATAAAGTTATCGGTAAGTTTTCTTTAGAAATATAAGGTTTTGGATCTTTTTTTTTTTTTAAATATGAAGATATCGATAACTTTTTTAAAGAAATATCAAGTTGTCAAAAATATTTTTGTAATATAGTTATCGATAACTTTTTTATAGAAATATAGTTAACAATAATTTTTTATATAAATGTTAGATATCGATAAAATATCCGAATCTTTTTTACAAAATTAAAAATCCCAATAAATGAAAATCTCTATTAGTGATGAGACTTCTTAAACATTTTATAAAAAATGACAAAAATTTGATTTATTTCTTATTTTGATTTTAGAACACCCTCAGTTTATTTTTATAATTGTTTTTTTTTTTTTTTTTACTAAAATTATTACAAATCTATGATTCTTAAGGGCATGTACTTCTAATGATAAGATTTAATTTTATTGTACTACAATTTATTTTTAAGATGACGATGATGATTACACAAAAATGCATAATAATGATGATGATGATGAAAACATAAGTAACCACCTCTCATACTATTTTTTCTAGTTAAAAGCCGTGGGCTAAATTTTGACAGTTAATACTACAATTAGATTTTAAATTGTTCCATTTCAACAAAACAAAAAACTATTTTTTTTTTGTTTGTTTCTACAACTGACACCATGATAAGCAGCCAGCCAGCCAGCCAAACTGTTGATTATTTACATAAATATTTACAAAGTAAAAAAATATATACATATAAATTCTGGTATTTAAACCACTTGTAACCAACTAGTAAATGCTTCCAAACGCACAACATAATATTCATTTACATTTTAGTCATTTATTTACACACTGTTTCATATTATTTTGTTCTTTTTGTATTTTGGGTTTTTTCTTCATTAAATTGTAAAAAAGTATGGTTGCTTTTAAATTGAAAATACATTAAGGAAAAAACAACAATAATGCTGCAATTGGGGAAAATAATATAATTTGTACGTTTTTAAAAAAACACGTGGTTCGCCTCTATTTCAAACACCTTTTAATACTACATGTACTCACTTTTATTTATACTCACCACCACCATCAGGTTTCTTAATTATTCTCTCTTTTTTTTCGATTTTATGGTATTTGAATCGTTAGTATCTTTTTTGTTTGTTAACTAAATTTGATTTTGAAGGTTTCATTTTTGTAGTTTTTGTTGTTTGACAGCACAAATCATTACGTGTAACAAACATTTATTTATTTTGTTTGTCTCTTAAAATTTTCTAAGATAAATGATTTTTCTTAAATTATGTTTGATGTTTCAAGGTTTGGGAACTATTTTTTTTTAGTAAAAATCACGTTATCTTTTTTTTGTTTAAGTATTTGAAAGTGTGTGTGTATTTAGATGAGAATACAAGGAAAATTTTAATGGACAATCTGAGATTTATTTACTTTAGTTTGTAAGGAGCTAAAGAGGGATAGGGAAAAGTGTGTTTTCGTTGTTGTTGTATGTTAAATACAACAACAACGAAAATATGTTAAAATGTTAAAATGTTTATTAAAGTGTTTACACGAAAATATTTTTTGAAGACAAACAAAAGGATGTTAATTAATGAGGGTTTTTTGAACTCTAGAAAAATTAGAAAAAAAAAAACTAAATGAGGGTCTTTTCTTTTAGAACAAATCTTTACTTTTTTTCAAATTGTGTTTAGAATATCTAAGTTCGATAGAAATGAAAAAGAAATAAAACATTTCAAAAAATTTTCAATACATTCTTTTGTTATCAATAACATTTTTATAGAAATATAAAGTTATCGATAACTTTTCTAAAGGAATATAAAGTTATCGAGGAATTTTCTATAGAAATAGAAAGTTATCGATAATTTTCTACATAAATTTTCAAATATCGAGAACTTCTCTATAGAATTATAAAGTTGTTGATAACTTTTCTATAGTAATATAAAGTTATCGATAACTTTTCTATAGAAATATAATGTAATCGATAATTTTTCTATAGAAATATAAAGTTATCGATAACTTTTTAGAATATATATAAAGTTATCGGAAACTATTCTACAGAAGTATAAAGTTATCGAAAACTTTTTTATAGAAATTTTAAGTTATTGACAATTTTTCTCTAGAAATACTAAGCTATTGATAACTTTTCTGTATAAATACAAAGTTATCGATAACTTTTCTATATAAATACGAAGTTATCGATACATTTTCTACAGAAATTTAAAATTATCGATCTTTTTTTATAGAAATTTAAATATATCGATAATATAAATATAAAGTTATCGATAACTTGTCTATCGAAATAAAGACAAGTTATCTATAGAAATACAAATATAATGTTATCGAAAATTTTCTTATAGAAATTTTAAATTATCGATAACTCTTCTATAGAAATATAAAGTTGTCGATAATTTTTCTGAGAAATATGAGGTTATCGATAACTTTTCTATAAGAATATAAAGTTGTCGATAATTGTTCTAAGAAATATGCAATTTTCGTTTACTTTTCTATACAAATATAGTCATAGATAACTCTTCTATAAAAATATAGTTATCGATAACTTTTTTATAGAAATTAAAGTTATCGATAACTTTTCTGCAGAAGTATATAATATCAATAACTTTTATCGTTAACTATTCTATAGAAATATGAATTTATCGATGTTTTCTTTTAAAAATTAAGGTTATTATTTATATAAAAATATAAGTGTAATCATCCATAACATTTCTATATAAATATAAAGTTATCGATAACTTCTCCAGGGAAATATATCGATATCATTTCTATAGAAATATTAATTTATCGATATCTTTTCTATACAAATATTAAGTTCTCGATTAGTTTTCTATAAAAATATAAAGTTATCGTTAAATTTTTATTTAGAAAATTAGAGATATCGATAAAATTTTGTATTTATAACAAATTAAAATAATTCTAATCGATGACTCATATACAATTTAAAAAACATTTTCTTTTTCTTCACTTATTCCCCTTTAAATTGATCAATTTGTTTTGTTTAAAGAACTACTTATTTTTATTCTTTAACGTTTTAAACAAAATTACTTTAAAAACCTTTAAGTAGGTATTTTTTTTAAATAATTTTGATTTTTAAAAATGTTTCCATATTGCTTTACTATAATTTTCTTAAATTATAATTAGAAACTATAATCTCTATATTCTTTCTTACATTATCTATACATTTTATTTTATTTCTTAATTAACTTTATTCTAAGAAATCAATTGCTCTTGAATATCTTAGTCTTAGAGCTCCAGTGATTTTTCATCATCTATTCAGTCTGCAAAACATGCTCTTGAAAATTATGGATCTTTTTTTTTTTGATTTTTTTCCTTTTATTCTTTCTTTTTAAGTTCTTTTATCTAACCAGCTGTCACATTTTCATTACGGCAGGCCATAAAACTTCGTAAACCAAAAAAAGTTATAGCGTGTTTAAACTAAAACATGTTACAAAATAAGATTAAATTAAAAGGAAGAATTGTAATAATAACAACAATAAAATAAAGAAATGATCAGACAGAATTTTTAAAGTATTATAATGTATGTATATATGTAAGTGTTTGCCAAAATAAACCGTTGCTTATTTTTTAATTTAAGTTTTTTTTTACATTTTTTTAATTTTATTATTTTAGTTGTGCATTTAACAGTCGTTTAAGTTTGTTTCTTGCGGAAGTTATTCGAAATGAATTACAAACATGAAAACCACAAGTGAAGAAGCTTTTTTTAAAGAATTATGAATAATAAATTGTAAAAAAGAAAATAATAAAACAAAACTTTGCAGAAGACATGTCTGGTTTAAGCAGAATAAACCATTTTTTTTTCTTTCTTTTGGCAAAAAAATAAAAAAAAAAAATTAAAATTGAACATGCAGAATTAAAAATTCCATTTAGTTAATTTATTTTATTTATGTATTTTTGTTTGAGCCGTTATGAAAATTCTTATGGTATATTAAGTTTGTTAGAGTACTTGTTTTAGTTATAAATTCAAATATTTAATTTTTTAATCTTAATTTATTTCTTTTATTGTTTAGTTGGTATTAATCGTGCGTTCATTTTATAATTAATAGTTTTAACTAAGTGTTTTTATTTAGATCCTTTTCTTTTGTTTAATTTTTCCCTTTCCCTTGTTTTATGTGGGTCTATTATCTATCTACCTGTTTTAATATCTTGTTAGTTTATTTTATAATTTTTTTTATATTTGTCTTTTTAATCTGTCTTTTATTTTATTTTTAATATATATTTATTAGTTTTCTTTTGTATAATGAATTTAAAGATCATGCTGTGTGTCCTTTTACACTTGTTCTATTATTTAAATTTCTTAAAACGTTTCTGATGTAGTTTTTTTTTTTTTAACAATTATTTTTTTTTTTTTTCTTTAAAAATCTAAAATTTTGTTATTTTTATTATCATCTTAAATTAAAATTTTTCTTAACTCTTTAAAGAACTCAAGAAAAATTTTCCAAATATTTTTGTAGTTTATAATTGTCTAGACAAATTTTTTTTAAATCTTTTGTTTGTGTTAATTGGAGTAACAAAAATATAGTTTTTATTTGAAAGCTTTTTTAGGAGAAGCAAATTCAGTATTTGGCTGAAATACAGAGAAATTTTGGAATCTTCATCTATTAATTTTTAAATAACTCCAACCAAAAGTATTAATTTTCGATAGAGGAAGAAAAAATGGCTTTTTTTCATAAGTTTGTTTAAATCAGGGGTCGGCGCTCTATTTCAAGTTTTGTCAATATTTGCGTTTCTGTTTTTACTTGTGTACAAAGCTTATGAAAATTGAAAAAATCATCGAATAATAAAAAGGGCATTTAATCTTATTAGAATAAATAGGAATTTTTTAAATAAAATCTACAAAAAAAAAAAAAAAGTTATGTTCTCTTTGTGCCGACCACTGGTTTAAAAATCATGTCTGTAAGTTTTTTCTCAAGTGAATTATTTTTTTTATACATCCACATAAACTTTAAGCAAATTATCAATAAAATTAAAAATTATTGTAGCAAAAACATGAAGAGAATTTTCGTTTAGAATGATCCATCGGAACTTGTTAATTTTTTCATTATAAGATGCGGTTTTATGAGCAGCAGAGTCGATAGGTTATAAATAGGAATATAAATTCTTGAATAAAAAATTTGTCATATTCTCTTTGTGCCGAATACTGATTTAATATGAATGTCAATATCTTTCCCATTTGTTTGATTAAATACCTCATTTTAAGTAAATTTTTCGAGAGATTTAGCAGATTAAAAACTTTTAATGACTTTTGAAGCAATAAAAAACAAAGGTTAATTTCATAATTTAAAATAAACATGTCTTGATTTGCTTTTTTTAAAAACAAACCCCTTTCTACATCTTTTTGTTTATAAAAACGATTATGACTTTAGAATTTTAGAATAAATTTTATTTCAAAACCAAAAAATTTTCCAGTTCTCTTTATGCCGGGCACTGACTTAAAAGATTTATCCAGTTTTTCATTTTGTTGACTAAATTGTTAATTTCAATTAAATTCCTGTACGTCTTTACGAAATAATGAGCTAAAAAAATTTCAGGACACAAGAGTCTTCGAAAAACATAAAATAAAGTAAAATATAGCTATCGGACAAGCTCGTTAATTTTATAATCTAGTATAAACGATGACTGATTTCATTTTAGATGAGGAGAGTTCACCATTTTATAATTTTTTTCCTGGGTATTCAAAATCTTAAGTTTCAGTCAAACTGAAGATTTTCCGTTTTGCACCATCTCTTTGTGCCGCACACTTGTTCAAATAATATTTGACAATTTTCCCCTAATCATTAGATAGCAGAGAAGAATGAGACTGACAATTTAGAGTGTCTTTTTTTTTTTTTTTGCAACCGACAACGAGGGGATTTCTTTAGAAGTCTGAGAACGGTAGGATTCCCAGATTAATATGTTCGATTTTATTGATTTGGAAAGTACGATATCGACATCGTCTTGGAGTTTTGAAGCTTTACTAAATCCTCGAACTTTAAATCAAAGTTTATTAAGTTTGGACATAATAAGTATCACAATTTTATTCTTTTAAAATACAACTTTTCTCCGTATCTAATATTGTTTGTTAAAGGTTAAATTATATTTTGTGTGAATATGTTTAGAATTTATTTGTAGTAAACCTTTCATTTATAGAGTAACTCAAATTCTTCTCTGGCAATTCATAATTTTTCTTTTTCATATTTTTTTTTTTTTTTTTAATTAATTAAAAGACATGTTGACTCGTTTTAATAAATGAATAAATTCCACAAAAAATGAACAGCAATAAACAATTATTAAATATTAATAATGAAAATAAAAGTTGACAAAACAACAAATTTTCCCCAATAATTTAAACAATTATTTATGAGCTCTAAATGCTCAACTCTCAAAATTTCTTCTCTTGTAAACGACAAGTCAATGACCGTATTGTTTTTTATTCAATCGTTCTTCTTCAATCCCCACCAACAACCATCAAAACTCTCATAATTGTAACTGAAAATTCCATTTAAGAATAGAATTAAAAAAAAAATGTTCATTAAACATTTTATTTGAGTTTCAACGCTTTGTTTCTGTTAAGATTCTTGGTTAAGTAAAGATATCGTGGGGTAGGTTAGTTACAGCAGCAGCAGCAGAAGCAACGAAATAAGCAGCTGCTGCTAGAAGAAGATAATCAGCCAATTGGACAGAAATGGTGTTTAAAAATCAACTCATCGTTGTTTTACGCTTAGTTGCATGCGCGTAAAATGATTTTAGCCAAAGAATTATGAAGGCAAAAAAAAAAAAAAATGTGAATAAAATTCTAAAGCTCATTTGTTGCTACTTACCACCACCACCACTACCGCCAACAACATTTAGTCAGTCAGTAACCGTCAAGTGGGCACCTATTTCAAGTGCACCTTTTCATTAGCTTTATTATCATTTTACAAACATTTCAGCTACAATTGTATGAAAAAAATACCCCCTCAAAAAAGAATATGCTTAAGCAGAACAGAAAGAAGGAAGAAGAAAAAACCCTCTTTATAAAATTCCATTTTACTTACAAGTGCATTTAATTCCTCATTTTATATTATATGAACTTTTTCGTTTATATTGAAGTAATTTTTTGTGTAACAATTATTTAGTATTATTTCAAGTTTTTTTTTTTTTTTATGTTATAAATATTTATTTGTATTGTTGTAAGTATATTTAACACTCCAAAGTATTAAGTATAAAGAAAGAATACAAACAACGTTCTACAAAAGTGTATGTGGCACGCTTTTCATAAAGTTATTACTTTACTGTATAGATCGGTTGTTGGTCGGTTCGTTGGTTGGTTGAATACCTGGCTGAAATGATTTTTACACGGTTTTTGTCTTAAAATATAACAAAAACAAAAAAAATCTATACTTTTTTAAAAGGGGACAATTCATATTTTAACTCTGCCTGGGAGAAAAACCAAAATATCTTGGCAAAACAAAAAATTATGAAATAGGGTTATTAAACCAAGAAATACATGATTTAGTTGCACATAAGATAAACTCAAACAAATTAGCGTTATTGAAAGAGGGGAGGTCTTAACTGCCTGGAAAAGATATAAAGAGTTACATGATATATGTATTAAATATTTTTTTTTTTTTATATTTAATTAGTTGTTTGTTTGTTGGTTTTGTTTGTGTGATCATAGTAATGTTCATTAACCTGATCGCATTTCATTTTTAATTACTAACAATTGTTAGTTAACTGCCCTAAGAACATTTAATTATTACAAACGTTTCTAATGTTTAGGCTGAACTAAAGTCTTTAATAAAGTCTTTATTTTGCCTTAAGTTTGAAAGAAGATAGATAGACAGATAACCTCCTCTTTTTGGTCTGAGTTTTTCAGTTGTTTTGATTAATAGATGTAACACTAAAACTTTTGCTATTAAAATGTTCTATGTGGTAATGTTGTGATTGTTTAATATCCATTAAGTGTATTTACTTTTTAGTTTATATCTTTTCTTATAGATTTAAATGTCGTAAGAGTTTAAGGTTTTTGTTATAATGTAATAATTCATCTCAGTTTTTGTTGCAATTTTATATGGGGTATTATGAGAAAGTTGAAAATGAAAAGTGATCACTTATTTCAGTTTTATTTGCCCCATTCAAGTGATAAATTTTGATTAATTTCCTTTATTTGAAAATAATTGAGATCATTTGTTCTTCGGTCTAACTATAGATCCTTCGAACCATGTACTGCATTTCAATAACAATTTAAAATAAAAATATAAAGTAATCATTCGGTTCAGTTTTATAAATTTTCCAATTTTTATACCCTACACCACCATAGGTGGTTGGGGTATTATGCGTTTGTGCTGATGTTTGTAATGCACAGAAAAAATCATCGAACCCCCACCTTAAAGTATACCGTTCGAATCACCACTTTCTGAGTCGATTTAACAATGTCCGTCCGTCCGTCCATCTGGCTGTCTATTTAAGCCTTTAAATAAAGTACAGGTCGCAAATTTAAAATATCTTGATGAAATTTGGTACGAATAGTTATTTTGGCACATGGACGAATCGTAATTGGTTATGATCGGTCCATTATTTCACCTAGCCCCCATACAAATGTCCTCCCGGCATAGGGCTTAACGCTAATAAATACCATTCATATAGCAAATAATTTAATAAAATTTGGCACAGAGAAGTTTTATTATAAATCTGTGAACCAAATTTTGTAAAGATCGGTCCATAATTGACGTGCATAAATTCCATACATATTTGACACAAATAAGTTTTATATAAGTAGAAACAACAGTACCAAATTTTATGAGAATCGGTCCATAATTTACCATAGCTCCCATATAAAAGGTTAATAAAGACAAAGATAACCAAAAACATTGATCAGACCAATTAAATCGATTCGCAGGTATAATTGGAAATATAAACTACTTAGAGTAACTAGTTCTTTTTGTTCGAGTTGTCCACGAATTCATGTAATTATTTTTAGACTCTAGGGATACTAAAAAATATGTATATACATACCCAATAACAAAAACAACGATACAATTTTGCCGTCAGTGAGATTTGAACTTGGAACCAAATTAACTATTCGTTTTTAATGACTACCGTCTTAGTATAACATATATATATGGAAGGTGGGCGGTAAAGTGGGCGGACCACGCCCATTTTTTGTTTCCGATTTTACATTGGTCCTTAAGCTATTTGTACAAAATTTCGTTGACGTTTCACCTTATATGGGAGGTGGGCGGTAAAGTGGGCGGAACAAGTTTATATCGACTCTCGAACTATCTGTACAAAATTTCGTTGTTGTGTATGCTTTTGTTTAAGAGATATCAGCAGAAAAGTATGAAATTAAGCTATAATGGACACTCTGTGTATTTAGTCCATAACTTTTTTTTATTAACCGATTTTGCCCATTTTCAATCCCAAAAAAATAACATAAATAATTGAGCCAAATTTCGTCCTCCTAGGTTCGAGCCCTATCCTGCTTTCAACAGACAGACGGACGGACATAGCTAGATCGACTGAGAATCTAACCAGGACCCAGAAAATATTTTTTCGACATGTTTTACACAGAATGGCAAAATCAATATACCCTTCATCTTTTTGATTTCCAGATAACTAACAGCATTAGAATGGGGTTGAACCAGCAATCTTCTGGTTGCTAATCCAGCGCTCTAGCCAACTGATACACGTGATTGTAAATTATTCTGCTATTGTAATATTGAGTACTTATGTAATGTAGAGAAGGCAAATAATAATGACGCCTCATTACCAAGCAACTAATTTAATCAGTAGTTGTCATTACCTAAAACAAAAAAGTTTTTTCTGAGAATATAAAAATACTTTAAGAAAATCACAAAAAGTAAGAAAGACATGTAATAAAATAGGAAATAAATTAAAAAAATTTTGAAAGGAGAATATAAAAGTTAAAAAAAAGAAAATAAGCTTTGAAAAAAATTACAAATTTATATTTGAAAGGATTCAAATGTTAAAGTTCAATCAAATAATAACTCACATAATTGATTCATTTCGCTTAAAAAAAAAAAATAAAAAAATAAATAAACAAAATTATTATAAATTAAAAAAAAAATCACCTGCTGCTTAATTGCAACACAATTTTCTAAGAACTGCACGTGAAGATTTTTTTTTTAAACAATAAATCACGCGTGGGCTTTGATATTTTTTTAAATACAATTAAATGTGCACAAGTGATTATTTTTATTAGTGTTTCATATTGATATACAAATCCATACACTTAAGTAAATTTTAAGTATCCATTCTGTCATTGTATTATTAAATTACATATATTTTGGCATATTTGGAAATATTTTTCAATATTTTCAATTCGTTATTTCATTTATAATTTCTGTAAATTTCTCTGTAATATTCTAAATTGCTATATGTGGGTGAAATGAAATAATGATGGTCGTCAGTCTGTTCATCTGTTGTTTTAAAATCAACATGCAGAAAAAAAAAAAATATGGTTGAGATGTTGTTATAGAAACAACTTTGCAGAAACAAACGGAAACAAATTATATTTACTTTTAATAACATTGTGTTCATGATAATAAACATTTTATGTTTAAGTTTTACTATATTATAGTTTCTTTTAAATAAATATTTGAATATGGTTAAGTGAAACATATTAAATTTTGACCAAAAAACAAATTATCAAAACTAAGGAAAAATATTTTTATTTCTACAACCATAAAATTTAAAAGTAAATATGATTATATTAAACATAATATGAAAAAAATAGAATCATAATATATTTAAGTTGGATCATTTAATGATTATAATGATCATATTTATTGTAATTTATGACCTTAATAATTTATTTAATCCAAGCATAATCTTAGATTAGATTTTTTGAGAATTAAGCAAAAAATGTGCATAAATACTTTTTTTTGCTTATTTGAAAGTCACAATTTTAAAATTTCTAAAATGTGAGCATGTTTCATTTAAAAAAAAATATATATTCCTGATCATCACTGATCGTAGGAAATCAATACTCACCTGCCCATCTCTACTATAATATTTAAATTAATGGAAAAAAACTTGTTTAACAACAATTGAAAGTAAAAATAGTTAAATATTTTTTCTACATAATTTGCAAACTGCAAGATGAATCAGCTACTAATGTTCTAAGTACTTTATTATTTACTATTAAACACCTTAGAAACTAACATAAGAAATCTTTAAGTTTAATTAATTAATTCTTACATACATATGTATATCTAAATCCTTATATACATGTATAAGAAAAATTTCACAAGTCATGATATTATACTAGGCCTTTTCTAGTTAATTGTTGCCATTTTTTATTTCTAAATAAAAACCAAATTATCTATAATTTTGTTAAATAATTTGTATATTAAATTTACATTCCTTTTATTTTCAATTTAAAACTTATTACAATTACTTGTTTCTTTTATGTTATAAATGTATGATGAAAAAAATATTCTATTATAGACATAGTTAGTGGCGCTAAATCATTAAGCTGTAAATACAAAAAAAAAAAAAAAAAAAAATATATATAAAAAAAACTAACCAACTAACTCTTATATGACGCTTATGACACTAATCTATCTATTCATATATGAGTAGCTACTATTTAAGTACTAAATAAAAAACAAGTACAATCATAATAAAAAACACTCTAATACACGGTTTACTTCAATTTACTTCATATGTTTTGTGTGTAATTTAAAAAAAAAAAAATTGTCAATGGTCAGTTTGTTTTAGTTGTTTGTAAGAGGTGAAGGGTGATGGTTTGTTGTCAGTTGGTTGATCGACTGGTGGTTAGAGGGGATAATGATGAAATTTGTTTACAAACAAATTATTTTCTAAAGAGTGCTATATGTTTGTGACGAATTCTATATACCCTGCATTTGAGTTGAAATGTTAGTGAACTTTTTTTTTCGCTTTAAAGCCACTTTTTGCTTTTTTTTCGGTTTTTTTCGTTTTTTTCTAGATTTGTCGATTTTTTTTAATTATGTAAAGGATTCGAAAACATTGAAATAAACTTAAAAAAGTTGAGCCGATTTTAGTTTTGTCCATTTTTTTAATTATATAAAAAATATATAAAGGCTTCGAAAAAATCGAAATAAATTAAAAAAATTGGACCGATTTTAGCGATTTTGAATACCGAAATTCTCGCAAGCCTTACCTATCTTTTGATGTACATATTATATATCTAAGTTATCGTTGAGTTTTATTAACGCCATTTCAACATACACAGAAAGGGCAAAGAGGCATATGGAGAGATGCATAAAGGGGCTTTAAAAATCAATAATAACGTCAAAAAGATTTAAATTTTCGAAAGCCTTACTTAAAACATATATTTAAGTTATTAAGGGACTTAAAAAATACTGTATTAACCTACAAATGTGCGGGAAGACAGATGGACATAGAGATAGTTGAACAGACAAATGGACAGACGGACAAATATTGCTATTTCGATGCTCCTTTCTATTAGTGTCCATTTTATATTCTGGTCTTTGTCAAAAATTGTAGCAATTAATAATCGAATGACAAATTTATCTATGCTTTTTAACCTGTAGTGCAGGGTATAAAAAAATACAATCATACTTTTTTAATGTTTTTGTTCTTATTTGTTTTGTTTTTAAAATTTATTGTTGTTTACTATTTCATTACTCATATTTCCTAAGAAATGTTTTCATTTTCTATATTTAGTGAAAACTAGCAGCAACCACCACCTTGATTTTCTGTTAAAAAAATTCTCAACATTTTTAATGTTAAGCTTAGCTTTTTAGCTGTTCTTTTTAGGTCTATTAACTCTTAACCTAAGTCTGGTTGTTTTAGTTAAAATAAATGCGAAATACTATAAAAAATTGCATGTCTTGAGACAATTAAAGTCTCTTTTTGTATTCTGTTTATTTTATCTTTTTTTCAGTTCCCTAACAATGTGACGTAATTTATTTTTTTTTTAAGTTTTATTAAAAGACAAAAATCATGTAACTTTTGTTTAATACGCAAAAAGTATAAAAAGGGGGGTTTATTAAAGTTTTTTTATTTAAACTTAGACTTTTAATTTTGATTTAAGGTGAACTATAAACTTAAGATTTCGTTTTTCATATTTTATTAATTCTATGAAAAAAAAAAAAAAAAAAAAAGAGTCCAAAGAGAGGTTTAATAAAATCATACATTTCCGGTAGAGAAGATAATTTAAAAATAAACGTTTTTATCTTTTTTGAAATTTCAATTTTTATGTATTTTTTTCTTTATTTTACAACAAACCATGTGTCAATCTTTAGTTAAATATTTAAACACCAGTGTAGAAATGATTTGTTTACTATATTTATTTTTTTGTTTCTTCCTTCCGAAACGGAACTAAGGTTTAACTTTATTTAAACTAATTGATACAAGTCTACTTACAAAAAAAGGAAAAACCAACACAATAAAAAACTTAAACTACAAAAACTGAAAAAAAAGAAATCATAAATAAAACCAACAATGTTTAATAAATGAAGGAGACGACTTTATTTAAATGCTTAGCGGATCAAAGGCATAACAACTGAGAGCAAAAAAAAAAAAAAAATATATAATTGACAGCATTTCCTCAGTTATTGGTGGATACATATTTTTTCTTTGTAGTTTTGTTTCTTAATAAGACTTTACATGAAAAAAGTTAGAGGTTTTAATGTTTCGGTTAGTAGTATGTCTTGTTTGGTCTGGTCTATCTGTTAGATTGACTGTCAGTCAAACAGTTATGTTTTGGAGTAGTGTTTATTAAGGGTAATCATAAAAAAAGCAACAATAACTTATGCTGCTTAAAGAAAATTAACAAAACTTTATCACTTTTGCTTTAATGTTTAAATAATATTGTCACACGCGAAATACACTACTGTATTTTTTTAGGATTTCTTTTTCTGGTAGGCATAAAAAATCTTTTTAGAAATGATACAGTGTGTGAGAAATAATACAAAATTGTAACCTTAATTTTTTTTTATTTTTATTTTAAATTAAACAATAAAAATTTTATTTTTATTATCCAGGAACAATTTTAGTATACGTTCTAAAATCATTAGTTCTAGAACTGGGGTAATAAGGAGCACTTCTGATTCTTTAATAACATCCTTTGAGCTAATGGTATCGCAATCAATTCTTACACTTATAGATTGAAAAATTTTTCTGACTTTAATTTGGTTTTAAGGAATGTATTTGAGAACTAGTGCTTAAGAAATAATTCTGTATGACTTCTACATCACTTCTCTGAACAAATTACTGATTCCTAAATGACTTCCTAGTACTGTTCAAAAATTTTGAATAAAAGTAGTTCAACAAAATGAAATTGATTTAAAAAGTGGAAATATCTCATTAGAATAAAAAATGAAGGAATAGGTTCTGATACCATTCTCTTACGCTTCTATGGAATGAGTTCTGAATGTGACAATTTTGAATAAAAATCATTGATCAAAGAACTTGTTCTAGAATCGGTCCATAGAAAGAAATTTGTTTAATTTTAAATTTATCTCTTTAATAAATTTAAAGTAAAACTTATCAGCTTTTTGTGTTAATTTGAGGCTTTTAAATTAACACAGATTTATTTAACCCCTGTAAGGACTTGGTCGAATCGACGAAGCATTTTTCAATATTGCCGTTTTTTTTTTTTTTTTTTTTTTTTTTTTTGAAAGAAAAAAATAGACAGAAAACATATTTTCATATTTTATTTCATTTATTTACAAAATAAATTAAAAAGTTGAATATTTGTAAAATTCTTCATTCGTAAAGTGTATTTTTTCATCTTAAAAATAAGTTTAGCTTTTCAGGGTTAATTAATTATTTTTTTTTTTAAGTTTTTTAAAGTTCTGTTCATTTCAAAGGGGGAAAATTGTAATATAAAATTATATTTACATAAATGAATTGATTTAATTTAAATTTAAATTCAATCAAGTTTTGGTGCAACCTTTGGGATCTATTTTGAGAAGAAAAAACCAAATATTTAAATTTTCAAAGATAAATTTTAGAATTAAAATTTACACAAATTTATTGAATAAATTCAAATAAGATTTCAGCTACTTTTTATAAGGTTTAGTTAAAATAATTATATTGAGGACTTTGTGGGTCTTTCTAAGGCTTATTCTATGAAAACATGGTCCTTCGAATAATTTACACAAATTTATTGCATTAATTCACATTAAACTTCTGGCAGTGTTTAAAAAGTTATTGAAATTTTTAAGAAAATGTTCTATTTAGGAAATAGAAACCATTCTATTGAAGGCATAAATGTCCTCTCTGAATCTTTTCACAAGGGTTTTTATCTCCTTATAGATCAAATAAATTAAAAATTTGGAGATTTGCTTCTGTTGCTATTATAAATTATCAATTTGTTTCTAGAATTGTACTAAAAACATTTTGTTGTAATGTTAATTTTACTTTTAGAAATATTTTCTTCAATTTTCTTTCGAATATCGATATTTTTAGAATCTAAAAACGTAAAGAATTACCTTTTTTTTCCGGTCTGCTTGTCTTGTTCAAACTGGGAATTTAGAAAAAATGTATTCCAATTTTTAATAACTAGCTTTGGGAGCTGCCAGATCTGAGACTACATTCGTTTCGAAGGACCACAAACTTGTTGCAGTCATTACTCAGCAGTTTTTGGTGGCAGTTCCGAACAAGTTATTTTACCGTAAACATTAGGTTACCACTAGTCACTTTATTAGCTACGTGACAAGTCACTTTAACATGGGCTTGTATATTGCCACCTCAACGACTACATGGTGTCACTTTTTTGCACATACAATCACCTCCACGGCTACCGAAGGGTCAATAAAGTGACAATAGGCACTTCCACGACTACGAGGTGGCCTTTTTTTACATACACAATCACCTCAACGGCTACAAGGTGTAACTTTCGTGCGCACACAACCACTTTACTGCTTACAATGAGTCAGTTAACAATTTTTAATATCTTCTTTTCGTCTTCTTCCCATAGAGTCAGTAAAGAGGCAAATCCCAATACAATCATTGCTGACCGATGGAAAGCGGCAGGTGACATACTATACACCAATGAATCTTACTATTCTAAAAGCGGGTTAATTGCCACTAACATTAGGACACTAGTTTTATGACTAGTTATTAGTTTTTTTTTTTTTTTACCGCGGTCATGTCTATGTGGAAGTCAATTGTCAACTCCACGACTACGAGGAGGCACCTTTTTGCACCATCATATTATATGCAATGAGTTAGTAAAAAAATGTTATCTTCTTTACAACTTCTTCCTGATTACCATTGGGTCAGTAAAGTAATAATTCCCATCATGCTCATTTAGGGGACCAATGGAAGTGAAGGTGCTGATTTAACCCACATAAGCCGTAGATGTAGGCCATTAAATGTTCCTACATTAGTTTTAATTCAAAGTCTGTAAATAATTTTAGATTATTTTTATTCCAAGGCATTAATTAATTAATCAATTGTAAACCTGGGTTAGCTTATGCATTCCCTCATTAATTTGGGGGAAACTAAATTTCCTTTTTCCTGGCCGGAGCTTCAATTTTCTTTTTGATTCAAATGTCTTTGGTCTGCTTTTTGGTTTAAAAATTCACTGTGTTTTTAAAAGAGATTTCTAATTTCTTGAATTAGCATAAAAAATTTAAGTATTTTCAACCTAAGACATTAAGAACTCGTATGGTTCGAAGGACCATTTTCCACCATTTGCAAAGAAATTATTTTAAAAAAATTAATTGTTAATTACAATTAAAGTTGATTCAGATGGGTAAAAAACACATTTTCTAATAAGAATGTTCAATTTATTAAGCAGTTTGGAGGGAATAATTTTTTTAAGCGAAAAGATTTTTAGGACCATTTTTTTGTTTTATAATTTGAGGTGTATTTTTTAATACATATACGTTCTCAATCACCTTTAAATTATTTGGAGATAATTTTAGATTTGTTAAGATTAATCACTTGTAGGAACATTCTTTGAACTTGTAAAATGTTTGAAAAATTAAATTATTGTTAAATTTTTTTCTCCCCCACTGTATTGTTTCTTGTCCCAAAAATTCATTCATGTTTTGTTTTTCATGCATATCTCCAAAAAAAAAAAAAAAAAAAATGTTGTGTTTTTACTATTTACTTAAGATATTTTATATCTTGTTGTCTTTACATTGCAAGCGGACGCATCAATTTTGCACTGATGACATATATTTTTATGATCAAATTTAATGTTTGCATAAATAAATACACATATGACCGACAGTCTGTCAGACTACTTACACATGTCTGTCCATAAGTCTAAAGGGGATTATTTAAACATAAACAAAGGATTTTACTCATTGCCGCAACATAATTGCTTTTACAGTCTGGCATAACCACCAGCACCATCATCACCACCACCAGCAACCACTATCACCATCATAATCATCATCTCCATCAAAATATGACAATAATGGTGATGACGAAAACATCAAGTCAGGGGACATTTACGAAAAATACAAAAAATAAAAAACATAAACGTTTTTTTTTTTTGCTAAAAATTTAACTTTAGTCTTAAATTTTTATTTTATTGAGACATATTTTTATTCATGGTTGTTATTGTTGTTGTCTTTAAATTTAAAAAAATAAAATTTCCCAAAACAACATTATTTATTATTAAGCTGCACATGCAGTTAATTTTATTTTGTGTTTTTTTTTTTATATTTATTTTTATAATTTTTTTTATTTATATTATTTATGAATGAATATTTTTTTTATTTCGTGTACAAAATTATGAATGATGACAAGATCAGAGAATAAAAGTGCAGTGCAGTGTATAGCAAAATGCAAAGATCACATTAATGATTAACAAGAAAAACCAAGGAGATCAGCATTATAGAGAGTGTATGTGTGTAGCACAAATAAAAGTGATAAACCCAATCGGGTGATAAGGTTCATTAATAAAAAAGAAAACAAAAATACCACAAGTAATAAAAAATAATATGAAATAAAAAAAGTTTTTTTTTTTTTTTTTTTGCTTTAACAGCGCCATCAAATTGCCATAAATTTGCAAATAAAAGTGAGACAAAATTTTTGGTTGTTGTTGCTGTTTTTTTTAAGGCGGTCAGGAAGTCATCATTTAAAAAATACTATAGATTTTATTTATTTTTGGAAAGGAGAAATGTATAAAGTCCAAAATAAATAAAATTTTATTTGAATGTTTTATTGTAGATATTTTAAATAAATTTAATGAAACTTTTTGATTAAATTGTATTATTACCGGCCTGTTAAAGAGAATATTATTTAATACAAATTTTATAGAATCTTTACAGCTGCGCAATGACAATTTTTAAAGATTTAGGTAATTTCCATTTATAATTAATGAAAAAGTCACCAAAATTTATAATAAAATTTAAAAAAGTAACAATAGCTCTGTTAAACTAATATTTCCTCTTTTGTCTATGTAATGTTAAGCTAGTTTTGGACTGAAAATATTTCAGTTTAAAAGGTTGCTGATGAAAATGCTGTAAAGCATTTTTAATTGAAAATGTATTTTAAATTATATTTTAATATAATAAAAAATATTATTTTTTTCTGCAGCACGGGATTTCTCAATCAATTACGATTCACATGATCATAGAGTTCTAAGTCTATATATTTTTTTAAATTGACCCTAATTCTCAAGATGACCCGTTATAAATATTGAAAATGATTGAGGTTGCACATATCCCGAGAAATATATACATTAGACTAAACCAAAATTCCTTTTTGCTAGCTACATTTAAACTTACCTAAAATTATGAAAGGGGATATCATTTAGAACAAATTTGCATAAATTTCAACTTCCTACGATGATTAGAACTGGATGCTACACGGCTGTTTACGTCTATGATCCTAGAACAAACCTTAAAAACTTTATCTCACCAATATTAATGATTTATACATCAAGCGATAGCTAAAAAAAAAAATTAAATATACCTACCAATATTTTTTATTTTTCAAAACTATCTAATAGGAAAGATATAATCGTCATTTTAATAAAAATAACTTATTAAAAAATTACGTAGAAATAAAAAGTAAAACTACTAACAAATGTCCTTTTTTCGTTCATATTAACCTTTTTCCAAAAATTACGAAATATAGGTATACTAATTTTTAGTTAGCTATCGTTAATTTGGTGACAACAAATTTTTGACGATTTGTTCAGGAAAAATCAACTTAAATGGCCGTGTAGCACCCTGTTCCAATCATCGTAGGAAGTTGAAATTTGGCAAATATATTCCAAATGACATCCACTTTCATAATTTTAGGTGCGTTTGCAAGTGCGATGCATTTTGACATTCTTCATACAATTTTGGACCACCCTAATATACATATTTCCCAAGTTTTATTTAATAAATTTAATTTAATAAAATAAAATACCAAAAAACTATAATCCGAATTACGTCCAAATTATGCCTAGATTTTTATAATAATATTATGTATTTTAAGGAGTGAGATCGAAAAATTCTTAACATACATAATATTCAATAACTTGGAAACGGTTGATCTTAGAGTTTTCATTATTTTTTAATCATTTGATAATTTAGCACAGATCACAAAAATATATAATTTTTATGGTTCTAAAAACTATGGTCCACTAATTATAAAATTGTGGACCATTTTTGAAAACCCTTTCTTTGAAGATTTGATAGTTGCTTCAGTCACTTTTTTGGAACAGTGTTTTTGTGCTCTTGAATTCACTTTTCACAAGAGCTCAATATCTCTCCACTGGTCTAAGCTATAGACAATTTTGAAAATTGACCTCTCTTGGTACTTAAACTTTGTTATTGATTTGGTACCACTCCAGAGCTTTCTTACCGTAGTGACATGATACCAAATGGGTCCAAAAATATGTGGACACGTTGTGCTTTCTTAAGAAAAGAAGATCCGAATGGTATTTATAGATCCGAATGTATCAAATGACTTTCCTGTTTTGCCGCAACTGCAAAAAGCTTGTCATACCATGAATTTTGTAAGAAATTTTTGCTGCTTTTGGGTCTAAAACTTATCTCCAACATTGCTTCGACCATTAGCAATAAAAATTTTTGAGACACAAGCTGTGAAGATTCTGCCAGCACCTACGTTTCTTCGTTAATTATACAGCTTGAGTATTTTTGTATGAAATTTGGTTTTAAATTCCGAGTCCTATTTTTGGCTTGTAATCTTTTTTTTTTTTGCAGAATTCCAGTTTGGAATTTTTTGAACTTTATATGTTATCAACTTTCCCATTAGCTTTAAAATTTCGCACCAAATAGTCGAAGCACGGAGAAAACTGAGCTTATTTTCTACCAGATGTGTTTGGAGTTCCTTTCAATATGCCTTCAATTTTCTGGCCTTCCCAATATCATGTGGTCCTTTTTTCTTACCGAACTAGGTTTCACATCAATAGTCAAATTCTCCTGATACTGTTTAATAACATTAGAAACGGTTTTACGGACGACATTTAATTCTGTGACCAATTATTTGTAAGACCTATTTGGATTTTTTGAAATTTTTTAATAACTTGTAGGATGTAAATCTTTTTCGTCACTTATTTTGATGAAAATAAGGACAAATTAACATGGTTGTTATTAAAAATAATAACTTAAGTATTTTCCATGATAACTAGACCAAAAGAATTTTGAATATTGATTCCGAAAAAAGTTATGAGGCAAAATGTGTGTTAAGATTTTTTCGATCTCACTTCTTATAGATTTAATCTACTCAAATAGTTTCGAAGATATTAAATAAATTACATAAAAAATCATACAAAATTTAAAAATTTATAAGAAAAACCTTTTGCACTGATAATATTTATAATGCATTACAAATAAAACGTTCCATATTTCATTAAAATCGATGCATAAATCTTAACTTTATTCACAATTAAGTGATGTCAAAGTAATACAATATTCATTTTAATAGGATTTAGGAAAATTGTTTCATTTTTAATGAGATACAAAACTTTAGTTGTGAAATATAACCGAAAATTATTCAACATTTTTCTGTTACCTGGTTTATGGTCCATCGAACTGGATCAATAGAAGTTAACCAGCGGTTTTTGGTAGCTGTCGGGTACAAGTTAATTTTACCGCCTTTACTGGGCATCTGTAGTTACTTTATTTACAACTTTACACTTTAACAGTGGAAATTTTCATCGTGCTCATTGGGGTACATACCCAGCAAAAACTTGGTAATGGCATGTAGTTACGGTTGTAGTTGCTTTTCAATGACAACAACCTACTGTCTACATTACATAGAAGTAGTTTAGTAACTAATTATTTATAATCAGGTATGTAGTTACTTATTTATTATTTGAAAAACTACTTTTTATGTTTTTTTTTATTCAGTTACCAATTAATATATTTAAAAAAGAAATAAATATGTGATGAAGCAAAATTAGCTTATAAATTAATTTTTAATCCAAAAAAGTTTTTAAAATAGTAAATGTTACGTTTTTGAAAATATAATTTAATAAATTAAAACAGCTTTTTATAGCTACAAATTTCCTTACTAATTAGTAATTTAAAACGCAACTAGAACCTCTTGTTTTAACTTATACCCAGCAGAAACTTCGCTTACCAAATAACGTGATTTGTAAGCGAAGTCGGTATGAAAAACTGCTTCCATTTTTGGTGCTATAACTGATGAATTTTGTTCGAGATGTCCAAAATTAAATAAGTTTTTTTTTGGGTTCCAAAAGAGCTGTTTTGGATGCTGTTTTTTTGTATGCACAAAAAAAAAAAAAAACATTTGGCTCGGTTGAGATTTGAACCCACGCATCAACATACTGGTTGTGTTTGTTAGTCTGCAGTCTTACTCGCTACACCACAATCGCCTTATATTGTTGTGCGCTAAAAAGTAGTTTTCATATAGAGAAATAAATAAACACAATTTATAAAAAAAATGCGTTTACCTTGAGTGGGAGTTGAACTCTCTTTAATTTTAAAAACACGTTTTTTTAGTTAGGCGCTCTAGACAACTGATCCACTTAAAAATCAAATTACTTTCATATTTACTAAATACCAGTTATTGAAGTAGTATTAAGTAATGCTGCGAGTGGCGAATAAGGCTACAATGTAATGCATACAGGAAGCTGTTGATTTTAAAAATAGAAGCTAAGTTTTTGCTGGGTAGAGAATTCAGTAATACTTTCAAATCAATGAATAATTGAACAACTTAATAGTAATAAGTTCTTGTAATGACATCTAAGTAATGGCATGAGGTAAGTCATCATTTTATGTGTAATAGTGTAAAGCTATTATATTACTTAGCTTCTTAACTCATTACCTGGTAACCAAATTTTTGCTGGGTATGTACTTATGGGAGTGCGTCAGGTAGCTATGTACCCATGATTCTTAATATCTAAAAAGGGGTATATTACCACCAAATAAACTGCAGAATATATTCGAAAATTATTTACTATTTTTCTCCGCCCAACAAAGTTATCAAGGGCAATTATCGATTGCACCTTATTTATGATCCTTTGATGTTCAGGTTACAAAAAGACATCAATAGAAGTTAATTTTAGTTTTTATTATTATTTTTTGGTATAAAATCGAATACTTTCGAGATATTTGTTTTGTGCTACCAACTCTGTTTTATTGCAGAAAATCGATTTCTAATATACATAAAGCAATATTTTCTAACAAATATCTGATAAAAAGAAGTCAGTTTGTAACTCTGTCAGTATCAGATCAAGTTTACTGATTTAAAATACCAAAATTCCCAATAGCATTTCTGATATTTAATGCATTACAAGTGTCTAAGTTGTTAAGTGTCTTTAAGAAGTCCATTTCAACACAAAAGGTACCGGATTAAATACAATTATAATTCTGCCAATAATAAATTGATTTTACTGATTTTCAATCAGGACGCAAGTTATGGGGAACGTTTAAGGAGTCCATTTCAACATTATGGGATAAAAGTAAATTGTTAAAAACTTGATGTTTAATTCAAAACAAAATTTCCTAAAGCTACGTTCACATTTGTCAAATATTTGACCAAATTTGTGTGACCACTAATTTTACAAAAAAATTGTTTGCCCTTGTTTGATCTTGCAAATATTTTGTAAGAGAAAACAGTGTCAAACAAGATTCGATAAAATGTCAGCTATGATTAGTGATATGTAAATAAGAAATATTTTTCCATTAAAATGGAGAAGTTAGAAAATATTTTATGTAGTGGTTACGTCATTTTGGTCAAATATTTGACTAGTCTATAAACATACCTTAATAAATATGTGGTGTCGTAAACGGTTTATAAGTCGGTCAGTATCACATCGATTTTGCTAATTTTAAATAGCAAAATTCTCGACAACATTTTTAATACTTTAATCCGCTAAGGAGTGTCCCTTAGTAATTAAGACACTTTAAGATGTCTATTTCAACATTAGAAGATTTTAAACCAAATTATTTACAAGAAAAGCAATTAACTGTCTGTCTTTAACAGCCGGTCTGTTTGTTAATAATATTTTTATAACATATTTGATCAAACACTTTTGAATTATTCTTTAATATTAATATCTTTCTGTTTGCATTTCTTAGTAATTTAACTCGTTACTCTCTACATTACTTTGTATTGTTGAAATAAACACTTTCTCATTCATTCTTTCAGAGTTAAATTTTGTTTAATTATTTCAGTGGTTTGTTGAACAATTAAGCTAAGTCCAAAATAGCTTCATAAGGGATATTTTAATAAATGAAATTTCAATATGATAATTATTATAATTAAATATCAAATAAAAAGAAATATGCTATATTTTAGTAAAATGTTTATGGCCAAAAACTTAACTTACAACACAACTTCCAAGAAGTTAAATTTTTATAAAAGTATTTTTGCAGAATGTTTAAAAATCATCTGAATTTTGAGGTAAACTATAAACAGTTAATATACATTTTCCCTCATTTTATTTTAAGTTATTTCATAACTAAAGTTTTGTCTCAGAAATAAATATTTCTTGAAAATTTCTTCAAGTTATTATATCTTAAAAGGCTGTCAGTAATATTAAGTTTTCTAATATTTTATTTCCAAATGGCCATTTAAAAACTCTACTTTTTAATTGTCATTGTGTAGGGTACTCAATCATTTATACTAAATGATATTAAAATCGGAAGTTACTTTTTCTTTTAAGATTTTCTACATTCACACAAAATCTTAAATAAAAAATTCAAATTCAAAAAATCTTCTCAAGTATCTATACAAAATTAAATAAATAAATTTCAGAAAAAAAAGAAAGGAAATAATACAACAAATATAAAGAACATTTGATAAATGTGAATTTATAAGATTTGTATTTTAAATTTTGAACTTTTTTTTTTTCGCTTAAATTTTCTTTAGTTCTCATAAATTTAATGAATTAAGATAAGCTGTCGAGAGTGAGCAGCAGCATAAGAATAACATGATTTTATTAAGAGGAGGTAGGAGAAGTAAGTTCATATGAACTGATGATGATGTGATGTGGTATTATATGGTTTTCTTATTGCTATGGTGTGATTTGTTTATGAAAAGTTCTCATAGAATTTGTATTTTTTTATTATTAATATATTTCTTAAAACTCAAAAAAACATATGTCACACTTAAGTAAAACACAAAGATTTTTTTTCGAGAAAAAAACAGAAAATTTGCAAAAATTAATGATCATTATAACAACTTTGTAGTTAAAAAAATTTGTTGTTGCAGAGCGCGAGTAACAACCCCTGGCTTAACCATTCGAGCGTATAAAAAATCATTGAAGACGCCATGGGAATCCATAACATTTTTTTGCTTCAACTTCTTGTTCTTAAATAAAAAAAAAAATCAAGTAATAATTTCTCGCAGAACTTTAAAAGAAGTTTCAACAACTTTAAACACATCAAGTCATTGAATTGTTTATTTATTTATTTTTACATTCATTTACGCTTAAAATATTTTTTTAAATCATAAACCTTTCGAGCAGATTTTTTTTTTCGTTTTTTTTCTTTAACAAGACATTTATTAAAATAAAAAAAAAAAAAAAAATCCAACTAAACTGTGGGATATATAGAGTGCTAAAGAAGTCATAAAATTCTTCTTTTTTATGGTGAAATATAAAAAAAAGAAATGTTTCTTAGAGGTTGACAATTTTTTTCAACCAAAGCTTCCTGAGTGTTAATAAACTTATAAAATTCTTATTTTTGGGAAAAATAGTTATTAAAAAATGTTTAAAGATACTATTGAGTATGTTTAGAGTTTAAAGAGGTCAAGGGTTAAGTTTATAGAAGAAAAAATTAAAAAATGTTCATAGACTTTTGAGAACTAAAGAAGATGTAATTACAACATTTTAAAACTAACTTACAAGAGTTTTACATTATAGTTTGTAAGAGGAAATGTTATCACAAACTTATTTGTAATCATTCAGGGTTAAACAGATTTATATTCTTAAAAATAATTGAAGCTGTTTGCTACTAGAACAGCTTCAATCTTATTCTAGTAGCAAACAGCTTGTTAACTTTTTAACCTTAAGTGATCTTGTTTAACATTAAAAACATAAATCAACATTGAACAAATAGCTTCATCATAAAATGATCTGCAATCGCTTCTTTTCAGCATTACTTAGTAAGCCTTTTTGTTTATATAAGCATTACTTGGTACTGATAAAAATAAGCACTAGAAAACATTGAATGATGAAATCTTCATTCCCTCTCTTTTTCCACACAAAAGTTATTAATGCTCGGTGTCCAAAAAATTCCCTAATTTTTTATGAAAGAAAATTTAAGGAAAATTTTCGATAAAAAAAAAAAAAAAAAATACAACGAAAATTTTCATTAAAAAATTCAACGTAAATTTTGGATAAAAAGAAAATTCAACGCAAAAAGAGAAATTTCAACAATAATTTTGGATAAAAAGAAAATTTTCGATAAAAAAATTTTTTAAAATTTCCTATGAAAAGAAAATTTATTGAAAATTTTCTATAAAAAGAAAATTTATCGAAAATTTCCTATAAATGGAAAATTTTTCGAAAATTTCCTATAAAAAGGAAATTGATCAAAAATTTCCTATAAAAAGAAAATTCAACGAAAATTTTCTGTGAAAAGAAAATTTATCGTAATATCCTATAATAATAAAATTTATCGTAATTTCCTATAAAAAGAAAATTTATCGTAATTTCCTATAAAAAGAAAATTTATCGTAATTTCCTATATAAGGAAAATTTATGGTAATTTCCTATAAAAGGAAAATTTATGATAATTTCCTCTAAAATGAAAATTTATCGTAATTTCCTATAAAAAGGCAATTTATTAAAAATTTCCTATAAAAAGAAAATTTATCGAAAATTTCCAATAACAAGAAAATTTATCGATAATTTCCTATAAAATGAACATTTATCGTAATTTCCTATAAAAAGGCAATTTATTAAAAATTTCCTATAAAAAGAAAATTTATCGAAAATCTCCTATAAAATGAAAATTTATCGTAATTTCCTATAAAAAGGCAATTTATTAAAAATTTCCTGAAAAAAGAAAATTTATCGAAAATTTCCAATAAAAAGAAAATTTATCGTTAATTTCCTCTAAAAAGAAAATGTATAGTAAATTTCCTATAAAAAGGAAATTTATCGAAAATTTCCTATAAAAAGAATAATTATCGAAAATTTTTCTAAAAAGGATATTTATCGAAAATTTCCTATAAAAAGAAAATTTATCGACAATTTCCCATAAAAAGAAAATTTATCGACAATTTCCTATAAAAAGAAAATTTATCGACAATTTCCTATAAAAAGAAAATTTATCGACAATTTCCTATAAAAAGAAAATTTATCAAAAATTTCTTATAAAAAGAAAATTTATCAAAAATTTCATATAAAAAGAAAATTTATCGTAAATTTCCTATAAAAGAAAATTTATCGAAAATTACCTATAAAAGAAAATTTATCGAAAATTTCCTATAAAAATAAAATTTATCGTAAATTTCCTATAAAAATAAAATTTATCGTAAATATCCTATAAAAATAAAATTTATCGTAAATTTCCTATAAAAAGAAAATTTATCGTAAATTTCCTATAAAAAGAAAATTTGTCGTAAATTTCCTATAAAAATAAAATTTATCGTAAATTTCCTATAAAAAGAAAATTTATCGTAAATTTCCTATAAAAATAAAATTTATCGTAAATTTTATATAAAAAGAAAATTTATCGAAAATTACCTATAAAAGAAAATTTATCGAAAATTTCCTATAAAAATAAAATTTATCGTTAATTTCCTATAAAAATAAAATTTATCGTAAATTTCCTATAAAAAGAAAATTTATCGTAAATTTCCTATAAAAATAAAATTTGTCGTAAATTTCCTATAAAAAAAAAAAAAAAATTTATCGTAAATTTCCTATAAAAAGAAAATTTACCGTAAATTCCTTATAAAAAGGAAATTTATCGTAAGTTTGCTATAAAAAGAGAATTTATCGAAAAATTTCCTATAAAGAGAAAATTTATCATAAATTTCCTAAAACAAGAAAACTTATCCAACTTTTTTTTAAATATTATTTTTTGAATTTGTTTTATTTTTTCTTTTTCTTGTCCCACTGTTTATTCTTGTTTGCAAAATTTACATTCTCTTACAAATATTTCTTCTTAATTCTTTTTTTTTTTTAACATCTTAAGACTTTCGAACCAGTTTTTCATTGTATGATTTTGTTTTATATTTTGTGTTTGACTATATTTTTTTCTTTCATTTGTTAATTTTCAAACATTTATTTTTCAACAAACTATTAATTATTTTTATTTTTAAAAACTTAAAGAAGTTATATATTGCCATTTTTTTTGTTAGCTTTTTAATGATGTGTTTTGTATAGAACAAAAACCCACTTTGAATTATTAAATCACGCATTGTTTAAGTTCTATTCTTTATGTTTTTGCGTTTCTGACCAAAAATATAAACATTACCAAATACAATTATTGAATGACAGTCCCACTCACTCACTAGTAGACTTTCAAAAAAAGAATAGAGATTTTTTTTAAGTAACATACGCCACTAAAAACCAAATGTAATTCTTTTTTTTTTCTTTTTCTTATAAATAAATAAAGAAATTAAAATATTTTTTTTTCCGCTTATGCTTTTTTTGTGCGTTTTTGCAAAATTCAAGGCCAAGTCTATGTATCTAATAAAAAGCAATACGCAATATGTTCAATATACATTTTTTAAAATTTTTTGCACATTTCTTTTAACTAAATTAAAAGATATTTTTTTTTTTTGAAAGATTTTATAGCTATTTTTTTGTTAATTCTAAAAGAAAAGAAGATGAAGAGGTGAATGAAGATGATGATGATGGAATTTATTTAAAAATAGTTTAAATTTAGAAAAGACTAACTTAATATACACAGGTATTGATTGGTGGTGAATGTATTTTCTATAAGGTAAAACTAGATTTGAGGGGATTTAAAAGTAATGCTAAAGTTAAGTTTTTGCTAATAAAGTTTTTATAAATAATTTATTTTCATAAATTATTTATAAAAAGTATTTTATAGATTTTGATTTATTTAAATTTTAAAAATTTTTATAATTTTTGTGTAACAATAGTTCTTTTGTAAAGTTTTTAATCTGTTATAGTTGTGGGGTTTTTGTTGAACAAATGTACAAAATAAATGCAAAATAATTTGAACTATTAGCTTCTTAAAACTATTGTTTAAAACAATTTGTCACATAATTATCTAAACAATAGCATAATTATGTGAATTTATACGATTATTTTTTTTAATTATTAAATTAGTTCTATTTAATTTTTAAATTAACAAAGATTAATTAAAAAAATATTAAAGGTATTATATTGGGGAATTTTACCATCTGATTTTATTATGATAATTTTTGAAGAGAGCGTGATCAAAACAGCATATTAAAATAAAACTGAAATTTTTAAAAATTATAACATTATTAGGAAGAAGTATATTTTGTACCATATTTTATTAGAATTAGAAATTATTAAATAGCAAAATTTTAAAATATCTCAAACGTTTTGAATCGAAAGAATTTAAATAAAATTTTGTAATAAAATAAAAAACTTTGATCAAATAGATATATGTATAATTTTTTTTTAACCAAAAGAATTTAATTAAAATTTTTAAAATTTTCAATTTAATGGAAATTTTCTATAATTTTTCTTTTTATAGGAAATTAAATTTTCTTTTTAATAGAAATTTTATATAAATTTTCTTTTTAATAGAAATTTTATATAAATTTTCTTTTTAATAGAAATTTTATATAAATTTTCTTTTTATAGAAAATTTTCGTTAAATTTTGTTTTAATAGAAAATTTTTGTTAAATTTTCTTTTTATAGAAAATGTTCGATAAATTTTCTTTTAATAGGAAATTTTCCATACATTTTCTTGTTATAGGAATTCTTCGATAAATTTTCTTGTTATAGGAAATTTTCGATAAATTTTCTTTTTATAGGAAATTTTTGATAAATTTTATTTTTATAAAAAATTTTTGTTAAATTTTCTTTTTATAGGAAATTTTCCATAAATTTTCTTGTTATAGGAATTCTTCGATAAATTTTCTTGTTATAGGAAATTTTCGATAAATTTTCTTTTTATAGGAAATTTTTGATAAATTTTCTTTTTATAGGAAATTTTCGATAAATTTTCTTTTTATAGGAAATTTTCGATAAATTTTTTTTTTATAGGAAATTTTCGATAATAATAGAAATTTTATATAATTTTTTTTTTAGAAAATTTTCGTTAAATTTTCTTTTTATAGGAAATTTTTGATAAATTTTCTTTTATAGGAAATTTTCGATAAATTTTCTTTTTATAGGAAATTTTCGATAAATTTTCTTTTTATAGGAAATTTTCGATAAATTTTCTTTTTATAGAAAATTTTCGTTAAATTTTGTTTTTATAGAAAATTTTTGTTAAATTTTCTTTTTATAGAAAATTTTCAATCAATTTTCTTTTTATAGGAAATTTTTCATAAATTTTCTTTTTATAGGAAATTTTCCATAAATTTTCTTTTTATAGAACATCTTCGATCAATTTTCTTTTTATAGGGAATTTTTACATAATTTTCTTTTTATAGGAAATATTCGATCAATTTTCTTTTTATAGCCAATTTTCGTTAAATTTTTCTTGATAGAAAATATTCGTCAAATTTCCTCTTTATAGGAAATTTTCGTTAGATTTTATCTTTATAGAAAATTTTTGGTAAATTTTCTTTATAGAAAATTTTCGTTAAGTTTTCTTTTATAGGAAATTTTCGTTTAATTTTCTTTTTATCAAAAATTTTTGTAGTTTTCTTATTGTAGGAAATTTTTGTAAAGTTTTCTTATTATAGGAAATTTTCGTTAAATTTTCTTTTTATAGGAAATTTTTATTTATTTATGGAAAATTTTCGTTAAATTTTTTTGTAGAAAATTTTCATTAAATTTTCTTTTTATAGAAAATTTCGTTAAGTTTTCATTTTATAGAATTTTTTTTTAATTCTTGTTAGTTTTTCTTTTTGTAGGAAATATTGTAAATTTCCTGTTTATAAAATTTTTAGAGGAAATTTTCAATAGATTTTATTTTAGTATTTTTTTAATAAAATTTTGGTAAAAATATCTTAAATTTTCTATTAAAATATTTTAGGACAAAAGTGAGAATTGATATTGTTTTGGCAACACTGGCTTGTCTATGTTATTGTCAAACTCACAAATTAATAATGAATGCTCTTTTATTGAGAGAAATTTTTGCTCCCTCCCTCTGTCTCTCTGGAGTTATGAATGTAATTGTTTTGAACAAATTGGTCCTTCGGATTGTGCCACCAATTATTGTGCAATTATGGAATCGAAGAAATTGTTGAAATGAATTTGATTTAGGAGATTTTCTTTAACAAAATTTTTTTTTAAAGTTTAGTAACAAAAATTGTAGAATTAAAAAATTGCTAATGTAGAACTAGTTGGTCCTTCGAATTATATAAAGATTGATTTTAATATTATGGACTCTTAAATGATTAAGAGAGGATTCTGTTTAAAAGAATTTTAAATGAAGTAAAATTATCTTTAAAGTTAATTTTGTGTAAACGACTCGTGTAAACTTTGTGTAAATTGACATATAGATTTTGAAAAATATAACTAAATTAAAATATATTTTTTCGAGGGAACACTTTACGAATTCTTGAATTATTTTCCAAACAGAAAGGTTTATAGCAACTGCTGCTAACATCGGGATTTAAAACTCAGTGATACTATTTCCCTCTCTCTCACTCGGTATTTTATTCTTCTACTCAGTTTTTTTTTCTCCCTCCATAAATTGATAACTACCATACTCTTTTTTTTATAAAGATCTTTAAAATTTCTAGTTTTAAATTTAAATTCATTTTTTAAAGACCACTTTTTTAAAATTTCAATTTCATATTTGTTTTAAATAAATTTTTTTGTAACTCAACTATAATTTGTTTAATTATCAACTGGGATCTCTTTATATAAATTACAACATTAATTAATTATAGGTAAACACAAGTGATGTTTAACAACACACAAGGTGTTGTAAGAATTTTCCACACTAGTTGGAGATGATAATAATCATGATGATGAAGAAAGATCAGTTTGCAACACAAACATGCAGTAATGAAAAAAAAAAAAAAAAAAAGACACATCAATGTTTGAAATAATGCAAAAAATAAATAACAAGAACGATTTTAAACATCAAGGGGGGACTTACTTGGTTTTTAATACTTTCAGAAAAAGAAAAAAAAAAAAAGTCAGCAAGATATTTTAATGTCATTAAACTTTAGAATCATCGAAACGTTTCAAATAAACGCTTAATTGTGCAAATAATAAGCTAAAAACAGCAAAAAAAAAAAAAAAAAAAAAAAAAAACAAATTAAAAAATTAAATAAAAAAAATCTAAAATCAAATCAACTTACTACATTGTATGGTCATTTACACCAATAATCACCATTATAATCATCATCATGATGTTGAAAAACTATATATTTTTTCGCTTATTGTCTATTCCAAATCAATTATGACCACTAACTATGACTCTTAAACCACATTGTTTTCAGTTTAAGCTTTTTTTCTGCTTATTTTTTACTTCTTATTCTTTAGCTTTTGTTTGTTAAATTTTGTTCTTTCTTTTTTTTGCTTGTTGTAAATTTATTTTTAGAAATATGAAATAAAAAGTGGAAAAATGTATTTTGGCCAAATAGCGTTAAGAAATCAATTTCCTGCTTTTTAAATTTGCCAACCAATGTTTGTGCACCATTTAAGGTTTTACTAATGTTAATTTACATTAGTTGTACTTTACTTCCGAATTCTATGCTTTAAAAGTTCTTCCCAATATTTTCTATGTTTTTTTTTTTTTTCTCTTCATTTGTTACCTAGTTGCTGCCTTTAGAAACTAATTACCAACCTGAGGACAAGTAGTCATAGTATCGTATAAGTTACATAAACTTTTTGTCTTGAGTTTTATGTTTCTTTTTTTTTTTGTTCTCGTGTTGCTGAAGTTGTAATTGAACTGAGTTGTAATTGTTTTAAGTGTTGTATTGTAGAGTTAGTCGTCTTCTTGGGTGTGGAATGATTTTAAGTGTAATGAAAATTTTAATTGTTTTGTATGGCATTTTTTCCATTTAGTTTCGTTTTTTTTTCTTTAATTTTCATTCATTCAGTTTTTTTATATTTTGTTGTAATTTTTCTTGTGCAACTTTAAAGTCAAAAACTATTTAGTCGTTTCTTAGTCTATTAAGTCATTGAAGTTGTAATAGACTTGGTGCTCCAAACACACACTATAGAATTGCAATGGGAAAATTAAACATTTACATTATTAAATAAACTAGAAGTTGGATTTTTTTAAAGTAGGTACAGTGGTGTTATTGCTGTGAAGAAATAGCCTTGAAAATAAAATTAAATGTCAAAATTTTTCAGGAAAAGGAGGCCAAAAAATGTTTATTTAAAATTAAAATAAAAACAAAGCTTAAATAAATAGCCCTTTCGAAATTTCATTAAAAAACTCTTTAATCTCATTTATAAAATTTTTAAATTGAATTGAATTTTATGTGTTAGAGGAAATTGTTTGAAGCATTATTTAAACATTTTATATTTTAGACTTAATGGTTCGAAGAACCATTTGAATTTTATAAATTTAAAACTAATTAGCTTGAGTAATTTAGTTTAAATTTTGAAATAAAAGAGTATTTAATTTAAACAACTAAGTTTAAAGAATTTTTTGCCCGATTTAAAGCTTTTGATTAATTGGTCCTTCAGACCGGATAACAAATCAAAGAGAAATTATTAAACTCAGCAGTTTATTTGGTGGCAATTAACCGGCTTTTAGACAGTAAGATTCTTTGGTGTATAGTTACCTGCCGCTCTCCATCCTGGAGGTGATTGTGTGTGCAAAAAAGTGACACTATGTAGTCGTAGAGGTGGCAATAGACTTCCTCCTAGGACCCTAGTCGGTTAGGTAATTTGTACGCAACTGCCATCATAGACTGCAGGAAACATTTTTTAATTTAAAATATGTTTAATTTAAAATATTTTCCTCATAATTCGAAGGTCCAAATTAAATATAATTATTTTTTTAGAGAAAATGTTTTGAAAGACCATTTGTATTTTTAATATAAGAATCTACTGATTAATTTTAAAATATTCAAATGACAGCTAATTTAATTATTAATTTAAGAGATTAAAGATTATCCCCTTTTTGGTTTAATAAATTTAGTTCATTTTAAAAAGAATTGTCCATCGAATAGGATCAATAACCAAAGAGCATTTAATGTAAATAATAGTCCATAAATTCTGATAAATAAAATTAATTAAAATGGTTTTATATGAAATATGTTTGAATTTGTATTTATATTTAATTTTTCTTTGACAGAGATTGGTTCGAAAGACTATTTGAATTAGAAAATTTAGTTCTATTTTAATATCTAAATAGGCCCTTCGAATTGAATGCAATAACTTAATGTAGATTTATTATATTTATGAAGTATATATTTTTTTTAAACCGTTCGAATTACTATTTGAAAGTTTAAGATTCATAATCTATCTAAGATCATTGATTCGCTTTAAATATTCAGTTAAGAGGGGGTTGATTACCATTTAAAGGTTTAGGATGCATAATCTATTCTAAGATCACTGATTCGCTTCAAATATTCAGTTAAGTTTGATCTTGTTTAGCTAAAAATTTTGTAATTTTAAAGTAGTTACGAATTATATGATCGATTACTGTCAGAATATAAAATCAAAACAATATATTAAAAAAAAAAATTTAATGCTTTTTAATAAACCAAATTTTTAAAATCAAACTTAAACTAAATGTTAGAAACATTTTTCGAAGGACCATTTTCCATTTGTCTGTAACATTGATTGACTCTAATTTAGAACTATTTAGTCCTTCCGATAGTATGAATATTAATTGGACAAATGGAAGTTTCGAAGGACCATGTGTATGTTTTATTTTAAATAATTTTTTAAATTAAGTAAAACTATTTTTAGAGAATATTTTATTATAAAATGTTCGAAGGACCATTTAAAGTTAAAATCTAAGGAAAGAAAAATGTAAATCAATATAATATCTTCTATTTATAAGATCTTCGAAGAAAGCTAAATAATTTTAAACAAAATTGTTAAGTAAATGGTTCGAAGGACCAACAATAAATTTAGTAATTTAAGTCTTAAAAGCTTAACTAACTCAGTTAAAATTTTTAATTAAGATCTACTAAAATAATAAAAAAAGTTTTTCAAGAGTAAATATTTAAATTTTTATTTAATTTTTTTTTTAAGTTAAATAGTTGGCTCGAAGGACCTTATTCAAAAATTCTTTTAAAGCATTGCAAATTTTCTATCTTTTTTCCTAAGCTAACAAATTTATTTTATACCACTTAATCTCACTTTACCACTGTTTGCTTTCAGCTGATGATGCATGTGTTGCAAGCATCGTCGTGCAACATTGTTATGTGTTAATGGCTTTGGGTTATATATATATGTACATGCGAGTATGTTGATATGTTTGGGAGGATTCCCAGCATCATAAAAACAAATAAAACTAGGACAGACATTTTTTTGAAACCATGTGGGACAGACAAAAAAATACGGACAAACACAGCAGACCCCGAGAAACAAACAAACAAACAGACACCAAGCAAATAAAATAATTCCTAAGTAATGAGAAGAAAACCTCTATTGTTGTCTTAACAAATAAAATAAAATAAAAAGAATTAAAAAAAAAAGAAAAAAATTAGAATTTTTAACACTTAAAATACAAATTGCAAAAATCAACAAAATGAGTATAATAACAAAAAAACGTTTACTTGCAAACTTCCGCTATATTTATAAAGTCGTAGACTAATTAAAAAATATCTAACTGTTTTATTAACAATTTCTTGTATAATTCTTTTGTTGCAGGTTTGTGCAGAAGAAAAATGTCAAGAAGAGGTTGTACTCTTGGCTCTCAATTATATGGATCGATTTTTATCTACAAAAACGGTGCGTAAAACACATTTACAAATTTTAGCCGCTGCCTGTCTCCTGCTTGCCTCCAAATTACGTGAACCCAGTTGTCGTGCCTTATCCGCTGAACTTTTGGTATTCTACACCGACAATAGCATTCATAAAGCCGATTTAATCGTAAGTACTTCTAGATAAAATAAGTCTTTTTTTTTTTTTTAACATACATAGGTATATAGAAAAATTACTTTATTTTAATATCTAAATAAATATTGAATTTTTTTTATTTAGAAAACAATAAAGAAAAAACAGATAAATGACTTGTTGGGTTAAAAGTATGAACGTGCAAACATCAGTTGTATGTGGCAGCAGCACCTTTTATAATAATTCCTTTATTATTTGTTGCTGCTGATACTTCTTTTTTTTTCTTATTGTTGTTTGTTTGTTGTTGATTTAGGTATTATTATTGCTATACTTATACTTTGTTGCAACAAATATTTCTTAATATTTACTGTGTGTTTTGTTGATTTTAAAGTATTTTAGCCTTTTAAGCCTTTTTTGCAAATTGTTGTTAATGTTGCTGTTATGTATGTATGTTGTTTCCCTTTCAATATGCAAACAGTAACAACTATGTACGTGTTGTTGGTTTTTTTCTTCTTCTTCTTAATGTTCCTTTTTCTCTCCCGCTCCTTCTAAATTGCTTAATGTATCTTTTTAGAATTTTGCCAGAATTTTTTTCTGACAAACGTGATATCAACCACCTTTTATTGTGGTTATTTTTAAATTATGTATTAGGGGTATTCATTTGTTTAAGCATAAATATGTTTATTGATCGTGTAAATCATGACCTTAATCATTATGAACAATTTATAAGAGCTTTAGGGCACTTGGTCAAATGTGGTTTGAATTAAATTGGTATGAAAAATTATAATATAAAAGCAAAAGGCGCTAAATTATGTCTAGTAACATTATGATAATTTTTTTTATAAACTTTGATTGTTATTTTCATGATTGACATCATTATTTTCAAAGGAATTTATTTTATTCTGTTGAGTAAGTTCAAAGTTCTTAACCTTACAAACAAAACTTGGTAGAACAAATATTGATTTTAAATAGATCAATAAAAATGTTAATATAAATTGAATTTCTTGTTTATTTAAGTTTTAAATTTGATAAGAAGGATCATTTCAATTAGAGAAATATTTCTTTGGATAACTACGTCCTTCGGTTTTGATGATTACTTATTGAATAATAATTTAAAATAAATTATACATTAAAAGTTATTAAAAATGAATTCAAATTAATCAAAATTGCTTTTAATTGAAATAACCCAACATTTTTTCCGAGCAGTCTGAAGGGTTAATTGAAAGACTAAATTTAAACATTAATATGACAGTTAATTTAACTATTAAGTTCAGAGATCATTGATGAATTCTTCAGATTAATAAATTTGGTCCTTCGTATTGGATCAGTAATGAAATATCAATAATTTAATATAAAAAATATACCAAAAATGCTGTTAACTAAAAATTAAATTGATTAACCCTGCAAGGTTACAATTCGTCGATTTTTTACTAAAAATGTAGTATTTTGAAAACTGATTTTTTGGTAATAAAGTGGACTGAAAAATATACAAATTAAATAATTCAAAAACTTTTATAAAATTTCAAAATTATATTGTTTACAAAAACTTGTTTAAAATTACCGTCGTCGATTCGACGAAGCATAGCCTTTTTGTAAAAAAATAAGTGTAGTCTTTCAGGGTTAAATATTTTTTATTTCAAATATGTTTAAATTTGTACATATTTTTAATTAATCTTTTTAATTGAACCAATTTGAAAGACCATTTAAATTTAAGAATTTCATAAATAGGTCCTTAGGTTTTAAGCATTTGAAGATACGAAATCTTTTAAAAATTACTGATACCTTTTAAATAGTATTTTTTATTTAAAGCTCTTTTCATACTTGCAGAGGTCTCTCGTGATTGTTTCATCGTGTTTTAACAGCTCCCAGCAGATCCCATTATATACAGAGAATTACTTGGGTGCCATGGTGTCGATTTTTCTGGTTAGCCGGGCTTTCGATTATCATAATACTTCCTCTTTTCATCGTTCGTAAGAATTCGATACTTTTGGTTAAATCCAAGTGCTTTGAAAAATGTTGCTTGGTCCTCTAACAATTATTATATAAGATCATGGCATGACTCATGATCGAGCAAAGCCTTTTTTTAAAGTTTTTTCGCTTATCAAAATCGCCACTTTTAAATCGTATAAACCACATAAGACATGTTGTTTGAACTAGCACCAAAATACGATGGCTTTCCGCATCGCTTTTCTTAAAAACAAAATAATAATAAAGCAAAACTTTTCAATCAGGCTTTTATTCCTCGGCAAGTAGTCAAATGTACTAGACAATTTCGGAACCCGTGCTTTACACTATTTAAGAAAGGGCTAATAATGAAGTTATTTTAGAAAATATATCCAAAAGGATTGTATAATGAATTTTTTATTATATTTAAATTATCAGCAATTAAAATTTTATCCTTAAGCTAAAATCTAACAAAACGGTTCGAAGGACCATTTGGAATTTGTATACTTTACATCATTTAAAAATGATCGATAAGGTTGGCAACCGATTCAAAAAGGTAACAAGCGCAAATATTCGGCCCGGCCGAATCTATATACCCACCATCAACTTTTTCACATTTTAAGTTATATGAGAGGAGGTAAAGTGGGCGGTAAAGTGGGCAGTAAAGTGGGCGGGCCACGCCCATTTTTGGCTTCCGAGTTTATATCTATCCCCAAACTATATGTACAAAATTTCGCTATCGTACATGCTTTTGTTGCAGAAATATCAGAAGAAAAGTATAAAACGGACACCCTGTGTTCCTAGTCTTTAGCCCATAACTTTTTTGTTTGCAAACCGATTTTGCCCATTTTCAATCCCAAACAAACCTTATATAAGACAAATATTTGTGCCAAATTTCGTCTCCCTACGTTGCTCCGTTCGAGCGCTATCCTGCTTTCAACAGACGGACAGACGGACGGACATAGCTAGATCCACTCAGAATCTAACCAGGACCCAGAATATATATACTTTGTGGGGTCTTAGATGATTCCTTCGACATGTTACACACGGAATGACAAAATCAATATACCCCCCATCTTTTTGATGGTGGGTATAAAAAGGTAATGGTATTTTGAATTATTTCGGTAAGGGTATTTTAGCGGTAACGGTAATATCAATTATTTCGGTAAAGGTATTTTAGCGTTATCGTTATTTTGAGCTATTTCGGTAATGATAGTTTAAGGGTAACGATTGCTTTAGAAATTTCCATTATCGATTCATAACCAAAAAATATAAAGTGGAGTCAACTGTTACAAAGTCGTTATAGGATACTCATCACTTTATTATAAATTTTATTTTAATTTTACTAAAAAAAGAAATTTTTCTTAAACCGAGAATTTGGTATTTTGGCCTATTTCGGTAACGGTATTTTAGCGTTATCGGTATTTGCAATTATTTTTGTAACAATATTTTAGAGGTAATGGTAGACAAATTTGTAAAAAACTATAAAAACTTAAACGAAATGAAGTTAGGATCCTAAATTTGTTTTTAAAGAAGACATCGAACAAAATGATCCATGAATCCAATTTTACATGATAAAATTATTTGTGCAACCAATATATTGATCAGCAGCCAATATATTGATTCATTTCAACCTATTAGTTACTTAATTTTTCATATAAATATATTTTTTAATTCAAAAATTTCAAGTAGATCATGTGTAGATCAGTTAGCCTCTTCCTAAAGTTATATATGATCTTCTAAATAATATTTATGATCTTCTCAGTAAATTTAAATATGTTAAAAAATTGCTCTAAAATTTGGCCCTAGATTACTACTAATTAAAATTTAAAAGATATTACACAATTTAAAAGATTTTCAAGATAATTTTGCTTTAAATTCCTATAAAGAATAAATAAGCTTTTCTTCTCTTAACTTCCAACATTAAGCATACCTTCCCCTCTCTTCTCATCATCATCATACTTGTTTGAGTTAATAAATATTTAAGATATTTTATTGATGCCCTTGTTTTGTTGGAACCACATTTTTGTTGAATTTAAAATTTATTTAGCAAACAGCCAGACTGACACTCAGACGGACGGACAGACAACACACAGATCTTTTCTGCTGTAAGCTAAACTCCTAAAGCAATGAAAGGAAAATGAAGTAAGACAAAAATTGAAATTGAAAACAAAAAAAAAAAAAACTAAATATCTATGAGAAGAGCAGCAGCAAGAATAAGAAAAAAAAAAGTCGTCTAGTGCCTCTACATAAATGAAACTCACCCAGTCGGCATCTTTTATCTGGGTCTTTGTAGCTCTTGTAAGCTTTTGCCAAAACAAAAAACTCAACAATATCACATTTTCCTTTTAGACGGAGAATACAACCTACGTAGAAATTATATGTTGCTAGAGATACTTTTATAAGGATATATAAGCCAAGTTAACAAAAGTGTTTTTTTCTTCTTTTGGCCTAGAAAAAAAGAAAAAGAAAAACTGCTGCTGCTGATGATGATGATGACGACAAAGATTTTAGTTAATATGCCAGGGTTAGGCTGGCTGGTTGATTGGTTGGATGTTGGTTGTGTGCTTTAACTAACTTGGTTAAACTAGAATCGTGTCTAAACATATACTCGCCTCGACACCTTTAACCATATAAAGCAATAGAGTTCTTAATAAAAAAAGCAAAGAAATACAAAATCTTCCAAAGGAATATTACAGAAACTTTTATTTATTCCTTTTTCTACACACACATACACATACATAAACAGTTTTGTGATACCTTCATACATAATGATTTTCACTTCCACTTTTATTTAAAACTAGCTTTACAAAATTGTTTTTTTTTTTTTTTAATAAAAACGAGAGAAAAAGATATAGTCGGTCAAGCCCGACCATATGATACCCTACACCATTGTGTACATTATAATTCGGGGAGGGGTCTTGACTTGGAGTCAGATGTGGACCGATACTCATAAGTGTAAAATAAAACATACGAATACAGAATATTACATTGATGCTGACATTTATATGAATTTATTCACTTTTGGGTGATTCCCGAAAGAGGGCCTTATATGGGAGCTATGGTAAATTATGGACCGATCTTTGTAAAATTTGGCACTATTATTTATGTTCATATAAAACTTATTTGTGTCGAATACTAACTTGATACTAACATTTTAATGGGATTTATGCCCGTTAAAGTGATTTTCTGAAAGGGGTTTATATGGGAGCTATGGTTTATTATGGACCGATCTTTTTAAAAATCGGCACAGTTATTAAGACTTATGTGAAACTTAAGGGATTTATGATCGTTAAACCCTTTTCCGAGAGGACATTTGTATGGGGGCTAGGTGAAATAATGGACCGATCATAACCAATTTCAATAGGTTTCGTCCCTGGGCTATAAGAAACCTTTGTACCAAATTTAATTTTGGTTTAAAATTGCGACCTGTAGTTTGATTATAAGGTTTACATGGACGGACAGACGGTCAGACGGACAGACTGACGGACGGACGGACATAGTTAAATCGACTCAGAAAATGATTCTAAGCCGATTGGTATAAATTAAGGTGGGTCTTAGACCAATATTTTTGGGTGTTACAAACATCAGCACAAACGCATAATACCCTCCCCACCTATGGTGGTGTAGGGTATAAACATACGCGAAATAAAAGGTAAAACAAGTCATCTTAGTTGTTAAACAAAAACAACAATGAGTTACTCTTTTTATTTATGTTTTTTTGGAATTCCTTAAAGTTTATGAAGAAGAAGAATGTAAAGTCTATTCCTTTATTTTTTTTGTCAGCCTGTCTGTCTGTCTTTTATTCTGTTTGTTTGTTTGCTTCAATGTGTAAAGTAAAATAAAGAACTGCTGCTCCAGACACGGTGTCCGTTTTGTGCTTTTAAGTTTGTTTCCCAGGCTTTTAGTAGATTTTATATTTTACTCCTTGTATGGTTGCTTTTAATTTTTTTTTTTTTTTTTTTTTTTTTTTTTACTTAACGACTATTGTGGCACACTCCTGCTTCGTTCAACAGCGGGAGGTAAAACTTGCAACATAATATTTATTTTCATTTTAATTCTTACATTCATGTTTTTCATTTTCGTTTGAGTTGTGGACAAACTAATGAAAAAAAAAAAAATCAACTCAAATCCTTTAAGTTCATTGCATTTTGAGTATTTTTTTTCTTGTATTGTATGAGTGTGTGAGTGTAAGCTTGAGATTCCTTAGGCTAATTTTTGATTTGTGTGTTGCAGTGTTTTAGTCTATCTGCCAAAAGCCAACCAACCAGCCATTCATACGTATTTTTTTTGTAAAAAGATAATGCAACATCGCATGAATTTCACATACTAGACAAAGGCGTAGGTAGGTTAGAATTTTCTTTTAAGCCATAAAAAAAAAAAAAAATATCTTACACTTCTTAATTTTTATTTTGATGATGAAGGTATGTGATTTGTATTGCAAGGATTTTGGTTTTTTGGGGTGATATATCTTAGCTATTTATTATTAACCCTTTAATGGGGGTATACAAATTAATAGATTTAGAATTATGGATTTTTTTTACCTTAGCTTTCTTATATATGAATAGAACTTCTTAGAACCTGTTGGGCAAGTTGTGAATGTACAAAAAAAAAAAAAAAAAAAAAAATGTTTGATCGAACTTGTTTTAAATCTTAGAGCCTAATTTTATAAAATGAAACTGAAATTTGTTTTAAATATTTTTAAAACAAATAAAAATATTTTTTTATTTTATAAAATCAGGTCTTAAGATTTTAAACAGGTTCGATCAAACAGTTGGTTGGATTGATTATTTTTATATTTAGTACTTTCAACGAAGATTGATACCTTTTTTTTTATTTTCTTTTTACATGTATTGAAATTGGACTATTTTTAAATTTGTCCTTTAGACTGATATCTTTTCAAAACTTTTTATTTTTTGAAAATTTGTACTTTTATTTATTTAGTATCTTTTTTAAAATTTTGTATTTCTTAAAAAAGAATTAATCATATTTGAAAATTGAAGAATTAGAATCTTTTTTTCAAATTTATTACTTCTTTTAAAATTATATTATTGAAAATTAGTACTTTTTTAAATATTGATACATACTTTCTTTCTAAAATGGTATCTTTTCATACAAATGGCCACTATTTTTAAAAATTATTACTTTTTGAAATTCGTTACTTTTATGAAAATTATGGAATACTTTTTTAATTTTTTTAAATTTGTATTATTATTTAAAAATGGTTATCTTTATTTTTTTTTTTTTTTTGAAAATTGTTACTATTTTAGTGATGTAAATTAATATTAATACATTCCCAGCAAACCAAGAGTTTCATTTAAAATTTGAGAATGATTTGAAATTAATATTTTTCTCAAATGTAAACGTTTGAGAATGATTTGAGAACAATAGCATTTTCAACAAAAAGGGGAACTTTTTCTCCAATTTTGCCAAAGATTTGAAGTAAGATTTAAATTAATTAACCTTTGATATCAAAGTTAAAAGACATAATTTTTCAAACGTTTAAAATATGATGACTCTGTGTTTGTTGGGTTTTTCTGGATTATTAAAAAATGTTAAGCTTTTATGAAAATTGGTACTTTTTGAGTATTTGTAAATTTGTTTCAAAATTAGTACTTTTTTTAATTTTGATACATATTATCTTTTTTGAAAATTGGTATCGTTTCAGAAAAATTGCCACTATTTTTTTTTTTTTTTTTAATTAGAACTTTTTTCAAAATTATTTTTGAAATATGTACCTCATAAAAATTTAATTTTTTTGGAAAGTGGTACTATTTTGATGATTTGTTTGATGTGGTGAAAAATAAATAGTTCTGTTAACTGATTTACATTTGTCATTATGCTCACTAGCCATATGCTAAGTTTCATGGTTATAGCAAAACTAGTTTTTCTTATAATGGAAATTGAACAAAAAACACCAAAACACATAATTGAAATTTTTCATGAAATCTTACATCGGTCATATAAAACAGTTGCTAGGAAGGCAGTTGTGGTAAAAAATACAGTTTCTTGGGTCATAATATTATACAAAGAAGTCATGGTCACTGAATGGAAACCTGGTAGTGGAAAAAAAATATTATGTTCAGGCTGTGGGACTCAGATAAAGTAGAAAGGATTTTCAGAGAAAATCCCCTCATCTCTGGAAGAAAAGTGTCACAAAAAGTTAATTGCTTTGAATTTTTATCAGAAGAGTTGAAATTGAATCTAGCCTGAAGATGTATGAAGTACAAATCAATTCTAATAGAAACGCAAAACAAGAACTTGGAGGTAAAAAAATTACGTAAAAGTTTTCAGACGAATTTTTTTCGTAATTATGATTAGTGTATAATAGACGATGAAAAGTTGGTACAGGCTAGCTTTTTTCAACTTCCTGGCCAGGAATTCTATGTTGCAGATGCTAGAGGGAATATGGCAGAAAAATATCGTGTATCAAAGAAATCAAAATTCCCAAGAAAGTTTTTGTTTTGGGAAGCCATATGCATATGCGGCAAAGAAGCACTTCATTCATTGGAAAAGACCTGTCTCTTTCCTAATAAAATTCAGTGTATTTTGGCCTATTATTTCTTCTTCTCGTTACAAAAAAACTGGAGTGATTACAAAGATATTGTTAGTGTTTGTACCGAAAGTCGCTAATCCATAAAATTGTCCGAAACTCCTAGCAATTGAAAGATATTGGGCTCTAGTAAAAAATAATTTAAAGAACTTTAAAAGCTCAGCTTAAAATGAAATGGAGTTTAAAAATAAGTGGACTTATTCGAGCAAAAAAGTGACCGAAACACAATTAAACATTTAATTGTGAAAATTCTGGAAAATATCAGATATTTCCTTAAAAAACCAACAGGAAATAATTTATTCTTTTATGTTTAGAACTTGAACATAACCGTCATTAATAAAAATATAATTTAAAAAAAATTCACCCATTGGTTTAGTTCCTATAAGCAGATTTGTATGCACGGATTTTTTTCGTGCGCAGTCCTTAATTGATAGTTTTCTAAGGAAAATGTTTACTTTTTTTTTGGTACTTTTTGAATTGAATATTTGTAAATTTTTTATTTAGTACTATTTTGAAAACTTGTAGTTTTTGGAAAATTTAAATTCTGGTCCTTTTACTCGTACTATTTTTAATTGCTTTTTTTTTAAATGTGGATATCTTTTTCAAATATGGTATGTAAATTAGTAAAATTGGTTCCTAAAAAGTACTCATTAAACTTTTTAATCAATACTAGATTTTTAAAAATTTAAAAATAATTAAGATTTTTTTTTTTTTTTTTAATTAGTACTTTTTTATTTTTAAATGATACTTTATTTTTTTATACTTTTATTTTATTTTTGATACTTCATTTTTTTTTTTTATACCCACCATCAAAAAGATGAGGGGTATATTGATTTTGTCATTCCGTGTGTAACATGTCGAAGGAATCATCTAAGACCCCACAAAGTATATATTTTCTGGGTTCTGGTTTGATTCTGAGTCGATCTAGCTATGTCCGTCCGTCTGTATGTTTGTTGAAAGCAGGATAGGGCTCGAACGGGAGGACGAAATTTGGCACAAATATTTGTATTATATAAGGTTTGTTTGGTATTGAAAATGGGAAAAATCGGTTAATAAACAAAAAAGTTATGGGCTAAAAACTAGAAACACAGGGTGTCCGTTTCATACTTTTTTGCTGATATTTCTTCAATAAAAGCATGTACGACAACGAAATTTTGTACCTATAGTTCGGGGGTCGATATAAACTCGGAAACCATAAATGGGCGTGGTCCGCCCACTTTACCGCCCACCTCCCATATAAGGTGAAATTGTATTCAAATAGCTCAAGGACCAATGTAAACTCGGAAACAAAAAAAAATGGGCGTGGTCCGCCCACTTTACCGCCTCCCATATAACGTAAAATTTGAAAAAGTTGATGGTGGGTATATAGTAGGGTGATCGATTATTCGACTTTTTTGAGAAACCGGTTTTCGAATAGTTCGAATAGTTGGTATTTTAAAAAACCGGTTGCACTTTTTGAAATTCAGAAAAAACCGGTTAACCGGTTTTTTTTGCAGAAGTTAATATTTATATCAAAAGACTACATTTCTTTAAAAAAAATCAATTCTTATATTTAAGTTAAAATTTATTAAATACAAGCGTAAAAGCCTAACAATGTCAGGAAAAATAATATAATAATGAAAATATGCACAAACAAATCCGAAAATTAAAAGAAAAAAATATGAACAACATTTAGACACCTAATCGAAGTCAATTATTTGAAGCCGTTCAAATTTATTGGAATAATATAGATTAAAGTTTTAAATTCGTAAACCTTTCAAAATAAAAAAATCGTCGCAAATGCGCTTTCTGGCCGAAATACAAAATCAGTTTTTATAGGATTTGGAGAGCAAACAATAAGTATAGCAACTCAAAAGTTCTTAATACCAAAACAGACTTTTTGGTCCCTGATAGAAACATCTGGCACTGTTAGAACTTGTTGAACGAATAGTTTTATAAGTATGCCGATTTTTAGTTTCTTACGTCGTCTGGGAGCTTCAGAAAGCTCTGGAAAGAAACATTGCTTAGGAAAGATATATTTAAATCCATATATATAGATCCACGTATTTTCGCTCCCTGATAGAGATTTCAAAATCTGGCTCCGTTAGGATTTGTAGGACGAATATGGTTATAATTAAGCTGAAAAAAATTCTTAGAAAAAGAAACATAAATCCTCTTATATCCGCTCCCTGATAAAAATTTCAAAATATGGCTCCATTAAGATTTGTTGGACAAAAAATTTTATAATTAAGCTAAATTTTAATTTTCTACGTCGTTTGGTAGCTTCAGAAAGCTCTGGAAAGAGAAAAAATGCTAAGCAAATTATATATCTAGATGACTAGAAGATAATTATGTTTCAAAATTGTAGAAAAAATCATCTAAATTTTAGTTAGCCTAAACAGAAACCATGGCTTAATATGGAAGCCTGTCTCAATTGAAACGATTCTGCAGGTGAAACTTTTTTAACACAACGCCTTTAAAAAATAAAGGAAATATTGGATCAAAAAAATTAAATTGGGTCATACAGGATAATTATTTATTATTTATTTGTTTAATATTACAGAATAAATTCCAATTTAGACTTAAACTATATTTTAAAAACATAAGAAATCAGTCTTTATGAATATTTAAAAAATTATTCCTAAATTTTTAAATATCACTATCACTATTTAGTACATGTTTTCTGAAATAAAATGCTATTTTTAAAACCGGTTTTTTTGTGTTTAAAAAAACCGGTCTATCCGACATTCGAAAAATGAACATTTTGAAAAAACCGACAGCACATTGACTGAAAAAACCGGTTTTAAAACCGGTTGGAAAACCGCGTCGATCACCCTAGTATATAGATTCGGCCAGGCCGAATATAACATTCGCGCTTGTTTATTTTTTAAATAGCACTTTTCTATACTGATAGGATTCTTTTAATTTGAAAATTTTTACTTTTGTACTTTATTTTTATGTATAATTATGTACTTTTTGAATATAGGTAAACAGTTAACTTTCTTGCTAAAGATCCTTTTTTTTTTTTTTTTTGGAAATTGGTATCTATTTTGATAGTGTTACTGGTTTTGACAGTTGGTACTTTTATTGAAAATGTGTAGTACAATTTTTTAATGTGTATATTAATTGGAAACTGTATTTAGTACTTTTTTTTTTAATGTCAACTTTTGTAAAATGAGCACTTTTTTTTGCTAAAATTTGTATTTTGTTAAACTAGATTTTTTAAACAAATGGTAAATTTTTTTTAGAACAAATGGTACTGGGAAGTGCTATTTTTTTTTGGTGTGACATTGCAATTTTGTATTTTTTTTTTTTTTTTTTAAATGGCACTTTTACAAAAAAAGTCCTTTTTAATTTCTTCTTTTATTTTGAAAATTAGTATTTTTTCCAAATTTATTTCTTTAATTGAGTTAGTACTTTTGGTAAAAGATGGTACCGGGATGATGGGGGTGAATGTTGGTACTTTTTCTCAATATTTTGATTTATATATTTTTTTTTTGGAAAATTTGGTACTTTTTAAAATAAGAACATTTCCTAAAAATCATTAATATGTTTAAGAATAGGTTTGTTTTAAAAGGAAATGGATTTTGTCGCTTGATGATACATTTTTTTGTTGCTGACTTCTGTATGATTTAAGCGATTTTCGCTCATATCTCAACAATTTAAAAACCAACTTGAACACATTTATGTAATAACGAAATCTGTAACTTTTGATGTTTTTTAAAAGCAAAATTCTGAGAATCTTAAGCTCAGCACAGTTGTGTCAGATTCGAGATCGAGTTTCCTGCCTTAAAGATGTACACTGTTAAAAGTGTAAAAAATAATTAATAAAGATCTATTAATATTTGTTCCAATTTATTAATATGCTGACTGTGTTCTAATCCCAGTTATCTTAAGTAATCATACAAAAACACTATTAACACAGTAAGTTGCAATAGTATATTCCCTAATGGAATATCATTCTATTAAGTTCAATTTTAAATTCAAATTCAATACTTGTTTATTTATAAAAAATATATTATTTTTCCATTATCATAGGAAAAAAAAAAAGAAAAAACATTTCAATTATACTCATGTTTTATTCTTTATTTCTTTAATTCCCTTTTTTTTTCTCTCCCATTAAACCTCTATTAGTTATGCCAATAATCAATGACTATAAAATTATAATTAATTTTTGAAATTGCCAACATATAAACAGCTAATGTGGCGGCCCCATAAGGGGTTAAATTTATGCAAGCCACAACTAAAAAAGGAGTCTCAATTAAAATTTTCTTAAGTTTTATGTATGTGAAATGAATGTGAAAAAAAACCTAAATTGAACAATGAATTTCATGCCTTTGTCGTCTAGCCTAGCTCTAGTATTTACAATTTCCAAGGAAAGAAATGAACAAACTTGATTTTTATCATTATTAAATCGTTCGTGTTGGACTTCCGACATGTCACCCCTTCTTTTGCAAGGTCGTTGGCAAAATGGAATAAAATAAAGTAAACATACAAGTACAAAAACAGTAAAAAAAAAAACAAACTATTTCCTTTTATAACTTTTATAGAGCCACAATAACAACATGAAATCTTGAATGGACAGCAGCAGTAATAGCTAGAGGATAATAATAAAATACACTAATACTTTTACAAAAAAAAAAAAAAAAAAAAAAAAAACCAATTCCATACAATCCATATGCTTAGTTGGTATGTAATGTCTAGCTAGGCAATTTACAGACAACAATATATAATGACGATGGATGATGCTGTTTTAGCTGGTATTTTGCTTTTTTTGTTATTTTTTGGTGTTTTTTTTTTGGTCATATGATACTTGTTGTTTAAAAACAGCCTGCCAGCACCACCATCGATGTGGATTTCCACGGTGTTTATAAATCTGAATCTATATCTTTAGAAAAATATCTTAAAGTACATATTTACAAAAATTCTTTTTATTGCGATTTTTTTTTTTTTTTTTTTTTTTTTTTTTTATAAGTAAGTAGTTGATTTTTTATTTCAATTCATTGTAGAAGTTTTTTTTTTTTTTTTTTTTTTGTTAATCATTGTATTATTTTTAATTTCTATTGAACATATTGTAAAGGTATCCTTTTTAATTTGTGAATGCGCTATAAGAAATCAGGGATGATATATGCAACTATTTAATGAACATGAAAGGGAAATCTGAAATCAAAGATGTTACCATAAAAATTTCTTTAAATAAAGAGAGAGACAGTGAATAACAATTTTTTTTCTTAGGCTGCATAGACTTAAGGTATGTTCACACTAGTCAAATATTTGACCAAACTGACGTAACCCCTATATAAAATATTTTCTAACTTTTCCATTTTAATAGGACAATATTTTTTACTTACCATTAATCATAGCTAACATTTTGCCGAATCATTTGCAAGATTAAAAAACGGCAAATAATTTTTTGTAAAAATAGCGGTTACGCAAATTTGGTCATACATTTGACAAGTGTGAACATAGCATTAGAAAATACCATAAAACGCTTGACACCTATCAAGTATACTGATCTTGTATCGTTTTTAGAGAAGGACAACTATTAATAACTGATTAATCTATATTGAGTTCTAAAGGTAATTGTAAGGGATTTCTAACTATGCCTTTGGTTGAGTGAAAGACATTATGGTCGGTCTAAAATATATTAATGAGACCAACTGGACAATGTTGTTAGCAGTGTTCCCATGTCAATAGATTGTCAATATTGTTTCAGAACATCATAGGTATCTTGAGCAGAAAAGCTCTCCAATTTGTTGATGAATGGTTTCTCAATATTCGACCGCAAGAGATCTTTTGCCGAATGCATTACAATTTCTTCGAGAATGTCATGAACTTCTTCACCCAGTTTAGAGTCTTTTATATATAAATTAAATCCAAAAACTCTAGAATAAGAGGTTTGATAAAGTGGTCCTATGCTTCCCAAAGAATTAAGCGGAAAAAAAGAAAATTAAACTTAGTCGAAAGGAGATACATAATACTGAATATAATGGGATAAATTTACAAAATCTCTGGTTCGAAGCAAAAACTTTGTTGCAGAGATAAATAGATAGCTATCAATGTTGTGGTTCAGATTGTTATAGAAATCATTAGTACAAAAGTGCTTAAGATATTTTCGAGGAGTATTTTAATGCCGAAAAGAGTAATATCACAATGTTGGAAGTTGACTTTAACAGCCATTTCTTTATGAAGATTTCGAGTTAATTTTATATCTTAATCAAATGGAGCTTTCAGATTGATTGGTTATCTTCGAGAATGTAGAAAAGTAAGGACTTTTTTACCTCTTGGGATACATTTTACTAGCAATCGTACTTGATTTTAATACCAACAGTTTCTTAAAGTGCTTTTAAAGCATCGTTAAAGTACCGGCTATACCACAAAGAAAGCGGTATGATATTTAGTAAGTTAAATTTACGATCTAGGTTGATATTTTTTAATATAAAAAATAAAGCAGGAGATTTTAGAATTCTCAGGAAACAATAATTGGAAAATATATTACTTTCGAATTTAATATCAAAATCTTCTAAATTGTTAAGTGGGCGTTAGATTTATATTACTGATATTAAAAAATTATTTTCCGTATCTAAAGGTTCATGGGCAGAGAAGCACTCGGCATTCAAACTCAGTTTAAAGAACGGAAAGTAACAAGAAATACATTTTAATTTTATTGTTTACCATTTTAGCCAGTTTCACCAAAACATTAAAAGTTTTCTTCTCTTTGTGCTGATACTTGTTTCACACATTCAATAATTTTGAAGCAAAATAAAAATTTAAAATCATTTTAAAATGTTTTCTTCAGTTTATTGGCATAATTAAAGGATAAACAATTTTAAAAAATTATAGTAGCATATTTCCCTTTTCATTGTCTGCTTAATTAAATCCTTTTCACAAATTATATCTTAACATTAACCAATCCAAAAAAAAAAAAATCTAAACTATAAAAATAGCAATTTCATAAAAAAAAAAAAAAACAATACTCATATGATATGACTATTCATTGCTATCAACAACAAAAATATTCCCATTGCTTTAATATTACTATTTAGCAATTTTTATATTATTGAAGTGCAGTTGTTGTTGCCACACAATCCTTTAACCAACAAAAATTCCTATAGATCATGATACAAACACCAACAAAATTCGTCCTAAAAAACCGAATAAAACAACACAGACAACATGATCATAGTCATCCTCATCAATTCACAAGATCACTCTCTCACTCTCCATAAATAAATAAAATGTTGCAAGTTATTTGAGGGCTAAATGTAAAAATGTGTCAATGTATATTCATATAAATGTTGCAGCTGACTGGCTAACTGACTGACTGACGGTAGTAAGTAGTAGACGAACAATTTTAAAGAGTATCGTTTAAAATTGCTGATCGTGCAATTTTTAAAGGCCTTACGATGATGATGATGCAGACGAAAATATTGCTGCTGATGAGGAAGATGTTGTTGGTGGTGGCTGTGTACGAGTGTAGTAAAATGTTGTTGATTGGTTACTTACTGTTCATATGCTGATATTGCTGTGAATGCATTTGCTGTTGTTTTAAATGCACTTTTTTTCGTGTGTGTGTGTGTTGGTAATCTTTATAAGTTTTGTGTGCATTTCTTGCCTTTTAAGCAAAATTGAAATTAATTCTTATATTGTTTCAAGGACTCTTTTTTTTTCTCATTTTTTTTTCGCTGTCGCTTTCGTTGTTGTTTGTATTTGTTATTATGATTTTTTCTTGAGTTGTATAGTGGAACATTAAAAGCATTTTTTCCGCTTAAATATTTCGTTGTTTTGTTATTTCAATAATATGCCAACAATGTTCAAAATTTGTTTTTGTATCGATGCCTTCTCGTCACTGTAGCTCTTGCTGCCCGCTCTATGTATTCATTGTATTTTTTAATTTTTTTGAAAGCTGGAATGTTTTCCTTGTTCATAATGAATGTTTTTTAGTAATTTTTTTTCTTTTTTGAATTTTTTTTGAAAATAATATCAACAAAATATTGACGTTTCTCAAGGATTTTTTTCTGTGTATGTGAACAAACTGAAAAACACAACAAAAATGTTTATTTATAAATGGCGAGAAAAATGAAACCTGACAAAAAAGTTTTTAGCTATTTTTATAATGTGAACTTAATTGAGCTCTTTTGGGTTGTCAGTTGTAAAGGATTGTGCAATAAAATGTCTAATAATTGTTAAAAGATCTTTAAATTCTTTACAGTTTCTAGAGGGGAATTTGAAACATTTAATGAAGGATTTTTTATTTACAAGGATGTAAAAAAATTAGATTAAATTTTAAAGATCGAAAAAAAAAAAAAAAAATAAGTTTGAATTTTTTTATAATTAATATTTAGTTTGGAAAAATTTATTTTATTATTTATTATAGTAAAATTTTAACACAATTTTTGTTTAAATGAAGGCAATATTTTTCTTTAATTAAAATTTGTTGGTTTATAAAAAAAAAAAAATTTAAAATTTTTTAATTGTCTTTTTTTAATTTTTTAAAATTATGTTTTTTTTTTTTTTTTTAATTTTCGAAAATTTTGTTTTTTTTGCAGCAAAATTAAAAATGTTTGAAAATAATTTTTAATTTTCGAAAAATGTATTTTTTTTTCTGTTTTTTTTTTTTGTTATTTGCTAAAAACCGTTTATTTTAAATATTCGAAATTTTCGAATATAAATTTTTTACACTTTTTAAAATTTCGAACATGTTTTTTTCATAAATTGTAATTTTGTTTAATGTTAAAGTAGTTTTCGAATATTTTTCAATGTTCGAAAATATTTTTTTTTTTTGAAAAGTAAGAAATTAAATAACTTCTAAAAATTTTAAACAGTTTTTTTTTTTTTTTTCTTTTTTAATTTTCGCATTGAGTTTAAAATTTTGAAAATAAACTTTTCGATTCATTTAAATAATTTCAAATTTTGAAAAAATTTATTTTTTAATTCTAAATATAAAATTGGTTATTTGATAGCTATTAAAAACCGTTTATTTTAAATGTTCGAAAATTTCGAACATACATTTTTGATACTTTTTAAAATTTCAAACATTTTTTAATAAAATGAAACTTTTGTAATTTTAAAGTAGTTTTCGGATATTTTTCAATGTTCGAAAAATTTCGAAAATATTTTTTTTTTTTTTTTTTTTTGAAAATTAAGGAATTAAAATAACGATTCTAAAAGTTTCAAACTTATGTTTTAATATATTTTTCGATTCACTTAAATAAAATCTTTTTCTATTTTATCTTCGAATTTTTTATTTTTTTAAATTTCATTGATTCAATTAACAAGGCTACAACAGTATGTTTTTTTAAAACTAAATTTTTGGTCATAAGAGGTTGAAAAAAATAAATTTCTTATTACGTTTTATTAATTTACAAATTAAATGATTCAAAAACTTCGATTTTGGAAAATTTTCAAGAATAAATTATGAACAAAAACTGTTTTAAAATAACCGTCGTCGATTCGACGAAGTATAGCCTTTTCGTAATAAAGATAATTGTAGCTTTTCACGATTAAAATCAAAGAATCTTAAAATTGCAAAAATTAGATTTTTTTGAAAATTTCAATTATATTTTTATAATTAATATTTTTTAATTTTAGGCATAATTTTAGAAAAAAGATTCAAGTTTTGAATATTAAAAGTAGATTTTATTTGGTTTTCGATGACCTCGAACTTTATTCTTTTTGGGGAAATGAGGTTTTAAAATGTATTGAGTATTAAAATTTTTAAAATAAAAATCAGATTTCGTACTTGATTTTTATTAAATTAATATTTTCTATTTTTTTATATACAGCTGCCTTCATAATAATAGGTGTGGTGACAAACCAAACCTTCTTATGTAAAAATTTATACTAAGGTAATTTTAAAACCTCGCAAAATTTTAACGGTATTTACAACTGAATGTAAAAAGTTAAACACAAAAGAAATAATCCCAAAAACAATTACGTTTACGATTTAATCCACAATTGTTTCATTTTTCGTTCAATGTGCATTGATCTTAAAAATAGGAGTCATGGTGAATTCTTAAAAAATGAAAGTGTTTACGTTAAAAATTGTTTAATGAAATTAAAAAGTAATTATGAGGAAGTGAGTATATTTTAAATAGTTTTTTTTTTTTTTTTTTTTAATAAAACAGTTACTTGTTTAACATTGGGACGAGGAAAACGCTCTTCTGAGGAAAAACGAAATTAATAAAATAAAATCGTAGAAATCATGGAATTTTTTTTAGAGAAATAAAGTAGATGTTATTATGTGTCGATAAAATGATGGCAAATGCATTATCGTACAAAAAGAAAGTGAAAATGTTAAGTCGAAGCGAGAAATATCGAGTGCGGATGACCTTCGTGTAGTCTTTTTTTTAGTAAAATATAATATTTTCTGACAGAAAGTAACATCCAAAAGAAGCTACTTTTATTAGTTAGTGCTCTTACTATTCGTAAACGCTTGATTAAAAATAATTTATTTGCTCGAAGTCCTCGAAAAACACTACTGCTCTCCAAAAAAACACGCAGCCTACAGCTTAAAGTTCTCACAAGAGCATATTAACTAGTCAAAAGAAAAATGAAGGAACATTCTGTGATCAGACAAAAGCAAAATTGGTGGAACTAGACCCCGACAGTATGTCCAATGCCCTCCCAACATAGTAATTCAATCACAATATAAAAAAAAACACTGTTAATCATGTTGGTGCTAAAGTGATAATAAAGTGAGTTTTATAATACAACGGAGTTGATCCAATACACCAGGTAAAAGAATAATGGGTCAACGGTTACTTGTGAAAGCAACGAATAATTTAAGGCTGAGTACTATATCCCTTTCAATTGGGACTTAACACAGAATAACGATCCTAAATACATCCATTTAATGCTAAAGGATTGGTTTCGTACCAAAGGGGTTTGAGGTTAGGTCGTAGCTTTTTTAGTTCCCTGACCTCAATCGAATATAAAATCTATGGAGAGACGCTAAAAAATGTGTTACGAAAAAAAAACTGTCAAATGCTGACGAATTGTGGACCTTAATGTGAGATAATTGGTGAAAAATTCCAGTAAGGCTTGGTCGGGATCTCATTGACTCTATGACTGTTAGATATGCTGAAGTCACCAAAATTAAAGCTTTTTCCATAAATTACTAAAAGTATTTAAGCTATTTTGGAAACATTTATAAAGTCGTTTAGCAAATTTCTCGTCTAATTTTTTAAAAAGTTATACTACTCCTTTTTTTATGAACAACCAGTTTAGAAATATTTTTGTTAAATTACATTTACGAATTATTCATTACTACAATAATAAATTAATCATTATTGTTATACAAAAAAATTAAATTAAAAAAAAATTTTTGTGTTTAAAAATTTAAACTTAGTTTTTTATATAAGGGCACTCCTATTTTTATGAACGCAACTGTAATTTTTAATATAATAAATACCTAATTCTTTTGGCTTTTGAAAATTTCAAACTTGATTTTTTTGCATTGAATTATATTTTATTTTTCTTTCTCTTTAAAAAGTTTAAAACAAAAATATTATTTTCACTTTGAAATAGAAAATTGTATAATAAACTTTGATTTCTAATTTTTTTTTTTTTTTTTTAAAGATAAAAAATTTTTAAAAAGTTAAAATAAAAAATTTTCATAAAACATATTTTAAATAAACATAAAACCAAAAATAATTCTAACAAAATGTGCGTGTTTTCACCAAATCCCATAAAAAAAATAATAACTCTAAATACTACATATGTAAGTAGTAGTTTTCAAAATAATAACCAAAAGTACGATCCTAACATATGTACTCAAGAATATTAAATCCCTCTCTATAAAACTATTAAAATTACATTACAATTTTACTACGACTTTGTGTTACATGTTTCAAAAATCATAAAAACAAATCATTAAAAAATTACTCATCTAAACACACACATACACAAGAAATATATATTTTTCACAAAAACCCTAAAAAATAGCACCAAATAAACATTAATTAACTTAAATAGTTAACAAAAAAGTGATTATACCCGTAATTCATAAAAAACAAAATTAAAACATATTTAAAAGAACCAACAACTATTTATCACACAAATAAAAAAAAAAAAAAAAATCATTCTATTAACTAAATGTTTGTTGGCCCCTCTAACCTAACCCAAGGCCAAGTTCAAACCTCAAATATTAAACTCCGAAAATATATAAAAATATAAAATACAAACCGCTTAAACGTAAAAAAATAAGAAGTAACGAATAAAATGTATGAAGAAAGAAAAAAACCTTGACTTAACTTTGTGTACTTCTAAGTCCGTCTGCCGGCTACGAACCCCTCAAAAACAGTTGTTTAAAGAAAACTAATTTTTTGGCAAAACTATTAGACAAGTTTACACGCATGTGCGTGTACTTTTTTTTTGGTATTGTTTCTCTTTTGTTGTTAAGCTTTTTATGAATAGCATGAAATCGTCAAAATTAAAACATTACGATTTCATTTGTTACTCATTATCAACATTATTATTATATTATTGTTGCTGTTGTCATATGATTATTGTAGGGTTTAACTGGCCATAATTTTATATTTTGTTGTTGGTTTGTCTAAATATTGAAGTCTAATATTTTGTTTAAGTATTTATTTTAAATGTTTTAAATATACTACACTTCATAATAAAATTAACACAAAAAAAGCTAAAAATTTTTGTGAAATTATTTTTTTATGATTTTCTTTAAGCTTGTGAAAAAATACCTGAAATATTGTTAATGAATGAATGATTCTTTTTTTATGATACATTTAATTTAATTTTGTTTATTATGGCTATTTTAAGTTAAATTTTTACGCAGTTGTCAACTAAAGAAAAATAAAGTATAAAAAAAATATATATATTAATTCTTAATGAAAAAATAACGAATACGAATGAACATTTTAAGGATAAATTATTTTCGTTCTGCCCTTCAAAAGTAAATTAGTAAGGGTTTAATTTTTGCTTGTAGAAAGCCAATTGAAAGTTATTAATTTCTTCCAAGCTTGTGTTATAGTTTGCTAGAAATCTTGTTTGTCACTTTTAATGATCTTTTCAAAAAAGTGTTGTTTAAAATCTTAAAAATATGTCTAATTTTATTTATATTTTTTTTCTTAGAGAAAACTTTAAAATTGCTTGTAAATCCATAATTAACAAATGGATTTTGCTGAATTACAATACCAAGTATTTCGCTACTATTGCCAACATATTAGTGCAAAAAGATAAAATTGTTATAACTCAAAAGCTTAGGAAAATCAATTTCAACATACAAACTTCCTGACAGACAGGTGAACATACAAAACAACATTGCTAAAATACATAATTAAAGTCACATAGGTTTTTTTTTTTCACTTGTCAGTTTTCAACAAAGAGTTTCATGTCTTATATTTTAAACAAATACAAATTTAAATTTTAAATCAGCATCTATTTCAGTCGATCAACGGTCTGCGCCAAAGTTCGAAGTCCACAAACACAGAAAAGAAATTAACTTTATCTCAAATAACTTTGTAACTAAACTGCTAAGTTGATCTAGCCGATTTTCTATGACCGTAAACTTCATGCTCAAAAAGCCATTCGCTAGTTTTGTATACGCAATACAAACTTCAGGAAATTTCTTCAAAATTCTACATAAATAATTTAAAAAAAAAGAGCATAATCTCTCTTTGTATCGATCTTTGCGTACTTAAGTGTGAGAGCAAGAAAATTAAAAGCCAGATAATCATATCTATTGCAATATCAGGGAATGATCTCACTGTAGATTTCGTGTAGTGAAAGAAAATTTGTCCAGTTATGTCCGCGTTTACAAAAAAAAAAAAAAAAAAAAAAACGACCATTCAAAGAGAACATAATGGTTTGATCTAATCCGATGTCAGTTTAAAATCGCACTATTAAACTTTAGTTGAGAAAATCTTTTTAAAGATTAATAAAAGAAAAAAATAAACCTTTTTTTACAAGGTTGCAGAAGTTCCATTTTTTTTTGGCATGTTTTAGTATCACCCAGTTATCCATGCATTTCTTCAGTGATCTTGACAACACTACATGCACTAACTATGCTCCATAAATAATAATAGTTATTCTATGAAAAGAAGTATTTGAAGCATTTAAAAGTCCAGCTGCAATTTTAAACATCATAATAAAATTATCAGACTTGGCAAATATTTAATGAAAAATGATTACGAAATATTTTTTTTTTTACATATTTTTAGTTGCCCTGCTTAATTATCAAACAATAATTATTTTCCTTGTTTCTTACTCTTAACCTAATTTCAGATTATTAAATATTAAATATCAGAATATTTTACAAATTGTGTTCACACAATGTTGATATTTGAGGCATTTTTAGTTAAGGGTAAGAGATCGAAGTCTTTCGAAAATAGTCTGCGGCGGCTGTGCAAAAATTTATCGGCGGCGGTTGCCTCTCAAAGAAAAATAATAATAAATCTTATTTCCTAAATTGTTTCTAAAATAACAAAGTATTCGCAATTTATTTGGACACTAGAGCAATAATTTCTTTTGTTCCACTATCGCACAATTTTTTTTTTCTGTTATGGGTAATTTTTTGACTTTTTTAACCATTCATAATATGGTTTAGAATGAAATAGAATTTTATCATGTATATATAATTTGAAACCACAAACATTTATGTAACCAATAGAATTCTGTTTACAGCATTGTATTTGTTACTATAATTTCGAAAATTTTAGTTTCTTTAAAAATTTTGTAAAATAATAACTGAAACAAAAACTAATACTAAAACCAAAATTTCTACTAAGCTGATTCAGTCAGCTAGAAATATAAGCCGAAATAAGCCCAAAGATTCGGCGGCGGCTCTTGTTCGTAATAAGTAGTCGGCGGCGGCGCAAAGTCGGCTTGGAGTCGATCGACTTGGAGCTCTGTTAATGCTTAATAGTTTTGTTTGTCCAAAATCAGCTGTTATCTTTTATGAATCGTTAAAATATCTACTGTTCACATATTTGCAAAAACTGTTAAATATTAGCTTAGTGTGAACTTACCTTCTAAGTTCTATTCTATATATGACTACATATTTCAATTCCTAAAATTAATTTAACCATTAAATTTCTAAATAAGAATACAGTGAAAGCTCCCATAGGCGGACAGCGACCGTTACGCTGATTTTGTCCGTTATCGGGAGATGTCCGTCTATGGGATATGGTACATAATTTTTTTTATACAAGAGGTAATTCAGTATTATATCTTTTTATTTCAACATCCAAGATTGATTGTAATGAATTAACTGATAGATATACATATTCTTATTTATACATATGTATCGTCAACTAAAATGCAAAATCAAAGGTTGGTTTTATTTACTAGATCATAATGTACTGACGCAAACTACATTTATATAAAAAATGTGTTGCTTATATCTTCAAAAATTATATCAATATTGACAAAAGTCAAAAGATCGTTTAGTTTTTTTTTTTTTTTTTTGCTTCTGCGGAAAACGACGTTTTGCATTTTCATTTAGACATTATTTGCAATAAATTATGGTTTCATGAAATTTATTTTATCGAATTTAAGGCTACAGTTCGCTCTCCGTTTTCATTTTTCGAAATTTTAAAAATTAAAAGCATGTTGAGGACAAGTTTGACAACAAAGGCATCTACATATGATGGCATGTTGTTGGCATTTAAAAAAAAAACAGGATTAACTTGGGAAAATGATGTTGGTGGCCTGGCCTTAGGAATCTGCTGCCATTGTGTTGTACGAAAAATCATGGACCTATCATCGAAACTGTCTTTAGGACATAGATAACTGGGAGAGCATCTATTTTTAGGGATCAAGTTTTCATTTTCTTTTTTCTAGTATGAAGATTTTTTAATGAAATGTAAAAGTCAAAATTTAATAAAAAAACTAGCTTTTGGTCAAAACCAGTAAAAAGTTAACTGAAAAACGAATAGTAAACTATTTGACTTCAAAAAATGTAAGTAAATATGAAATATGAAAAATGATAATAAGTAGCATCTTATTATAAAATATTTGGTACATTTGTTTTACGGTTTATGATTTTTGTCCGCCTACGAGAGATGTTTTCTCTAAAAACAGGTGTCCGCGTCCGCCCAAGAGAGCGTTCGCCTAGCGGAGATTAATTTATTCTAAAAGTGCAACCTAAACCATGGGACCTAAAAAATTGTCCGCCTACCGAAGATGTCCGCCTATGGGAGCTGTCCGTTAAGGGAGCTTTTACTGTATTCTAATAATAAATTGCGTAAATTTTATGTATGTGGATTTTAGCACATTCAATAAATTTTCTAAATGTTTAAATTACTTAAATAAACTTAGCGATTATTATAATAAAAATCACTATGACGCAAAAACCTTAGAAAGATAAATTTTTATTACTTTTTAAACCTTCCTAAAACCTACCTACAACTTATTTAGGAGTCTTTACTTTTTTTTTTTTTTTACTATTTTTCAAATTACCATCCATACATCATACTTTGTTGTTTTCTTAACTAAATCATTAAATATTTTAAAATGGCAAAAAAGTACTTTCTAATTTACAACTTCTTTAACTGTTAAATAATTTACACTTCCGTATTGTTTGAGTTTAGTTTTTTTTTTAATATTCTATTACCTTTATTTTTTTTTGTTGATTTTTTTTTTTTTTGCCAACACATGCATGGAAATTTATTTAGAAATACTTTAAACACTCGTTAATGTTGATTTAAAAATAAAAACAACGGTTGATGAACTCTTTAGTTTACAATGGAAATTTAATATTTAGTTAAATAGTTAACGCAAAAGTTTTAAATAGAAAAAAAAAAAAAAAAACTGTCAAATTATTCCGAAAACAAACTAATTTTAAAAATATGCAAATTGAGTTTTAATTAAATTATGTTGGGGGTATATTTTTAGTTGTATTTTTTTATTTTTTTTTTGCTGCCTGGCTTAATAGTTAACGACACATAAAATTTAATAGATTTTTTTTTTTTTGAGATTAAGCAAATGAATGTTAATTAGTTTCAATTAAATTAGAGGGATATTGAACTTATTGTAATATCAGGAGACATCTATTATGCCAAAACTTTAGTTAAAAATTATACTGGTTTAAAATTTTTAATTTTTTAAATTCTAACGGTTTTTTGTTTCCTTGTTTATTGCTTTTATAACCTCACATTTTTGATCTTTAAAATAAATTCTTGTTTTGCGTTCAAATTACTTTGTGTACTCTCTGTATTTACAAATGATTTTTTTAGTTAAATTTTAAAAATGATATCTGGAGGGTATATATAAAAAAAGGTACGGCCGGCCCAGTCATTTAGATTTTTTTCTTCCTCAGTCAGTTATTTATACTTGTTTCGTATTTTTTGGAAATATTTTTTGTAAGAAAAAATAACTTTTTAGTTGCTGTTAATCTTTAAGCATTTTTTGAAGGGCACGTATGTAGTTAAAGAACGTTTTTTTTTTCTACTTCTACATTCGGTTTTTATTTTTATAAATCACACATTTTGTTAAGTTTTTATATTTTTTGAGGAATCTTACTAAAATTTTGTTTTTTCCTGTTGCTGCTGTCTGTCCGTCCGTCCGTCCGTCCGTCGTCGTCGTTGTCGTCTCTGTGTAATATACCGCCTCACATAAATCGTGCAAACTTTTAGCATGTTGTGATCATGGCAAACATTGACCATCATTAAATGGATGAAGAAAAAAGTCTGTGTCGAAGTCTAACGTTGTCGTTGTAGTGTTGTGTTAAAAATGTTGTTTTTATTTTTCTTAAGTATTCTACTTGTTTTATAAAATATATTTTTGTAACTTCCTTTTCGTATACACTCTGGCGTTTTTTAGTTTTTTGATTTCATTTAATAAATTCTTACGATAATTTAATGTTTAGTCGCTTACTAAGTTTGAATTTTAAATTATTTTTGTTGTTTTTTTTATAACGCACACACGATAACTTAACTTTAATTTGTAGCAAATGCAATTTTAATCAGAAGAGAAGAAAGAGTAGAGGAACCTATGAGGTTTGCGAGTTTTATTAGTAAATCAATAAACAGAAATGTTGAGAAATCATACTTTGTTCAGGTACTTATCGTGTTAGCAGTTTAAAATTGCTAATTTAATTTTAAATTGAAAAAATTTTGAATAAAAAAATCAGGAATTAAATGAAATCGTTACAATTTAATTATATTCCTTTTATGCCTGTAGTCAGACTTGTCAAATATTTGATAAAAATCAAGGATTAATTAAATAAAATAAGGTGTTTTAATTAATTATTTAATTAGAAACAATTCTATAGTTGGCATAAAACCTTGTTGCAAAATCAAATAACGTCAAACAATTTTCTTTCTAAAACAAAAGATCACTAATTTTTGATGAAATATTTGCCTAGTGTGACCTTAAAGTTTTAGCTTAATTTATATTATTAATTTTCATTTTTGTAGTTTTTTTTCTTAACTAATATGTTTTTGTATAATTTTTTTAAATAAATATTTCTTAGAAATTTAATTTTTCTCTCCTTTTTCCTAAAAATTTGAAACAATTTTTTATTATTTTTTTTTCGTGTTAACCCGTTTTAAATTAATTACCGTTAATCAATGTTTTTTAAATCATATTTTAGCTTCAACTTTTTTTATATTTGTATCGTTTAAGTTAATCTTTTTTTTTGCATAATTTAAAAATAAAAACATTTAATTTTTTATAAATGTCCACATCCTCCTAAATCTTTGTATTGCATTATTTTTTTTTTTTTTTTTGTTAAATAAATTAAACGCTTTCCCACAAAAATTTTTGATTGGTTTGTATTGTATTCGGTTTGAATTATTTTGTTGCTTTTATTTATTTTTTTTTTTGTAACCATTCATTGTTATTCATTAAGTATAATCGCTGTATATTGATCATATGTACTTATGCAGAATAATATTAAGGTGACCAGGTTGTTTTTTTCTCTGTCAAACATTAAAAGTCGGCTTCTTAAATAATAAAATTAAAAAAAATACAATTTTACAGCAGTGGTCAACTTTAGTAGCCTCAGGAGCCGAAAGTTATTTGGAATTTTCTTATAAACAATATAAATGTAAACAATACTCTCACAGAGAGAGTGTTAAAAATATCACATCATTTATTTGCAACCGCTTAAAAAAGTTCCTTAATGCCACATTGATTTCTTCTACACCCAGAGAAATATCAATCACATACGTGTTGAAAACGATACCATTCTGTGTCAATAGTGAATCTACACCGTATATGTTTAAATTAAACACTGCGTGTTCAATTCTTATTGAAAATCGATACCTTATTGGCACCAAGTTGAAATCATTTCGGTATCAAATTGTTAAATTACATATGTTTTCTATTAAATTTGTTAACGAAAGGTATTAAAAAGCTGTTACCGTAAATTACCAATGTGACCACTACCGTTGTTGATTTTGAATCGAATTTTGTCCCTTAGTGTACTTTCTCTCTTTATGCTTTATATTATTGTTGATAAAATAAGTTTAAAGTCATTTAAGTTTTTAATAATTTATACGATTTATTTTCTCTACATATTTGAAAAGCATTTCTGAAGCAGTTGTAGATCAAAAACTCTGCTTGAAATTTTTCAGTTTAAGCACTTTTGATTATTCCTTTGCCGCCTGATATTCAGCTTAAAAGCGTATTTTTTACTACAAGTTTAAATAAAGGTAATTTTTCAGCAGTAATCGGCGTTAATAATCGTTAGGGGCCGAAATATATTGCGCATTTTCTCATACACAATACAAATGTCAATAGATCTCCCAAAAAGAGCGCTAAATAAATCACTCAGTTCAGCTCTTAAAAAAGTTTGTACCTCTTACATTAATTTTTCAACATTCTCTCTTTGTGCCGATCAGTGTTTCATATTTTAGGTAATAAAATAAGTTTCGTCATTTGAGTTTTTAAAAATGTATAAGATTTCTCTTCTCTAAAGTTGATGATCAAACCCATTGACTAAGTTTTTTACAGTTTCATCAATTCTGATTATACCTTTGTGGCCTGAGTTTCAGCTTAATTGTAAAACATTTTTCTATGATCTTCAAGCTCTTTAAATGAGGGAATTGAGAGTATTTAAATCAAACTTTCAATAAATTTAAAAGATGTAAAATTTTCTAGTTTTCCAGCCAACTCTGAAATTTTTATTTTTATTTGTTTTCTTTTTATATATTTTTAGTTAAAATGTGAAATTTCATAAAATGTATCTTAAGCAGTTAGAGTCTAAAGCGGTTGATACAAGTATTTTTAAATCATTTTAAAGCCTACGACTGCTAGGAAAAAATACTATTTTTTTTTCTCATAAAGGATTTTAAGTAGCAAAAGACTGAGGGTACTTTTCTAGTTTTCCAGCCAACTCTGAAATTTATATTTTTATATTTTTTGAGTAAAAATGTGAAATTTCATAAAATTGATCTTAAGCAGTCAGAGTCTAAAGCGGTTGATACAACTCCTCTATATATTTTAAAACATTTTAAAGCTTATGACTGCTTGGAAAAATACTATTTTTATAGTACTTTTTATTGGTACTGATCCAAAAATGAATTTCATTTAAAATTGATAAAATATATTTATCAATTTTTATCAATTGCATCAATCATATTTCATCCTTTTGAACAAAAAATAATCATTCAACAATTTTTTCTTTCAAAAATCATTAATTAAATATATATTATATATGTGGGATTTTATTATATCCCGTGAGTTAAAGCTTGGTGGCTTTTTTAAATTAGGAAATTAAATGAAACACAATTTTATTTTGAATAATAATAATTGTGTATCTGGTTTATTTGAATTTTTAAACTTAAAATTAAAATAATCACTTCACTTATGTTTTACAACTTATGAAATTTGGCTGCCGCTGGTCAACGTTTCAACTTGACTGCAACTAACAAACATTACAACTTGACTTCAACTGACTCAACTCAACTTTTCAACTTTACTGCAACTAACTAAAAATTCTCTTCGCTCCCTATTTATATTCTCATCTACTACTACTCGCTATTTTCCAAAGCACCAGAACATTTCTAGCGAGTGAAACCTATGGTTGTACCTTTCCTGTCCATTATAAGTCCGTTTATCAAATTCAAAATGTTGTCTGGAATATTCGTTTTCCGTCATGATATGTCTCGCTAATATTTCATATGTTGCGTACGTGACTCGTCACTATCTCCGTCCACAATGTTCTGCCCGTTAACAAATCTAACCCTTTAGTCACCAATGTGTGCCAGATCGGGTGATCCCACATATATTTTGATCGAAAGCCTGCAAGCACAGAACTGAGCAGTCAAGAAAGATCGTGTTAATATTTTTTATTCTTCTGATGTTTTTTAAGTGAATATTTTAGAATGGGGTTTGAGATCCTCATTATGTTCTTTATATTTTTAGCAACCCAAAGAGCTTAACTTTGACTTATTGTAGCGCCCTCTGTATTTGAAATTTATATTTCTAAAGACAATATGAGAGTGTTACATCTATTTTACAGATGTGCCTATAGCAGCTGTTTCTATATGGCTCCTTAATTATTATTGATTTTTATACACTTAAAAAAAAAAAAAAAAATATTATTTCACTGCATATCCCATTAGTTTGATATTAAAAAATATCAAACACTTTGCTATTTAAATTTAATTTTAAGTTACGTTTAAATATCAAGATCTGAACGATCATGACAATGATGATCGGAGTTCTATGCAAAAGCACTAGCATTTGGTTTTTATGATTTTTAAGTAAAGAGTTTTTCTAAAAATGCATGGGAAAAGAGCTCATTATTAATGAATAGAATTTTGAACTATTCAAAAGTGATCATTGAAAATTCCAACAAGATATCGCATAAGATCGTAAGATTTAAATAAGAAACAATAAGGCAAATCTAATATAATAAAAGAGTTATATTTTATCAGCTAAAATCTGTATTCCTTGTTCTCTTTATATCTCAAATTATACTGATCTTGAACTTAAATATAAAATCGCAGAAAGTCCTGTAAATTAATAAAGTTCCAGTGGTTTTTTGGATTTGAATTAATAAAGTGTAATTAATAATTAAATAATTAATGTAAATAATTAATTAAAAAATATCTTAATTTCTGATCCTCATATTTTTTTTCTCTCTCTCTCTCCTGGTCACTCTAATTTAAACGCGTAACTTTACACTCGTTAAATTGATTATACGTTCATTTGTTGTTGATTATTTTTTTTTCGTCTTCTGCTTCATTTCTACTATATTTTACATGTTATAGTTGTTGTTACTTCTGTTGTTGCTGCTTCTGCTGCTGACGATCGTATTCAATCGTATATTCTTATGATTCTTCTTAAAGCAACAACATACACAATTAGGTAGTTTTTTTTCGTACAAACGAAAACGATATTTTTACTTAAATTTTGTTTGTCTGACGACGCTGTTTTGTTGCTGCTGCTGGCTGATGTTGCTTTTAAAGCGTTTTTAAGTATCTTAACTTCTTTGACCGTCGTATAGTCGTTGTTGTTGTCGTCAGCAATAACAAACAGCAACAACAATATACATATACATACCAGTGTTTTGATGATGATCAAATTCCTGGAACTTACTTGTTGTTTTGTTGTTTTTTTGCTACATCGCTTATGGACATGGTGACCGACTGAATTAAACGAAATGAAAATAAAGTAACAGCTAAACGAGCAAAAAAATTAAAGAAACATTTATTTACAAAAACAACAGTTTGAATATAACTACCCCTTACCTCCCCTAGGGTATAGCAAAAGGGAAGGTAGCCGAAAGTTTAAAACATAATTTAGCTATAGAAAATTTTTAATTTTTTTTTATGTTTATTTAGAATTATTTTTTTTTAAGTTTATTTAGAATTTAAAAAAAATTTAAAGTTTAAAATTTAAATTAAAGAATTTCTTTTATATGAAAAACTAGGTTAAATGAAATTTTTATCTGGTCTTAAGCAAATATTTGCTACAATTTTATATTCTCCCCCTTTATAAAGCAAAGTGCTCGATTTTTTTTTTTTTTTATAGCAATAGAATTTTTCTTACGTTTCGAGAATTAATTTAGTGCATATAATTCATTTTCATTCGTATTTCCTTTTGCTTTCTCAGTTATTACATCGAGTGTTAAATTGTCTTGAAATATTTTCGCGTTTTTTTTTTAAATTCGTTCGCCAAATTATTGTTTAATTGTGGGATGCTGTGTGGCTGTCTGTGCTCGATCCTGGCTGGCTGCAGATTTCTTTGCATTTATTTTATTTTTTGCCTATCGCGTATCATTTTAGTTCTTTTTGTATTTAAGTTTCTCTGTTTATTGTTTCTCATATTTTGATCATGTTAGTGTTTCGTTTGTACCTCTGAGCTTTTGGTTTATTTTTGGGTTTTTGTTTTTGCTTGTTTTCCAATGAATTTGTCGGCATTTGTAGGGTTTTTACTTTAAAGTATCAAACCATCGAGTAAATACAATTTAAAAATTTTAAATCTTCTCATTAAGCAAGTAAGTGAGCAAGCAAAGATTGGGTGTTTGCAAGATCGAGTAAACATTTTCACCATTGTTGTTGAATGTATGATTTAAAATTTTTAATCGTTTTGTTTTGGGGAGCAAATAATCGATTATATGACCAGGGAAGTTGTTTTCGACATCTTAGAAAGCCAATAAATGGCTCTCTGTAGCGTTTTAATGTTTTAATTTTACAAAGACATTGTTCTAAAATCCTGGAAGCGTAGAAAGATCGTTTTAATTTGCTTTATGAGGTTTTTGAATTTTAACAAATCGTAGAGGTTTTCCATATCATAGAAGGCCTATATTGGCTCTCTGTAGCACCCTGTATTTTTAAGTTTCACTTTTCTAAAGACTTTATTTTACAAACCTTAAACAATTTTTAATAATGTGCGAGAAGATCATTTTAATTGGATTTAAGGGGTTTTCTAATTTTTAGCGAATCCGAAATATTAAAATTGATTCAATACAGCGCCATCTGTATTTCAATCTCGGACTCTCTTCAACATTTCTGTTAATATCTTCTATTAATTATCTATTTACATTTTCAAAAGACAATTTTGTAAAAGCCTAATACATCTTCTAATTATATGCCAACAGACCTGTTCCATGATTTCTTCAATTTTTACGCAACTGAGTTTTGAAAAACTATCAGTATTTAAATCGAAACACTCTGTAAGTAAAGCATCAACTTATTGGAAAATATTGGTTTTATATAGTCCTATAATCATTTTAAATTTTTATGTATTTTCAAATGTTTTCCATACCTAAGAAGTTGAACTTTGACTTACTAAAGCGCCCTCTATACATAAGTCTGTCATGTTCAAAGAAAATATTTTGAAAGCTTAACACTTTCCACTTGGAATATGGTGAAATATTGGTTCTATATGGCTCCATAATATTTTGTAATTTCATTTCATTTGTTAATTTTTTTTTGGTAAATACAAAAACCTAAAATTGATTGACTGTGGCGCCCCCTGCTTCTAAATTTCCCATCTCCTCTTCTTAAGGGCAACTAAGGGACATTTTATATTTAGTTTCATAATCCTTTTTAATTTTCTATTGATTTTCAAATGTTATTTAAACTCTAGAAGGTCAACTTTGGCTCACTGTAGTGCCCTCTATAAATACGTTTCTCAGGTTTAAATAAAATATTTTGAAAGCTTAACACTTTCCTCTTGGAATATGGAGAAATATTGGTTCTATATGACTCCATAATTTTTAATTTTATTTGATTTGTTCATATTTTTTGCTAAATCCGAAAACATAAAATTGATTGACTGTGGCGCCCTCTGTATCTAAATTTCATATATACTTTGGCAACACGCCTCTTCTTCTTTAGGGCAACTAATGGACAGATTATATTTAGTTTCATAATTATTTTAAATTTTGTGTGGATTATCAAATGTTATTTAAACTTTAGAAGATCTATTTTGGATCAATGTAACGCCCTCTATACTTAATTTTCACAGCTTTAAAAATAATATTTAGAAAGCTCAACAGCTCCTCTGTTAAAGTATACACAGTTAAATTTTATAAGGATTCCTAATTATTTTTAATTTTAACGATTTTGTCAAATCGGAGAACATTAACATTAAATCTGTTTGCGCCCTCTGAGTCAATCGATAGAGACTTCAGTATATTTTTTTATTCGTTTCACTTAATCGATTATTCGTCTTTCTAACCTACATATTTATATCTTTTATTCCTATAGAAAACTTTTGTTTATTTGTTGAATGCTGTAAACTGAACAATATTCACAAGATATTTTATTTGTTTTATTTCTTTCAATACAAACTGGCGTTTAGATTTGCCAGTGATTTTGTGAATTCCACCAACAACCTTTTTTTTTTTTGCCTTCAAGATTTTTTGCTGAAGATTCGATTTTAAATTCTCTTTAATTTTTTTTTAATTCAATGTTTATTTTAAGTATTTGACAATATATGAGAAAGAGTATCTCAAGGATTGTTTATATCGTTTAACAATGTTTTTTATTTTTTGTTTTTTGAAAGATTGTTGAATCCATAAAAATTTTGTAGATTACATAAGAACATTAACATCAACATATTTATATCCCATAACTAGTTGTTAGTGATGTTTGTCTTACATACATTGTCATATTACTGCTGTGGATGTTGGTTGCATTCATTGTTTACAATAAATATGATTTTCGAGGAGTTTTATTTTTTTGCTTCATATTTTTTTTTCTTTTTGAGATTATAAACGTTTTTTTTTTTTTTTTTTTTTTGTTTATTTTGGATTTTGAAAAAGACCATTCACAATGTCTGATTATTGTGCAGATTTTTATATATATATGGTGGCTCAGACAACAGGCAGGTCCGTCTAGAGTTGGAGTATAGTTGTTTGAGTTGAGTTAAGCGTGTAAGTGAGAGTGTATGTTAGTTAGTGTGATAGCCCACACATTATAATCTTGTGAGGTCCTTTTAACTTACCAGACTCTGTATAGAAATGTATAATTTTATTTTATGTTGTTCTGTTTTTCTGTTGTTCTTTTCTTTTCTTCAATGAAATTTTTAGTTTTTTTTTTTTGCCAGCAATATAATTTTTATTAATAGTGTGTTTGTGTGAATTAAAATTGAAATAAAATTCCTTGTTTTAATTTTGAATTGTTTTTCAAGTCTGGGGGAGCTGGAGTTTCTAATTACAATTTATTTTAATATAAATTATTTCAAAGTATTTTAATGTTTTTTTCTTTTAGCTTATTTGAATGAGTCATAGGGCTATTTTTAGAAAATTTATTGATTTAGCTGGGGATTTATATTATTAATTTTTAGAGAAGTTTTAGCAGAAGCATGATTGGGTTATTGATTTAAAGAAATTGTAGTTTAGAATTTATATATGAGGGTTATAAGTGAAATATTGCAAAAATAAAATATATTTAAGAACATATGTTTGATTGTGATTAATCGATTCATTAATACAACGTTTGCGTTTCAATAAAACAATCATTGATCGTTTTTTTCATATAACAGCTTCAAACGAATGAAAAAGCTATACTTCAGATAAATATTCTATGTAGTAGTCTTTTGTCTTTTAAAGCGAAGGGCAATCAATAGAAGACCTTATTCGATAAGTTATATATATATAAAGTGCCAAAAGATTATTTTTATTTACTTTAAGGAGCTTTTGGTTTTTAAGCAAGTCCGAAAATATTAGAATTGATTCAATACAGTGCCATCTGTACTTAAATCTCAGACTCCCAGTGACAACGTTTTGAAATCGTAACATTTCTATTGATATTATGAAAGATCGGTTCTGATTTTTGATAAACTCGAAAATAAAGAGCAGCGCTTTTTGTAATTAAATTTCCAATCTCTTTTGAGAAAATTCTGTAACTAAAACAGCTCCACTATAGCATGGTAAAATATCGGTTCTTTATAGATCCATAATCACTTAAAATTTTTAATGTATATTAAGTCTATATAATTTTAAATCTAAACAACAGTTTCATATAATACAAGACAAATTTTTTCACAATTAAGTGAAAGTATTTCATATCTCAGCTGACCAGATAAATGAAGATAAGTAGACTAGCAATACAAAAGTTTAAATTTTTTAGCTGCACTATAGGGGTTTCCTTTTGCGGTATTAAGTTTTCGTATATTTCCTTAACTTTCTGTCAACATATAAATTTTATATTTTCTAAGAGTTTTTTCAACCTCAACTTTCTTCCGAGTCAACAGCTTTGCGGAAATATTTGGAAGATCTCTTAAATGCTTCTGCATATGATTGTCTTTGAATTCCTACCTTCATACTTTTTTTTTTTTAAACTACGGGAAATAATTTGAAGCAAAATTCACAACATTTGTGATCAAATTTATAATTTAAGGTGTCGAATTTTTTATACCGTTTGTTCGTAACTTGTAAAAACACGGAATCGACAAAAGTGATGTTATTTAATGAATCGACACTGACGTTGTGTTCAGATGTTCAATATAAAAGCAATCTTTTAGAATATTTCCCCGTCTTTCTGCTGCCTAAAAATCATTGTAGTAGCTTCAAAAAGTCAGGATTGAAATTTCATATTTTTTAAGAGTTTTTTGGACCAAAACTTTCTACAGAGCGTCCAACTTCGTGTACAGAAATTAATAGAAGATGCTCTCAAAGATCCTGAAATTGTTCAGAATTGAATTTCTTCCTTGATTCTATTTTCATATAAGGGAAACATTTTGATGCAAAATTCACAACGCTTGTGGTCACTTTGACAATTTACGTTGTCGAATTTTTCACACCGTTTGTTCACACGAAACCGAATAAATAATAGCTTTGTTCCAATACTCGTCAGATTTACAGGTTTTGTCAGAATTAGTCAGAAATTGTCATAAAAACAACAAAACATATGGAAATTTTAAGTACAGGAACACTTACCTGTATATTCTGACTAAAATTTTACAACTACTGGAACAAAGATAATGTTATTTAATGATTCGATACTGATGTTGAATCAAGGTATTCATTTCCTCGTTGTAGATTTGAGCACAAAGTGTACAATATTAATTTATACAAAGTTGATAAACTATTGATACTGAACGGGGTAATTTTGTACACGGATGTGGTAGATATATTTCTGGATGTACTATCTGATTATTAATATAGAGAGCCCTTTGCTCTAAGGGACTGAGAGTAATTTTCACATGCTTAAGATGAGTATCAACAAAGCTATACTTCAGAATAATAAAAAGTAAAACATACCAATATTTTAAATTTAAAAAAAACCTCTCTTTGTGCCAGTGGTGTAGTGTAGATGTCAGGTGCATAGTCCTTAAATACAGAGTCCCATTCTGCTTTTTCAGATAAAGACAAGACATAAAATTTAATAAAACAAACCCCAATGTATTCTAATTTTGACACAAACTCTCTTTGGGTGATTAATGCTCCACTCCAAAGCTCAGATCCCTTTGCACTCAGAAACAGAGTGTTTTTCGTCATTTCCACATACACGACACGAACCTCAACGAAAAAAATAATAAAATGGTTTTGTCTACAAAGAAATGATGCTAGAAAAATTTGGAAACAATCATATATCTCTGGAATAATAGAAAATAATAAAATAAAAACTTCTGAATACATTTTTTTATATAACAAATCGATTTCAATGAAACAAATAATTCACACCATATGATAAATTAAAAACGCAGAATGTTTGGCAAAATTATCAAAAAGTCTTAATTTTTTGAGGGCCTTAAATTCATTCATTGCTTTCAGATTTTCTCACAATCTTTACTGGTCATAAAATCTATATTTTGATTAATTTTGTAGATCCCATTTTTCTGGTTTTATTGATTTGACTCACCATTGCAAACTAAAAATTTAATTGATTGTGAAAATTTCAAGAAATAACCATATTTTCTCAAGTCTCATGAAAATCTAAATGACCTTCAAATTATCAATTCAATACACCACTTTATTTAACAGATCTTAAAAAATTATAAAAAAAAATACCTTTAAGATTTATAAAAAAACATTTAGTAACTGATATTTTAGCAGCTAAAATTTGTGTAATTGCTTTTAAATTATTCCATGAATGAGATACTAAAATTTTTACAAGCAAAATTGAAAAATTAAAAAAAAAAAAAGATACAAAAAACATTAACCACAATTATAAAAAAAAACAAAGTGTAAAATTTTATGAAGTTGAGGTTTTACTGTTTAAACAACTACATATGCGGACAGACAACTAGACGGACAAATAGTCTGTCCTTGTATCTTGGGTAAATATCTGATCTATACTCTAGTCTTGCAAAAGATTATGCACACATCATTTACAAAAAGAATTTAAACATAAAATGATGATGAATATGCATTTTGAAAAAAGAAATAAAAAATTACACAAAATATATATTTCTCTGTGTCTCAAACCACCGACAAACCTGCTAAATAAACTCCCTCCCAGACAATCCTTCTTAGGCGAAATATAATTCAAAAAAATAAAATGAATTAAATGTATAAAGAATAATAATAATAAAAAAAAGGCAACCTTTATATGACTATTCTGCAAAGATCATATGTGAATATGTATAAAGAACAAAGATGGGTTGGATGATGGTGGTTACTCTTTATAGCTTCTGAAAATAATTGTATTGGTACGGTATGTACCATTAACTTTTTTGTAATTTTACAGCCAATGTGGTGGCGATATATGTATGTGGTGATAGTGATGGCGGTGGTGGTTGTTGAATTTTGTGTTTTTGTTTGTGTCCGCCTGAATTAAGATTTACACACTTATTCTTGATCTTTATAATTTTTTTTTTTTTTTCACTATTTTTCTTCACTCTTCAATATCATCATGGACTTTAACTGCAGCTTAATTTCATTACATAGCTTTGGTTGAGTTTTATTGTTTGAAAACCATTTCTTCTTTGGTTTTTGAAAAAGAAAAAAATCTACAAATATATTTCCACATCCTGTGTATCTTTTGTTGGTTTCATTTTAACTTTTATATTGTGGAAAAAGTAAGAAAAAAAAAAAACCTATGTAATCATAAAAAATCGTTCCAAGTTCCAAAAACGAAGAAAGCAACAAAAAAAAATTCACTAAACTAAATAATAAAAAAGAAACATATGTTAATTTGCACCGCAAATCATACTCAGTTTTGAATACTTAATATTCTTTTTTACTTCATTATTATTAAGCAATTTTGTTTTTGTATTTGGCTGTTGTCCTCTCTCTTTTTGAAAAAAAAAAAAAAAAAAAAATTACAATTGTCATGTGGTTGCATAGTGGTGCAGTAAAAGATTTTAAAGGCAGCAACAATGAATTAAAAAGTTATTTGTAATGCTAAAAAATAGTCCAAGGTTTTCTGTAAATTTTTCTTTAAAAATGGCGGATAAAAGAACAGGCGTTCGGACGAAGATGATTTTCTTTGGTTTATTTAAATTTTTTCCTATTAAAAAATATGAAAGACAAAAATAAATAATTGAATTTTCCTTTCTCTTCTTTCTATAACAAAAAATTCCACTAACCCTTATTTCGCCAATTAAAAATAATTTGTGATTTCATACCATTCGCTAATTTTTATTAAAATGTATAATAAGAAAAACAATTGAATTTTGTATTTTTCTCTCTAAGAACATAAAATTTCAGCATGAAATATTATCTAGTTGAATACACTCTGACCAATATTTTTATAGTTTTTGTGGAAAATAAACTTCACCAATTCAAAACTAGTTTTACTTGTTCTTTGTTAAAATATGTATATGAAAGAGAAAAATTTCGACAATAGAAATTGTCTAGTGTGAACGCACTCTAACCAATATTTTATAGATTTTCGCATTTATTCTATTGGCTATTTTTTATGAATTTTATATTTTCCTCTCTCTTCTAAGAACATTTCAGCAAGAAAAATTACTTAGTGTGAACACATTCTAACTTACATTTTTAAAGCATTTGCTGAGAATAATCTTCGCCAATTAAAAACTATTTTTTACTCTTATTGCATTCATTTGTTTTTGTTAAAATATATGAAATAGAAAAACCTTTCTTCTACGAACATAGAATTTCTGAAAGAAAAATTGCCTAGTGTAAATGGACTCTAAATATGGGTTAGATTTAGTTTTTACTGAGAATAAAATTAAATATTTTTCTTGATTAAAATTTGTGAAAAATAAGTTACTTTTGTTATTATAAAAATTATTTGATTAGAAAGTTAAAAATAATGACCTAATAATTTAAGGTTCAATGAATGAACTTATGTGCTAAATAGTGAAGAGTTTTGAGAGTTTTGCTAAAGATTTTACGAGCGTAGTAATGTTGCAATAGGAGAATTTAATACTTTGTGTCATTGGGCTCTGAAAATCCGGGTTTTTTTTTTAATAAAATTTTTTTTTGTGGTATAATTTCAATAAAAAGAGAGAAGGGTATTGGGCTTCAAAATTTCAGATTTTTATATCTAAATTGGAGTTCAGAAGAGCTTTGTTTCTTTTTTGAGATATCAGAGTGCTTCCAAATTTGTATAGCATTAAGTCATTCCAGAAAAAGCACTATGGGATGCTATTATAAGAGCATTTTTTATGACGCTTAAAATGCCAAGATTTGCTGTCAATTGTAATATTGGAAGACTATATTAAGACCTAAAAATGTTTTAAATAAAACTATTCTAACGACATCAATTATTGCTTGGAAGCTGCTCCAAATAATATCAGAAAATGTAAATTCAACTGGATATCCAGATTATAATTTAAGAGGGAAAAATCTGTCGATTTTTATGCTTTTATACAAATTAGTTTCAGGTTCTAAATTACCTTAGTCCCAGATTCACTTTAATCGAAGGCTTGAATAAATTCATAGATTTTCTTTAATCGAAAATTTTATATAGACCAAGGTTAGCTTTAATCGTATGGGGGTTTTTAATCCTAGATTAACACTAATCAACTGCTCAGATTATCTCTAATCATAGGTTTTTATAAGATTAACTTTAATCAAAGATTTCAGTTTGATTTTAATCTTAGATTTTTATTTACTTTTATATAATCTTAGATTAGCAATAATTGTTAGTCTTAATTTAGTTGCAGATTAGCTTTAATCTAAGGTTTTACTTTATTTCCCGTCAACCTTTAATCATTGGTCTTTTTGCAGACCTAAATTAGTATTAATCAAAGGTATTAATAAAATCCTAGATTAACTATAATTGAAGGTTTTAATAAAATCTCTGTTTAATCACAAATGTTTATATAATCTTAGATTAAGAATAAAGTTATGGGATTTCGTTAATAGAAGACTTTATATAGACTGGGATTAGCTTTAGTTGTAGGAGTTTATTTAATCTAAGCTTATCATTAATCAAAAGCTTCAATATAATTTCAGATTATCTATAATCATAAGCTTCAAATGGACCTTAATTAGCTTTAATCAAAAGTATACATATAAACCCACATTAATCAAAGGTTTAAATATTATCTCAGTTTAGATTTAATCCTATTAGTTTTAATCGTAGTTATTAATATTATTCTATTTTTAATTGGCATTTAATCTAAAAGTGAAAAACTGGCTCTTAGAATTAATCAATGTTACTAGTTCGTAAAATCCTAGACTAACTTTAATCGAAGTGTTTAATATAATCTCAACTTGGCTTAAATCGTAAGTTTTATTTAATCTTACAATAATCTTACATATAACAATAATTATGTAAATCTAGTTTATCCTTAATCAATGCTATTGAGATAATCGCAGATTAGTTGGATTCTAACGTATTATTTAATTTAATCAAAGATTATGTTTAATCGCCGTTTATTATTTCGACCTAGATTTAACTTTAAGGTTTTAATTAAATCGTAATTCAAAATTCACTTCTTGAATAAAATGAATAAAAACGGTTTTCTATTCATAATTTTTTTTTTCTTGCTTTAAAGCCCATAGTGCAGTTTGGATGTAGTTAAATGCAAATCACAAATATTATGTACACCATTCATATGTCTTTTCCACAATTTAGGCATGAATTGCTAAACGACTACGACGACTACGACAATAACGATGACGACTGACAGAAACTGGCCGCCACACAGAGTCTGTGCACATATTTGCAAAATAACCAGAGAGACTTGGCGAAAATACATACTGTTTAGCTAGTGATGATGACAATGATGATTTTCTTACTTTACTTGGATAAAACACATAAGTGAAAAGTTGATCATGAACATATAAAGCTGATGATGGTGGTGGTGATCATGGTGGTTGGTTGGTTGGTTGGGCGGCGGTGGTGATTGCCAGAAAAGAATGAAGACAAGAATTAAAAAAAAAAAAAAAAATAAACAAATAAACAAACATGAGGAATAATTTTAACATGTAACGAACTTATGTAAACTTAAATTTATAGAAACAAAATGCACACACTTACTTAAGACACACAAACACTCACTTGTTGTGTGATCGTAAGAACAAACATTTGCTGCAACAAGCTTGTTATGCGAAATAAATTTAGACTTGTTGAGAACAGCAACACAAACAACAACAATACGAAAGATGCCCTTCGGACTTGATACAATATTATATGTACAACATGCAACTAACTAAACAGCAACATTCAAACAAACAAATACTCTTACATACATACTTATGGTTTATTAAATGCAGTAAAATATACAACTTAAATGAAACTTTCATGATCATGATGATGATGATTTCTGCCTTTCTGCCTCTTTACTAAGAATGATGATTATGATATAATGATGACGATATTGATGTTGATGATGGTGTTGGTGGTTTTGGAGCCAGTGGTTGTGGTAGTGGTTTTGACTCTGACATTCATTCATAAATTCATGTATGAAATGAAAAACAAAAAAATACGAAAAAATTAACTAATAGAAACGGAATAAAACGACAACGAAAGCATAATATATACATATGTATGTATGTTTGAGTTTTTTATGTACAATTTCGTCGCTTAAAACCGTTTAAGAATTCCAAACACGTCACTTGTATATGTCGTCTGTCCGTCCATATTTCTTTCGTTCTTAAACGACGTTTATGAATGTATGTATTTAAGTTAGTTTTGGATTCATTGCCACTATTACTCTGCCTTGAACTGAACATGCAAAAATGTCTGTCCGTCTGTCTCTAAAATAAAAAAAATAAAAAAATTTCAATATTGTTGTTTAATGTTGTTGACGATGTTCTTTGTCAGACTGGTCTGGTTTGCATGTAGAGCCTTTGACTAGTCCTCATGATAAGATATTTTATACACACTCTAATACATATAAACACACACACATATACTTTGATTTTGTCGATGCCTTTGTAAGGAGGATATTTTTATGGGAAAATATTTTTAAAGAACTCGGTTTTTCGTTTTCAATTCTGTTTATTTTTTATTTTTCACTCTTAACTCAAAGTGTTAAAAAAGGAAAATAATGACGACAATGTTAGGCAAACTTCAGCAGAGAGGGCAGACAGGATAGTCAGCAATATGTTGGGAGTTATTGTTCAATAATCAAAGGATCTTAAGTATAGTAATTTTTTGGGCGGTGTTTTTTCAATATTAACAAAATAATGATACAACAACTTAATATTTCAAATAACAAAAAAAAAAAAAAAAAAAAAAAAAAAGAGACTTAAATATCCCAGTATTTGTTGTCATTAAGTCTTTAGCACACTTAATGGTAGTCCCTCTCTCTTCTCTTCTTCTTTTAATCAATATTTTATGACATTCTTGTTTATATTGTGTGTGTGTGATGATGATATTGACAATCGTTAGGTTTACTCTAAAGTGTAATAAAAACATATGACGGCTTTTTAATAAGATTGCTTTTTGAAAAACTAGTCTTTAGAGGTTTATGGTGTGAAAAATATAGTAAGACAGATATTAAATGATAGTAATGTATAAAAAGATATTGTAGTTATTATACTGATTTTGATTTAAGAAAAAATGTTTTACTTAAAAATTTATTTCGTTTAATAACTTAATAACATTTAATTGTTAATTTAAATATTTTGCTTGATCCAATCATTTTTGGGGAATAAGACAGATTTAATGTTTGCTTTTAAATTTTCAAAATCCATGTTCTTAAAAATGTAAAATGTATGCTAATACCTTTTATTTTGAAGCGTAGAAATATAGAAGATCCTTATTTTCTCAAAAAAACTAACTTCGAACAAAATAGTTTGACTAGTTTCCATGATATAGATGACTATGGAACTGAATAAAATACATGCCAATGGATTAGGGAAAATAACCGAGAAATAAAGAATACATTATTTGATGGAAAAACAATTTCGTGGTGAAAGTCAATTTTCGTGTTGAAATCTCAATTTTGTAGTGAAAGTCAAATTGTGCTATGGAAAAAAAAAAAATTATGAGGTTAAAATTAAATTTTCTGATGAAAAAAAAAAAAAAAAAAAAAAAAAATTTAGGGAACAAATTTTATGATGAGAAACATATTTTGTGTTGAGAAATATATTTTGTTGTAAAAAAGCAATTTTGTGGTGGAAAACAATATTTTGGATGAAAAAACCATTTTGTGGTGAAATTTTTATTTCGTGGTGAAAACCAAAATTTTATGTTGAAAAACATAAATTTACTTGATAAACCAAAATCGTACCATTATCATGTAAAAAAACTATTTTGTTTTGAAAAACTTATTTTGTGGTGAGTAACATAGTTTGCGGTGAGAAACTTTGTTTGTGTTGGGAAACATATTTTGTTGATAAAAAAAAACTATTTTGAGGTAAAAACATAATTTTTAATGAAAAAAAAAAAAAAAAACTGTGGTGAAAATCTAATTTCGTGGTGAAATTTAGTTTTGTGCTGAAAATCACTTTGTGGTGAAATCCAATTCTCTAGTGAAAAAGCTATTTAGAGGTGAGAAAATGAAATAATTTTGCTTTGAAAAACATATTTTATGGTGAGAAACATTTTATGTGGTGAGACATATTTTGTGGTCCCAAAATCAATTTTGTGGTGGAAAACGAAATTGAAAACAAAAAAGTATTTTGTGGTGAAAATCTATATTTGTGGTGAAATCTCAATCTTGTGGTGAAATCCCAATTATGTGTTGAAAATCAAAATGTATGGAGATAAGATAAAAGATCAAATTTTTTGGTGAAGAAAAAAAAAACATTTCGAGGTGAAAAAATAATTTTGTTTTGAAAACCATATTTTGTGGTTAAAAACCAATTTTGAGAAGGAAACATTTTTTTTTTTGATAAAAAAGCAATTTAGTGGAAAAAAATCATATTTTGTGGTTGAACACCAATTTTGTGGAGCAAAACCAAATTTTTGATTAAAAAAAAAAAAAAAATACTGAAAATTTAATTTTGTGGTGAAAATTAAATGTGTGGTAAAAATCAAATTTTATGATGAAAAACCTAATTTATGACAAAAAAAAAAAAAAAAAAATAATATATGATGTAGAAATATAATTTTCGTGGTGAAAATCTAATTTCTTGGTGAAATCCTAATTTTGTGGTGAAAATCCAATTTTTATGATGAAAAACCTAAATTACAATTAAAAAAATTATGAAGTTTAATTTTCTGGTGAAAAAACTATTTCGAGGTGAAAAAATAATTTTGTGTTGAAAAATATATTTTGTGAGGAAAAAAACAATTTTGTGGAGAAAATCAAACTTTGTGTTTACAATTACAATTTCTTGGTGAAAATTAAATTTTGTGGTGAAAAAAAAAAAAAATTAACTTGGTGAAAACCCAATTTTGTGGAAAAAACAATATCGTGGTAAATAAATTTTATTGTAAAAACAGAATAAATTTTACAGAAACAAATTTTTGGTTTTAAAAACCCAAGTTTTGTAAAAAATATAATTTAGTGGTAAAGAATAATAAAAGTACTTTGAGTTTAAAACCCAGTTTGAAATCGAAGAACTATTTTTTTTGAAAACACATATTTTAGGTTAAATAACAAATTCGTATTGAGGATTTCTTAACTCCTATCGAAATTTTTCGTTACTTTTGTATATAATTTTATTATTTCTTGTACATTTCTTAAATGAGATATTTTCACTTATTAGCAGGAATGGAAAAGTTGCTACTATAGTACTTTTTTTTTAACTGTTTACCATTAAAATGTACCGAAGTACTCTCTTGAGTCATTCGATACTTTCAAATAATTAGTTTGATATTCCACAATTCAAATTAAAAATAAAATTTTTAAATGAAAATGAATTTTAGAGATATATAATTTTCGAATAAAAACATATGTTTAATTTAATTTATAATATTCTAAGCTCTTAATGTATATTAATTACTAAAAACTCTGTAAATCAATTGAAGTTAAAATGTTCTGAATTACAAAGACCTATCGATAATAAATTATATTTTAACAAAACTAAAGCTGTAGTGCTTGATTTTAAGGAATTGATCTTCGAAGACCTTTTTTGCCGTAATATTATTTCAATAACAGGGCCACATTTACTTAGATTTTCATATCTATAATATTTAACTAGATCTTACGTTTTAGATATACAAATTACATTTTCAAAATAAATAAATGTAAAACAATTAAATTTTACTACTCTGAGAGTGAAAAAAGTTCTATTTGATTTTTTTTTTTAATACCGAAAAATATTTTCATTTTCCATCCCTGCTTAATAGTGAATAAAGTTGACATTTATGCACTGATTTTAATAAAACAGATTTCGTTTTAAATGTAAAATATATAGCTTTATGATAAAAGAGCAAAAATAGCATTTCTTGTAGTTTCGAATTTTAAAGATTTTTTCAAAATCAAAATTTTTAAATTTTTTAAAGAAATTTTCCAAAAAATTTTTTTTTTTAATTTTATTTATCTAGGCAGATTTAAAAAAAAATATATATGTAGGCTAACTTTTAAATAACTTAAATTATAATTTTTTTTTTTGCCATTCTACAAATCTGATAATTGCATTTTATTTCATCCATTTTTTATATAACGGAATAAAAAAAATAAAAAATACTGAGAAATCCTGTATCCCAGAAAATTTTTTTAATTTTTTGGCCTTGTGTAATTTGAAGGAAACCCAATTTTGTGGTAAAGAATTCTTTTGGTAGATTTTTTGGTAAAAATTATTTATTTTCATTTAAAGGCTTAAAATTATATGCAAAAATTTAATTAAATTTATATAACAAATGATAATTGAAATAAAATAATTTGAATTCTAATTCTAGTTCATTCAAGTTTTTTTTTTTTTTCTCAATATTAAAAATGTTTAATGTTATTTATGACGCAAATCCTTATATTACTAAAACCTAAATTTTGTAGGAAATATATAAGAAATATTATTAAGTAATTTTTAGCACGAATATTTTGCAAACATTTTCGGCTTAAAAATTTTTAGTATTTTCATTATCAGTCTTCGCTATACCGCAATAAATAATTAATATTTTTAAAAAATATTATCACTTTTGTATATTTAAAAATTATTTAAATGGATAATTTTAATAATTTTTTTATTTTATTTTTTTAAATCTACAGAATTAATAACTCCATTTAAACGTGTAAATAAATATACAAAGTCTTTAAGTTTATAGCTGTTTTAAAGCAAACGACTTTAAAAGACAAAGGAACATAAAGAATCTAAAATATTTTTTTCTCCATAAGCTTAAGCTGTTTTAAAGCAGCTACATTCGTGAATACTTATATGCCTGTTAACATTTTTTTTTTTTTAGTTTATGGCATGATAAACATGATGTTGAAAGGAATAGTAGTTAAAGTAAACGAAGAAGGATAAAAAACATGATAGTGATCACGATGGATTGATCATCACAATAATAATGATGATGGTGGTTAATGATATTTGAATTTATGACACACGTATGACATGTGTTTAAAATTTTAAATATGTATTTTTGTTTGTTTTTGTTTTAAAACAGAAAGGAGTTTTAAACGAAAACAAATTTATTTTTTATTTATTATGGTCGCTTTCTTACATACAAATTGCTGAAACCGGCTTAAAAAAATGATCAATGAATTAAGTGATGTTTCATTTCCGGTTTCAATTGAATTGAGAAAAAAAAAGAGAGGGAGTAATACATGTTAATAATTTAATGTATTTTTGTTTCTATATAACTAATAATATAAAAGCCTTTGTTTTGAAAATCGTTACTAGTTTATTAGTTATAATTCTTAAAAATAATATTTTTCCCAACAAGTATTCAAATCATTTTTTAGAATATCTTATATTCAAAGTACAAATTAGTTATTAGAAAAATCTATAGTTAATAAAAAATTCTAAAAAAGTTATAAATTTTTAAGTGTATTCTAAAGTATTGAAATGATTTATTTCAAGTTATACAAATGTTATACACAATTATTAAATTTCATAAAAAGGTTAAAAAGTTTTCAGAAAAAGTTATAATAAAAATTTATTTAATATTGAAAAAAAAGGTTACAAAGAAATATATCTATAAAATTTAAATTAAAACGCTCTTTTATTACAATATATTTAATTCAAAATCCATATTTTAGTGTTTATGAAAATTTTAAACATCTTTAAATTCTATAACAATTATTTCTTACTATTTATTTTTCATAATTACTTTTGTTATAGAAATTCTAATGCACGTAACTAAAATATAAAATAATAAAAGTATATATAACATCTAATAAAAAACTAATATTTAACGACGCCACATATAATTGCAAATTATTGTAGTTTTTCAAGTGTTCAGAACTATTCAAGGTTAACAAAAATTATATTGAACATGAATTCTTGGGTTGTTTTTTTCCACATACATATTTACTCGTCTGCTACGCTACAAATTTTTATACAAAGTTCAGGTGCAACGAATTTCAGTTGAAATAAAATAATAATATAAATTTATTATAAAAAGGTTACATACAATTTGTTACATAAAATTTGTTTTGATTATTAATATATTTTTATAGAAAAATTCTAATGTATTTTCTCTAATTTTTAAATCTTCTTAATTGCATTTAATCTAAATGCTTAATTTTGCCTACATTTTGTTTAATTTTCTTCTCTTTTATTTCTTTTAAAATTTCCAACGCTTTAAACAACTAATTATACTTAATTATTTTTCCTCTGCTCATTATTAAACAAATACTTATAACATAACACTTTGTTTAGAAAGAAAAAAAAAAAAAAAACTCCATATCTTTTCATATACTTACTTATGAGCTGCACTAAAGTATTATATTGCCTGTAATAATTTAACTTTCAAGCATGTTAAAACAACATTGTATCTTGTCAGTATTTTACAAGTACAAAAAATGTGTTTTAATATTTATTATTTAATATTTTTCTTTTTTTGTTGAGTTTTATTATCAGTGGCGCTTGCAAGTTTGTAACTTAAAAGAAAAATAAGCGCAAAAATACAGAACGTTTTTATTTATTTTTTTTTTTTAATGATAAAAATTTAAACATGCTTCTCAGAGATTCTTTGGAGGTGGGATAAAACAATGTAGATTAAAAAAAAGGAAAATCGGTTTTAAATTAACTTTTTCTATAGCAAAAAGTACTTATAATTTTCTTACAGAAAATATACCTCAATTCGATAACATTTTCTTAAAAAAGTACTCCGATTAGGATTTTTTCCACAGAAAAAGTTTTCCGATTCGTATAACTATTCTAATAGAACAAGTACTTTTATTCGCACAGTATTTCCTATTAAAATGTACGCTAATTTTGGCCATATTATAGAAAAACTAATCCGATTCTGACGAATTTTTTTACAGAAAAAGTACTTAGATTCTGAACACTTTCTTATACAAAAAGCGCTTTTGTTCGAGCGCTTTTGTTACAAAAAAAGTATTTATATTCTGACCACGTTTCCTATAGAAAAAGTACTTTAATTCTGACCACTTTTGTTATAGAAAAAGTACTTCATTTTTGAACAATTTTTCTATGGAAAAAGTACTCAGACTCTGAACAAAAGTACTCAGACTTTGAACAATTTTTCTATATAAAAAGTACTCAGATCATAAAAACTTTTTATAGAAAAATTATTCAGATTATCAACAATTTTTCTATAGAAGTATTACTCAGATTCTCAACAATTCTTCTATAGAAAAATTATTCAGATTCTCAACAAATTTTTTATTGAAAAATAACTAAGATATCAACAATTTTTCCATAGAAAAATTACTCAGATTCTGCTGAATTTTTCTATAGAAAAATTACTCAGATTCTCAAAAATCTTTCTATAGAAAAATTATTCAGATTCTCAACAAATTTTTTATTGAAAAATAACTTAGATATCAACAAATTTTCCATAGAAAAATTAATCAAATTCTCAACAATTTATCTATAGAAAATTTACTCAGATTCTGCTGAATTTTGATATAGAAAATTTAATTAGATTCTGATGATTTTTTTATAAAAATTTTTTTCAGATTCTGCTGAATTTTTCTATAGAAAATTTACTCAGATTCTGCTGAATTTTTCTATAGAAAATTTACTCAGATTCTACTGAATTTTTCTATAGAAAATTTACTCAGATTCTGATGAATTTTTCTATAAAAAATTTACTCAAATTCTGATGAATTTTTCTATAGAAAATTCACTCAGATTCTGATGATTTTTTCTAAACAAAAAGTACTCAGATTCTGATTAAGTTTTCTATAGAAAAAATACTAATTTTCTGATAAATTTTTCTGTGGAAAAAGTATTTAGATTCTTATAAAATTTTCTGTAGAAAAAATATCAGTAAGAAAAAGTACGTAGATTCCGATAACTTTTCCTATAGAAAAGTTTTTCTATATAAAAAGTACTAATATTCCGATAAATTTTTCTATAAAAAAGGTACTCAGATCTGACTTTTTTCCTACAAAAAGTATTTTTATTTTTTTACATTTCATTATGGAAAAAGCACTTAGATTTTGATCAGTTCTATATAAAAGTACTCAGATTTTGATAAATTTTACTATACAAAAGGTGCTTAGATCTGACCTTTTTCCTAAAAAAATTATTTTTTTATCCCTTTTTTTAGGGAAAAAGTACTCCTGTTGCCGACTTCTCTTAATAAGAATAAACCCACATTTTGTAAACATTTCTCACAAAAAACAAATCCTTGATTATAGTACTTTTTGTTCTTTATACAAATTTGTTCTATTTTTTCAAACATTTGGTTTGAAATTATTAATTCGTTACACTTTTTCTTATAAATTGTTATTTGTATTAAATTTGTTTTGATAAACTTTTATACCCCTATAATTCAAGCAAAATTTAGCACACTTTTTTCAAATGAAAAACAATTTTCCAGTACCTATTAGATTTCCTTTACATACGTTTTGTTTTTTTTTTTTTCATAAATTAGGTTAATATATAACATTTTTGAACTCCATAATTTGTAATACAACTCAACCATCCATCCTGCATTTATTTCACAAAAAAGTGTGTTTTTTTTCTAATAAATATTTTTAATAAGGCGTAACGTAGTGTGTGTTGTTTTCCAGCATTAATTCTACATTTTTATGCAATTTAATAAAGTTATTAATGCACATTTCAAATTAAAGTGAGAATTTGATGGTGACGACGACAACGTTGATGTCGATCATATAATGATGTGTGGTGTTAAACATGTTTTTAGTTTTGAGTTTCATAAAGGGCAGCATTAAAAAAAAAAAGAAAACCATCATTGAAACAGGAGGTGCGGTACAAAATTTTTAAATGTGTATTAGTTGTTGTTAGTTTTCTAATTATAAATCAACCAGCGATAACCAGAACTAATAATTGGAATGAAATGCATTTTTTGTTTTATTATTATTTATAGTAGACCCTTATATGTTTGTACGAAATGTATGAACTTTTTTTTTTTTTTTTTTTTTTACCATGTGTGTGAATGTGGTTTTGTTATTTTGAAATATTTATTTATTTTTTTTTTTTGATTCAAAAGAATTCGGTTAACAATTGCAAATAATTATTAATGTTTATTTTTTATTTTTCTGTTTTCAACTCATCAAATTCTTTAATATCGCTTATATTTTTGTAGATATTTTTTTTCTTTACATTTTATATTATTTGCACTCTTATCGCAAATCATGGTAAATGTGGCGCTACCCATATAAAAATATTATAATAATAAAAATAATTCTAGACACCTTTCGTCATGTTAAATATTTGATAATAGGGGAAGTAGCCTAAAAATAAATAACTACCCTTAATAAATTAAAAGATTTTAAGACAATTTATTTTCTTTAAATTTCTTAAAACTCTGTAAATTATTTTATTAATTTCCATTGTTTTCTTTTTTTCCTTTTTAGAAATGGGAACTTTATGTCCTCAGTCGTTTGGGCTGGGATTTATCGTGTGTAACACCTTTGGATTTTTTGGAATTATTATTGATACGCCTGCCCATAAGAAGTTCAAAATTTCCTGATTTAGATTTGGATAAAGTGCGACAACATGCACAAGCTTTCATATCATTAGCAGCCAAAGGTAAGTTTTTACTTCTACTATATACTATCCGTTACAAAATTACTATTTATTTAAAATATACAAAACTGTATATCTATGTACATATAAGTACATTTTTTATTTATTTAACGTTCTCTGTGTAATTCTTGTTAAAGTAAAATGACAAAACGAAATGAAAAAAACCCACTGTGAACAAAAGATAAATAGAATCTTTTATGATCTTGATTAACTGCTTAAATAATCAATTTTTGCTGTTTTGCTTTGAAGTACAAGTAGTTTAGTAAGTAACTCTTCTTTAAAGTTTAACATACATTTTGCATCTATATTCCTATTATCCCTCTCTAATTCCTCTTTACCTTTAAAGTTAAATCAGTCAGTCCGCCTGTCTTTCTTTCTCTCTCTGTCTGTCTGTTAGTAAGTAATCTTTTGTATTACATATTTACTTTGTATTTATAGTATTTAAGTGGTAGAGTGCTTGTAGAGGAGATAGTGCAAAAGGAAACGAAGATACAAACAGAAAGAGAGAGAAAAAAATTCTACATTCCTTGGGTGTTTGTCAATAAATGTATGTCAATTACTTGTATTTAACATTGACTTTAGATCATTTCTTCTTGTTTTTCTTTCTTTAAATCAATATTAGCTTTTAATTTTTTTAAGCAAAATTCCATAACTTATTAAAAAAAAAAAAGCCTGTAGAGAGATAGTTTTTATTTAGTCAGGTATTATTAGGTTTTGTTATTAATTCCAACCTTAAGTACAAAAGAAGTCAAATCAGTTTTAAATTACTTTATTGTAATCATTTTGATTCTAATCACTTTTGAAAAAATAAATAGATTTACTAATTTTGTTATAAATTATCTAATTTGCTCTTATTATCTGGGTATTACTCCCAGAAAAAAAGATCTAATATTCTGACTTCTTTTCTTACAGGAAAAGTTTTTCGATTCTGATCAGTTTTCTTATAGAAAAAGTACTCAGGTTCTAATCAATTTGTTAAATTTTTCCAAGAGAAAAAATAGTCAGTCTGTTATAAGTTCTATTTAGAATGAGTTTTCAGATTTTGCTAAAATTTTTTTGATCATGATCATTTTTGATGTAAAAAAAGTACTTTGACCCCTATAATTTTTCTTATACAAAATGAATTAGATTTACATGCCTATTCATAGAAAAAGTCTTAAAAAAGTCATAGTTTTATTATGACTAAAAGTTACTACTATACTTGTGACTCGGTCATAACTTCATATTCTATTAACATAGTCACAAAACATGCTTAACATTTAAAATTATTGACTTTTCTTGTCAATTAAAAATAAAAATTATAAATAAAAATTTTTGTAAAAAATTTGAAATTTTTAGGGAAGAATGATAATTTGCAAAGAATACTGCAAAATTTGATGAAAATCTGCAGGAAATGTGAGTAAGAGTGTGTTGTATATATACTTTATCGCTTTTTGGCCCTTAATTAATTAAAATATGTATGTATGCATTGTTTTTTCTACAACACATTTTTTGATAATTTCATATTTTTTATTTTCAATTAAAATAATTTCTTATGATAGTCACAATTCTTATGACTGCCTACATATCAGGTCTTAATTTTTAAACGAAATATTAATACATTTTTGTTTGTGAATAGAAAATTAAAGACTATAGTCTCAATTTGTGTTTTATGACTATTTTTCAGTCACAATTTTTCTGTGAATAGGCATGTTAGTTAATTTTTATAAGAGATTAAGTATCAGATTCGGATCTGTTTCATTTAGACAAAGTATTCTGGTCGTGGTCACTCTTTTATGAAAAAGGTATTCTGATTTATGTAAATTTTTAATTTTTTTAAGAAAAGACAGTCGGATTCCGATAATTTTTTTTTGTATAGAAAAGATAATCAGATTCTAATCACTTTTCTAATTGAAAAAGTACTCTGATTCAGATAATTTTTTCTTATAGAAAAAGTACTCTGATTGAGATCACTTTTCCTATAGAAAAAGCACTCAGACTCTGAACACTTTTCCTATAGAAAAAGTATTCAGTTTCTGAACACTTTTCCTATAGAAAAAGTACTCAGACTCTGAACACTTTTCCTATAGAAAAAGTACTCAGACTCTGAACGCTTTTCCTATAGAAAAAGTACTCAGACTCTGAACACTTTTCCTATAGAAAAAGTACTCAGACTCTGAACACTTTTCCTATAGAAAAAGTACTCAGACTCTGAAAGTACTCATATTCTGAACACTTTTCCTATAGAAAAAGTACTCATATTCTGAACACTTTTCCTATAGAAAAAGTACTCATATTCTGAACACTTTTCCTATAGAAAAAGTGCTTGGATTCTACATACTTTTTCTATAGAAAAAGTACTCAGGTTCATAACACTTTTCCTATAGAAAAAGTACTCAGATTCTGAACACTTTTCCTATAGAAAAAGTACCCAGATTTTTTTCACGATTTCCATAGAAAAAGTTCTCAGTTTGTTACTACTTTGTCTAAAGAAAAATTTTAAATTTTCTTAAAATAGTTTCTATAGGCAAAGGTATTAAAATTCGTACTATTTCTCTTTTTCATAATCATTCAAATACATTTTTTCTAAGGGGTTATACCATACAAAATGTTTTTAATACAATTTTTAACAATTGCGTTTAACATCTGTTGAATGCATGATTTTATTAATGAAGCACTAAGAAACAATAAAACCCTTGTAATATTTTAATTCTTAATGAGAGACAGAGTTCGAGAATGATCATAATATATTTTAGAATATTGTTGATTTAATTGAACTCTATTTGAACGTGTGAAGAAATTTCGTTATAAAAATGCATAAAACAAAAAATATGCAACAAATTCCCATTCAAAAAAATATTTACTTACACTTAAATACATATGGAAATGTAAGTGTTTTATGATTATTTCGCCACCGGAAACAGGCGGTTACAAAATACACAACATATAAACATATATATGAAGCATTTTATGATTGTGTTGGTTTTATTTTGATCTAGGCTCGGATTAGACAAGACGACAAGCTATGAATCCATGAAAGGGTTAACTAAAGGTTATGAAAAAAAAGAGGAAAAGGCAAAAATATTAATTCTTTTGTATGTAAAAATTTATATTGTGTATGTGTTTTTGTTGCTGTTTGTTTGTTAAGGAATTTATCGCACATAAAATTCGTGGTAGACACATTTATGATGACTACATACGACTACAATTACAATATTATTCTACTGTAAAGCTGTGACTGTGACAGCAGCACAGCAGCTTTATAGTTTTGTTTGCTGGTTGCCATTGATGATGACGATGATGATGGCAATGTGTGATGGTTTGTTATGTCTGGCTGGCGTCTTCTTCGTGTGGGCCGTTTGTTGTGTATTACTGGCAGTTGAATGGTTGAATTGTTACATGTTGCATATACATATCCATCCGTCCAGTAGTAGTGTTTTGCTTACTTACATCAACACCATCCACACCAAGCCACAGATTGTATTACATACTTCATTCATACGCTATTTTAATTAGCATCAGCATAAAGCACATACTACTCTTCTGCAAAAAAAAAAAAAAAAAGAAAAAAACTTCATATAGTTTGCTTTTCTTAAAAATTAAAATTATTGTAGAGTTTTTCATTTTTTTTACAGTTAAAAAATCTTTTTTTAGTTTGTTTGTCATGACAATTTTGTCTTCATTTTTTATAATTTAAAAAATAAAATTAAGAAATAAAAAAAGTACAATACACAAGAGTCTCAACATTATCACGATCCATATCCTTTTTTATATTAAAGAAATGAAAAAAAGTGTCGTGGGAAAAATATGTGAAAGGAAAAATAAAATACTGCAAGACGAAACAAAAAAAACATCAGAAATATAAAATAATAAAATGAACGACACAATTGTACATGATACATACCCAACATGTCATGAATTAAGTGTTTGTTTGCTTTTATCATGAAGTGTTTGTTTCAATAAAAAAAAAAGAGATTTTTTCAGAAACCTGCAGATTTAATTTAACCCTTAACAATTCATGATGTTTAGAGATCCTTTGAATTTTATTGATGACACTTTTTTCCCCTTTAGAAAAAGTATTTAGATGCTGACCAATTGTTCTTTAGAAAAAGTATTCAGATTATGATCACTTTTCCTGTAGATTATGATTACTTTTCATGTAGAAAAATAGTCTGATACTGATAACTTTTTCTTTTAATTTTTCTATTGAAAAAGCACTCAGATTCTGATCACTTTTCCTGTTGAAATAGTTCTCAGATTCTTTTCATTTTTTTTATAGATAAAGTACTCAGATTCTAATCACTTTTCTTATATAAAAAGTATTTAGATTCTGATCACTTTTCTTATTGCAAAAGCACTCAGATTCTGATCACTTTCCATACGTAAAAAGTACTTAGATTCTGAATACTTTTCCTATATAAAATGTACTTAGATTCTGATTATTTTTCCTGCATAAAAAGTACTCAGATTCTAATCACTTTACCTATATAAAAAGTAGTCAGATTCTGATCCCTTTTCCTACATAAAAAGTGCTCAGATTCTGATCATTATTCCTACGTAAAAAGTACTTAGATTCTGAATACTTTTCATATATAAGAAGTGCTTAAATTGTCATCACTTTTCTTACAAAAAAGTACTTAGATTCTTATCACTTTTCTTATAGAAAAAGTACTGATTTTCTGATAACTTTTCCTTTCTGACTTCTTTTTCTACAGGAAGAATGATCAGAAAAAGCATTAAATTTCCATTAAGACCCCTTAAACATTTTAAGGGTTAACAAAGGAAAAAACTTGTTTACTTCAAGTATATTTTTTTTTTTAAGAAAAAGCATATCTCAAAGACCTTTACAATCCTTTTTCATTTTACACACACTCAAAATCTCATCTTCTTCAGTGATTTTTATTTTATAAATTTTGGGCAGATCTTCATATACCCCGAGCCACATTAAGAGATCAGTGTGTAAAAAATGCGTAAGAATTCATAATGATGACGATGATGAAAAAGGAGAAGTAAGTTAAAAGGGTATGGCGTGGCGGCGGTGGCTCAACCCCGGCCTAACGTACATTTATTTACTTGTATGTATGTAAAGCAATTATCCAAAAATTCCTTTTAGTCTGCCAAGATTTTTTTCTCACTTTGAATTGCTGTTTTTTTTTTGTACTTTTATTATTTTTTGAAAATGCTTAAAGATATAATACTCTTGTTGTTGGTCGTTTATTAAGTTTTTTCTGCTTTAGTAGTTGTTCTTTTAATATTTTGGTTTATTTGTCTCCTTTTTTTAAGCTTTGGTTTGTAACTAAAACTAACCGCTTCTTTTATTTTTTTTTGGTTTAGTTTGAAGTAAATTGAGAAAATCATAAAAAATAATCTTAACTTTGTTAAGAAAAATAAACCAGCAAAAATTTTTATTAAAAAAGAGAAATAATTTTGTAGGAAGAGTGATAATTTTTCAGAATACTTTTTCTCTAGAAAACAGATTACTATCTGGGTTATTTTGTATTATTTGAGAGAATTATTTCCCTATAAAAGTGATCACTATCTGAGTACTTTTTCAGAAGTAAAAGTGATCAGGATCAAAGTACTTTTTCTATAGGAAAGGTGATAAAAATTGGAGAAGTTTTTTTTTTTTATATGAAAGGTGATCCGAAACTAAGTTCTTTTTCTATTGGAAAACAGATCAGAATCTCAGTACTTTTTCTGTAGGAAAAGTGATTAGAATCTGAGTACTTTTTCCATAGGAAAAGTGATCAGAATCTCAGTACATTTTCTATAGGGAAAGTGATCAGAATCTGAGTACTTTTTCTATAGTAAAACTGATCAGAATCTGTGTACTTTTTCTATAGGAAAAGTGATCTAAATCTGAGTACTTTGTCTACAGGAAAAGTGATCAGAATCCTAACTAATTTTCTATAAAAAAATGTTAAGAAATATATAATTTTTCTTTTAATAAAATTATTCAAAGTTTTGTTTCGAAATATTTGCTTGGTTAACTTGATCATATGTTTTTAAAGAATTTGTTTGTTAAGGACTTAAAGCTATCGTTGTTATTGTTGTAGTTGTCTTACACCATACAACAAACATTGCGGTGGTCGACAATGAATTATTTAACATTATTAACAATGCTATTAAAAAATCTTCTTCATATCATCCATAACATTTTCTATAACATCAAAAAAACTCCTTTACCACCACCTCTTTTTCTCCTTATTATTTATTTTTTTTTTTGAGCCAACCATCATTAGCGAGCGGTCTTCAATGAACTCGGTAATATTTTAGTGTGTGTGTGAACATTAAGTTTTTGTTGAGATTCAACAAAAATGTCTAAAATTTCATTGGAAATTTATTTATTTGGAAGATCATGCTGAGACACCACCACCAACAATTTTAACTTTTTTTTTTTTCAAAAAATATAAATAAATTTTTTTTATTTATATATATTTTTTGTTGTTAAGCATATTTTTTTTTTTAAAGGTACGCACATACCGAAGTTGAAAACCGGATTCCTTTTGCGCCACCTAAAAAGGGCTTCTCATTTTTTTCTTTTTTAAATTTTTGCTCTGAAATTTTTTTTCCTTTAACCATGTCGACGCATCGTTACGATACAAAATATTATTAAAAGTTCAACTTTATGTAAATTACTTTTACGTTGTTGCAACTACAACTAAAAAAAAGTAAAATAAAGGTTTAAATAAAAAAATGCGTTATGGAATGAGTAGAAGGAATTGTTTTGTAGATAAAGGCCTCTTTGGCTGGATGTAAAAAGAGTCTTGGTTGTTTCTTGAGCCTTTAAATGAAAAAAAAAAAAAAAAAAGAAACGACACCGAAACATTGAAATGAAATGCAACGATTAAGTTCCATTTCAAAAAATAAAAAAAAAATCTAGTGAAAAAAATGTGAAGTGATTTTAAAGGTTTCATTTGAAGTTTCTCAATTAAGACGTAAATTGTACAAATTTATGCCTTTCAACGCCATAAATTCTGCCAACAACAAAAACAAAAAAAGCACAAGACACAAAACTCCTTTGAATACTAAAATCTAAGCGGTCGGTATTTCTTCTTTTTTTTTTTGTTTGTTCTGTTATTGTTTTTTAATTTCAAGTTAGTGAATTGAAAAATGTTTTTTTTTTAGTTCTACTGATTCTACTACTTGTTCTCAGATATCAGTGTTATTTTTATTTATTTATTTATTTTTTTGAATAGGTCTTCTTTTTTGCTTAATTTTTTATTAAGTTTATTGTCATATTTTTTAATTCATAATGAGGGTGCTGTTTTTATGAATTAGTTTTTGATTTTATTTTTTTCTTTCGTTAATTTTTTGGTTTGTGCATTTGAAATTTGAGACTTTTCAGCTTCAATAGTTTGCCAAAGAAATTAACATGTTTTAATTTTGTTGTTGTCTTAATAACTAACTGTAATAATATCTTTTTTTTGGGGGGCTTTAAGTAGCTACCAAAAAATAATAAACATAAAGCGAAGATGATTTGACAAAAAGAAATCAAGTGATAATTTGTAACATTGATTACAACACTCACGTTTCACTTAACTAAAACTTCATGTAACGAAATCATGTAAAACATAAATAAAAATTGTTAACACCTTCCGTGATCAGAATCTGAGTACTTTTTTTTTTTTTTTTTTATATAGGAAAAGCAATCAGAATCTGAGTACTTTTTCTATAGGAAAAGTTATCAGAATCAGAGTACTTTTTCTATAGGGGAAGTGATTAGAATCTAAGTACTTTTTTTTATAGAAAAAGTAATTATAATCTAAGTACTTTTTCGATAGAAAAATTGGTAAGAATCTTTTTTTATAGAAAAAGTAATTATAATCTTAGTACTTTTTCGATAGAAAAATTGGTCAGAATCTGAGTACTTTTTTTATGGAAAAAGTAATTAGAATCTGATTACTTTTTTGGTAGAAAAATTATTCAGAATCTGAGTACTTTTTGATAGAAAAATTATTCAGAATCCGATTACTTTTTCTAGAGGAGAAGTGATTAGAATCTAAGTACTTTTTTTTATAGAAAAAGTAATTAGAATCTGAGTACTTTTTTGATAGAAAAAGTAATTAGAATCTGAGTACTTTTCCTATAGAAAAATTGGTCCGAATCTGAGTACTTTTTCTATAGAAAAATTGGTCGAAAACTGAGTACTTTTTCTATAAAAAAATAGGTCAGAATCTGAGTACTTCAGGATATGAATACTATTTCTATAGAAATATTGGTCAGAATCTTAGAACTATTTCTATAGAAAAATTAGTGAAAATCAGTGTACTTTTTCTATAGGGAAAGAATCTGTGTACTTACTTGTATAGGAAAAGTGATCATCATCTAAGTACTTTTTTCCGTAGCAAAACTGGTATGAATTAAACTATTTTTTCTATTGAAAAAGTAGTTATTATTTATAATTAAATAATTTCTTTTGTTCTAAGAAAATAATTTATTTTAATTTAAAATCTAATTAAAAATCGTTTGTTCATTTCTCTTTTTGTTTCTTTTTCTCTTTTTACAGAGCATCATTTTTCAATGTATTCAGCCAGTACTATAGCAGCGTCATCAATAGCTGCTGCCTTAAGTGGTTTAAATTGGCATTTACGTACGGGTCAAAATTTGCGTTATTTACTTAATCTCCTTACAGATCTAACCAGTGTAGAACAGGTAAGAATACAAAAAAAGTAAAATAAAAGAGTAAAAAATAAGAATTCTAACAAAAACAACCGCTAAAAGACAAAAACACATAAATAACTAAAACAACTTAAAAAAAAAAAAACAATACGAATTTTTATTACTCTGGTGTCTGTGTTTTACAAAAACTGGAAATACAAAATTTTAAAGTTCCCAGGATAAATACATTTTTTTTGTTCAGTTCGATATTTAAAATACTACAACAATATTTAACATATATTGTTTCTTGTTTTTATTAGATTAGTAAATTATTTGCATTTTATTTTTTATAGTTATTGGAAGTTGCAAAAAAAAAAAAAAAAAAAAAAAAAAATGCGTCGTCGCATTTAATTAATTTTAATGACAGTGCTAATTTGCAAATTAATTAATGTCGAGGTCATCATTTGTGTCTCTTTGTTGGTTATTCATTCCATCAAGTATTTAAAATTTTTATATTGATATTTGTTCATTTTTTTCTCTTTGGTCTGTCTGTCTGTCTGTTTTTTTTTTTGTAATTTCTTCTTTAACTTTTCAATAAATTTCAAATATAATAAAGAAGTTCAAGTTTAATTATTTGTACTTCTTTTTTTTCTCTCTTTTACATTTTTATTACTTTGTATAAATTACTAGTATTTGTCTCTTGTGTGTTTAGTTGAGACTTCTTAATCGTTATTTTCTAGGGAATAGGGTTTGTTTGAAAAAAAGAAGAGGCAAAAATGTTTAATGAATGTGTGAAAATATTTTATTTATAACTGCTTTTCAAAAGAATTGTCCAAGAATAGAATTTTACTAAATGAAAATAAATTGAACAATTTTTAATGTTTTGATTTAGAGTGCAAATTTATGGAGTGGTTTTAAACATTTCTCATAAGGTCACAAAAATATAATAAAAATGAAAAGTAGAAGAGTAGTTAATGAGAGTGTGCATAAAATTTTATGAAGAAATGTGTTTTTCTCATGTTTGTCAAAGTAAAAGAGATAATTATAAAAAAAAAAAAATAATGATTCAATGAATATTTAATAAAGAGGGATATTAATGTATTTATTGTAACCGCTATAAAAGGTACTTAAGTTTTCATAAAAGGTACTTAGTTGATGACTTCTTTTCCTAAAGAAAAATTACTTAATTTTAAAATATTTTACTTATACAGAAAATACTTCTATTCGAAATACATTTCCAATATGATTCAGATAACTTTTCCTATAGAAAAAGTACACTGATTCAGATAACTTTTCCTATAGAAAAAGTACACTGATTCAGATCACTTTTCCTATAGAAAAGGTACTTTGATTTATATAACTTTTTCTATAGAAAAATACTCCGATTTAAAACACTTTTCCTATATACAAATTACTTTGATTCAGATCACTTTTCCTATTGAAAAAGTACTCTAATTCAGATCACTTTTCCTATATAAAAAGTACTTTGATTCAGATCACTTTTCCTATAGAAAAATCACTCTGATTCAGATCACTTTTCCTATAGAAAAAGTACTCTGCTTAAGACTATTTTTTTTCTTTTAAAAAAGCACTCTGACTTAGACCACTTTTCCTTTAAAAGTAGTACTCTTAGTCGGACCAATTTTCCTACTAAAAACCATTCCGGATCGTACAACTTTTCTTATACATTTATTATTCTCTTTTGCAGGATTACCTCCACGACTGTATGATGAAAATGGAAACCATCTTTGAAGAGCACAGTCGTAATTTGCAACCCTACTTGGGTAGTGCAGATTTACCACATCATAATAATAACAATAGCAGCAGCAACAACAACAATAGTAATAATAACTCCACCTCCTCAACAACTCTAACAACAGCTCAATCTCAGTTTATACAAAACAATCCTCAATATCTTCATTATCATGCATATCACCATCATCATCATCATTCCGGCCCAACAATGCATCATCATCTGGATATCGTCAGTGCGGCGGGTAGTTTAAATGCAAATAATTTACTACCAAATCTAACACAAACCTGTAAAATGCAAGCCAATGCCCAAAAAGAGGTGCAGGATATAAAATTCTAAGTCGTAGTTTTTTAATAAAATTTTTATTTTTATTTTTATTATTATTAATATTTTTATTTTATTAATTATTTAGTTTTGTTTTTTAAGTAGCTTTAAGTTTGTATGAAAGAAAGAATGAAAAAAAAAGTAATTTTATGAATAGAAAGAAAAATCTAAAGAAAAAGTTAAAAAAAAAAAATCGAATTATTTGAAAAAATTTGAAGATGAAAAAAGAAGAAAATTAAATTGTTTATGTTTTATTTTTTTTTTTTTTTTGCTATTAAATGTTGAATTTGAGTTAATTGTTAATTAAAAATTTTTATGAAATTTTCTTTAATTTCAAAAGAAGAAGAAAAGAACATTTGTTTATTTAATTAGTATTTTTTATAAATAGTTGGTGCTGTTTTTTTTATTTTGTATAAATATTTACAAAACCTTTTTAATGAATTATATTTTTTTATTTTTATTTTTTTTTTTGAGAAAAAACAAATTGAATTTTTATTTCCTTAATTTTTAATTGAAATTCCAAACTTACAGTACTAAATTATTTAGTATTTTTTTTATTTAATTATATTTTCTTACCTATATTTTTAAAAGGTAATATTTTTTTTTTATTTTTATTAATTTTTCTCTCTTTTCAAAAAAGCACCATAAAAAATTGCAAAAAAAAAAAAAAAAAAAAAAAAAAAAAATATTTCGGTTTTTTTCTTTAAGTAGGCTGTAAAATGTCATATTTATTATAAATATACCTCTTTTTTAATCCTTAAAAACACACAAAAAACTTGTATATATATTTTAGCTAGTAATAAAAATGAAATAAGCAAAAAAAGAATATAAAAAAATTGAAATTATTTTTTAAGTACAGCTTAAATAATCAATTCTAAAATCCCTTAAGTTTAGAACTTTATGGCTGCATGTCTTTTTTTTTAACCAGAAGTAATTATAGACTGAAAAAATTAAAAAATTTGTAACATTTTAAAAACCTTAAAAAAAGTAATAAATTTTAAACAATAAAACAAAATTTTTATACTGAAATATTTTTTGAAAACTAATTAAAAAAAAAACATAAAACCCTAGAAATTATATTTAAATATTAATTAGAAAACTAAAAATACAAAAAAATGAATTAAAATTTTTTAAAACATATTTTGTTTTCCCAAAAAACACACAAAAAAGTTTTAATTTTATAAAAAAAGTGGAACTTTTCAACCTCGCCTAAGTTACCAAAATCTCTAGAAATTGGTTGTTAATGCTTAAGAAAATCTTTAAAAAAAATTCATAAAAGAATTATTTTTTTTATACATATAAAATTAAAAATAATAATAATATTTTTAAAAATTCTAATAAAACTTAAAAACATTTGTAAATGTCAGGGAATATTTAAATAGCCCTTTTGTAACAATAAAAAAAAAAATAATTAAAGAAATCTTTAAATAATCGAAAAAAACTATGTGATCATTAATAAAACAAAAAAAATTAATAATAATTAAAAAAAAACCTTAATGCCTAAAAAACATAAAATGAAAGCAACAAAAAGAAATATTTGTTTGTAAAAACATGGTAGGGGAAGGCATTTAGATACGCTTGTTTATAAACAAAAAAACACAATAATTAAATTTTATTTTATATAAAGGAAAAAAAAAACACATGAAATATTTGAGAGTTTTTAGCTAAAGTAAAAAAAAGCACACAAAATTTTATACTTCTTAAAGCAGTGAACCAAAGATACTTAAAATGTTAAATAAAACACTAACACAACAACAATAATTTACCTCAACTAAAAAAAAAAAAAAAAAAAATGCCAATAATTAACACACTTTTTTTAAACCTTAAATAATTTATAACAGGCATACAATTTTTGTTTATAAAAGATAAAAAGAAATTTTAATTTGAAGATTAAAGCCATAAAAAATTTAATTAAATTAGCCTCAATTGGAATTTATGCGAAATTGGGAGATTAAAAAAACATGTTTATGTCAATAATTAAGTTGGTAAAAATTTTGATATAATAATTGTTTTTTTGGCTGAACTTTAATTAATAAATGTTGTAAATAGACATTTTTGAATAGACTTTTTCAATTTTAAAAGAAACAGGATTTCGTAGCTGCTCTTTTATAGAAGAAAATTTTAAAAAGATTTCTTAAGAGACTTTTCTTTAAATTTTACAAACTTTAATAAAAACAAATTACTTTATAAAAACACTAAAAAAGATTTCATATAATTTTTTTTTTTTTTTGAGTCAGCTTTACTTCAAGAGATATAAAAAAAACTAACCTTAAATATTTTTTTTTTAACTCTTATTTCCAAGTAATTGACAACTCGTCAAAACTAAATATATTTTTGTAATGTTTAAACCCAGTATAATAAAAATCGTATATACAAATTTTGTTATCAATTCTAAGTACTGTGAAGTATGGAAAGTAAAATTTTATTTGTTTAAATTTTACTCTAAAATATTTTTAATTCCAAAATTTAAAAAAAAAAACTTTTATAAAAAGTTAAGATTGTAAAGCTTTCAAATTCGTTTTTATTTTTTATTTTTTTTTTGAGTCGGCTTCAAGTAAAAAGATTTTTATTTCATATTCAATGTTATTTTTTTGAGTCAGCTTTATTTTAAAAGATAAAAAGAAACTTAACCTAAAAAATTAAAAAAAGCTAATTTATTTAAAATTTAATTTTTTATTTGGTTCTTATTTCCATTAAAACTAAATACAGTTTTGAAATCTAAAAATTTTATATTTTAAAAATCATTTAACGAAATTTTGTTATTAAGTATAATATTGAAAATTAATTCAATCATAAAAATACTCAAATATTTTATATAAGATATTTAGAAAAAATTTGAATATTTTTGAAACAAAAATTTATTCGAAAAAATTTATAAAATATTTTGTTTCCTTAAATCTATTAAAAACTAAATTCAATAACAAAATTTTATTATCGATTTCATGCACAAAAATATCGGCCTCTAACTTATTGCAATTTAAATTTGATGTGGAAATTTTTAATTTGAAAATGTTCCTTCAAAAAAATTATTTAAAATTTTAAGGGTTTTAAAATCTTTGTATATAATTGTAATGAAAACTATATTTTATTTATTCTATCAAAGTTTTATTGAGAAATTTTTGAAATATTTTTTAAGACTCAAATGTTTTAAATAAAATATTTTTAAAAATTTTAATATTTTTGAATTAAAGATCGACTTGAAAAAATTTATAAAATTTTTTGATTTCTTAAATAAAATTGTATAAAAAAATTTATTATCGATTTTGTGCCCATTAACTGAATGCAATTTTATTGGGTTTGAATATTTTATATTTTAAAAAATGTTTTTCTAATACCGAATATTTTAAGGGATTTGAAATCTTTGAACTTGATTAAAACAAAAATCTGTATCATAATAGTTTTATCAACTTTTTGTTAGGATATTTTTGAATTCCTTTTAAAGACTAAAATATTTAAAAAAAAAATATATTTTTAAAAATTTTTATATTTTTCAAATAAATTTCGACTCGAAAAAATTATTAGCATGTTTTGATCCCTAAATTGGTTAAAATTAAAATTCTATAATCAAATTTTATTATCGATTTTGGGCCTATAAATACAGGCTCCTAAAAAAGTGCAAATTTATTAGACTTTAAAATTTTTAAATTTTAAAAAATTTCATCAACAAATTTTGTTTTTAATGAAAATTTTAATGGTTTTGAAATCTTTGAACTTGTTTTAAATGAAATTCTGTATCTCAAACGTTTTATCAGGTTTTTGTTGGGACATTTTTGAAGTCCTTTTAAAGACTTAAATATTCTAAATTGTTTATCAAACTTATATTAAGTAAAACAGATTTAATCTTAAAACAAGGTCAAGCTTTACAACAAATTAAAAACAATTAAATAAAAAAAAATAGTTATTGGAAATTTTTAAACTTTAATTAGTGAAAATTTAATTTTGAAGTTTAAGTTTGTAAAATCTAATAAAAATTGAACTAAAATTTAAATTAAATGTGAAAATAAATATCTTTATATTTTGAATAATTCTCATTATTAGCAAACAATTCTCTTTTTCAACAAGTTTATAAAAATCCAAAGTTCTCATCAATTTTGGGTGGTATTTTGTAAAAATATTAACACTTCATTAAAATTTCCATTAAGAGTATAAAATTCAAAACTGAAATTAATGTCCTTATATTCAACGTAAAAAAATGGAGCCTTTAGTTGTCTACATTTTATAAAAAACACACACGCACAAAGTCGTCTTATAGTCTTTTACAAAACTTAATGAAATCCTGTTTTTTTTTACTAATAAAATTTCTTTTATAAAAAACTCTAAATAAATATATTGTATGTACTGTTGTAATTAACACTTTTGAAATATGAAACTCTCAAATATTTTACGTTTTTATCAATAAAAACCAACACCAACAACAACACTTAAAAAAACGCAAAAATTTGGTTAAGCAGAAAATAAAACAAAAAAAGTTCAATTAACTATGTAAAGAAAAAATGCAACCAAAATTTGTAATATGATACAATGCATTTAAAACTAACAAAAGAATAATAATAAAATAACCATAAAAATAAAAAAACGCTTATTTGCTAATAAAACCCACAATTTTTTAATATTTAAAACTATTTATTCTATAAAAAGAAATCTAAAGGAAAAAAAAATCATTAAGCATTTATATATCTTTATAAAATTTTATATAAAAAAACATAAACATACCAATTTTGAAATGTGAACATATTTTAATGAAAACAAAAACAAAAAAAAAAAAAAAAAACAAATCCTTAAAAAAATGCAACTAATAATTTCCTTGAATTCAAATATTTTATTTTTTAATTAAAGCTATTATTTTAAATTAAACAACAAAAAACAAATTGAAAATCTGTAATATAATCATTAAATTTATAAAATAAAAACTTTACCAATTTATTTGGCTGCAAGGTGTAGTTATAATATTAAGTTTAGTTTTTAAATTAAAATAAAAAACTAAAAAAAGTCTTGTATTTTATAAACACACCCACACACACACACGCATAAAATATAAACTAATTTAATTATTAAATATTATTAATAATATTATTAATATACTTATTACATTAATTAATTGTATAAGTATGTGTATGTATATATATCAAACATAAAAAAAACAATCTAATTTAACTTTAAGATAAATTTAAAACTATAAATAAGTTTTAAATTTATTTTTTTAAGCTTCTTGATAAAATGTTAACATGAAACAAATAACTAAGTAGTTTTTTAGAAAACTAAATGTTCGTTAAATGAAAATGAATACATCAAAACGTTTAATCTAGAATTGTTTAAAACTTTATTAATAAAAAACAAACAATTCTTGATTTAGTGTTAAAAATTCTTAAAAACAAAAAATAAAAAAAAAACTATATCAAACTAAAAAAAATCAAATAATAATTTTGTTTTTATTTTATATTATTAGACAAACATTTAAAGCTGTTTTTAAACTTAGAAGTGCCATAAATTATGACAAGGTAAGTTTTTTATAGCCTTTTAATTTTTTTTCAAATAATAACTTTGAAATGTTTTCAGATTTTAACATCTGTCTTAAATCAATCAAATTTGTTCTCAATAAAATTCATTACACAACTTTAAACTTGATAACTGAAATATTGTATTTTAAATGGTAAGTTTTCGTTTTAAATTTAAGTGTAAATAAGATATTTAAAATTATTTTAATATTTCAGTTATATCTTATTCAAATCGAAATCATTAATTTGGCAATCTCATCAATTTCGAAAATAAAATGCAGACATGGTATGTGCTATTTAAAAGACTTATTTACATAAGTACTAATTAAAAATACTTTTAAGTCTTGAAATTAATCAGAAATTATTTGACTATAGAGAATTTAAGTATAATAAATAATTTTTATTTTCAATTTAATTAGGAAATCATTTTCTAGTTTTACTGTGTGATAATTTCTAAAAAAAAAAAAAAAAAAATTTACATATGAAATAATCGATATATTTATGTAAGAAACTGGAGCTTATACATAGTAAAATTTTTTCTCAAAAAGACTTTAAAGTTTCAAAAAATGCGTAACTTTAAAATAAAATATGCATTAAAATTACATCAACGCAATATGGGTATCAAATGTAAGCTATGAATTCCTGCAATATAACAAAAATTTTTATTTAAATGTTGCAGAATAAAATGTTAAGAAGTAATAAATATGATATTACAGGATCAAATTTTCAAAAAGATATTTTCATAAATTTTTGTACTGGAATATTTAAATAAAAAAAAAAAAAAATATCATTTAATTGCAGGTATTCATATTAGCTCTTATTTAACATCTATATTGGGTCGATATAATCTTCGTAAATATTTTATATTTTTAAAAATTGCGCACCTTTCGAAAACTTGAAATTCTTTTTGGAGAGTAATGTAATATTTTCAAAAGAATATTTTCTTAAGTTTTTTTTTTTTTTTTTTTTTTTTATAATAAATAAAAAAAAATATTTTTATATTACAGGGACTCTTAGCTTTCATTTGACACCCATATTGGGTTGATATAATATTTGTAAATATATTATAAACTTTTTAAAAATATGTATCATTTATTTTGCTAGTGTTGCCAATTTAGCCTTTTTAATGCTCAATCTAGCCTTTTTATTTTTATAAGCTTCTAGCCTTTTTTGATTCTTAAAATTGCCTTAAAAAGTATGAAATTTTTTTCGTAGTTCAACAAAGAAGGAAATAATATCTTGTTTGTTTTTACTAACTTTATTTTTACAGAACCAGAACCATATATTAATTCGCACAAAAAATAGAGATTTTTTAATCACCCCTTCGTGAATTTTGTGGAATTTTTGTTCCCATGAAATTTTTATTCCCCTCGAAGAAAAAATGCTATCGTGAATATCCCGTTAAAAATTTTTCCCGCTATCAGTTCTCAGTGAATGTAAAAAAGAAGGAAATTAAAGAATAAAAATCAAGGAAAATTTTTTTCAAAAATATTTAGTATTGGAATGATAGTTTGATTGCAACATTAGTTTATTGTACTATTTAACTTATATGTAGCAAAATAATTCGGCTAATTTTTGGAAACTTAACAAAAAATAAAAAAAAAAAAAAAAATAACAAATTAAAGTGTACAATATTATTAGAATTGGAACAATAATTTTATTTTATGTTGAGCAATATATCAGTTTGTGTCTTATTAACGGATCGTGCCCTTAAAATAAATTTTGTTAACTTTAATATCCGAATTATAACAAGAACTACTTACATTTTCTGTTCTGTTCCCCAGCAAAAATAAATTGAACGAATTAAAGGGAAAAGTGAAAAAACTCGGGGGAAAAAAATCATTCACGATAAGGGGAATTTTAGTTGAGCATGGAATTATTCACGGGGAATTTTTTCACGATTGCAATTTTTAGGAAAGGGAAATATTTAACAAAAATGTTCGTATGCGGCGCTTCATCCTATGTTAACATTTTATACTTCATGATTATTGGACTGTTGCCCTTTTTACTATTAGAAATAATTATTTAAGGAAATAAGTCTACCTAGATAGTCTATTATTTTTTTTACTATACAATACTTGTAAACAATATATGTATTGTGTTTCAATATTACTAATATCCTTTGTAGTTTGAATGACGTTAAATTTCTGTGTATTCTTAGTAATTGACTGTGATTCAATTAAATTATAGTTTTCAGCATTTTACAAAAATTATTGTTTACAAATTTAAAAAATTCCGTCGATCTTTTAAGAGTTGTATTTTTTTTTCGCAATAATTTACTGCTTTTTTAATAACTATTCTTATGGGTAATAATTTGGAACAAAATGAATGACATACAATAGTTAGCTAAGACCGCAAAGACTAAAATCAAAACAGAATTGGCTAACTTAATAACGTTCTTACCCTTAAACTATCATTAACGAAATCTTGTACACAAAGTACAGGTTGCAATTTTGAAGATATTTCAATGAAATTTGGCACGTGGAACTTTTATGATATAAGGACGAAGCCTATTGAAATTGGTTGTGATTGGTCTATTATTTAACCTAGCCCCCATACAAATGTCACCTCGTAATAGAGTTTCAACACCCAAAAATGCTTTAAAAATAAGAATATTTTAATGAAATTCGGTGCAAACAAGTTCTGTGTACAAGTATCAATCTTTGTACTAAATTTTATGAAGATAGGTCTACGATTGACCATATAAACAGTGTTACCGTTTGGAGACTTAAGTAGCCAATTGCCTATTTTTTGGCCCCTTTTTTAAATGGCGACTAATTGGCGACGTTTTAAGGCTGCGTACTAAATGACGAGAATCTGTGTTGTTTGAAATATAGACCCATTATCTATTAATTTCAACAAATAAATCGTTTTGAGATTGGTTCACAGTATAGTGATATAAAAATCCGCGGAGTATTTATAAATGAACTGAAATTGTTAGTAACTAAAAATAGTAATAAAGTTTATGAACAGCTATTTATATCAACATATGCCAAATCTTTTTAGACTGAACTAAAAAAATAAAATAAAATATTCGATGAATACTTTTATCCTAATTTATATTTTTTACATTCCTCATAGCAATCCCTCGGGAGAACGTGTTTTTATAATAAATTATCAATAATAAAAAATAGTTTGTCTAATAGACTTAAGTCAATACTTGTGAATCCATGCGTTCCGTCTTACATTTGTCCGACGAGGATTTGAAAGACTGGAGAACGAGCAAAGAACTAGTACAAGAGTGCAGAAGCTTAATTAATTAAAAGAAAACTATAACTATTTTTGTGAATTAATCTTTATTTTTGCAATAAAAAAATTGTAAAATAATTATAAATTATTTTGTTATTAATGAAACTGAATTTTTTAGTTTTTCTTTTAATTTTTTTTGTTTTTGTTGTTATCAAATAAACAAATTTAAGGAGCTTTTTAGGTTTTAAAGCAGTTGGCCTTTTTTTTTTTAAATCCCCTGTTGTGGCGACTTTTTATTTTGAAATCCCCATTTTTGGACACTTTTTAAAAATTCTCAACAGTAACGCTGCATATAAATCCCTCTTTCGAAAATTACTTTAACATATTAAGTTCATATTCGACACAAATAAGTTTTATGTACGTAAAAACAACATTGCAAATTTTTATTAGAATCGGTCCATATTGCCAGTTCCGGCAATTGCCCTATAGTGCATAAAATCATCTAGATGTTATTATCAACGCATTATTCTGAATTTTTATATTTTATTTTACGTTTAGTAAAAGTGTTGGTCTACAATTGGCTGCAGGTCTAATATAAATCCCCTCCCCGAATTTTTATGCTCATACACAATGGTGTACGGTATCATATAGTCGGTCTTGATTATATCATCTTTTCTGAAATTAAGTTTTTTATTTGTATAGTGCAAAATCTCTAAATTGGTTGGTTTTTATTTTAAAAATATATACAATAGAGTCATTTTATAAGCAGTAAATTTACTAATTTGTGAACTGTTTCGTTAAAATTACATAGAGATTTTATTACCCAAAAATTATAGAAATTTTTAATTGTCCCATTATCAGATAATAACATAGAAATGTACAACACTGGTTTAGTGCAAAAAGAGACTTATGAGCCCTCATTTATAGACAAGGAATTAAACTTTTTTGTAAAAAATCTTAAAACTAGAGCATAAATATAATCTTGTACAGAATGAAATAAAAGGATAATTTTTTTAATAAAAAAAAAACTAAAATTAACGAAAGTCTTATATTTCTCATTTTTAAATTAAAAACTTCAAATCCTGATTTTTTTTTTTTTTTAATTTTATTATGTTTCTACTGTAAAACTTTGTTAGTGAATTAAACAATTTGGGTCAATTGATCTCATGCGATCATATTAATTTTTGCGCTACATAAAATAATTTCATTTTCAATATGATTGATTTTCAAATTCAAGCGCCTTTTAAGCAAAAAAATTGATTCATAGAATATTTAATTTAATTTTATGGTGTTTGTTCTTTATTGGAGTTGTGCTCTAAATAAAACTAGAATAAATATTTCGCATTTATTACAACAAAATTTGTTTATATGTGCGTATTTTTTTTTTTTTTTCAAATCTAGATCGATTTACGAAATAATTTTGAATTGCAAATTTTTGTATATTTTTAAAGAAATAGGGACAATATTCCATACATACAGTGGTGGCCACGAATTTAAGACACGACATTTCACTTATATATTTCTGATAATTTTTACATCTTATCGAACAAATTTTAGATCCATGTTATTTTTTAAAGATCCTAGTAATGTTATGAAAAAAAATCAACAATAGTTTGTTACCTATATTTAGTTTTCAATTTTTATTTACATATTATACAGATTAATACAAGTTTAAGCCTGGTCATGAATTTAGGACATAGGCAAAATAAAAGTTAATTCACAAAAGTAAAGCTCAGCTTCATAAAACAATATTAGTATTTGGTGGGAAATCCTTTATTTTGAATCACAGCAGCGCATCTCCTGGGTAAACTTTCAACTAAGGCCATACAGCGCTCCTTTGGAATGGCATACCAAGCCTTTTGAATTTCTTCCCATAAATCAGTCAAATTTTTTGGCTTTACTGCTCGTACATGCTCCTCAACATCATTCCACAAGTTCTCAATTGGATTGAGATCCGGGGATTGAGCTGGCCATTTCAGAACTGTGATATTATTTTCCTCTAAGCAACTCTTCACTAGGCGTGAAGTGTGCTTAGGGTCATTATCATGCATAAATTTCCACATTAGAGGCATGTTGTCTTCAGCGAATGGTATCATGATGCTTGTCAGTATGTTTTTGTAAATATGCTGGTCCATTTTATTGATAATCTTCTGAATGGGACCTACACCATGCCAGGAAAATGCTGCCCACACCATGACATTTCCACCACCATGCTTAACCGTTTTAAGGGTGTACTTTGGGTGATGCTCCAGGTTTGGAGGACGCCATACGTACTGTTTTCCATCAGAACCAAAGCGACAAAACTTCGACTCGTCGCTCCAAAGTATATTTTTCCAAAATGTCATCGGCTTATTGAGATTTTCTCTTGAAAACGCTAGTCGGGATTTAATATTTTTTTTTAACACAAGTGGTTTACGTTGTGCAATACACCCACGTAAGTTCTTCTCATTCAGACGTCTTCTTATTGTCCTGGACGATATATTAATACCAAAATCCGATGAAATCTCATTTTTAATTTTACTTGAGCTCTTGAAAGGATCTTTAGCAGCTGATTTATAAATTAAGCTATCCTCCCTGGGTGTAGTTTTTCGGGCTCTAGGGTGCTGTTTGACATTTTTGGTAGTGCCATGTTGCTTGATGTGTTCCAGTGCATTGTAAATCTTGGATCTGCAACATTTTAGTAGCTTAGAAATTTCCATTACTGTTTTTCCATCAGTATTCATTTGCTGGATCAATTTTCGCTCGGCATCCGAACTCCAAGTACCTCTGGCCATTTCTAACTAAATATTTTGATGTATTCTAACATTAAATGGAATAAAACATTCATTACTTACCTTTTAGCTTCAAAAAACACCAAAAAATCACTTAAAAACCAAATATTTCTTATATGTTTTAAATTCGTGACCAGCTTCAAAAGCACGTTTTTACGAAAATATAATAAAAACAGCAACAAAATGTATACACAAACAAAACCAAATAACGGTAATTGATCTTAACATTACAGGGTACACTGAAAAATTAACAAAATCTAATTTTATATTGCAGGGTTGTAATAATTATCACAACTTAGTTCGTTACATGTCGTGTCTTAAATTCGTGGCCACCACTGTATGTAAATAATAAAGCGGAACAGACATTTGGAAATCCAGGTCTTATAAGCAATTCTAATTGAAAATAACAAAAATCAATCAAAACAAAGAAATCGTATATAAACAAATAAAGAAATAAATATATAGGTATATTTTATTTATTTAGCCTTGTAATATGTATATAAAATAACTAGAAAAATAAAGGAAGGAAAAAAATATTAACACAAACCACAAGAAAACCCTACAGTAAAAATATTCTATAATAAACTTTAATAAACAAAAACTTATTAAAACCTTTTAGCTAAAAAAAAAAAAAATTATAAATAAATTTCAATGGAACTACGCGTGATCCATTCAAGGATCCAATTTCAATAATCAAACTGTAACCAGTCATTCATTCATTTATTCAGTTATTTTTTAAACATTTTTTTTGTACTCCCGTTTTAAATTTAAACTTATTTTTGATTATGGTTGAGATCGCGTTGCTTTATAATGATGATCATATGAAACCATTGAATAAAAAAAATATAAAATTGGAAACAAAATAGAGTTTAGTGAGGCGCAAAACAATCAAAACAGCCACTGTATATATTTATTAAAAATGTTTCAACAATATTCATTCAACCAGCCAAAGTAGTCAAGAATTGTTATTATATTTTTTTTGTTTGGTTAGTGTTCTACTCTTGCCCAACAAAGGATAAATCTACATTCACCACTAACAACCAATATTAAAAAACCAAAAATATATATGTACATGAAAACCAAAACTAAAATTCATATAAGAAAAAAAAAAAAAAAAAAAAATATTACAGAGATCCATACAGTTCAATTCATTGGAATGAATTGAAAAAAAAAAAAAAAAAATCATAAAGGGTTTTTTTCTTTTATATTTTTTTATTTTTTATTAAAGCTTAACAACAAATACTTTATAATAATATGCTTAAAGCATCTTCAGTATTAAATTTATAAAACCAAATGAAAAATCTTCATCTTAAAAAAAAAAAAAAAAGTTGAAATGACCAACAAAATCACTTCAACTTAATATAGAATATAAAAAGTCTTAAAACTCAACAAGTACCTCATTATGTTCATGATCATCTTATTTGATTCATTTTTAGCAAAATAAAAAGAGTTTAAATGAATTTCTGAAAGTAAGGTACTATATAAACATATGTCTATAAAAAGGTACTTTTTGTTCTTTCTAAGGACCCCGATTTGTAATCGTTAACTAAACAAATTTCTAGCTGGTGTCTAGAAATTGTTGCTCTTTCTTTCAACGGGGTTGAAAAGACACCAAAATTATTTATTAAAGAAATAATTTTGGAGGAAGAGTAAATGCACTGGGCACTTACTTACTCACTGGGGTTAATCGGTGGAATAAAACAGGTAGGTTTTTCAAAACGTTATAATAGGTTTTTTTTTTTTTATTTTTGATGAGGTTGCTACTGCTATTGTAGATTTTGGCAAACTGTAATAGTGCTTATTTGACAGGACTTTGGGCGAAATCAACTGTCAACTCTATAGGTGCCATTTGCAATGGTAAAATCTGCAACAGTCAGAGCTGTAGAGGATTACATTAAGGAGGGGCTCCATATCGATGTCTAAGAAGTCATCGTTTTCATCCTCTGCTCGGGTCTTAATATACCGCACTTCTAGCATGGGTGCAACTAGAATGGCTTCGCCGAGGCGGTCCATGGTCTATTTCTCGAAGTAACTGGTGCATCATCGCTTGGCCAGCAGCTTGTTGTTGTAATTGCCGTTACAACAAGGTAGGCCTTCTTTGGGGGCGGCGCACAGTGCTTTGATCCCATACAACGATGGCACAAAAATAGAAGGAGTTGTCGTAGCAAATTGAAACTTGGTACACGTATTACTTTAGGCTTAGGATGAATAAATACGAAGTTTTTAAAAAATTGGCGCAAGGACACGCCTACCTCCCATATGTCCTAAAGTTAAAAAACTAAATTTTTTCTAAAATACTGGCCTTAACTTTATCAAAATTTGTGCCAGCCATTAAAAATAGATTGTTTATAAGTCTTCTAATTTATGTTTTAATCGGAGCAAAACACGCCCACCTCCCATATATCCTGAAACTAAAAAACGGATTTACTGCGTGAATACTGGTTGGAATTCCACCAAATTTTGTGATTGTAGTTAGATATAGACTATTTACGATTTTACCAATTTTTATTTAAATCGGAACAAGAACACGCCTACCTCCCATATATCCTGAAATGAGAAAAACGCATTTCTGGCTAACGCACCGTTTTTAATTTTATAAAAATAGAAGGAAGTGTCGCAGAAAATTTAAACTTTGCACATATATTAATTAAGATACAGAGTAACTATATACATAGTTTTGAAAAAATCGGAGCAAGAACATGTATTCTGAAATGTGAAAAACGCATTTTCTTTAAAAAAAAAAACTGGTCAAAACAGTATCAAAATTTACGATTGCTATTGGAAATAGGTTTTTTATAAGTCAGACAATATTATATTTAATAGGAGCAAGGGCAAACCTACCTCCCCCAAGCCCTATCATTATTAAATATTAATTTAATTTTAGCACCCATATTTTATGTTGAGTAAATCATTAATTTGCCTAATTTCGACCGATTTCCGGTCCAATATTGCTTCATTTTTTTAGTTTTAAATATTTTATTAAATTTTAAAGCAATGTCGATTTTATAACACGACATATTTCAACATAAAGAATTTTTTGACCTAAAAGGAAAATTTATAAATTTTTTGAATTATTATTTTTTTTAGTTGTGGCAAAAAATAGGAAGAACTTTTTATTTAATATAATAAAAAACAGTACTAAATTTTAGATTCAAGCAAAAAAAAAATTGTATAATTTTATATAATTTTTTTTTAATGCTCCATCGAACTCATGTAATTTTTGTATTAAAATCTAAAAGTTCTTTATAATTAGCGCCATCTGGAGGATTTTTAAACGTAATATATTAGGCCCAAAAAAATTATTTTTCTAATCCTTAGTTGTTTTTTAAATTTGGGAATAATTTCTATAATTATTTTATTTTAATTTAGCAAAATAAATTACGTCAACATTGAAAATACTTTGAAATTTAAGTAAAAACGGAAAATAAGACACTTTTTCAATTAAACTTTTTTTAAAGTTGTGGCAAAAAATAGGCTCTAACTGTTTTTTAATCTATTAAATAACTATAACAACTTACATAAACTGAAAAAAAAAAAAAATTGTATAATTTTTTATAATTTTTTTATATCCTTCACCAAATTTAAGGAATTTTCAGGTTTTGTGTAAAAAATAAGTGTGAATTTGAGCAATCATATTTATACATTCGAAACACACTATTTAAAAAATGGTAATCATTTAAATTTACCAATATACTGAGGTATTAAAAAAACAAAAGTTGGACACATTTCATCTAATCATGTGTGAATGAATTTTTGACGATTTTTTTCTTAAAACTGTTTAAAACCATCTTTTTGGTTCATTATTATTGGCTTAAAATTCTCCGACTTTAGCGCCCTCTAGTAGGCAGAAAAATAACTGTATTCAAAAATTTTTAAATTGTATTATCTATATTGTGACCTTTCTAAAAACGTATATTTCAACTCAATTTGAAAAATGTTTTTATTTTGATTTTTGTCTATGGGACAAAGCACTGTGCGACGTTGCACGTTGGGGTAAAATGTTTCAAAAGTGGCGCTTAATTGAAATAAAGTTGGGTACCGAATAAAAATAGACAAAATTATGTATCAATATCAATTAAAATATTTAAGCTAGGTTGTGTTGTTTTCTTATAAGGAGATCTCAAAGTTAAGAATTTTTTAAGATTTTTGAAAAATAGTAAAAAATTTAATTTTCATCAACTTTCAGTGTATTTATTTGAAATAAAAAGTCTTTTATGGTAAACATTTAAAATGAAACCATAAATTTCAGATATTTAAGTTCACTTTTCTTCAAGTATTTGTAAATTATATTCTGTCCTAATATTTTTGTTATTTTTTTGAAAATTGTCATAAAATACACTAATTTTCAACTTTCATGGAATGCAGCTTTAAATGTTACAGGATGTTTGTTCTGAAAAATAGTATATATTGTCCACTTTAATATTATGAAAAAAAAATCGTGCGCATATGTAGCCCGATTTGAGAAAATATTTTTTTTTTTCAAAAAACTCCAGTAGATTTCATACAAAAACGAGAGAAGATGATATAGTCGGTGAAGCCTGACTATATGATACCCTACACCATCTTACTTGTGTTAAATAGTAACATAATACTAACATTTGTATGGGATTATGTACGTTAGTGATTTTCAGGAGAGGAGTTTATATGGGAGCTATGGTCAGTTATGGACCGATTTTCATGAAATTCGGCAGACGGATTTTTGCTTATATAAAATATAAAATTCAATAGGCTTCGTCCTTGTGTTGAAAAATGCATATGTACCAAATCAAATTATCTTCAAAATTGCGACCTGTACTTTGCGCAACATGCTTTACATGAACAGCCAGCCAGCCGTCCAGACGGACGGACATTGTTAAATCGACTCAGAAAGTGATTCTGAGTCAAACGGTATACTTTAAGGTGGGGATCCGAAGATTTTTTTCTCTGCGTTATAACTTCTGCACAAACATAATACCCCAACCACCTATGGTGGTGTAGGGTATAAACAGCTTAAGTGCAGACATTTTCTTTGCTTTATCCAACATTAAACATCAGGAGCGGAACTATGGGGTTCAAAATAGGGTACTAGTGTCTTTGAAAAGGTTTAACCACTAGCGAATTTTTGTTCATTACCGGATTTCCAAGATTTTTATATCAACTTAAAGTCCTTGATAAATCCTTGCATATAATACTTATCTTATATATTTTTCGAGTTATATACATTTGAAATTTCAAAAATCACAATTTTACAAGATCTTGGTTAAGATTTTTCCATATATAGCCAAATATTTTCAATCGATTTTATTACATTTTATACAGTTGGTTAAAAAGCAAAATTAAATACTGAACAAAGAAAATTTTGAGTCGTTATCTTTATTGAGTCAGAAGTTAAACGATTTTGAATTCGAAAGTTTGAAAAAATTAACAAACATATGGACTGATGGACGAACATTAGAATTCTTTCAAACAAATGTTAAAATTAAAAAAATATTTTGTTTCTACTTCTTGATTAATATGAATACCAAATGAAGGTATTTAAATTTTGATATCACCTTTCCCTAAATTTAGTGGCACTTTCGATTCATTTAACCCAAATGTATAGAGGTACGGACGGACATTGCCATGCTGCCAAAAAATACTTTAGAATTTTAAAAATACTTTTTTTTACTAAGTAATAAATAGTAAAAATTGAACGTGATCATCAAAATTTAGATATCACCTTTTTCTGAATTAAGCGTCATTTTCGTCCCATTTAACCCAAATGTTATGTATTCAGCCAAAAAACATCTTATGATTCTAAAAATTAATTTTTTTACTTACTTATAAATAGAAAAATGAAACGTAATCATTAAAGTGTTGATATAACCTTTTCCTGAATTATGCATAATTTACGACCCATTTAAAACTAATGTATGGACGGACGGACAGACTTTACCGTTCTGCTAAACAAATTCTTAAAATTCTAAAATTTAATTTTTTAACTAACAATTAATAAAAAAATAAAACGTTATCATTAAAATATTGATATCACCTTTCCCGGAATTAAGCTCCATTTTCGACCCCTTTTACCGCAATGTGTATCGCGTGGAAATTTATTGAGACTTAAGCTATGTTTTAATAAAGTGGTAACGTACATATTTTAGATACGGTAGCTATGAGTACATCTTTTGTAGTGAAGGAAGCCCGGCTATGGAATAGAGTTATTCCAATTAGTGAAAGAACATTCGCTAAATCTGTTACCCAATTTGAAGAAATATTTAAGGATCAAATACTTTCTTAGTTATATATTTATATTGTACCTGAAGTTGTAATAGTTGCATTTGCATAGAGAATTATGGGAGGGAGAGCTCTTAATATCGAAAATATTTATTGTTTTATATATTTGTAATTATTAATATATGTTAAAACAGTTATTAATTCGATGTTATGTAGATACGTAGTATTATTATAAGGTATATATTAATATAGTTTGAAATAATATAATCTTATACTTTTGTGTTCATTCAAATTTTTGACTAAAAATCGATTTCATATAAAAAAAGGTCCAAAAATTTAAAATCCTTTATATCTCAGTAAATAGGCCTCCAATTGAGAAAAGTGCCAAAAGTTGTGATCACTCATATTTTTATATGAAAAAGTCTAAAAATATAAAATCTTTAATAAGGAGTGAGATTGAAAAATTCTTAACATACATAATATTCAATAACTTGGAAATGGTTGATCTTAGAGTTTTCATTATTTTTTTAATCATTTGATAATTTAGCACAGATTACAGAAATATATAATTTTTATGGTTCTAGCCACTAATTATAAAATTGTGGACCATTTTTGAAAACCCTTTCTTTGGAGATTTGATAGTTGCTGCAGTCACTTTTTTGGGACAGTGTGCACATCTTCTGCTAAAATCTTCGGTATTTTGGGACACCTTTTTTGTGCTCTTGAATTCACTTTTCACAAGAGCTCAATATCTTTCCACTGGTCTAAGCTATGGACAATTTTGAAAATTGACCTCTCTTAGTACTAAAACTATATTATTGATTTGGTACCACTCCAGAGCTTTCTTACCGTAGTGACATGATACCAAATGGGTCGAAAAATACGTTGTGCTTTCTTAAGAAAAGAAGAAGTCTTTTTGCAAATATTCCTTTATGCATATTTTGGTATTTATAGATCTGAATGTATCAAATGACTTTCCTGTTTTGCCGCAACTGCAAAAAGCTTGTCTGTCATACCATGAATTTTGTAAGAAATTTTTGCTGCTTTTTGGTCTTAAACTTATCTCTAACATTGCTTCGAGCATTAGCAATAAAAATTTTTGAGGCACAAGTTTCTGTGGTTTACGTTTCTTCTGTTTAATAACATTAGAAACGGTTTTACGGACGACATTTAATTCTGTGGCCAATTATTTGTAAGACCTATTTGGATTTTTTGAAATTTTTTAATAACTTGTAGGACGTAAATATTTTTCGTCACTTATTTTGATGAAAATAAGGACATTAATTTGTCCATGGTTGTTATTAAAAGTAATAACTGAAGTATTTTTCCATGATAACTAGATCAAAAAAAAAAAAAAAAAAAAAAAATTTGAATATTGATTCCGAAAAAAGTTATGAGGCAAAATGTGTGTTAAGAATCACTCCTTATCTCGGTAAAAAGGAAACCAATTGAGAAAAGGGCCGAAAAAAAAACGATATTTTTTTTTATGAAAATTTAATTTAAAATCATGTATATTTCGGTAAATAGGTCTCTAATTTAGAAAGGGGTCAACATTTTTGGTTATTCATATTTTTTTTTACCAAAATCCATTTTAATATAAAAAATTCTAACAATTTTAAATCCGTCATCTTACATCTAATAAAACTAAGGAAATTTAAATCTTTGCTAATTTGAAATTTTTGCAAATTAGTACCTTTTTTTTATTCCCCCTTTAAACTAATTCCTTAAATCACTCACAATACATTTAAACACTAAAAGAAGGAGTAGATGAAGAGAAAGAGAAAAAAATTGAAATAAAAGCAAAAAAAAAAAAAAAAAAAGATTCTACTGTCCATTCATAACCATTGAGAAATTCCAAGAATTTTACAAAATTCTTTAACAATTTAAAATAAAAGTGTTGTTGCTGCTTTTATTTATACTCAGTTCTTCAAACTGGACGATGTTGTTCTTTAAGATCTTTTTTTGTTTTTTTTTCTTTATATTTTTTTTAAGACTTCCAATGTCTCGTTTAAAAGATAATGTTGTAGTTGTTGTGTTTAATGCCGTTGTTATTTTGTACCTAAACAAAATCAGTTAAAAGGGAAAGAGAGAAGACACACACAAGCCAAAAATATATTATAAAAAAAGCTCTCAAAACTAAAAAAAAAAAATATATATATATCGACCGCACGTACATTCAAATGCAATTTTGTGCGCCACACAAAATTTCTTTGATGTCCTGCGCTGTCTGTGTCTGCTTGGGATGCTTGAATGGCTGAATGGTTGGCTGGCTGACTGGCTGGTTGCTTGTTTGGTTTACTTTTCTTTTTGTTGTTGTTGCTGTTGATCTTCATTGCGTTATTAGTTGCTGGCTGGTTAAATGTTAGTTACCTAACTGGGTTTTTAATATCTTCTACTTAAATTCTCTACATGTTACGAGATGTTTTTGTTGTTAGTGTGTTGTTTCTTGTATTAAGTCTTGTTGCCATTTCTTTTTGTTCAAACTTTTTTTATTTTTTTTTTTTACTTTGCCTGCTTTACTTTCAAATAAATAATTTTGTAATAAAATCTCAAGTTTAACAAACGTGTGCAACAACAATAATAAAGCATTTCTGGATTGTGATGCTTGCTTGAGTTATTTGGTCCTTTTGTACTCTTGTGCCAAAAATATTTTCTTAATTTAAGATTTTATAGCCAAACGCAATGCACTATATAAAAAAGAATTGCACTAACCGGCTTATTTAATATTTTAATAAACTGCACGAAACTAAAAGTGTTCATTCACTACTAAATGAGAGCAAGTAATATGATGGTGAATGATTTAATGCGTTTTGGCTTTTTTTTTTGGAGGGAACAATAAAAGCTGATGATCGTCAGAGCTATACTTTTATAAGTAAAACTAAATAAGACCTTTGATCCTGTTTAAAATCGGTAAACGTTTTCAAAATTTAGGTAAATTGAAAATATTTAGTGGAAATTTAAAGTAATAAAAATTTTTGCCGACAATTGCTTTTTAGGCTTATAAAAAGGATAATTGGTAATTGAAGGTAGTTATGAGATGAAGCTTATGTGAATAATTTAAGGTTTTATAGGAAGAAAATGTATTTGTGAACTACATATTGCTAGCAAAATTTTGATAAAAATTTTAATATAAAATTTAATTAAATTTAATCTTTAGCTAATTTTTATTTAATATAGAAAGTTTTTATTTTAGCTAATTTTTAACCAGACTAGACAATGTGTTTGTTTAACAATTCTGCGAGTTTTTGTTGCCAGTAAAATGGCTAATTTAAGAAAAGTTTTTCATTATCATGTTGTTAGCCACATTTTAAATTCAAATGATCAATTATAATAAAACAATAATCTTAAATTGAAGCACTTAATACACACAGAGAAAAAATATGGTTCTGGTGACCATAATCTAAGAGCAACATACAATGATTGTAATACATGATTACAGTTAATAAATAGTATGTACATATTATCATGATTCCATCTTATAATTTTTTCAAAATTTAATGATTCGATTCAATAATATTAACATTTGTTTATAATATTGCTTCCGATTTCATCATGTTTTTATCATTTAATGATTTGACTTTATTATATTATAAAATAATTTTATCATTTTATAGAATGCTATAATATGATAAAATTATTATAATTCCAGTGCAATATATTTTGATTCCATTTTGTCATATTTTGATTCCATGTAATCGTATTATAATTGTCATGTTATAATTCCATTTTATCATATACATAATACCATGTTTTCATATTTATATTCATTTGCACCACCATATGTGGTACATTCATCCTACTGAATATAATAATAATTTATATTTTACTATATAAACTAAATGAGAATTACAATGAACTTGAAAAGTATATTTGAAAATAAAAGTTTATGAAAAGGCTAAGTATTTTTCCACTAGGCTTGTAAAAAAGATAAGTACTATATTTATTTGTAACTCTTTATTGTCGTATTAATATGGTTTAAAAACAGAATATAGTTGAGGAACAAGGAAAAAAACTGGAAATATTTAATGGATGTAGAAGTAATAATAATTTTTTCTTTTTAATAAAATTTTGTTTCTGGTAAAAATATTCAAAAGCATATAATTTTTGCAGTCAACCATATTATAATATTCTCAAACCTTTAATAAATTTTTCGAATAAACAAAAATCCTGTATTTATTTTAGCAACTTGTTGACAGCAACATTCGTAGAATTTTGCTAAATATTCAACCCTTTTATTTATTAATAAATTTCATTTATATTTTAAATTCACCGTTTTAAAAGCTTATGAAAATCAATTACTTTTCTACAAACAAATTTTGCTTTGATTCTTATCCTATAAAGTTGTTAAAAATTTTCAAAGTTACTAAATATGGGAAATATCTTTTTTAAACAAGTACGTATCTAGCAACATTTTTGATACACATTTTGAATTATAAAATGAGAATATTCTTAAACATTAAATACTTTTTTTTGTAATATGCATATATTCATACAGCAAAGTTGCTAAATATTTATTGTCTGAACCAAGTTACTAGCAACATTTTTTATTTAAAAATATAAAAGCAAAATATTCTGAAATTTATGTTATTTTTTGATAGTTATTACAAAGAATACAGTATATTAGTTTAATTAAGTAACAAGTTTCTGGCAACATTTTTAATATTTTTGATGTTTAGAAAACATAATTAAATTTCTATTGAAATTCTTCTATTGAGAAACAAGTTGCTAGCAACATTTGTAATATTTTACGAATAAATTTATTATAATTTCTGTTAAAAATATTTCTAAACATTATTCCTGAGCCGCAAAGTTTCTAACATATTTCATTTAAAAGTTGCTAGTAACATTTTTACATTAAAAGTTTAATTTTAACAACAGAATATTTTGAAACTTCAACTAATTTTCATTTAATATCTTTACTTCAAATTTAGTTTAGAAACATTTGTGGTATATTAAAAGTTCAATTCCTTTTCTTTTAATAAATTTTAATTCATTTTTATATTGACCTTTTCTAAGCATTACACTGAAAAGTTGCTAAACATTTCTTAAAATTTCTTAAAGCAACAGGTATCTAGCAACATTTTAGAAGTTTAGGATATTTAACACATTTTCTATTAAGAATAGCTCAGCCACAAAGTAACTAAATAAAAAACATATTTCATGTAAAAGCTTAATTTTGATAGCCGATCATTTCGAAATATTAATAAATTTTCAGTTAATATACTTACTTTAAAAATTGTTTAACTTTTGCGGTGTATTTTTCTACTAATAAATTTTTAAAACATTTTGTTGTTTAGCTGCAATAAAGTTTATAAAATGATGATAATAAATCCATTTGGAAGTTGTAAGCAATATTTATTTTTCTTTTTTTTTCATGTGTTTAATAAATTTAATATTATGTTGCTTCAACTCATCCTCTATTAATATATTAAGTTCAAAGTTTAGCAATATGTTGCTAGCATTTATTAAACGTATTTTAGATGTTTAGGAAATTCCTATTTTTTCTCTATTAATAATTTATTTTTAATTTAACATTCACTTATTTTAAACAAAAGCCTATAAACTTTCTGAAAATTTTTGCAAATTTGTTGCTTAGCAATAAAGTTGCTAAACATCTGTTTTTCAAACAAATCCCTATTTTTTGTTTTATAAAACCCTTAAAACAAATTAAAACAAATTTTTGCTTAACATTTAAAATACATTTATTTTCCATTTCATTTCAAGGTTTTTTTTTAATTCTTTAACAAATCGTATTTGTTTTTTTCTCTGTTTTAATATTAGTATTTTTTTTTTTTTTCATTTAATAATTATTACAACAAATTAGTTTTTATTATTATTCCTATTTAAGTTGTTCGATTTTTTTTTTGTTATATTATGTTCATGTCATGTTATTAAACTTAAAACTATTATTTTGGATTTTTCATTATCAATTTAATAAATCTGTGTTAATGCTCGTTTTTTTTTTATTAATTCTTTTTTTATATAAAACAAACCTTAAAAATTATTTAATTTTTTAGGTTTTTATTATTATTACTTGTTAATTATTATTATTATTATTATTATTATTATTATTATTATTATTATTATTATTATTATTGTAAAGCAAAATTCTAAAAAGATAAATAATTTTCTTTTCCTTTTATTTATCTTTGTTTTATTAAAAAATAATTCGTTTTCCTTTCAAAACCTTGACATAAAAAACACATTTTTTTTGTTTGAAAAAAATTCAAAATAAAGAACCATATTATTTTGAATTTTTCTCTTTTTTTTTTGGAAAATGTCCTTTTTACATGAGTGTTTTTTTTTTAAGAATTTTCATTTATACAAAATTTTAAAACTTCCATTTCATTTATAATTTTTCGTTTTTTGAATACTTTTTTGTTATGTATATTATAGGAGGCAAAATTATTTTTTTATATTTATTATTATTGGAAGAATATTTTTTGTTTGCTTTTTTTTAATGAACTTTATACATGTCTTAAGAACTAATTATTTATATAATTAATTATTGTTACAATTTGTTTAAAAAATAAAGAAAATTAGTTTAAAATTGAAAACATTTGTGTTGATTTTATAAACAAATTTTTTTGAGAAATTAAAACTTAGTGTAAAGAGGGATGAAAAGGAAATGTTTGTTTATATACAAATTTTTGTTTTTAAATTTAATAGTTTTTTAAAATAAATTTTATATAATAAAAATGAAATAAAATAATTAAAGGAGAGTTATGAAAATGTTGATGCATTATGGTTTTTGGATTTAATATTTTAAAAATTATAGAATTTTTGATTTTTATTTTAGTTTTTTGTTGAGTGTTTAAAATTAAGGGTTTGAAAACATTTATTTAGCAACATTAGTTTTAAACATTGTTGTGTAGATAAATTTTATAATGAACTTTATTATGGATCAATATTTGTCCACTTTGTTAACGTTTCTTTAAATTAAAAAAATTGTTAATATAATTTTTGTCTTGGCAACATTGTTGCAGCTTTAAAAAGGTCAAAATCTGATTCAAGAGCTACTTTGTCATTTACAAAATTTAGATATTTAGAGACATTAATTATTGTTTAGCACTTTAGCAACATTGTTGCTGAAATTTATGTATATGAAATTTTTTAATAAGTTGTTTTGTTTTTATTTTCTGTGCCAAGTTGTTGGGTAATGCAGCTATTGCTTAGCAACTTTGTTGCAAAGATTTAAATCTAAATTGTTCAGTATTTTTAAATCATAACTTTAAATAGCTCTTAATATTGTTTATACATTTCTATTTAAAAACGTATTTTTAAGAAAACTTTCCTTGCCAACATTGAAACATTAAAAGCAACAAAGTGTAGCAATATTATAGAAGAAATTAATGAATTTATTATTTTTTTGAACAATTCTTGAAAAACCCTTAATTTTTCAAACCAAAAAATTATTTCTCTCTTTAAATTTTAGCTATTTTTCTTAAACGGATGATTAGGTTTTTCTGCTCGATTTTCTTCTTTTTAAATTGTCTTTTATTTTTTATTATTTTGGAAAGATGTTTTGTTTTTTTCTTGTTATTATCAGTCTTTTACATTTTTTTTATATATTTTATTTTTTGTTTTAAAATTTGTTTTACCAAAAACTTAAAAATAATATTAATGATGGATATGTTTCAAAATTAAATAAAGTAAAATTAATAAAGAGCAGGGGGTTGTATGTTCCTAATTGCTATATTGATTAAAATGTTTTAGGGATTTTATTTCTTTTTTTATAATTTCATATTATTTTTTCTTTACTTGTGTAATTGTAAAAGGAACTATAATTCAAACAACCCGTTTTTCCCTTTATTTTTTTTTTTTAATCTCAAATAAATCTGTTTTCTTTTTTTCTCTTCTTTTTGTATGGCTTTAAAACAATCTTAAAATTTTATAAAATATTTTGATTTCTTTTATTCATTTAAATATTCTTAAAGTCTGAATTGTAGTTTTGAATTTTATATGTTTGTGTGTTAAAAAAAAAAAAAATAAAATAGTAATAATAAAATGTTGATAAATATTTAAGTGTATGGAAACATAGTTGTAAACATTAGTATATGAATAAAAAAAATATTTGTTTTGATCTCAGAAATATTTAAATTATTATATGGTAGTTTATATAAATCGTCTGAATATACTGTTTTTACTTTAGCATGTTGCTTCATTAAAATATTTTAGAAAAAACAGTTTAATGGTTCATTGTTGCAAAGTTTTTTTTACATGGTTTATTCTTTTAATTGAAAGTTATTTTTTGGTGAAAAATGTTTTTATTACTTTAATAATAATGAAATTGTTTAAAAACATTTTTAGCAATATTGTTGCAAAAGTAAATTATATTTGAATTCATATTTAGACTAAGTTTTTCAATATACATTTTTCGAAAAATATTTTTAATCTTTTTTGTTACATGGACATGTATTTTATGAAATTAATTTCAAAAACTAAGTTTCATTATTGAAAATAGAAGTTGTATAGCAACATTGTTGCAGTCACGTTTTTTTTTTTTTGCTGGAATTTAACTATTTTTTATATTTTATATTTATTTGCATGTATAAGATTTTTTTTTAACATATTTTTTATTATACTATCTTAGAATTTTTGGCAACATTGTTGCTTAAGTACTTTAACTTAAAATTACCCTGTTAAATGCCTCGTTTAATGTTAATTTTGTAAACAAATTAAGTCATTCATATTTTCGCAACATAGTTGGAGAAACATATTAATTTCAAGTTAAGTTTTAGATAAAATTCCTTTGCTTTTAACATTAGTTGAAAAAATTTTGTTTTAGCAATATTTAGAGATTTATATTTTTGCTTAAACGCCAATCAAAAATATGTTTGGCGTTATTGTTGCTAAAGTATGTTTACATAGATTTACCTTGTTAAATTTCTGGTTAAATGTTCATTATATAAACAAATTAAATTGATCATGTTTTCGCAACATTGTTGCAGCAACAAATTAATTTCAAAAGTTTATTTTAAGATATCATTTTTCTACTGCAAATTAGTTGAAGAAATTTTATTTTGGCAATATTATTGCAGAGATTTATGCTTGCTTAAATGTGTATTCGGTTTTTTATGAAAATTTCAAACTAAATAAATATTTTTAATGGAATTTATTCATCAGTTAATGAATTAAAAATCTCGCAAAACATTGTTAATATTTTTGTGAAACATTTTCTTTTAGCAACATGTTGTTAATGAAATAATTGAATATTATACTAAAACGAATTAAATTAATCATGTTTTCGTACAATTTTTGGCAACATGTTTCTTTTTGCATATAATTAATTTTACACTGCAACATGTTGTTTAGAAGAGATATTAGAAACTAACATTAAAAAAACTTTTTATTAAATGTTCTTTTGTTTTTTGCTTTATTTAAATTAAAATTGTTTCTAATTAGAAATTATATTAAATAAAAACTGGTTTTAAATAGTTAAACATTAAATGTTTCTAAACATATTTTAAAAGTTTTCAACAATGTTTCTATACATTTTATAATGTTTATCAATAAAAATAAAATTATAATTAAATTTATAAATAAAATGATTATATACTTAATTTAATAAATAAAATTAAGTTTAAATAAAAATAAAATTTTTATAAAGAAAACAAGTGTTTGTTAAACAGTTTTTTTTTTTTTTTTTTAAAATTTACATTTTAATTTAGAGAGAGTTGGAAAATATCCAATCAAATACAACCATAATTGCTAGAAGGCATCTTATAAACATAACATAAATTGAGCCCCTAATAAATGTTATGTTTTGGTATGACTCGTAACAATTGTATTGTATTTTTTTTAATGATATAAACCTTTTTCTTTAAATGTTGTTTTTGATCTAATAAAGTTGTTGTTTTTTTTGTTTAGTAAATATTGAAAAATACATACACAATTACATGAAAAATACATATAACATCTATATACAGTTATTAAATTTAATAAGGTTTTATCTTTGTTTTTTTTTTCATTATATACAATTTTTTTTTTTTTTTTGAAATTTGTAAAAAGAAAGATTTTTTTTTTTTAAATAAATCAATAATTTTACATTCCTAGTGAGTTTTTTTTATTTTTAGAAAATTTAAAGGAATTTTAAAAAGTTTTTTTTTTTTTTTTTTTTTTTTTCAATATTTGATATTATTTTGTTTTTTATTTTTTTGTTGTTTTATTTAAATGACTGTTTTTTTCCTGTTGTGTTCTTATACGGTTTTGTAGGTTTTTTTTTAATATTAATTTTTTTCTTGCTTTTCTTTTTTTTTGGAAATAAAAAAATTTAAAAAAAATATACATTTTTATGTTTATGTATATATTTTTGTTGTTGTTTTATGTATATGTAATTTACATTTATATTAAATTTAGTTTTCTGTTGTTTACAACAATTTTAGTTTTTTTTTTTAATTTTTTTCTTGTTTATTTTTTTATTTATTTCTTATTTTGGCACAAGAATTCACATAGAATTTTATTTTCATTATTATTCTTTATTTCTTTTTGTGGTTTTTTATAATTAATTTAAAAATTTAATTTTTCTTTTGTTTATTATTAATAAGGGTTTTATGTTTTACGTTGCTTTTAAAAATAATTTGTTAAAAAAAAGAATTAACTAGATTTAAAAATTGTTAAAATTATTAAGAACATTAAAAGTAAAGACTTAAAAGATTCTGTTAATTTTGAATTTCATTATAAACACGTTAGGTCTAAGAGCAACATGTTGCTAACAATGTGATTTTTATAAAAATGTTTCTAAACATTATTTGCAAAAATTTTTTTATTTAAAGTTATATTATTTTAAGCTAAACTTTATTGTTTATAATTAAAAATTGATTTATTTTATGCAACATGTTACCTAACTTTCAATTTTTTTTTTTTTAATTTGTAAATAAAAGTTTTCGATGTTAATTTTATTGAAGTATTATTTTTTGCAACACCTTAATTAAAATATTTTGAATATAATTACACAGGTCAACAAAGTCGCAAAAAAGTTTTATATCTCTAATAATTCTGCAAAATTATTATTCCTTAGGCTTGCACTTGATCAAAGTCAAATGAAAATTTTTCATCGCGTCACATTTTTAACCCACTGAGGATAAAAAAAAAATTTGCTTCCTTGAGGAGTTTTTAGGTTATAAAATTTTCCCACTTCTTATCCCTCATTTTGGTTTTATGAGGATTAATGAGGATTAATTGAGAAATTCTCAATTTTTACAACTTTAAAGACTTCTAGGGGATATGTGTGACAAGTATAGACTAGACTAGTACTATATTTTTATAGCCCAATATCTTGGCTATAAAACATGAGTGAGTAATCTGCTCCATCTGTTACTTGGAAAATGTTATAACCTAAAAAGTCATCATGAAACCATATTTTCTTTGGACCTCAATGTTTTAAACCTATGACGTGATGGAAAAAACCGAAATGTTCCTGGTGATTGGTATGACTATACCTACAATATTTGCAACATGATTTTCCAGATATGTTTTTAGTGTTGATTTGTGTTATGAGAAAATAGTATTATTAAACAATTTTTTTTTAAGAAAATTAGTTTTATTTAGATTTTCTTGATTATGTCTAGGAAACTTTTCCATTTTTTAAAAGATGATTTTGTGAATAATTATTTTTACAGAGGAAATATCAGTTTCCTTTTACGTGAGTGAAATTAATAAATATAGAATTTATAGTCTGCAACATGTTGCTCAAGTTTTATCACACAAATTTTTCTCGTAGCAATGATTTGACAAATATTCTTAAAACTTTAAATTCTTAGTTATATTTTGTATAAACACAAAGTCTTAGAAACATGTTGAGAGTCAAACATTGTTGACAATTTTTTTTCGAAAAACTGAAATATTGAATGTTATTTTAAATAAAATGTTGCGGGAAAAAATATAAATACTTTCAATACGACTTGGAAGGTTTTAGATCCTTCAATATAAAATTTTGTGGTCAACATGTTGACAATTAAATATTTTTTTATACGTAAAATTTAATTAATAAACAAATTGTTTACAGCAACATGTTGATAAAGACCTGTATGTGAAATATTTCGCTGTAGCAAAGATTTTGTAAATATTCTACAAAAATTAAGTTTTTAGATATATTTTAAAATTAAAAAAGTCTGACTATCAAAAGTAAATATGTTGATAGTCAGTGTACACAAGTTTTCGGAAAATTTTACAACATTGCCCTATAAGTAGGGCAACATATAATGCTATAAATAGCATGTTGATGCAGAAATAACATTATTATCATATGTTGTAAGAAAACAAAATGTTGCGGGGAAATAAAAATATAAGAAACATTTTTTGTACTTTCTAATAAATGATTCAAGTTGATATGAATACAAAAAATAATATATTGGCCGCCTTATATATGTGATCTAGCACAAAACATTTTTAATGTTTTTAAAATCTTTTACAGCTTCTTTAATTTAAAAGTATTCAGGAGTTTATTTAATTAAATTTAAATATATAAATACCCCGTTATTTCGCTGAAACTATGGAACATAAACAGCAGAAACATTATAATCAGGTAGGAAAAATATTGTTAGCAACATGTTGCTAAATCAATTTAATTTTAAGAAAATTTAATTAGAAATATTTTAACAACATAATTTTAAGAGTTTAAAGATATTAATAATAATCTTAAATTTTAATTATAAAATAACATAGTCAACATCATATTAATTATTTTTATTGTTTTGAAACATTTTATTGGAAACATGTTTCTACACAAAGTGGTTTATTATGTTGCTTAATAAGTTTAATACTTCTTTCCCCTATTAACACTTATTAAAAGTGGAGGCATTAAGTATAAATAGAGACTGAAATAATACAAACTTATCAGCAACATTTAAAATAGTCTAAAATTTAATACATTTAATAAATAATTAAAAACTTTAATAAATGTTTATAATTTATGTTGCCTTAAATATTAGAGAGAATAAATTTATAAAAAATATTCTTAAATTTTAACAATTTTTAAATCTAGTTTTCTATAATTATTGTTTAATTTTTTTAATCAAATTTGTGATTTTGTTTTTTGGATTTTTTTTTTGTAATAATGATGTTTAAAATTAGAATTTCATTTCCAAGCTGATACTTGGCTTTAATTTATAACTTCTTTCATTGGTTTTTAATACAAAAATTTTAATTTGGTTGTAAATTATACCAAATATTTTGTTTCTTGGATAAAAATATCTTTAAGATATTGTAAGCTAAATAAAAGAAATAAATTTGGGTGAAAGACAAAAAACTAAAAATAATGTAAGAGAAAATATTTTTTAATTAAAGAGAAACAAATATTTTTCTTTAATATCCATAAAATATTAAGATTTTTAATAAATATCTTTTAGATATTTAAAATTAAACAAATTTTCTTATAAGAAAATACAAACTATAATAGTCTATCACATAAAGAGATACAATTTAAAAAAAAGAGAAAATAAAATTTATCATTATTATTTTTTTAAAGAGCAATTTGGAAATGTGACTCTCTTTAAATAAATATCATATTTAATTTTTTATTTTTTTCTAAAGTATAGGAAATAGAGAGTTTGAAAGATAATTGCTTTTATTTTTAAAGGAAATAATTTTCAGTTTTTAAGATTTATTTATTTTGACATTTTATATTGTAATATGTATAAGAAAACATAAGGAATACTCTCTTAATGAGAGGAGATCGTTGCTCTAAGGCTAAGAGAAATAACAAATATTTTAAAGACTCTTATTATTTCAAAGAGCTTGTGAATTATGTTGTTGTTTTTTTTTTAACAAATAAAGTTGAGTTTTAAATAAAATTATGATATGAGATCCATATAAATACTATTTTTTTTGTTTGTTTTTGAATTCCATATAACAATTCGCTGATTTCTTTTTTTTTTTTTTTTGGTTTTGTTTTCAATTAATTTAGTTTAAAAATTTTTACGCTATTGTTGATAAAGTAGATAGTTGTATTTTATTGACAGATGGCGAGGCCGAAGGTGAGGGTGTCGGTACAAATAGACTAGAGGAAGCAGTTTCTGTGGTTAAACTGCGCTCTTCATAGACACGTTCCTAAAAAGAGAAAAAAACCTTTATTATTTTTAAAATTCTCTTTTTATCATTTTTATTATTATTTTTACTTACGTGAGATCTATCATTTTTGAAACGTTTCCATATGGTGGTTTTGGGTTCCATAGGTGTGCCATCTACATTATAATTAGGATTGGAAAATGTTAATACAGATCTACTGGATCCTCGTGAGTGCCTTTTGGGTTTTGGATGTTTACTAGGAGTTATCATATCTGAAAAAATTAAAAACCTTAAACATCTTCTTGCTTTTTATTTAATTTTATCTAAACTCACATATAACCAAGGCTATCATTACGAATAAAATAATCAGAGCTATAATTGTGGCCACCACAATAATTAATTTCATATCCAACAAGGGATCAGCTGCACGGAAATCATCTTCAAAATCATCATTAGCTAAAGCATTTTCGGTTTCAGTAACATCATCTAAATCATCGACTATGGGATCTCCTCCTCTTCTGGGTATATAGTAGCGAGGTATAGTTAAACATTCTCTGCCATCAGGACGATCTGGACAAGCACAGGTATAATTAGAACCACGATAGAGACACAAATGTGTACAGCCACCATTATCTTGGGAACATTGATTCCAATCCTCAGATTGACGTTTGCGTGAAACGGCTCGAATATCTAAAGCTCCACTAAGAGCATCTCTTATTTCTACAGGTTGTGAATATTTTGAACCCATAGAGCCTTTGCGATAGGCACGGAAAACCGATTTGTTATACCAATCAGTCCAATAGATATTATTTTCGAACTAGAGAAACAAGAAAATAATTATTATATTCTTAATAAATAATAAAAAATTAAAAACCCACCATAGTCAAGCCAAAAGGATGAGGAGCAAAAGGCACCAAGATAGTGCGACGTTTGCCATTAAAATCAACTTGGCCTATATTGTCTTCCAAGGCATCAGCCCATAATAAACGGCGGTTTCTAAGGAACAATTCAATACAATTAGTTTAAAGATATTTTAAAATGAATACCGCTATTTAAACTCACTCAAAATCCAAAGTTAAGCCTGTAGGAAATCCCAAATTGTTGCTGACTATTACTGTGCGATTAGAGCCATCTAATAAACTACGTTCAATTCTGGAAGGTGTCTCCCAGTCGGCCCAAAACAAATAACTATATAACAATTTATTAAAAACAATTTTATAAATATAAATTCAAATTGTTTCTAACTTACCCCTTTTTAGGATGCACTATTAAAGATCTAGGATCTCCCAAATCATCTGTAATCAATTGTTTACGACATGAACCATCCAAACGTGATACTTCAATAACCTTATGATCTGAATCTGACCAATATATATTGTCTGCTATCCAATCCACAGCCAAACCATTTGGTGTCAAAAGATTGCTTACAATAACTTTGCTATCAGCCAAATTCAATAGATTTATACGTTTTATAACATCCAAATTAACATCGGCCACATATAGCCAATGTTTGCGATAATGATAGTCCAAAACCACAGCACCATGTATACCCTTAATAGGTAAAACCACATCCATAAGATCTGGAGTTTTCAATGAAATCATACCAATGCCCGAACGCAAAGCTATTAATAGATAATCTTCGGGCATATATTCACATTCAGTTAGACTGCCATTTCTCAATTTGAGGCCTATGGAACATTTGCAAGAATAACCGGACGGATTGCGTAGACATAGTTGTGAACAGCCACCATTATTGAGGCCACAAACATTTTCAGGTAACGATGTGTTAGTAGAAATAACTTTGATATCCATTAAACCATCTATATTGGTCATAACATCTCGGCGATCAGTGACATTGCTGCGATCAGTCATATGTAAAGCTTTTGATTTCCAATCAGTCCAATAGATGTAATTATCCGTTAGAGCCAAGGCATAAGGATGTTGCAAAGAGGCCATAATCAATTTACGATGATTGCCAGTGTAATCACAAGAATCAATAGTTTTCAATTGGGCATCAACCCAATAAATGCGTTTGGTTTTAAGATCCAAAGATAAACCATTGGGCCAACCCAAATTGGAAGTAACAATACGTTGACGATTTTCACCATCCATATGAGCACGTTCGATTTTGCGATAATGACCCCAATCAGTCCAGAATAGAAAACCAGCTTCATAATCTAAAGCTAAACCACGGGGAGCCTCTAAATCTTTCCAGGCTATAAGATGACGATGTTTACCATCCAATGTAGAAACTTCAATGGTATGACGACCAGCATCAGCCCAATAGATCTGAAATTAATAAAAAGAAAAATTTCAACTAATTTATCGCAGGAAAAATATCGTCTCTTTTACTTACCATTCTTCCCACTGAATCCACTACCAAACCATCTGGATTATCTATGGTCTCATAAATAACTCTATTAACATCCATACCATCGGGTGTAGAACTCATGATAACATCTTCAATAGTATCGGACCAGTAGATAATGCCAGTTTTTCTATCTACATCTAAAGCTACGGCATTGGATATGGGAGGCAAAGGCAAAACCACATCTACTAAATGATCAAAATCCAAGGAAATTTGTCGTATATCAACACGATGAGCAAATAAAATATAAGAACTGGGACCAGAGGAACAAGTATGACCATCTTCTTTTATGGCTACTCCCACCGGACAGGCACAAGCATAGCCAGAAGGATTTAGTAAACATAAATGTGAACAACCACCATTGGCACTGTCACAGGCATTACGTATCCTTCGGCGTGATCTATGGAAAACAGTAATGTCCATCAGATCGCTAGTATTAGCTATAACGGTGGTTATGTCTTTGCCCGTGAGCTTATCAGCACTGGAAACAGATTTGGTATCCCAATCGGTCCAATAAACTCGAGAACCACTAACATCTAAGCCAAACGGATGGGACAATCCTCCTAGGTTTTTAAAAATAAAATTAAATTATGTTTTCAATTGAATAGTGTTAAATCAGGCGCGGATCCAGCTCAAGCTTTTGGGGGAGGAAAATAGAAAAATTTGTCTAACTATTTCCATAAATTGTATAATTTAGTACAGATTTTTCATTAAGTTTTTCCATTTTGGGGAGGGAAATTTCCTTTTTTCCCTCCCCGTGGATCCGCGCCTGTGTTAAATAAACCTACCTACTATCACCTTACGCCCAGAACCATCAAAGTTAATATTCTCTAAAGATTTAGTGCCACCATCCACAAAATAAAGTTTTTGCTGTTCATAGTCTATGGCCAAACCATTAGGCCATTTGATATTGGTGGACAAAACCACTTTACGGTTTTTACCATCCATATGAGCCGTCTCTATCATAGCGGGATTACCCCAATCAGTCCAATACATAACACCATCCATGGGATTTACAACAATATCTCTAGGTTTTTCCAAATTTTCCCACACTAATAAAGTGCGCATTTTACCATTGGTGGTGGCAGCTTCAATGCGATATGTAATTTGGTCTGTCCAGTAAAGTTTATCGGTTAGCCAGTCATAAGCCAAGCCAGCCGGACCCACTAGATTGGAGTGTATAACCTTTTGCTGATAGCTGCCATTAAGATGGGCCTTATTGATAGTACTTCTCTCCACATCCGTCCAAAATATAGTATCTGTGTCACTGGACCAATCTAAAGCTACTGCATGTTTTAAATTATCTAATGGAATAATCATATCGACATCTGCCGATGGTGAAGCTTTGCCATTCAGTTGCCTTAAACGTATATCTTTACGGCGAGCTACTAAAATCAATTCATCTGGAGCATTTTTGCAGGTTTTGGCATCATCTTTTAGAGTTAAACCTATAGGACAACCACAACGTCTGGAATTTTTATTGGGAAGACACAAATGAGAACATCCTCCCCTTAGGCCACGTCTATCCTTTTGACAATGATCTTCATATTCAGGTTGGCGAGCCGGATGATAGGCATGTATGTCCATGGGGAAATGGAAATTTTCATGTATAGAACGGAATCCCTTACCCGTTATTTTATTAGCTGCCGATACGGTCTTGGTATTCCAATCAGTCCAATACATGGTATCTTCGAAAATGGTCATAGCAAAGGGATGAGGTAGATGAGTACTAAGAATTTTAATACGTTCCGAACCATCCAAATTGGAACATTCAATAGCGTGCTGTTTGGCATCAGCCCAGTAGAGTTTATGACTGGGATAATCTATGGTTAGGCCATTGGGCCAAGTAACACCTTTGGAAATAATAACCTGTCTTTGAGAACCATCCATATAAGCTCTTTCGATTTTAGGATTAGGACCCCAGTCAGTCCAAAACACCATGGCCTGTCCCGGGTGTACAACTATAGCTCTTGGTTTATCCAAATCATTAGCCACGATTACCGATCTTAAGGTGCCATCAAAGTTAGAAACCTCTACTCTTCTAGTGCCAGAATCAGTCCAAAATAATAAATCATGTATCCAATCTACTGCTATACCACCAGGTGATTCCAAGCCCCATTTAATTAAATCCTTAACACGGGTGCCATTGATATAAACCATTTTGATAACGTCAGTGGAAATATCAGACCAAAACAATAAACCCTTCTTGTAGTGATAATCCAAAGCTATGGCATTATGGAGACCTTTAACCACAGCGGCATAACGATTATTGCTTAGAGTAACACGTCTGATATCCCAACGATTGGCTACAATTAAAGTCATAGCTCCACCTAAAGCTTTGCAGGTACGCATATCGGGACGTAAAACATAACCACTTTCACAGGAACAAATAAAAGAGCCATGGGTGTTTTGACATTTTTGAGAGCATACCGGATTGGTTAAATATTGACACTCATCAATATCAGTACAGCTAAAAGAAACCCCAGAATATTTTTGAAAACCTTTTAAATTTAAAATGTTTGTTAAAAACTCACTTCTTTCTATTGGGATTCATAAGAAAACCTAAACGACAAGCACATTCTTCCCGGCCTCTAGGAGTAGTTATACACAATTGTTCACATTTACTGCCCGGTTCGCATTCACGATAATGTGGGCAATTTATTTCATCTTCTCCCAAAGGACAATCATTTTGACCATCACATACATGTTTTTGATGAACGCAAATTCTGTTATACACAAAAATAATTAAATAATGTAACTAAGTGACTTTGATTAAGTATAAACTTACTTTAAATTTGTAATATTTTTTTTGGCCGGACAAAGAAACTGACCCGGATCACATTGTAAATGACAGTTGACTTCATCCTCAGCCGAAGAACAATCCGGATAACCATCACACAGCCAAGTACGCTAAAGAATAATAAAAATTAATCAAATTCATAAGTTAATAACTTTTTGTTTTCATAACTCACCAAAATACATCTTCCATTTTTACAAGTAAATTCATCAGTACCACAGGTTGTGGGCACAGCCGAATTCATATTGCCACATTCATTTTCATCTTCACCACCATCACAATCTTGTTCTTTATCACATTTCCAACGCATAGGAATACAAGTACCATCGGCACATTTAAATTCACTTGATGTACATTGCGAAGGTTTTTGGGGACAGTTTTCTTCATCACTCCAATCGCCACAATCATTGTCACCATCACAACGGAAGCGTGATAGAATACATCTACCACCTGGACCACCAGCACCACCCAAACCTCCACGACATTTAAATTCTCCTTCCGGACAACTATTAATCACAGCAGGACATTTAATTTCATCTGAGTTGTCACTGCAGTCCTGTTCACCATCACAACGAAAAGCTATGGAAATACAGTAACCATCATTGCAGGAGAAATGTTCACTAGAACATCTGAAATGTTTTCAGGAAAATAATTTAGTTTTTTTTTATTACTTCTATTAATTTTCCAATACCTACCTGGTACGATTACAATGACCTTCATCCGTAAAATCCTTACAATCATTTTCACCATCACACACCCATGGTTTGGGTATACAAAAACCATTACCACACTCGAATTGATCTTCTAAACAATCTACTCTCTCACCACATTGTGTTTCATCGGAATAATCCCCGCAATCATCGTCACCATCACACAGCCAATCCTTGTTAATACAACGAAATGTTTTCGGACACATTATGTGCAAACCCGTCTGTTCACATTCTCTCGTCAATTTGGCCACCATATCATCGACCGAATCGCAATCCCATTCATCGGAACCATCTTCACATTGAGGAACTTTATCACAACGTTCACCTAAAGGTATACAATTGCATTTCGTCTGACACTGCCACTGCATTTCACCACACATATTTGGACAATGATGACTAAATGAATCACTTTGGCTCAAACGATCCTGTTCTCGATCATAGAGAGTAATATGATTTATATGCGGTCGAAATACTTTATTTTTAACATGTAACAAATTCATAAAACCTTCTCGACCTCGTGAAATCTCACGACCACGACTCACTTCACCATCACGCACACCATAGAGATCAGTACGACTACCACCACTACTTCTTGAGCCGGGCACTACAATCTTACCCACTTTCAGACCATTACCAACATCGGGTGTAAATTGTGGTAATATAGGTTCATACATATCTTCGTCTATTTCATGGGGTGGTCCATAAGAGGGATGTACGTGATAATCTTCATAATCGTGTTCAACATTTATATCCAAATCATCGTATTCCTTTATATGATGCGTTTGTTGTTTTGTAAATTGTTGTTTGTTGTTCAATTTATTATGTTTTCCCAAAGCACCTACATTAGTACCGCCTGGACCGCTGCCACCTGTACCTCCTCCACCTCCTGCACCATTACCTCCTCCACCAGCCGTTCGCAGTTGATGATGTTGTTGAGGATTATGCGCAACCACATGTTCATGCGAATAGACTGTAGGTCCAAGTACATGTTTTGGATATTTAGGATATTTTACTATGGAACCAAATTTAATTTTTGAGTTAAAACCATGCAATGTTGATTGGGGATCGCCATCATCACCAAGAACTGAAAGAGAAGAAGAAAATAAATTTCAAAGATTACTAGTTTTTCTCTCTAGGTTTTATCATTTTTTTTTGGAATTGTATTATTTTTAGAACTATTAAATTTTAATAATTTTTTAAAACAAAAATAAGTGTTCATATTATGAAAAAGTAATAAATAATATAAATATGAGCATAATGAATCCCAAAGTCATTTTTTTATTTATTTTATTATTTTTTATAATTTTTACTCAATAACTAGATCTGTTGGGATTTTTATAGTTATAACCAGGACAACCAAAAATATGCCAAATCAAATTAAGTAAACAATTAACTAAGGAGTGAGATCGAAAAATTCTTAACATACATAATATTCAATAACTTGGAAATGGTTGATCTTAGAGTTTTCATTATTTTTTTTAATCATTTGATAATTTAGCACAGATCACAGAAATGTATATATGGTTCTAACCACTAATTATAAAATTGTGGACCATTTTTGAATTTTGTGCACATCTTCTGTTAAAATCTTCGGTATTTTGGGACACCTTTTTTGTGCTCTTGAGTTCACTTTTCACAAGAGCTCAATATCTCTCCACTGGTCTAAGCTATGGATAATTTTGAAAATTGACCTCTCTTGGTACTAAAACTATGTTATTGATTTGGTACCACTCCAGAGCTTTTTTACCGTAGTGACATGATAACAAATGGGTCCAAAAATATGTGGACACGTTGTGCTTTCTTAAGAAAAGAAGAAGTCTTTTTTGCAGATATTCCTTTATGCATATTTTGGTATTTATAGATCCGAATGTATCAAATAACTTTCCTGTTTTGCCGCAACTGCAAAAAGCTTGTCATAGCATGAATTTTGTAAAAAATTTTTGCTGCTTTAGGGTCTTAAACTTATCTCCAACATTGCTTCGAGCATTACCAATAAAATTTTTAAGACACAAGCTGCGAAGATTCTGCCAGCACCTACGTTTCTTCGTCAATTATACAGCTTGAGTATTTTTGTATGAAATTTGGTTTTAAATTCCGAGTCCTATTTTTGGCTTGTAATTTTTTTTGCAGAATTCCAGTTTGGAATTTTTTGAACTTTATATGTTATCAACTTTCCCATTAGCTTTACATTTTCGCTCTAAATAGTAGAAGCACTGAGAAAACTGAGCTGATTTTCTACAAGATATGTTTGGAGTTCCTTTCAATATGCCTTCAATTTTCTGGCCTTCCCAAGATCATGTGGTTCTTTTTTCTTACCGAACTAGGTTTCACATCAATAGTCAAATTCTCCTGATACTGTTTAATAACATTAGAAACGGTTTTACGGACGACATTTAATTCTGTGGCCAATTATTTGTAAGACCTATTTGGATTTTTTGAAATTTTTTAATAACTTGTAGGACGTAAATCTTTTTCGTCACTTATTTTGATGAAAATAAGGACAAATTAACATGGTTGTTATTAAAAATAATAACTGAAGTATTTTTCCATGATAACCAGATCAAAAAAAATTTTGAATATTGATTCCAAAAAAAATTTATGTGTGTTAAGATTTTTTCGATCTCACTCCTTATTTATCCGTTTCTGAACATATTTTGGTCCTATCAGCATATTTTTTGAAAATCCTAATTTTAGAGTATATTTTTGCAATATTAATGGCATTTGTATCCCAATTAGTCCAAAACATATCGTCAGTCATAAAACGGGGATGAGATAAATGATACTACATATTAAATACATTTGAAATTTTTTGCATATTTTGCATCCAATAGAATTTTTTGCATAATTTGTTAGTAGTCAAAATTTCTCTTAACTATTACATACGTTTTTTTTAAATCCAGTTCTCTAATAATTTTCGTTTTATAAATTTAAACAAATTTTGTAATTTTCTGATACTATGTAACAGCTTTGAATATTTTAGCATTACTAAAAGATAATTAAAAATTAAGAGCATATTTTCCAATTTTAAGAGCATTTTTTATACGCATAACTATATATGAGTTTGTCATTACATATGTAACACTTAGAAAAGCATATGATATTCAAAAATGATTTAGTTATATCCGTTATTCCGTCTGTCCGTGCGTAATATTTTTGTGTTCAAAATATAAAGACGAATTAAATGAAATAAGCCTAGAAGCTTTTTTATTGAAAAAATCACAATTACTTAGTTACAGAACACAATCTTAACGAACCCAGCAAAAACTTTGCTTGCCATGTAATTAGTTAAAAAGCTAATATAATGGCTTTTCACTACCTGCACGTTAGATGAATAACTCATTATTTTAACACTGTGATGTCATTAGAGACAACTACTTACCCTATATTATTACAGGTAGGCATTTCAGAGAGTCATTACTTAGATATCATTATAAGAACTAATTACTTTGAAGTTATTCAATAACTCGTTAATTTCTAAATATTGCAGAAGTTATTATTAGTAAAATGAATAGTAACTAGTTACATTATCAGTTACAAATAAGTACTAAAATATGGAAAAATAAAAAGCTGATATACTTTAATATGTTAAAATTTCATTATAATTTGAAACTGAATTGTTGAAATGAAATTTTTGTCCGACATAGAAAAAACAAGTAATTACTTTATTTTTATGTTTTACCCACTCTTAAAATATATACCCTGCAAAAACTTAGCTTCTATTTTTAAAAGCAACAGCTTCCTGTAAGCATTACAATGTAGCCTTATTCGCCACTCGCAGCATTACCAAATATTACTTCAATAACTAGTATTTAGTAAATATGAAAGTAATTTGATTTTTACGTGGCTCAGTTGTTTAGAGCGCCTAACTATAAAAACGTGTACTTAAATTCAAAGAGAGTTCAACTCCCACTTGAGGCAAATATTTATTTACTTTTTTTATATAAATTGAGTTTATTTATTTCCCTATATGAAAATCACTTTTGAGCACATAAAAATATAAGTCGATTGTGGTGTAGCGAGTATGACAGCAGACTAACAAACACAACCAGTATTCTGATGCGTGGTTTTAAATCTCAACAGAGCCAAATGTTTTTTCTTGTGCGTAAAAAAAAATCAGCATCCAAAACAACTCTTTTGGAACCCATATAAAAACTTATGAAATTTTGGAAATCGCGAACAAAATTTATCACTTATAGCATTAAAAGTGGAAGCTATTTTTCATACTGATTTCGCTTACAAATCACGTTATTTAGTAGGCGAAGTTTTTGCTGGGTAATTTTAAGAATTTAAATTAAAAGATTGATAACATTTCTAAAAATCTGATCTTAAGTGATTGATTACATATCAGGTTAGAAGTAAGTAGTTACTAATCTAGTTACTAATGCAGACAGTATGTTGTTATCATTGAAAAGTAACTACATCCGTAATTCATGCTATTACCAAGTTTTTGCTGGGAACATTGGAAAAATTTAGTTTTATTGCGATATAGTTTTCCACTAAAACTTATTTATTTGATTTTTTAATTTTCCGAATATGGAAAGTAATTATTTTTATATATTTTTTAATGATTATAAAAGAAACTTATATTACAGTGTGTGCAAAATAAATATTGGCTGCAAAATAAACGACCTAAAAAAGAATTTAAAAAAAAAATCCAAAAAGGCATCTACAAAAAGAATTTCATTAAAAAATTTCTATATTTAAGCGATTTATGATTGTTAAACACCTATTACTCCATTAGTATACATAAAACTTATTTTTATATTAAAACTTTTTATACCCTACACACTATAGGCATTTGCGCTGATATTTGTAAAACCCAAATATATTGCTCTAAGACCCACCTTAATTTATACCAATCGGCTTGGAATCACTTTCTGAGGCAATTTACCGATATCTGTCCGAACGTTTGTCCGTTCATGTAAAACTTGTAATCAAACTAAAATTATGAAATTTTATGAAACTAAATTAATGAAATTTTGTATATGGTCCACTGCCGAAGACTATTGAAATTGGTTATGATCGGTCATTTATACCATTTAGTCCCTATACAAATGTCCTCCCGGAATAGTGGTTTGAAGATCATAAATCCTTTAAATATAGCAATATTTTAATGGAATTTGTCAAATATAAGTTCTATACAAGTGTAATCTGTAGAATTTCAGGAAGATCAGTCTGTAATTAACCATAAACCACTTTTTCAGAAATTCACTATAACGGGCATGAATCCTATTTAAATGTTTCATAGAAAAATATAAAAATGGACTCCAATTACGAAATTGCTTATATTAATTAATTTTTGTTTGATTTTGCTCCAATCATCAAAATGATAATAACTAGAATAATTGATATTATTATTATTATTGCTTTTCCTTAAATAGATATAATGAACTGAAAAATTTGTAAATTGACTTAAATTTATTTTATTTCTATATTTTGATGGACAATTTATAAAAAAAAAAAATTGTATACCAATTAGAAAATTAATTATATTAATAAATCTAGATTGGTATCAGGAACCAACCTCGTCAAATGGACTATACAACTTTTACTCGAAACATCCTGGACGAATTATAATGGACACAGCTACCAATTATATTAAAAGGGTATTGAATATTAGTGATCATAAATTTCACAGGGATAACATATGCATAATAATTTACATATTGAGGAAGAATGACTACCCACGGGAAACTACAAATGAACTAATTAGACACGTAGAATCGGAGGGAAAAAAGACAGATAGTACTAAGGATAGACCTACTGGAATTTTTGAACCTATTACTTACATGACAGGATTATCTGAATGAATTAGGAACACAGACATTTACGACAAGGATAAATATGAACTTGCGATGAGAACCAGTAATTGCGTAAATAAACTATTTAGTATAACCAAAGATAAATTGAAGGACGAGGAAGAATAACATCTAGTTTATGAAATTGATTGTAATAATGGTGGTTCAGGGTTATGTAAAAAGACATATGTTGGAACAACGAAGACGAAATTGAAAACAGGAATATCATCTCATAAATCCGATTTGAAGGCAAAGGACAAACCACTAGAGCAGAAAACAGCATTTGCAAACCACTGAGTGAGTGGTCATAGACCAAACTTTGGGAACGTAAGAGTTTTACAGGAGGAGAGGAATTACAGAAGGAGATTTACATTGGAAATGTTACATATTATTAATATCCCCATGGATAAACGTCTGAATTATAGGACCGATGTAGTCAATCGTGCTCAATTATATCGACATATTATTAGGAAACACAGAAGGACAAAAAACAGTTCATCACTTACTATGGAGTTGAGAAGTTACCGACAAACGACACATTAAAGTTTTTAAGAATGTTTATTGTTGTAGATTTATGTAAAATTTGTATTTCTTGTTAAATTCTTTGAAAATGGTTAATGAAGTTAACCGAAATATTGGAAACAATAAATGAATAGGAATGAAATATGTAATATTGAATTGTTTATTGAATTTATATTTTTTGGATGACCTTAAGTTGAACTAAGAATAATACAACACATAATAAATAATATAATTAAAATCCAATATAAAGCTAGTTAATGATTTTATTTAAAAATATGATTTTATAGAAGCATTTTGTCATAATTTTTTTTAAATTTCCTATATTTTTTTAACTTCTATTTTTCTGTATACTTCAAGTAAATTTAAAAGTTGGTTTTGAAATAAGAATAAAGACGGACTTAATATTTAAAATCCGTTCCAAATTGCAATATTAAAAGTCCATTTATTGGAAGATTTTAAACTTCAATTTGGAAAAATTTGTTCATTTATTTTAAACAAACAGTTTTTATACCCTACACCACCATAGGTGATTGGGGTATTATGTGTTTGTGCTGATGTTTGTAACGCATAGAATGAGTTATCCAACACCCACCTTAAAGTATAACAATCGACTCAGAATCACATTTTAAATCGAACTAACGATGTCCGTCCGTCTGGCTGGACGGCTGGCTGTCCATGTAAACCTTGTGCACAAAGTACAGGTCGCAATTTTGAAGATAATTGAATGAAATTTGGCAGATGGTACTTCTATGATACAAGGACGAAGCCTATTGAAATTAGTTATGATCGCTCTATTATTTCACCTACCCCCCATACAAATTTCCCCCCGGAATAGAGTTTTCACACTTAAAAATGCCTTAATATTAGGAATATTTTAATGAAATTCGGTCCAAAGAAGTTTTGTGTAAGTACCAATCTTTGTACCAAATTATGAAAATCGGTCCACGATTGACCATAGCTCCCATATAAACCCCCCTTCCGAAAATCACTTTAACGTGCATAAATCACATACGAAAGATAGTATCAAGTTAATATTCGACTCAAATAAGTTTTATATAAATAGAAGCAACATTGCTAAAATTTATGAGAATCGGTCCATAATTTACCATAGCTCCTATATAAAGCCACTTTCGGAAATCGCCCTATAATGCATAAAATCATCAATATATTATTATTAACCCATTATTCTGTACTTTATTTTAGATTTAATAAAAGTGTTGGTCTACAGCTCTAATATAAATCCACTTCCCGAATTTGTGTGCTCATACGCAATGGTGTAGGGTGTCATATAGTCGGTCTTGACCGACTATAACTTCTTCTCTCGTTTTTTATCGATAAGGGCGTTTTCTGTTAAATTATCGTAATTGTTGTTGTGGATTTAAAAAAATATATATTTATTATGATTTAAAATATTGTAGAGAAATAAGGAAAAAATATATGTTTTTGTTATAAATTATTTAATTTAATAATAAAATTATTAAACAAAAAATAATATGGTAAATATTTCTATAATAAAAAATAAATACAAAAAGCTTTCTATGGAAAGAAAAAGACTTAAGGTGTAGGTTTACAACAACATAAAAATCGTAAAATATATATTTATATTTATATTTATATTTATATATATATATATATATATATATATATATATATATATATATATATATATATATATATATATATATATATATATATATATATATATATATATATATATTATATTATATACCTATTTCTGTATGTATGATACATATATAAATAAGTGTATATAAATATATAGTAAGTGGGTTGATAATTGCAATTTTACCAAAAGAAAAAAAAAAAAAATAACGAGTAAATAGTAAACTACCCAACCAAAAAAATATCAAAGAAAAAGAAACCCCAAAAATACTTTAAAAAAGTACCTACAACAAACAAATTATAACGAATATTTCTTCTAGTTTCTTTTACACAATAATCTTCAGGGACTGACTGTAAAAATAATCGAAAAGCTTTCAATATTTTCTTATCTCCTTTTTGTGTCTACGTTTTCTTTTATTACATTGGGAAAGGGAGTCGCAACCCTAACCTTACACTCTACATTTTAATGAATGAATGAATGCCAACTAAGCTTTTTTCTAGTTACACTCAAACATATATATATATAATAAACGATTCTATATGTATGTAAGTGTAAGTATCTATAGAATTGCAAAATTTTTAGTCAATTGTCTAAAAATTCACAACAATACTATAAGAGATACATATTTTTACATCTATTTCAACCATCCAGTCAGCCAGCCAGCCAACCATCCTTATAATCAACATCTCTATACTCTATTTGTTCAATGTTAAAAATGTTGCTCCAAACAAAATCATCTCCCAACAAACAAACAACAATAGTCACATAAAAATCTCATTCATGTTGAGGTGTTCGTTTAAATGCGCATGAACAAAATATGCGCGTACGAATGGATACAAAAATTCTTGAAGATTAATGAATTTTATAACTTTTTTTTTTTTTTTTTAAGTTATTGAAGATATATGTAATAGAATTGAAAGTGAAAGAGAGTGAGTTTATATTTATATTATATTCGTATTTATAATGTTCATTTAATTTATTTTGAGACTATATAGATATTTTAATATTTATACATATACATACATACATACATACATACATACATACATACATACATACATACATACATAAATATGTACTATAAATTTCTTTTTAACTAAAACTAACTAAATTTCAAGAGCAAATTTTATAATCTATTATTTCTGGGTAAATATTCTATACTTTTTCTTGAAATTTAAATATTACAACATTAAAAGAAAAATTTAAATTGACATTTAATGTTTTAATTTAATAAAATGTTGATATGATATAAATATGATTACGAAAATGTTAAATATTTTTGTAATTTTAATTTTGAGAAATTTAAAATGATCTTTCATTAATGATCGATTCTAATTCATTTAGAAATTATACATAATAATTTTTATATTTATATATTAATTTAAAAAAGACTAGAAAACAGAAACCAATCTTAATTACTATTTCGTTATAAAAAAGTAAATATTCTTGAAATTATTAATATATATATATAAAAAAAATTTCTGTAAGAATGACATAAAAAATATTTTTGTAATATTTATTTTTCTTAAGATTCTTCGCATTTTTTTATATTTTTACTAATAAAACAATTTAAATGAAATCAGTGAAAAATTAAATCTGATATTTTAAAAACTCAAACTATTTGTATTTACTTGAAAAATTACTTCGAAAACCACATTTTAAGTTTAGGACAGCATGCACTTAAATTTAAAATTAAACTTAAGTTGATAGAAAAACTATTGACAAGTTAAAGCAATTTTTTTTTTTATGATGTACACTTTGAAATTAAATTAAAAAAAATTAATTTTATTTTGAATAGTTTTAATTACTAATTGCCAGGGAAACCACAAATATGCAATTGCATGTTTTTTCCTGAATGTTGAATGATGCCATCGATAAAATATTTACCCGTTTCAGAACAAATATATAATTTTGGCATCGATTTTTTAGTGCACATTTTTGCATATTTTTGCATTTGTCAATTTTTAGTGCATATTTATAGCAAATCTTGTTATTTTAAGGCATATTTAACACTTTTAGAGCATATTTTGACAATTTGAGGGTCATTTTTTATACCTCATCAAATGTTTTTCAAATTTGATAAAAAAATGTGAAAACAAGAAAAAAAAAAAAAAAAAAAAAAAAAAAACGAGAGAAAAAGATATAGTCGGTCAAGCCCGACCATATGAGACCCTACACCATTGTGGACATTATAATTCGGGGAGGGGTCTTGTATTAGACTTGGAGCCAAATGTGGCTCATAAGTTAAAATAAAACGTACGACTACAGAATATTACGTCGATGCTGACATTTATATGAATTTATTCACTTTTGGGTGATTCCCGAAAGAGGAACCGATCTTTGTAAAATTTGGCACTATCATTTATGTTCATATAAAACTTATTTGTGTCAAATATTAACTTGATACTAACATTTTAATGAGATTTCTTCCCGTTAAAGTGATTTTCTGAAAAGGGGTTAATGGGAGCTATGGTTAATTATGGACCGATCTTTTTAAAGAACATCACACTCATTTAGACTTATATGAAACTTATATGTGCCAAATTTCACCACTGTATTTCTACTTAATTGTATGTATACATGGGTATTTTTACTTAACTTAGAATAAAATCAAGATTTATTCATCAATTTTGAAGATACATGCCTTATTTTATTCGCGGCATTACCAGCTTTAAGATAAAGATGATAACGGAAACATTTTTGATGCTTTCACACTTAAAAAGACATTTTATTGAGCACATAAAAAAAGTTTTGGGGATTTGAAGATATTTTTAGTCCGCATCTTTTGGTTTATCGCTTATGTCTTGAGTTCTTGAGTTATGTGGAAATATACTACAGAAATGGCCTTACTATGGGCGTCCATATTTTGTCCATAATGGAATTTTAAAATATATCATAAATATGTCGATTAATGTACTTTTTCCATTAAAAAAAAAATAATAATAATAAAATATCCAGCAAAAGCTTTGCTTGCCATGTAATGAAATAAGAAGCTAATATACTGGCTCTTCACTACTTACACATTAGATGAATAACTCATTATTTTAACACGGTGATGTCATTAGAGGCAAATACTTACTCTATATTATTAAAGATGCCATTACAAGAACTAAATACTTTGAAACTATTAAATAACTCATTAATTTCAAAGTACTACAGAAGTGATTATTAGAAAAATAAATAGTAATTACTCTGCGAAAAATTTGTAGCAATTGCTGTAATGGACTGGTCCATCAGTATCAGTTGAGTACCAATTGACACCTAACTCGTCATCAAAGTTCCAGTTGAGAACCGGTTGACGCAAACACTTTCAATGTATAACAGTTGAGAATCAATTTATAACATGCTTGTTAAGTGAGCAATTAGCAACTCGAGCCTAATAACAATCTGTGGTTGAGTGGCTAGTGTTGGAGATTATAAAACATAAAATACGTCAGGAGAGCATGGGTTCGATTCGGAGTGCTTGTCATTGACATAACTAAAAATTATAAATTTAAAATAAACATAATTTAATAAAAATAACATAAAAAAATTTTTTAAGTAAACAATTGCGGAATTTTTATCAAATTTTTATTATAATAATCGGCATTGAACGAGTCCTATCCTGTGACATGTCCCAAGGGGCTAATTAGCCACCTCCAATAACAACCTCATGTAAAAGTGACAGGTTACTCTCATATAAAGATCCAGAACTGAGACCGGTAGAGAATTCTATTAAATGAAATGTGACATAATTTGACTCCCTGTTTTTATAAAACGTGTTTAGGATTTAGGATATAGGATATGTACAAATTTTAATAAGGACTGCGTATGAAAAAATCCGTGCATGCTCTCGGGTTTATAACTTTTGATGTGGTGAAAACTAAATAATTCTGTTAACTGGTTTACATTTGTCATTATGCTCACTAACCATGACATGGTCACTGAATGGAAACCTGGTCGTGGAAGAAAAATGGTATCTTCAGACTGCAGGACTCAGACAAAATAGAAAGGATTTTCGGAGAAAATCCTCTCATCTCTGGAAGAAAAGTGTCACAAAAAGTTAATTGCTTTGAATTTTTATCAGAAAAGTTGAAAGGGAATCTAGCCTGAAGACTTATAAAGTACAAAAAAATCCTAATAGAAACGCAAAACAAGAATTTGGAGGTAAAAAATATCGTGAAAGTTCTTCAGACGAATTTTTTCATAATTATGATCAGGGTATTATAGACGATGAAACGTTCGTACAGGCTAACTTTTTTCAACTTCCTGGCCAGGAATTATAAGTTGCAGATGCTAGAGGGAATATGGTAGAAAAATATCGTGTATCAAAGAAATCCAAATTCCCAAGAAAGTTTTTGTTTTGGGAAGCCATATGCATATTAGAGTGTCCCGAGAATAGCCTTTTTCGAGTTTTCGATGTAGGATGACACCTCAAACGATGCGTAAAAATTAGTTCAATACGAAAAAATTCCCTACCAGCGATTGAAAAATCATGATTCTCATACATTTTGGTCAAAAAAAAGTTTCCATTTTTTAATCGAAATGGGCATCAAAAAATTTGTAATTTTTTGCTGGTTATGGAAGAAATATTTAAAAAATTTTTCCAATGGGATTTTGTTTCGCTAAAAGACTTTTTAAGGTATTTTGATGAACAATTTAAAAAAAAAAAAATCTGGAAAATTTTATAATCAATAGTACTTACTACAATGTAAATTTTTAATATTTTAGAGTTAAAAGGAATAAAATTTTAAAATTCTTATCCATTTTTTTAAGAAAAATATCGAAATTTTTTTTGCTTTATAGTCCAAAATTCTTGCGAAAATTTTTTAAAATATTTTTTCTATAATTGGCTTCAAATTACGAATTTTTTGATACCCATCTCAAGACGGAACTCAATACTATTTTTGGACGAAATGTTCTAGACCCGTGACATTCAATCGCTGGTAGGGAACTGAAGATCAATTTAAAACATTTTTTTTATATTTTTCCCATATTCAGCTAATTTTTACGCATCGTTTGAGGGGTGTTCCTACAAAATTTTTGTCTACGGGACACTCTAATGCATATGCGGAAAAGAAACACTTTATTCATAAAAAATAGTTCTATTAACACAGAAATATATGTAAATGAGTGCCTTTGGAAAAGACTTCTCCCTTTACTAAGAAAATAATGGCCTGTTCTCGCTTCTTCTTATTACAGCAACAAAATAATGGAGTGTTAATGAAGAAATTGTTAGTGTTTGTACCGAAAGATGCTAATCCATCAAATTGTAAGGAACTCCGAACAATTGAAAGATATTGGGCTCTAGTAAAAAACAATTTAAAGAACATTAAAAGCTCAGCTTAATATGAAGCGGATTTTAAAAATAAGTGGACTTATTCGAGCAAAAAAGTGACCGAAACACAATAAAACCTTTAATTGGAAGACTTCTGGAAAATATCAGATGTTTCCTTAAAAACCAACAGAAAATAATTTATTATTTTATGTTTAGAACTTGAACATAACAGTCATTAATAAAAATGTAATTTAAAAAAAAAATCGCCTATTGCTAAGCAGATTTGTATGTATTTTTTGTGCACAGTCCTTATTTACAAAAAGTTTTTTTATGAGCTCATATTAAAAAAAAATAAATAATAATAATAAATTTTATATACAACATTATTTGTTACATAACTTCTAAACTAAAAGAGTGTCAGACATGAAATTTGCACCATAAAGGTAGTGTTTTTAAGAATTTTTTTTTAAGAAGACCGGAAAGGGACAAGAGCATAAAATTTTATGATTTGCGAAACACTTCCAATATTTGTAATAATAATATTTATGTACATCAAAGATGTCAAATCCGATTGCTGTCCATTTTGACATGGAATTACTTTATAATTATATAGTTAGAAATTTAAATTTGTCTGCTTTTCAAATAATTTTCATAACTAAATTTACTGCATATAACTCCTATTAGAAGTATTCTACAAATCAAAACTGTTCAGGCTCAAGAACCGATTTCTTTATTCCTAATCCTGGAATGGGTTTAGGATCGCATTTTATGCAAGAAAGCGCTAATTTTCAGCAGGACACTATAGTTTTGTTATTAAAATTAAATTTGAGCTGATTTTCAATTTTTATTTTCTAAGTAACTTATTCTAGCATATTTCTGTGTACATTATTTTCCAGTTATATTTTTTTTTTACAAATGTTTTAAAATGACTTCCATTCCCTATAAAATAATATATATTTTTATACAATACACTTCGTTCACGAATCTACAACATCCTAAAGGCATACTATATAAGAAAAACGAACAACATCTATACGAAGTACTTACTTTACATATACAAAACAATTGATACAAAAACTTGACAATGTCTGAGAAATCCACCTCAATATAGTAAAAAACAACAAAATCACACAAAAAAAAAAAAAAAAAAAAAAAAAAAATACATCAATGAACAAAAATCCAGGAGTTGGTCGTCGTCCTTGTTTCATTTTTCTCTATGAGTGCGTGATTTTATTTTCATACATATTTTTTTCGTATTCCTTTTAATTAATTGAAGTTCGTTTGTAACATTATTAAACGATGTCTAGCGATTGTAAGCGAAGTTTGTTGTATCTCATATATAAAAATATAAACGAACAGAGGAAATAAAAACGGGTCATTTTTTAACACTTCAAAGTATTGAAAACGAAAATGTTAAAATTTATAGGAGTGTGTGTATGTGAAACCATCATTCATTTCGAAAGAACAACAAAATGCATATATTTATTTGTATTTGTAAATAAGAGTATATACACTTATATATTATATAAAATGAAGAAATGAAATACAAAACAAGAATAAAACATAAAATATTATATTTTTTTTGTTAAGTTGAGTTAAATCAAAAAAAGTTCTGTTCTGTCCTTGGAATAAGAACAAGAAAACGAATGTTTAACATAACATTAAGAATAAACTTAAAAATACTTTTCTCTTAAGTTTTATACATAAAAAAGGAAGTAGAGCTGCCATGTTGGACATTTTCTTTACATAAAAACTAAAGTTTTTTTGATAATTTTTTTTAACAAGAGATATTACTTATGGACAATGTATTATGGAAATTTATTTTTATTGTTGTTAATAAAAATTTATAACGATACTTACAATATTTTGATAAGAGTTGAAAGTTTTTAAATTTTTTGTTTTTAAAACGTTGAGCCAGAAATAAAAATAAAAAGTTTATAGTTTCTATTTTACTACTAGTTCAGTTCATATTTAGTTCTAGTTCAGTTCTAGTTCAGTTCAGTTCTAGTTCAGTTCTAGTTCAGTTCTAGTTCAGTTCTAGTTCAGTTCTAGTTCAGTTCTAGTTCAGTTCTAGTTCAGTTCTAGTTCAGTTCTAGTTCAGTTCTAGTTCAGTTCTAGTTCAGTTATTTTTCTTATAAATGATATAAAGACGGACTTCGAATTACTTGTTTTAAAAATTTCTAGTTCTAGTTCAGTTCTAGTTCAGTTCTAGTTCAGTTCTAGTTCAGTTCTAGTTCAGTTCTAGTTCAGTTCTAGTTCAGTTCTAGTTCAGTTCTAGTTCAGTTCTAGTTCAGTTCTAGTTCAGTTCTAGTTCAGTTCTAGTTCAGTTCTAGTTCAGTTCTAGTTCAGTTCTAGTTCAGTTCTAGTTCAGTTCTAGTTCAGTTCTAGTTCAGTTCTAGTTCAGTTCTAGTTCAGTTCTAGTTCAGTTCTAGTTCAGTTCTAGTTCAGTTCTAGTTCAGTTCTAGTTCAGTTCTAGTTCAGTTCTAGTTCAGTTCTAGTTCAGTTCTAGTTCAGTTCTAGTTCAGTTCTAGTTCAGTTCTAGTTCAGTTCTAGTTCAGTTTTAGTTCAGTTTTAGTTCAGTTCTAGTTTAGTTCTAGTTCAGTTCTAACTAAGTTCTAGTTCAGTTCTAGTTCAGTTCTAGTTCAGTTCTAGTTCAGTTCTAGTTCAGTTCTAGTTCAGTTCTAGTTCAGTTCTAGTTCAGTTCTAGTTCAGTTCTAGTTCAGTTCTAGTTCAGTTCTAGTTCAGTTCTAGTTCAGTTCTAGTTCAGTTCTAGTTCAGTTCTAGTTCAGTTCTAGTTCAGTTCTAGTTCAGTTCTAGTTCAGTTCTAGTTCAGTTCTAGTTCAGTTCTAGTTCAGTTCTAGTTCAGTTCTAGTTCAGTTCTAGTTCAGTTCTAGTTCAGTTCTAGTTCAGTTCTAGTTCAGTTCTAGTTCAGTTCTAGTTCAGTTCTAGTTCAGTTCTAGTTCAGTTCTAGTTCAGTTCTAGTTCAGTTCTAGTTCAGTTCTAGTTCAGTTCTAGTTCAGTTTTAGTTCAGTTTTAGTTCAGTTCTAATTTAGTTCTAGTTCAGTTCTAACTAAGTTCTAGTTCAGTTATTTTTCTTATAAATGATATAAAGACGGACTTCGAATTACTTGTTTTAAAAATTTATAATTGTTAAAGAAAATGTATAAAGTCTTCTTAGTAAATAAGGTAACCTATGCGTATACTTGCTATATGTAATTAATATTACTCATACGTTATACACAAAAACATAAAAGTATCAAGTTTTCGAAAACAATAATTAATATTTTGTTTGTTAAGCAAAAAGATTTTTATCAAGTTATTTTTTTTAAGCTTAATGCAGCAAACAAATTAAAAATTATATGGAAATATATTTTTAGTTTTTAAAAACAATTTCTGTGATATTTGGAAATAGACATTTATGTAAGTTGGGTTATTTTAAATATATATGAATAATAAAAAATAAAATAAATTCAAATAGTTATTGTATACAAATTTGAACAAATCCATAATTTAGTTTATTTAAGTCTTACTACAAAAATATTAATTTAAATGAAAAAAATTCTGCGAAAAATAGTTTAGATATTTGCCAATTAAAACTTAATACCACCTTATCTATAAATTACATGTAAATTGGATCATTCATTGCAATTTCTGTGAAATCAGTAGTTTCAAATCAATTTCGAATAATATTTTTCATAATAAACGAATAGTGCAGGAATTAGTTTATAAAGCATTCAATAGTTTCCTGGGAAAATCAATACAATGTTGACAGTTATTTTAGTACCTCAAAAATATTAGAAATTTACTAGATTTCAGGCTAATTTATTTGTTTGTTGAAAGTTTTTTATTATAGTAAGTATTTGTTATAAATAAAATGCTTTTCTCTCAGCACGTAAAAATGGCTTGCCAGAGTAAAATTTTTTTAGAGAATTTCCCGGATGGATTTTCCGACCAGAATGTTATAAAAAGTTCAAAAGAACATACTTTATATTGTCCTTGAGACGCATTAATATTAAATTAATGCCAATAAATTTTGTCCTCTACTTTGCTTTCATATTTTTTCTACCGTTTTTATTAGCAGTTTTTTTTTTTAATTTGTGAGTCTTCAGGCTACTTTTTTGATAAAAAAATGATGAGCAATTTAATAGTTGAGTCGCATTTCATCCAGAGATATACGAATTTTTCCTTTAAATACGTTTTTGTCTACGATCTTACAGTATGTAAATCAACCTTTTCTTCTGTAATCAGAGTTCCTTTCGATGACTCAAAAACTTTACTTCCCATCTCACCTGCACTCCTAGACATTGTTTTGTTGGATCAACTTGTATTTTGACAATAAATTTTAATTATACGCTTGCATGAATTTTGTTTAAATTTTAAGAAAAACTAATTATGCTAAAAAATACAGTTGCTGATAGTAATAGCAAATGTTAGTTGTTAAGTTATAAGTCTTAAATGTGCACTGATTTTTTTGTGCGCAATCCTTATATAAGTAGTAATTTTGAAAAAAAGCTGTACAATATCTTACACATTTTTTAGCTCAAATTTATAGTAATTTACCTCTACAATGGACCATTAGCATTAACACACTTTTTATGAAAGAAGATTTAAAAATATCGCCGAGAGGATGCGTTTTCGCAACACTAAGCTTTTAAGTGATCCGATTAGCTTTAACACCCAATTTTTGACACACTATTTACAAAAAAATTTAAATTTTTTTCTTATCTTTAATACAACATATAAATATAATAATAATTATAAAATAAGTCACCATTAACTGTATAACTGTTTAATAAGGCGATGTAAAAGTTACTGATGCGAAAACGCAACAGCTGCCCAAAATGGTTCTATTTTAAAAAAGGGGGAAAAAAGTGACTAGATGGTTGAAAAAGTGGTTAACGCTGGTTGTTGTTCATACAAATCTAAAGAATATAAAATTAATTAAATATGAAGAAGTGTTTAATTTTGAAGTAAAAGTATATATAAGGAAGTATACATTTTTATTAATCGCTATATTCTGAACAAAGAATAAAAATCAAAAATAATGGTTTTAATTAAAAAATAGTAAAATCATAATTTGAGCAAAAAATAAAATAGTCCCTCGGAAAAAGTATTTTAGTTCTACAACTTGTTTCGGAATGCATGAAAATAGCCTGACCTTGTTCTACTTTGGTGTTAAGACCAATGATTTTTGTCCGAAATGGTCAAAACTAGTTCTATGAAAGCGTTAGGGAACGGTTCAAGAACCAGTTAATAAAATCAATGATTTTTATACCCACCATCAACAGGATGGGGGGTATATTGATTTTGTCATTCCGTATGCAACATGTTGAAGGAATCATTTGAGACCCCACAAAGTACATATTTTCTGGGTCCTGGTTAGATTCTGAGTAGATCTATCTATGTCCGTCCGTCTGTCTGTCTATTGAAAGCAAGATATAGCTCGAACGGGACAACGTAGGAGGACAAAATTTGGCACAAATATTTGTCTTATATAATTTTTGGGATTGAAAATGGACAAAGTCGGTTAGTAAAAAAAAGTTATGAGCTAAAAACTATAAACACAGGGTGTCCATTTTATACTTTTCTTCTGATATTTCTTCAACAAAGGCATGTACGACAACGAAATTTTGTACGTATAGTTCGGGGATCGAAATAAACTTAAAAACCAAAAAGTGGGCGTGGTTCGCCCACTTTACCGCCCACCTCCCATATAAGGTGAAAATCAATGAAATAGTGTTCAAATAGTTCAAGGTCCAATGTAAACTCAGAAACAAAAAATGGGCGTGGTCCGCTCCCATATAACATAAAATTTGAAAAAGTTGATGGTGGGTATATAGATTTGGCCGGGCCGAATATAACATTCGCCCTTGTTCTTTAATTTAATTTTTCAATCTAATGTGCCACATTCCCAAGGCTACCTTTTAAAATCAATTTAATTTGTTACTATTTTCTTTAATTTTTTTAAATTTTTTCAATCGTTCTAATAGTAATTTGGGAATCGGTAATTTATTCCGAGAAGTAATGTAGAACTAATATAGAACAAGTTCTTAAACACTAGTTTTCGAAAACATTCTGTAAAACCCATTTAGAATACAAAATACTCCATAAGTGCCATAATTTGTTGCGAGGATGTTATTAAAGAATCTGAAGTGGTAGTGATTATACTAGTTCTAGATTTAATAATTTTGAAACATATTTTGAATTGTTTCCTGGGTCGTTACTTAAAAATAAAAATCAAAAAATAATAATTAAATTGTGATTGTGCTTACAATTTTTACGGTCCCTGGAAAAAAACTCAGGGACAAGAATTATTTACATTATTAAATAATATTTTAAAAGCAAACTAAAAGATCTTTAGAAGAACAAAAGTAAAATTTTTGTATATTGGAATTTTCAAAATATTTCAATATTTTTAATGGTTTATGAAATTTTTTAAAAATCCTCAAGAGGACTACATTCGTAAATTGTCGTAATTTAAAGTATAACAATTAATAATTTATACTCCCACATAATCACATATCTTTTGTTAAATCTATGAAAAAAAAAAAAAATCAAATAAATACTCACCCAAACGCACAAATATGACAAAAGCAAATGTCTTAAACATTATCCTTTAGCGAGCTTAAAAGGTTTTTTGATTTTTGTGTATGGCCAGGAGGACGTTTTTATAACGTCTCGTTTTGATTTCGCAAAATAAATTCACCAACAAATTTTTAATCATGTATAAACGTATAAATGTACTCTCCTGGAGGATCGTTTTTTTTTTCAAACCCCGTTGTTAGTTTTCGATTGTGTGGCAAAATTTATCGTTACTATTATCCTTTCGTAGTGACTATGTGTGTGTGTTGTGTATCTGTGTATGTTTTGTGTATATATGCTATGAAACTTTAACGGCTGCGTACACAGATGTGTGGGTGTTTTAAAAAATATATAAAATAATTTCTTTTCTTTTAGTTTTTCTTCGTTCTTGTATTGCTAATTCTCCTTTAGCTTTTTTCTTTTCTTGTTTTTTTTTTGCTTGTATCCTTAAATATCCTTGCGTTTCTTTTGGTGTTGATTGTGGTATTTTTTGTTGTTGTTGCTGCTGCTGTTGTTGTTCTGTTCGTAGTTGTTTTTGTTGGTTTATGTTATTGTTGGTGTTATCGTTGTTGTTTCTTGTTTTATTTTGTATTTGGTGGTTGTGGATTTGCTGAGTTGGTTTTCAAAACTTTTTTTTGTTGTTTCGTTTCTTTTTTTTTCGTTTTATGTGTAAGAATTTTTTTTTATTAAATTATACAATGTCACCAAGATAGAAATTGCGTCTTCCTTTTTTTTTTCGTATTTTTTTTTTTTTTATTATATTTTTATAAGATATTTATATAACGAAATTTAAATTTTTGTAATTTTTTGATTTAGAATTTTTTATATTTTATAATAATTTTCTTTTTCCTTTTTTTTTGTTTTATTTAATATGTTTTTGTTGTTTCGTTTATGGTTACATATAGAATTTTAGCTGTTTTTTAGGGTTTTGCCGATTTTTATTGAATTCCTTCTTTTTTGGAATCGGCATTTACCCCTTACGCCTTCTTTTATAACCACGTTGCGTCATTTTAAATTTTTTATAAATTCTTTAAAAATTTTATACATTTTTCTTTAATTTTTATTTGTTTCTTAATTTTTTTTTAATAACTTAATTTTTTAACACTTAACAATTTCTATTTAGTTTAAGTTTCGTTTCGCTTTTTATGTTGTTGTTATTTTTTTGTTTGTTGTTTTTTTTATATGTGTTCGGCAATTCCCAGGATTATATTTTAAATACACATCTACTACAACAAAAAAATTAAAAAAAGAAAAATCTGTAAAAGTGAGAATGTATTAGTGAGTTGTTTGGGTTGATTTTACTTTTAACAGTGTAGGAGAAAATTTTAAGTGCACTTAAAGTTTTTTTTTTTAATTTTTTATTTTTAATTCTGTATTTTGATAACTTGATTTATCTTAAGAGCTTTTAATTTTTTTATTTAAATTATTATAATTTTTCACTTAATAATTATTATTTTTAAATTGGTGGTAATTTTAGTTGCTCCTTGATTTGACTATCAAAAAGAATAATCAATGGCATTGTTTTGTTTCATTCCTTAATTTGGTAGTATTTTTATTTTAAACTTTTCAAAACTCATATCAAATATTTCTCACCTTTTCAATATTTAAGTTTTTTTTTTGGCAACTCAAAATTTTTGTATATGTACGTTAGAGTGTCTCGAGGAAAGGTTTTTTGAGATTTCGATATAGAAAGAGCCCTATGAGCTGAATACAGAAAAAGTATTTAAAAAAATTAAAAAAAATTGATTTTCAGTTCCCTACCATTGATTGATTGAATTATAGGTCCCATGTATTTTGGCACAACAAAAGTTTGATTTTTTTTCAAAATAATTGTCAAAAGATTGTAATTTTGAGCTGGTTGTGGAAAAAATATTTTACTTATTTTCAGCAAGGAGTTTTATTCTGCTAGATGACTTTTTACGGAATTGTGATGAACAAGAAAGGAATAAAGAATGGAACGGGAAGGGGAGTTCTCTTTGAAATGTTAGGTATTAAATACAGCTCAAGACTGAACAACGCTTTTAGTATTTTCAAAACTGAAATCTTTGAAGTGTCTGAAGCAGCAAGACTAAAATCATTGATGCCGATATTTGGGATTGATATCACGATATACATAGATAGTCTGGCTATTATAAGGTCACTTTGTAATAGCAATATTAAATCAAAGATGGTCAGCCGTGGTCGCAGAAATCTACGAATTCTCCACGAACAATACGTTTTAAAACTGTGCTGGGTACCGTGTCACCATAACATTCAAGGTAACGAAATAGCTGATGAACTAGCACGAACTGAAGCAGATATGGAATCGAGTAACACATGCGAAGATATTTATCCTGGACTAGATTATATATATCGAAAAATAAGAAATAAATTCAAAGTGGAAGCTGATGCACTCTGGAATTAGTCAACGAGATATAAGGAATTAGTCAACGAGATATAAAGGCGTTATGAGAACCAAGGGATAACAAAACATTGAGGAAAGTTCTAGATATTCTTTGATATATGAATGAATGTGAATGTTTGTAGGTATTTTTACGGGTCATAACGATTTGAAATATTTTCTTAATTAAATTTGGTATATGTGATGATAATAACGGCGGATGGTACAGCGAGGAGGAAGAGGATACATTTCAATTCCTTTGCGAGTTATCAAGCTATAGATTTAAATGTTTTGATTCTTATTTTTTCACAACCTGGAAGAATTAAAATAGATATGTCCATTAAAGATCTCGAAATGTATTAAAGCAATAAAAATACATGCAACAAGTAATAATGGAGGTCCAGTAACAGGAATCAAAGGATTGACTGTAAAAAGGAAGACATACTGTGTGAAGCTTAAGGAACTTTTATGTTTTATTTTATTTTGTTCTTTTTCTTTCTGTCTTTATTAAGGATTTACTATAAATCAGCATCATTGGTCTTTCAATAAAATTATATATATTATTATATTATATTTTTTACGGAAATGTTCTAGACCCATGAACTTCAAACACTGGTAGGGAACTGAAGATCAACAATATTAAAATTTGTTGATATTTTTGTCCATATTAAGCTAATTTTTATGCATCGTTTGAGGGGTCTTTCTACAAAATTTTGTCTACTTCCATTTTTAAAAATTTGTTTTTTTTCAGGAGTTATTAAGATTTATTTTAGAAATATTTTTTAATTCAATTATTTTTTGTCAGATTTGAATGAACTTTAACGAATGTTTCCTAAAATAATATTTGTGATGAAATATTTGCTTAAAAACTTTGTCAAAATATTTCGGGGCCAAAAATTATTACTTTTTTTATATACTTCTAATAAAAGTTTAAAAATTTACAAAATTTTTATTTAAAATCCGCCAATATTTACTTCTACTTGTAAATACAAAAATTGGCCTATTGGTTTGGGGTACGATGAAATTAATACAAAAGTTGTTTAATGTATAAAAAAATATCCAATCTGTTTTAAAAAATTTCTATACATAAAGATTTTTACAAAGAAGTTTTTTATTTCAATGAATCCAGAAAAAGCTCAACATAAAGTTTGGTCAATTTCCGCTTAGGCCCTTTCAAATTTAAACCATTTTATACGTAAAATATTTAATTTTTAATGATTATTCTAAAATGTATAGAATGTATTTTCGTTAACCCTTATGTTTTTTTTTTTTTTTTATTTTATATAACATTTTTTTTAAATGTCTACATTTAAATTCCCTTTTACTAACTTTAACATTTTTGTGTGAAATTAACAAGTCTATATTCACTGAAAATTTAGTTAATGTGAAATAAAAAGTCATAAAAGTGGCAGTCAGAACAGAATTTTAAAATTTTGATAAAAATAAGGGCCAATTAATTTCATACATTTTTTAATATTCTGACACGAGTTTTTATAGAAATAAATGAATGTCTGCAAACTTATTTTCCTATTAGACTACAAAATCCATAAACGTTTAACGAGTATCATATAAAAACATAACCAAATGTTTACAAAAATTTCAGGAAGATCGGTACACAATTAGGCATAGCTTCCATATAAGCCCCACTTTCAAAAATCTTTTTAACTCGCAAAAATCGCACATAAATGTCGCAAATATTTGACACAAATAATTTTAATATAAGCAGAAATCATATTAACTTATAACATAAGGATCGGTCCATAAATTGCCATAGGTCCAATTTAGGGCCATTTCTGAAAATTTCGGAAATAATTTTAGTGCACAAAGGCATAGGTGTAGGATATCAAATTGACCGTCTATCTTTCTCGCTTTTTTAGTTATTTTCTTATTTGTATTATATTGAAAAATAGTATTATAAAACATAAAAACATCGCTAAAAAACTGTTTTTCCGGTTGAAATGAAAAAAAGAAAAAAAATTACCAAAAAATTTTAAAACTCCGAAAGCTAAAAAAATTGCCTAAACATCATTTTGGCGATTATTTTTCGTATTAAAGTATTTTTATTTTGGCGATTATTTTTTTTAATTTAGGGAATTTTTTTGTTTTACCGTTTTTTATTATTGCGATTAATTTTCGTTTTGGCGTTTTTTCTATAATCTTGGCGATTTTTTTTAGATTTAGCGATTTTTGGTGTTCTTTAATAATATTTTTCAATATAATAAAAGTCAAAAAATAAACTTATTTCTGCTTGAAAAATAAAAATCATAAAATAACTGTTATCATATGTTTTTTACGATACAAGTAATAAGAGTTACGGTCCCTGTTTTAAGTATTTGATCCTTAAATTTGATACTCTTGTTCTTTAACATATGTTCTAACTATATGCCTTTCCGCACAGGTTTTTAAAAAGATGTTTAAGGTCTTACGAGGATTTTACTTTTTTGGGAGGTTGCAAATATTGTCAAACATGGCACACATCTTGAAAATTTTAAAGGATCCTTATTTACCTCATCAAGCCTAGCTCAAGGTTGTAGAATCTAGCATCATCAGTGTTGAGGTTATAGATATTGTTGCAACGCCCTCAACCAGTGATCGGTTTGAAGGATTCTAAATAGATTAAAATTGGTGAGAGCTAAATAAATTATGTGGTCTATAAGGACACCAGTAAAATGAAGCATATGTTTAAATACTTCATCAGCTTTACTAATGACTTTTCTATTAAATTCCTTTCAAACCTAAATAAAATCTATGGATAATATCTTTATATAACTATAGAAGGTATTTATCACAAATTTTGTCGAAAATATTTTATTACGATTGAAATTTTGTAATTTCTTGATAAAATGTGCTTTTGTTTTTAAGAGCATAAAGCTAATATTTTTAGAATTTCTAATAAAAATCAATTTATTTTATGAATACTAGATAATTTAAAATTAAAATGTATATCAGCATATTTTTTAATTAAATAATTTAAAGAACCTTTTTTTTGAGTACATTTTTGGTTGTTCTGATTCTAAGAATTCTAGTACAAAAAAGATTTCATTTACTATATGATAGAACAAATGTTGGAAATTTTTAAGATATTGAGGAGAATCCGGTATTGCAGTAAAGCAGATTCAAGTATCTAAATGGGCATTCATTTCAGGATCTTAACAGTTTATGGGAAGTATCATTGAGTACTACAGTCGGATTAACTGCTTTTTAAGTGTATGCGTTGTCTATATAACCAAACCTCACCTAGGGATCTTTACGAAATATAGACCAACTATAATGGTAAACTCTCTATAAGCTTTTGAATTTTTCATTAAACATGAAAACAAATTAGTTTTTTCTCTCAATTAAAATTGTCGTAATGGTCAATATATTGGAAAGAGAGGAAGTAGTTTTTCAACTTCTGTGCTAATGCACATTACAAAAAATTAACTGGGATATCAGATACCAGTCAATTTAACTAGTATAAAAGTCTGATTACAATTGAAACAGATTGATTCTATTTGATTGCTCTTAATGATGAATAAATTTTATAAAATTGAAGTCATTCAGTAAAACTTTTATACGAGTATCTTTATGTTAGTGATCAGAACAAATATTAAAAGAAGGATGCGATTAACCATAAACTTGGTTATTACAACACAATGTTTTTTCATTGGAAATCGCAATATTTTATATTCAATAAGATTCAGAAATAGTTTATATTCTATTTTGCAAAAACTTTTACCCAAAAACTTGGTATATAAAATTCTGTTGCTATATGACAGAAAGTTTAATGTAAAAACAATAATTTTTATTTCCTTTTTGGAAAATATTTTATTAAAATTTTGTATTTTTATTACTTGTATCTTATACCATAAATTTTATCTCCTAAATTTCTTTTGCACCTAAAACGCCTTTTTTCGAAATCAATGTACAATTCGTTGTTCTTTCAAAAATCTACGATAAAAGGAAAAAAAAAAACCTACAATACAACAAATTGTTAATGCTTTTAAACGCATGCCCAGCACTGTAAATATGTATAAATGAATATAATACGAGCGAGTTGATTGTGTGTGAATATGTTTATTTGGTTGGATGTGTGTACATAAACTTGTACACAGATGTAAAGATGTGAATGTGTGCAAGTAAGGTTACTTTTGTTGTTGTTGCTGGTGTTGATATTGTTATTATTGTTGTTGTTGTTTTAAATATCCTGTACACACTAAGGGCGTGTGCTTTTTCTTTATACTTTTTTTTTTTGCTTTCTTCTCTTTGCACTTCACATAAATCTATATATAATTTTCTTTTCAATTAAAAATAATTTTTTCTTTTTTTTAGAAGAAATTTTATAAAAAAAGTAGCTACATTTTGAAATTTTTTTCAAAAACACTTAAATATATTTTTCTTTTTTAATTTTTAAATATTTTAATAAATTTTCTATACACTTTAATCTTCACTAATAAATTTTTATAAATTGATTTCTTTTTATGATATTATTTTGGGAAAAAAATTTTCAGGAGTAGGAGCAGCTGTTGTAATTTTTAAGATTATATTTCTTTTTTCTTTAATTTTAAAGATATTTTATTATATTTAATAATATGTTTATTTATGTTTTAATTAATATTTTATTGCGTTATATTTTTATGTATATTTTTTTAATGAAAATTTAATTAAATTTCATTTTTTTTGTTGTATTACTTGTTTTGCAAAAATTTTTCTTTATTCCTTAACATTTATATATTTCTTTAAATATGACTTTCTTTAGTAACTCACAGATAACAATTGATTCTTTTGTGAAAATTTTCTAGATACAGATGCTGTAACTTTTATACACATTCAGTAGGCATTTCATTTCATCTCACATCGCATTTCATCTCATCTAATTTCATCACTCACATTTTATTTTACTCTCTTTTTTGGATTTTGTTGTATGTTGGTTGGTTTTACTGATGCTGGGTGCTGCTGTACGAGTGTCACACAATGAAAGTGTTTAAAAAGAGCTTTTGAATGTTAAAGCTTTAATTGAGAGTGTTGTTTAGTTATTTAAGTGACTGGCTGACTGACGGTCTTGTGATAATTTTTTCATTTACAATAACAAATTGTTAAGAGTTACCAGGGTTTTTGTTAAGTAAAAGTTTCTAAGGAAGGTTTTGTACGAAGTTTTTTATAAAATTTTTTTCAACAGGGGGAGATGTTAAGAAAGTGTTAGCATTAAGAAAAAAGTTTAATATTCATACAGAAAAAAGTTAAAATGGACTTCAATTACGAAATTGCTTATATTAATTAATTTTTAGTTGATTTTACTCCAATCATCAAAATGATACTAATATTAATAACTAGAATAATTGATTTTATTATTACTGTGTTTTTTTTCAAATAGATATAATGAGCAGACAAATTTTGGAAATTGTCTAAATTTAAGAAATTGTCTAAATTTTATTTCTATGTTTTTATAAAAAAAATTAAAATTTTTCTTTATATTTTATTAATTTTATGAATTTTTTCCAAATGCTTTTAATTTCTCCCAAAAGGTAATGAACGATTATATTTCAATAAAAAATATTTTGTCTAAGTGCTACTTTTATATTGAAAATTACATTGAAATTACACTAACAAATGATTTAATATTACTTAAAAATTTCAGTTTTATGAAAGTTTGTACGAAACATTTTTTTGACATGGAATATGGACAAAAGTCATTTAAGTAACAACACAGAAAAAAGTTTCGTAACTGTTAAAAATAGTTTAATAAATAACATTACTTTTCTCGCAGCGTTTTGATGCAAAATATAATATTTTTGCTAGATATTATTAAATTGTACATATGATGAAAATGTTGGTACAGATTAAAATATAAAAATGGTAATTTTGTTTAACTGAAATTATGCATAATTTTACGTTAAAAAAGAAAATGCAACTAAAAACCAATAAAAATTTATTTTTAACAATTTTCGTATTCAAAATCACTCGGGACATAAATAGCATCAAAAATAAATTTTAAAAATGTCGGTACCCCTTAAAATTTTGAGTTAAATTTTAAATATATAAATATATAATATATATATATATATATATATATATATATATATATATATATATATATATATATATATATATATATATATATATATATATATATATATATATATATATATATATATATATATATATATATATATATATATATATATATATATTATATATTTTTTTTTGTAGGATTTTTAAAAACATTTTTGTTGTAAACATATCAAGATTTATTATTATTATTTTTTTTTTTTTTAATTTGAGAAAAACTGTAGATTTCATTAAAATATATGAAAAATTTGTTGAAAAATTTTGAAAATTTTCAATAACATTTTGAGTTTTTAAACTTTTTTTCCGAAATATCTCAAAATTTTGATGGTATTTCGAAAATTGGTTGGTGATGTATTCAAGAAGATCGTTTTTCGAGTGAAAATGAAAAGTGTAATTTTGTAGCAGAGATCAAATGAAAACAAAGTACTTATTTTGTTTATATATAAAAACTTTCTGTGAAATTTTAAAATTTCAGACTTAAATAGTAAAAAAAAAAAAATAGACTTAATAATTAAAAAAGTTAAAAGTGATATTTTTAGTTTTTTTTTCGGAATTTTTTCAAAATAATTCCAAAACTATTGAGCACATAAAAAAAATTAAGTTTGGTGACTTGAAGATATTTTTAGTCCGCATCTTTGGCTGTATCACTTATGTCAATTGTACACACCACACAGAAAAAAGTAAAAATTTGTTTTAATTATCAAAATGAAAAAATGTTTAAATTTGCACCTCTCACCAAACACATAAAAAATTATTACCGTCTTTTTCACAATTAACTCAGTTGTTTAATTTTTCATCAAAATTTAATAAATATGTTCAAGAAAAAATAAAATAAAAAAAAAAAATTTTTGTATGATTTTCTTTCCTATACATATTTTTAATTCATTCAATTATCTACTTGATTGATTTAATTAATTTATTAATTGGGAATTTTTTTCTGTTTTGTATTTTTTATAGTTTTTAGTAATTGATATAATCATTTTGGTGAGAGGTTTATAATTGAATGAATTATTTTCATATATATTTGTTAATTGGTGACTTTTTTCTGTGAAAATGATTGTGAAAATTAAAAATATATAAAAATTTTTCCAATTAAAAATTTCAATTAATGAAATAATTGAAAACTTTGTACATTTTGGATAACGTGTTTATTGAATAAATAATAATATTAAATGAAAAAAAAAAGAAAAATAATTAAATTGATTTTTTTTTTTACTTTATTGACAACTTTAATTTTTTAAAAGAAAAAGAAGAAAAATAATTTCTTTTTATTTTTGTATTTTGGGATCTTGGTTTCTTCCGGTAGTTCTTCTTTTAGGGATTCAATTCAGCCCAACCTTCACCAGTGAAAAATTTTGGTGGGAGAAAAGAATTTTTGGATAAAAGTTTCGGATATTTACGCTATGGATACGTGGATTTTATATTCGATTCTTCTTACTTTAAGGGCTTAATTTTGGGCTTAATTTTGTTTTTGTTTTTCAAACATTTTTATGAAAATTTTTTCAAAGTGAGGTGAAGGGATTTACAAATAAATAAATGTTTATTTTCTCTTGGCTCAATACTTTTATTTAGAAAGATCAAAAGCAGCGTTCCTTTTCTTATGGATCTATAATTGATATTCTGGTAGTTTTAATAGCTAAATTTAATATGTTACACTCACTGGACAGCTTCGATTTTCAATTCGGCCTAGAATTTTTCATTATTTTTTTTTGTGAGAGCCGCCAAAATTCTTCTTTGGATTCCTCGACTAAAACATCTTAAATTATACATAAAAAAGTATGTATCTTGACAATCATCTCTATCATATTATAATCATGAATAGCATACTTAATTTAAGTCCTTTTTTGGTAATAATTTTTTCTGTGCATTCTTGAGTTATGAGAAAATATACTAGAATAATGGCCTTACGAAATATTAGACACGCCCATAAAAAATTCAGACCTGATGGAAAAAAAACTGAAAGCATATTCGTGTTCAGCACATCAGAATGCATCAAGTCCAACTATTCGTCTTTGGTACAGGATTTTTTTTGGTCGACCAGTGTAATTTCATACATGTAAGTTAGATACTACTCAGCAAATAAAAAAAAAAAAATTTTTGATCTTGACATTGTCTTGTTATTGGAAGAAAGTACTTACTGATGAATAAGAGCTGCAGAAGTCCCTTTTTTAACCTATGCACAGTAGAGTACACACAAATTTTGTAGGAAGACCCCTCAAACGTTGCTTAAAAGTTAGCTTAATATGGAAAAAAATGATTAAAAAAAAAATTAATTGAACATTTCGTCCAAAAAAGAGTATTGTGGAAAGTATTGATGATAATAGATCATTTTCAAATATTTGTTCAACAAAATGTTTTCTAGCGAAACAGAATATATGGAGCCTATGTTTTCCTAATCGCTAGTAGGGAACTGAAGACAAATTTTAAACATTTATTTAATATTTTTTTTCCATATAAAGTTAATTTTTAAAGGGTTTACCTACATCGAAATTTCAAAAAAGCATTTCTTCGCGACACTCTTGCACATTGGTTATAAAATGCTTATTTTTCTTTTTGGAAATAATTCTGTAGTTTGTGTTCAGTTAAGAATATTTGAATAATATTTTACATGGGGGTAAAAAATGGAGCCCTAAAGATGGACATATGTAATTTTTTAAAAAAATCGTAAAAAATATATTTATGATTTTGTTTAGTTTAAGAGATTTTTAGGCCGAAATAAAATGTTCCCTAATTTTGATCTTGTTTTTTTATATTCTTTTAAACTTAATGAGCCTGATTTGGATCCTATTTTTTTTTCAATATACACTAGATTTCTTATAAAATTCTGGATAACAATATATAAATATGAATCCGTTAAAAAATATATATTAGTCCGAGGTTGAAACTTAAAAAAAAATCCACACTTTGGATCTTTTTTCACTTATAAAGTTTGTTTTTTGTTTTGCCTATATTATATTTTTAATGCTAAAGTTTTTATTCTAAAATAAAAAAAAAATGAAAAAGACTCCCACTTTCCCAGTTAATATATATATTCGAAACTGCTTTAATATTCAGATATAACAGCAATATGGTTTTAAATGGTTAAAATAATCTTTAAATTTAATCAAATTATTAAATTTTAAGATGCTCTTATAAGTATTTCCACAATAAATTACATTAATGATTTTTTATCTATTTAAACAGGGGAGATTCAAGGTAAACTAGGAATAGAAGGTTCATAAAGTTCCAACATCGAGTTTTAAAATTCACGATTGAATAGTCCTGCTCTAAAAGTGCATAGAAGTGATCCAACATTTTAATACATAAAACAAACATAACAAATTATCTTTTAAAACGAGAGAAGAAGATATAGTCGGTCAAGCCCGACTATATGATACCCTACATCATTTGGATCCATTTTTTTTTTTTACTTATATACAACTTACTTCTGCTAAATATTAACATAATACGAACATTTTTATATGCTTTATGCACGCTAGTGATTTTCGAGAGAGGAGTTTATATGGGAGCTATGGTCAGTTATGTTCCGATCTTCATGAAATTTGGCAGACGGATTTATACTGATATAAAACTTATTTCATTAAAATATTCCTATTTTTAAGGAATCAATAAGTGTTAAAACTCTATTCCGGGAGGACATTTGTATGGGGGCTAGGTGAAATAATGGGCCGATCATAACCAAATTCAATAGGCTTCGTCCTTGTGTTGAAAAAAGCATATGTACCAAATCAAATTATCTTCAAAATTGCGACCTGTACTTTGCGCACAAGCTTTACATGGACAGCCAGCCAGCCAGCCGACCAGACGGACGGACGGACATGGTTAAATCGACTCAGAAAGTGATTCTGAGTCGAACGGTATACTTTAAAGTGAGGGTTCGAAGATTTTTTCTCTGCGTTACAACTTCTGCTCAAACACATAATACCCCAACCACCTTTGGTGGTGTAGGGTATAAAAATTATACATATAAAATTTGTGTTCATTTTTGAAAAAATAGATAATTTTGTTGCAATTTGATTTGACACACGTTATCTCAAATGCTTATAATCATAGAAATATGCAATAAAACGTCTTAAAATGCAATTAAAAAACGTTATATTTATTATAATTATTTTAACGAATTAACATCGATTTATTGAACTATCGGACATATAAGTTATAATTGTAGTTATATTCAGTTTTACAACATTATATTCATCTTAATAAACTCCATGAATTTGGCAACTCTACTCCTTTAAGACATTTTAGTTGTTATAATAATAAATTATAATTTAATTTAACTATTTTTAGATTGAAATAAATTTGATGCAAAATCTTTCTTTTGTATTTTTATACTACGATGCATTTTAAGCACAATGCAACCTCATATTATTTGAAAGAAAGAAAAATAAAAAAAAAATAATAATAAACGACTACATTAATTCAAATGCACACAATTGACACACTAATTTAGAAAAGGAAAAATACTTGTAAAACCACCTACAAAAAATAAAAATAATAATAATGAAAATTATTCAAATGTAAGTATAAAATGTTTTTTTTTTACACATTCAACAATAGTTTGACAATTGCAGAGATATTAATTTACTACTTAAGTACATATATACAAATATACCTACTAACTCTTTTATTGTCTTAAAATTCTAAGAATAAATAAAGAATTCTAAGAATAAAGTTGAATTTTATTTTAAATTTAAATAAAATTTATAATTTTACAAGAAAAAATAAATAATGATTTAAGGTTAAATATTAGTATGTACTTTCAAAGGGGAGAATTTTTATTTTATTTTTAGGGGTTTAAAGATTAAAACCTGTAGGATGTTAGTTTTTTTTTTATCTCTTATTTGCCAAAAATATATATATATATATTTTGTCTATAAAAAATGGTTTCTTATCTTTTGGGATTTAATCAAGAGACAAATTGTTGTTGTTTTTATTATTATATTTATTTTGGGATATGAAAGGAAAGTTATAATAATTTTCATTCGCATCTTTAATAAAACGTTTCTATTATCATTTCTTTATTCGTTCGCTGGTTTGTAGTACATGACAGAACGCCTACGCATTGTAGAATGTTATAAATAGTTGGTTTCTGCTTTCTTTTTATAATTCGCCTGTTACTAAATTTAAAAAAGAAACAAGAGAATTATGATGAGAGTAATTTTGTAAAAGGATGAGTATCTATGTTTATATGTATATAAATCCATATAAGTATTTGTGTATAACAGTTATAAACGCAGACATCAACATGGTTTGGTTGTTTTGAGATAAATACAACGACTCTATATGTTTTATTTTAAGAAGGGTCAGTATAGTATTCTAAAAAAAGCTTTTATTGTAACAGATAAATTTGCTAGAATTACAAAAGGCTCAGAGAGAGAGAGAGAGAGAATGTTGAAAATAGTGTGAGAGAGAAAGTTAAAGAGTCTAAGGATTATTGTAGTTGTATTTAACGTATTTACGATTAGTTGTTTTTGTTTCGTTTTTTTTTTTTTCATTAAATACAAACTAAAATAACATGTTGCTCCTTTAGTTGTTAAAATTGTGTGGTTGTGAATGTGTAAAAATATACACATATTCATTTATAGTTGTATGTGTGTTTATATGTTAGTTCACATTCATATACACTCTAATAATGAAGGAATTTTTGTTAGTGTTTGTATATTTAGTTCAATTTTGTAATAATCATATGAATATGTTTGAGTGTTGCAAATGTAGGGCGTTTGACTTTAATCAATGATTAAAGTATAATTTTTTAAGTAAAATTCTTAGTGTATAGAAATTCTATTGCAGATCTAAAAGTAAAATTTATTATTGAAGCCTTGGAAATATACCTTGGTATTGAAGGTTTTTGTATTTTATTCCCGGAGGCTAATTATTTAAGGTTCAAGTATTGTATAATGCTATGGTACTAAAATAAATTTGTACTTATTATTTTTTTGAAAATGTTTATTTTTGGGGAACGAGTTAAATCTTTTATTATGCGTTTAAAAGTACATTTAATACATATACTGGTAGTTAAAACAACTTGGTTAACGAAAGATTTATTCCAAATTAATATTACTCAATTTTATCAAGTTTTTTTTCTTTATGTAATTCCATTTTATAAACAATATTTTAAAATTACAATCTTTTTTTGAAGCGAATCGAAATATTTTATTTTCGAATATGTAATAGTACCACAGAATTTTTTTTATTTCGGTATCAATTGTATTTACGTGAAAATTATAATTCCACTTGAACACCAAATTTAAAATCTCAAAACATTTTACGAGGTATCGTAATGTGTATAAGGAATCAATTTTTCTCTGTGATTCGATAAAAAAAATTGAATAAATTAAAGGGTAAAAAAGTATAAGGATTTTTTTGCGAAAACTACTACTGTCAAAATATTCCAAAAATGCTCCATTTTATTAAATTCTATTTCATCCCTGAACTTGACTTAGTTTGTATCGTAAGTTTTAATTTATCTTTTCTAAAAAAAAATTGTTCTAAAATCTTAAAACCTAAATTACAAATAGAAAGCAGTTTCGGAATTTCTAATGTGTTCAAAAACGATTGCCAGCGCTATTCATGGGACATATAACAAATATGAGCTTTATGTGCAAAATTCCAAAAAAAAAAAAAAAAAAAAAAATTTTTGAATTTGGCCAGGTTTTTAAATTTGTGGGATTCTTTTTTTTTAATTTTGATATCATCTAGGTGAAGATGCCTTTCGGAAAAATTTTAAAATCCAAGATTTAAAAATCCAAGCAGCCGATAAGAAGTTACAGATTAATTTCGATTCTGCCCCACTGATTTAAAATATAAATTTAACATTTAATATAGTGTTTTGCATCTCAAACAATAATTTTTAAAATTTCTATTCATTGAAATTACAAGTTCCAAACTCATTGAAGTTGGAATATATGTAGGAAATATGGCTTTGAACTTTAAATTTTTTAGAAAGTATTTGATTTATGTTAGATGAAAATATTATCCCATTAAGAATTTTACATACCTGGTAAGCCAACAAATTTATAAAGTTTGATAAAAACTTACAATTCGGGTGAAAACCTCACTAGTTACACTGGTCACCAAAAAAATATTCCCTCAAAAACGAATGGATGGAATTGATGTTTTTTGATGTGCTAAACACAAACCTGCTTTCAATTTTTTTATGGGCGTGTCTAATATTTTGCCCTTAATAAGACCATTACAGTAGTATATTTCGCCATAACTTAAGACATAAGTGATACACCAAAAGATGCGGAATAAAAATATATTCAAGATACACAAACTACATTTTTTTATCTGCTCAATATTTTTGAAGTTATATTGAAATTAGAGTCCGAAAATAAAAATGTATGCTAAATTTAAGATTTTTTTGCTAAAATTTCTTTCGATAAATGACAATATAAAGATGTTTCAGTTTATCAATATTTGATTTTTCGCGGACCCCTTGTCACATTTTGATTTTTAGTATAGTAGTAATGAAAAATAGATAAGACACAATGGTATTTATTTTAAATATAGTTGCAAAAACAAACACTGTACAAAAACTATGAAATTTTTAAAGTTCATAAACAATTTAAAATTATTAATTGTAATAAAATTTTTTATTTTATTAACTTTTTAACATTGGGAGAAATTTTTAATAAAGCATATCTTACTTAATTTTCCACTTCCAAACATGATCAAAATTTGGATTTTATGAACTGTAGGGCAGAAGAACTAGTTTCCCATAAATATGTAAATACAAACTTTAGCAAAAATTTTAACGCTTTATCACAATCACCGTATAAACTTTTAAACTAAAAATATTCAACTAACATAGATTTATAGCCAACTTTATCTTCTCATTTTTGAAAATGGAAAATGGTATGTCATCAATAAGTAAACTGGATTGGCAAGAATTGGTATATAATATCGGAAAAATTCATCGTGTAGTGAATCCAAGTGTATTATATTTTTATATCTATATTAAAGTGCCTTCATTTGTATGGGGACAAAAAAAGTTGCAAAGATTGATATGTTTTAAACTAATTCACAAAATATTTCGGTTCAATTATTTCATTTACCAAGTATTTTTAAAATACCTCCAAAAGTATGGTTTTCAATCAACAGTATACACAATTTTAAACTTTTTGTTAAAAAAATTAGAACATATCGTATGAAAAACGACGTCTAATACATATTGACCAAAAAATATTTTAAAATTTGTTTTCATTCGAAATTAAAATTTTAGTAAAATTTTCAATGATTTTATTTTAAATAGTATTTTATTAAAGATTGAATATTTTGGACGTTTTCAATAATAAATTATATTTTAGGGCATCATTGGAAAGGTTTCATTAAATATTAAATTTAATGCCAAATAAATGGTAAAGGATACAAATGTCCTCAAAAGCATAAATTGATAAAAAAAAGCTGCAAATTCGTATAAAATAGTGGAAAAATTTAAAAAAAACTTCTTTTTATTCGATTATTATCGCGGTTTTTAATGAACATATAAATAAATTTATCAATATTTAAGTGTAATAAGTACTTCCATGCGACTTAAATAGTAACAGGATATATACTATTTCTTTGGTACATTAGGACCTTATATATTTTGAAGAATTTCCGAAATATATAAAATTACATGTTTGAACAAAGAAAATATGATAAAAAATGTTAGTAAAGTCTTAATATCCCGCGACTGAAAAGAGAAGGAACAATTATTTAAATGAAAATTCAAAGTTATAGTATGCATCTATTATAATATGAAGTTTATTTTCTTACAGCTAAAATTTTGTTAATGATATTGAAAGAAATACGTAATTTTAGAGGTGTTTTGAAAATGGTCCAGTCCATGTAAATTTAAATATTGAGATGTAATATTTTAGGAATCAGTAACAATCTTTATTTCTAGAGGGGTACATTCGCAACTTTTTTTCGTGAGGCACTTTAATGTATATATACAAATTCTTTTTGATGAATCCAAGATATTTGGTAGTATTTCTTTCCATAAAGCACTTGTTGAATCAAACTCAGTAAATAAAGTTATTTGTTAAGATTGTAAAATGCCTCGCAGAATTTAGAGATTTTAAAGTAATAAATAAAAATCGTTTTCTGTAATTTTTTTATAAATATCTTCATTTTGTGTAAAAGAAAAATGTCTACTTCTGCCTTTAATTCGTATAATCTTTTTAGCATATTTCCCTTCGAAATCCAACGGGCATCGGTATGAAGTAGTAATTTCTTATGTTCTGTATTTAAATGTAGGGCTTTAGAAATTATATTTCTTAAGGCATTAGTTATATAAAATTTACTACGCATCTATATCAGGTAAGGTCCCTGAATTACGCAGTGAATTTTAAATGAATTAGAAAATCTGATATCAAATTATTGATGCATCTACCTTTGGAAGTGGTAGACAAAGGTTTAGAAACAATAATTCTTCCTTTATTTCACTTTCTGCAATAAAATAAAAATTGGCTGATATTAGAAACATTAGTCGTTTCATTACATCTGACAGATGTATACTTATGACTTTTTATGATTAATCGATTTTCCCCATCTAAATGAAAGGCTCCTATACTTAGAATTCAATTTTTGTTTAATTATATTATGCCGAAAACTATAAAAAATTTACAAATGTACACATTTTCAGTCTCTCTAGCGGATCACTTGGAATGTTGCTAAGAACCTCTAGGGGTCCGCGGATTCTCATTTGGGAAACCTTGTCTTAAATTAAGTAGATATACAGTGATGGACAAACACATGTTTTTCTTTCTTTTTTAAACAATAAGTCAGCTTTCTTTATTTTTCTTTCATTTACTGTTATGACTAACATATCATTACCTTATTAATCGTACATACTAGTAAAACTTTGTCTAATTAATGAACCGATTACGTATGTCGATTTTTGTCACTTTCCGCCTTAAATGCTATTGAGTTTTTATTTTCATATTCTCTATATCACTTGCGACTGTTTGGGTTTTTGTCTCTGATAATAACAATTTATTACGTTATTTGACTCAAAATTTGTTATTATGTAAGTCGATATTAGTCGATTCCAATGTCTTACCGTTTCGGTGGTAGAAAAGAAAAAAAAATTTAGTATAAATATGATAATTCTTTTATAAAATTGTGTACCATGAATATTATCTTTATATTACGTGAGGATTATGCACACTAAAATGATTTCCGAAAGTTTCTTATACTGATTTTCCATAGCATTATTACACTGATTACCGAACTTTACTGAAATAGTAACATATTGTTTTGTTCCGGGATGACATTTGTGTGGAGAACTGAACCAATTATCAACATTATCATATCATTCAACATCACTAATATTTATATGGGACTTATGTGTAGGGACTGAATAGGAGCTACGTAACATAAATATAAGTATATAGGGGCATATCAATCTAATAAATATAAAATCCTCTATCGCCAACCTTCTTATATATATAATTGTCCAAGATTACTAAATGTGAGCTTACAAAAGCAACTTTTGCAACTGAAAAAAAAAGCGAAAATGGTGAGGTAAAAAGGTTTCTTCTTATTCTAAGGCCTTATTTACGAAACCATTTACTAAGCGATACGTTTCTTCAAAAAAGATGCAGTAGAAGTGAAATTCAACTGCAACATGTCCAACAAACACAAAATAATATATTTTCATTACATGAAACAAACTATGTTCTTTCTTGTATGTTTTTTTCTATAATATGAATTTTTAAAGGACAATGCTTTTATTTTTCAGAAGCCCATCAGCACACATCAACCATGAACATGTTTGAAAAAATAAAAATTTTAAATTATTACAAATTCGTTACTTTTTTTTTATTTTTATTATAAATTATTTTTATTTCTTTTTATTTTTTTTAATTGTCATATTATTATCCTCAGTATTCAAATATAAAAAATTTTCGAATTTACTGCCTGTTTCTCTATGTTGAACGAAAAATTCGTTTCGAATAAATATATGGAAAACAACAAATTTAAAATTTTGTTTTTGTTTTCTATTTTGGCAACATCCCATTTGAAAGCAACGTATATCATAGACCTAAACCACGTAACTCAAACGAAAAAATTATATCGACATAGAGAATACCATTTGTGACTGGTTTTCGTCTACAGACGGAACGTAAAATCGAGATACTGAATAGGGGCATAAGACTATAACTCAAGAACCCTTTGTACAATTTCGATAAATTATTCATCAAAAGATACAGATGAAAATTGTCTTCAAGCCAGTTCAACATTATTTTTTATGCTCAATAATTTTAGAGAATAGAATTTTCCTGTTTTTTTTAATTTTCCAGCTTTAAGATAATAAGCTTAAAAAGTCGTAAATGTTGAGCATTTTTTTCGAAAGCTAATTTTCAAATAACTCCCGTATATTTTAGTGTATAATTTATATAAATTACCGTTCTCTATTTATGGTGAAATATACACGATTAGTCGGCATATTTAGGACGAAATATTAGACACGCCCACTAAAAAAATCTCGATCTGATGTAAAAAAAAAATTAAAACAGATTCATGATTAACATGTTGAATTCCAACATATTTTTTTTTTTTTTGAAGGAGAACGAAAAAAAATTATTTTTGTCAACCAGTGTTATTAATACTCTTTCATGCATTATACTTATTTCAATCATGTAGTATTTTCACTCGTTGAAATAATCTTATCAAACACTATTGTATTCTTTAAATTAATAGGATAAATAAATATTACTCACTACTACCAAAATTTAAAACTTTAATAACTTAGGCTGTGTAATTTTTAAATAAGCGAACCAGACAGACGAACGGACAGACAGCATTTAATTGGCACAGAAATTGATAAATAAAATTGTCTTATTAAATAAAATAAAATTGTTTAAGTGACAGCTCTAGTGACCTAAGATTTTTGTTGGACTTAATTCGCAGGACAATTATCTATAAATGTTACAGGACAAACAAAAATGTGCAAAATCATTTTTATACCCTTCACCACAGGTGTAAAGGGTATATATAAGTTTGTCATTCCGTTTGTAATTTCCACAATTTTCGTCGGAGAGCAAAAAAGTTTATATTTTCGGAATCCTTGTAAGAAGCGATGACGATTGGACAATGTCCGTCCGTCCGTCCGTCCGTGTGTCGGTTGAAATGGCGTTTATGAAGCCGATAACTGACATATATAATATGTATGTCAAACGATCGGAAATGCTTTCGAGAATTTTGCTATTGGAATTCAGCAAGATAGGTTCATACAATGCGGAGATATGTTCAAAAAACCGGTTTTTTGAACCGGTTTTCCAGTTTCTGAAGCCTCTGTATACACTACGGACTTCGTTTTTACAAAGAATTCTCGGACATCTTTTTCTGAATTTTTGTTCTGAAATAATGAAATAAATCGGTTCAGTAATAACTGAGATATCGGACAAAACGCATTTTTTATTTTTTGAAGCCTTGGTTGAAGCTATAGATTTTTATTTTTATACAGATCGGTCACAAATATTTTTATAAAATTTCAGTTTTTTGAATCAGGAAGATCGGTTTATAAATGGTGGAGATATGCTTTAAAAACCGGTTTTTAGAACCGGTTTTTTAGTTTCTGAAGCCTCTGCATATACCAGGGACTTCGAATTTTTAATGGGGTCTCGGATATTATTTTCTGAATTTTTGTTCTGAAAAAATGAAATAAATCGGTTCAGTAATAACTGAGATATCGGGGAAAACGAATTTTTTATTTTTGAAGCCCTTGTTCAAGCTACAGATTTTTATTTTTATATAGATCAGTCATAAATATTTTTATAAAATTTCGGTTTTTTTAATAAACCAAATTCGTTCATAATAAACAGAGTTATGGCCCAAAAACAAATCTGTTAAGAATATAAATACACCAACAAACATGTATATTAAGCATTGTAATGACTATTAGTGACGTTTTTTGTTTTTTGTATAGACAAGTAGTGTAGTTATCAACAGCAGTAATATGATGAATAACAGTGTTGTTGTTGTTGTTCTTTGTATATGCAGTCTGTACAAAAATAAATAGATATGGAATTGTAGTTGTTTATTTTTAAAAACTAAAACATATCTGTTAAGAATATACATAAATACATAACAAACATGTATATTAAGCATTGTAATGACTATTAGTGACGTTTTTTGCTTTTTGTATAGACAAGTAGTTTAGTTAGCAACAGCAGTAATATAATGAATAACAGTGTTGTTGTTGTTCTTTGTGTATTCAGTCAGTTTGTACATACAAAAATAAATATATATGGAATTGTTGTTGTTTCTTTTTTAAAAGCAAAGCCTGTTATGATTGTTTTTTTTTTTTTCATATTCAAATTTTCGTAGTTTGAAAAAAATTTAGATTTAGAAAATATGCAAGCATACGTTAAGGCGAAAATTTTATTAATTGTCGGTAACATGGTAATATGATGTCGATAAGATGGTAAGATGGTAATATGGTGAAGGGTATCAAAGATTCGGCACAGCCGAATCTTTTTTCAATTTCATTTTTCCTTAGCTTTTTATGCTTCAGAGAATTTTAATAATTTTGACATTGATTTTTAAAGCATATTTTCCCATATTTTGGTTCTAACAGCATATTAACGCATATTTTGGTCTTAGCAGCTTATTTTGTTATAGTTTCATAGAAAAATCATTGTTTTAGAGCTAACATAGATTTTTTTGTATAATTTGTAATTAGTGAAATTTATTTTTTTTTTTCTAATCCGATTCTCTAATAATTTTCATGGTAGAAATTAATAGAAATTTTGTAATTTCCTGATACAATATAGTGCATATTTTTTATTTTTATAGCATTTTTGCCCTGGTTATCAGATTCGAAAGCCATAAATTTCTTAGTGTTATCTCTACTTGATTTTTGAGTAGCTGTAGCTATAACTACTTATGAAATTTATACCTACATAAATTTCTACTGAAAATTAATATAAATAATAAAAACCAATAGAACTTCTTTAATTAAATTTTTTATTTTTTCTCTTTATTCAAAGATTACAATTTTTATTTTTTCATTTTACTTTTTGGTTCAGGTTTTTTGTTTTTGTTAATTTTTGTTATTTAATTTATTTGTTTAATGAATACCGGAATTTATTTAATAATATGGTTTAAGACATTACAGAGAATAGGGATTTTCATTTTTTGTTTCTTTTCAATCATACTACTAATATTTAAATGATAATTTTCATATTTAATATTTAAAACAAAATTAAATTTTTTCGATTTTTGTTAATTATAATTGTATCACTTATTTATAATATCTTTTTGTTCTTTTAATTTAATATCTACATATTAAATTTATATAAATTTAATTAGGACTCTTGACTACATTTGGTTTTAGTGGTGGTTTATTTTTAATGATCATACTTTTATGATTTTGGTTAAAAATTTTTCATACACTAAAAATTGGCTTTATATTTTGTTTGTTTTTAACTTGTACTTTCATATTTCAGTTACTTTTGATGATTTTTTGATTTTCTCTAATAGTTATTTGTTAATAAAATTTTGAATGGAATTTGTTAATGCTTTAGAAATTTTAAAGACTTTATTTATAATAAAATAATTGCATTTATCAAGGACTCATAAAAGAGTTACTACATATAGAAATTTTGTTTTATGAATATAAAACTGTAATATTTTTATTTGAAATAAATTATTGTAATAGAAATTTATAAAATATCTGAAGTTATTATTAAAACATATTTTTACCTTTTACTTTAGAGCTACAATAATTTTATTTTTTAATAATTTTTTATATATTATAAACCATTTACAATTTTAGTTTTAATTTGATTTTTATCTAAAATTTCGTTTATTTTTTATAATTTAAAAATATGCTATTTTTGATTTTGAGCTGTTTTTCTAAAAATTTCATTTATAAATTTGTTAAGTTTTAGCAGAGCAATTTAAACAAAGTCAGTTGATCAAATAAATTGTTTGAGCTGTTCATTCAACTATGTTATTGTTTATTCCAATGTTTAGTTTTAATATAATTTTAAAATAATTTTAATTAGTTAAGATATTTTGTCTAAAGTTTTATTTAAAATTTAAAAGAAATTAATATTTAAAATTTTAAAAGTTTTTATTTAATTATTAAAATAGTTTCTGCTTTAAAGTTTCATAAAAACGTTTCCAAATATTAAAAATACTTTCCGTGATTGATATGATTTTAATTTTTTGCAAAATTGATTTTTCCTGTCAAATAAAGTTAAAATCTCAGAATGAAAAATAATCAACTAGAAATTAGTACTGTTAAATAATAAAGGTCAAAGGTCACTGAAATATTTTTTGGTTATTATCAAGCTGAAAATGTTTAACACACGTTTAGCATTTAAATAAAAATGTTTTTGTTTAAACTTTTAGTTATAAGATTTATAGTTTTTATTTTCTTTGACCTTTGACCTCTAAATTATAGACAATTGATTTTTCATTCTTAGATTTTAATAATTTTTTAATCTAATTTCATTGGACTACATGGCCTCAATTTGATTTTGTTCCGGTTATAATTATTATTTTACTCATTTGATGAATTTCTTTATTTTCGTGGTCAACACTACACACTATAGATTTCTTAGGAGTGAAGGGTTGAGGAGAGGTATTTTCTATGCGAATTTTGTATGTTCTTGTTATTTCTTTTTTATAAACCTGACCTCTATTTGGAAGTGTGAAGTGTCATAATTTGCTATCATTCTAAAATATAAAATAGCCAATAGCCCAAATTAAAGGCTAAAAAGCTAACAGGAAATACCATACGTGAATATTTATCAATAATATTGACATCTTTGATTTTTGGTATGGTGGCTTTAATGGCAGAGGCTCCCTTTTTTAAAGCATGCAAGACACGGGGTTTATTGCCTATAAATAAAAGTTATTACTCGTTATACAAATTATTCAAAAGATATTGCAGCACTTACCTCTTTGTCCCCTATAACGTAAATTTGAACGACTTGTGGTACCATAGTTACGTGCAATTCTAAAACTCGGTGGAAATTTAGCTAAATCCAAAGTTTCGGCACCCAATTGATTAAATGTTGTATTATAGTTACCCTTGCGCAATGATGGTATAGGACTCATGCGCACATCTTGTAATTCAATAATATCTTCGGCAGTTGAGCAAGTTTCTGATTTATCAGGTTTCCCTATTAAAAGGGAAGAATATTTGTTATTTATTTTTTTAAATAATATGATTTAAGTAGTTTTCTTTTTTAATTACCTGATCTTTTATTATCACCATCTTTACCTTTTTTCACTTTCTTTTTGGCCCTTTTACCCCAATAAGTATAATTGACAGCTGCATATTCTAAAAGAGCAGCAAATACGAACACAAAACACATGACCAGATAAATATCTATGGCTTTAACATATGATATCCTTGGTAAGGAACTCCGTACACCAGTACTTATGGTAGTCATAGTAAGAACAGTGGTGATACCTAAAAGTGAAATTATTAATGAATTAATAATAATTTTTATTCGAATTTTTAGTTATTAATTTTATAAATTAATTGTAATGTGTATAATGTGATATTTATACACGGACCACGCCCATTTTTTGTTTCCGAGTTTACATTGGTCCTTGAACTATATGAACACAATTTCGTTGAAGTTTCACCTTATATCGGAGGTGGGTGGTAAAGAGGGCGAACTACGCCCATTTTTGGTTTTTCAATTTATATCGACCCTCAATCTATTTATACAAAATTTCGTTGTCGTATATGCTTTTGTTTAAGAGATGTCAGCAGAAAAGTGTAAAACGGACACTCTGTGTGTCTAGTTTTTAGCCCATAACTTTTTTGTTTATTAACCGATTTTGTCCATTTTGAATACAAAACAAACCTTTTATAAGATAAATTTCTTCCCCCTACCTTGCCCCGTTCGAGCCCTATCCAGACGGACAGACAGACGGACATAGCTAGATCGACTCAGAATCTAACCAGTACCCAAAATATATATACTTTGTGGGGTCTTAAATGATTCCTTCGACATGTTACACACGGAATGACAAAATCAATAAACCGCTATCTTTTTTTTAATGGTGGGTATAAAAATCATTTTATATGTTATGTTTAACATCAAATTAAGAGCCAAATGTAAAATCAGTTAGATGGAAAGTATGACTAATTTTAAAAACGAATCATTTATTTATCATACGCTAAGTTGTATTTAAGTGATTTGAAGTATTCGTTTATATCATTAAATTAGTTTAAGTTAAAGGAGTTTACATTAATGCAATATTTTGTGGCTAATAACATGGATATTCATTTATTTTGAGTAAATTAATTTTACACTGAGGGAAAAAATATGATTAGATCCGTGACGCACAGTGCCACAGAATCGTTTTTCATCGGCCAAAACTCTGTAACTTTTGAAATGATAGAGATATTTTATAATTATTTTTGATTTAGATGTATTTTATTGAATTTTTCTAAAGTTTTATTTTATTAAAATCGGTTCAGCAGTTGCTGAGCTAAAATTGAACTTTTAAGAAAAGTATAAAAAAAAAACTCTTTAATAATACAGGTTCCAATTCTAGAACAGGTTCCATTAAAATTGGTTGTTTTTGAAAAAAAAAAAATGAAAAATTTTAATGTTAATTTTGTTTTTTATTTTAATATTTTTAAAGTCAAAAATGTTTCGATTCATTTTCTATTGCAAATGTTTACTTAATTTTTCATTTAAATTTTTATTCGATTAATTTATATACAATATTTATTCAATTAAATTTCTGTATAATATTTACATTCGAATAATTTTGCATAGACAATTTTTCGAATAATATTGAAAGAAATTTTGATTCGATTAACTTCCTGTAGAAAATGTTTATCCAATTATTTTCTAAAAATAGAACATTTTTATTTTAGTAAATTTTTATATAAAATTTGCATTCGTTTAACTTTTTGTTGAAAAATTTTCTTTGATTAATTTTTAGAATTTTTTTATTCGATTAATTTTCTGTAGAACTTTCATTCGAAAAATTTTATAAGGAAAATATTCTTTTAAATAATTTTCTATAGACAATTTTAATTCTATAAAATTTTTATAGAAAATACCTATTCGATAATTTTTTTTTTTATATAATTTTATTCGACTATTTTTTCAAAACTAATTTTTGTTTGATTGATTTTAAATAAATACAGAAAATTTTTGTTTGATTAATTTTCATTCGATTAACTTTTTGTAGAAAATTTATATTCAATTGTTTTCTAAAAAATTTTTTTATTCGATTAATTTTTTTATACAATTTTTATTTGATTAATTTCTTAGAAACAATTTTTATTCAATTAATTTACTATAAAAAATTTCTATTCGATTAATTTTCTTTAAAGAAAAATTATTTTTGAATTACATTCAAAGAAATTTTTATTCGATTAACTTTCTGTAGAAAATTCGATTAATTTTCTTTAGTTCGATAAATTTTTAAAGAAATTTTTTATTCGATAAATTACTGAAAATTTCAATCGAGTAATTTTATAAAGGAAATATTTTTTTAAATAATTTTATGACAATTTTTATTCGATACATTTTTTATAGAAAATTTCTATTCGATAATTTTTTTTAGAAAACTTATTCGATTAATTTTCCATAAATCATTTTGGTTCTATCAATTTTCAAAGAGATTTAGAAAAGTGTTGTTCGTTTAATTTTTATTCGATTAACTTTTTGTAGAAAATTTTTATTCAATTGTCTTCTAAAGAAATTTTTAATTCGATTAATTTTTTTAAACCAACTTTAATTCAATTAATTTCTTATAAACCATTTTCATTCAATTAATTTTCTAAAGAAAACTTTTATTCGACTAATTTTTTATATACAAATTTTGTTCGATTAATTTTTAAAGAAATTTTTTATTCGATTAATTTTCAGTAGAACTTTCTTTCAATTAATTTTATAAAGAAAATATAATTTTCTATAGACAATTTCTATTCGAGGATTTTTATTCAATTATCTACTAAGAAATTTTTTATTCGATTAATTTTTTTTATACAACTTTTATTCGATTAACTTCTTATAAACCATTTTCATTTTTTCTATAAAAAATTTCTATTCGATTAATTTTCTTTAAAAAAAAATTATTTTTGAATTACATTCAAATTTTTATACGATTAACTTTCTGTAGAAATTTATTTTTCGATTAATTTTGTATACAAAAAAATGTTATATATTTCAACATGTAAATACTTCAAGGTTACATATGAATGATACTCTATTGAGAAAAATTATGGACTCTAGTTTTAGAAAAAAAATCGCTAGTTAAGCTGACATAATTCTTAATTACATAAAAAAACTTACAAAACACGCTATTGTGAAGTTTAATAAGACACATTTTTTACTTTTTCGAAATTCAAAATAAATCGTCTCCAAATATCTTTTATTTGATAAATAATTTTGTTTTAAAAATTACATACACATTAAACTTAGTCGGTTGGAAATGTTATATATAAAAAAATTTAGACATTTCAAACGCAATAACTCGAGAAGTATAGGAGAAGATAAGTTTGAAATCGGATAAGAAACTTAAATTTTCTTATCAAAGATATACTTCATTGAGCCCTTTTAGCTCTGCTCCTGAATGCACTGAGGGGTCCCCCTATCAAACTTAACATTGTCCGCTATGCTTACGCAAAATTGTACGTAAATCTAGCCAGTCGATTAGAAAACAGATCTACAGATATATTTCCAAAAGTTTTTTTATTTTGCCCCACTGTATAATAGAATGTGCAAATGGATATAATACTCCACCATATTATTATTGTACAAGCTATAATCAAGAATAAGTTACACTAAAGACTTCTTTCTTTTACTTTTTTGTCACAAAATATTAACGGAAGAGCGAAATTTTTACAAAAGGTCTTAATATTTTAGAAAAAATGGATATATAAGATTCGGTACAACCAAAATAAAAACCAATCAAAATAATTATTGTAACACTTACCTAATGCAACACGAGCACTAGTTGCTTCGTGATTAATCCAAAATGAAACCCAAGACAACATTACAATTAAAATGCTCGGTAGATATGTTTGAAAAATAAAATAACCAATATTACGCTGAAGCTTAAATGATAAAGACAAACGTTGATACACTCCTGTAGCTAAACGCTCTTTGCGATCATTAGTCTCATAACCAATTATAGTAAATTGTGGCAATTCAGCATCTTCCACACCGCGCACAGGTGTGGGCTTCCAATACATAACCACATCGCTAACGGTGTAGCCGTCTGAAATTGTGGGAATTAAAAAGAAAATAAATTATAGTTATTATTAATATTAATTACGTACAACTTTCAATTTCCACCGTGCAATTTTGTGAATCCAATGGATAGTAGTGCAAATCCATCATGCAGGCTAAAGTGGTGGTAAAACGCATGCCATACGTCACAGAACCATCACCGCCCAAACGTACTAATTTGTTACGTTCCGTAACATCATGTAAAAAACTAAGTTAAGAAAATATTAATTTTATAAATGTCTATTTTATTTGATTTATACCAAAGTGAATCTTCATTTTTGTTTTTTACTCAGATACTGTTTACAAAAGCTATTAATTGTCGTCTCACCTATTTTTGTCATTTGCAAAAAATGTATCCGGCACCCATATCTTTTCGGCAAAATCTCCCGACAGCGTTAAAACATCATTGACACCATCGTCGTCAGCGTCATCATCATAATATGGGCCATAAGCATTAAATGCCAAACGTTCATCACGCCAATACTGATTTAAATACATTGTAATGGTATAGTCCTGAAATATATACAAATACATGTATGTGTAGTAGTCTTATTTACAAGAATAAAATAAACATAAACATGTAATTGCATTTATCATGTATTTGTAAAATAAGAAGGTTCTATTTATATATGTATGTATAAGTATGTGAGTATATGAAACTTTAAATTTTTAATGATGCTTTTATTTCTCTGACTATCTATTAAAAAGGAAAACATTAAATTTGTAAATAACTTCCTTTTTTAGTTTACATAAAGATATATGAGAATATGTTTTTTTTATAGTACATACATACAAATACATACAGTACATAAACGAATGCGACAAATATTTAACTCAGTATATACACATATGCATGCATATATAGTTATGTATATATTTTGTATAAATATCTTTTTGTTTGTTTTTGTGCGTGTAAATGTTAGTTTGTTAATTTTTGTAGGCGGTATTTCGTTTTTGTTTAAGTTGTCTGTTTTATTTGTCTGTTACACTTTGATACATTTGAGCTCATTAATAATGGCAAACAACTGAGAAAAATAAATCTCTATTTTTATGCTTTTAAATGATGCTTTTTGTTTGCTTTACAGGTTTGTAGTAAAATTTAAAAAAAAAAAAAAAAAATTAAAAAAAATAAATAAATAAAAAAACAAAAATAATGCAAGAAATTAAAATTATTATCCTTTTATCATTCTGGGTCATAAATTTAAAATGTCATGAATAAATTTATAATTTATAACCGAAACACGATATAAAAAATTCGGACAGTAAACAAATGCTTTTGTACCTTTCACTAGAAATGGTAAGAGAAATTTTTTTGGTAAGAAAATAAGTATAAACGATTAATGTTTTTATTATTTTTGCTCTAGAGCCTCGCTTCGCTTTAAATTGCAATTTAAATTTTTCCATCAAAAATCGATTTTTGATGAGATATATGTGATCGCAGATCTTCATCCCTTTTGTTGTAATTTCTAGTTTAGAATAAAAATTAAATTTTAGTTTTCCCTGCTCTAGATTGGAATTATTTTTGCTTTAAAATTCAATATAATTAATAATTATTGTATTTTTATTCAGGCTCAAGTTCATTATTGTAATAATGTTTCAAGAATACAGAAAAAGATTTTATTAGACACTAGCAGGATTGAATGCATTTTCTGATCCGCTACGATCTTCGTATGATGAAGTTACGTATTCTAATTCTTCAAAAGTGTGAGTTAAATGAAAGATCTTTACGATTAGCACTAAAAGGCACATGGATGTTGATGAAGATCGTAGCGGATCAGAAAATGCATTCCATCTTGCTAGTGTCTAATAAAATCTTTTTCTGTATTCTTGAAACATTATTACAATAATGAACTTGAGCCTGAATAAAAATACAATAATTATTAATTCATAAAAAAGTTCGAAAAATATTCATCATTTACAAAAATTCAATATAATTATTATTATTATTTTAAATTGATTTGTGGAGATTTTTATTTAAAATACAATTTAGCAAAACGTCCTTTTTCAATTTGGAGCCGTTTTAGCCGAGTTACAGCGAGTTTAAGATTTTCATATAAAAAATCGATTTTTGTAAGGAAAATTTAGTGATCACAATTTTCCATTTAGAGCGACTTTAAGATTTTCATCATTAGAAATCGATTTTGAAAGGAAGATATTGGGTGATCACAAAATAACGTAATTTTTCCATTTAGAGGCGTTTTAGCCAAGATACAGCAAATTTAAAATTTTCATTGAGTGATCACAAAATAACTTCGTTTTTCATTTATAGGCGTTTAAGCCAGGTTATAGCAAATTTAAAGTTTTCATCATAAAAATCGGTTTTTGAAAAGAAAATTGAGTGATCACAAAATAACGTCCTTTTACCATTTAGAGGCGTTTTGGCCAAGTTACAGCAAATTTAAAATTTTCATATCAAAAATGTGTTTTTGGAAGGAAAATTGAGTGACCACAAAATAACGTCCTTTTTCCATTTAAAGGCTTTTTAGCCAAGTTACAGCAAATTTAAAATTTTCATATCAAAAATCGATTTTTGGAAGGAAAGTTGAGTGATCACAAAATAACTTTCTTTTTCCATTTAGAGCCTTTTTAGCCAGGATACAGCAAATTTAAGATTTTCATATAATAAATCGATTTTTGAAAGGAAAATTGAGTGATCACAAAATTACGTCCTTTTTCCATTTAAATGCGTTTAAGCCAAGTTACAGTGAATTTAACATTTTCATATAAAAAATCAATATTTGAAAGGAAAATTGAGTGATCACAAAATAACGTCCTTCTTCCATTTAGAGGCGTTTTAGCCAAGTTACAGCAAATTTAAAATTCTCATATAAAAAAATCGATTTTTGAATGGAAAATTGAGTGATCACAAAAAATAACGTCCTTTTTCCATTTAGAGCCGTTTTAACGAAGTTATAGGGACTTAAGATTTTCATCATAAAAATCTATTTTTGAAAGAAAGATTGAGTGATCACAAAATTGCGTCCTTTTTCCAAGATACAGCAAATTTAAAATTTTCATATAAAAATCGATTTTTGAAAGGAAAATTGAGTGATCACAAAATAACGCGAATTTAAGATTTTCATATAAAAAAATCGATTTTTGAAAGTGAAATTGAGTGATCACAAAATAACATTTGTACTTAAAATAATTGTAAGTTTAATATTCAAAATAAAAATTTTCAGAAATGTCACAAGCAATGATATACTTTTTACTTTAGAAAGGTGTTTAAAAGAATGTTAAATGAAAAAAAAAAAAAAAAAAAAAAAAAATTACAAACAAAAAATTAATGAGACAGAATTCTTAGCTTTCCAGCCATATTAAATTTTTTTTTGCAATAGAATACTTTATCAATATTGACTTTTTGCCGTTTATTATTTATTAAAGATATCCTCTTTGTGCAACGTTTTATCAAAAATTAATCTCTTAAATTTATTTTGATACGTTAATACAAAAGGTTCTGTTTTTAAAAAGAAAATGGTTTTAGTAACTTCTTGAATATTAATACTCACCATGTTAACTTCCGATATTGCATCAAAACTGGCAATTGTCAAGTCCATGCCCACATGTAAAGGATCAGCTGTTTGCGAGTAAAAAAAATGCCAATGCATTAAAAAATAAATATAAATTAATTTTCCAAGAGACAAAGAAAAAAACCTTTAAAATATTACCTCCAAAATTTGGCCTTAATCGTATATCGTAACCTTTCAATATCTTCGATATTGTCTGTGTAACATTTTCTAAACGACCGGCCATCATTTCTCTTCGTTTACACTTGACGGGTGTTGTATAGAACACCATGACTATTACTATTACTAAACTGTAGGCCAATTGAATGCCAACAGTTTTAAGCATTTTGTTAATGTTTTTTTTATATTTTATAAATATAAAAAATTATATTTTAAACTCAAATAGTAAATATAGTCATTGCGTTGTTGTTATTAAGGATGCTGCTGCTCTCTTTACATGATAATATTGTTCTTGTTCTGTTTTTAGTTACTGTTATATTTTGTTGTTTTCTGGCTATTGTTTTTATTACTGTAAGTAAGAAAAAAATATTATTTATTATTTTTTTTTTATAAATATAATAGAAAATATTGCTAATTATATCTAAAATATCTATAAAGAACCATATAAAACACATGTAATATTGTTCTATTGTGTCATATAAAACAAAAGTTTATTCAACTTTTTGTTTTCTTGCTAATATTATTCTATGAGAGCATTTTTCCTTGTCATTTAAAAACAGCCATTTAGACGTTTATTGTTTAAGTAAATACAATGCACGTGTATTAATATCTATTGCTAAAGTAGAATTTAATTTGATATGGTCTTCTCAAGTGATGGACGACTTTATAAATAGATGATTTTTTGTTTAAATCATTGTCATAGCATTTCAGTTAATTTAATTTATTAACTTGGTTTCAATTTAGATTTAGAAGGAATATTTTTTTTTTTTTTACTGATGAATTATTGACTCTTAATTCGGATTAATTATGTATTTTTTTCGATGTCATTTCTATTCTACTGTAGTTTGTTGCAATTTATAATATAGCTGCATACACTCCCCGAAATATTTATAAGACCAAAATAGATTTTTTTATAATTCTATGGAATTACAAGTGCAATCCCAGAAATATTTAGCACACATATGAAAACAAGTAAGGCAATTTTTTTATATGTAAAAAAAGTTCGTTCCGTTACTCCTGTGCAAAAATAACAGGACTTTTACTTGAGCTTCAAACGAAATAATTATAAGACCAAATATGACGAAGTATTTTAAATATTTAAAAAAAATTAATGTTTTCAAAATTTTTAAATTTTTTGTTCATATTATTAATAAAGTCTGAACAGAGTTAGATCAGAGTTAATTTATAGTACAGTGGGACAAAAACATTTTTTGATATAATCAATAAAATGTAAAAAATAATCCTAAAGGGTCAATTAAGTTATTTTTTTCTTTGTATATTAAAAAAGATTATGGGGAAAGTACTTTTTATTGTTATTCTTGTAATTTTGTACTATAATTGTATCATAATATGTAAAACGAATGTATTTTTCTACGTAAAAAATCTATTCATAGCCTAAAGTTTTTGATATATAGAATGTCTTGTTCGGAATAAATCAGAAAATATTAATCATGTCTTAATAAAAATTGGCCAGAATGTCAGTAGACTAAAGATATTTAGTAAATATATCTTGTCAAAATATTTTTTTTATTGCTTTAATAGCTCCGGAAGTTATTGCAAATACGCAATATAATATCTGGCCTTCATTTATGATTATTTTGAAATAAATTGTATCCAATTTTTAATTTTTGTATCAGAAATTGCGTTAATACTAATAATCAAGGGTATTCATTGGAATATAATTGAGATAAAAGTCCAATAACAATAAGTATAATTTCTACTATGGAATTCATTATATTGCGCCTGTTTTCAGACCTACTAAAATGAGTCTACTATTTGTAGAATCAAATTAGCTATTAATAATTATAAACTATCTTGTGATTACCAAATTGGCCAAGGCGTATTGAAATATGATTAATATTTTCTGATTTATTCTCAAAAAGATATTCCATATCTCAAACATTTTAGGCTACAAATACATTTTTTACGTAGACAATTAAATTAATTTTAAATATTTTGATCTTTGTCTAGTCCAAAATTACAAAAGCAATAATAAACACCATTTCTTCTCCAGATTTTTTGTATATATAAACAAAAATATAATTTAATTGAGCCTTTAGGCTTATTTTTGAACTTTTATTGATTATATCAAAAAATGTTTTTGTCCCACTGTACCAAAAATTAACTCTAATCTAACTCAGTGCAGCCTTTATTAATAATACTAACAAAAAATTTAAAAATTTTGAAAATATATTCCATTTTTTAAAATATTTAAAATACTTCGTCATATTTGGTCTTATAATTATTTCGTTCGAAGCTCAAGTAAAAGTCCCGTTATTCTTCCACAGGAGTAACGGAACGAACTTTTTTTACATATAAAAAAACTGCCTTACTTATATTCATATGTGTGCCAAATATTTCTGGGATTGCACTTGTAGTTCCATAGAAATATAAAAAGCTATTTTGGTCTTATAAATATTTCGGGGAGTGTATATTTTCTTTAAAAAAAAAAAAAAATAATAAAAAATAATAATAAAATAAAATAATATATAAAATAGAATAGATGAGAAACCTTCAGTTAAGTGCATAATTGCGTTAAAGCTTTTTAGAGAAAGTATAAAATTGAAATGGAAAACAACAAAATGCACATACACACACATACTAGTTTGTAGGACATTAATTTGAAAATGAGCTTACACGACAAGTTCGAGTATAATAAATGTCAGTAGATGTAAGTATATGTACGTGCGAGAGTGTGTGAATAATCTTCGTTGTTCATTTGTTTTAGGTTGTGGTGATACGCTTTTGTTTAAGTGTGTTTATGTCTGTTACTTCCGGTGCATGATTTTTGTTTCTTTAACTTTTTTAAACACTTTTTTAAAGTGTGTGGTTTAAGCTGATTTTTATAATATTTAGCAGTTAAATAAATTGCTTAGTTTTCAGGAAGTAAACAAATTTATAACATTATAATCATATATATTTTTTAATCTTAAACATGATCCATGACTATACAAAAGCAATTAAAAATCAGAGGGTATTATGCATATTTGTTGATGTTTACAATACCCAAAAGGATTGGTTTAATACCCAACTTATTGTATACAAATTGGCTTAGAATCACTTTCTAAGTCGATACGTCGATGTCCATCCAACTGTACGTCTGTTCATGTAAATCTTGGATTCAAATTAGAGGTTCTTTATGTTTTTAAATATTAAGACAGCTTCTTGTGTTAAGGGTTGGAAAATAATTCCCTATATAATATTAAAAAATATATCGAAATATCAAGTGATTTATCATAAGGTGAGGATATACTTGTGACAAATGTTAGCTTAAATGCATTATATATTACCTGCATATGGTGATCGATTTTTAATGACCAAGCTTTATTTTTTATATTTATTCTTAGGTAAAAAATGTATTTTTAGAATTCTAAGATTTTTTTGGTAGAATGGTAATGTACATCGAAAATGGTACTTAATTCAGGAAAAGGTGATATCCTTTTTTTGACGATTACAATTTGGTTTTCTATTTTTTTTTTTTTATTAGGTAAAAAATGGCATTTTTAGAACTCTATTTTTTTGCAGAATGTCTATACATTGTAGTTAAAAAGCTCAAAAATGGTGTTTAATTCAATTAAAAACCTAATTTACATTAGGTTTTTAATTGATTTAATAGTAATATAAAATCAGTTTTTGGAATTTTAAGATTTTTTTGAAAGAATTCTGATGTAAATCTTTCCGCAAGTCTATTTGATAATTTTTGAAAACTTTCCAATTCAAAATCGTATATTTTCTGGCTCAATAAAATTTTTCCTTTAAAATGGTATTGAGCCTTTATTCAATAAATAATTTTGCTCTTTAATAAATTTTATAAAATATAATAAATTCCATCGAAAATGTTGGGCTATATATGGAAAAAACGTGACCAATTGAGATTGTTGATTTTTTTCACTGTATTAAAGTAGACAATATATAAGGAGTGAGATCGAAAAAATATAAAATTCAATAATTTGGAAACGGTTGATCTTAGAGTTTATTTTTTTTTTATTTTTTTATTTAATTGATATTTTATTTCAGATCACAGAAAAGTATAACTTTCATAGTTCTAACAACTACTTTCAAACTCGTGTGACCTTTTTTGGTAACCCTTCCATGAGAGATTTGACAGTTGTTTAAGTCTCCTTTTTGAAACAGTTTGTCCATCTCTTTTTAAAATCTTCGATATTTTGGGAAACCTTTTTTGTGCTTTTCAATTTTCTTTTCACAAGAGCCCAATATCTCTTCACTGATCTTAGCTCCGGACAATTTGGAGGATTGGTACAAAAACTATGTTATTGTTTTGGTACCACTCCAGAGCTTTTTTGTCGTAGTGACATAATGCCAAATCGGGCCAAAAATATATGAACACATTGTGCTCTCTTATGAAAATAAGAAGACTTTTTTGCAAACATTTTGCAAACGGTATTTATAGAGCCCACTGTAACAAATGACTTGCTTCTTTTGCTGCAACTGCATAAAGTTTGTCATACCATTAATTTTTTAAGAAATTTTGTCTGCTTTTGGGTCCTAAACGAATCTTCAACATTTCTTCGTGCATTAGCAACATACAAATTTTGACCTAGAAACTGCAAAAATTCTGCCAGTACATAAGTTTCGTCGTCCATTATACAACATGAGAAATTTTGTATGAAATTTGATTTTAATTTCCGTGCCCTATTCTTGGCTTTTAAAATTTTTTGCAGCATACCTGACTTTATATGTTTTCAACTCCGCATTAGCCTTAACTTCTTAAACCAAATAGAGCACTGAGCTAAGCGCGCTGCTTTTTTACCGGATGCGTTTGAAGCTCTATTCAATATGGTTTCAAAATTCTGGCCTTCCCAATATCATGTGGATGTTTATTTTCTTACCAAACAATTCCTATCAATGGTCAAATTTTCCTGATACTGTTTCGAAACGGTTTGACGGCAGACCTTTAAAATTTTTTAATATTGTTAATATTTTTCGATCTCACTCCTTACCAGTGATGCCAGAAAATTTTAAGAAAAATTCCTCTGTTTAGTTTAAAAATTTCCTTTTTTTAGAAAAAAAATTTCCCTTCATTTTTCCCTGCTCCTTAAAATTTTATTAAAAAATGCATTGAAATTTATATGAATGTATTTTTGGTTTGTAATTCAATAAAAAATATACAAATATTTTAAACAAAGAACGAGAACACTGAAAATATCCATTTCTATTTTTAAATGAGTGTGTATCGGTTTTTTTTGTTGCTTATTTATTTAAAATGTTTGTAATTTTTCCCCTTCCCTTTATTTTGAGAAAAATTAAAATTCCCTCAAAAAGGAAAAATTCCCTCCATCTGACATCACTGCTCCTTACTACTTTTCAGAAAATTTTCAGAACAAACATCCTGTAACATTTTAATAGTTTTAATATTTTTCTGTAAGTTAACTTAAAAAAAATATTCCAAAGAGGAAAAAAATTTTAAAAAATTGATTCCCGCGAGAACCAGGATTTACCAAATTTTACTTGTTTTTGCAACAAATGTTAAATTCTCGCCTTGATTTCTAAAATCTCAAAGTTGGAATCAGAAAATTTTAATATATGTTTTTAGTTTTTTGGTAATAGAAACTTTTGCTCCCTTATTTTGGTTGGGAAGATATAGCAAAAATAGTAAAAATTCTTATATAATTATTTTATTTTTTTTTTGTGGAATTGAGGGATTTCTGTTGACATAAGTGAATAATCATAAAATTTAGCATCAAAGAATCTACTCATTCAAAAATATCCACTAACTAAATTTTATTGCATAATTAACGAGAGAGGAACTATAGTCGGTCGGTCAAGACCTAAAAATTAGACCTCTGGCTTTATATGGCAGCTATGGTCAATTATGGACCGATATTGATTTGGCACAAAGATTGGCACTTATACAAAAATTCTTTGTATCGAATTTCATTAAAATATTGCTATATTTAAGTTAAAGTTAAACCCCTATTTCGGGAGGACATTTGTATGGGAGCTAGGTGAAATAATGGACTGATCATAACCTATTTTAACAGGCATCGTCCTTGTGTCAAAATAATTATTCGCGCCAAATTTCATGAAAATATCTTTAAAAGTACGACCTACACTTTCTTCACAAGTTTTACATGGACAGACAGCCAGACGGACGGACGGACATCGTTAAACGGTATACTTTAAGGTGGGGATATGATAATTTCTGTGCGTTACAAACATCAACATGAACCCATAATACCCCAGCCACCTATGGTGGTGTATGGTATAAAAATATACACAAAATCTTAAATCCATTTTTTTGTAGTAACTGTAAAGTCTTCAATGAATTTTGCTATTATAAATATTTTTATATGTGTATGTACATATATTTAGAAGGAACATACAATTTTCTAAACATTAATGAACAACAAGGTCTATATCATCATTTATGCGAGTGAAATTAAAGGTTTAAAAAATAATAACTTCAGGTAATTTGGTTAATTTTGCTTCATTTTTATAAAATTGCTAATACCGTTTCTGATAATTCCATAACCAGAAATATTGGAATAAAGCCCTAAATTTTTTTTCGTCAAACATATTAGAAATAAACATTATATACAAGCTTCAATTCCTCAATTCTTATGTAAGATTGACATCTGAAAAATGTTAAGTAGAGACATAACCTATTTGGAATTGAAATATGTATTTAATTTTGTTTTGACTGATTTAAAAATGCGCTTGATTTGGAAAAACTTTTCACAAACATCAACTCTAAAAAAATTTGTTGATATACTGATTTTATTTGCTTGCTCTAGAGGTTTCAGAGGTTTCATGGATGAAATATATTTAGAAATATAAAGCAATAGCATTATTTGCAAACAAATTGAAAATTTGGGAAAAAAGTAAAATTTTCTTTACAACCTTATAAGCCAGTTTCCCCTCATATTATAAAAGAGGATTTTCAAAAAAGCTAGAAAGGATATTTGTTCAATTTTTGATCATTATAATCATTTGAATTTGAATACTTTTTTCCTGATAATGAGCATTATCTTTAAGCGAGTTATTTACAAAACGCTTTTAATGTGTTCGTATTTAAAATTCGTTATTACATTTATAGTAGATAGAAATCAGTATTAATTATAAATTATTTATAATTTGTATTTAAAAATACATTTCTATAAATATCTTTAAAAAAATAACCTTGAAATTTTAAAAGGTCGTGGTTTATAAATGAGTTCACAATACCAACGACAGTAAACCTACATAATTTAAATAAATAATAAAAAATGATATTGATATCAAATACAAAGTCCTTACACATACATACACATAAAATTAAAAATATAAAAGCGTTTATAATAAAGAATGAAGTCCGAAAAGTAATTTTAATAATGTTTTTGATTTAATTTCGGTAACTTTTATTATGGGTATATAAAAATGTAATTGTAATTTGTTTAAATTTTGTAAGTGAGTAATATATTTTTTACAAAATTTAACTAATTTTTGAGAGTTTTAAATTAATTTTAATACTTTCTTCTTATTGTTCGTTACTCATTAATATTTAAAAATCATGTTTGTTTCATACAAACATTTGCTGAAACATCCCGCTTGACCACAAACTTAGATAAAGATATCGCCTTCGAATAATTCTCGAACATTTCTCTAACAAAACCTTCGAGAACGAGTATCGAAGGCGTTTCGAGAATGAAATCGTAGAGTTCACCTGTCGTTCAGTTTGTGGCAGCAAATCGATCGATATCGAAGGTTCGTTTGTGATATCTATATCGAATTTTAAGTGATATCGTTAGCGAAACGAGAAAATGTTCTTGTCAATATCGAAAATTGTTCGATATCGACATTACTATCGAACCGTTGGCAATAATTCTATTCTGTTTCATTCCCATTTCGTTTCCCTTTTAAAATTAAAAGATGATTTAATTTTTAAAGCAGTTTTGTTTATTTTAAACTCAACACAATACAACAAATATTCAAGTTAATTTTAAAGTTAATTAACAAATAACGTACAAATAAATAAAAAAAGGAGTGGTGAAATTTGTATGGCGCTGGTTCCAGAGAAAGTCTCAATAATATCAGTTTTTCTGTTGTCCGAATTCATATTTTTTTAGATCAAAGTTTACTGAATTAATCTGCCAGAAAAAAATGTATCATTTAGATAAATATTTTATGTTGCGAATGTTTTTTAGACATGCTGTAATGTTACTTACCATTTATATAATTATTTTCCAAAAAAAAGTTTTAAAAGTTAAACAACCGATCAATATGAACTATGAATGAAGAATGACACGCACAAACAAAATACGTTTTTTTATGTAACAAAATATCGAGAAATTATCGAGTAAGTTGCTATGCTACGAGCATTCACTTTTTATTTTATTTTCGATAATTTCTCGAATATTTGTTTCGAAAATTGCTCGTTTTTGCGAACATTCACTAGTTTCTTGTCTCAGGTCAAGCGGGATACTACATGTGAATGTGTATGCATGTAAAAATATGAAAGTCATATGAAGAAAAATTATTACACACATACTCTCATATACAACCCACACAAATAAACACATTCATATGGGGAACATAGAAATAATGAGAATAATTTTGTTTGTATTGAAATTTATAAATTCCCACAAAATGCAAAACAATGACAATAAAAAACGAATGGCAAACAAAATGAACAACATAAACCAGCAGCAAAAACAAAAACAGCAGCAACTACTTGGTAAACACACACTATAAAGCTGCATCATCAGCAACAACCACCACTACAACCAAAGTAAGAAAAATAACAACAACCATAGTATGCTTATTTTTTTGCTGTTGCATTATAATACATTCATTGAATTTGAATGAATTTACGAAGAAACCATTATATTAACACACACACTCACTCGCACATACATATGTACCCACACAGATAAATATAAACATATAAAAACTGAACAGACATTAGGGATAAAAATAGAAATTACAAATTGTACCAATTGAATGTAGTTTATTATTAAGACTTTAATTATAACTAAATGTCAGTCCTGCATATTAGCTGTAATATAAAATGTTGGTTTTAAGTTCAAAAGTACATCAGAAATAGCAACATCCACAAGGATCTCAATATTCCTACAATTCGTGAGGAGTTAAAGAACAGTAGCATCAAATATATGAACAAATTATCTGAACACACAAAACCCTCTCGCTAGGGATCTCTTTTGAGGGTCACAGACGCCTAAGAAACACTGGAGCTTGGAAGATAATACTACTAATAAAAACTCTACGTTGAATTTTGCAGTGACAATATCAACAATAATTTAAGTTTGGGTTAAGATTTTAATACCTATTGTAAATTTCTGAAAAAGAAAGATTCAATAAAAACTAATATATATGTAAAAAAAGTTCAAAAGTGTTTGAAACCGAGATTAGTTATTATAAAATAACTTAAAATTGACATTAATGTTCTATTATGTACTTTTTTAATTTTATTTTAACTACAAAAAGTACCTGTTTAATTGTACCTTTCGTTTCATCCCAACTTTTAAATTTATTGATAACTACACAAGTACACACAGCGTATGATGAATGTTTAAATCAATTATTGCTGTTGTTGCTACTGATGTTAGCAGCGCCACTAGCTGCAACAGCAGCATCATATTAATGCTGTAACGAGGTGTGCTGTTATTTATCATCGTTATCGCTTTTATAGACATCATTGTTAACGCTTTTGTAAAATAAATTTGACCCATTTTTTGTTCATAGATTTTTTTAATTCATTGAAATACGTAAATGAGAGAAACAATGTATGTCATACTATATAGACGGAAGGAGAATACAATAAACGAGTTTAATGTGTATTGAATGACGAACATTAAACGAGTGCTGTTGTTTGTTTATGAATAGATGAGAATACCGACACAAGAAGTCTGTGTTTGTTGCACAGAATGGTTGCACATTATGAAATTATGTTATTCTTTGATGTGCACTTGAAGTCTATAAAGATGTCAAAATTTTATAGTATTATTTCCTAATACTATCTTGTATATTTTTAGCTATCGATGAAAATGTATTTTTGTGTTAAAGTAAGAAATCGTGGTGAAAACTAAACAGCTTTATTTTGTTTTGTAATCTAAAAATAGAATTTGTGCGTTTATTAAAGAAAATTCTTCTGATGTAGTACAATTTAGACTTCCAACATTTCCAAAGAATGTTTTAGATTCAATTTTTTCAAACCTTTCTGATGGCATATAATACGATCATTGCTTTGTAAAGCAAAATCTAAGGAGTGACCAATTATTTGTAGGACCAATTTGAATTTTTTTAAATAATTTATAGCACGTGCATCATTTTCACCCATTTTGTTCAAACTCACAACAAATCAACATGGTTGTCATTAAAAATAATAACTGAGATATTTTTCAAAGATAACTAGATGAAAAAAAAAAATTAAATATTGCCTCGGAAAAAAGTTATGAGGCAAAGCGTGTGTTAAGATTTTTTCGATCGCACTCCTTATATGAAAAAGGCAAAATATAATTTTTTATTTTTTTTTTTATTAAATTTTAATTTTTACTCAATGAGTGTAAATTGCACTCTGCTACAGTAAAAAAAATTTTCAAGAAATGACAGAATACGTTGTAAATACACAAAATAAAACTTTGTGAGGACGTTACAAATCCATTTTAGAAATATCCTTTCACCCTCAAAATCTGTTTCTTGTAAATATGATAACAACAATTACCAAACAAGCGCGAATATTCGGCCCGGCCGAATCTATATACCCACCATCAACTTTTTCAAATTTTACTTGAACTATTTGAACACAATTTCGTTGATTTTTACCTTATATAGGAAGTGGGCAGTAAAGAGGGCGGACTACGCCCATTTTCGGTTTCCGAGTTTATATCGATCCCCGAACTATACGTACAAAATTTCGTTGTCGTATAAGCTTTTGTTGAAGAAATATCAGCAGAAAAGTATAAAACGGACACCCTGTGTTTCTAGTTTTTAGCCCATAACTTTTTTGTTTATTAACCGATTTTGCCCATTTTCAATCCCAAACAAACCTTATATAAGACAAATATTTGTCCCCCTACGTTGTCCCGTTCGAGCCCTATCTTGCTTTCAACATAGGGACAGACAGACGGACAGACGGACATAGCTAGGTCGACTCAGAATCAAACCAGGACCCAGAAAATATATACTTTGTGGGGTTTTAGATGATTCCTTCGACATGTTACACACGGAATGACAAAATCAATATACCCGCCATCTTTTTGATTTATTTTATTTCCCTTATTTTATAATTCACTACACCTCACTTTTGATCACTTTTACCAATTTCGTATTTTGTAAATCACTAGAATATTGATATGTTTGACAAAATGTGTCAAAAGTGGCGATTAATTGAATTTAGAAATTTAAATTTTTGTAATAAAGTTGGGTACCGTAATAAAGTCATGATTTCACAACTTCTGGGATCTCTAAAAGATGCACATAAAAGAGGCATGATATCATCACATATATGATACCTGTATAATGTGCATAATAAAGGCATGTATGAATCTAATACGTAGCACAGCAAAGAGACCTACCAAGTGGGACATCACGAACAAAAATCATGCCTTCTTAAAGCAGGTTGGTAAATGAGAGTTCTTTTATCTCTCCCTTACAAACCTGCTTCTGAGTATGCAGCAATTTTTGCTGGGATATGGAGGTATTTAATTTGCGATTTGAGAATTTTACAAACATATTAAACACATTTTTGGAAAATTGAAAAAATTTGTATAAGGCTTATGAGGAGATCGTTGTCTTAAGCGTCTTCGGGCTTGCTTTAAACGCATTTTCTTTAAATTTTTATTGAAAACATTAAAAACATGTAAGCAAGATATTATCGGTCAAGCCCGACCATATGATATCTACACCATTGTCTATGTGCAGCAAAATTCGGGGTAGGGTTTTTTAGACCTGTAGCCAATTGCGGACCGATACTTGTATTAAGTGCAAATAAACTTCTTGTCTCATTACCTGGCAACCAAGGTTTTGAATTATACATTTTATTTATACTTATAAAAAAAATTAGTTTGTGTCGATTATTAAGCTGATACTAGCATTTTCATAGGATTTATGCACGTTAAAGTGATTTAAAACAATATTTTTCTGAATTAAATGGTTCTGTAATGGACTGAATTAAACTTCTATAATGGACTTTTACTATTTAAAACACCCAATCATAATTGATCTACTGGTCCTAATATGAATTCTAATAGATTTTAAAAAGATGTTGTATATATCATGTATATGTAGCTGTTCACGTTAATCACTTTTAATATTTCTCTCCTAATTCTATTTTTGTAAATGTCCTCTATAAGACATTTATTTTCAATCACAGACACTTTTTTGTTGCTACGAATAAAAGGCAACAAATACAACATCAAAATTATGAAAAAAAAAAAAAAAAAACAAAAACTGCATAATCATATAAAAAGCAAACATCCATAAAAAAGTTTTTTTTTTTTTTTGTTTTACACCAACCAACAACCATCCATAGTTTTTTTTTGTTTGTATTTGTGATAAAAAATTGCTGTTTTATTCAGTTCAGTGTTTGTGTTTTGGTTTTTCATTTTATTCGTATTATTTTCTGTACGATTAAGAGTCTGTGTGAATACGATTGTGTGTAAGTGTGTTTGTTGCAAACACTTAATGCAAATGTCATGTAATTTGGTCAAATACAGATAACCTCGTAAAAAAAACTTTTATAATTTTTTTTCTTGCTACTTTATTTTTTGTTTAATCTCCTAAGGATTTAGAAAATAAACCACCACTTTTGCCACCATTCATAAAATAATTAAAAACAAATTTGAATAGACTTAGGACAGGAAATGAAACCTCTGCCAGCAGGAAATAAACTATTTTTAACGTTGGGGGGAAGTAATAGAAATGGTGTCATAAAGTGTATAATTTTCATGCATTTGCATAGACAAGAAAGAAAGAAAAGAAAAAAAAAAAAAAAGATTATATAAATCTTAATACCAATACAATTATTTAAAATGTATCCTCTTGAATGTGTTTTTTTTTTTATTTCATCATTTATTCATTTTCACTATTTTACTTTCCTTTGAGATAAATTTCTTTTATTTTCTTGTTTCATAAACTTTCTATTTCAATTGCATTCACTTTCACTTTTACTTCACTTAAATTTTATAATATTTTTTTTATTCATGACTTTTCTTACATATATTTTTGTATGCTTATTCTCTTTTTTCAGATTTTTTTTTACTTTTAAATCTCTACGGTTTATATGTAAATTTTTGTTGTTCAATCTTCAATTATACCCGTACATTTTTGCGTTCTAACTAATCTAGACGTGCTTTACAGTCAACCGTTTCTAACCAACAAAAAGCTTTTGTTTTTTCCTTTTACGTTTCGGAGTCTGAGAATTGTTTTTCCGTATGTTTTTTTTGCATGCAGGATGCTGTGGGAGAGGCATGAGATTTAAAGAGAATGATATTTGTGTTGGTTTTGACATTAACGGCGCATATTTTTGACATAGTTCGCGCAGTATTATTAAATTATTTGAGAAAGTTTTTTAAGTTTTGATAATTATATTTGTCAGTTTTTTTTAATAATAAAAAGTGGCTCCATCTGGTAAATATTTTTGTTAGATGATAAAAAGGAATCATATGGTTAAACAAATATAAGGGAGCTTTTTGACAAGCGAAAATATTAGGTTTATGTTATACGTTATTTTTTTAAATTTTTAAGACCATATTAAAAAAATTAAGAAAATATTGTAATACAGTGAACTCTCGATAATGTGAACTAATTAATGTCGGGGTAGTTCATATTTTCGATTGTGATTTTTTTTTATATATATTACTAAGTTATTCTTTCTAAAAATCATTTCTGCAAGGAATGAAAATGCAAAGATTACTAAAAAAACTTTTTGTAATTTATTTGGAACATAAAAAGTTTTTAAAAATCCATTTTATAAAGAGTTTATACGCAGTATGTACATAAAAAACAAACAAAATATTACGACAAAAAAATAAATAAAATTTACAATGAAAAAAGATAGGTACATACATATATAATTAAATATGGAAATAATCGGTTATTATTTTCTGTTTTTTCTTTTGTTCGACCAGCTTATTTACCGCCAATTCCCTGATTTTTTTCAATACTTTAATGTCAATTTGATCGACCATTTGAAATTCAGCCCATTGGACAGCTTTGTTAAAAATTTCGACAGCTTCTTTGGCTTTAATGTTGTTTTCAGGCGCTTCAATAAAGCAGTCGTCATCATCGTCGGACTCTTGAATTAAATCATTTTCATCAAATGGCGTGACGTCCTCACAAGGATTATTGATCCAATCTCTAATGTTTATAGCAGTAAATACTTCCTGAGGGCACAATGTCTGTAGAAGATCTGCAGCTGTATTTTCTAAAGATCTAACCTCTGATTGCCACTTTTCTTTTAAAACGCTCAAAGGAACATTAAATTCAGGATCGTCTTCATCATTTACCATATTCAAAATATTTTTCCAACAGTTAGATAAAGTTTCTTTACCAACTCGGTTCTAGGATGCCTCTAGAATAGAAACTCCTTCTTTAAGTGTGATTTTTTTCATCGATTCAAGCAAATCCCCCTCTTTTGCAATAATTGTTGCCAGAAGACTGTTCCTATAATGAAGTTTGGTGATTCTAATTGCATTTTGATCCATTGGCTGGATCAGAGCCGTTACATTTGGAGGCATGAACATAGCTTCTATGGAACCATCCTCGGATTTAAGGTCGGATTCTGGTGGATGGGATGGGGCATTATCTATTAGGAGTAAAGCTTTTACTGGTAATCCTTTCTTCGTTAAAAAATCTGTCACCTTAATGAAAAATAAAACAGTAAGAATCCCAATTGAACTATTTTTACATGTTTACTTACCTCTGGCACAAAACAGTTGTGAAACCATTCTTTAAAAATGGAAGATGTCATCCAAGCAGACTTTGAATTTCTGTAGTTTACGGGACAGATAAAATTTTTAAAACTGCGAGGATTTTTCGATTTTCCTATTATTAAAAGCTTTATTTTATGAGATCCTGACGCATTTTCACAGCATAAAAATGTTATCCTTTGCTTTTGCATTTTTGCACCTGGAGCGCTTTTCTCCAATGACTTTACATATGTCTTTTGTGGGAGAAGTTTCCAATATAGACCAGACTCATCGGCATTATACAACTGATCATTGGATAAACCCAAATCTTCTATCTTTGCTTTCAATTTAATTTTAAAAGGATTTACGAACTGAGATTGCGCAGAAAGTTTTTCACCGCTTATCTGAAGGTGCCGAATTCCGTATCTCTTTTTAAATTTTTGTAGCCACCCATCGCTAGCATTGAAGTCATTTCCGTTTTCACTTATGTTTTTGTGAATTTGTTTGGCTTTCTCTTTCAACATCAACCCACTTACAGGGAGGTTTTTATTCCGCATGCAAATAAACCACTTATAGAGCGATTTTTCCATTTTTGGAAGCTCTGAAGATCGTAATGTTTTGCGTTTTCCGGGTCATAAAACGTATTGTTCACACATTTTAAAATATTGTCTTTTTTATTTTTTATTGAACATATCGTTGATTTTGCAAATTTATACTTTTTACTTAACACTGTAACACTCGATCCTTTTTTTAAATATTCCAAAATTTCGCATTTTTCATTTAAGGATAAAAACTTTCGACTGTTTTTAGACATTACTAATTTTAAAAATAAATTCACGAACCTACCGCAACAAGTTACATAAAGCGACTAGCATTAAATACCTTTAAAATAATGGCATACTATGGTATTTATTAATTCGGGGATTCCCAATATTAAAAATAAATGCTTCTACAAATTAAAAAAAAAAAAAAATTGTTCACTATTTAGAGCGCCCATATAAAAAACTGAGTGTTCACATTAGTGGATAGTTCATTATATTGGATGTTCATATTACCGCGAGTTTACTGTATTTAAAAATTTTTAAAAATTAAATTTTGGATCTCGGCCCGGCCGAATCTATATACCCACCATCGATTTTTTCAAATTTTACGTTATATGGGAGGGGGCGGTAAAGTGGGCAGTTTACATTTGTCCTTGAACTATTTGAACACAATTTCGTTGATTTTCACCTTATATGGGAGGTGGTTTTCGAGTTTATATTGATCCCCGAACTATACGTACAAAATTTCGTTGTCGTACATGCTTTTGTTGAAGAAATGTCAGCAGAAAACTATAAAACTTTAGCCCATAACTTTTTTTTTGCCAACCGATTTTGTCCATTTTCAATCCCAAACAAACCTTATAGAAGACAAATATTTGTGCCAAATTTCGTCCCCCTACGTTATCCCGTTCGAGCCCTATACTGCTTTCAACTGACGGACAGACGGACGGACATAGCTAGATCGACTCAGAATCGAACCAGGACCCAGAAAATATATACTTTGTGGGGTCTTAGACGATTCCTTCGACATGTTACACATGGAATGACAAAATCAATATACCCCCATCTTTTTGATGGTGGGTATAAAAAAAATTGCAATTGGTCATAATCAGATTTCCTTGCTATATGGTCAATAGACATAGAGCAAGTTACGGATTTAAGACCTATTGTTAGCTTTACTGATGTCAAGAAATATACAGATTATAACAAAAATGTTCAGCAGATAAAAAAAAATTTAATGACTTAAAGGTAAATTTAGTCGGTATCTATTGGAGTTTTATATATTTACTTAAATTCGATAAACCCTTCTCGTATTATACTTATAAATGCACTGAAAAAATTGGTACATAATTTAGTTTTTTTGGGCCATAAAAAAAAGAGTTCATAGGTATTAAAGAGAATTCTGGTAATCGAAGAAAAAGTGAATTTTCTGAAATGGAATAGAAAAATTCTTCATCTCTGTAAAGAAAGCTGTTGATTCATTAAATTGTGTTGAGTATTTTATTTACTTTTTTTTTAATGGCATGAAGACGTACAAAAGAAAAAAAAATTCGTATATGAAAGATAGAATGTGGAGGCAAAGGAAGGGACGACAATTACACTGGTCAACACAATTCTTGTTTCCCTTATTTTCTTTCTGTTATTAACTATTTCTATGACCCTGGCTATGAACAAATGCTGGGAGATTGCTAACAGCTTTACTTTACTTTTTTATTATTTTGACAAAAAAATAATACATATGTTAACAATATGTCTATCTATTTCCTTGAATGAACGACTTTAGGTGCCGGAAGTGGATTTTTAGGCTTATGTTGCACCCAAGCTCTTACAAGTTCGATAGCATGCACTCAATAAGCTCGACATGGTCGTCAGACTTCTTCTTGTCTAGGAAATTACCTATAACCAAAACAAACAAATTGCATGCTTTGAATTTGACTCCAGTCATGGATTTGACAAAATTAGGTGTTAATTTAAATCTCTTACTAAGTTATTTAATTATTTTTGATTAAATCGTTGAGGTTCTTAAATGCTAAATTTGTAGTCTAGATCAGAGTATTCACTTGATGTATTTCGTTCGGGTTCACAGAGATTTAGATCATCAGAAGATTTAGATATGATGGGTTGTACCTCTCGTGATTTTAATTGAGGTCATTGGTCAGAAGATAAGTTAGGATAAGACCTTTGATTTTTAGGGATAATTACGTTTATTTTCACAGCGTAGAAGGTTTACCCAAATCATGGTTGTTACGAACATTATTGCATCTCTTTTTCTACTGGACTATAAATGAAGATATACCACACAATTCTACCATATAATATGTGGAACCCATGGCCTGTCCTGATTACACAATTTTATTTTAAAGTATTGATGATACGAAGTTTTCATAAAGCCCGATATAGGTTTTAGATATTTTTCAAATATATATTCAAAATAAATATAACAAAAACAGTCTGGATTAAACACACAACATCTTCTTGGCGAAGCCATATCGAAAACAACAATAAAATATATTTTAGTGTCCAATAAAAAACGAAAATCTTAGTAAAAATAGTAAATGAAAGTCGTTAGCTGTAACTCAAAAACAAAAGCTGCTGGGGAGAAATTGTTTGCGTATTTAAAAAATACGCATCAATTTGAGATAGAAACAGAAACAAAGTCACAGGAAACCAAAAATTGTTTTGTTTTGTTGACCAGTGTTATTGATATTTTTTTTTATTTCAAAATTTTGAATGCTGTCTAAAGAACGATAAAATGTTCGCAGTGGAAAACATTTGGTAATATCGTAGCTAGGAATTTTTTATTGCTAGAACAAATGTAGTAGATAAATATCTTGTAAAAATAATCAGAATGATCAAATAAATTTTTTGTCTTCCAAGCCATTTGTATGTGCTAGAAATGGCTCAATTAGCTTAGAAATATATGTGAATGAGAAATTTCCGTTAAGGATTTATTCTTACTGATAGAAAACAAAAAGTATTCAATACAATAAAAAAAAAAAAAAATACTAAAAAGGATCAATTCAAATATGCAGAACTATGTCTATTGTTAGACTTGTGGCCAATTGTGTACCAATACTTGTATTAAGTGTGAAATAAAACATAGTAATACAGAATATTACGTTGATACTAACATTTGCTCGAATTTATGTAATTTTGGGTGACTCCCAAAAATTGGCCTTATATGGAAATTTGGCATATTGTGGACCATTTTTCTTGGTATTATCATTTATAATTTATAATATAAGCTTGATAGTAATGTTTTAATGGGATATTTAAGGGTTCTATAATCTATAATCGTTAAACCCCTGTTCCGGAAGGACATTTGCTTACATGGACGGACAGACGGACGAACATCGTTAAATCGACTCAGATTATGATTCTAAGTGGATTGGTGTTACAAACATCAATAGAAACACATTATACCCTTCCTACCTATGGTGATGTAGTGTATAAAAATATATATTTTTCTTTTTTAAGGCCTAAAATCAAAATAATGGCCCATATACATTTTGCACTTTTTGGGTATTCCAATATTACGGTCGGATGATTTTAAAATGTAGGAATCTCCAAATTATTTTATTTTAAATAGTTTTGGACCAACTTAAACGGAAAAATAATTCATGGAGTAAAAAGCGAAAAAAGTTACAAAAGAGCGAATATTGATATTTTAAACATACGAGTAATATTCTGATGATTTTTATTAGAAAATTTGTTAGAAGCTTTTTTTATCTAAAATGTTTGCAATCGTAAAATGCTGTTGTCTCAGTTTGGCGGTACAAAAGCAGAGTTTGTGGACTATAATTAGACACCAGCAGAATGGAATACCTATTTTCTGTGCCGCTTCATCAGCATTCGTGATGTCTTATCCATTTCGGTTTTATTGAAACCTAAACATGGCACTCGCCTAGCCGAGGTTGAACCTAACGTCGTAAACGCTTTAAAGATGTGGTTGCATAGTGTCGTAAGTAACATCCGGCTCGAAGGACCATAAACAAGTTTGCAATCGTAAATTGCCTTGTTGTCTTTGTTTGGCGGTATCAAAGCGGAGTGTGTGGACTATAATTAGACACCAGCAGAATGGAATACGTATTGTCTGTGCCACTACACACTTCATCAGCATTTTTGGTATCTTCTCCATTTCGGTTTCGTTAAAACCTAAACATTATATTTATGTTACTAGAAAAACAACATGTTCTTTAGTCAAAGGAATATTTTGAAAGTTAATTTCAGCAGACGGACAGACATCGCAATTTCGACTACCCTAGAAGTTCACGTTTACTTCAAGAATGTCATAACAGAGATTAGAGATTAGATGAATTTCACTGATTGAGAAGCGAATATGTCATTAATTTTATTATTAAGGTAAATTGAATTTAAAAACTTTGAATGCGATTTCTGAAAAACTTGTTTTTGCTTTTAGTTATGATGTTCTAAAAGTAAATGAACGATATAATAAAAAGTTGTTTTGATTATATCTGCTCTAAAATGCATCAAAGAGATTGAAAAAAAGAAAAAAAATAAATCACTTTGATATTTTTTGTTTAAGATCCTTGCTATATTTTAGACTTCGGCATTTGTCCTATCCCTATGAGTTTGAAGCCTTTAACTTTGAACTAGCTTTAATATTATAATGATTTCACAAAGTTAAGATGTATTCATGAAAAAATTTTTAAATTATCGTCTGAGATATTTGTTAGAATATATAAATTGTCTCAATTACTTTTAATAAAAAAACTCATAAATCTTAATATTTTCTGTCTATAGTCTAACAACTTTTCATGGTTCATTATGTCAGTCGTTATGTAAATAACAATACTTCCTAATTTATTAAATATATACAAAAAAAAAAAAAAAAAACAAATATTTATTTACAAAATTCTTGAACCACTTATTTATTTGTCTAATGTCAATGTAGAAATTTAGCAATAGTTAACGCTTTTTATATTTATATGTAAATAATTTTGGTATGTAATGATGACACATTACACATATTATACAAATGCAGATAGACATTTTGTTGCAAATAAAGGTGTCAAGTTAGCAATATTGGGGGTAGCATTTGTGAAAAAATTCTCTTGCAAATATAAGACAACCTAAATACATATACATATTTACAAATATTTATGAATGTGTAGATTCTTATGTCTGCTGATTAAGATAAACAATCAAAAAGAGTTAGTTAAATACTTGTTAACAAAGACTTATTTATTTCTGTTTTCTTTTTTCTTTTTTTGTTAATTCATAACAACAATAGCAATAAACAATGGATTAATGTGAGTAACAAAAGCATAAAATTTGGATTATTTGTTTGTGTTTTTGAGTATGTGTATGTGTATTCGTATATGCATAAATACATATGTATATTGCTATGATATTTTTTGTGAGTTGTGTATGTGTATGTGTGTATTTCAGTATTTATAGTTTGCTTTACTAGCAATAAATCCTCCTTTAACCTTTAAAATTGGCCCAAGAAAAATCTTTTTTAAACATGCCATAAGCCAGCCAGTATACGAGATTAAAGAGAGCAAATGACATAGGAAAAGCATAACGTGAAATACGATCAATCATAGAGACACTGTTGACATAGTGAGGTCCTAGAAATAAACATAAATTTTTATATTTTAAAGATTTATCTAAATTATTTAAAATGTTATTTCATTCTCACCTTTCTTATTATTAGCTGCTTCTCTTTCACGTTCCTTACGAAATTTTGTATCTCCTATAAAGCATAACCACATTTGTTTGGCTTTAGATATGACAGGAGCATCTGTTTGTGTTGTCCTCTCCATGGTGGAGGCATGCGAAGAGGGACATTGAAATATATGCGTAGGATCATCATCATAAATTGGACAAATCATAGCATTACGTTTACGAAAACCTCCCGGTAAATTTTGATTATATTCTAAGTTTTGTGATAGTTCTGCTGCTAAAGATTCATTACTTTCATGCATTGAAGGTAACTCTTCTTCAACATCATCATAATTTAATTGTTCTTCTTCCATATCTTCCCATTCATCTTCACTAATTGCTGGAATTTCACCACTTCCAACTTTTGTAAAATAATGTACTCCAGCAAATTCCAATAGAGTGGCAATACAGTAGAGAAAACACATAAGTAAAAACCAATCGAGGGCAGTAGGATATTTAACTTTTGGTAAATCTATACGTGAATCTAAACTGATAGTAGAGAGTGTTAGAACAGCAGTAACACATAAGCCAACACGATCGCTGGTAGCTTCACGATGTATCCAAAAGGAAACCCATGATAGGACCACAATAAGAATACAAGGGACGTAGACCTGAAAATATGTATAATAAATTTATAGTAGTCATTATTAAAATTAAATGGTACATTATTATTTATTTTTTTTTTAAATTTATTAAAAAAATTAAAAAAAAAAAAAAAAATCGTCTGTATAAAAGTCCTTCACAGAAAGTAGCAAAAATATTACAAAGCCAAATACTTAACGTTTTAATTTTTAGAGAGTTTTGTTCTTTCTTGGTATTCCAATATCAAAAACGTTCAAGCTTCGAATGCTCTGAAAAGGTTGGATCCATGATGAATATTGTATTCTTAAAGTCATTTAGTTCCCTGAAATGTTTGGCCTTTAACCCATTTTGGGCCACTATCCGATTCCGTTGAGATAACTTTACGAAATTTGGCTCAAAGTTTGTTTTTGTTATTGTGATAACAAATTCAGAAGATTTGAACGCTTAGATAAATTTGGTACCGAATTATAGGGCCAAAAGTCCCCTTTTTTCCCCATTTTCAGAAAAATTTCATCATATACGTGTATGAAATTTATTTAGATTATTTTATTTTTTTTTTTTTAATTTTTGAGCATAAAATGATCAAGGTTGTAGCATTTATGTATATGACTTTTATGTTATTGTGCCTCACGGATGTACAGTGTCACATTTGGTAGTTTTAGAACGACAAAAATCAAGTTTTGTAGTTATTGGACTGAAATATTATATTCTGTTAGTAAACAAGGCCGTAAACATTCCCACTGTCACTCCCATACTGAAAAAAAAAAAAATATTTCATTTCATCGGATAAAATTTTATTAAAATAAAGAATACCTTAAAGGTGGGCATTGAAGGATCAAATCACTTCACTCTTAGTGTAATATTTGGACAAAAAAATTTTTGTCAATTTCTATTGTATACAAATCGCGTTTCCAGATTGGAACTCGTCGGAACTTTTTAGTTCTATATTTTTTAATATTATGATTTCTTTTAAGTAAAAAAATAGTTTTAGTATTATTTTTTTAAGCTAACAAATTAAAACAAAATAAATTTTTTTTCAATTATTATTACGTACCAAAAAATCATATCAATATCTGCAGTATTTAATGAGATATATGCAGTTAAAGTAATTGATCAATTGATGAGGTTTCATTTTCGTATTTTTGTCGTTCTAATTTGGATATATGTGACACTGTGGGATGGCTTGATTTTTGGATGTATACTTATTTGAAAGCAATATAAATTGTCGGCCTTCGTGAAAGTTGGTGTATTTTATTATGCTTATAAAGCAAGTATTTTTGCTGGCATTTATGACATACCTTAAAACTTCATTTCGGAACGACGTGCCCAATTCTATTATATCTTAAAAGTTTCGACCTTTACAAGATTTACTTGTTCAGATTCCCAGATAGATGGAAAGTCATTTCTTTTAAGTCGAACGACACACTTTTAGTTGATTGTTGGAACTATATATTAATGCATTATAGAAATCAGCACATACGCATATTACCTCAACCACCTAAGGTGTAGTAATATTCATAGAATATAAAATATTTTATTTTTTTAAACTTCTTTTTCTTAATTTGATTTCTAAACGACTTCCTCTTTTCATCGATACCAAACATTCGTAATAAAATTTTCTAGTTTAGTTAGAGTCAAGTTTTGCTCAGGGCTACCCCAGTGTGATTACGTTGTTAAGAATTTGTTTTGAAATAATTGGGCTTAAAAAATACAAAATAAAATGTAATTTTTTAGCTGAAATGTAAGGATTTTTTATAATCGGAATGGTTTCAGCATCCAATTTTGAACAGAAATATATGACAGCGCACAGTGGTTTTAAAACGATTTTTTTTAAATAACTCTGTAACTTTAGAACTGCTTGATGTATTTGAATGAAATTTAAAGTGGACAATTCTGACGCGTATTCCAATTGATGTGGAGGAGCAAAGGTTCTTAGCGGGTATGAAAATTTTTAAAAAATTGCAAAATTTCATTTATGATTTGATTGAAAAAAAATTTCACATAGATAGTACTTATAATTCTCTACAAAAAATATGCTTACATGTGTAGGATATCTCTTTTATTTTAAGAGATATTTGGACCGAAGTAAAATTTTTAACCATTTTTGGATATGTTTTTCTTTAGTTTTTTTAACTAAAAATTGTGAATTTTTGTGATTTTTCTCCAAAAATGTGGTAACATTTTTCACTTTAAAAGCCATTATTTTTCTTCTGGATCACAATTTCTTTCATGTTCCTAAAATAATGTTCCTAAAACGTAAATGTATGTAAAATAAATCCGAGGGCAGTTGGGGTAACAGTCTCCCCGCTAGCCCTATAAGAATTTCGTTAATTATAATTAATTTTTTTTTTTTTTTTAGTTTTTTTGTGGAGCTCAAAGCCGAAATTTAAAAAAAAAAATATCTTGATTACATACATACCTACATATATTCGCTAAACAGACAAAAAATATTTCATAAGACAAGCCTCTTATAACGACAGGGTGATCATTTTACTGGAAAAAGTAAATTTTTGAAGCAAGATTTTCCCTAACTGGAATTTTGGGTATTTCGGAATAATAAAGTGGGAATCTATTTATATTCTTGTTTTAAAGACAAGTTTTTTTTTTATTATAATAAAATTTCCTAATTATAGCTTAATTGGTATAGATTATATTTAAGTTCAAATATATTTTTTTTTAACAAAATAACTCTAAACACAAAAATATTACGTTTTTTGATAAATTTTATAAAAAATTTAGATTTAATACTTAACACTTTATATATTATTATTTTTCAAGTAACAAATACTTTACACAATCGTTTAAAAACTAACTAAGTAAAACTTGACCCCCTTCAGAAAAATTTGCACATTTTCCTTCATTTTTATGGTAAATGTGTGCTGCAGCATTTCATATACATAAGTGCACAGCAGTTTCAGCATGTTTTTTTTTAAATAATTTTGGGTCACTGGAACCGCTAAATATATTTCAATGAAATTTCATATAGTTATTGCTGAGGTATTTTCCAACTGTTTTGGAGGAGCACAAGTTTTTCGCTGATGTAGGGGCAGGAGGAGAACTTCCGAAAGTGGTCAACTCTTTTAATTATTTTTTATATAATATCCGAGGTGACCCATTTCGGTCAGGCTTGACCGATTATATCTTTTTATGTCGTTTTTTTGTTTGTTTTTGCTTAGGGCATTGGTCTCATTGTTTGTTGGAAAAACACAGTACAATTATTTTCTGACGAACGGCCTTTATGTTGACAGGGTGAAAATTTCAATGAAAGAAGTAAATTTTTGAAACATGTTTTTTCCAGATTGAGATTTTGGACATTTCGGTACAAAAAAGTGGGAATTTTTACTTCTTTAATTTTATGAAAAGTTTATTTTGGTGTAAATTTTATTTCAATTTAAATACTAACGTTATTTTTCAAAAAATTACCATAAATCATAATTTTTCTTTTTCAGATTATAGTCTGAAGAAATTTGACCAAATTTATTTTTAATTTATTAGTCACAATTCTCAATATTCTTACGAGTTTAGAGATATCCAATACTTATATATAGTTAGAGAATTATAAACAAAATCATTTTGGAACCACTGTTACAGTAAGACAAAGTTGACTACCTCGAGTTAAAAATCATATCGGTGCTTGTAACTTCACACATATGAATCTCTTATGGTTTAAACGATATTTGATTTCTAACACTTAATTTTTTTTTCTTGGGCTTGACTTTTTGCGCTTTTTTCCTTTAACTGATAAAATATAATTTCTAATGTTTGTTAAATTATTCGAAAGAAACAACTTGTAATTATCAAAGTTTAATAACTAAAAAAATAAAAAATTAAAAAGTCTAAATTTTTAAACAGGTCTTAAAACTTAGAAATCTTTTGCTAAAAGAAAGCAATGGAGTGGTATCAAAGCAATGTTGTTGTGTTTGTACGAAAGAGGCTAATCCACCAAATTGGTTGAAACTCCGTGAAAATTAAAGGTACTGGGCTTTAGTAAAAATGCATTTAAAGTAGACTAAAAGCTCAGCAAAAAATGAAACGGAGTTTTTATTTGTGCAAAAAAGTGATAAAAACACTATTGGAAGAATTCCGGAAAAGATCAGATATTTCATTAAAAACTGACAGGAAATAATTTATTCTTTTTTTTTTTTTTTTAATTTTACATTTCTGAATTCTAATACCTATGTATAACTGTTTGGATCTGCCCGTACTATTCACATCAAATGTAAAAAATTATTTTCGATATAATATTAGTTCATACCTGTATCAAAAAATACCCCGTATGCCTTTTAAGATTAAAAGCAACATGCAAAGTTGAAAATTCACCCTCACGTCTGGCATAAGTTAAATTACGACTTCTCATACTTATCAAGTCAAACTGATTTAAAGTCATGCCTGGCACAAAAGAAACCGCATCACCACCATCTTTCCATTCATAAACTAACTGGCGACTTGTGTAACCATCTGTAATTGTAAATCAAACATTTATCATGTTCTTGTATTGTTCATTTTTAATTTTATTTTGAAAAATTTCTAAAATACTTACAACTACCTATAACTAAAGGGCATGATTGATGATCCATAGGAAAATTGATTAATTCCATGGGACAGGTGGCCTTAATAGTGAGACTAGTAATAATTAATAAGAAATTTTTCTTTAAAATATGATAATTATTTGAGAATTTTTGTTTTTAATTTACCGCATCGAGTATAATATACCACCATTTTGATCTAAACGCAACAATTTATTTGGTACTGTTATAGTGTGTATATGTGAGTGTTTACCATTATAGAAATAGGTGTCTGGACGCCAAATTTTATCGAGCATCTGTTAAGGAAATTAAATTAAATAATGTTGTTATTATTTATATTAATTACATTTTTAATTTGTATGGCAGTGAACATTTTATGTCTTACCTTTATACTTAAAGATAAACTCTTAATGGGACCTTGAAAACTCAAACGTTTGTCTCTCCAGTATTGACGAAAATAGCAATCCATTGAATAGTCCATATCCAGTTCTGATACAGGACCCATGCTGCGTATTAATATGTTAGTGCGAACAACAGTGGGAACACCTAATAAGTAATTAAAATTAGTCTTTATTTATTTTTAAAATTATGATTTTTCATCTACCTTGACCATGTGTTGGTAACTGCGATTGCTCATAGCTTTTTAATAGATTTTCTAAAATAATTGATATATTACGACTTAACATATCTGCCGATGCAGTACGTTTACGCATTATTGTAGGATCGGCTGTAACATTTAACAAATTTGGATTATATGGCGTAGCTTCTGGCGATGAAGAAGCAAAGTCATTAAATCTTTTTGACCGATATCTATTATAGGATTTGTGATTGTTTACATCTGGAGTAATGGTAAAAGATTCATAAATACGTGAAGCTTTAAAATCAGGACTAATTTTTGGTGTTAGATTACGTTCAGAGCTAGAAAAAAATTAATTCAGATCTGTTCAATCAAATTCTAAAAGTTCATTTAATTACTTACCTATTTTTTGGATAATCTTCATATGTTTGTACTGTAACATTTTTAGGCCAATCTTTGTCTAATGTGTCCCATGATGTCATGGGAATTCCTTGACAGTGAAGTTTTAATATGCCAAACAACAACATAAGACTGTAAAGATAAAAAGAGACAAAACAAAATGTTAAGTATGTAATTTTTTCTAGTTAATTACTCAAATTAGGTTTCATTTAATTTTTAAACGAATGTCTTTGAATAAAACAAAAATACTTAAATCACTGCAAACTAATTTACAATTTGCTAACTTGTGCTTTTATAATATAAAAAGAAAATACTCGTTTATCACATATTCGTATTTTGGAAATGTTGTACATGACCACAGATTCAATATCATAAACATAATAGTATTGGTATGTGACATTTTCATACAACTACAAACACATACAGTTAAAATATACATATACTGATAGACATGTATTGGTGTCAATTCTAATTTCAACTAAAAGACTTGATCTCGTTTAGCGTCATTACAAACACTTTTTTTTTTTAACAATCAGCACAAATAAAGCAAAGAGTCGTAGTCACATCGAAATTGAAAGAAGACAAAAAAGAAAATACTCTAAGTGAAAATCTTTTAAGTAGAAAAACGATTCAAACTCATACTAGAAGAAAAGAAGAACAAGTAAAAAAAATGAAACTTAAAAGTCTCAAGAGACTCGTAAAATTTTTGGTAGTTGAAAATGTGCAACACTATCAACAATACTTACAATACTTGCCTAATTTCATCTTAACCCACTAGAATTTTAGAAAAAGGCAGAAATGAGGATAACAAAAATATACTTTTGTATCACAAAAATATATTTCCATTATTTAATGTTTAACATTAAATTATAAATATAATTCGCAGCTTAATATGTAATTAATTGAAGGTCAAAGGTTATGTATATATATATATATTAGTATTAAATTTATTACCTAAATAAAAATATTTCTATAGAACTAGAAATTCTTTAAACAAATTTAAAGATCATTAGTATATACTCTAATTTAAATTTAATGTAGCAAAAACTTGGTAATGACATGTAGTTACGGATGTAGTTACTTTGTAATGACAATAACATATTGTCTGCATTACATAGACGTTGTTTAGTAACTAATTATTTATAACCCGAGTGCAAATAATTATTTATGATCAGATTTTTCAAAATATTATTATTAATTTTTGATTTTTATAATGCAGTTACTAATTCATATATTTAAAGATGGGATTAGGGTTGCCAGACAGACTTGAATGAGCTTGATTGTCAAGATTTTTTCTGTCTTGTCAAGTTTCAAGTTAAAATACAATTTGTCAAGCTAAAAATATTCTATATTACTTTAGAATATTAAATTTAAATTTCATTAAAAATATAATACATTTGGTCAGTTTTTCTTTGTTACAGATTGTATGCATTTTGTTTATGCATTTTGTTTATTGTTTTATTTTATTGTGAAATTTGTGAGTACTTAATATCATATATATTTGTGAGAAAAAATTAAAATTAAAAGGCGGCATTGTCCCAAAAAATTTCGAAATTCATTTAAAATTTTGTAGTACCGGCAGTATTAGCTGAATTATTACTTGTTTTTCATAACATCAAATTATGTTCATACTTTACTACAATAGTAAAATTGCTAAAAAAAATTAATTATTGTCGTACTTAAATAGCAGCAATTGCAAGAAACGTATTGGTTCCATATTCACAAGAAAGTTTCTAATGACTTAAAAGGAAGTTTATTTTTTGGAAATATAAAGGCGTATCCATATGCAGTACAATATTTTAGTATAATGGTATTCGGAGACAAATTCTGATAAAGATCCAAAATATTTTCAAATAAGGCCTGCGCACGAAAAAATCCGTGCATGCAAATCTGCTTATAGAAACCAAACCAGTGGGCGAATTTGTATAAAGTGATATTTTTATTAATAACTGTTATGTTCAAGATCTAAAGATAAAAGAATAAATTAGTTCCTGTTGGTTTTTAAGGAAATATCGGGACTTTTCCAGAGTTATTCTAATTAAAGGTTTTACTGTGTTTCGGCTAATTTTTTGCTCTAACCATTCCACTTATTTTTAAACTCCGTTTTATTTTATGCTGAGCTTTTAATGTTCTTTGAATTATTTTTTACTAGAGTCCAATATCTTTCAATTGCACGGAGTTTCGAACAATTTAATGGATTTACCTCTATCGATACAAACTCTTACAATTTCTTTGTTACAACTCCTTTGCTTTGTTGTTGTAATGAGAAAAAGTGGGAATAGGCCAGAAAACAGGGGATATACTGAATTTTATTAGGAAAGAAAGAAGTCTTTTCCAAAGGCACTCGTTCATGTATACTTCTGTTTTAATGCAATCAGTTTTTAAGAATGAAGTGCTTCACTCCTGCGTATGCTTATGACTTCCCAAATCGAAACCTTTATGAAGAATTTTGATTTCTTTGATACACAACATTTTTCTGCCATAATCCCTCTAGCAACTGCGATACAGAATTCCTGGCTAGAAAATTGAAAAAGTCACCTTGTACGAACGTTTCATCATCTACTACACAGAAACAAAATTTCCGAAAAAATTCATCCGAAGTACTTTAATACTTTAGTACTAAAGTACTTCATTTTATTTTTTTCTTGCTTTATAAGTCTTCAGGCTGTACTTCCTTTTAAATTTTCTGATAAGGATTCAAAGTAATTAACTTTTTTGTGACACTTTTCTTCCAGAGATGAGGTAAATTACTCTCAAAATCCTTTCTATTTTGTCTGAGTCTTACAGCCTGAAGATACTATTTGTCTTCCATTACCAGATTACCATTCAGTGGACGTGACTTCTTTGTATAATATAGTGGTCCAAGAAACTGAATTTTGCGACATAAAAAAATTTTAATTATGTGTTTTTTTTTTGTTAAAGTTCCATTATTATTATTTTTTTTTTGGATACAATTGATGCGTCTACAATTTTCTTCAGGTCTTAATTTTTTATCATTTGTGGTTATGTCAAGTTGATTTGTCTAAAATCAAGCTGAATTTTTCGAAATGTCAAGTTAAACTTCCAAACAATTCTGGCAACCCTAGATGGGATAAGGAATTAATTTTTTGGTTGTTCTTAAGTTTTTTAAATTCAATTAAAAAAAACTATTTTATATCCTAACATTTCATTACTTACTTATAACCTAAAATGGAACTAGTTCCTTTTGTTATTACTAATCATGAATTCAATAATGCGTTATTTAACAGCTTGGAAGTAATTGGTTATTGTAATTACATCGTGTTTAAATAATGAGTTATTCAGCTAATGTGTAAGTAGTGAAGAGCCATTATATTAGCTTCTTAACTCATTATACGGCAACCAAAGTTTTTGTTGGGTTATTAAAAAGTGTAATTAGTTATGAAATTTAAGTTTCTAAATTTATTTATTTTTTATAATTCTTTGTCTTCTACTTAAAATTTACTTGATAGAAAAATAAAATTTAGTTTTTGCTTTTAACAAAATTACTTCTTTCTAAGTACCATTAAATTTTTATTTGAATAGAATAAGAAACAATGAAGAAAGAGAACAATTCATAGAAAATATAAATTTCTTTTCACACGGAGGCCATGAGACATTGTTGCGTTTTTCTTTTCATAGCGCGTTATTAAATACTTGACAAAAGTACTTATTTCACACAACAAAATAAAAAAAAAAAAAAAATATTTTTATATTTTGTTTTATATTTTTAAATAGGAAAGAAAAGAGAGCATTAAAATATGACGGATATTCACTACTAGTTAGAGGGTATTTTTAGCAAAATAAAATTTAAATATTTTAACGGCTTGTCGCACGATGTCGAACGAAAAATTCGTTCGACAAAATATATAAGAAACAATAACAAAATTTGAAATTTATAATATAAATTGTCGAAACGAATTTTCCGTTCGACATCGTGGGACAGGCAGTAAATGTAATCTATAGTCTCTTGTCAGTTTTCGGGTTGCATCATAATTCCATCGCTATAGAGCTTCTGTGGTTTATGGACGAACGAATTGGCAAAGTGACTACTTGCAGCAACTCTCCAGTTGGCCAAGTTTTTTTAATTATAAAGAGAGTTTTGCAGAGACCGAAACAAATGGTGGTCAGACGGTGAAAATAACGACCTTTACGGTAGATGTTTAAAAAATTCCTAGCTAAATGCATTAAATTTTGGAAGGGTCATCAAAGCACAGTGCAATATTTATCCAAATTAGAACAACAAAAATACTTTTCGCATTTATTAGTAAACATATATACATATATTAATGGAAAAAAGCTTAAAGTATTGGAAAGTGTTTATAGCGCGAATTATGAACTTTAAAATTTGCATATTTTAAAAATATTTAAATTTTATTTACAACTTTTGTAAAAAAGTATGTTAATTTTAGCTTCATATATCTCAGTAAATATTGCAAATATTGATATATTTTTTTTTTTTTTTTTTTGGTTTTAAATAATAAATGTATCCAAATTATTAAATTATAATTTGCTAGGTTAAAGAAATCAATACTAAAAATATTGTTTTTTTATTTAAAAGAAATCAAAATATTAAAAATAAATACATATTTTTGGAGAAATTCTATTTTTAAAAGACTGGAACTAAAAAGTTTCAACGAGTTTCAATTTAAAAACACGATTGTTTTATAAAAGAACTTTTTGCGATCTTTTAAAATATTAGAAAAAAATTTGTGGTACATCATATTAGAAATTTTTTAAGAATTATATAAACATTTTTATAAGTTTAATAAATCTGATGATATTAGATCTTGACACGCCTACTTTAAAAATATTCTTTATTTTAATAAAATTTACAAAAATGTGTCCAAAATTCATACAAATAAAGTAATATTTTTCAGTATTGTAGTGGCAGTGATTCTACCCGCTTACTTTAAGTGGGAATGTTTTCGGCCTTATGTACTAACAGAATATTAAATTTCAGACCAATATCTCCAAAACTGGATTTTTTATCGTTCTAAAACTGCCAAATGAGACACTGTGGAAAGATGTGTGTGGTCTGGATATAATGGAATAAAACACTTTTTTTTGGCGTTCTTTCTTGACTGTTTCATTCAAACGTACAAAAATATAGTAGAATTCAGAATTGATCATTTAGCCAGATTGTAACTGCTCATAATGGATAGTTTCTTTCTAATCCTACTAAACACTCAAAATAGGCTTCGACCATATCTTTTTTCATTATTCTCGTAATGAATTAATTTTAATCTCCAGCACACAGGGTCACAAAACGAATTTTTTTGGAAATAATTCTGTAATTTTAGAACTGCTGGATGTATTTAAATGAAAGCATGGACAATCCTGAGGTGTATTCCAATTGATATTCTAAAATATTCTCTGGATTCTGTACAAAATTTTAAATAATTTCGTGCAAGAATCATAGGTATATGATGGTTTAGATAAAGAGTTATATTATTTTGAAATAGAAATTTTGAAAAAAAAATTTTGATTTTGTGGGAAGCAATTTAGTGCTAGATTAATCTAAATATATTTTCTGACCAAATAACTTCAATAAATTTAAAAAAACTCGCGTGACATTTTTTTTTATTAATCTGTAAAATTGAAACATTTTTCTAAAATTTACTATTTTCAACCAATGCCGGATGTAGAGTTAAATCAATTAAAAATTTTTCTATTAACCCTTTGTGAAGCATTTGCTTTTGAAATATGTGAGGAAAAAAACTTTTTGTTTGAGAAAAATGTGAAAAAATAGAATTGAATTTTTGAAAAAAAAAAAAAAAAAAATAGCCATTTTTTATGCTAATTTCAGAGTGCTGAGTTTGAACATTTTTCACGTCTAGACGAATGGAGTTAATCGGAAAATTTTGTTCCAAATTACAGAATATTTTTAAAAAGTTTTTCCCCCATATACCTCAGGAATTATTCCCAAAAAATAAAGTCGAGTCCAAAAATCAAAAATTCAATCGTAAATATCTTTTTAACTATAAGAGATAACTTAGGTTATTAAGCCTTTCGTCAAGCATTTTACAGAAGCATAAAAATCTTTGAAATCGGACTTAATTTGTAGAAGTTATGATATTTTTAAACTTTTACATACTCGAGATAGTCAATTTTGATACCCTTTAGCTAGAGTTTTTCTTTTCCCGGACTTTTTCCGCTCCCGGGAAATCGGGATTGATTTTTAAATTTGCCGGGATCCCGGGAATTCCCGCCGAAAATAAATAATTAAAAATTTTAATATTCAGTGAAATAAAAGATAAAAAATATTAAAATAAACTAATTAATCATAAAATTATAAACTAATTCTTTTTGAAATATTGAATATTGAATAAATACTTTTTATTATATAACAACTCATACGAAAGTCGAATCAATACCTTGGTTTTCATTTACCCTATTTGGAAAAATCTCTAAATATTTATACGGAAGTAATCTTGTTGTTAAGAAAACCTCAGGGAATTTTACAGTATGAATACTTTTAGTCTCACGTTTTCGTTGGGGCATTAAAAATGTAAGTTGTTGTTTGAGGTTTCCAGATATTTTAAAAAGATTCCTCTTACAACTTTCACATGCGTGCAAATTGCATCTTCAAATTTTAAAAATATTATTTTTGACCACAATGAAAAAAATTTAAAATCAATTTTTTTTTTTTTAAATTATTCAGAAAAAAGGAAAACGATATTTTGCTTTCAGATTGTTATACGAAAAATATCAAACAAATTGCGAAATTTCCCTAAAAATATTTAAACTTGTAACAAATCAAATTAAATAAATAAAAACAAATGTAAAAACACATTATATACTAAAATATCCATATATTAGTTGTTAAATATAAACATTTTGCATACATAAGAAATCCCGGGAATTCCCGCTTGATTTCCCGGGATTACTGGAGTGAAAATTTAGCGGGATTCCCGGGAATTCTCGTCCCGGGATTTCCCGTGAAAAACTCTACCTTTAGCTGAACTCGTGTTATCACAGGGTGACTACAAGATAATTTTTTTGAAAGCTTGGCTCATCCTCAAGAACTCTTCCATACATTTCAATTCGTTCTGAGCAGTTGTTTAGGAGATACAGATTTATTACAAATAAAAAAAAAGTTGCGTTTGACCCCACTGTCCAGCGTTTTACTGATAGTAATTTAGTTAATAAAATTTCATTTCGATACGCTTCTTTGCATAGTCAGCCATTTTAAAATTATTCCAAATGATTAAAATTCTAGACCACATTGGAGTACAAATCTTTAAGATAGCATAAATGATAGCAAGATAATATTCTGACTGATTGTGCATCACTTTTCTGTCAATTATATAATGAAAAATTTTCACTAAGAAGAGTTTACCTTTCTAAATATTACAGATTTGTTCTTTAATTATTCGTATATGAAATACATTCCAGGAAGAAGTCTTTCCAATAGTATGAGCACAATGCACCGGATGAGTAGAAACCATTGCTGGAGTGTTAAGTTTCACGCAATCTTCTACTTTTCAGACTTGTTGCAGTTTTTTAAGCAAAAGTTTTATCTATATCTTTCGAACTTTCAAACTATGGAGAGGTGTGTTTTTTGCCCTATTAACTTGAAATCAGTGCATCTAATTTTTCTTACTTGAGTCTTGTAATGAATTCGATCTCTTAAAATTACAAGAATCGTTTGGTTGTACAAAGAATAATAAAAAAATTAAAAAAATTTTGAACATTTTATACTGAAAAATTTTATACTATTCTTAATTAATTCAAAGTCTTTTATGCGATATACAGAAAAAAAATCACCAAACACCAAATATATTACTAAGTAATTTAAATTCAATTAAAAACTTTTTTAAATTATCACCTGTTACTAAAGGATTATATCAATTACTAAAAACTGTAAAAAATTAAAAATATAAAAAAAAAAACGATTGAATCAATCAAGTGGATGATTGAATGAATTAAAAATGTAGATAAGAAATAAAATTTTATTTAAATTTTATTTTTGTTTTATATTTACTTTAATATATTTATTAAAAGTTAATGAAAAATTAAAATTTTTGTCTGTGTACGTATAAATTGAATAAGTGTAAATCTCATATCTTTAAAAAATTTCTTTTTTTCTTTTTAATCATTTGCTAAAAACCTTTATTTTTAAGTAAATACTAAAAAGTTTAATGCCATATATTAATCAAAAACAATAGAAAATAAATGTAAACTACAATCAAAGTCATTATACAAATACTTATACACATTAACATACATTTGAAGTATGCAGACGTATGAGTGTTGCTTCCTTTGTATTGTTCTTTTTTCTTAAATAATCAAGTATACGACCCATTAACCACGAACTTAATGTAAATCTTAAAATACATACAAACATGTATAAACACATGTTTATGTATGTGTTTTATATACGTAGTTAAAAATAATTTCTACTCCAATAGAGTTTCAATGTGAAAAAAAAAAATAAAAAAATAAAAAATAAAAAATTGAGAAAAAGGAAACTACAATTTTTTTTAAAGAACTTTTTTTTCCACAAAAAAATTGCGAATATAATTATTCAAATTATTTGGGTTTCTTCTTTATTATTGATTTACCTTAAATATTTTTTTTTTTTTTTTTATTTGGAAATAATGACCTTAATATTATTTTTCTTTCAATAACTGCAGCACAATTAAAAATAATAAATAATAAATGTTTAAAACAAAAGACGAGTATATTAAAGTCATTATAAGTGGTTAGTTGAACATGACTTTAGGGTGTAAATTAAATTTCCATAAACATTTTATAGAATATAGATATACACATACAATAGATTATGGTGTATTTTTTTTCGCTGAGGTTTCTATAGAACTTTTTTGTTTTATTCTATAGAGATGTTGGTCACTGTACAGCAACTTGTTGTTACTTGTATTCATCTTTTGTGCTGACATGTTTATCAATTGGGTTAATGTGACCAACTAGAAAGTGAAAATATTTAAAAAAAAAAAAAAAAAAAAAAATTTAAGTGCTTTTGATTAAGAAAAAACTATTTTCACTGAAATGTTGAATCTTGGTTTTAATCATATTTAACTATTTATTTACGTTTGGCTATTTCAGTCCAAAATATGAAATTTGTACAGCATGAGAAAAATTATGAACCGAAACAAATTTTATTCAAAATTAATACGATTTCGACTAAATTAGATCGATTTCTATTAGTTTCAATAAAGTTGAAACTTATTGGATTTTTTTTTTTATTTTTATAATATTTTAGAATCTGACCTTAAAAAAAACTAATAGTTTTCTGTTAAATTATTTTAGTGATCTAAAGTTGGTCATCTTGAACTCAATGTCTATATACAGAGTATCTTTTTTTTTTTTACAACTATTCACTAACATTGTCGAAATATGATGAATTGAATTTTGTATAAAAAAATTCACCTCAAGAAAAACACACATACCTATGCAAATAAAATGTTGATAGAAAAAAAATTGTGTTGACACTTTTTTGTTTTGTTGCATGTAGTATTCATTATAATTTCTTCAGTATTTGAAGGGTATAAAACAAAAAAAGTGAAAATTATTTCGCCGGTAGCTAAATGAACGCCAATGTCAAAATGCAACAACATTATTTGATGTGTCAAATGATATACGGCTAAAAACGCATATACAAACATTAAAAAAAAACACATAAATACATCTCAATACCTACTCATAATTTGTATAAGCAAAGAAAGAGGAAACAACTTTATACATAAATATTCGTATTAAATTTAGTATAAAGAGTAATACACTAGCATGTAATCGTATTTTGACTTTTCCGTTTTACTAAAGAGGTACATACATGCATAATGCATCCATATAAAATTCTTATTGCTACATATACATACTATGAAATATTTTGTGTGTATGTGTATATTTAGCTTTAAGCTGTTTAAATTATTTCGTGGCTATGAAATCACTATTCATGTATGTATTAATGTGGAACTTTTTGTTTATGTATCTTGACATTAAAGTTTATTTTGTATAGAACATGATTTTAATGAAACCTTAAAGTAAATTTTGTCTGTAACAATATTTTCTTTAAGTTTTATTTCTTTATGATTTTGAAATATGCACAACATATGAGTATTTATTTAAATGTATGTGTATGTATTGCATACTTACTTGAAATGAAATTTTATTGCAACAGAATTATAAAGAGTGAACCCGCATTCTTAAAATAATAAAATACCTTATCTTTTTACAGCAGATAATACATACAACCAGCAAATTTAGGAATGTATAATATTAAGCAATGTATCTTTAAGCAATAATTTATTAAGTTTAATGAAATATATTAAGTTTAATTTAAGCTTCAAATAATTTTGAGTCGAAACTTGGGCTTGCACCAATGCAAGGTACATTTTATTCCAACAAAGCACAGCAAGTCATTTTCGTAAAGATCTATAGACCAATAGTATCCAGTTTCTTTTGGCTCCAATTAAATAATATGGAATAAATTCTGCATGAATGATTTTAAGACGGATATTAAAAGAGAAGTTTGTGAGATTTTGTTAGTACCACTAAATATAGTTATTCTATTGGGGTTTTCTTAAATCGCAGAGTTTATGCTGCAATTGTTGGTCAACGAAAAAATACAGCTGCTTTTATTCAGTAAAGTCATTGTAAGTGGACGCCTAGGAATCACGCTACTGTGCGAAGCCGCATTGGAAATATAAAATATAGATGAATAACTTATTTTCACCACAAAATGAATTCTTTAAAACAAAGCAAAAAGTATTAAGTTTCTTTTTTTTTTTTTTTTTAATATTTTAAGAAATATGAAATATAAATTTTTCATATGAGACAAAGCTAAAGATAAATGTAATTGTTAACTTTATTAATACTTACTGCCGCACAGTGGTCCCAAAATGAAATTTTTTGAAAATAATTCTCTAACTTTTGAACTGCTGGATGTATTTGAATGAAATTTCTCATGGATAATTCTGAGGTGTATGCCAATTGATTTGGAGGAGGGCAGGTTCTTAGCGGGTCTGGAGGACGGGGGGTGGACCTTCAAAGTTGGTCACGCTTACATGTGTGGATTATCTCTTTTACTTTAAGAGATACATGTCCAAAAATGGGTCAAAATTTTGTCCAAATATCTCTTAAAGCCATACGTGTAAGCCTGAACAACTTTGGGAGTCCACCCCAGTCCCCCAGACCCGCTAAGAACCTATCCTCCTCCAAATCATTTGGCATATACCTCAGGATTGTCCATGAGAAATTTCATTCAAATACATCCAGCAGTTCTAAAGTTACAGAATTATTTCCAAAAAATTTCGTTATGGGATCACTGTGTGCCGTGGACCTAATTTTTTAGAAAACCTATTTTTTTAGAATTTTTATACATTTGCGAGGCATAAAGAATTTTAAATTTGAAAAACTTTATTAAAAATGTGTATCCTTGATGTTTTATCTACGTGAGATAATTCTGTAATATTTTCACCAATTAATTGCTCCAAAAACTTCAGAACTGTGATTTTACAGGTAATAAGCGGCTTTTTTAGACAAATACATGGGTTTTTAGCAATCAATGTTATGTTGATCTCAACTCAAAGGGCATGTCTTCTTCCGTGTTTAGAAGAAGGCCATCTTGTAGAACATGATTAGATATAAAACGTTTTATTACTATATTTACTTTATGAATTAGTTTTATATCAAGAAAGGGATAAAAACTGGTAAAATTTATCAGCCGCATGCAAAAAATATTATTAAGTTTGCGTTCAAATACACTTTTGTTAGCCAATACTTAAAGGCTAACAAACTTTTGTTAACAAAAAAACGTATGCAAAAACATTGTTTTAAAACACAAAGTTTATTTAACGTTGGTAACGGCAACACTAGTATTATTTCCCCTCTTTGTAGTTAAAGTTGTACACTACCGAATATGAATACATTCGGTTATTAAAATTTTTAAAAAAGCTTTTCATTGTTTAAACATTAAATTAATTCTTTTTCAAATATTGTTTCTATTTTTATTATAACTTAGTAGAAATACAAAAAATAAAAGAAATACTAGAAGTTAAAAAGCAAAAATATAACAAATTTTATGGAACGGATAAAATAAGTATTCGAACAACGAGTTTATTTTATTTGTTTTGATTGAACGTACATCACTAAAACATTTTTTACATTTTTATTATTTTTTATGTGATGTTGTGTAAATTTTTTAGATTTTTTCTCTAAATATTTGTCTGGGATAAACAAATTGGACCTATAATGAATAAATATAACGGTCTAAAAAAGAAGGAAGAAATATACGACTAGAATAGGGGAAACAAGCGAGTATTTTTGAAAAAACATCATGAAAAAAAGGAATTAAATCATAATGTCACTTGTAGTATGTTTAATGTAACTTCATACCTACTTTAAAATATTTAGATTACATTTGTTAATAAGTTAAGTTAATAAACGTTTTTGCATACAGTTTTAAGGAATTTAGCTTAACAATACTTTGTAAAGCTGAGTTAAGTTTTTTTTTGCATACGGCCGTATGTCTTTAAGTCTTTAATTCCACAAAGTTTGAGAATTAAATTCTTCATCTTTCATCTTTCTCTACAGAAAAAACCAGGGGTTTGTTACTGTTTAGAAATTGGAGCATTTAAAGGATAAAAAATTTACTTTGGTACTTTTTGTTACCCTGTTTATTTTTTATGTATTATTTCTTATGTATTTTATAACAAAGAAATATTAAACATGTCTTTGGTACTTTTTGGAAACTCGAATGTTTTAAGGTAATAAATGCGTCCAATTTTGAGAACTTTTTAAAAATTAATGCAAAAAGGCTGATGTTGTTCAATGACTCAAATGAAAAGAATTAACTTTATTTTAATTTAAATTTTTTTTTTTTTATTTTTTCTATCAGGTGAAATGGAGGGAGGGGAATAGAATAGGGGGAATTTTATCTTTCATTCAAAGCAAATATTATTTATCGTATATATGAAGAACAATTGTAATGAGTCTTAAAAATTTGTCGGAGTAGTATTCTTATTTAATTCCATAATTGTGATGTAAATACGATGGATAGGTCTAGAGGTAGCTCCCACAAAAAGTAAATATTAATTGCAGCATTAATGAAGAACTAAATAATATAAGTTTTAAATTTTAAAATTAAAATTTTGTGGAAATGACTGTTCAAATTTCACAATTGAGATGATGGAGGATATAAAAAAAGAGAATAATTATTGCATATCATGGGAACTAGAAAAATGCATAATTTTCGAATAAGAATGGGGTCAGATTTTTATTTTTATCTTCCAGTTCGAAAAATTTGAATATCTCTAAACTTGTTATTTTATTCTTATACTTTTCATTTTATTTCTTTATTTTTATTTTACTAAAATATGATGGAGACAGCGAAGCATGTCGAATTTAAGTAAGCATTATATATAAACCTTTCAAATAAAATTTTGCTTTTATTTCAGTTCTGTATGGACCTAATTTTGTAAAATAATATTTTCTATTAAATAGTTACTGACTTAATGATTGTAGCCCGAATCTTTATAAATTAAAAACGGTCACTTACATAGTAGGTGTCCCGTTAAAAAAAAGCTCTGATAACTTTACCATTCCATCTAATCCACCTATTTTTTTTTTATTTATGACGAAAAAAAATTTTTTTTATACACTAGTGGAGTATTTCCACTTAGCTTTATATATGCATGGGTATCCAAACTTAACTGTGAATCCAATCAAGATTTGTGCATCAATTTTTAAAATATGTGGCTTTATTTACTCGCAGTTTTGTCGGATTTAAGATAAAGGTCAAAAACTTTGGTTGCTAGTGTAAAGAGTATAGCTTTACACTTCTTACACACTAGCTGAATAACCCATTATTTTAACACGTTGATGACATTAGAGGCAACTACATACCTCATGTTATTACTAGAACTAATTACTTTTAAGTTATTCAATAACTCACTTGATTATAAAGTATTACTGAAATCATTATAATTTAAAACAAGAGGAACTAGTAGCGTTTTAAGTTCCTTATAAGTAATGAAATTTTAGGATATAAAAAGCTTTTTTCTATTTTTCATTTTTAATTTTAAACGTGGAAAGGTTTTATAAATTTTAATTTAAAAAACTTAACAATAAGCAAAAATTTGATATTTGAAAAACTATGTTAGATTAAAAATGACTTCATATGCAAATTTTGTCTCATCACATGTTTATTCCTTCTTTAAATATATTAATTGCTAAACTGAATAAAAAATCAAAAAAGTAACTTTTCAAAAAATCTGATCATAAATAAGTAAATACAAATCGGGTTATAAATAAGTAGACACTAAACTACTTCTATGTAATATAGACGGTATGTTGTTGTCATTGAAAGGTAACTAAATACATGTCATTACCAATGTAGCTCCACAAACATTTTTATTTAGAGCTTGTCATGAATTGTTAAGAATTCAGTATTAATGATCATCAAGTAGACATGTTTTAAAGAGGAAAAGTTTTCAATTTTCTAATTTGGCTCATCTTTATGTATTTTAAAAATTTAACAATTTTAATTTAATTTATTAAAATAAAATGCGAAATTGAAAATATTTTTAGAAAGAACAATTATGTAGTAATGTTCATTTTTTTTTGATTTCCATACAAACAATTTTAAACATTTCTACATAAAAGTGTTTCTTTAAATTTCTTTTATATTTTAAGTCACATTTTGAACTTAAGAAAAAAAAAATATATTGTAAAAAATCGTTTAAATTTAATGTGTTTTTTCCTTTTGTATCAGTATAAACTAATAAATTTCAGCACCTCTTTTTTTTTTTCTCCCCCCCAAATTTTAATACATCAAACAATTTATTTTTTACAAGAAGATACGGATAAAAGTTTTTAATAAATTTATTAAAAAATATAAAAAGAAATAGCACTACAGTGTAAGAAAATTATCTTTAAAGTATAAAAATTTCAACAGAGATGAACGTAATCTTTTAAATATATAGAGTGATAAGTATTTATTCAAACAAAATTGTAGGTAAAAGAAAAATTTTATATTTCATGGAAACAAAATCATTCAAAGCGTATGTAAGTTTTTATTTAACTGCTAAACATATAGACAGTTACTTTTATATGAAAACTGAATATGTATAGAAAAAACTATTACCTTATAATTTTTTAATTCACAAAGTTGCTTCATTTTATATTAAAATTTAATTTAATTAAATTAAATAAATTATTAGGCAAAAATAAGAATAAAATTCAGGTAAACTTTTATTTCATTCAATAACACTGGTCAACAAAAAAATCCTCCCCCATAGACGAATAGTTGGACTTGATGTATTTTGATGTGCTAAACACGAATCTGCTTTCAGTTTTTTTTCATCAGGTCTGGATTTTTTTTATGGGCGTGTCTAATATTTCGCCGATAGTAAGGCCATTACCCTAGTATATTTCCTCATAACTCAACGATTGATCAAAGTGATACACCAAAAGATGCGGACTAAAAATATCTTCAAATTTCTCAAACTTAATTTGTTTATGTGCTCACTAGTTTTGGAGTTATTTTGAAATAAATGTCCGAAAAAAATCATTTTCATGCAAAATTTTAGATTTTTTTGTTACTAAAATTTCGTTTAATAAATGAAAACATCTAAAATGTTACAGTTTATCATCTTTATCTTAAAGCTGGTAATGTTGCGAAAAAAATAAGGCATGTATCTTCAAAATTGATGCAGAAATCAATTTTAAATTTAAATAAAAATACCTATGTTACATACAATTAAGTAGAAATACAGTTATTTTTTCTTGAAACAAAAATAGGTGGACTAAATGGATTCTGACGAGTTAAACAATAATCTGCATTCACTTTTTTTCTATCGGGTACTGATTTTTTTTAATTTGCATGACTAATATCATCACCTTATTCAGCGGTTACACTATAAAATTCGAGAATGGTTTGTCAAACTTAGGCTATAACTCAAGAACCCTTAACACGATTTTTATAAGTGATACATCAAATGATGCATACGAAAATTGTCTTCAAGTTATGTCAACAATATTTTTCATTCGCTAAAGAATTTCAGAGTTATGAATCAAAATTTTCACCACGTTTTAAAAAAATAAATTTTAAAATTTTCGTTATTAATTACCGAATAACAACGGAAATATTAACTGGACAAAAAATTGTATAAATTCAGTTCAAAGACAATTTAGGTCGCTATATATTAAAGTTCAATTTATCTTGATTGGACAAACTGTTCTCGAGTTATACAAGTGTGACTGCTTAAAGGCGGGGTCATAGTAGTCATGCCCATAAGAAAAAATCAGTGCGTTATAGAAAAAAAGCAAAAGCTGATTCTTATTTAGGCTGTTAAATTCCATCTAATCCACCTATTTCTTTTTTTATTTATGACGAAAATTTTTTTTTTTGTCCACTAGTGTATTTCCTCTTAGCTTTATGTATGCATGGGTATCCAAACTTAACTGTGAATCCAATCAAGATTTGTGCATCAATTTTTACAATATGTGGCTTTATTTACTCGCAGTTTTGCCAGCTTTAAGATAAAGGTCATAAACTTTAATATTTTTGATGTTTTCACTTTAAAAAAAAAAAGTTTTAGTAAAAAAAAGAAATGTTGAATTTTGCATGAACATTTTTTTTCCGACACTTTTTTCGAAATATCTTCTAAACCTTTGGGCGGATAAAAATTTGATAGTAAAGCGGCTTAAAGCCACATATTTTGGTGTATTATTTATATAAATCGTGCATAAAAAATCCCGACCTGATGGAAAAAAACTGAAAGCAGATTCGAGCTTAGCATGCGGAATTCCATCAAAAAAAAAATGTTTTTTTGTTGACCAGTGTAATCTACCTGATTGATTTAAAATGTTTTTAATTGGGGACATTTTTCTCAATTTTTTACAGATGTTAGTAATTGATATAATATTTTTGGTAAGAAGTATAAATTTAAACAATCTTTAATTGAACGAATTATTTTGGTGATTGATGACTTTTTTCTAGGAGTGCCAATATTGATTTAATTTTTCTAGAGTAATTGATGAAATTTCTTTAAAAGATCAAAAAACAATTTAATACCTGTCACTCTGTGTAACGCACACTGATATATTTTGCTAAGTTCTCATTACACATACAAACATACCCCGTACGCATACAATTGAATTAAACTATTTCGTATGTGTATATATATTAAGCTAGCCCCATTTTAATTGAACATCTCAAAAGCGTACATATATTTTATATTTTTATTACCCTATATTTATACTTCGGCAATAGCTGTTGGTGTTGAGGATCATAGAACAAATTCGATTTCCTTCTTATTTTTCTAATATTTATTGCAAAGGCTTAATTTTGTTATAATATAAAAGTTTGTCTCGAATTTTAAAAGTTAATATGGAAAACAATTTAATAATTAATTTGTCCACCCTAATGTACATGTGTTTGTATAGAATATTGTTTATTTTATTATAGCAGTTGTTATGGATGGATAATGCACTTGAATTCTGTAGTTCTTCTACTTTTTTCTTTTTTTTTTTGCATTGCACTTAACCTAAACTGTTTGTTATGTAGTAGTGTGACAGCTTAAGCAATTTTGCTATATTTGCAAAAAACAATCTCTTGATTTACTTGGCTTTTTTTTACTAAACAAAAAATGAATATTGGAAAAAAGCTACCACAATTTAAACAAAAAACTTGTATGAACAACATTTATGTATGTAAAAATTTCAAATATGTTGCATACTTGTAGGTGAATATTGTTATTTGGGGGTAAATTTCATTTACCCCAGCCATACCAATAAATAGAAGTACGTACACGCTTGCGAGTCAAACCCAATGATGACGTTTTTTTTTTATCAATCAAGCTTATGGATTTATTAGTATTATAGATTTGTTTTCTTGTTTGCGAGAATGTGTAGTCATGGTTTAAAAAGTCTTCTTGTTAGTATAAATTAGTTTGTGTGTAGTAAAAATTTAATTGTATCTATAATCCGTCACTTGTTTTATTATAAAGTTATGAATGTGTGAGTGTATATACATGTATTGATGTTTCATAGGCATAAACAACAATACTAGTATAACTAAAGCAGACACATCAATAATTAAGTTATTTTTTTTGTATATAATTTTGGCATATTTTTCAATTATCATATATTAAATTTTCGTTTTGGTACCAGCTTGTCATATTTAGTAACAATTATGTGTATTTAGTCAAAGGAAGAAAATTAAAAAAAAGTCATATCAATAAGAATAATTCTTTTTAGTTTGAGTATTATAATGACGACAGAAAATATTATTTATTTGTCTTTTTTTTTTCGAATTTAGCTTAAAGCATTATTTATTTGCAAAATGTTATCAGGCAATTTGTTTTATTTTTATTTTGGTTTTTCTATTGTTATTAACTGGTGTGAATATTCTAATGATAATTTAGTTTAAATTAGAAATTTATTTTACATAATTGTTGCAAAAAGGGCAATGGCTGCGGGCCAATTAGAAATTATAAAATTATTTCCAATATTATTAAATTTATAAGTAAAAATTTTGCAAATACCCAATAAAGTTTTGTTGAATTTATATTTTAATATTTTATTATTTTTTAAGTATCCCTTATAATTGTATTTTAGTTTTTGTAAAATTTTAATAAAAAATCCCATAAATAGTTCTGATGTTTGGTAGAATCGTACGTGAACAAACGACAATCGACTCAGCTGGTAAATCCAAGTAGATTTTCTTGCTTCAGAGTAGGTGTTCGATCAATATTGTCATCTCCGAAACTATTGAGAAATTAAAATAAAGTTTTGAGGTAATTTGAATTGGAATTTGTTTGGAATTTCATTAAACCAAATAAGATATAGAATATAATATGTGGTATAACATTATTCATTATATACACTACGCTTAGGTTATCTCTTTTAGTTTAAGAGATGTTCGGGTCAAAATAAATTTTTTCCTAATTTTTAGTCTCTTTTTTTAGTTTTTATACCCTACACCACCATAGGTGGTTGGGGTATTATGCGTTTGTGCTGGTGTTTGTAACGCACAGAAAAAATTATCGGACCCCGACCTTAAAGTATACCGTTCGACTCAGAATCACTTTCTGAGTCGATTTAATGATATCCGTCCGTCTGGCTATCTGTCCATGTAAACCTTGTGAACAAAGTACTCGGTACAAAGGAGTTTTGTATTAGTGTCAATCTTTGTGCCAAATTTCATCAAGATCGGTTCATAATTGACCATAGCTCCCATATAAATCTTCTCTTCTGAAAATCACTTTAACGTGCATAAATCCCATACGAATGATAGTATCAAGTTAATATTTGACACAAATACTTAAGTGTTATATAAGTAGAAACAACACTGCTAAAATTTATGAGAATCGGTCCATAATTTACCATAGCTCCCATATAAAAACACTTCCGGGAATCGCCCAAAAGAGCATAAAATCATATAGATGTTAGTATCAATGCGTAGTTCTTTATTTGTATAATTTATTTTACATTTAGTAAAAGTGTTGGTCCACAATTAGCCACAGGTCTAATTTTTAGCTCATACACAATGGTATAGGGTCGTTCTTCACCATCTATAGTTTCTCTCTCGTTTTAATATTGCTCCTAAATTTTTTTAAAAATTTTAAATAGTATTGCTGCAAGAATCATATAAATATATGAACCCGTTAAAAAGTTATATTATAGCCCAAACACAAGCAAGCGGTAGCGTATGTTGTTTTCAGCACTAAGAAAGAAATGCAAATTAAATGGAGACGACGGCGAAGAGCGAATTTCACATACATTTTGTATGTGAAATACATAAAAAATATAAAGCAAGTCTTTCTATCTCTTTCCTTCTTATATAAATTTAATGTAAACCAAAGTGATTCATTTTGCAACAACGGCAACACCGACAGAAAGTGAGAGCTTTTGAGAAACCGCTGTAAAAGTAAAATAGATTTTAGTTTTCAGCGGATTCCGTTGTGTTGTTTTAGTTGCCAAATCTTCATATAAAGAAAAAAAAATCCGCTTGCTTGTGTTTGGGCTCTTAATCTGATGTTTAAACAGATTTTAAATTTTTTAGAGTTTTTCTTCCAAAAAGGTGGCAATATTTATTCACTGATAAAAACTGTTTTAGGCTTTATCATTTTTTTAATGTTTTCAAAAGAAATCTTAATGTAAATGCGTGTAAAGTAAATCCGAAAGAGTTTGGGGCAAAGGTCTGCCCACAAGCCCTATCCAAATTTTATGAATTCTGAAAATTATTTTTTATTTTTTTTGTTATTAAGTTTTCAAATTGCAAAGCTGGGATCGACTTAAAATTATTTTAATTATATAGCTCTAATTGTAAGGTAAACACCAAGATTTTCTGACAGGCGCCCCTTATAACCGTATCTTAATTTAGAATATTAAAATTTAATTAAGATCTTTTGCCAATAACACCAAGAACGGATTGATTTGTGATATTTTTAATTTTTATTTATGAAATCAAATTTTTGTTAGTTAATATTTTTTAATGATATTTTACACCTGAGTAGATTTTCTGATGCCTAATTGCAAGCGTTATTCCCTTTATTAGTGTTGTGTACAGAAATCCCGCAACTCCCAAAAAGCTTGCAAAATTTTCAAAAAAAAATTTTTTTTTTTTAATTTTTTCCCAATCAAAATCGCGGACAAAAAATTTTTATTTCCAAAAAAATAAGATATTAGATAATTTAAAAAATGTTAAAATAAAAATCTAACACAAGTGCCAAATTTTATTAGGACCGCTATATATTTATATGCCCATAGTTCCCCTATATGGCACAAATACAGGAAACATCTTAAACATAACTCCCCTTGGATTGTTCTATTTGATGGAAAAATATATTATGCAAAATATTAGAATGATTGAATATCGCTCACATCGACCATGAGATTAAGGTATAAATGCACCTTGGAGGAACTTTTATTTTTTTTTAAAATTGCTATTATTAACTCTTTTTTTTACATTTAATATAAAATAGTCCTAATGTAGACATAATTATATAAAACAAGTTAAAGAAGTTCTAATTTGTTAGAAACTATTAAAGTTATTTGAAATTTCTCCGATTACTAACATGTTTTTGAACACTTATTGAAGCAACGTATAAGCAAATTTTTATTTCTTTTAGATACGTTGAAATAACCTGTTGTTTGTAGGCAAATATGTAGCATAATTTCTGCAAAATAAGCTTTGTATCCGGCAGGATAACTCATGAATCCAATGGCGAAATTTAAGTATAAAACTTGCTTTCCCCACAAATAAATTGTAAATTTATTAGAATTTTGAAAATTAGTAAGGTTGCATTACATATTGCAGCATATCTTGAAAACGATTTATCTGAGTTAAATCATTAAAAACAATTGTTTGAAAAAAAAAATGGAATTTTTTATACAAATATTTATGCAACTTACGAAGTATACTGGTTGTGTTTTTGTGTTAAATGTTATTTTAAATAACACATTAAACACTTTTTTTAAATTTATATGGACATTTTGTGAATCCTGTTAAAAACTTTATTTTACAAAACTTTTTAGCAAAAAACTAAATTTTTAACAAAAATCCGATTTTTTATAAAGAAAAACTTAATTACTACTAAAATTAGATTTTATGCAATATATTCAAATTTTCACAAAAATCTTGCTATTTCAAAAAAAAAAAAAAAAAAAAAAAAAAAATCAATTTTTCACTAAAAATTCCATATTTAACAAATGATTCAATATATAACAGAATATAATTTATTTATTTATTTTTTATTAAAAATTCGATTTTTTACTATTGATTTTTCACTACAAATCTTATTTTGCACTAAAATGTAATTTTTCACCATGTACAAGCTAGACAGACGGACGGACATCATTAAATCGAATCAGAAAGTGATTTTGCGTACACAGAAAAAAATATTTCAAATAATTTTTTAGTAAATGATTACTTAATTTTATATTGGAATTTTCTAATTGGTTTACAATTTTGTTTTTAAATAAATTGACAGCTGTTAATAAAATATAAATAAAAATGAAATATTTGTCTATAAAAATACAGAAATAAAATAAATTTAAGTAAATTTCCCACAATTTTTAGCTCATTATGTATATTTAAAAAAAGCAGTAATAATAAAATCAATTATCCTAGTTGTTAATATTATTATTTTGTTGATTGGAGCAAAATCAATTAAAAATTAATTAATATATACAATTTCGTAATTGAAGTCCATTTTTACTTTTTTCCATGTACTTTAAGGTGGATGTTGTAATGTAAGAAAATGGTAGCTATTAAAAATCTGAATTTCACCAACAAAAATTCTCAGCAAAAATTTTAGAAGATGTTCTAAAATCATTAGTTCTAGAACTGTTGTAATCAGAACCACTTCAGGTTCTTCAATAACATCCTTAGAACTAACCCAGAAAAAACTTCGCTTACTAAATAACGCGATTTGTAAGCGAAATCACTATGAAAAACAGCTTCTACTTTTAGTGCTATAACTGATGAATTTTGTTCCCGATGTCCAAAATTTCATAAGTTTTTATTTGGGTTCCAAAAGAGTTATTTCACGCACAAGAAAAAACTCTTTTCTCGGTTGGGATTTGAACCCAGTCAAATTCTCTTTGAATTTAAGAAGACGTTTTTTTAGTTAGGCGCTCTAGGCAACTGAGCCACGTAAAAGTCAAATTACTTTCATATTTACTTAATACTAGTTATTGAAGTACTATTTGGTAATGCTTCGAGTGGCGAATAAGGCTACATTGTAATGCATAAAGGAAGCTGTTGCTGGGTAGTGGTATCACATTCAATTCTGACACTAATGAAGGAGAACTTTATTGCGTTTCTAAATTCGTTTTAAGGAATGTTTTTGAGAACTAGTGCTTAAGAACTAATTCTGTATGACTTCTACATCATTTCTGGGAACAAATTACTGGTTTTCAAATGATTTCTTAGAAGAACTTGTATAAAAAAATTTCAAAATTTTAAAAAATTTAAAAAGAGATTTGTAAATACTTTAGGAAATAGCCCATTACAATAAAAAACACCATTCCTTAACGCTTCTATAGAACTAGTTCTGAATGTGATAAGTTCGAACAAAAATCATTGATTAAAGAACTAGTTGTAGAACCGTTCCACCATTGGTTAGCTAACACTTCCACAGAACTAGTTCTAGAGGTAACAATTTCAAACAAAAATCATTGGTCGTAATGCTATTTTCATGCATTCTGGAACTATTTGTAAAACTAATATATTTTTCTTGGGTTTTTAAATTTTAATTAATTTTTTGATTTTTGATTTTCTTTTTTTACACAATTTTTTTATATCTCCGAAATTATTAAGCAGTTTAGAATATGATGTTGTCAGGGTTACGAGATAAATAAGCATTTTTGGTATATTATTAAACTAAATGACACAATTCATTCTCGAGGTATGCTACAATATGTGATGCACATTTTATTTTAATCTTTAATTCCACATTTAATATTTTTTATATCAATATTTTAAAGCTAATTATTCAAAAATTTTTTCTGTGCTTAAAAAAAATACTTTATTGTTCTAAAAATATACAACCGCATACATATTTTCTTCAACAGTAATTTAGATAATCAAAGGAAGTGCACATCATTAAAGACGATAATAAAAAAAAAATAATTGATTTTATTTAAAAATTTATCACCAGCGTCAAAATTATTGCACACACTTACCACCACATTATCAATAGAGGACGTTTTAAAATAAACATTTTATGTTTTTCCTTTTTATATTCACAAAAAACTTAACAAATTTTAATATTAATAAAATATAAACATTTTATTTATTTATTTTTATTAAATAAAATATATATTAAATTTAAAATAAATTCTAAGATTTTTCAATTTAACCGTTTTTTTATTTTGCGAAAAAGCTTTTATACGCACAAATGGTTGCAATGCAACTAACACAAAAATCAAATTGTCTCGAAAACTTAAGTTCCGTTATTATTCTGTAATGTGTGACGACTATGCCTCCTTTTTCTAGTCTACTTCTGTCACAGTTTTGTCACATCTATGAACATCTATTCGTTTACATACATACATATATACATATATTCACATGCTCAGATGATTTTAGTGTGTGTGTTGGCTTTTTTATTTTAAAGGATGTGTTAGATTTAGGCGCCAAAACATAAACTAATGATTGACTTGATTTGTTTGTATAAATTTTGCTTAAGTATGTGTGTTGAATGTATGAATACGTTGAATATGTTGGTTTCCCTTTGGGTGCATTGTACCACAAAGTATTTTGTTTACAAAGTAATAAGCATGCGCGGGTTTACCGTATCACGTGTAGGGAATATTTTGATGGATTGTATTCATTCATAAATGTGGATGATATTTGAATAAAAAAATATAATTGTAAATAGAAATGCATGTGTGTTGCTAAATAGTATGGCAATAGTAATGAAATTTTAACAATGTGTTATTTTGATTTACTGCTTGTATTTGATTTACTAATAAAACTAACAATTTTAAATTCATTTAGTTTATTAAAAATGTTGTTATGTCAATAAGAAAAATAAATTACTTTCATAGTTGGTGGTTGGTACAGTGTTTTTTAAGGTAAAATGCTTCAAAGGGAGAATAATCATTTTGTTTTAATATATGGTCATAATTGGCCTCAGTATAATCGAATTTCGTAAATTAAATGCTATTTACAATTAAATATTTTTTAATGTTAATATAAAAAAACGATATTTTTTTAATAATATTGAGGACATTGTTCCACATGTGTGATTCAAAATTCGAGAAGGTGTCATATATTAGACTTGTGGCCAATTGTGGATCAATACTTTTACTAAGTGTAAAATAAAATTTACAAATACAGAATATTACGTTAATTCTAAAGCTATGTATACACGATTGTCAGATCTAATAATGTTGGCAGAAAAATGTTCAGAAAATGTCTAACAACCTTGTAAACTTACAATTTATGTCTTACAACGTTGTTAGAAAATGCATTGTCAATAAATTGTAACCCAACAATATTGTTAGACATCTGACAATCGTGTAAACACATAACGTTGCCATTGGCAGATAATTGTCTGACAATTTTTATTGTCAGCTGTGCGAATTTTATGCATCTGACAATGGCGCCATTGTCAGATAAATCATTTGTAATGGCAACGCTGCACATTAAACAGCAAAGTTTATCCGTCTGACGACGGATCTGGTAACTTTTGCCATACAACAACCTGCCAACAGTGTAAACTGACAATTTTTGTTGGCAGATAAATTTATTGTCTGACAATTGACTGGCAATGAAATTGTAAGGTTTTCTTACGATCGTCTGACAATTTACCTGTTGCTAACAATTTTTCATTGTCAGTACATTGGCATTACATTGTCAGATCTGCCAACATTGTTAGATCTGACAACCGTGTATACATAGCTTAACATTTATATGAATTTGTGCGCTTTAGGTTGATTCCTGAAAGTGGATTTATATGGGAGCTATTATAAATTATGGACAAAAACTCATAAAATTTGGCACTATGATTTCTACTTAAACAAAACTTACTTGTGTCGAATATTAACTTGATACTGACATTTCCATTGGTTTTATGCACGTTTAAGTGATTTTCGCAAGAGGGATTTATATGAGAGCTATGGTCAATTATGGACCAATTTGGGAGCACAAAGATTTATACTTATACAAAACTTCTTTGCCCCAAATTTCATTAAAATATTGCTATATTTAAAGATATTTGTGTGGTGGCAAAGTGAAATAAAAGACCGATCATAACCAATTTCAATAGGCTTCGTCCTTGTACCAAGATAATTATTCGTGCCAAATTTCACCAAGATATCTTCAAAATTGCTACCTATACTTTGCCAGCCGAGCAGACGGACGTACGGACATCGTTAAATCAATTCAGAAAGTGATTCTGAGTCTATTGGTATACTTTAAGGTAGGGGTCCAAAGATTTTTTGTGTGCGTTACAAACATCAGCACAAATGCATAATACCCCAACCACCTATGATGGTGTAGGGTATAAAAACATAAAAATATATTTGTCCCACTGTACCAAAAATTAACTCTGATCTAACTCAGTACAGCCTTTATTAATAATACGAACAAAAATTTTAAATATTTTGAAAACATATTCCATTTTTTTAAATATTTAAAATACTTCGTCATATTTGGACTGATAATTATTTCGTTCGAAGCTCAAGTAAAAGTCCCGTTATTTGTGCACAGGAGTAACGGAACCAAATTTTTTTACATATAAAAAAACTGCCTCACTTGTCTTCATAGGTGTGCCAAATATTTCTGGGATTGCACTTGTAGTTCCATAGAAATATAAAAAACTATTTTGGTCTTCGGGGAGTGTATATGACTTTTAGCCTTATTGTATATCCCTTATAGTTCATGTCCGTCCATATAAACTACAGGTTGATTTGAAAGATCACTTAATGGAATTTGGTACATAGAACTTATATAATTCTAGGACGAAGCCTATTGTTATCCATTACAGATCTCTTAAATGTGGTAGAATTCTTTCTCTTTAAATTCTTACTACTTTTACTATTTTTATGTGCACAGAAACGTTTTTCGATTAAAATACTTGAAAAAATAGTAAAACTTGTAAAAATATCATACAAACGAACAGACCTATAATTTAAAATTTAAATAAATTATACTGATATTCATTAACAAAAAGCTTTGTCGCAGAGATCTACGAGTTCTCAACAAACTAAATTTTTTAAAACTATGCTGGGTACCGCGTCACAATAATATTCAAAGTATCGAAATTGCTAATGAACTAGCACGAACAGGATCAGAAGACATTTATCCTGGACTAGATTATATATATCGAAAAATAAGAGATAAATTCAAACTGGTAGCCGGTGCACTCTGGCATAACTCATCGAGATATAAGCAGACAAAGGCGTTATGGGAACCAAGGGATAACAATACATTGAGGAAAGTTCTAGATATGGAAAAGAATGAACTGAGAATGTTTGTAGGTATTATTACATGTCATAATGACTTAATATATTTTCTTAAAAAAATTGGTATATGTGATGATAATAACTGCAGATGTGCTGCTCCATCGCGCTATAGATTTAAATGTTTTGATTCTTATTTTTTTCAGAACCTTGAAGAGCTAAGAGGGATAAGTCCATTAAAGATCTTGAAATTTATTAAGGCAACAAAAATACATGTAACAAGTAATAATGGAGGTCCAGCAACAAGACAATCGAGACCCTGAACGGATTGACAAGGCATCAAAAGATTGACTGTAAAGAGGAGGACCCACTGAGTGGAGCTTATGGAACTTATTATATTTATATATTTTTTTCTCTCTCTTTCTTTATTGAGGATTCACTTTGTATCAGCATCATTGTTCTTATTATTTTGTATGCTTGCTTCACAATATTTTGTGTGCTTGCTTCACAATGTAGAGTCTAAGGAAAACCCCATTAAAAAATTTGTTGAAACTTTGAAACATCGAAAAAACAAACACAAAGCCAAAAAGTTGGAGTAGTTCTTAAGAAGTATCGCAAATATTTCTGGTCGCGAAGTGGAGCAAAGTTAAAGCCAATATTCGACTTAAAATAAAGAAAGGAATGCAAAGAAGAATGCTGAAGATAAAACGCTTTAGTTTAAATATTGTGTAATGGATGAATTGGATGTTCGCAATTTCTGATTTCTCATTACATCCTGGATAAAGGTTTTATAGAGAAGATATTAGAAGAATTGTTCCAGAAAAGTACAGGACAAAAAAAAAAAAAAAAAAGTTTCTTGTTTGTCAAGCTATATACAACTGTGGTAAAAGAAATGAATTGTGTATAAAATCTGGCTCAATATACTCGGAAAATTAAGGTTAGAAAATTTTAAACATAAATAGACAGCTGGTTCCAAAAAAGTTACGCAAACTACAATCGAATTAATAATGGATGGTGTTTCAAAGAAAATAAAAAATTATACTTTACACGTACAAAATTTGCAGAAAAAAATAATTGTTATATTGTTATGAAAGGAGACAACTTATATGCTCATATTTCATAACTTTGTAAAAATTATTTTTCAAAAATTTACGAACAATAGGCCTATCTATCTTTAGCAGTTATTTAATGTATATATCATTAATTTTAATGACAAAAAAATATCAGCAACATAAATGCTACATGTAGGGTTGCCAGAATTGTTTCGTAGTTTAACTTGACATTTCGAAAAATTCAACTTGATTTTAAACAAATCAACTTGACATAACCACAAATGTTAAAAAAAATTAAAACCTGAAGAAAATTGTAGACGCATCAATTATATTCAAAAAAAAAATTTAGTTTTTTCAACAAAATTTTATTAGGAACTAAAAAATTAATTTAAACAAAAAATATATAAAACTCAGAGTAATATAAATGTTTTTATTACGATATTTTCCACGTCGACTGATAAAGCATTCAACGCACTTTTACACAATTGTTTATCACATGCCAGTCGCAATTAGCTTTTATTATTTTAATTTTATTATTTTTGAAACACGGAATTATGAACACCACAATTTACAGCTGAATTATTGGCGCTGTATGAAGTAATTTTTTGAAGACCTAGTTTATTTTCTATAGTTATTCTTTTAATATTTTTTGAAAATATCTGTCGAAGTTTCATTCGGATCTTCATAGAAATCCGAAATTTGTCTACGAATACCATTTTTAATACTAAAATATTGTATTGTATATGGATACGTTTTTATATTTCCAATATTTGATGCGTCACTGCAGATTCCAAAAAATAAACTTTCTTTTAAGGCACTAGAAACTTTTTCTTGTGAATATGGAGCCAATAAGTTTCTTGCAATTGCTGCTACTTTAGTACGACCACAAGTAATTTTGTTAGCAATTTTACTATCGCAGTATAAATATGAACATAATTTGACATGGCAATCTAAACTGTTATAACTAAGTCCATGTATTATATTATGAAAAACAAGTAATAATTCAATATAATACTGCCGGTACTACAAAATTTGAAATGGATTTTGAAATTTTTTTGCATATAAATTTTTTCTCACAAATATATTTGAAATTAAGTACTCACAAATTTCACAATAGAATAATGTTTTTAAATCATTTCTTGCATTTATTGTCAGTGATGGGCAAAAATGCATACAATCTGTAATGGAGAAAACCATACTATTTATATTTGAATAAATTTATTTTATTTTTTACGAAATTTAAATTGTAGAACATTTTAAAGTACACAGAAAAAAAGTCACCAATTAACAAATATGTTAGAAAATAATTCATTCAATTAAAAACTTGTTTAAATTTGCACCTCTCACCAAAATGATTATATCAATTACTAAAAACTTAAAAAAATACAAAACAGAAAAAAATTCTTAATTAATAAATTAATTAAATCAATCAAGTGGTTGATTGGATGAATTAAAATTTTGTTTTCCTAGTACATTTACAATACGGTTTTAAATAAGCCAATGCAAAGATTTACAGTGGCTTTCAGCTTAAATTATGCAGTATATAATTTTATTTTTAAAGCTCCATAACAAAGTAATAGACTGGAATTAAAAATAAAATTTGAATATCATTAGAAAGAGAAAAATTTGTGGTTTAATACAGAGTCATTATTTACCTTTAAGTAACTTAAAAATATGAAAACCAAAAAAAATATCATATCAAAAAGTTCGAAATTACGACCGATAATTAAAGTATTTATTATCTAAAAAGGTAGTTTTAATTATATGCAACAGATTTGAGGCGGTTTGTTATCGGTGCGTACAGTTTTTGTGTAACATTAAGCGAAATGTGTTCCTACTGCGTTTTTATTGCTTTATTCCTATTTTATTATGAAAATTTCCAATATGGCGACTGTTTTGATAACGTCGTTTTATTTGGGTCTTTAAATATTAGCAAATTTTGCACAATACCAAATTTGTTCTTCGGATCGTTATCTTGGCAATATCAAAAATATGTTAATATGCCCTGATTCTCCGCTCTCTGCAATAAATTATCCTTTAGGATCTAAAGGTATCTGTCCATTAATGCTCCAATAAATTCCAACATCACACCACCATTAATCGATATACAGGCCTAAACCATGAAACTGTTTTCTTGGTTCAGCTCATTATTCGGTTCTCGCCGCAAATAAGGCATACTATCTTTGCCAAATATATAGCATTTTAACTAGGGTATTCACTCGAATATTGTTTGTTCGATTAATCGGCAAATGAAAATCAAATAATTGTTCGATTAAATTAAAATCAAGAATTTCGAGTAACAATTTATTCGAGCAAATTATGTCGATTAATCGAATAATTCGAGCAAAAAAACATTTTAAATATTTCCTTTCTTAACTAGTTTTTAGGATGTTTAAATTTTAGTTTTCTAAAAAAATAGCTTAAAAACAATGTTTCATCATTTGTACACAATGCTTCGAATATAAAACTGGTACCATAAATTAGAGTTTTATTAAAAAAACTTGTATTTAGTAAAAAGAACCGAATATATGGCTAATTTGCAATACGTAGTTAAAGGTCGTTTTTTTTAATTACAAAAATTTAATAAAAATATAAAAGTCATTTTTAAAAACTATAAAGTCAAATTCAAATAATTTTAACATAAATAAGTATAATATATATTAAGAAATGAATTGAACGATTTTAAACTTGATTTGGACAAACATATTTTTGGTTCTACGAATGAAAGTACTTAGTTTATATACTCAGTCTGGTATAGAAGAAATGAAATTTGTATTATAGAAAAAATTTAGACTTAAAAGTAGTTAATCATGTAAACTCGTCCTTTATGTTAGAAATAGCTGAACCACTTTATCTAAATAAAAAGGATAGTCCAAAGTGCTTTTTCTCATTTTCAAAATGCAATAACTCAGGAACTAATAAATATATTTTCACAATTCTTTCACAGCCTAATGGAGAAAAATCCAAATAATATTTGTGAAAAATATCATACGTCGTTTTTACTAAATTATAGCAATAATAGGAAAAATAAAATATTTTACATTTTGGTAGAAATAAATTAAATTCAAAATAGAGCAAATTATAATTCGTACGCTTACATTTGGGAAAAGAATTATTATTATTTTTTTCAGTTCACAATAAATTTGTCTATTAAATGGAGAAAAAACTTAGTAGTTCTAACTAATGCTATATTTGACTAATTTGTTATACAAGTTTATATTAAAAACTTTATACATTTGTTTAATCTTAAATGATCATCTTAATGCCTTCCAAATATTGAACATAATTACATAATGAATTATAAAACATTATAAAACCTTATACTCGAAATACATCTTTAGTGGATCCCCGATACTTAAAAATATTGTACAAATACTTTGTATATAATTTATTTTATATGTACGTTAGTATGTGTCCAAATTAAAAAGTGAAGTTATGAGACAAAATCGCAAATGGATAAAAACTCATGATTAATTTAAATTTTTATCAATTTAACTATCACTGAATATATTAAACTTAGAGAAACAATGGCATTATCAAAGCAAAAGAAACAAATATTTACGCAAATTTTAATTATTCTATTATTATGGAGACTATTTCTTATTTTTGATAAGTATTGAAAAATCGAGTAAAATTTTATGGTATAAATTAATCGAGTAACTCGAGTAACTTAAAATATTTATTCGATTATTCGAGTAAGTTAAAAACTACATTTTCGAGTTATTTGATTATTCGAACAATTAAAAAGTCGAGTAAAATGAATACTCTAATTTTAACTCATTAACAAAAAATTATCGAATTCCAAAACAATGGATCCTTGAAAACAAGTTCCTTGGCAAAAATGAACAGGCAGTCCTTTTTGTTAAGTTGTTGAGTTGTTAAGTCTTCTTTCGCAAAACTTGGCCTTCAAAAATTCCAAGTCAATATATCGCAGTCACGATTGTTAAAATGTTTATTCGGTGCTTCACTGCCTTTATTGTTCAGCCGATTTTCATGAAAAAAACTTATTGTATAAGAAATAATGATTTCTTATACAATAGAAGCATATATTTTAACCATTTGAGTTATTTTTCACTGCGAGTGACCATTTTAAAATGGCTTATAAACAATACTCCTTTCTATAGCGTTATGCGTGGACCAATTTTATATTTACATTGTAATTGACGCATTAACTAACAAAATCAAATTTAAAATAGTATGCAAGTAATTTCTAGAAATAGATAGAAAAAATAAAGTCCACTGGACTACGATACATTGAAGTACTTTTCCAAAGAGATGTCATTGCATAAAACAAGCTGTGAGCTAAAAAAATTAGTATATTTTTATATTCTACTTTTAAGTTGTTTAAATGCAAATTTTTGCAATAAATGAAATAGTTTTGTAAAAACTAGAGTTTTTTCTCTTTCAAATGATACCATATTTTCTTTAAAGTTCCTATCTGCTCCATAGCTATGGAACATTAAATATGAAAATACGTTCTACATAAAATAAGCTGTGAGCCACTGTATATTCTAGTTGTTCAACTTACGACAGTTGTGATAATTATTGTTTATAGTCCGGAATCCCGGGAAGTCGAAAATTTTCTCCCGCTATCCCGGGAAATTAAAAAATTCGGGAAATTGTCTATGTCTAAGCTTTACTATAAAACTAAAATTTTATTAAATTTCAAAGTATTTATAATAAGCCCTTTTTTGATTTTTTTAACTTTGAGCAACAATCATATTTAGAAAATGAAACATACGAAACTAAAGTTTTGCACTTTTATTAAGGATTAAATCAATTTCAGTCATATTAAACATGTTTGATATTGACCCATATATTTATGAAGTAATTACCAATTAAAATTTTGATATTGCGAAATATTTTCTTTTCAGCCTCTGTTGTAGTTTTTAATATTTGTGTAAGTTAATAAATATTTTTTTCTAACCAATTTTCTTTATCATTTTGTTCTTAAAAACCAATGTGCACATGACTTTATTCTTTCTTTACTTAAAAAATGCATTTAGTTTTATTTTAAACTTTCAGGTAATACAATGGATTTCATTTTGCAACTTATAAATGTAACGCTACTTACCACAAATAGTTGGCAATTGCAAGAATTAAACTCCATTATAGCAGCTGCTGAAAATTCAACAGAAATTTTAACTTTAACAATTTTTGGACAAACCCAGGATATTGAGCCTTACATGCGAGTTTCGGAATATAAAAATATACCCAAAATAGTAATAACCAGAAGTTATGGTGACATCTGTTTAAATTATGAATCGGGACTAAATCGTAAAATATTTTTTGTAGCTGTTTCACCTTTGGATCGTAAAGCTTTATGGAATCATATGAATAATGCTTTTCTGGGAATACAGGGTCATATTAAAGGTGTTTTTATAACAAAGCGTTCCAGGAGAAGAGATTCACGTTTGGATTTGTATGAACATTTAGAATGGTGTTGGAAAAAAGGTTTCACTAATTCTTTAGTACTTGTGGACAATGAAAAATATTATCAAAAACATTATGAGATTTATAATTATAATCATTTTGAACGTCATAAACTTATTAATATGACAAGTTTTAGCAAATTACAGCTGTTTCCAGATAAATTTCGTAATTTAAATAAATTTAAAATTAGAACTTTGGCTCAATTTGATCCTCCAAGAGTATTTGAGAGAAGAAATTGTACGGGCAGATTTAAGAAACGTTTACTGGGCTATGCAGCTATATTATTTCAAGCTTTTCTTAAGGAATATAATGCTGATATGGATTTGTTGTATGTTGCTGATAATAAAAGTTATAATATAATTGATATTATACAACGAGTTAATAATGATGAAATTGATTTGGCCATTAATCCTTATACACCTTTTAAAGATGTACATCTAAGTAATCCTTTGCGTATGATGCAAAGATGTATAGTGGTTCCCTATCCAGAGGAACTATCAAAATATAAATTTTTCATAATGCCTTTTCAAACCAAAGTGTGGCTTAGTTTTCTAGCAAGTTGGTTCATTTTAAGTATGATCAAATTATTTAGTTGGTTTTTTAATCAAAAATATTGGTCCAGATCATCTCTGGATGTGGGTCAAACCCTTTTGGATGTTTGGAGATTAATGATGTATTTACCCTCGTTTACAACATGCTGTTACAAAGATTTTAAATGGTTTAATGCCCTATGGTTTTGTTTTATAGCGGTCATGGGTTTTATATTTTACAATTTATATATGGCCTCTTTAACCAGTTTCTTTTCGGGTCTTACATTTAAGCCAACAATTGATACGCTTAATGAATTAATAAAGCGTCGTATTGCTATAGATGTGGTGGACTATGAAATTCCTGCCATTTTAAATAATCGTGATTTACCAAAAGATTTTGATGAATTACTACAAGCGCGCAATGCCTCCGATTTAATAATTGATATATTGGCTTTACGTTACCAGCACTCTTATGCAACTTTAGAGGATCGCATACAATTTTCCTTTAATCAACAAACTCATTTATTAAGACCCATTAGTCAAGTGGTCAAGGAATGTTTAACTACCATGCCCTTTGGTTTTCTAATGCCGCCACATTCACAATTTGAAAAACCGTTAAATCGTTTTATTTTAAGATCCATCTCGGCTGGCTTAATAGATAAATGGATGTTAGAGGCCATACAGGATGGTTATTGCGCGGGTATTTTAAATATGCGTATGCCACAACTAACAATTTCTCGTCCTTTAACTTTGCAACATTTTCAATTTGGTTGGTTTGTTTTGGGCGGAGGTTAGTGGTGGGAAGTATAGTGTTTATGTTGGAGAATTTGAAAAGAATATTGAGACGTTTTAAAATATTTATTATATATTATTAAATTTCATTCGGAAAAAGGTAAATTTTCTGAAGATATTTATTAAAATGTGTATCAAATATAATTAATTTCTTTTCTCATTTTAGTTAACAAACAACAAATATAATAGCAAAATGGATAATATGCCTTAGGGCATGCTATTAAAATTTACAAGTTGCTGCTTTAACACATAGCTTTGAGCTTTTAAAAGTTTTTAATTGCAATAACAAATTACATCTGGCTGAATTTAAACAAACAAATCTTCATATTTTGCTGCTTAAATTAAAAACTATTAACTATGGAAAATCTCATTTCAGTTACTACTTATAATATTTATTTTATTTAAACAATTTATATTTTGGTTTCATTTAAAAGTGAAAATTAATAGCATTTTAATTAACTGATAAAAGGGTTTTTGAGGGACATAAGAAATTATATGACTTGAAATTTATGATTCAAAAGTTATTTAATTAAATCGACAACACCAAATTTCAGAATCTAAATGAACTTTTTCTTCAAAAAGCTTTCAGGCGTTAAAATGTAAACAAATTACTAGGGTTTGGAGATTAGCTAAAGCATTTTTCTGGCATGGCAAGTCTGTGGAAAATGGAATAATCAATATTTTCAATAAGGGCGCATGCGCCCTAAAAGGAATGGTTTAGTGTATAACTTTTGAATTAAAAAAAAAAAAGAATTCCAACAGTTATTTCAAATCAACTTAAGGAAAATTGGGCTGGATAAGCGGATTCGCCTTAAAAATTAACCGAATTATTATAATGTAAGCAAATCTGTATTTTTTTTAACAAGCTTTAATTTTTCTACAATTGTAGCTATCATTTAGTATGAATATCAACTACTAACGGTCGTCATACTAAAAAATATATTCATTGTTTCACATTTTGTATTCAATACTACTAGAAAATGCTGGAATATTTTCATGCGGTATACTACAAATTTCAGCGTTTGTTTAAAGTTTATGGAAATATACTTAAACAGTATTCATCTTTTTTGTCAAATATAAAAACTACAACCTCGTGCTGTAGTTTTGCTCGTACAATTATGCTGAAAACATATTACACACCTGTATGTCTTTTCTTTGTTATGCTGGATATTCTTAAAATTTTTCTGCTATAGTAGGTAATTTAGCAGTCTTCTTTATTTTTTTGGAAATTTCGATGCTTTTTGTGTAACAATAAAATACATAGGGGTTGAAATGTAACGTAATGTATATATGTATATACTATAGCAGCAAAATCAAAACAAAAATAAATAATACTGCCCAATATAGGTTCATCAAAATTGTGCGTGAGCAACTCTACAGAAATATATTTTACTTCGCGTGCAATGGTATGCTTTTGCTGCTGCAAATTACAGAAATGATTGACAATTTTAGTTGTATAACGAAGTTGTAGTTTGGATATTTCTAGTTGTTGAGTATTGTATAAATGAAACATTTGTATATTTATTGTACAGTCGTAAGTGAAAATTCGTTTGCTAGAACTAGATATTTAAAGCTTGTTTTTTTTTTAGCAAAATATAAAATTCTTTATTTACTACTTAAAATTAAAATTGTATATTTTATTAAATTAACAGGTTCCCTGTTCCCATACAAAAGTAATTTTTTGACGGTATATATATTTTTGAAATTAGAATGCTGTATACATTTTTATACCCTACAACACCATAGGTGGGTAGAGTATTATGCGTTTGTGCTGATGTTTGTAACACCCAAAAATATTGGTCTAAGACCCACCTTAGAACCACTTTCTGAGTCGCTTTAACGATGTCCGTCCGCATTCCGTCTTTGCGTAAATTTTGTGTGCAAAATGCAGGTCGCAGTTTTGAAGATATCTTGATGAAATTTGTAGCGAAAAGTTATTTTGACACAAGGACTATTGAAATTGGTTATAATCAGTCCATTATTTAACCTAGCACCCATACAAATAACCTGCCGGAATAGGGCCTAATACTAATAAATAAATTTTTATAACACATAATTTTATGAAATTTGGCACAGAGCAGATCTATAAATCTGTATACCAAATTTTATAAATATCGGTCCCCCCTGCCGAAAAATCACTTTAATGGGTATAAATCTAATTCAAATGTTAGTATAAAGTTAATATTCGACAGAAATAATTTTTATATAAGTATAAATGATAGTGCCGCTTTTGGGAATCACCAAACAGTGCAATAATTAATATCATTCCATTCCATGAAAGAACGCCCGAAAAAGTGTATATTTTTACTTGATGGCTTTCAATTTCGATAAAAATTTGTATGCATATATTCCATTAAGCCTTTTATCAATTTCAGTTTTCAGTTTTGTGAAATTGCAAAAACTCGCGATTTTATTTCGCTTTTTAATTTTCTCAAAAACCAAAAAAATTTCAAATTTATGTAACTTTGAATAGCAATATCTCTGGGGAGATTTTGTGAATTTCAATGATTTAAACGGCCTTAAAATTTCGCATATGGCGGCTTTACGACGAACATTTTAAAAATAAGAAAGCTCTTTTTAAAATGCATTTTAATGCAATTGCATTTTTCAAATGCATTTTTCTTTAAATATGCTATTAAAATTTTTTAATTTATTAACATAAATGAAAAGTTTGGAATCTTTACATTAAAATAAAAGTATCAAATTTTTGGGACGCGAAAATCTTATATGCATAATCCAATTTTTATAAAAATATGTTCCAAATTTTTCATATAAAAATAAAATTTTTTCTTGTTTTTGGAATTTTCTTTAAAATCTGTATAAAAGTTAACGAAATATAAAAAGTATGCAATTTTAAATATTCATATCTCTTGAAGTTATTGATGGATTTCTGTAATTTAAAAAGTATTTAAAAGGCCATTGTATATTTTTTGTGTAATTTAGTCAGCATTTCGAAAACCACTTCTTCGATCCATAAGATTTTAAAAATATATATGCAGTTTTTAGATGCATTTTTGTTAGTTTCGAATTTACTAAATTTTCATTTTTCAGAAGTGTATTTAAAAATGCTTTGTTGGTTATAACTTAAATCAATAATTAGTCTGATACATAAAGTTTTACTATTTTTAACGATTTTTTAAAAAATAACACAATACATTTTTTTTTTTAACAAAATACGTAAAGCTACTCATAATACCAGAAAAATATAATTTTTATATGAAAAAATTTAAACTAGTTGAAGAAAAGGGGAAATTATGCACAGTACATGTGTGCGTCCCAAAAATTTCAGATTTTTATTTTTATGTAAAGATTCCATGCTTTCCAAATACGTAAATTAAAAAAATTTAATAGCATATTTAAAGAAAAATGCATTTAAAAAATGCAATTGCATTAAAATGCATTTTTAAAAAGTATTTTTTATTTGTAAAATATTCATGTTTAAGCTGATATAATTACAATTCAAACGCCGTTTAAATAATAAATTTCCGTAAAGCCTTCCCAGAAATATTTGTATTTAAAGTTGTACACTTTCGAGATTTTTTAGTTTTTTTCGAAAGTGAAAAAGCAAAATAAAATCGCGAATTTTCTGAATTAAGCGAATCTGAAAACGGAAATATTTATAGTCACCCATAGACCTTATACGTGTAAAATTTTATAAAAATCGGAGGACACTTGGTATATTTTTGGGCGTTCTTTCATGGAATGGACGATATAAATATTACACACAGAGAAATATCAATCACATACGTGTTGAAAACAATACCATTCTGTGTCAATAGTGAATCTACACCGTATGTGTTTAAATTAAACACTGTGTGTTCAATTCCTATTGAAAATCGATATCTAATTGGCACCGAGTTGAAACCATTTCGGTATCAAATTGTTAAATTAAATATGTTTTCTATTAACTTTGTTAACGAAAGGTATTAAAAAGCTGTTACCGTAAATTACCAATGTGAGCACAACCGTTGTTGATTTTGAATCGAATTTTTTCCCTTAGTGTAGTATCAACGCATTATTCTGTATTCTTATATTTTATTTTAAATGAATCGCTCCACAATTGGACACCTTCCCGAAATTTGATGCTCATACACAATGATGTAGGGTATCATATGGTCCGTCTTGACCGTCTATATATTTCTTTCTCGTTTGAGTTTATTAATGTGCTTTTCAATTAGCCGCACATATCTTGACTGCGATATAAAGGTAAAAAATCAGATATGGTACATGAAGGCGTCGTTATGAAGGGTTTTTTTATTTTACAAACTAGACAATGTACTCAGTACATCTGCATAATTGGTTCGTCTGCATCTTTGCATCTTATGGGACTCTATAATCATGGAACAATAAAATATTTTGGTATCACATGTGATACATCGGACAAGGAATCTGTTAGGATACATACTTATTTGTAGTTTTTTAGATAAAAATTATAACAGGACTGAATAAAATGCCACTATGAAAACGTGGTTAACATTTTTTTTTTTTATCAATTTACGAGGACTTCTATTTATGTTTTCTAAAACGGCAAAACTACATTAGATCTGAAAAAGGAATAATAAAATATGATATTTTTAAGGTATTATGTGCTTAGACTATTTTTGTGTATGAGGGTTATTTTTGTATTTTAAAGTTAATTAAAAATTGTCTTCGTCAAAAAATGTAATTTTCCAATAAAAAAAAAAAAAAAGATTTTCATTCTCTGATTTTTCGTAATATTCGAAGTGAATTAATTGAAAAACAATATATTTTTTAACCCCAATTAACTTTTAGAAATTAACCTACATTTGAAGGCCTTCTAAAAACGGTGGTTTTGCTTAAAAACACTGATCTTGTGCAAGCATTGATTTTGCAACACCGACATATGACATATCGTGTGATCGAGAAATTCTTGGGCATTAATTCCACTAAAAAGTATTAAATATTTCATAAAAATTTGGGCGTCCAGTTTTTTTTTTCGTTTAACCTTATATAAGTTTCCAATTGTTTAAAAATGATGTGCTTGGATTTTTGCAAGAAAATAAAGAAAACAATCGTTCTATTTGCTTGAAGTAGTGTTTGTGAGATTTTTATAGATGAAACAAATTTTATTTATGAGTAAGATTCCGAAACAAAATATCAGTCAACAGTATTAGCTCTTCAAATTTTGCCAAACATCATAAAAGTTTCTCCCATACAAAGCATTAAAAATCAATCAGTAATGAAAGTACTGTTATTTGTGAATAATATCCCATCATTTGTTTGCCAAGAGTTTACCAAGCAATAAGGAAAATCTAACCTTTTATCCAATAACTTCATGGCATTACCCAGCATCAAAAAATAAATTGAGTGAATAACTTATTTCGACAACGATGCTTCAATCAAGGTGGAAAAACTTGTATAAAACGTATCAAGAAAGGTATTGATTGTCATGAATACGCCTCTTGGAAATCATAATGTGTTTTTCAAATAGAAACAATATTGTTTTTTAGGTTTTTCGCAAAATATAAGAGGCACCCCTCGTATATAAAAAAATAGCTTAGAAAAATTTCGTGTAATGTTTTTAATTAACAATCAAAAATTCAAGAAAATTAATTAGAAAAGACAAACTAGAATAAATTAAATAAAATTTAAAGGAAATAATTTTGGTATCGATTTCGGTTTGAATCCGTCAGGGAAAAATAAGTGTCCTATGTGTTTTTGAGCATTTTTTGAGGAGAGCTCAAAAATAATTAATTTCTTACAAAATTTAATAACTTTCGAACTAATACTGATATAATACCAAAAATAAAACAATTTTATTTATTTCTTTTATTCATATCAATTTATTTATTTTCTTTATTCATCTTACTTAAAAACTAACATGATTTGCTTGGTTTGTCTATTATTTCTAAACAATTTGATTTGTTTTTTTTCTTTAGTTTTTTTTTAAAAAAGTCATATTTATTAACTAGAATTTGTTGTTACGTGTTTTGTCATAAGTGTTGAGTTCTTTTATGTTCTGATTTTGTAATTCGTTTAGTTCTAACAAATGTTTATTAATTTAATATTATTAAAATTCTAACAACTTATCAATTATTTATTTATACAAAAAAATTATATATATTAATAATATTAAATATAGTATAATTACAATAATAATAATAAAAACATTACTAAAAAGGATTTAGAATTTTAGCACCCAAGGGTAAAAAAGTTTGAGTATACGGCAACAATTTCAGTGATCAATATTTACAATAAAATTTAATTTTAATTAATATATAATTAATTATAGAGTAAACATTAGAAATAATAATGATAAATATTAAAAATATATTTTATACAAAAAATTTTTAAATTTTTGTTTTAGTTTTTAATAAAAATGATATTTTTGTTTTAAAATTTAAAAGAAAATAAAATATGTTTACGTTAGCAAAGATAATAAATACATACAATATGAATACAATTAAATAATTGAATTAATTAAATAATTAATCAATCATAATAAATACAACATATTTATACAAATATATTTAGCGATAATATCTGAAATGGATAAAAGAAAAGAAGAAGAAAAAAGAACACATTTAAATAATATTAACTAAATTATTTATTTTTTTTGTTTTATATAAAAGTCGATAAAATTAAATTAAAATAAATAATAATATTGACTTTGAAAAAAAGGTTTCAGAGAACAAGCTTTCAATAAAAGTTATTTATATTAATTAAATATAAATAAAAATATAATTAAACTAAAATTTCTTTTCATTTATTAAATATATATATATATATATATTCATCTGTGTCTGACGTTAGCGGTACTGAAATTTCAAAATTAAGTATTTAAAAATATTTAGCAATATTAAATAAGAAAATCATAAATAATACACAACTAAACTCTAAATGTAATATTAAAAAAAAATATTTATGTTTTTACATGATGTTTTGTTGTTAAGTAAATGACTAAAGAAAAGTGCTGTTTTGATAAATATTTTTAATTTTTTTTATTTTCGTGTTGTGTTGTATTGACTATTTATGTATAAAATAAGTGGTTGGGTGTAAATGTAAATGTGTTTTGTGTAAAATTAAGAAAAATATTTTTAAAAAAGTCAACTTTACGTTCTTGGTTGATGTTCTATAATAAATCAATCACCTTCTTAGAGGGGTAGTCACTATAAAATCTTTCGTTTTTATTATTTAATTTCCTAACTATTTTATAATTTTGTATCAGAGTGTCGCAGCCTGTAATTAAATAAATATTAATATTAGTTTGTTGAGATTAAATATAAAATAGTAGTTGAAGTATAAGAATGATTTTAAATGGTTATTTTTTTTTGTTTGTTTTGTTTAATTTATTTTAAAATGCTTACCAATTTTAGTGCAGTGAAACATACAATTTGATGTCATTTAGAAATATGAAAATTAAAGTGATGTTTGTTAGTTTATTATTTTAAGTATCAATATTGATGATTTCTGTTTTTTAAATAATGTTGCATGTTGCTTACGAGGCGATGGAATTTACAGCCCTTTTTAATTGATGATAGATTTACAAGTAAGTTGATACAAATGCTTAGAATTGAAGTAAATAAATTTATTAATATAAGTACCTAAACTATTTACAAAAGCATGGATTAACGTTATTGAAATATTTAGAGTTTTTTATTATTTTTATTTTTTTTTCCATAAGACTTGAGAGTTAGACCGCCCAAAGAGACGTAAATACAAGATAATTTAATACTTAGTTGAGGAGATTAAAACATTATCATAAGTGATAAAAATGAAATTTATTTTCGAACGGTTGGCCTTTGACCAAGAATTTTATTAGCTTGACCAGGCTGAACAGAAAGAAAAAATAGTATATATACAGATGAATTTTTTTGTAGTGTCGTATGACTACTTTCAGGATAAGGAATGAATGCAATACATTGCATAAATTGTACTCTGACTGAAATCTACTGAAATCATTATCCCAGCTCGATAAAACTATAAACGCTACTTAAAAGCCATAACCAAGAGATTACGCTAAAACTATAAATCTAACTTGAAATTGTATATGATAAAAAAGGTTTCGAAATTTCTCAAAACATCAATAGAAAATATGTCTATTGAAACTAATTATGGCTTATTTCACATGTTATTTAATTAAGGTTTCTCTTGTAGTGAAAACACCAAAGAAATAAATAATATAGCATAACTAAAAATAAAAATAGCATAACTATTTCCTAACTTTGAATTTGTTAAGAAAAACTAATTGAAAATATACATAACTAAGAACTATATTATTGTCCACTAATCTAGCCAAAATAAAAATAAAATATTTAATGCTTCAACGATTTTGAATCCAGAAACAATGTCCGTCCCTCCGTCTGGCTAGCTTGACGTTCCATTATTTCACCTAGCTTTCAAGTAAATGATCTCCCGTTACAAGGTTTTAATGCATATAAATGCCATAAACACATTACAATTTCAGTGATTTCGTCATTACTGAGCATTATATTAACATAAATTTAGGTGCCATGGACCCCATATAAAACCAACTTCCAAAAATATTAGTATCAAGATTTGACGCAAACAAATTTTACAGGTTCACAATTGACCTCATGTTCCATATAACCCCTCTTCGAAAATCACTTTTACATATACATATATACATACGCATATACATAAGTACATATATTAATACGTACATAAAAATAAAAAACTTTTTTTTGTAAAAATTCTTCTTTTGTTTTACGTGAGAAAATTAAACTTTTCTGAATAAAAGAAATAGAATATTGAATACAAAAAAAAAAAAAAAAAAAAAAAATTATTATTTTCTGTTTGGTCAACTTCAATATTTTTTGAGTTTTCACACTTCAAAGAAATTAAAAAAAAAAAAAAAATATAATAAAATTAAAAAATTTGTGAATTTTATTTAAAACGACGAGGTATGGTGTCGAATGGCGTAATAATTAACTCAATAATGAAAATATGTTAAAGAGCAATCAAACTTTTAGAGGTATATATGTGCAGTTTTTTCATATATAAAATTTTTAAACTATTAAACTTATGAAAAATGATAACAAATTTCCCAAACGCTGGTATGGACTTGTCTTTAATGGCAACAATTTTTTTTTTTTTTTTTAATTTCTTAGGAGAATTTCAATTTTTAGTTGTTTGGCAAAATAATTTTGTATAGAGTACGGGAAGTGTAATACTTTATTAATACGGTCATATCGCTTATTTGTTGCAAAGCACAGTGGGAAAATGTTGTAATTTTCTGTTTATAAGTCTATGATTTTTTAATATTTATATTAATCTTAATTTTTACGTAATAGTAATAAATATAAGCTAAATACATTTGAAAATTGTTTTGCAAATTCTCTTTGAATTTGGAATTTTTTAAACAACGATAATAGAATATTATTTGGAGTTGAATGTTTTTTTTGGAAAAGACTGACGGACGGACATAATATAGTAACTATATTATCTACTTTGTAATTATCTCTAGTGAGTGGTATATTTTGGGTATTTTTTTCTCCATTTCCATATAAATTTTCATTGTATCAGATTGATCGAGCTCTGAAATATTAATGGAAAAATTGTAATAAGTAATACTTTTTAATGCAAATACGTTTGTTTAACCTTTTTGACCCCAAATTTTAGCATTGTTTTATTTAGAATTAAGAGAACTAATTCATGTAGAAATACATCGAATACGTTCATTGAAAATAATAAAAAATAAATGGGGCCACTTTTTCAATAAATTTTATTTTTGTTAAACTCTTTTAGTTTTTCTTTTAATGTTAAAAATTTTTGTTATTTTTTATTTAAGTTCGTTAATAGTTTTAAGAAGTCATTTAGGAATCAGTAATTTGAAGAGAGTAAAGTGATGTTTAAGATGGGCTTTTAAGCATTAGTTCTCAAAAATATTCTCTAAAACCAAATTAGAATCATAAGATGGTTCTGCTCTATGTGTGCCAGAATTGGTTGTGACACCAATAGTTCTAAGGATGTTATTAAAGAATCTGAAGTGGTTTTGATTTCACCTCTTCTAGAACTAATTTTTTAAAACATGTTCTAAAATTTTTTTCCTTGGCAAATAAAAATATAAAAAGAAAATACATATCTTCCCAGCAAAAAAGGAACTGAAAAAGAGCTGAAAAAGTCATGAATTTAACATTATGTTGGCATTGAAAGGAAGTACTTACTGGTGCAAAAGAGCTGTAGAAGTTCTTTTTTTAACCCATGGTTGTCATTGGTAGAATGTTCTTCTTTTATGTTTCTTATTCATTTCTTATTTTAATATTAATTTTCTTAGAAATTATTAACCTTTTTTCACTCTAAAATTTCATTTATTTTCATTTTGTTTGGAAGTAATTATTAAGAACTTCCAAAGAAGTTTAAAATATTCACTATGTTTTACTTTTGAAGTGGTAAAAATGTTCTTTTTTGGAAGCTCTTGATCGTTTTTTTGCTGGGCTTAATCACAAATGAAGTATAAAATAAAATTTAAATTTTTTTAATTTTATCACTTTTTAATATCATAAATCGGTTTAAGTTTGTTTATAAGTTACTTCCAATTTTAACGGCCTGAGAAACTTCAGAGATCTTCAAAATCCTTAATTTGTGTTTATTTTACACTTATTTGTGTAGAATACTAACATTTTAATGGAATTTATGCCCGTTAAAGTGATTTTCTGAAAAGGGCTTTATATGGGAGTTATGGTCAATTATGGAACGATCTTGATTAAATTCGGCACTAATAATGATTTACACTTATACAAAACTTCTTTGTACCAAATTTCATTAAAATATTGCTATATCTAAGGAATTTATGATCGTTAAACCTCTTTTTCGGGAGGACAGTTGTATGGGGACTAGGTGAAATAATGGACCAATCATAACCAATTTCAATAGGCTTCGTCCTTGGACTATAAAAAACCTGTGTGCCAAATTTCATTAATTTATGTTCAAAATTGCGACAAGGTTTACATGGACGGACGGACGGACATCGTTAAATCGACTCAGAAAGTGTTTCTAAGCCCATTGGCTTAGAAACCTATTGGGTTTTAGACCAATATTTTTGGGTGTTATAAACATCAGCACAAACGCATAGTACCCTATGGTGGTGTAGGGTATAAAAATAAAAAAATTTTTTCCGACAGTCAATTCAATTTCAATTAAGAAATATATAATACAAAAATACCAAATTATTTTTATTAATAACTCAAAAATAAATTGAGTAATAACCGTTTTGATGGTACTAATTACGTTCGTCTGCAGATATCTGCAAAGAAAATTTTCATATTGATTTTCTCGTTAAAAGTTAAAGAAGCAACAACTACATATAAGAATTTTAAGAATTTTTTATTGTTATTGGAATTTATGATTAAGAATAAATTCTACTCAAAGTAGTCCATCTTAAATATTGGAAATTATATTCCACAAAGTTTAAGATGGGAAAATAATACTCTTTAAAATGTTCTAGCTTTTTGTTCAATGATTTTTTATTTTAAATATACACAATTTAGTGAATATTTTAGGACAGTTATATTGATTTGAATTTCATAATATTTTCACGCAATACAAATAATTTAATTTTTTTTATATTATAATAAAAATATAAATTATGATTAGTTCGCATTCTAGCATTTCCCCCAGTGCAATGTCATAACTCAAAAAAATAACATTTTCAGTAGTATAATTTTTGGTTTTTAAATTTACATATGTATGTATATCCCTTTTTTAATTTTTAAATGATAACTTAATGATGTTGACTACACAAAAGTCAGTGTACAACTTAAATAATACGTTGCAAGTAATACATAATAGGTTACCTAATTAGAACAAAGTGCTTTACCGAGATCTTTCGTACATAAACAAAACCTTGTAAGTTAGTTTATTATACAATAATGATATTAAATCGAACTTCTGACGATGTTGCAGCAAATGAGCGTTATGAGGAATTAACAAGGAAGTTGTAGACGATCTCCTAACCTGTTGTTTTACACGATTCAGAAACATAATCAGGTTACAAAGGAACCCTAGACCGAAAAACAATATTTTTCAATATACTAATATTACGACGAACATAGTCAGTATTCGCACACAGAAATTTTTCTTGTCGCAATTCTGACTTCATAGGAGAGAGAGGCAAAGAGAATGTAAAAGTTTAGTATTCCCTTCTCCTCTCTCTCTCTTATAAACTCACAATTGCGGCAAGTAAAATTGTTGTATGTGGATTTCGACATTCATAAGTTCCCCTGACAGTATCCAATCAATTTTCCAATTATTTAACCTGAAAATTTCATATGTAAAATTTATATCAAATAAAACACTGGGATTTTTTTAAAATTTTTTTCTTTTTTCATGTGTATTTTTTTTCATTTTTGTTTTTTCAAAAAATTTCCATAATTTTTTCTTTTTTTTCAATTAGTATCAATTGTTTTTTTTTTTTTTTTTAAATTTTTATAACCAATTAGATGTTTTGTTTTTTTTTTATTTTGTTACGCTTATAATACGTTTGTTTTTTGTTTTTTTAATAATTAATTTATAAATTAATTTAACTAAAATTAATGTAATTGTTGTTTTTTTTATTTATTTGACTAATACTAAAGTGTGTGTTTTTTTTTAATTTTTTTCTTCATATTTTTTTTAGTTTAAGAACTTTTTTTGCAAACACATTTATTTATTATTTATTATTAATTTTTTGTTTATTTTTTTTTTTTTTATTATTAATATATTTTTTTTGTTTAATCATAATAAAGTCACAACAGTATGCAGTTCTTTTTTATTTTAATTTTATTCTTTGTTTTTATTTTTATAAATATTTGTTGTTGTTTTATTTATACCAAGAGATAAGTGTTGATGTATGTGTGTTGATGTGAATGCAGATATAGGGTGAGATGTTTGTAGTCTTATGAGTTCGTATCAAAGATGTCGTGTATGGCGAGTTATAGTTTTAAAGACGAGTTTTGTTATGTTTTATTTTGCTTTGTAAGTATATGTGTTTTTTTTTTTTTAGAGAGAAAGAGAGAAGTGTAAAGAGTTTTACACTTCTTATGTTATAATGATTAATGAGTATGTTTGAATGTTTAGCTGTAAATGAGCGTGTTTTTGTTTCCTTTTTGTTTTTTTATTTTTTGCTATAAAATTGTTATTTACATTTAACTTATCTCTATGTTCTCTTTATTTTTTTATTTTTGTATTAGTATACTTTTTATTTCTTTACAAAGTAGAGCTTAAAGTAATTTTAGAATTTGGATTTGTTGTTTTCTTTTGTTTTTTTATTTTTATTTTTATTTTTTTTTTGTTATTTTACGAAGTTTATTTGTATTTGTTTTCATTATGTTTTTGTTTGTTTTGCTTTAATATTAATTTTACCACATATACACGTACATTTTAGTTATTTATTACAACTAAATAAACAATATACATACATACTTCAATGCATGAACTGTTTCCGTTTTCCGGTTTAATATGGTAAGTATTCATTTACTTTTTTTTTTTTTTTTTGTTTTCCTTTAGTTTGTGTATGTTTTGTTATTATTTTTTTTTGCTTTTTTTATATTAAATTATTAATACTGTAAAAATTATTTATTTCAAATTTACTTCTTTTTTTTCAAGAGAATTAGTTTATTATGTATGTATGTAAATGTGTTTGTGTGGTTTTATTTAAGTTTTATTGATGTTGTATTCGTTTATTTGCTTGTTGTGTGGTATTACTTAGTTTTTCGTTTTATATTTTAACTATTTCAAAATAATATGTTTGTTTTAAATTTGAAATATTTTTGTTTTATTTTGTTTGTTTTGCTTTAGAATATGTTAATTTTAAAACCAGTTCATAGTAGGTATACTAACAGACACAGACACATTATTTTTTTTTTGTTTTTGTTTTTATTTTACTTAAAATGTATTTATTAGTTTGAAATTTATTATTTGTTTTTTTGTTTTGCGTGTAGTAGTACTTTAATTTTGTTTATTATTTGTTTATTTTCTAAAAACAAATGCATTTTTAGTATGTTGTTATTAAATTTGTTTATACAAGTTACATAAATGCATGTTTATTTTAATGTAGTATGTAAGTTTGTGTGTGTTTGTATATATAAAATCTATGTTTGCTGAAGTGTTTGGTATTACAGTGTATGATAAATTTATTAGGATTTTATTTCATTTTTTTTTTTTTTCATTATTTTATTATTGTTTTATTATTATTTTTATTTATATATTTATTATATTTTTTTGTAGAACTGCATGTTTATAAATTAATTCAATTAACTATTTGGTAAATTTATTTTTAGATATGTGTTAACACAAGTGTCATTTTATTTATTTTAATTATTATTGTTATTATTTATTTATTCATTCATTCATTCTATTATTTACATAAGTGACTGTCTTTCTGTCGGTCTCTGTTTTTATGTCTTTAATGTTTTGTAAACGTTGTTGTAGTTGTTGCTGTTAGTATTTGTGCTAACATTGATTTAATTAAAATATTAAATTAAAACAAAAACATTTATGAATATTTTTATTGTATTGGCCTATAAATTTTAATTTAATTTTGTTTTCGACTAGAATTTATATAAAAATAGTGTTAAATTATTAAAATAATTTTTGGGAGAATTATAGAATATAGTTTTAATATTGCCATAGGAATAAAATAACATTATTATATGAAAATAATTTGTCTTGCATTGAAATTAGTATTTATTTTGAATGAGTAAATTTTGTTAAAGTTGTTTTTAAATTATAGCAAAAATAGTTTTTCAATTGTATTTGAAACCATTCTTGTCGTATTAGTAACATTCTAAATATTTTATTAAATACTAAGTGTACGTCAGTATTTAAACTAAAATATAAGAATTTCGTAGAATTATTCTTGAGTAGATTTTTTACTCTCTTCTGTGTGAAATATTTCGTGGTTATAACAAAATAAGATTTCCGTAAAATTGGAATTGAATGAAAGTCACAAAAATGTTTTATTTAAATTTATAAAGCAAATAGATGCCGATCATATTAAGAAATTTGCTAGGAAATCAGTTGAGTTAAAAATATTGCTGTTCAAGATATTTGTAAGCAAAAAGGAAAATTGTAGACACACATTTTTGACCGCACCCTTCTGTATCTCTAAGCCAAAAATGTTAAGATTAAAATATAAAGACTTATCCATAATATTTTAATTAAAAGATAGATTTTTATAGAATAATAAAATATTTTTCAACATTATTACCCTTTTAACTCAATATACATTTAGCTAAATTTTTTTTTATCCTTTTCAAAACCTAAGATTTCTCAAAGATTTTTTTTCTCCAAAAACAATATGTTTATGTTTGGAGAAAGAAAATGATCACTGGGAGTAAAATGTTGACAATATGACGAATATGTCAATAGTATTTAATCCATTTCATGACTTTTTGATAAGGATACTGCATAGGTTTGCATTTTCTTTTAAGCAAACGGTCGCCGTGATATTTTCAGCCGACAAATTTAGCTTGCTCATTTTTGGTGACGGATCACTGTATCGTTACAAAATGGTCCCGAATATATCACACGATTGTAGAGCAATGCGCTCAAAAGATTATTTTAAATTGAAATCCCAGAGTCATTTAATTTGTTAAATCAAATTTCACTTTTGCTCTTTAAAGTGATTCGAATACATGTTTAACAGATATCTACTAATGGTGACTGAGGAGTGCACAGTGGGCAATTTTTTTATCTTCCTATCATTTTTAACAGCAAATGAAAAATATTTTGAACCAATAATTTCGAAAATATTTTCCATAAAAATAGTTAATAAGAGTTAAATTTATTTGCAAATTATTTCGCAAATAACTTGATATTTAAAGGAATGAGGGCAGGATCATTAAAGACCTTGCCTTACAAAATACGTGTAAATACTTTAATTGATTTAAACTATGATAATAGAAGTCTATGAAAAGTTAAAGGTTAATTTTCCGGAAAGACGGCCTGACAGATATTATATGGCCACCATATACATATTAATAATGTAGTTTGTCAATATTTTTTAAACAATATTTCATAATATGTTAACTTTAAAGTAGATTAAAAATTTTATATATTACGATTAGTTTGCATTCTAGCAGCAGAAGGTGGTGATAAATTTCAATTTGCAACGAGGAATGTATAAAAGCTCACAAACTTATTGATACACTGCTTTATATGTATTTCAATTAAGAAATATTTAGAATTATTAAATAAACTTTGATTTTAAATAAAATGTTCAAATGCTTTCCCAGCTAAAACTTGGTAATGGCATGTAGTTACGGATGTAGTTACTTTTCAATGACAACAATATACCGTCTTCATTACATAGGAGAAGTTTAGTGACTAATTATTTATATAATTACTTATTTATGATCAGATTTTTCGAAAAACTACTCTTTATTGGTTTTTTATTCAGTTTACCAATTAATATATTTAAAGAAGGAATAAATATGTGACGAAACAAAATTAAAAGAAAGTTCTTAAAATATTAAACGTTTCCCCATTGTTAAGTTTTTTAAATCAAAATTTTTAAAGTCTTTAAAATTAAAAAAGAAAACAGCTTCTTATATCTTAAAATATCTAGTAGCTTAAAACGCTATTAGATATTTTTGTTTTAACTTATAATGACTTCAGTAATACTTTAAAATCAATAAGTTATTGAACAACTTGAACTAAATTATTTCTTGTAATGACATCTAAATAATGACCTGAGGCAAGTAGTCGCCTCTAATGTCATCACCGTGTTAAAATAATGCATTATTCAGCTAATGTGTAAGTAGTGTAAAGTCTTTAGCTTGTTAACTCATTATCTGGCAATAAAAGTTTTTGCTGGGTTAATCATACACAGAAAAAAAAAATTACAAAAGTTATTAGGTAATCAAAAATATTTGTTGGCGTATTTCTAATCATGTTAACAATTTACTTAATCATATATACAATTTGTCCTAGTTGAATTCAAATCTTTAATTAGAATTTCATTCCGAAAAATAAAAACATACAGCGGCTTTCATAAATAAGTAAACAAATTCATCATTTCTGTTTCGCTTTAAAGCGGCAAACGAAGTCAACTTGTTTTCTTTTACACTGATGACAAATTTTTCAAATATTCCCAGCAAAAAAACGATGAAGTTCTTCAAAAAAAAAAAAGAACATTTTGCCAACTTCAAAAGTGGAACAAAGTGCATATTTTAAACATTTTTTGAAGTTCTTAATAATTACTTCCAAAAAAAGTGAAAATAAATGAATTTTTAGCGGGAAAAAATGGTAATAATTTCTAACAAAAATTTAATTTTATAAATTTTAAAACATTTTTATTATTATTTAATAGAGCAAAAACAGAATTTTTATAAAAAAATTTTATAAACATAGTTTTAAGGGAAGTACTTTAAAAGGAATGAAAAAGAAGTATAAAAGAATAACATCCTACCAATGACAACCATGGGTTAAAAAAAGAACTTCTGCAGCTCTTTTTTACCACTAAGTACTTCCTTCCAATGACAACACAATGTTAAAATCATGGTTTTTTTCAGTTCTTTTTTTACTGGGTTATTATATTTTAAGTTTCTATCTAGAGAAATTTTGAAAAAAAAATCGTTTTCAGGCGAGTCAAAAATAAGTAAACAAGCAAGCTTTGGCTTAATTTCATTAATTTTTTGTTAAAAGTATGAAGTTTATGATTGCAAAAATTTTTGAGCAATCATATAGTTATGTTATTTCTTATATTATGAGAAAAATTAAAAATCACTTTTTCGATTAAATTATAAAATTTGATAAAATCAAAAAATTTTAATTTAACTATAATTTCCACCAAAAGGATGGCAAATAGCACACAAACATATATAATTATATCAAACATTTTTAATAAAATGGCCACTTTATTTCAAGGTAGTTATGCTTCAAAAACAATGAACGTGTTGACCGCAAATACTCACATAAACGCTTAAGAATCACTACAAAAAGAATAGATAACAATTTAGATTTAAAATCCTATACTTTTTGATCCAAAATTCTTATCAAAATTTATTCCAAAAATTATGGTCAGAATTTACAACTCACAGAAAAATATATGAAAACGGAAAACATGGTCTAGCTGTGCGGAAAATGTTATACAAAAATATAATAAATCTCCAAAAATTTATGACGTTCTATGCAGATTATGCCTTAAATATGACAACTTTAGGAAATAAAGTCTCTGGGCTAAAAAATATAATAAATCTCCAAAAATTTATGACGTTCTATGCAAATTATGCCTTAAAATATAAAAAATTTAGAAAACAAAGTCTCTGGACTGAATAACCTATGATTCGCATGAAATATTACATAGCCTACATGTATGTTTAGCTCAGAAATATTGAAATTTTAACATTTAAGTGTAGAAAACCAATACTCAAGTCCAGGGGAAAGGGATTAGTGGTTTGGAAATGCACTTCTATTTATAAAATAGGAAAAATAGTGATACACAAACGTAAAATAAATTCCCAGATTTATCTTAATTTGCTCAAAGGTGTAATAGCTCCAAAAAGTTGTGGTTTATTTTTTGTGGATTTTATCATACAGTAGGAAAATTTACCTATAAATTAAATTTTTTATTATAGCTCACTAAATGAACCATGTAATCAAGAACTAATTATGATCAAACATTCGTTGAAATTAAACTTTTTGCAGCCGTTACTTAAGTATAAAGTCTAAAGTAATAATAAGAAATTGATAATAGCCAATTCCTTTTAACAAAATCAAAACTTAATTTCATAACTAGATGCAGAAATTTTACCAGGAAAGTCGGTGCATCGACAGAAACTCATAGTGAAGTGATCATTTGAGAGAAAAACCATTATTTAAATTACACTAATCATATGCGCTTTTACAGGTTAAAAAAAATCATTCTTAAAATTATTTGAACAAAATATATAATGCATTTGTTGACTTTAAAGGGTAAAATTTCAATGTTTAATAACACTGGTCGACAAAAAATTTTATGTGGACTAGATGAATTTAGCATGCGGATTGAAAAATTCCTCATGCTAAACTCGAATCTGCTTTCAGTTTTTTCCCATCAGGTCAAGATTTTTTAATTGCGTCCTAAATAAGCCGATTACTCGAGCATATTCCACTAAAACACCAAAATATGTGGAATAAAATTGGCTTTAAGTCGTTATACTAACAAATTTTTATCCGCTCAATAGCTTAGGAGATATTTCGAAATAAGGGTCCGAAAAAATTTTTCATGCTAAATTCAAAATTTCTTTCTTTTTACTAAAAGTTCTTTTTAAAAGTGAAAACATCGAAAATGTTTCAGTTTATCATCTTTATCTCAAAGCTGGTAAAACTACGAGTAAATAAAGCAACGCATCATAAAAATTTATGGACAAATCTTGATAGCATTCACAGTTAAGTTAGGATAACCATACACACCTAAAAAAAAAAAAATTTTCGTCTTAAATAAAAAAATATGTGGATTAAAAGGAATTTAACGTGCTAAATAAGATTTTTTTTGTGGACATGACTACTATGACCCCGCATTGTATAACTCGAGAACGATTTATCCTATTAAGATAAATTAAACTCCAATATATAGCGACTTAAATTATCTTTGAGCTGAATTTACATAATTTTTTGTTCAGTTAATATTTCCGTAGTTATTCGGTAATTAGTAGCGAAAAAATTAGAATTTGTATACCCTACAATACCATAGATGGTTGGGGTATATTGCGTTTGTGCTGATGTTTGTAACGCACAGAAAAAAATTAAAGGACCCCCACCATTTTCTGAGTCGATTAAACGATGTCCGTCCGTCTGGCTGGCTGTCTGCCCATGTAAACCTTGTGAACAAAGTAAAGGTCGCAATTTTAAAGATATCTTGATAAAATTTGACACAAGGACGAATTTTGAAATTGAAATTGGTTCTGATCGGTCCATTATTTCACGTAGCCCCCATACAAATGCCCTTTCGGAATAGCGTTTAGTAGTCATAAATGCATTAAATAAAGCAATATTTTAATGAAATTCGGCACAAAGAAGTTTCGTATTAGTGTTAATCACTAAGATCGGCCAATAATTGACCATAGCTCCCATATAAACATCTCTTCCGGAAATTACATTAACGTGCATAAATCCCATACGAATTATAGTATCAAGTTAATATTCACCACAAATAAGTTTTATATATGTACAAACAACATTGCTAAACGTTATGAGGATCGGTCCATAATTTATCATAGCTCCCATATAAACCTACTTCCGGGAATCGCCCTAAAGGGAATAAAATCATATAGATGTTAGTATCAATTCATTGTTCTCTATTTGTATAAATTATTTTACATTAAGTAAAAGTATTGGTCTACAATTGGCCACAGGTCTAATTTTTAGCTCATGGTGTAGGGTATTATATGGTCGGTCTTGACCGACTATAGTTTCTCTCTCGTTTTTTTTTTTTCAAATGGTGAAAATGTTGATCCTTTACTCTGTAATTCTTGAGCGAATAAAAAATATGTATCATTTATCAAAATCGTGTAAACAGTTCTTGAGTTATAGTCTAAATTGGACAAACCATTCTCGAATTTTATAATGCGTGATAGAAAAAAAGTGAATGCAGATTCTTGTTTAACTCGTCAAAATCCACCTAGTCCACCTATTTTGATTTCAGGAAAAAATAAAAAAAGAAATGTTTTTTTTTTTTGCCCACCACTGTATTTCTACTCAATTGTATGTTACATGGGTACTTTTACTTAAATGTGAATAAAATCAAGCTTTATACATAAATTTTGAAGATAAATGCTTTATTTAATTCGCAGCACTAACAGCTTTAAGATAAAGATAATAAACTGAAAGATTTTTGATGCTTTCATTTGTTAAAAGAAATTTTATAAAAAAAAAATCTGAAATTTTGCATGAAAAGTTTTTTTGGACACTTATTTCAAAATAACTTCGAAACTATATAATTTGAAGATATTTTAAGTCCGCATCTTTTGATGTATCACTTATGTCAATCGTACACACCGTTCTTGAGTTATAAGGAAATATACTAGAGTAATTGAATTACTATGAGCGAAATATTAGACACGCCCATAAAAAAATCCAGACCTGATGGAAAGAAGCTGAAAGCAGATTCGTGTTTAGCATATTAAAATGCATCAAGTCGAACTATTCGTCTTTAGTGGAGGATTTTTTTGTCGACCAGTGTAATAGGAATGTTTAATATAAGAATAAATAACCAAAAATTAATTGTTTAATAGAACAAACTCGTTATTTAAATATAATTGGTTGACTGTTTTATTAAATACTACAAATTCGTTGTTGAATATTTTTTTTTTTTTTTTTAATTTACAAAAACGATTGTTTGTGCCCTTTTAATTAAACAAATAATTCTATTGACGAATTTGGAATTTAATAAGACAAATTGTCATAATTTTTTTCTGTTTAGATTATTAACATAGATATAAAAAATGAAAACGACCTATATTTATTTTGTTTTCAGTGAAATTTTTTATTAGCACATTATTGGACTTTTTTTTGGCAACCTACTTAGGTTTTTGATAAAGGAGCTTCATATTTATATATGTTAATCTATAGCTTAATTTTCATAAAATTTATAACTGAGACATGTCCATTTTTATTGTCCACTGTTAGAATGCGGTATAGCCACATTTTTAGGATCATAGTAAAGGAAGGGAAAGGTTATAGGTTACGAATGTACCATTCAGTATTTTCCTACAGAACTTGTCACAATTTCAATAAAGGCATCAAACGGAATGGAATTAATAAATTTAGAAACTTTTTTAAGTTTCTTAAATATTAAAGTTATTTTTAAAGCTACTTTTTTTTTAATCCACAAATAATATAAAAATTATATGGCTTTATTAACAAATTCTCCCTTTCTTCTCTGTCAAAATCTCTAATTTAATAATTAAATAATTATGTGATTTTATGGTTTACACAAATTTCAAATTACAAAAATGTTACAAAAAAAGGGAAATTAAAATAAATAATAATAATTGTTAAAGTAAAATGTTTATCCAATTAATATGGTACTTTATGTTTTGTCCTGGATGTTATTTTTATTGTTATTGTTATTATTTTTTATGAATAATTTTTTATCTCAATTGTTTATTTATTTAATGTTGTTGGTATTGCAAAATTTACTATTCAAATTTAATTAAATTATTTATATTATTTTTTATTTTTTTATTTTCTCTTTTTTTTTTTTTTTTTTGGTTTTTAATGTTAATATTAATTATTCAATAAATGTATTTGTAGTAAATTCATTTGTTGTTTGTTACCTCCTGCATGTTTATTTGTTTATAAATGTTTTTATTTTTTCTTTAAATTTGTTTTATTTATTATTATGGATTTAATTTTTATTATTTCCTATTATTATTTTTTTAATTGCATTTTTTTTTGGGTTTTATTTTGTTTATTAATTATTTAATGTTAACAATGATTTTTTATGGCTGTTGGTATTGTAGTTGTTGTTATTGTTGTGTTCTATGTATAAAGTTTTGTTTGTTGTTGTTTTTTGGTAGTAGTTAATGTTTGCAATTGTTTTTTTGCCATGATTTTACGAAATTATTTTAAATTATTCATGCATTTATTTTAAATACACTTTTACCTATTGAGTATTTTTTTTTTTGTTTTGTTTTATTTTGTTATTGTGGTTGCTGTTGTTGTGTTTTTTTTTCTTTATATTTATAATAAATTACAATACAATTGTGTTGAATGTTGCGCTATTCAGTGATTTTTTTTTGTATTTTTTTGGAATGTTGTCGTTATATTTTATTTTTTATTATTATTTTTATTATTTCAACATTTATACTTGTGTGCTTTATGAATAAATGCCATATTTTGTATATGTGACTGTTTCAACATGTAAGTAATGATTTTATGTCTGTCTGTATGTATGAATGAAGTGTATTTCTGTGAATAAAGTACGAGTATTGAGTGTATTATGTTCATCAATAGTTTATGAATGTTTGGTGTGCTGTTAATTATTTTATTTTCATTTTGTTTTTTATTTTTTTTTTTTTATAAATTGACATTCTTTTTATTTAATATTATTTAATTTTTTATATTTTTTGTTGCAATTTTATTTCATTTTAACTTATCTACAATTTTTTTAAATTAATATTGTTTTTATTATTAATTTATTTATTTTTGTTGTTTATTAACATTAACAAAAAATAGCTCTTACTTTAAGAGTATTTTTATGTTTGCTTGTGTGTGGTTATTAATTTAATTTAATTTTTGTATAAAATTTTTATATTATTTTTTTTTTTACACAATTATTTTTTTTTTCATAATTATTTTTTGTTTGTTGTTCTAAGTGCTTTTTGTTTTTATTAACTATTAAATACCTGTTTTATTATTGTTGACTTAAAAAGTTCACTTAATTTATTATATTTAATTTAAATTATTTTATTTATTTTATTTAATTCTCCTTTATAGTTTCTCTAGCATACTATTATATTGGCTTAAATATTTGTATGCTTTTGCTTTTATATTTTATATACATTACAAGGACCTGGTTTTGCTTGTGTTAAATTTTATAATCATTTCTAATTTAGATCTTGGTTTCGGCTTTTGATCATCCTTACAATGGAAGTCAAGACTAGTTTATGTTTTTTTTTTGTAATTTTAACATATTTACAGTCTTTCATTTAAAAAATAATTATAATTAATTTAATTATGTGTCTATCTATGGTAGTGGAGAAATTTAAATATTTTTACATATTTACATCCAATTACTTTTTTTATTTAAATTAATTTAAAATTATAATTATACAGTTATATGTACAAATTTGCAACTTAATTATAAATTCATTTTTAATTATTTGACTTTACTACGATGTTTCTTAATTGATTTCAAATTTGAATTCGATAATTCCTCACATTTGTGTTTTGTATTTCTATGCGACAAATTTATGATCAGCTGGAGACCTAATTTCTGTAAAATTGCCCAAAAATTCTATGAAAGTTCTCACATGGAAATATGCTTTTTTTTAAATTGAAGACATTTACAAAGTCCTAATTAAAATTTGTTTCCCACATAATGTTTTATTGGTAAAATTTATACTGAAGCTGGTTAATCATAAACTCGGTGAAAAATTGTAGCTGCTGTACTAGTTCCAAATTAGAAATAAATTTTAACTGAACTACAACTAAACAAGAACTGAACTAGAGCAGAACTAGAACAGAACTAAAACAGAACTAGAACAGAACTAAAACTGAACTTAACTAGAACAGAACTTAACTAGAACTGAACTAGAACTGAACTGAACTAGAACTAGAACTGAACTAGAACTGAACTAGAACTGAACTAGAACTGAACTAGAACTGAACTAGAACTGAACTAGAACTGAACTAGAATTGAACTAGAACTGAACTAGAACTGAACTAGAACTGAACTAGAACTGAACTAGAACTGAACTAGAACTGAACTAGAACTGAACTAGAACTGAACTAGAAGTGAACTAGAACTGAACTAGAACTGAACTAGAACTGAACTAGAACTGAACTAGAACTGAACTAGAACTGAACTAGAACTGAACTAGAACTGAACTAGAACTGAACTAGAACTGAACTAGAACTGAACTAGAACTGAACTAGAACTGAACTAGAACTGAACTAGAACTGAACTAGAACTGAACTAGAACTGAACTAGAACTGAACTAGAACTGAACTAGAACTGAACTAGAACTGAACTAGAACTGAACTAGAACTGAACTAGAACTGAACTAGAACTGAACTAGAACTGAACTAGAACTGAACTAGAACTGAACTAGAACTGAACTAGAACTGAACTAGAACTGAACTAGAACTGAACTAGAACTGAACTAGAACTGAACTAGAACTGAACTAGAACTGAACTAGAACTGAACTAGAACTGAACTAGAACTGAACTAGGACTGAACTAGAACTGAACTGAACTAAAGCTGAAATAGACCTCAACAAAAATTGAACCATATTTAAGCTAGGACTGAATAAGAAAAATTAATTGAGTCGACTTAAAATGTGTATGGTATGATTATTTTAAAATATTAAAGCTCTAATGGTTTTAATGGGCGGATTTAAATAAGAAAATCGAAAGTATCTAATGATCGTTATTGTATGCAAAAAATATGGTCGATCAGAATAAAATCTTTGGCACAATAATTATTTCATTTTTTAAAATCTAGCTAACTGTGATGTTAAAATGTATTGAACTTGCACAATATTGTACACAAAAAATCCACTGAGATTATATTAATAAAGTTCTGAAATTCAATCGAGAGAAACAAAATGTCGTAGCCAACACTGTTAAATTGGCTAACTTATTTTATTTGAGAATTAATTTGAGTTAGTTAACCCAATGAAACATTTCATTCTATATGCTAAAGTCAATATATTTCAAATAATTTAAATCGTTACTTTTTAGATTTATTTTAAACTATGCAGGCATTGATTTCTAATCAATTTGTTTTAATATCAATTCATAAAAACTAGATTTTAGTTTTGTATTTTTTTGTAACTAATATTTACAATATTTACTAAAATTTATTTATTTTCATATTACTATTATTTTTTTTTTTTGTTTTTGAAATTTTTTCAATTAAATTATTTATTAACTAGCCTAAAGTAATTGTGGGGGGTGTTGGGATTTTTTGAAAGTGTTTATGTATGTTATTTTTTTTTTTTTTAATTTTCAATTCATTTATGTTTTGGTTATTTTTTTATCAAAAATTCATAATATTGTGTTTTTGGTTTTGCCAGTTATCAATTCGTTAAATTTGTTCTAATTTTTTTTTTTTGTTTATTTAAAACTAAAATATCGACTACTTTGTATAAAATCACAATATATTTTTTTTTGTTTTTTATGTTTTTGTTGACTTAATTAATTATTTTTTTGTTTTCTTATTATGCATAACTAATTTAATTTTAGAATATAAAAAAGAATTTCTGATTTTTATGGAATTTTGTTAATTTCATACAAAATTATAATGGCGTAGCGATGTGGGGCATGATTACAAACGGACAGATAGTGAGATATATAGAGAGAATTTAAAAGAGAGCGCGAGAGCGATAGAGGATTGTTTCCAAAACATCACCGCTATATTTAGGGAAATCTAAAAACACAAAGTAATAAATCTATAATGATAAACTACACTAATAAAAATTTGTTAGTAGAAATTTATATAACTTTGTGTTTTAGATTTCTAATAGTAAAAGATATCATGACTAAGCTGGTCTTTGTTTTTTTTATATTTATTTTGTTTTTTATGGCTCAATGATAAGCTTGTAGCTGATGAGCATAACAATGGGGTGAATGTTGTTGGGAAAGGCTTGTGGTAGGTGGTTGTTGTGGCATAGCAGTGATGTTATTGTTATAGCTATTATTCACATTTGTGGTTGTTGCTGTAGATGTTGTTGTGGTAGTGATCATGCTATTATTAATGGTAGTGTTTGTTGGGATGGAGTTAATATTATACTATCAGTGCTTATATTCCGGATAGCGACCATTCTCCATGATTTGACCGGATTGACTGTTGTTGCTGCTGCTGGTGGTGGTGTCGCCTTGCATTTGAAGCTGCTGCTGCTGCTGTTGCTGCTGCAATTGGTGTTGTTGTTGTTGCTGCTGCTGATGCGATGGATGTTGATGTTGGTGTAGCTGATGCAATTGCAGCTGCTGTTGACTTGTATCGCCCTGTATAGTGTAACGTCGGTTGAGCGGCTGGATAACACTTCCACTGCTTTCCGTCTCCGTGGAGGGAGGTGAGGGGTAATAGTCCCTCTGATTTACACCGATGCCATTTGGAACGGCCCCCATATTCATATGAGCATTGATTGAACCCGCTGCTGCTGCCGCCGCCGACGACACCGTTGTGGTTGATGTGGCTTGTACCGAGGATGGATGATCGCCGTGGTGCTGGTGCGGATGCTGGTGGTGGATAACGGTATTCGTTGATGCCGCTCCCGACGTGTGTCCGCCCCCGCCGCTGGATTGTTGGGAATCCGATGTTGTACCGGGTAGCGGCTGTTCCATTACCACGACGGATACCACATCCTCACTCGCCCATCGGGCTAACTGTTGTTGAGCTTGAATAAAGTCATCACTAGAAAATAATAATCATAACAGGAACAACGGTACACGGAATAACAAAAACACAAAATCGAAACATACGTATGTCGAAATCAAAACAAATGTTTATACACCACAACAAAACCAAAGAAACCGAACAGAAATAGAACAAAACGAAAGGAGAATGAAAACGGAAATAGAAAACAAAACGAATCCAAATAAGAAGTGAAAGGAAATTAAAACAGTACCGCAACAGTCATAACGAGTAGATGTTGCAGTAAAAAAAAAAAACGAAAAAAACAAACGAACGAACAAAACAAAGAAAGGCAAATGAAAGACCAATTAAACGTATGAAACGATAAATAAATAAACAAAAATGAAAATATCAAAGAAATATTAAGATGATGGTATGATTGCGCCACATGCAAAGCGCAGTTTTGAAATGTGTTTTTGTCACGATCATTTAAGATGTACATGCCACAATATGTTTATGATGTTGAATGTAGTAAGAATGATATTTTGAGATGCGATTAGATGAGTTGATTGATTGATTTGTTACATTTATGTACATGAGTTTTGTTATTTTGTTCATATGAAAATAAATAAAAAAAAACAGAAGAATTTTACGAAATTATTGATAAAATTTTATCACACATACATACATACATATAGTACAGAACATACGTATAAGGCAACTTAAAGCTTAATTAAACTTAAACCGGAATTGGATGGGCAAAAAATGGTTTGAGATAGGAGAAAAAAATAAAAGAAAACAACAACAAATATGAAGATTTAATTTTCTTCAACTACTTTGGAAATTTTGAGGGGACGTTTGGGGGGTCAAAAGGGAAAATGAATAAACTTAAAAATTGTTCATCAAATGGTAATACAACTACTACAAGGGATACTGTTTCAAATTCAGTTTGTTTTGCTTTTCGCAAAAAAAACTCTAAACTATAAAAATTGAATGCATTGACTATACATACCTCTCACTATCGGGAACTTCCCGTGGGTCAAGACGCGTATCTACCATTTGTCGATCATGATGATCGGCACTCTCATAGATGCCATCGTCGTCCTGATGCAAATGTGTATGCGATGAATGATGCGATGAGTGTGGACCGTGTGTTGCATGACCATGAGCATGCGAATGATGTGCATGATGGCCAAAAGCATGAGGTGAATGTGATTGATGTGATGGATGTCTACTGGTTGTAGTGGGATGTCTGTACCTTCCATAGGAGAAACGTGACTCCTCATCGGCACGCGGTCGACAACGACTGCTGTAAGACGGATGTATTGTTGCAGTTTTTTGCGATTGTGCTAATTGTTGATTTGATCTAAAAAATTTGTTTATTCGATTTTTTTTTTTTTTGAGGTGTGGGAACAGTGTAAAAAAAAAGAAAATACAATTTTATTAGAAACAATTTGTTGGCAAAGTGTATGGGTGTGTAAAGGGATAGTTTACAAAGTTTTGGAGCAATTTGTTCTTTAAGTTTAGGTGCCTATTTTTTGAAGCCAATTATTAATTATTTTTTAATTTAATATTAATTAAACTAAATAGCTTAGCGTTTAGTTAAATGTTGGTGCCATAGGTATTTAATTGTTTTAATTGAATTGTTTTTTTATATAATTTAATTCATATTAAGTAATCAACTAAAATGTCCCATTAGTTTATATAAAACGGGTTACTAAAAATTTGAATTTATTTTTTTAAGAAATGTTTATTTGGCTTTTTGTTTTGAAAATGTTGTGATCAATAAATAAAATAACTTTAAGTTGAAATCATAAAAATAAATGTGGAAATTTAATTATATGGATCAGAATGTATTTTCGTAAATGACTTCTAAGATTCAATAAAGCTTTTTGAAAGCTTTATTTTAGCATGTACTTTTATAAGTTTAAATGGTACTTTCAGTTTTAAGAACTGAACAAAACTTATTTTCTTAAAAGCTTTTATTATGCCTTTTGCGCATTAATTTAGCAATTAAAGGATTCTATGAAGTGTTTTAATAGTTCTAATTAGGTGCTTTTAAATTTTAATCAACATTTTTAAAGACCTTTTTTAAATTACTTTAAAACCTTAAAAAAAAACCTCGAGAATTAAAAGCTTTTAAATTTCAATAATTTGTTAAAAGCTGTTTTATTCAAAATGAATTTAAAAGCTTTAATAAATATAACCAATTTAACAAAAAGCTCAAAAATAATATTTATTAAAGCTCTAAACATTTTAGAGGATTTGATTTCCTTTTAGTTATTTTCTAAGGTTTTTGCTATTTTGAGAGCTTTCATAAATACCAGAAATGTTTTAAATAAATTAAAGAAAATTTTTATGAAAGTTCCAGTAATTTTTTTAAAAGTTTTGAAATCACTAAGTGATTTTTTTTAGAGCTCTTGTCATTATTAATTAAAATTTTTTTTGTTAAAATAAATTTGAGTTATTACAACAAAAAAATTTGATAAAATTTCTCTAAACAATTTTTACGATGAATTTTCTTCGAATTAAGTTTTTTTTTTTTTTTTTTAATTTTAAAAGTTTTTAAGAACTGTTTTATTAAAAAACTAATTTAATTTAACTATAAATATAACTAATTTTATAAAAAATTAAAAAAAAAGATTTTAAAGTTCTAGTAGTTTTTAGATGATTTTGAATGCCTTTCAGTAACTTTTTAAAGCTTTTTTTAAAAAAGATTTTAAATGACTTTAAGTGAATTTTTTATAGCTTTTGTCATTATGTCAACAGAATTTTCCAACAAATAAAAAAAAAATCTTTATAAAAGTTCCAAGGGTTTTTTTTTATATAAAATTTTAAAAGACTTTATGTCATTTTTGTAAAGCTTTGTCATTATTGATTTCATTTATTAATAATTTTCTTAAATGCTTTTTAATTATAGTCAATTTCTTAATGTAGCTTTTATTAAAAAAATTATTTAAAAGCTTTTATAAATATAGCTAATTACAAAAAATTAAAAAAAAAAAAAAAAATAATCCCAATTAGTGCTCTAGTAGTTTTTAGACTATTTTGAGTACCTTTATGTGATTTTTTAAAACTTTTATCATTTTAAAAGCTTTCATAAAAACAAATAATAAAAAAAAATCTGTTAAAAGATCCAGTAGCTTTTTTTTACGAGATCTTAAATGACTAAGTGATCTTTTTAAAGCTTTTATTGTAATGTCAACTAATATTAAAAAAATAAAAAAAATATTTATGAAAACTTTAGTAGTTTTTTCTTGATCCTTATTGATTAATGATTTTCTTAAAATTAAGTGCTTTTTAATTTTAATAGACTTTTTAATGCAGTTTTTATTAAAAAGTTAATTTAAAAAAATAAAAAATCTTGTTTAAAGATCTATTAGTTTTTAGATCATTTTGAATGCTTTTAAGAAATTTGCAATTTTAAAAGCTTTCATAAATACAACTAATTTCATAAAACAAAAACAAAAAAATCTATGAAAGCTCTAGTATTTTCTTTTATAATATTTTAAATGAATTTATTTATTAATTATAACAAAATTTATAAAGCTGTTCTTATTAAAAAATTAATATAAAAGCTAAAATTTTTGATTAATAAAAGTTTTTTTTTTTATGAAAGCTTTAATAAAAGTTATGTATAGGAAAATTCTATTATTTTACTAAAAGATTTAAGGGATATCTTTTTGCCAAAACTTCGTCCAACAAATTTAGCTTTAAGCCTAATAAACATTTCTCAATTATTTTTTATAAATTCCAAAATATGTATTTGTTTATTTTTGAATGATTTTCAATGACACAAATTATCATAATCAAAAGTTTTTTAAAAGCTTTTTGTGTGTTAAATTAGTTTAATGCTTTTTTTATTTTACAAAGCTTATTAGATTAAAATAAAAAGGAAAATAAAATAGCTATTTTTATTAATTAAAATTAAATTATTTATCTAATAGATTGTTTCATTTATGTATTTTCAAATCATTCAAAAATTGTTTTATATAAATTTATTAAATATATAAATTAGTATTTACTAAAATTTTACCCGTTTTACTACATTTTTTTTTTTTTTTTTATTTCATATAAATATAATTTTCATTAATTGATTTTGTTTTTTTATTAGGATGGGGTTACCTTCATCACACTAGATATTCCACGCCATAATGATAGTCTGTAAAAAATTTTCAAAAAATTTGTTCATATTCAATTGTTGTTGTTTTAAATATGTATGGATTCTGAATTCTATCAATGTTAAGGGATATTTTAGCGTATTAATTTTTTTTTGTTTTATTGTTTAATAAATTTTTTTTAATTTTTAAAATATTTTTTTGTATGTTTTTTCAAAAGCGGGTTGCACAACTTTTTATAAAAATAAATGTATAATTTCTAATTGTTTAGATTCTTAAAACTCAATCCATGAATTCAATCAATTCCTAGTTTAATACCATTTAATTATTATTATTAATAACATTTGAAAGCGTTCTTATTAAGTTTTGTGTATTTTTTAGTATTATTAGTTTCTATGCCAAAAAAATAGACACCTACTATACAGCCCCAACACAATATTTAAGTAAATTATGATGCAGCAAGCACAATTATACTCATTATACGTATTTTTTTTTTTAATTTTTTTTATTTTACTAACCCTTGCGAGGATTCACTACAAGCAGCAGAACTATCTAATCTATAATGGCGATCGCCTTCTGTTTCTGAAATTCGTATGTCCTCTGAGCCACTGGGACTCATATGTCTCGACGAATGATGTTCGAGTTGTCTTATAAGATCCTCAAGATTACGTATGCGTAAGGGCCCGGTAGCAGGAGCATCCTCCTCATCGGGTGGCGGTTGTTGTTGCATCAATGGCTGATGCAATTGATGCTGTGAACGATGATGATGCATTATGGGTCCACCGTGAGGACCACCCATGCTAGATGTTTCGACCAGCAGGGCATGTGGTGGCCCCTGATCGCATATGTTCTCTCGAGAACTAGTCTTCGAACCACTCGAACGTTTATAGGGTTCGGTTGTGTAGCCTAGTTGAGCTGAAGCACATTCCTGTAAGGTTTTACGCAGCATTTCCTCACTGAGACTGCCACTGCCAACGGGTGTGTTGCCAGTGCCGGTGCCCCGGTGAGAGGCTGCATTACGTAGAGCTTCCAAAATATCTTCATGATAACCATTGAGGGATTTTAAAGTGCGTTCGACTTCCGATACTGCAGCACCGCTCGACGATGCCAGAGTACCGTCTTGTGTGATTAATTCTAAATTATCGGATTGACCATCATCGTGTACACCATGTACAAGACCGTAACCGTGTTTCTTTAAAATACCTTTTTCTGTGAAGGAGAGTGGGAGAGGGAAATGTTTTCAATGTATTTTTTTGCTTTCTATTTTTTGATATTGATTATTGTTTTTGCAATAGTGTTAGATTAACAATCAGTTTGTTTTTTTGTTTAGTTTTTGATTTTTAGTTTTAACTTTGTTGACGTTCAAATATATGAAGAGTGAACATAAAGACGGAGCAATTAAAGTGATTAAAAACATGTAAAAAAACGTTTCTATATCAAGTGCAAATATGTAAATGGTGCTTAAATAATAAATTTTTATTCGTTCATAAACCAATAAACTTCCATACAAGGAAATCCTAAGATCTTACCTAAAATGTGTTATAAATTTCCTACAAATTGTCGGCCCTAAAATTATTTAGATTGGAAATATTAATTATGAATCTGAATAAACTAATTGACAATAATAGGCTTTGGGAAAAAAGAGAAAATTGTATATTTCTTGATCATTATTAAATGTATAGGAATAGAATACCATAAAAAAGAATTAATACACTTAATTGAAAAAATTATTGTCATTTTAGATATGAACAGTTAAAGGTTAGTTCATTTTAATTAATTTATTTAACAAAATACTAACAAAATATATTTTAGAATTGCTTTTTTTTTATTTTCTTACTAAAGTAAATTGAGTATCGATGCTAAAAAATGGTAACTGAAGTTTTTTTTTTTTTTAATAATTTTGATGTTATTTGTTGAGTAGGAAGGATTATTAGTAAATTTTTGCATGAAAAAGTCCTTTTTTTTTTTTTTTTGTTTATTTTTGCTTCTGTAATAAATGTTATTATTTTGCAATAATATTTTATTTTCTATAACACAATTCTAATTCATTCCTTTATGTAGCATTAACATTTACAACACATACAATAAATATTTATGAAACACATAAAAAAAACTTCTAAATATTTATTATTGTTCTTTTTGTTGTTTTTTTTTTTTTAATAAGTTCATAAATGTTGGAAAATAAATTAGCAGAATTAAAAATTATTGTTTATTAATACTTAAAGAAAAGAAATCAGTTGTATGTTGAAATTTCGATTTTTGAAAAATTTTCATTCGATTTTTTTTATGAAAAGTTCTGTATTTTTTTTTTTTTTTTTTTGTAATTCGATTTGTCTTTTGAATCTTAGCTGTTTATGGACACATTTTGATAATATTAAAAAGCAAATTTCTATGATCTTAATCGATATATTGATTTATCTGGTGCCTTTAATGATTTAATTTCATAATTTTTAATTTAATAGACTTTAATAGACTTTTAAAAGCTACATACAGAGTAGTCAAGTTTTTATGGAAAAATGTTTAAATTTTGGAATAAAAATTTAAAAAAATAGATTGATACTTGTTGGAATTATGCGCAGATAATCTCAAAATTTGGAAATCAAGAGTGAACATTTTTAAAAAAGTAAATTTTTTGCGAAGCACATTTACAGTTTCTAATGGAATAACATGATTTCTGCCTTCCTATTGGCCACATTTATTGTTTCTCCTAGCTAGGTTTTTGGCGATCATAAATGCCTTAAATATTGTAGTAAAGCATGTAAACGAAATTTTTTTTACATTTTTAATTGCATATATTTAAGCCACAGTATATAGTATTGCAAAAAGCTAAAGGGTTTCTGATTCTGTAAAAATGTAAATGTATATTCTCAAGAATATACATTTACATTTTGAGTTTCGAGATATCAGTCAACAAAATATCTTAAAAATTACAAAACATCAGAAAAAAAATTTTGGACAAATTTCTTAAAAAAATGTGTAAACGAATTTTTTTTTTTTAATTTTAAAACTTAAATATTTCAGTCGCTATAAACAATATGATATAGATCGGATACTTTTCTAAATCTGCGATGTCCGAAGATTTCAAATATGTTATATTTTTTATTAAATCCAAACTGTTAATTCATAATCTTAAAAATTGGAAAATAACAGAAAATTATTTTTTAGCAAAAGGTTATGATAAGAAACCGTAAAACACACTAAATATGGGTGTCATAAAAAATTAATAAAGATCAAAACCAGTTAAAAAATTTTACATCCAAGTGTCAAAAAAACGTGAAAAATGTAAGAAAATTGTGAAGATTTATTATATGTTTTATGAAATTTATAAAAGTTCTTAAAAAATGGTGTGAACAAAGTGTCAAAAATTTTTTTGCTGAATTTTTAAAATTTTTATATTTCTTCAGCAACTGGTAATTTTAAACAAAAATAATAAACATATTTGTATTCTTTGGAGTCTCTAGTTTTATAAAAGTACAACATTTTTGAGATACCCTTTATAGATACTTAAATATTTACATTTGAAAATGTACATTTTTTTCGTTTACATGCTAATTAATATGGTAAGAATAAATCAGTATGTTAAATTTAATTGATTTAGATCGGTTCATAATTGGCCATTTCTCCAGCACATCGCCCTTCCAAAAATCATTTTATAGCACTTGAATGTCATTTTAATGATTATATTTATTACAAACAAGTTTTATGTAAGTGGAAATCCAAACGACAATTTTATAAGGATCGACTCATTATTGACCAAAGCTCTCATATAAGGTCCACTTTCTGGAATCACTTTAAAAAGTACATAAGGTTTGTAAATATTATTGTCAACAAAATACACTTATTACAAGAATTGTTCCCCAACTGATTGATGTCCCATATTCCATCCCGGAAATCATATATAGACAAAATTATATATCAATTATAATTTTTAAACTAGGTTTTGTTCTTTTCTTATAAGGAGCTGTCAAAGTTAAACATTTTTTTAAATTTTTGAAAAAGAGTAAAAAATTCAAATTTCATCAACTTTCAGTTTATTTATTTTTAATAAAATGTCTTAAAAAGTAAAAATTTAAAATTAAACCATCAACTACAGGTATTTTAGTATACTTTTCTTCAAGTATTTGTAAAATATATTTTGTGCTAATATTTTTGTTATTTTTTTAAAATTGTCCTGAAATACACAAAGTTGTAATTTTCATGTTTATTCTGAAAATTTTCTGAAACGTAGTACATATTGTTCACTTATATATTATGCGCATATATAGCACAATTTGAGAAATTATTTTTTTTTTTTTTTCGAAAAAACTAGTAGATTTCATACAAAAAAGTAGCTTAAGTGCAGACATTTTCTTAGCTTTATCAAACATTAAACAGTGGGGCATAATCGAAATAAATCTGTAACTTCCAATCGGCTGGTTGGATTTACATGAAATTTCACATAGTCGTAGCAGAGGAGAGTAGCATTTTGAGTTTTGAAGGAGGATCCCAAATACCATTCAGGAGCGTAGCTATGGGGGTTCAAAATAGGATACTAATGTCATAGAAAATGTTTAAGCAGTAGCGAATTTTTGTTCCTTACTCGATTTCCAAGATTTTTATATAACCTTAAAGTCTTTGAAAAATCTTTTAGAAAATATGCTTGCATGTACTATGTCTCCTATATATTTTTCGAGATATGGGCCGTTGTCAAAAATTTTTACCTTGGCTGAAACTGACTTAAACCCTTAATAAGTTTTATTGTAATGATAATTTAAACAAATTGATTACAGATCTGAACTCACAAGACTTGAAGTTAATAGAGTGCAAAATTTTAGCACCATAAGTTTCTTTTTATAATCATGATTGTTGTTCAAATTTCAAGAACACAGAAAAACGGCTAAAAATTACTTAAGTTTTTCCCATTCTTCTAAAATTTTTATTCGTGCGTTTATACTTTTTGATCAAATTCTATCATAAGTAAACTAATCGGACGTGGCAGATAAATACTGCACCATCATCGTTGTTGTGCAGACTTTCAACAGTAAAATACAGGGTAGTCGAGTTTTGATGACAAAATTTTTTAGTTTTTTGGGTGGAGTCTGTGCGCCCCTCAACCGAATACAAAGTTTGGGATACGGATTGATATTTGTTGTAATTGTGCATATTTTGGCTTATTTCCCGTTAATGTGACCGAAATAGTCAACGTAGTAGATAGTCTCAAAGTTTGGAAAACAATAGCGAAAATTTTTCAAAAAATCATTTTTTCGCGTGGCATTTTTTCCATGTCATTACAGCTTTATATGTAATGACATGGATTACTGCGTGAACTTAATTTTTTTTTGTTAATTTACAAAATCGGAGGAGCATTAAAAATAAATTTAATACAGAAATTTTATAAACTTTTTGAAAATTATACAAAAATTTAAATTTTTGTTTTTCTATTTTTATATATGCGAAGGCGCATCAAAAAATTTCGAAAGATAAACATTTTATGGACCAAAAATTATTTACTTGTGTTAAGAAAGGTCACAATATGAAATAACATTTCTTTGTAATAAACTCTAACAAAATATATTTTCATTCAATGTATGGAGAAATAACTTAGATTCGATCCTCATTTTTCGCAAAATTTTTAAAAATCGCGATTTTTATTGAAAAGAAAATTTTTTAAATTTTACTAGGAAACCCTATAATATACTGCACTAATACCATCCAACATTGAAAACATCATAAATTTTATTTGAATAACTCAGCAGGTTTTGATATTACGTGTAATTTTGAGCAGAATCATACATAAACTTCAAGTTTGTAAAAATGTTTATATGATCAATTTAAAACCGCCATGTCTTTCGCGCCCCTCACAGGAAATTATTAACGCAAACTGATTCTGCATTGCATTCGAGTCACTTTATATGTATACGAAAGGATTTTAATGTGCCATCGAAAAAAATATATTTTTTTTTTTTTTTGAAGGGCTAAAATCAAAAATTTTTGATAATGGCCCATATATTAATTTGGATGTTGGTAAAGTCACTTCCATATATATTCTAACTTTTCAACCGATTTGTTTATTAAAGAAAAAAATTTTCTATTAAATAAAAAAAAATTTGAAGTCGATATCTTCATTGAGACAGAAAATAAACGATCTTGAATTGGATAGTTTGCAAAAATTAATAAACAGACGGACGGAAGGACAGACATTAGAATTCTTTAAAAAAGTCTTAAAATTCCAATTTTTTATTTCTTGACCAATATAAAAACTAAATCTTAATACTAAAATATTGATATCACCTTTCCCTGAATTAAGTGCCATTTTCGACCCATTTAACCCATTTGTACAGACAGACGGACGGACATTGCCATTCTTTCAAAAAATATTTTAGAATTCTAGGAATGAATTTTTTTACTAACTTATAAATAAAAAAGAACGTAATAATCGAAATTCGAATATCACCCTTTCCTGAATCAAGCGCCAATTTCCAACCATTTAACCCAAATGTACAGACAGACGGACGGACATTACTATTCAACCAAAAAACATCTTGTAATTTTAAAAATGCATTTTTTTTACTTACGTATAAATAGAGAAATTAAACGTGATCATTAAAGTGTTGATATCACCTTTCCCTGAATTATGCACGATTTTCGACCCACTTAACTCTAATGTATATGGGAATATTTTTTCAAATCCAAATCATTGAAATCGATCATTAAATTGAGATACAAAAATCAAAGAAAACGGATAACAAGACGGAAACTACAAATTTATGCCACATACATGGTATGTATTTATATCGGATCAACTAATTAGAAATGGCCAAATTATTTTCTGAAGCACATTAAAGTTAATGACAGTATGTTAGAATGCCGTATGTGACGATGAAAGTTCGATAAAAGAAGAGTTGTTTTTTTGTTGTACTGAACTTCTTATTCAATTCAAAAACAAATTTCTTATAATATTAAAAAAAAGTGATTTTTACGAGACCATAAAAAAATTTAAAACTTTTACAATTAAAGCGACCCCTATTTTATTAAAATCGATAAAACTGATTATACAACAATAAGAGTTTAATGGGAAAATCGTTTTTTTTTTTAAGTGACTTTTTGGATTTAAAACTTCATGATCACGTGTATCCAAATTAAGTGAGAAATCCTATGCCAAAAAATCAGTGTTCCCTGTGTTTGTTTGTTTATATTGCTCATTTCTATATGTGTTATTTTCGAATCGAAGAAAATAGCACTTTTAGCCGTCTTCAGTCGAAATTTACCACAGTTCAATGCTTGTTATTAATATTTTTGAAAATATTATCTTTTTCAAATGTTTGCGGATTTAAATTTATTTCTTTTTTAGAATTTTCCATAGCAATCAATTTTGAACGAAAAGTAAAGACGTACATTGTTAAAAATTTATTTTTGGTATTTAATAATCATTACTGCCATTGAAACATTTATGAACTTATTAATTTTTTTACCATATTAACATTTTATATATAAATATCAACTATTCTAACCATTTAGAAAAATTTAGTTAAAAGAAATAAATTAGTTCACAACTAAATCTACAAATATTATTTCATATCAAATTTAGTTAAATAGATAAATACACATTTAATTCAAGACTTAAAAACATTATTTTAAGTAAAATAAAAAATTAAGATTTTGTTTTAATAAAAAATTAAAAAGAATATTTAATTAAGTATTAAAAAGAACAAAAGATTATTGCTTGGGGCTTAATAAATAATATAAATTATAGTAAATAATCTAAAGAAATAAATATTGGAAATTTAAAAATTAAAAGAATTAATTAAAAAACATTGAACGCCAACAAAGTTTAACTATATTAAATATTAGTAGTAGTTAAAATAGTAATAGTAAGTAAGTAGATTTGTTAAGAGAGAAAAACATTAAGATATAAATGTTATTTGAATCTAAAAATGTTTATTAATTATATATGTATGTATATAAAGAAATCAGCTAATATTTATGTATACAAATGTACGGTACTGACAACAATGAATATAAAACACGTACGATTTGTTTTGAAATTTTGTTTAAAGAAATATTAAATGTATTTTTAGAAAAAATAAAATTACCTGAATGTGTTTGATCATCATCACTGCCGGTATAACGGCGACTGTGAATACTTTTATCACGACTAGAAAAAATATAAAAAATTTTAAATTATTAAATAGTTAAATAAATAAATAAAATAAAAAAATAAATTTATTTATAATGTATAATTAATTAAGATTTTTAATAAAATATGTATATTTTTTTATTACAAATTTTTACCTGAAACCTGGTTGATTGGCATAAACTAATTTATTGGAACCATCTGGTGAAACCTCTTCCACAGAATGATGATTTGCGGCAGTGACTGCAGCCCCATAAGCCTTTGCCATTGGCTTTTTTGTATAGGGTGGATCGTATTTAAGAGTGGTGGTCTTGCGCCTGGTTTATTAATGATTCGTCCAGTATTTATATGATTATTAGGTTGTTAATTATTTATTAACGTTTTTGTTTTTGTATTTTGGTTTAATTAGAGAAATTTGTTTTTTTTTGGTTTTTGAGGTTTTTTGTTCGTTTTAAATATTTGTTTGATTATGATTTGTTATCGATTTTTAATGATTATGATTTTGGTAAATAGTTTTTTTGGTTTTGCGCAATTTTTTTTGTCGTTAAGGTGGTTTAGTTTTTAGTTGTTGTTGATATTGATTTATTGTTTTTTTTTTCGAATGATATTATTATTATTTTAATTATTTATTTATTTATTGTTGATAAATTTGAATTTTTGTTATGCGACCATGATGTTGAAGAGATGTTTAGACAAATTTTGGTATAGATTTTTTTGAAATATATTTTTTTTAATCGATTTTGTGTGGTATGGAGGAATAAACAAATTTGGAATAATAACAATAAAAATATGTGATTGATTATTAGAAGTTTTTGTTGTAGTTTATTTCTTTTTACAAAAGAAAAATTAAAAAAATTCTTTGCAATATAATATTAGTAAAAAATAAAAACAAATAGATATAATTGAAACTAAAAATTTAAGAATATATTTAAGAATTAATGATGATAAATATATGAAGGAAATAAAATAAAAAAAAAATTATATTTTTAGAGGATTGGTTTCTCAGTTTTTATCATTTTTCCTAATTTAACTGTAGTTTAACTGTTTGTCTACTAGTTTATAGTTTATATAATTTTTTTTAGACTGTTTGTGTATCATCATAACCATGATTTTTTACATTCGCTATATTCACTTCATCATAGCAAAATATATACCATTTGAAAGGTATTTATGTACTGTATAGTGTCCCGTAAATAAAATGTGTGAGCTTTTAATGAAAAGAAAATTTTTTTCGCAAAAATTATGGTCCATAAGCGATTTTTTAATTTATTTTGTGCATCATGGGGAAAAATCGATATTAATATATTTTTGCAAAATATATGAAAATTTCATAGTTTTGTTCTTTTTATGAAAAAAGCATTTTAAAAGAAAATTTGTATAGTAATTATATATTAATTTAATTTTGTAAAACTAAACGAAAATAATTGATTTTTTTTAGAATGACTTTAGCCTGAAGCCAATAATAATCAAATAATTTTTATATAACTTTTAGTCAAACGTTTTTAATACAACCAAGTAATGATACTTTTTGAATAGTGACCTTTAACCTTAAAAGCAGGAGTATTATGTATCAAACATATAAAAAAAGCTTTCGAATTCAAATTGCGTTTTAGATTAAAAACGTAGCTAATAATAATTAAAATTTTGTTACATGACCTTTGATCTAAAAGTATTCAAATTAAATATTTTGCAAATTTTCTTCTATTGAAAGATTCAAATATTTTTAATTTTAAAGTGAAAAAGAAAGCATTTCTAAAATGTTCTTGATCGGATTGTTAAAAATTGAGGGTATAAACAAAATTGTAATACTGGTGATACTTTATACATAATTCTATTGAATATTTTTTTTTTTTAATTTCTTATACTATTCGTATTTACATTAACTCGGACGGACAGACTTATTACAAAATCAGCACAAACGCATAATACCCTCCCACCTAATGGCGGTCTAGGGTATAAAAATAAGTTCAAACACCCAATAGAGCTAAGTACAGATTCAAAAGAATTTTAAGTATTTTGTATAGAAATTTTTTACTTTAGTTTATATATTCTAAAATACCAAAGTATGGTTCTACAAACGGAATGCAATTTCAAAAATTCATTTGGATTCTAAAGAATTTGCCAACGCCTTTTTCCATACCTGCAACAAATGTGGACGTTTTTAGGCAAAATTAAATTCAATATTTCAAATGATAGAGTCAGAATTAGATACACTGTCTATAGTTTTTGTAAAAACCAATTTTTTTAAAAAATATTACTCTAGTTCCAAAAATCAGAAAAACTGTGGACTCCATTTTTATACCCACCATCAAAAAATTGGTGGTATATTGATTTTGTTACTTCGTGTGTAACATGTCGAAAAAATCATTTAAGATCCCATAAAGTATATATTTTCTGGGTCCTGGTTAGATTCTGAGTCGACCTAGCTATGTCCGACCGTCTGTCTGTTGAAATCAGGATAGGGGTCGAGCGGAACCACTTAGGGGAATACAATTTGGCTCAAGTATTTATCTTATATAAGGTTTATTTGGTATTGAAAATGGGCAAAATCGGTCAATAAACAGTCATGGGATAAATACTAGTAACACAGGGTGTCCGTTGTAGCCTCATTTCATACTTTTCCGCGGATATCTCTTAAACAAATGCATGTATGACAACGAACGTAAGTTCAAGGATCGATATAAACTCGGAAACAAAAATGGGCGTGGTCCGCCCACTTTACCGCCCACCTCCCATATAACACAAAATTTAAAAAAAAATTATGGTGGGTATATATTGGAATTCACTTTTTGGAAGTAATTATTAAGAACTTTTAAATAAAATTTTTTTTGGAAGAACTTCATCGTTTTTTTGCTGGGATATAACATTCTCGCTTGTTTTAAAATAAAATTTCTTCTAGCTGATGTAATTCATATTTATATACCAACAGACTGAAGACAATATCTTTTATAGGAGCAAAACTACGCTATTTTAAAGTTGAATAATTCACGAAAATTTCTAAAAATATTGCTGATGTTAAAAAAAACATAATTAAATAAATAATTTCTTCGTGTAGCCAATGCTTGAAGGCATATTTGTGCTAAAATATACAAAAAGTTAAATTTTTGTGAAATATTAAATTTCAAAGTAGAGTAGTTTCGGTAATTTGCAATATATTTTATAATATTTTGTTGGGAAGTTAAAGGGTTAAACAAATTTTTAATTCGTTTCATCTGTAAAAAAGTAAATGTTTTATATTAAACGACCTCGGATTCTCGATTTATACAAAATTTTATTCTCTAGCAATTAATTAAGTCTTTATCCATAAAAAAATTTTTGAACATTTAAAAATTGGATTTGAAAAATTATATACAAAAATTTAATTACAACTTGAAGATACCAATAGCTAAAAAGTATATAAATCTTAGTGGGGACACACAGTAAATATTCTATTATGTTCTTTCACCATTTTTACCTGTAACCTTGGAAGAAATTTATCAATAAAGTTTAATTTTAAACTACAGTTAAATCTTTGACATAAAACCAAAATCCTCTTAAAATATTTAACTAAAAAATTTATAAAAATAAAAAATTGTTTTTGGTTCATTTCATTAATATTTTTTTTTCATGGGTTTAAAATACAAATATTATTTTATTTATAAGTGGCAAAATGTTTTAAATTTATGTAAGTTTAGTTTTCTTTTCATATGTATTTGTTATGGTATTTATGTATGTATTTAAAAATTTTTGTTTAGTATGATTTTTAGTATTAGTGTTAGTTAGTATTAGAGTGATTAGTTAGTTTTATATTTTATATTTTAAATAATTTACATACATACATTTATACATATATATAAGTATAAATTATTATTTATATTTAGTTGGTTTTTTTTATATTTTATTATTAGTTAGTAATAGATTTTATAGCAAATTAAAAGAAATATGCACATACAATAATACACAAACAAAACACACAGAAATGCATAAAGATTTAAATGTTTTTGTATGTGTATTTGGTATGATTTGTTAGTAATCTTTTATATTTATATTCGTCTTCTTTCAACATGAATTTATGAAATTCATTTGTTTTAGTATTTTTTTTTTTCTTTCTTTTCTTTTATATATTTTATCTCAGTAGAAAGCACCACCATAACTCAAAAAAGACAGTGTATATGAGAGAAATGTATGAAATAAATGTTATGTGATATTTCTTGGCAAGACAAACTATGTATCTTGTCCTTAAGATGATGATTTTTATGGATATTTTATTTTTTTTTTTTGCATTTGCTTAACAAAATTATATCAATTTGTTTAAATGCAAAATGTTTGGCGCTTGATGCGACATTGATGTTGAAACAAAAAAATGGTTTTAAAGAAAGTGTGGTGTACTTAGTTTCACATAAAGATGCAATGACTATTGCCCTTAGAGAGGGGGTTTTCCAAAGCAGACAATAATCAAAGTATCTTTTTTTATTAAATTTATTTTTAAATAAATTAATGTTGATGTTTAAATGGTTTAATGTTAAATAATGTACAACTAACTACTATAAATCGAATAAAAATGTATTTTTTTTTTTAATTTTCATACAAAATATAATATTTTTTAATAAATATTTGCTGTTTTTTTAATATTTCTACTAAATCCTACTATTTTATAATATTACGTACTCCCCGCGCCTTCTTCTAGAGTATGAATTTTTTTATAATTTAAATAAGAACTTTAATTTAATAAAATTAAAATTATTTTTTTATGGATAAAGTTATTTTTAACTTACCTTTTTTTATGGCGAAAAAAAGGAAAAACAGTTGATTGATTTAATTAATTTTAAAAATCCCTATAAGACTTTCAATTAGTTTATATACTTTTAATTTATTTTATTATGTAAATTTTGAAATAAAATTATAATTATTAATTGTTGTAATTGCTTTATATAAAAACGTGTGGTATTAAGTTAGTAAGTCATCATGTTTTTAAAGTTAAAATTCATTAAATTAAATTTCATTTTGTAATTTATGTAGGTACAAACACTTATGTTTGAATATGTGATAGGAATAATAAAGAGAAATATAATTGAAAAAGGCCTTTTTAAACTGCAAGAGAAAAAAAGAACACATACATGTTGAATATGATAACATTCAGTGTCAGTACCCAGCAGTTTATTTAGTGGCAATTAATCCGTTTGGGGTATAGTCACCTACCGCTCTATGCCACTTTACTGACTCTATGGTAAGCGGGAAGAAGACGAAAAGAAAATACCAAAAATGTTTAACTGACTCATTGCAACCATTAAAGTGGTGCACAAAAGTTACACTTTGTAGAAGTTGAGGGGATTGTGTATGTAGAAAAAGGGCCACCTCGTAGTCATGAAATTGCCTATCACTTAATTGATCCTTCGGTAGTCAAAGAAGTGATTGTGTGTACCAAAAAGTGACACCACGTAGTCGTTGAGGTGGCAATAGACTTGCTCCTAGGATAAGACAATGTTAAAGTGACTAGTCACGTAGCTAATAAAGTGACTAGTGGTAGCCTAATGTAGTCAGTTAGGCAACTGCCACCATAGACTGCTGGGTAGTGAATTTGACTCGTATGTCTTCTAATTCAAAAATCTTAAAGAAAGTCTACACTTTACTGGCATATTAAGTTGAAATCATTTCGGTACCAAATTATTAAATTGCATTACATTTTGTATTAAATTAGTTAACAAACGGTATCAAAAAGCCGATACCGTAAATTACCAATGTGACCACAACCGAGGTGGATATTGAATCGAAATTTTTCACTCAGTGAAGGGATTTTTATGATGTTTAAATATCAGAAAATGCTAAAGGACAAATGTTTTATAAGAGGCTACTAAATGTTTTTCTGAGTAACCCAAAAAAAGAAGATCAGTTTTCAGTGTTAAAAAAATAAGCAGTTTTCAACTGGAAACTTTGTGAGATTTTAATACCAAATATAGTTACGATAGCCTTCGATTATAGTCTTCCAAAAGGTTTTCTGAATGATAATGAAAAGAGTTCAGTATGATTCCCATAGTGCAATGGAGCAGAATATAAATATTTCAGCAGATAGAAAAATCTTTATTTATTCTGAAAGCAATATTTTCGAAATGATTATAAGATTGAAAACATGTGAAAATATACAAATTTTATATTAAATTATCAAATTTTCTATTAACACTAATGGCTCTTAGATCGGAAAAATAGAATCAACAAAAATAATATAGTTTCGTGAACCTTTTTGTTGTCTTAATTTTTCTCTAAAGTCTTTTTCGGTATCAAATATGAATTTTAGCAGAAAAATATAAAAATTGTTCTTAAATTTTGAGTGAGCTTTCTTTTCAGTATTCGGAAAAAATAGATTTTTTTATCTTTTAATAATATTACCTTTAAGTTAAGGCCTTGTCAATTAGTCTCCAATGCTTTTAAACTCTTAGTTATATTAAGAGTAACGTATTTAACCACATTGATGTCATGTAATTGTGGTGGTAATAAACGCATTAAATGCACTTGATTTGTTGTATTAAAATTAAAAAAAAAAATCTTAACGTCATGATGAATTTATTAATGAGTGTGTGTAATTAATGTCATATTAAATATATACTCATTTATAAGTACAGTGGCAAACAAAAGTACCCAATAGAAAAAATAATAAAATATAAAATAATTCGTCACTTAAGTTTTTTTTTTATTACTAAGAAATTCATGAGATTTATTCAGCACAAACTGTATGTCAGAAATTAAGGAAATTGTCTATGGAATTAAATTTTTTAAATGTACAATACCACATTGACATAACTATCAAATTGTTTTTTTTTTTTAACATTTGATATTTCCTTTACTATTTACTTCGACTAATTTGTTTAGTTTTAAATGCCAGCAATATTATATCTATAATATTTATAAATTTTTTTTATTTCTAACAAACTTTTTATGTTTTTAACTGTCATTTAATATCAGTAAAATTTTATTTGTTACAAAAGACTATAAAAACAAATGTCTAAATTATTTTATTTTATTTATTTAATTTTTTTTTGTTTTAGCATTATTAGTAGCCAATATAGACAATGACTTCTAGTTCATTGATTTTATTTGATATGTGTCATTGACCAGTAATTTGTATAAAAAAGGAATCATATTAATATATTTGTAATAAACTAATTGAAAGTCATTGTTGAATTGTAGGCGTAACTTACCTGACAAAATTGTATAAATTTGATTTTTTTTTTTTTTTTTACTTTTGCATAAATTAAAACAATGTTGTTGGAAAAGAGGTTTAATTAAATATTTTAAAATATTTAAAATGTTGAATTTTAAACAAAAGCATTTAGAAGGGGTCACATTAAATGAAAATTATAATAAAAACTAGATATATTATTCTGGTGATTAAAAATTCTTTGGTAGCGAAAATGTAGCACGAAGAGCAAAATTGGTTTTCAGTAATGTAGCAAGCACAAAATGTTTATTATTTAGAAAAAACTAAAGCTTATATTAGTGATATAAAATGAAAATATTTTTCGGTATCAAAGAAACATTCAAATAGAACTTGTTTATTCCAAGATTACGAAAATTAAAATTTCTGATCATTTAGAATTTTTAGACCATTTAGAATTTGAGATCAAACTTAAACCGGGATTTAGAGGCATATATTAAACTGTTATTTACAGTGCTATTCTCGAATTCATGACAATTGTCATTCATTAGTTATTATCATGTGCTTTTATGAGTGTGATAACTATCACCAAAAATTTATACAAACATTTTTTTTCAAAGCCAGAACAAAAAAATTTTCCTTATTGTCACAATTATTTTTACTATCACAATAAATTTGTTTGTCACTCGGTCGAGAATAGCTGTTAATGCAACAGTAAAGAAACTACATACGATATGAGTCATTCCATTTAAAACTAACACGAAAAATTATAATTTTAGACTTTACCTCTCCGAATTTAATGATTATTCTTGTCAAAACTAAGACTAATTTAAAATTTCAGATAATTTCATCAAGTGGTTCGAGAAATATCGCGATTTGAATGTGTAAAATAGCTAAAAATATGTACAAAGTTGTATACACAAAATTACAAATATGTTTCAAAGTATTTATTATATAAGATTTATCGAGATGTCATATTAAAGGTATCAAAATAATACGAAATATTTATCCTAATTTGTATTATTTTATTTATGATAAAACAGAAAAATAACCAATATTGATAATTTGCGAATTAAATTTCGCGGTCGCGTATCTCCAAAAATGGTATTTTTAAATTCGTGAAAACTTTGTATGCAGAGGATGGAGCCATTCTGAATGCTCTCTGTAAGTATCGTGATGGGACTCTCAATGACTTCTGAGTTATTACAAAAAAATTTGCACGATACTTACAGAGAACATTCAAAATGATGGTGGTTCGCGATATTTCGCGTATATGCTGATTTAATTCATATAATTTTCTTTATATAATTTATATATAAACTTTAAATCTATATCATCTAAACGGAACTCTTAACCGAATTTTACCATAGAAATACTTTAAGTTAACATCAGAGGGATTTTTATTAGGCTTTTTAATATTGTGTATGAACAAGATGGTATTTTATAAACCATTAAGTATGACATGACCGAATCGCTTGATTTAAATATGATCATAAAAAGGAAAGTTCATAAGCTAAAGTTATCCAACTAAAATCTTTTTCATTTATTAAAAAAAAATGTTGTAATAACTTTACGAAATATTGTAAAAGCTTGTTTTCTGCAGAAAATTCATTTTTGGTTTTAAAAAATGTACTAAGTTGTTAAATATCAAACTATTTATAATCTCTTTTTTTTATAAAGACATATGTAGGTAATTAACTTAATACTAGCTTTTTTACCGTCAAAAGGTCAAACTTTTTTTGTTGTAATAAAAAACTCTAAAAAATAGGCTGACTTAGAAGATATTTGAAAAAGAAACAAACTTTAATAAAACTGTTCTTAATTCCTTTTTTAATCACGAAAGCATTTTCTATTTACGCTAAATCGCAACTAACATTTGATGAACTTTGTTTGAAGTTTCTCTTACAAAACACTATTAAAATCCACGTCAAAGAAGTGAATAAAAATGTGGCCTAAGTATGGACAATTACATTATAATTATATTCTGAGGTTAATACCCAGAATGAAGAAGTATCTTATCATAATTTCCAATAACCAAATAATAATTTTGAAGATGTAAATGCATTAACAAACTTCTACGTAAAGTTACACCATGGTTACACTTAGCAAATATTTGATCTAAAATTCGTGATCCTTTTTAAATGTTTGCTGTTATTGCATTTTGCAAGTATTTTGTAATTGATTCATGCAAAGTAAAATATGGTTTTCTAATAAACGTAATTTTTGCCAAATATTTTCGTAGTCTAATCCTATCTAAAACAAACAGCGTCAAGGAAACTGGAAAGGAGATACTTACAACTTACGCCACTCTAGGTGGCTGGGTTATTGCAATAAACATAAAAAAATCTTCGGACCGCTATCTTAATGTATACCGTTCGAATTAGTATCACTCTTTAAGTCGATTTAACGATGTCCGTCCGTCTGGCTATACGTGCATATAAATTTTGTGATTAAACATAAAGTGCATAAATGTTGGTATCACTATATATATGTACATTAGGGGTATAACTTTTTCCCATTTTTTGCAAATATCAAAATGGCCCTAGCATAGTCGAATAGGCCATTGAATATTATTTGAAAATATGGTATTACTTTTTCGCAGTTGTCAAAAAAGTTCACCCACAAAACGCAGTAATGTTTGGAATTCAATAATCCCAATGTAACAGCGAAGCAACATATGCACACAACGTGATATTAATATAGTACACAACATTCATCCATTATGCAAAACAATGTCCACAATAAATTAGAAGTTTACGCCTTTTAATAACTAAACAAAAAATTTTTCACTTTACAATTTTACTTTATAAAATAAAATATTTAAAATTTTTATTTAAAACGTATGTACTTTTTTTGGGGGACATTTTAAAAAATCGTTTTTGTGGGTGAGGTTTTTATTCCAAAATGATCCGAAAAGATTGTTTTTGTAAATAACACAATATTCGCCATCGCGTGGTGCTAGGGTCAAAATTTGGTTATATCCCTAATGTTCATATATGAGTTTTTAAATATACTGATATAAATCATTGTTATTACCATAATCGGTCTGGTCTCACTTAAGATCCCCTCTTTTCTAATTTTCTAAGAAATTATTAATCTTTTTTCCAGCTAAAAAATTTTAAATTTTTACTTCTTTGAAAGTAATTATTAAGAACTTACAAACAAGTTTGACATATGCACATTGTTCCACTTTTGAAGTGGTGAAAATGTGAGAAGCATTTAAATATCGGAAATTTATTTATAAATTTTGCTATTAAAAACCACAAAAATCGGTCAAAAATTGGGTGAGTTTTTTTTTTGTTTTACTAATAAATAATTGTAAAAAAAAAAATACTTTCTGAAGTCTGCAGACAAACGTATTACTAACATGAAGATGGTTTTTCAGTCAACATTATTTTTTTTTTTTTTTTTTTTTTGAATAGGAACTTCGATGTAGAAAAATTAAAAAATTTTACTCTTATAGATCTAAAGTATTATTTAAGGTATGTTCAGACTAGTCAAATATTTTACTAAAATGACGTAACCACTGCAAAAAATATTTTATAACTTCTCCACTTTAATGGGAAAATATTTTTACTTATCCTTAATCATAGCTGACTTTTTACCGAATCTTGTTTGATTGTGTTTTCTGTTACAAAACAAATGCAAGATCCAACAACTGCAAACATTATTTTTATGGAATTAGTGGTCACGTAAATTTGGTCAAATATTTGACAAATGTGAACATAGATTTATTCTTAATTGTGGTATTTGCATTTAAAATTCACGTCACTTTATACAAATATTGATAAAATAAAAGTAAGTTTTTTTTTTTTTTTTATATAATTTATAATGAACGGCGTTGTTTTGCATAATAATCTCATTAAATTTATCTCCTTTTCCAAACAACATTGCTTAATTTATTTGATCCGATCTGATTTAAATATAAAAAAATAATAAAAAAATTTTACAAGGCTTTGAATACTTAGGTATATCTTTTTTTGTGTCGTTCTTTTAGCAAAACTTTAGAAAAACAAAAGAAATAAAATGTACAATTTTCAATATTAATTAATAACAAACGAAATAGAATAGAACGAACGTAGCCAAATAACATAAAAACAAAATAGAATCTAATACAAGCAATTCACAAATTTCAAACTTAATTGCATCCTATAAGTTTTTCTCATATTTTTTTTTTTTTCATTTTTCAGATTTAGTTTGTTTTTTTGTTTATTTATCATACATTTAGATATATTTAGAAACGAAAAAATCAAATATAAAAAACACAAGAGTGAAAAATATATTTAGTTTACATGAGTATAACGAAAAAAAGAAATTCAAAAAGAAATGTAACGAAACAAAAAAATTTAAATCAAAAGACAAATACCAATATTTATTTTGAACGAAAATAGCATACGTATTGATTGTAGGATTGATATATATTTTTTTTTTTTGCGACTAATATTTTATATTTTTTTATATTTGTTGAAGTGGTTGGTGGACGAGTACGAGTTTGAATATATAGATAGATTTTTTTTGTTGTTTTTTTTTTAGTTTGTGAATAATACTGAGTCTACATAGATGCTAACAGTCACAATGACGACGACAACCATAAAAGTAGTAATGAAAAATTGAGTTTTACTCTTTTTCTTCTTTTTTTTTTTCGTATTTTTTGTTTTTCGAGCATATTGATATACGTTTTTTAGTTTTTTTTTTCTTTTGGTAAATAATAGATATTTTCAAAATTTTTTAAGATTTTTTTTTTTTTTTTGCAAACAAAAAGGAACTTAAAAGAACAAATTAAAACATTGAGTTTAATGAAGTTGATAGGTTTTTTTTTTTGTTTTGAGTTGGATTAGGGCAGGCGTTTAGTTTTTTTTTTTTATATTGATTTTCTTTATACTAAATGTTTTTACTACCAGAACGTCCAGTGATTTTGGTTACGAAAAATTATAAAAAAAGGAAAACAACATAAAATTCTAAAAAAATAAAATGTTTAGTTTAAGAGTGCAATAAGCCAATATTATTAACAGGCATTTGTGGTGGAATTTAAATTGATTAGTTAATGAAGAAAAATTGTTAAGAGAAAGAAAAATAAATAGAGCTAGAAAATATGTAAAAATGATTTGAAAATGAATAGGGTTTCTTGTACAAATAATGGCAAATACTCTTGAAATTTTAAAAAAACTTTAGATCTAAGAATATTACTTTTTTAATAGTGATATTTAGATCTGTCTTAGAGCCATATAAGCTAAAAAAATTTAACTTAATTCAGTTTTGTTTAAAACTATTTGAACTGAAATTTTAGTGTTAAAATTCAGTTTTTATTTTCTAATTTTAAAATTGTTAAATATTTTTTTTACTAACATTGGTAGGAATAAATTTATATTTAATAAATTGACCCAGGAAAAAATTTATTAGTTCTACAACTAGTTCCAGAACGCATGAAAATAGCCTATATTCATTCTACTTTCCCAGCAAAAACTTAGCTTCTATTTTTAAAATCAACAGCTTCCTGTATGCATTACATTGTAGCCTTATTCGCCACTCGCAGCATTACTTAATACTACTTCAATAACTGGTATTTAGTAAATATGAAAGTAATTTGATTTTTAAGTGGATAAGTTGTCTAGAGCGCCTAACTAAAAAAATGTGTTTTTAAAATTAAAGAGAGTTCAACTCCCACTCAAGGTAAACGCATTTTTTTTATAAATTGTGTTTATTTATTTCCCTATATGAAAACTACTTTTTAGCGCTCAAAAATATAAGGCGATTGTGGTGTAGCGTGTAAGACTGCAGACTAACAAACACAACCAGTATGTTGATGCGTGGGTTCAAATCTCAACCGAGCCAAATGTTTTTTTTTTTTTTTTTTTTTTTGTGCGTAAAAAAACAGCATCCAAAACAGCTCTTTTGGAACCCAAAAAAAAAAAAAAACTTATTTAATTTTGGAGATCTCGAACTAAATTCATCAGTTATAGCACCAAAAATGGAAGCAGTTTTTCATACCGACTTCGTTACGACCAATGGTTTTTGTTTAAAATTGAACTAGTTAAACTAGTTCTGTAGAATTGTTAGCTAGTTAGTACCCATTCTATGTAACGGTTCTAGAACTAGTTCTTTAATTAATGATTTTTGTTCAAAATTGTCACATTCAGAACTAGTTGTATAGAAATGTTAGGGAAAGTTTTTAGAACCAGTTTTTATTCTAATGTGCTATTTTCTATACAGTTCTATGAAGTCATTAGAGAACCAGTATTTTTTCCTATAACTGATGAAGCAATAATAGAGAATTAGTTCTTAAGCTCTAGTTCTTAAAAACATTCCATGAAACAAATTTAGAATCACAATAAGGTTCTGCTTTCTTAGTGTCAGAATTAGTTGTGATATCACTATTTCTAAGGATGCTAATAAAGAATCTGAAGTGGTTCTGTTTACACTAATTCTAGAACTAATAATTTTAGAACATGTTATGAAATTTTTCCTGGGTATATTTAAAACATTCTTAAGATTTTTATTTGCAAAAAGACTAAATTAAAATTTATTCTATTCCGCTTCACTTTATATTGATTTACATTAAGAAATTTATTCATTAGGATTTTTTTTTTATTAATCGAATTATAAAGGAAAAAAGAAAAGATACTTATATTTACATTCTTTATTTGCCTTTTACCATTTTTTCAATATTAACAACAAAACCCTGCTCATTTTCAAATCCCTAATCATTTCACTTTAGTTTTTTTTTCTAAAACTTTTGTTTCAAATAAAAATATAATTTTAATTTATTTTGTTTTTTTTTTTTTTAAGGATTAAAATATTTTTAAATGTTTTAAATAGAAGGAAAATGTTTAAAATTAATGAAATATATTTGAAAAAGAAAAAAATACAACATCAATATATAATTATAATAAAAATACAAGAGTGAGACAAATCTACAAAATATACATTAAAAGTAATTTGGAAAAATTTTTTTTGTTTTAATTCTCTTCAAATTTTTTTTTTAATAAATTAAAAATAGAGGAACAAGGGCATTTCAAATTCATTAGCTATCAATAAAGTAAGTTTATCTGTTGAGTATTTTTTAATTTGTATAATTTTTTCTGTATTTTTTACAATGATTTAACAACATTACAAAAGTATATGGTTTAGAATTTAAAATTAGAGAATTTATGAGGGTAAAAACATGTTATGCATTTAATTAAATGTTTAAAAAATAAAAATAAAATTGAGAAAATTAAAAAGTTTTTTTATTTTAATGATTTTCTATAAAAAATATTGATAGAGTGATAAAATGAAGAGGTAGTATTGTGTGGTGTTTATTTTTGAAGGGAGGTTTGGTTGCTAAACAGTTAGTAGTAAGGAAGAAAAAACACAATTAGAGTGTAAGACCGAGGTTTTTTTGAAGCATTAGTTGGGAGAAATGAACTGTTTTTTTATTAATCAAAAATAATTGTACTGAACCTTTTTTTGTTATCTTTAAAACTTCCACATACATTGAAAGAGAGACTGAATTCGCCATTATGTTTTTTTGTTATCTTTATTTGTTATTATATTTTCCCGCTTACAAAAGGATAACAACTTAGTATTTAAAATTGGCTTATCCTTCCTTTCTTTTAAAACAATCTGGTTTTTTTTTGTAAAGTAACCTTAACTAAATAGCAGCTCAAATATTTTATTAATGAAAATATTTTGAGTCAGATATTATTTAGACAGATCTTATATATTCCTAATAGGTTCACAAATTAATTATTATTTTCTTAATACTACAATTTGGTATGCTTGAAACTAAAAAGAAATTAATTGTCTTTCACTTTTGTTTATTTGGCGAAAGAGGGGTCAATGCTAGATGATGGTCACATTGATCGTTTGTGTGCAGTCCCCTTGGCGATCTGTAAGCTTCAGGTGAAGCAAGTGTTTCTAGATTGGGTTCAGGTATTGTGGTCACAGGAAAACTCCTGCTCAGTAACTAGGATTTTATGGCCAAATTTGGACCACAAAAGGACTCTATTCCTATTGGGTCTTATTAGGGAGCGGCTCAGGAATATGATTGAGCTGTTGACTGGACACTGCAGGTTCGGTAGGCCTGCCCTGCTCTGGAGAATAGCAGGCAGTGTATTCTGGGTAGGTCGGATATGGCTCTATACAAGCTATATTTGTTTATCAGGAAATCGAATTGGTTCACGTAATAAATGCATATGGCCTGCACGGCCTAGGACACTTCTTTCTCTTGTGTCGTCTACTTCCTGTTTATACTGGACTTTTCCTTTCCTTTCCCAAGTGTGTCTCCATTTGTTATTGGAGGCAGTCTGTTCAACCTAACCTAACCTAATTTCGAATAAATTGTAGGCCAGCATAGCTAGAAAAATTTTACCTCTTGTTTCCAAATTGAAGCCTATTTTTAAATTTTGTCCCCAAAATATTTTAATACATTATTTCCGTTTTTTATTAAAAAATCTTCTTATAATTTTTTTAATAGAAAATATATGAAAATTAATAAAAATCACTAAAAATTCTTTAAAAGGAAATTTTGCGAACATTATTTTTAGAATAATAATAATTTCCTATAACAAAAAAATTCATCAAACATTTTCTATGAAAAGAATTTTTTTCGACCCTTTTCCTGTAACAAATAATCTTACACACGAAAAAAATCCATATACGCACGAAACTAGAGACCACACGAATTTAAACTGCGTACTCAGTTTTTCTCTAGAACGTCAAATTTTCTCTAAAAAGGAGTAAAAATTTTCGAAGGATACACATTTTTAAAAAAATTATAACATATTTAAGAATATTATATCAACCCAATATGGGTGTCAAATGAGACATAAGAATCCATGCAATATTATAATATTTCTTATTTAGATGTTTCAGCAAAAAAAAAATAAAAAATAAATAAAGAAAATATCCTTGTGAAAATGTTACCTTTAACTATTTATTTTCAAGTATATATCAGCCTGCAAAAATTGTTCTCACATATGAAAAAATCGTTATATGTATAAAAAAAGTGACCATCCATGACAAAACTATGTAATCAGTTTCGCTCCAGGATGTAAAATTTCCTTTTGAAAGGATTTCAAATTTTCAATGAAGAATTGTTAAGAATATTATGGAATATTTTTGAGGACTTAATATAGCCCAATATAGGTGTCAAATGAAAGCTACGAATCCCTGTAATATAATAATATTTTTTATTTAAATGTTCATGTACTAAAATTTAGGAAAATATCTTACTGAAAATTTAATCCTGTAATATTAAAATATATTATATAAATGATTTATTCTTAACATTTTGTTTTAAAATATTTAAATAAAAACTTTTGTTATATTGCAGGGATTCATAGCTTTCATTTCATATCCTTATTGTGTTGATATAATTTTCGCAAATATTTTATATATTTTTTTTTAACTTAAAAAAAAAAAAACTACTCCCTGGAAAAAAACTGACGCAGTTTTATTATGTTTGTTCTCTAGTTTGATACATTTATCGAGTTTATATGTGTGAAAATTTTTTTGGAAATTGTCACTCAGTATAATCAATTTTATATTTTCAGTAAATAGAAAGTAATTTTATCATTTCAAAATATAAAATACTAAATTTATAAAAAATTTCTTAAAAAAAAAAAAATAAAAAAAATGTTTTTATGTGAGAACAAATCCCCTTAACTGGCAACACTGGTCTCTGTGAGAAAGAAAAATGTTTGTATTGCGTTGGAGGGTTAGATCTGTCGACCAATAGACTGAGATATAATTCTTAGAGTTGATGTTTTCTTATAAGGATTAATACCTATCTTTACTATTAATTACCTAAATTTTTTTTTGGATATTTACTTTTTTTGAGAGCTTTCTATTGCGTTAATTCGTTGCGTTAAAAATCATCTTAGTAATTTTTCGAATACAACTTTGATATGTATATTTTTGAGTCATCAAATCATATGCTAAGAATACAACAAATGCAGTACTAAAGCTTTATTTGAATAGCTTGAGCTTTTGATTCCATTTTGAGAAACACTAATTTAAAAAGAGCTATTAAAGTACTTTTTATCACAAAAACTCGTTTGAATTGGGTGAAAGTTCAGAAAAATTTTTTCAAAACTTTTTAAAGTAGGGATGCTAGTAATAGTTGTGTTAGTGGGAGTAAAAACAATTTCATTCAAAGAAAATGGGGTTTAGTAAATGAAATATGTCAGTTATACATAGTGCTTTATTATATAAAACTTATTTTTTATACTCTTTTGCTTTCCTTACACTTAAATTTATTAATCCTTTAGTGATGCGCAGTAATGCATATATAAATTAAACATTTTTTGCGGTTAAAATATTTTAAGCGATTAAATACTGGTATCAAATATTAATAGATCATTGAATATTGAAGTCAGTATATTGGTGACTGTATATTATTTAGTTAATGAAGAAATATTTTTCTCTCTGGTTCATATATGACACAATAAATTGTTTTCAAAACAAATTTTATTGAAAATTTTTATTATTTTTGAGTTCTTACATCAATTCAAAATAAAAAATTGCACATTAAAGGGATTTATTTTAAAATATGAATATTAAAGAGATTTAAGGAGTGCGTTCGAAAAAATCTTAACATATATAATACTCAATAACTTGGAAATGGTTGACTTTAGAGTTTTCATTATTTTTTTATTTAATTGATAATTTATTACAGATCACAGAAAAATATAACTTTTGTAGTTCTAACCACTACTTATGAACTTTTGGACAATTTTTGGTAACCCTTCCGTTAGAGATTTTATAGTTGCTTCAGTCACTTTTTTGGAACAGTGTGCACATCGTCTGTTAAAATCTTCGATATTTTGGGACACGTTTTTTGTTCTCTTCAATTTACTTTTCACAAGAGCTCAATATCTCTCCACTGGTCTAAGCTATGGGAAATTTTTAAAATTGACCTCTCTTGGTACAAAAACTATGTTATTGTTTTGATACCAAATGGGTCCAAAAATATGTGGACACGTTGTGCTCTCTTACTAAAGGAAGAAGTCTTTTTTGCAAATATTCCTTTATGCACATTTTGGCATATATAGAAACGAATGTATCAAATAACTTTCCTCTTTTGCCGCAACAGCAAAAAGATTGTTATACCAGGAATTTTGTAAGAATTTTTTTAAGTTTTTGGGTCCTAAACTTATCTTTAACATTGCTTCGAGCATTAACAATAAAAAGTTTTAACACATAAGCCTCGAAAATTCTGCCGCACATACGTTTCTTCGCCAATTATACAACTTGAGTATTTTTGTATGAAATTTGGGTTTAATTTCCGTGTCCTATTCTTGGCTTCTAAATTTTTTTTAGCATTCCTGTTTAGAACTTTTTGGACTTTATATGTTATCAGCTATGCATTAGCTTTAAATTTTCGCACCACATTGTCGAAGCACTGTGATAACTGAGCTGCTTTTCTACCAGATGTGTTTGGAGTTCCTTTCAATATGCTTTAAATTTTCTTGCCTTCCCAATATTATGTGGTCCTTTTTTCTTTCCGATTCATATTTCATATCAATGGTTAAATTCTCCTGATACTATTTAATAACATTAGAAACAGTTTGACGGCAGAAATTTAATTCTGTGGCCAATTATTAGTAGGACCTATTTGGATTTTTTTTGAAATTTTTTATTAATTTGTAGCACGTAAATATTTTTCGTCACTCATTTTGATGAAAATCACGACAAATCAACATGGTTGTTATTAAAAATAATAACTGAAGGATTTTTCCATGATAACTAGATCAAAAAAAATTTCAATATTGATTCCGAAAAAAGTTATGAGGCAAAACGTGTGTTAAGATTTTTTTCATCGCACTCCTTATTACCAAACAATTAATTTTCATAATTTTTACCAGTGCTTTTTGTACTATTTGTTCACTCAGCAACGATTAAATGAAAGAGAGTAAAGATACATATGAACACAGCCAGCATAATTGTGCTATGAAATTGACATTTTAGTTTAAAGATATTTTCAGGACGCTTTAATGACAGTTTCTAGAAAGTTGGGCATTTAAAAAGCAGTAGTTTTATTAAAATATAAATAACGTCGAAAAAATAGTTTCACTATATACATATATTTTTTTCATAGCAATTTGATTTGATTTTCAAGCTTTTCTCTTGAAAAGTAAGCATTTGCATATTTCAAAAGTATTTCACAAAAAAGTTTTTTTTTTTTATATCTTACCATAAACTTGCATAAAATGGATACAAAAAATAGTTTTCTTAACGAAAGTACCATTTTTTATGATTTTTTTTTTTTTGGAGTTCAAACTAATGATTTCTAAAATTTTTTTTTAAGTATTTTGAGTAGCTTGTAAAAATTGTAAAACAAAATTCAGACGCGTCAAATATGACCTTTAAAATTATTTATATTTTTATAAAAATCGAAATCTATCAGAGATTGAAAGTTAAAAAATGCATATTTATGCATGATTTTTGACATATTATTATATAAGAACGCATAAATTCGTTGGTTTTTCTAAGGATATCCATGCTATTTTTGCATATTACTGTGCATATTTTTTCGTGCTTTTTCAAGCTCATATTTTAATTTTTTTCGTGCATATTTAAATTTGCTCTGATAATAAGTTATTGACAGAGATAAAAAACTTGTGGAAGTTTTAAAGCATAACATTTCTTTTAGGGGCAAATAATATTGGGTATTTATAGAGCTTACAAATTCTAAAACAGAAATGTTGAAGGCTTTTATTTTTTATTTAATTTTTCCAATATTCTGATGATAGTTGGAGACTAGAGTAAAATCTCCATACAATAAACTTTCAGACGAGCTTTTTTACTCATCTGAAGATTGTTGAGACTATTATTTTTTAAACAGTTTCGTAGTGTTTGTTTAATGCTAGTCAAGAGAAAATTAATGAGCGTTAATTAATTTTTAAATTAGTTAATTTTGTTTTTTAGAATATTTTCAGTCTTAGATAATATAGACTTTTTTTTAGAATTTTTAATTATTATTATTTTATTATTATTATTTTTTTTTTTATTTAAAATATATATTTTTTATATTTATTATCTTTGTTTGAATCTAGACAAAAAGAAATTTATAATTCACAAGAAAATTTTAAAATTCCTAATATGTTTAAAGGCTTTTAACTTGTTTCTAGAGTGCTGTTAGGACGCTTATATGACGTTAGATATGTATTTCAAGTGTTACTTAAGAAAAACTTTATTTTGTTCTTTTTGCCTCTCCAATTGTGTTTATTCTCCTCTTTTCTTTATGCAGTTAGTCATTTGTTTTAAAGTGTTAGAGTTTTGTTTTTTAGTATGTAAGAAATATGTTTTTTTTTTTTTTTTTTCTAAGGTATAATACAATTATTTATAATGACATTTGGTTTTAATGCATAAAACTATACAAAAAGAAAGAAAAAATTATAGAAAACTAAAAATATTAATAAAAATAAAATAAAATCATATATAAAAAAAATTTTAACCAAAAATCGTAATTAAAAATTTTTAATTTTTTTTTTTTTTTTCATTTTCATATTTGTTTTTTGTTAATTTTTTTTAATCGTATTCTTTTTTTTCATCAAATACTGTTTGTTTTTCATTACTTCTTTTCAACTAACCTCAGACACAGGGAGAAGTTTCTATGTACTACAACTGACCTGTAGCACAGTGCCATCAAGGTGAATGTTACAAAAACGAACCCAACAACTGACATTAGTACACCAACTAAAAATACTGTATTTGAGCCATGGTAGTTCTCTATACGAGTTTGTTTTTTTTTTTTTTAAGTTTTTAATATATTTTTTGTGTGTTTGTTTTATACATTTTAATAAATGTTATTGTTATAAAAAATTCATAATAATTGTTATTTTTATAATATAATAGTTATTACAAATACAAAAGTTTATTTTTTTTTTTTACATTGCAAATGTTAAGCATAAAAAAAACAGTTTGAAGGACATTTGAAATTAAAGTGAGGCCGATTGCAAACACAAATAAAAATATAAATTTGGTTTTGTAAAGATTAAAAGAAAAATTAATTAAATTAATGGCATTTTAAAATTTGCATTATAGAAAAAAGCGTAATTGTAATAAAATCGTTCGTTACAAACATTGATCCATTCATTTATTTTAATGGTGTTAGAAAGTGTTTGTTAGATGTTGAATGATGATGGTTGGTTGGTTTTTCATTTATTTATTTGTTAAGAATTGTTAGAATAATGTTAGTAGTAGTAGTAGTGATTTGTTTAGTTGGTAGTTGTATTAGTATTAGTAGTATTAGATAAATATGCGATTATTTAATTTGATTTTTTGTTGTTGTTATAGAAAATATATTAAAGCCATTTTATATACAAATTGATTGATTTGATTTTATTTTATTTTGGTTATTTATTTTTTATTTTTATATATTATTTTTTTAAGGTTATTTTTTTTTTTTTGCATATATTTTGCAATAGTAGATTGGTGGTGTTGTTGGTGGTAGTAGTAGACGTTGTTATTATAGTTGTTGTTAACGTCGTTGTAGTAGTAGTTGACATAATTGACAGACAGATGCGGAAATATATTAAAGTAATTGTTTAGTGTTAGAATAGATTTAACTTAAACAAAAAAAAATTATATAAAAATATTGTTATTTTTTTATTTCTCTTTATTATAGTAAGACATCTACTAATACATTTAATATTCTTTTACTATAGTTGTTGTTGTAAAAATAAATCCTGTAAAATAGGATGAATAAATAAAATCTCAGCACGCCATGACAATGGTAATCCTAAGAGCGCGCGGGTTTTATTGTTATGAAAAAAAAAAAATTTTGATATTTTTACTGTTCATTTTCAATGTAGATATTGAGCCTTAATTTGTTTTATATAGCAATTTTTTGTTGTTGTTGGTTGGTTGGTTGTTGTTGTTGTGTGAGATTTTGATGGACATTTTTTGTTGTTGTTTTTATTTAATTTTTTTAATATTGTTTTTGTTGTTGAAAAATGTCATGCATAAAAGATGAAAAAAAGATTTATGTACGAGTATATTGTTTAAAAAGAGAGTGAGAGAAAGAGCAAAAAGGGAGGAATAAAAATTAAAATTGAATTTTGGAAAAAAAATTGTGTTTGATTTAATAGCGGCAGTAGTAGTACTAGTTGTTGTTATTTGTGGTGGTATTTATAATACTGGCAGTAGAAGAAAGTTAGAATGATTTATTGAGTACTTTTATTTTTTTTTTTTTCTTTTGGTTTATAGTATTTGACATAATCAATCGTGCTTTTATACATTGATTTATTGATAGAATTGAATAAATTATTTCACAAGTCCAAATTTGTTTTAGATTTAATTTTATTATTATTATTATTTTTGTTAATTTTTTATCCAATTTTTATTAGACGCTTAACAGAAAATAATTTTTTATATATTAAACTATAGAAATTATTTAATTAAATTTTACTGCATACAAAACAGTTTGGAATGCATTTTAATACATAAAAATAAAATTCGAAATTAAAAAAACCCTAAAGAATTATTTTAAGAAAAAAAGGCTCAAGAATAATATCAGCATAATTAAAATAATTTAACCGAATATGGTTGTAAAAAATTAACCTATGTATATTGGGCATTTTGCAAACTCCTTTACAGATGCTTAATCATAATCATAGACATAGTAATAATCAAGGTTAAAGAAGATATAGTTAAAATTATAGTCAGAGTCGCAGCCATATTTGTAGATACAGTTGCATTAATAGTAACAATTATAGTCTTGGTCACAGCTACAGTCATAGTCACATTTATATTCACAGTCATAGCTACAGTTATCATAATCTGCATTATAAGTAAATTAATATTTTTCCAAAATTAAATGTCAAAGAGAGTTTTGATTACCATAAAGAAAGCAATTGAATTGTGTCTACCTATTTATAAGGTCAGGATTATGTTTAAACGATTTTTTCATACGTAACATGAATTCGAGGTCTCTATTTTGAAAGATTATGCCATACAGATCAGGCTGAATTTAAACAATAGCTTGGGTTATGTTGACTGTAAGAGCATCGGTCGATTGCGGCTTATTGTCAAAGAACAGCTTGAAAAATTCCACAGTAAAAAGTCTAGCGAGGGTTACAATCTCCTTCATGTGTAATTATCCTTCAATTTGGCCCACAAAATTTCTTATAATTGTTATGTAACACTCGTTGACGGTAATGGCCTCACCAATTCGAAGAAGTACGGTACGAAAACCGCTCCAAACAGTAATTAGTCTTTGATCCTTTTCAGTTTTGTGGTGCCGGAGTAGAAGATAAAAATTTGCGGATGTAGTCAGAAGATAAGAATACATCGACTTAATTTGTTCACAATGTTGGACGTGCGGACGGACACATTAAGATCGCTATGGGAAGTAAATAAAATCACAGAAATCTAAGGTTAGTCTAAGATCATACTGGCAAATTTTAAACTAAATTTTTTCAAGAGTCTTTTTGCTCAACTTTTTTATATTTTGAATTTTTGGCTTCTGATTAGAAATTTAAAAAAATATTCCACTGTTAGTTGGTTGCAATTGAAATAAGACCAATTTGTCAGAAGAATTAAATTTTTTCATTGTGATGAACGTAAATTAATTCTCAAATATGAATCAAATTAATGGTTTGCATTAACATAATTACTAGGGTATCCAATTATTCGGGTGTTCATATTAATCGGTTTATTCGACAAATAATTATTCGAGGTTAAAAGTTGATCGGTTAATAACCGATTATTGAAAAATTATTCGATTAACCGAATAACCTTATTTATATATGTAAAACATATAAATAACACAAATTATAGCATTTAATCTATTGAAATAGTTACTAAGAAACTAATATACTAAGAATATAATATAAATTTTACAAGGGGATCATTTCGTAATTATTTTCCCCTATTTTGTATGAAAAAAAATTAATTTTTTAGCGAATACTATAAAATATTCTCCTAATTCCGCTTTATTTAATACATTTTTCACGTAAATGTATTTTCTGTGTAAGAATGATAATTTGTTAATCGAGTCTAAATTAATATTTTTTGGGTACATTTAGGAGATGACAATTAAAAGTATTATGACTTGTGTAACTTTGAATTTACTATTCCAAGTAATGTTTTACGAATTTCTATTGATGCAAGTTTAATTATTTATGAAGATATGATATAATTACCTTGTCTTATCGCTTTTTATAAAACATTATATCCCAAAAAAAATGAATCCAAAGAAGTCAGTAAGATACTGAAATTGTGATCCAGAAGTAGTACAAATTCGTATACTTTTCAATGAATTGAATTTTTTGATACCTCTGTTATGTCATGTCGTGTTAGCGATGTGAAAAATTGCAATGAATATCCAACTAATTTCAAGGAAATTAGTTTTAATTTTTATTATTATTTTAATTAAAAAAAACGAGAGAAAAAGATATAGTCGGTCAAGCCCGACCATATGATACCCTACACCATTGTGTACATTATAATTCGGGGAGGGGTCTTGACTTGGAGTCAGATGTGGACCGATACTCATAAGTGTAAAATTAAACATACGAATACAGAATATTACGTTGATGCTGACATTTATATGAATTTATTCACTTTTGGGTGATTCCCGAAAGAGGGCCTTATATGGGAGCTATGGTAAATTATGGACCGATCTTTGTAAAATTTGGCACTATCATTTATGTTCATATAAAACTTATTTGTGTCGAATATTAGCTTGATACTAACATTTTAATGGGATTTATGCCCGTTAAAGTGATTTTCTGAAAAGGGGTTTATATGGGAGCTTTGGTTAATTATGGACCGATCTTTTTAAAAATCGGCACACTTGTTTAGACTTATATAAAACTTATATGTTCCAAATTTCATTAAAATATTGTTATATTTAAGGAATTTATGATCGTTAAACCCTTTTCCGGGAGGTCATTTGTATGGGGGCTAGGTGAAATAATGGACCGATCATAACCAATTTCAACAGGCTTCGTCCCTGGGCTAAAAAAAACCTGTGTACCAAATTTCATTAATTTTGATTCAAAATTGCGACCTGTAGTTTGATTACAATGTTTACATGGACGGACAGACGGTCAGATGGACAGACGGACGGACGGACGGACGGACGGACATCGTTAAATCGACTCAGAAAATGATTCTAAGCCGATTGGTATAAATTAAGGTGGGTCTTAGACCAATATTTTTGGGTGTTACAAACATCAGCACAAACGCATAATACCCTCCCTACCTATGGTGGTGTAGGGTATAAAAATTAAGCATAACATTGTTTTTCATTTGTTTAATTTTTTTCATTTTGGTTTTCGGTAATGGCAAGTATTTATTTTAGTAGTTACTTGGTAATGAGACGTCATTATTGTTTGTCTACTGTACATAGTACTAATAAGTATAGTAAAAAGGTTAGTAATATTTCCTTTCCTAGTTAGCTAGAGCGCCGAATCAAACACATTTTGATGCTATTAGTTGATTTTTTTCTTATAAAATGTCTATAAATATAATATTATACTAAAAGTATATTTATAAAGAGTAACACTTTAGTTTAAAAAAAGGAGGGTAAACGTGTGCCCAAGTTCAAATCTCACTGATGGCAAATTCTCTTCGTTTTTTTATTATCTTTTAACACATACAACAACCTATTATTTTTATGCGAAGAAAAATAGGTAAAAAATAACCAATTTATATTTTTCTCCAATATTACTTGCTAATTTACTAGGATAGCTAGGTAGATTTAATAAGGATTTAAAAGGTCAAAAAGCTCCTTTATCATAAAAAATTCTGATTAAAAATCTTAAGTACGCCGTATGTACAAATCTCCAGGGATTCTGATATAAAACATTCAGATCTATTCTATGCTTTAGGTGTTCAAAAATGTATATTATTTTTAAGGATTAGAAAATAAAACAAATTCGTTAAAAGCACTTAAAGCAATACTAAATTTTAACATTGAAAATGTAAAATTTCAAACAGAAATTATAAAAATTATTCTAATTTTCAAAATTTAAAATATTTTTTTCCTTTGGTTAAGTTATTATTAATTTTATTTTATTTTTCAATTTCACAATAAGACTCTTCTCTTCACCAATATTAAACGTTGCGTAAGGGGTCAGTTTTTGTAATGATTTTCATAAATATTTCACACTTTATTTAATAAAAATTTAGCACTTTTTCACTTTCACAATATTAATTTTTTTGTTCAGTTATATATTATTGGAAATAGGAATAAAATGGAAAATAATGTTAAAAATAAGTATATAAAATAATAATAAAATAATATGAAATTAAAAATGACTTAATAAAAGATAAAAATAGTAGGTTATTGATAATGACTTTAAAAAATTATAAATATTTTTACTTTTATAGTTACATACACATAAGCCGTTAATTTAGCAAAAAGGTATAAATCGTTTTATACTTTAATACCAAAAGGATATAATAAAAAAGAATTAAAACAAAATTGCTTTAATTTCGTTTTCATCATACTCTTGATAAAAGAGACGGCTTGTGAATGTGTATGAAAAACCAATTCATTTTAATCATTATTATAGATTTTGAATGAATAAATATTTTAATTACTATTTTTTTAAACAAAGGATTACATTTCAACGAAGTTTTTGTCTTTGATTTATATAATTATAGGCTAGTATAGTTTAATAAACAAACATAAAAATAAGTATTAAAATATAAAATAAAATTAAATAGAATTAAATTATATATTTCATATAAATTTTGTTTAAATTAAATAAAAAATAATAATAAAATAATAATTATGAAAGTGCATCATATTTCAAGCCAATTACATACAAAATAGAAAACGTGGTGCAGAAGTATTCACTAATAATTTAGATATTCATTCAAACTCTTTTTTTTTTTAAGATAATAATATAGATACATTTTAGATATTTGGAAAAAGAAAATAAAATGTATGATTGTGGTGCTAATGGAACACTAAAATATCATTAGTCATAGTCATAGCCATAGCAATAGCTCAGTTATAGTTATAGTAATATTTAGATACAATTATATTAAAAATCATAGACATGGTAATAATCATGGTCAAAGAAGATATAGTTAAAATTATAGTAATAGTCGCAGCCATATTTGTAGTTACAGTTGCATTTATAGTAACAATTATAGTTTTGGTCACAGTTACAGTCATAGTCACATTCATATTCACAGTCATAGCTACAGTTATAGTAATAGTCGCAACCATAGCCACAGTTATTTCACATTAATAGTCTCAGTTATAGTAACAATTACAGTAAAATTTATATTCACAGTCATAGCTATTTCACATTAATAGTCTCAGTTATAGTAACAATTACAGTAAAATTTATATTCACAGTCATAGCTACAGTTATAGTAATAGTCGCAACCATAGCCACAGTTATTTCACATTAATAGTCTCAGTTATAGTAACAATTACAGTAAAATTTAAAAAGTAAAACCAATGTTATAGTTAATGCCATAGTAACATTTATAGACACAATAAGTATTCAACATTAATGCCTATTTGAAGTCATAATTAATGTCATAGTAGCTGTCATAATCTAAGTAACTATTATAAGTCACAGTTGCTGACGAAATTAGAGCTGCAGTCTTAGTCACACATAAGAGTACTTTATACTAATTAAGATAAGTAATTAATTGCTTGAAGTGTAGTAGTAGTATAAATTAATCTATAATCGCAGATTTAGCAAAAGTTATAGGCTTCAGTAATAATCGGAGAATTTAAATATTGTCACATTCAAAGTCTCAGTCTTGACTATGACTGAAATAGTTGCATTTATGTATATAATAATAGTAATAAATATAGATAATGTTATAGTTAATGTCGTAGTCATATTTATATTTAACAAGGGCCCAAATTTATGTCATACTATAGTCCTAGTAATTATTAAAGTTAAAGTTACCTTCGTAGTTATTGCAACAATCATTGTTACATTTGCTGTTCGAGACAGAGCTGTAGTCTTTGTCACAATTAAGAATACTTTATTTAAATTACGAATTGTATTTAATTGCAATTTAATATATGAAAAAATTATTTCTTAAAAATAGTCAACAATCAGCACCACTAATACTAATAAAAGTTATGGAAATAATATAAGTTAACTTAAAAAAATATATATATGTATAACTTAAATGCAATTGAAAATAAATCTCCCATACACACTCTCATTTATTAAAATATTTATACATAAATGTTTAGAAGACAATTCGAAAAAACGCACACACATTTATACAATTACAATAATCACAATAATAGTAATTGTCAGCATTATAATAATTATTATTGTTTTTAGTATTATTAAATAGAAAAACAATAACAATAATAATAAAAATAGTTGTTACAAATAGAAATATATTTAATAGGAAAAAGTAGGGAATCGATACAATAAATATAGAGAATATAAAAATAACGGAAATAGCCAGAAACGAAAACTGGCAGAGAGTTAGAGTAAAAGAGAGAGTATGGATGGTAAGAAAATATAAAATATTTATAATATTAAAACACACACATATACATATATTGAATCGTACAAATATATATACACTTACACAACCATGTACACGCACACACAAACATACATACAAAGACACCAATAATAAAAGATTAAGTTATTTATTTATTATTGAAAACATGTTTACAATTATAACAAAATATTTAAATAAAATAATTTTTAAGATTAGAAAAAATACACACACACTCACATATACACTCATATGATCACACTTATACTTTATCTCACGCACACACATAAATATAAACAATTGTAAATACAAATAAAACGTACAAGAAGTAGGTACGTTTTGAGGAAAAACCCCAATTTTCAAATATATATTTAAATAAAATACGTTGTGTATGTATATTTATATATGTATTATACAATATATTTATATATGGATATCAAATATACATTTATTTATATGCTTTTTTTCTTGTTATAGTGTATGTGTGTGTTTAAATATTTTTATAGTTGTTAGTTGGATATGTTGGTGTGTTCATGTTTTGTAGGCATGGCAATGAGAGGAGACATTGTTAGTTGTTTTTAATTTCTATTTAAAATACATACATATATTTTTGTAGAGGAGGTACTTTCCTTGTTAGTTTGTATTTTTTTTTTTTTTTATTATGGAAAAAAGCAAAAAATTGTTTTTTATAGCTTTTATGTAAAAAAACCTTAAATAAATATGTTTTAGTTTTTTATTTATTTTTTTAAAGGACAGAAAACCAAGCAAAGATTTTTTTGGTATTTTTTTAGTTTTAGCTTTTCAGTTGCAAATATATTATAATTATTATTTTTTTAACATTTTTCTCTTGTGTACTTTTTGTATTAAACCCAATTGAAAAGAAACCAAATTTTTTTGTAGTGATAATTATTATAATTAAAAAACGCAATTAAAGGAACTAAATATTTTAACTAATTAATAAATTAAAAGGAAAATTTTAGTTACTATTAAAATTTTGTACATTTTTATAAAAATGCTACTTGATGGGGAATAAATGTATGTTGTTTAAAATGCTAAAACATTCAAATAGTTTAATTTTTATAAACCCATTTTTGATTCCATTAAAATACACAATTAAAGGTATTTCACTCATAGTCGCATCATTGTTACAGTCTTAGTTATATTCACAGTTATATTAATTACTACAATAATTTTCAAAGTAATAGTTATTGTAATAGTCACTGCAATAATCATAAACACAGTCACAGTTATAGTAGTATGTAGTTATAAGTATATTCACTATGATGTAGTTGCAAGTATATTCACTATGATAGTATATACAGTCATAGTCGCAGTAATAGTCATATTCTCAATCACAGTTACATTCATAGTCATAATCTTACTTACAGTTATAGTCATAGTCATGGCCAGAGCCATAGTTATATTCACAGTTATAGCCGCAGTCATAATTATAGTCATAGTCACAGTCTCAGTCATAGTCATAGTCACAGTCATAGTCGAATTCATATTCATAGTTATAGTCACGTTCATAGTCATAGTTAAAGCCACAACCATAATCACAGTCATAGTCATAGCCATAGTCGAATGCATATTCACAGTCATAGTTAAAGTCACAGCCATAGTAACAGTCTTATTCACATTTATAGCCAAATCGTAGTCACAGTCATAGTCGGAATCATATAGTCACAGTCATAGTCACAGTAATAGTCAGAGTCATAGTCACAGACATAGTCGCAGTCATAGTCCCAGTCATAGTCACGGCCATAGTCACAGTAATAGTCCAAGTCACGGTCATATTCACATTCATAGTCACAGTCATAGCCTTAGTCACTGTCATAGTCATAATCATAGTCTCAGTCGTATTCATAATCATCATCAACTCTTAATATCTGTTGTAATATCCCTACAGCATCAAGTAGCATTTCATAAATTTTTCTCTAAACTTTTTTTTTTTTTAAACTACCAAATAATATTATTATTTTTTTTACAAAAAAAAAAAAAAAAAAAAAAACAATTTTTTTTCAACAATTTACAAAACTTAAATAAAGAAAGAAACAAATAATTTTGAAAAAAATTTAAGTTAAATTTTTTTGTGATTGATTTTGAAAATGTTAATTTTATTTTGCTTGGTACTCTACCTGTAACAAACGGCCAGCGTTGCAAAACTAATGAAGACACATTTGACGATAACGGTTAAAATGATGACCATGGATAAAGTGCTGATTCTATCTTGATCGGAAGATCCTGTAATGTATATGATGAGGAAGGAGATGACGTATAAAAAAACAAAACAAGTTCACAAATGTTTTTTTGTTTTTTGAATATGAAATATAATATGCTTTTTATTAACTAGGGAAAATATTAAAAATTCAATTGTGTAATTGTTTTTATACTCTTACTTAAAATACTGGATTACCATTGTCATTTGTTGTTTTTTGTTACTTGTAAATATTACAAAAATTAAATTCAGCTTATTATTGAAGCTTTAAAGAAATTTAATTTTCAGTTTTCTTTTTGTGTAATTAATACTTTTTTTTATAATTTTCTGCTATTATTGCTATTTTTTATATTCATTGGTTTTTGCTTATTATTTTTTTTTTTTATAAAAAAATATTTTAAAATACGTGTATACAAAAATATTGTAATTGTATTTATGATTCATTTAGCTTACCATACGGCGTTTCCTTCTTTTCCATTTTGATTGTATTTTCTGGTGTTGGCAGAGCTTCAGTTGGCAGTGGTGTAGTTAATAAAACAATTAAACTGCAATCAATACCTCCCCATCCCATATCGCAAAAACATTTATTCGTATTCGTACAAACCTGTGTGCCAGCAAATGAACGAGCAAGTGAAAAAGCATTAAAAAGAGGAAACAAGAAAGACAAGAGAGAAAAAAATTGTAGAGAAAAATTGCAAATTTAATTATTGAAATGATATTAAAAATTATTAACATGTTCTCAAGGGATTGCTGAATTGTAATGAAATGAAAAAAGGGATTTTCAGCGAATAATTTATGCAAATGCATGATAAAAATGGATATGCTATTTAAATAATTTATGAATTTTTTTATATGTTCGATCAAGGTGAATTAAATGTACGAGAGATTTTAACAAATAAGTGGCTATTAAACAAAACAAGGGTTTAAATATTTAAAAATCGTGCTTTCATTTACAAACATAATTGCAAAAGTCGGACTTGTAGCTACTATTATAGTCATGGATATAGAACCTATAGCAATTGTCTTTTTTTTTCAGTTATATTGTCAAATATATAAACATATATATAGTTATAGTCATTGTTGTAGCAATAATCATATTTGTTATTTTCGAAATCATTTACTTACTCATGAATTATAGTCGTAGTAGTTATTTTATTACTATTAATATTCACAGTAATAGTTGTAGTCATTGTTGCGTATGATAGACGTAGTCATAGTTGTCGTCATAGTCATATTTTTAGTCATAGTCATATTTGTCGTCATAGTTGTTATTGTTAAAGATATCTACTTACTCATGAGCTAAAGTCATTGTGTTCATTTTAGTCATATTTGTGGTCATAGTTGTAAATGTGTTCATAGTTGTATTTGTATACATAGTTATGGTCAATATTATAGTTGAAGTCATAGTCGTAGTTGTTATAATCGAAGTCTTATTTATTAACCTACTAATGAGCTATAGTCTTAGTTATTATCATAGTAATAGTCATGTTGATAGTCGTAGTTATAGTTGTAGTCATAGTTGTAGTCATATTTGTAGTCATATTTATAGTCATATTTGTTATAATTGAAGTCATTTACTTACTCATGGGCTAAATTTGTTGTGTCAATTATAGTCATACTCATGGTCATAGTTGCAACTGTTTTTGTAGTTGTATTTGTAGCCATAGTTTTGGTCATTTTTATATATAGTTGTAGTTATTATAATTGAAGTCTTATTTATTTACCTATTCATGGCATATAGTCGTTGTTGTTGTCCTAATAAGTATCATGTAGTCGAAGTTATAATTGTAGTCATAGTTGCGTAGTCATGATAGTAGTCATATTTATAGTTATAGTTATTTTCATAATAATACTTGTTATTAATGAAGTCACTTACTTATTTATGAGCTAAAGCAGTAACAATCATATTCGTAGTCATAGCTGTAGTTATAGTCGTAGTTGTTATTATCGAAGTCTTAATAATTCGCCTAGTCATGAGTCATAATCATAGTCTTATTTGTTGTTATATTGGCGGTCATTTTCGTGATCATTGTTACAGCCTTTGTTTTAAAGTTTGTCATAGTTGTAGTCATAGTCATTATAGTTATTATAAGATTCTTATATTTTTACTTATGAGCTATAATCATTTTGTATAAACGTAGTCATATTTCATGTCTTAAAAATAACATCAATATTTGTGTTACTCAATAAAATAAAATTGAATGAAAATTTTACTTAAATTTTATTCATTAAAAATTAGTCATGGTCTATAGCATAATCATTTAATATAGTTACGAATATATTATTCGTAATCATACACGTAAGAATAGATGCATTTGCAATCGTAATCATAAATGTTGTGGTAGCCTTAGTTGATACCAAAATCATAGTAGGAAAATGTTTTTTTTTTTTTTTTTTTTTTTCACTTATCTTAATCCTTTTAAATTAAAACTACCATCAATTATCTCTTAAAAAATATATAACTTGAAAAAAAAAAAAAAAAAAATACTTTCCCAAACTTACCCCTCTTTCTGAACATTCTTGGCCCTGTTTATTTGTTGGACATTTTGTTTGATCCACATGAGGAAATATACTAACGCAAGTTTGATTCAAACATATTAAATTGTCACCGCATGGAGTACCATCCTTTACTAAGCCATGATCGGGATATTCATTGGCATTTAATTGGCCGCTGGTGGCTCTAAATAAATATATAAATAAATAAAAGAATTTACAATTATTGTAAAATACATACTTGCACTCATATTCCAAACCCTTTATTGATATAATGGTTCTTGAATATAAATCACCCTCATTAACGGGTTGACGTTCACCTTCCTTGCACTGTAAAGTGCCACATTGAACATTTCTGGTATAAAAAAGTAAATTTAATCGAATTTTCATAATTTTAAATAAAAATGAAAAGAAACTTACTCTGGTTCACATTTAACAAAATTGTCTTTGCCATCACGGCCACAGTGACCATTAATAGAGCCCTTTGAATTAAATTGTTCAAAGCACTCTTTATCGGCTGCCACACCACCATAACCCCAAATAGCTTCACATTGTAAATTCAAAGTGGGACAATCACCTTGAAAACAATAGCCTTTGGAGGATATGAAATAAGGAAACAAATTATTTATTTTAGCTTTTAAATCTTAAAAAAATAATAAGAAATTAATTAACAATAGTATATACCTGATACACCTGATTTTGAATGGCCGCAAGGTGAACCATTTTTCTTGAAAACATCCATGGGACATTCGCCACTATCACCATCACAATATTCCGGTAAATCACATTCATTATGCGAGTCACGGCAGATATGATCCTTGGAACGTAACTGTCATATGAAGGCAGCAAATATATATACAACAAATGTACCAATGTAAATAACAGGAAAAGGAAGTAAATACACAAACACAAATACACACACACACAGAGAGAAAACAATAAAATGCAATTAAAATTTGTAGAAAAAAAAACTTTCGTAGTATACAAAGTAAATATATATTGTAAATAAAAATACATTTTTGCAAGAATTAAAAAACAACAAAAAGCTCAAGAAAAGTACAAATAAAACTCAGAAGAAAACTTACGCGACATTGATCACAACATGCACCCGTAGCACATTGTGCTTCTGACTTCAGTTTACACGTTATACCATCACAACATGGATCCAAGGCACACTCCTCAAAGGTGCCACAGTCACATTCTTCATCTTCTTCAACAATTTTATTGCCACAATTGCGACGCATTTCGATCTATAGGGAAATAAAATAAAATATATTGTTATAATGTTGTTGTACAATAACAAAACATACAAAAGAAATTAAGTTCATGTTCATGTAATAATGAAAACAAGTTGCAAAGTAACCTTTATTTTATTTTTCTTTTCAACATGCAACCCATAAGTATAGAGGTACGAGTAAAAATCTACAAGGCTTTTATTTATACCACTGACTGACTTAACTCAGAGAGCGTCAAGTGTATGTGTATGTGCGTTCACTTTTATTTGTTCGCAGGAAAATTAATGGGCTACAAAATGAATATTCAATTGTAACCAAAAATAAATAAATAAAAAAATTTGTTAAATAAAAGAATTGTTGTTCCTGTATTGTTGGTAACAAGCAGTTGTCGTTGTCAAAGTAATAAAATGCAACGAAAGAATTTTTCTTTATTTTTTTTAATTTTGTTTGAGAATGTAAATTGAAGCTCTGTTGTTTCCGCTGAGTATGAATTATTTATTATAATGCTAAAAGTATGTGCAAATGTGTGTGTATGTGAGTGAGTGAGTAAAAAGTAAATTAAGTAATTAAAATTATATATATTTTTATTTATTATATAAAATGTATGAAATTGTATATGGTTTTATTTATAGTCTCTTGTGTATTATTTTGAAATATTTATAACGGAGAGATTTATAATTGTGTAGCATACTTTTAGGTTTAAATATTTCAAAATAAAGTTAAGCATAATTTTATTTTCTTTATAGACCAAGGGTAGCGCACGAAAATATATGTGCATACAATTCAACTTTTGTTTATTTTTATTACAAAAATTTAATATTTTCATTAAAACTCATATCAAAATTTTATATGAATTATTATCATATAAAAACGCCGCACAGTGCTTTGTTCCATAGACAAAAATCAAACTAAGAAAGGTACTAGAGGGCGCTAAAGTCAGAGAATTTAAATCAAATATTAATGAACCAAAAAACTAGTTTTAAACTTTTTTAGGAAAAAAATTGTCAAAAATTAATTTTTTGACCAAATGCGTCAAACTTTTGTTTTTTCAATACCTCAGAATATTTTTAAGTTAAAACTTTTATTGTTTTTAAAATATAGTGTTTCGAAAATATATACATTCTTGCTCAAATTTACACATATTTTTTACTTAAAACATAAAAATTCATTAAATATGAAGAAGGATATCAAAAATTATAAGCAAAATTATAAAATTTTTTCTACGGTTTATGTAAGTTTTTACAGTTATTTAACACACTAAAAAATAGTTAGAGCCTATTTTTTGCCACAATTTTAAAGAAAGTTCAATTAAAGAAATGTCTGATTTTCTGTTTTCCAAAGAGTTCTCAATGTTGACGTAATTTATTTTGCTAAATTAAAATAATTATAAAAATTATTTAGAAATTTAAAAAACAACTAAGGAATAGTAAAATATATTTTTGGACCTAATATATTACTTTAAAAATCATAAAAAAAAATATGTGGACTAGATGGAATTCCGCATGCTAAACTCGAATCTGCTTTCAGTTTTTTCCCATCAGGTCGATATTGTTTTTTATGGGCGTGTCTAATATTGCGCCCTAAATAAGCCGATTACTCGAGTATATTTCACTATAACTCGAGAACGGTATGCACGATTTATATAAACAATACACCAAAATATGTGGAATAAAACTGGCTTTAAGTCGTTCTACTAACAAATTTGTATCCGCTTAATAATTTTGGGTATATTTCGAAATAAGTATCCGAAAAAAAATGTTCATGCTAAATTCAAGATTTCTTTTTTTTTTACCAAAACTTCTTTTTAAAAGTGAAAACATCAAAAATGTTTCAGTTTATCATCTTTATCTCAAAGCTGGAAAAACTACGAGTAAATAAAACCACGTATCATAAAAATTGATGCACAAATCTTGATTGCATTCACAGTTTAGTTAGGATACCCATGCATATCTACAGTTAAGTGGAGATACACTAGTGGGAATTTTTTTTTTTTTTTTCGTCTTAAATAAAAAAAAAATAATAAATAGGTGGATTAGATGGAATTTAACGTGCTAAATAGGAATTAGTTTTTACTTTTTTTCTATCACGTATACATTTTTTTTATGGGCATGTCTACTATGACCCCGCCTTTAGGCAGTCACACTTGTATCGAGAACGGTTTGTTTTATTACGATAAATTAAACTCCAATATATAGCAACTTAAGTTGTCTTTGAGCTGAATTTACATAATTTTTTGTTCAGTTAATATTTTCGTAATTAGTAGCCAAAAAAAAAAAAAAAATTAAAAATGGTGAAAATTTTGATCCATAACTTTGAAATTCTTGAGCGAATAAAAAATATTGTAGACATAACTTGAAGATAGTTTTCGTATGCGTCTTTTGGTGTATCCTTTATCGTGTAAACGGTTCTTGAGTTATAGCCTAAATTTGACAAACCATTCTCGAATTTTATAGTGGGACCACTGAATAAGGTGATGATATTAGTCATGCCCATAAAAAGAAATCAGTACGTGATAGAAAAAAAGTATATGCTGATACTTGTTTAACTCGTCAAAATCTACTTAGTTCGCCTATGTTTGTTTCAAGAAAAAATAAAAAAAATATTTTTTTTTTTTTTGCCCACCACTGTATTTGTATACAATTGTATGTAACATAGGTATTTTTACTTAATTGTGGATAAAATTAAGATTTATGCATCAATTTTAAAGATACATGCCTTATTTGACTCGCAGCATTACCAGCTTTAAGCTAAAGATGATAAACTGAAATATTTTTTATGTTTTCACTTATTTAAAAAAATTTTAGTAACAAAAGAAATCTAAAATTTAGCATGAAGTTTTTTTTTTTTTCTTTTACATTATTTCAAAATAACTTCGAAGCTATTGAGCACATAAAAAAATGAAGTTTGGGAGATTTGAAGATATTTTTAGTACGCATCTTTTGGTGTATCACTTATCGTACACACCGTTCTTGAGTTATGAGGAAATATACTAGAGAGTGGTCTTACTATGGGCGAAACATTAGACACGCCCATAAAAAAAAATTAGGACCTGATGGAAAAAACACTGGAAGCAAATTCGTGTTTAGCACATCAAATTACATCAAGTCCAACTATTGTATTTTTTTGTCGACCAGTGTTATAGAGCATTTTTAAATTTTAATACAAAAATTACATGAGTTTTTTTGCTTGATTCTGAAATTTAGTATTATTTTTTAATATATAAAAGAAGAATTACTTCCTATTTTTTCCCAAAACTAAAAAAATAATAATAATTAAACAAATTTCTAAATTTCCTTTTATTACACAAAAGTCAAAGAAATCTTTATGTTAAAATATTTCGTGTTGTTGTTAAATCAACATTGCTTTAAAATTTAATACAGTATTGAAAACTAAAAATGTTGGATCGGAAATCGGGCGAAATTAGGCAAATTAATAATTTACTGAACCTAAAATGAGGGTGCAGAAATTAAAATAATATTTAAAAATGATAGGGCTTTGGGGGAGGTATGTATGCCCTTGCTCCTATTAAATAAAATATTTTCTGACTCATAAAAAACCTATTTCCGATGGCTATCGCAAATTTTGATACATTTTTGACCAGTATTTTAGAAGAAAATGCGTTTTTCTCATTTGAGGATACATGGGAGGTAGGGATGTTCTTGATCCGACTTAAATAATAACTAGCAGACTCATAAATAATCTGTATTTAACTTTAATCACAAATTTCTTCAGGATATATGGGAGGTAGGCGTGTCCTTGCGTTAATTTTTTCAATACTTAGTATTTATTCATTCTAAGCAGGGACCGTAATGATTATGAGTTTTAAAATAAAAATCAACAAATAAACATTATTTTTTGATTTTTATTTTTTTACTCAACTTTTAATGATTATTTTTGATTTTTATTTTTTTTGCTCAACTCATAATGATTATTTTTGATTTATATCAAGCATCCGAAAACGTTTTATTTTTATTTTTCAATCAAAATAAATATCTTTAATGTTCAAAATGTTTTTTCATTTGTTGAAAAAATTATGTAAGGGATTTTTATTTTTAAAATAAATATCCATCAATGATGAAAAAAATATCTTTAACGATAAATATCTTTAACGATAAATATCAGTTCGAAAAAAATTTCAAATATTGTTTTTTTTATTCATACTTTTGTTTTGTTTTCAAAATATTTTTTTTTTTTTATTGAAATGAAATTGTTGTTGTTTAGAATTTTTTCCATCCAATGAAAAAAGTTCAAAATAATTTTCAACTTTTGAAATAAATATCACAAAAGATATTTATATTTTTATTTCCATCATGATGAAAAAAATTAAAATATTGATGAAAATAAAAAAATCTTGATGGATTTTTATAATTTTTTGAACATTAAAGATTGTTTTTCGATTGAAATAAATATAAAAAGATTGTTGTTTTAGTATTAAAATCCGGTCTCTGATTTATATAAATAATATAAAACTTAAAAATAATATAAAACTTAACATGAGAAATTACTTTTATCTAGTAAAAAATTTTCTTTAAGTAAAAACTTTGATTTATTGCAAATAATTTTATTTTTAATAAAAAACTTGATTAAAAAAAAAAAAAAAAAAATAAAATAAAATTTTAGAAAAAAATTCATTTTTTATAAAAAAAAATTCAATTTTTATAAAAAAAAATTGGATATTTTTTAAAAAATCTGATGAAAAATATATCATCACACTTTTAATAAATAAATCTACTTTACGATGAGAAATCTTTTTTATTAAAAATTGCGTAATAATTTCAATTCTCATGTTAAGTTTTATATTGTGAGCAAAAAAAATAAAAATCAAAAATAATCATTATGAGTTGAGCGCAAAAATAAAAATAAAAAATAATCATTAATATTGATTTTTTTAATAAAAATCATTCCGGATTCCGATAGAACCTGTTCTGAAGATTACATTTCTTTTACAACACTTTTATCCGGTTGTTCCTTGTATCTGATTTTTTTATTTAAAATTTCAAGAATAATGATTATTTTCTGTCCCTGATTCTAAGCCTTAAGTAATATGCGTTCCAAGTTTCAATTTGCTACGACATCTCCTTCAATTTTTGTCCCATCGTTGTATGGGATCAAAGCACTGTGCGCCTTATACCTTATTTGCAAATAGTTTCACTAATTATGATTTGTTTTCGTAAGTTACTATTTTGCAAATTAAATAATAAATTTCCTCTTTACAATATTATTAATAGCAAATATGAGATGCGTATAAACGCAGTACTTGTATATGCTTAACTAAAAACCATTATAAAAAGGTTAGTACCTTGACAAACCGATTTTTATTAATCAGTATATTTTTTATTTAAGTGCATATATTATATGTGGGATGTGTGATAAAGCAATTGTGCAAATTTAATTTATAACAATAAAATAAAATTAATTAAAATGTATTACATGTGACTGATATTTTAATAGGCAAAATTGTATTTAAAGATGCAATTTTATAATTTGTATATTTTACAAAAAAAGCAATCGTCAGTCAGAATGTTCTTGTTGTCCGGTTGTGATGCCTGAAAAGTTTTCAAATTTAAGAAAATATAAATAAGTCTCTGTATTTCGAACAAACAGTGGTAATTTATGGACGTTACTAAATTAAATGTCAAAGGCCGTTGAGTTTTATGTTATTGTCGCCTCAGAGATTTAAAAATTTTTTGACTTGCTTGTAAGATGAGACTGGCACTCAGTCTAAATTTGTTGATCTTGACTACCAAAAGTAGAATTTTCTTATAACCACAAAATTGCTAATATTTTATATAAAAACTCAAAATTTCTTTAAATACAAATAAAAATTATAAATCAATTTACTATTTCACATTTCTGCATGTGATTAAAAAAAGTACATACTATTATTTTTGGCATTTTATCAAATGATGATTATAAAGTAAATAGAACATTTTATGCTTTATTTGTTTTTAGAATTGAAATAATTTTTTTTCTTTATTTTAGCAAAAAAAGAAATTTTAAAGCAAAACAAAAAGCAAGAAAATAGAAAAAAATTCAAAAATCAAGAGCATATTTATTTACATTTGCAATATTTATAGTATTTGAATTTGAAACTTAAAGTATATATGTGTGTGTGTTAGAGCACACACACAATAAAACAGCATTTGCCAATACTTAAGGGCACGTAAAGCAAATATTTATTTAAATTATTCAAGGTCTTGCTAATAATACAGTTTAAGGCTGGATTTAAAAATATGGGTTAAAGGAGTTTAACTAAACTACAGCAGTAAATATTTTGGTAAATAGATATTAAAATATCATAAAAAATTTCTTAAAATCATAAAAAATTATGATTTGAATTTGAAATAAATAAATAACTAAAATTAAACATTTTACTATTTTAATAGTTTTCTAATGGTTATATATAATTTTGTTATATATAATTTGGGGCCAGTTTGTTTTAAGCTTATAGTCTATGTTATCAAGAATTGTATTACTATAATTCATACCCTCCCATATAGCTGACAATCCACATAATCTTCTGCCATATTTGAATCTTGAAGTTCCACATCCGTTAACATTGCCTGCTGAAATCATAATTATTTTTATTATACATGGTATTGAAAGCAAGAAAAATCTCTGGCAAATTAAGAGAATTTTTGTTGAACCAATATATTTTTCTGATTTAGTAAATAATAGGGAAATAAAGATTTATTTATTCCGTTAATTTTACACACAATAGGTATAAACTATTTTGGGCATATAAATTTTGAAGCTGAACAGTTTTAATATATATGATAATAGACCAAATCTACATTTTTAATTTAAAATTGGAGAAGGATAGGAATGTCATCATTTTTCATTTTTAGGTGCAATAGCAATAATAATTTACTTTGCTTAGAATAGTTAATAAATTTTAACGTAATAAAGTATTTAAATAGAATAAAGAACAATAAAATTATTTAATATCTTAATAAATACAAAAATATAAGTTGTTATTTTAATAGGAAATATTACAATTAGTTTTTTAATTACTGAGATTTGGTAGCATTTCATTTATAAATTTTGTTTCAAATCGTGGTTTTTATATCGACTAAAAAATTTTGCTTGTTCACAATAATGGTTATGGCCATAATTAAAATATTATATTGTACCCTTCACATGTGTTGAGATTTTGACTTAGCGATTTTTTGTGTTTTGCTGTTTTTTTTTTTTGAAGAACTTGCGAGTTTTTTGTTTTGTCGATTTATATACGAGTATTTTAGCGATACATTTTCAATGTAAAAAAAAAAAAAAAAACGATTTATTGATTTATTATCATACAATTTAATTTCTTATTATACATCAAAGTTGTTGGAACTGATAAAGTAAATTTCGGTGTTCAGTTCTGTTTTTTATCATGCTTTATGACAACTGGTTCGAAAAAAGTGTTAGAAAACGCTTTCAGAGTCAGGTTTGGACTGCATAAGCAGTTTGTGTTGATTAACACACAATATTATTAGCCTTAACCCATCCTAAGTATACGAATCGGCCTAGAATCACTTTCGGAGTCTGTCGAATGATGTCATCCGTTCTTATGAACCATGTAAACATTATAAAATTTGATACAAATGTTTTATATGACCCAGCGATCAACATTGAAATATAAAAAAATTAAGGGGGTTTTACACTGTAATACTTTGTATTAATACCAAAAATATTTTCAAATGTATTATAGTGTAAATATCTTCAATACCTTGTATGTTGAAATCTTGAATTGTTTGAAACGTAATTGCATCTATTGAAGCAAATTTCCACACACTTTTTTGTTTGTATTTTGATTTGTAATTTATTTTGTTTAATTTTTCGTTTGTAATTTTTTAAAAAATATTTTAATAAAGAAAATAAAAAATATGACATTTGATAATACTTTCCTTAATACATTTTTTGATATGTATTATATAAAATGAAACTCTGGTATTAATACCAAGTATTATAGTGTAAAACCACCTTTAGTTCTTAAACAAATTGTATATAAGCATAAATCCGTGTGTAAAATTTAAGATCGGTCTAAAATAGCACACATAAAGGCGCAAAACGGAAAAACATTTTAGTGACTAAATGTAAATATCAAGATAATATTTTACGGAAGTAGTTTTCATTAAATTTGAGTCTCATATCCAGATAATGACTACAAATCCTATATAATACTAAAAATCAGTTTGATCCCATACAAACAAAGTTGGCTATCATATAGCCGAGCAATGCATATCTAACCTATTTTTTAATTTTAAGAAACCAGCAAAAAACGATGAAGTTCTTCCAAAAAAATAACATTTTCACAACTTCAAAAGTGGAGCAAAGTGCATATTTTAAACTTTTTTAAAACTTATTAATAATTACTTCCAAAAAAGTGAAAATAAATGAATTTTTAGCGGGAAAAGATGATAATAATTTCTAACCAAAATTAAAATTTTACAAATTTGAAAGCAATTTTATTATTTTTTAATAAAGGTAAAGCGGAATTTTTGTTAAAAAACTTTATAACCATAGTTTTAAGGGAAGTACTTCAAAAGAAATGAACAAGAAGTATAAAAGAAGAACATCCTACCAATGACAACCGTGGGTTTAAAAAAGAACTTCTGCAGCTCTTTTTCACTTCCTTCCAATGACAACACAATTTTAAAATCATGACTTCTTCAGTTCTTTTTTTGCTGGGAAGTCATTTTGTATCTAGTAATAGTTTCAGAACAAATTCTAAAGATATTATTTTTGAAAAAAAAGTTATTTTTTAAATATAACGAAAGCTTCTTTTGGAAAATGTGTTCCTTTTTTTTAAGTTACTGTTCTCATTTCGTGTTTTATTGTTTTTTGTTAACAATAATTACATTATGGGGGTTTATTTTGGCTATTTTAATAATTTTTCGAAAATTTAATGTCAACACCAGATAGATGGAAGCATTGACATTCTTATTTAGACTATACTACCTACAACAAGCAAAAGTATGTATTTTTTTATAAGACGCTTAAAAAATATTGTTTATTTTTGTCAAATTTGCTTAAAGTTATATATACAATAGAGTGTCCCGTTGACAAAAATTATGTAGGAAGACCCCTCAAACGATGCGTAAAAATTAGCTTAATATGGGAAAAATATTTAAAAAAAATTTGTAAATTAATTTTCAGTTCCCCACACAGAAAAAAGTAAAAATGCACTTCAATTACGAAATTTGTAATATTAATTAATTTTTCATTGATTTTGCTCCAATCATCAAAATGATAATATTAATAACTAGAATAATTGGTATTATTATTACTTCTTTTCCTTAAATAGATGCAATGAGCTGAAGATTTTTGAAAATTTACTTAAATTTATTTTATTTCTGTACTTTTATAGACAAATATTTAATTTTTCTTTATATTTTATTAACAGCTGTCAATTTATTAAAAAACAAAACTGAAAACCAATTAGAAAATTAATTATATTAATAAATCATATAATTAAATTCCAATATAAAGTTAATTAATAATTTTATTAAAAAATTATTTGAAATATTTTTTTCTGTGTACCAGCGATTGAAAGTCACGGGTCTAGAACATTTATTGAGTTTTGTCTTTAAATGGGTATCAAAAAATTCGTAATTTTTAGCCAATTATAAAAAAAATATTTTAAAAAATTTTCGCAAAAATATTGGTCCATAAACCGTTATTTTAGTACAAAATGCAAAAAAAAACCGATATTTTTCTTAAAAAAATTATACGAATTTTATAATTTTGTTCCCTTTATGGATAAAATATTAAAAATTTGCATTGCAGTAAGTACTGTTGATACTATTTTTAAAATTTTTTTCCAAAAAATTGTTCATAAAAATATCTTAAAAATGGGAAAAATGTTTAAAATATTTTTTCCATAACCCGCATAAAATTACGAATTTTTTGATACCCATTTCGATTAAAGAATCCAAACATGTTATGGACCAAAATTTATTTTTAACCTGACTTAAACTGACTTAAATCCTTAATAAGTTTTGTGGTAATAATATTTCAAACAAACTGGTTACAGATCTAAACTCACAATACTTGAAACTAATAGAGTGCAAAATTTTAGCACCATAAGTTTCTTTTTATAATCATGATTGTTGTTCAAAGTTCAAGAACATAGAAAAACGGCTACAAATTACTTAAGTTTTTCCCATTCTCCTACAATTTTTGTTCGCGCATTTAAACTTTTTGATCTCATTCTATCATAAATAAACTAATCGGACTTTGCAGATAAATTCTGCACCATTTTAATTTTTTTTTTGGTGGGCATTAAAAATAAATTTAATACAAGAATTGCACTTCTTGTTTTTCTATTTTTAAATAGAAAATTGCAATTTAAACAAAAATTGGATATATAGATATAAGAACGGCGATAAATATAATTGATGGGGATCATAAATTTAAGTCAAATATCGTTGATAATTGAAAACGGAACACTTTTGTCAAAACACATTTCGCTAAGGTACATCGTGTGGACAGCATGAATTTAACTATAATTTACATAGTTAGTAGGTGTTTGTTATGCTTAATAAAAATGCGGAGGCGTACAACAAATTTCGAAAAATAAACATTTTATGGACCAAAAAATATCTACTTGTGTTAAAAAAGGATCACAATATGAAATAGCATTTCTTTGTAATAAACTCTAAAAAATATATTATATAACTTAGATTCGATCCCCATTTATCGCAAAATTTTTAAAAATGGCGATTTTTATTGTAAAGAAAATTTTTTTAAATTTTACTAGGGAACCCTAAAATATGCTGCACTAATACTATCAAACATTGAAAATATCATAAATTGTTTTTGAGTAACTCAGTAGGTTTTTGATATTATGTGTAATTTTGACCAGAATTATAAATAAACTTCTAGTTTGTAAATATTTTTATATGTTTAACTTAAAACCGCCATAACTTTCGCGCCCCTCACATGAAATGATTAATGCGAACTGATTCTACATGCATTCGAGTCACTATATACATATGTATACCAAAGGATTTTATTGTGTCATCAAAAAAAAAAAAAAAAAAAAAAATAATAAATTTCAACAGACAGATGGACTGACATAGCAAGATCCACTCAAAATCTTACTAGGACCCAGAAAATATATACTTTATGAGATCCTAAATGATTTTTTTGATATGTAACATACTCAATTTACGAAAAAATTCTCTCTCTCTCATTTTAATTAAAAATTTAAGACAAAGACATTGCTTTTTTTAACGATATTTGTACATATGTAGATAAAGTCTATTTATATGAAAACCTCAAAGGTCTAAGTTGGAGATTTAAACATGAAATCCACTACAAAAATAGTTGAAAAAAATTCATTGGATACTTTTAATGTGATTTAGATGTCGATTGTAAAGAATTATTTTCATTATTTTTTTGCTGGGATCTCAGAAACGATATATACAAAATTCTTAAAAAATTATTAAAGTGTACATAACTCCTCTTCCCAGTAGCGAAAAACTTCAAGCTTGACAACCATTTAGTTGTGGGGTTAAGAATCATAAAAGGAAAATTTTTTATAAAATTTAAAATATTCACAAAACTTAATTACAAAATATGCATAGTTTTGGTTACCCTGATAATTATGCAAATTTTTACTTAAGAATAATATTAATTTTGCAGATATGGCTATATTCACAAAAAATAACAAGGAGTTTTTAGGTACCATGTTTTCTTAGATCCTTTTATATTGTTAATGCTCGAGGAAATGTTAAAGATAAGTTTAGGACTCAAAAGTAGACAAAGTTGCGGCAAAACAGTGAAGTCATTTGATACATTCAGATCTATAAATACCAAAATGTACATCAAGGAATATTTGCAAAAAAGATCTCTTCCTTTTATGAGAGAGTACAACGTGTCCACGCATTTTTGGCCCGATTTGGTATCATGTCACTACGGTAAGTAAGCTCTGGAGTGGCTAAAACAATAACATAGTTTTTGTACCAAGAGAGGTCAATATTCCAAATTCTCCATAGCTTAGACCAGTGTAGAGATATTGAGTTCTTGTGAGAAGTGAATTGAAGAGCACAAACAAGGTGTCCCAAAACATAGAAGATTTTAAAAGAAGATGTGCACTCTGTTCCAAAAAAGTGACTGAAGCAACTATCAAATCTCTAAAGGAAGGGTCACCAAAAATGGTCCACAAGTTCATAAGTAGTGGTTAGAACTATAAAAGTTATATTTTTCTGTAATCTGTAATAAATTATTATAATAAAAAAAGAATGAAGACCCTAAGATCAACCGTTTCCAAGTTATTGAATATTATATATGTTAAGATTTTTTCGAACGCACTCCTTAGAAGATGAAGAATTATTTGTCAAATAATAATTTTTTAATACACATTTCAATTAAGTGTATATTGTAGTTTTGGATAATATTTATAAATACTTAATTTAGTTTTTAAATCTCAGAAAAAATTTTAAATATTTTAGTAAAAATTTCAAATATTTTGCGCCAAATTATTATTTATATTCTTGTTTTTAATATCTTATTCTTCAATAATTTTTTTATTTTTAAATAAAATTATTTAAATTATTTTTCATTAAATTTAAAAGAAATTCACTTAACAATTTTAATATAGTTACCAACTTATATGTATACAATACGTTTCCTAATATCCCCGGGCATTTTATTAAAGTTCCGTTACAAAAATTCAAATTAAAACTAAACTAACAGTTACATAAAGTAATTCACTATAAAACGACCTTGGACAATCATTTCATTCCAAACAAATGCATTCATATTAAATTACACTCAGTTATATAAGTAAGTTTATGCCAACAACAAATATTTCTTTTTAATCACTTTTATTACTAAAGGGTATAAAAAGAAATTCGTAACCAAAAAATAAAAAAATAATTAAATTATTTTTGAAGGCTGGATTTTTGTTGTTCAATTTTTAATATTAATTTTTTTTTGCGCTGAAAATATTTTTTCAGTTGTTATTATTGTTATTGTTTTTATTTTTTTATTATGCAATCATCACTTACACACAAAAAAACAAATAGTAATTATAGTTTATTACACTGACTTTAAAATTTTTTGATTTAATGAATTTTGCGTACGAAATTATTATTATTTTACGATTTTATTTTGTTTGCTATTTTCTGTGATTTTATTTTATCTCTTATTTTTTTTTTTTTTTTTTTGAGGTTTTAACACGTTTAAACTGTCGAAGCTGCAAAATGCAACTGCTAACGTTTGCTGCAATTTTTGCCTAAGTTGTCATGAAGGATTTTTGGTTTTTTGTTTTATATAATAGTTGTTGTAGTTTTGCTTTTTTTATTTCGATGTTTGTTGCTGTAGCTTAAGCAGTAGCAGCAGCTGTTGGTGCTATTGCTAGTGGTAGTGTTGTTGTTGAACGAACAATATAGGACTTTTTCACCATTGCTATAAGTATTACACTTAATAAAAGGGAAGGATGCCATCGAGTGCCAAGTGTTTTTTGTTATTGTTTTTTTTTTTTTTTTAAGCGCAAAACTAAAAGGAAATGAGCTATAAATATAAGTATGTATGTGTGTAATTTTGTATAGAATATTTTTTTGTTTTGTTATTTATAGAGGAACTTCAATCAAATTGATTGACTTTTGTATGTTACTTTTGGCATTTAGATCAAATGAATAAAAAAAAAATAACAACAAGAAGGAGAAAAAAAAAAAAACTGGCAATACTTAAGACTGTGACTATTTGTCAGATTGTTTTTCGACATCGTTGTCGTGTTGTTTTAAGAGATGATGAAGAATTACTCAAGTGCCAGCCAAATATACAATAACATAAAAACCAAAACATATATTCACACATATGTGAACAATATACATTATTTTACATACATTCACACACTCGGTTGTAGGAATACAATTAAATCAGACGCCTACATATCATGGTGATGATGCCACAATGGATTAAAAACGAGCCTATAGGCTCACATACACTTATGAATACATCACTTAAATTCGCATACTCATAACACAAATACACACACACACATACAAATATACAAACATACGTATACAACTACATTTACATCTTCATCCTCATAGTTGTTGTTGTTGTTGCTGTTGCAGATGTGTGTAGTGTAGTCAACAACATTTGAAACAAACACGTGCACTCAAGCTGACACGCGCAGGTGTTTGGACCAAGACGAATTTCATACGTTGATGTAGGTAAATTTTTTATATATGGTAAAAGGGGGTATTCGGAAAGGTCCTTATAATGTGGCGGGAGTTTTAAAATCTACTAAATTCTGATAAATATGTCAAGAGATTTTTATTAATTTCTGGACCTAAACCTAATAAGCTAAAGAATAATTACAACAATTTAAAATTTTGCTTTGCAAAATTATATATATTCTCAATTGACTTCCAAGAAGTTGTGTGGTAAGTAATATATGTAAGCTACTAGCTTTCCCAAGATTTAAGCCATTAAAAAATCTGCATTTAAATCAACATAAAAAAATAATTCTCAAATAGAAGCTAAACTTGAGTTTTTTAATTTTCTAGCATTACAACTAAAAAAATGAAGTAAAGATAATAAAAATACAAAGTAATGCAGGAAGTAATAGGTAAAGTTAAAAAGAGCATGAAAATTACAATAATTTATTACAGACTTCCATTACTTTAAAACAACATTTTTAGTCATTCCTCGTTTTTTACGATTGTAAGCGAATAAAATCACAAGGCTTTATTTTATATATATATGTATGAGTGTTTGTATATATGAAGCTTTTATTGTCTACGAATGAATGAATCTTTGCTTTTTTTATTTCATATTTTTGCTCCATAGAGAGGAGATAAATGTAGAAGAAAAACGCTGCAAGTATTCATCATATTCACACATTTATTTGTAAGTATTCATATGTTTATTTGTTGGCTTATATGTGTGATATTGAGGTCATTGTTTATGCAACAGAATACAAAACAATTTGAAACTCTTTCATAAAAATTAAATTCTTTCTTCTTCAATAAAAAAAAATCACAAAAAAAAAAAAAAAAAAAAAAATCAGAAGAAAAACTAAAATAGACAACACATTTGAAATTTCAAAGATATGCAACAAAAGAGCCGTTTGAGAGAAAGACTATATATAACTAAAACTATATATAACGAAAGGTGTCGAATAATTGCGTTTTTTGTATGTTCATAAAATTTTTTCTTTCTTTTATGATTCCAAAGAAGTTTCTATTGTACTAAGCAATTGAAGTTCTTGGGAAGTTCTTAAGAAATTGTAGAGAATAAGAATTGAAATTTTTTCATTACAAATAACTTGTAGAAAATAAAAAGTGGTGTGGAAAATTATTTAAAAAAAACAAAAGCTTGAAAAGAATTAAAAATAGGTGAGAGATTATGATGAATCTTATATATACTCTAACGATTACTTTTTAATTGTAAAAATTTATAGAAAAACCACTAAAATTTTTATCACTTAATTTAGATTTATTGCAGAGAACTTACTAAACCGATAAATATAGAACTGCTTATACAAAAAAAATCAAAAAAAAAAAAAAAAAAAAAAAAAAAAAATTAGTAATTTTTATTTAATTTTGCTTTTTGGTTTAAACAAGAGAATGTTTCCTACGAACGGACTGATATCGGAATTTCATACGGAAAAGAGCTAGAATTGAGCTAGGACTGAACTAGAACTGAACTAGAACTGAACTAGAACTGAACTAGAACTAGAACTGAACTAGAACTGAACTAGAACTGAACTAGAACTAGAACTGAACTAGAACTGAACTAGAACTGAACTAGAACTGAACTAGAACTGAACTAGAACTGAACTAGAACTGAACTAGAACTGAACTAGAACTGAACTAGAACTGAACTAGAACTGAACTAGAACTGAACTAGAACTGAACTAGAACTGAACTAGAACTGAACTAGAACTGAACTAGAACTGAACTAGAACTGAACTAGAACTGAACTAGAACTGAACTAGAACTGAACTAGAACTGAACTAGAACTGAACTAGAACTGAACTAGAACTGAACTAGAACTGAACTAGAACTGAACTAGAACTGAACTAGAACTGAACTAGAACTGAACTAGAACTGAACTAGAACTGAACTAGAACTGAACTAGAACTGAACTAGAACTGAACTAGAACTGAACTAGAACTGAACTAGAACTGAACTAGAACTGAACTAGAACTGAACTAGAACTGAACTAGAACTGAACTAGAACTGAACTAGAACTGAACTAGAACTGAACTAGAACTGAACTAGAACTGAACTAGAACTGAACTAGAACTGAACTAGAACTGAACTAGAACTGAACTAGAACTGAACTAGAACTGAACTAGAACTGAACTAGAACTGAACTAGAACTGAACTAGAACTGAACTAGAACTGAACTAGAACTGAACTAGAACTGAACTAGAACTGAACTAGAACTGAACTAGAACTGAACTAGAACTGAACTAGAACTGAACTAGAACTGAACTAGAACTGAACTAGAACTGAACTAGAACTGAACTAGAACTGAACTAGAACTGAACTAGAACTGAACTAGAACTGAACTAGAACTGAACTAGAACTGAACTAGAACTGAACTAGAACTGAACTAGAACTGAACTAGAACTGGACTAGAAATTTGGGGAGGAGCCATATATTAGACCTGTGGCCCATTGTGGATCGATACTTTTACTAATTGTAAAATAAAATATACAAATACAGAATACATATTACGTTAATACTAATATTTATATGAATTAACACGATGATTCCTGAAAGTGGATTTATATCGGAGCTATTATAAATTATGGAGGGAACCTCATAAAATTTGGTACTGTGATTCCAACTTAAACAAAACTTATTTGTGTCGAATATTAATTTGATACTTATATTTGTATGGGATTTATGCACGCTAAAGTGATTTTCGGAAGACGAGTTTATAAGGGAGCTATGGACAATTATGAACTGATCTGGATCTAATTCGCCACAAAGATTGACACTTATATAAAATTACTTTGCACCGATTTTCATTAAAATATTGCTATATTTAAGGCATGTTTGATTACTAAACCTCTATTCCGAGAGGAAATTTGTGGGGCGCTAAGTGAAATTGACTGATCATAACCAATAGACTTCGTTCTTGTACCAAAATAATTATTTGTGCAAAATTTCATTAAGATATTTTCAAAATTGCGACCTGTACTTTGTTCACAAGGTTTATATGGACAGACAGACAGCCATTCACTCGACCAGACGAACGTACATTGTTAAATCAATTTAGAAAGCAATTTTGAATCGGTTGGTATAGTTTAATATGGGGGACCGAAGATTTTTTCTGAGCGTTACAAATATCAGCACAAACGCATAATACTCCAACCGGCTATGGTGGTGTAGGGTATAATTAAAAAAATTAATGAAATGGAATATTGAAAATATTTTTCTTTAACATTAAATAATCAGTTCTTGTAGTCCTTATTGGAAACCTTTTCCACTTTAAAAGCTAAAATAAAAGTGAGTTTTTTCATTAAAGCCCAATTCTTCTAATACTATACTATAAAATTTCTTCAGAAATATTATTAAATATTCAATATTTACAAATTCAAACTAAATGTATAAAAACAAATTCTAACGAATGTAAAAATTTTTCAAAATAGAAAAAAGTTACCAACACTAAATCCTTTTGTTATTAAAATGTCAACTACTATAAAATTTCTTCAGAAATATTATTAAATATTCAATATTTATAAATTCAAACTAAATGTATAAAAACAAATTCTAACGAATGTAAAAATTTTTCAAAATAGAAAAAAGTTACCAACACTAAATCCTTTTGTTATTAAAATGAATGCAAATATATATATTTGTGTGTGTGGCTTAATGTACACACAATATTTATATACAAGTTAGTATTTGTATTGATGTTAAAATAAAAAACTTTAAGCCTTTTTGCCATTTTATTTTGTTAAATTGAATCAGAAACAAAAGTTGTCATATAAAAAAAGTGACGCATAAAAAATAGTGACCTGGTGCCAAAAACAGATATAAAAATAACAAAATAAATATGAAAAACTATAAAATACGTTTATGTAAAAAACAAAATATTTTGTGAAAATAATATTGTACATAGAAATACAATTTGAAATTGTGCAATAAATGCTTTTAAATACTCAAACGATAAATCAAATTTTCCTTTGAAAACAACAAAGCTAGATAGCACACACACACTGTGTTTGACGCTCTTTATCTTAATAAATTTCTATTTAAATACATCATGTTCGCTGTGAATATCATAAATTTATGGAGTTGACCTTTTTTTGTGTGTATATGTTAAAAAAAAAACATTTTACTGGTTGGTTGAATGGTTGAAAAAATCCCCTGTTGCACTTACCTCATTTGGTTTGTTGAGCAAACACAAGCCATGACCCGTACGCAATGCATCGATATAATCCTTTTTACTGCATTCAGAAAATTTATAAGGCTGTACATTCTCTTGGCCAACAATAGATTGAGCCATTATGCAACCATGCCAATCACGACAGAAACATTCCTCACCTATTTATTAATAACGACAGAAGAAAATTGCATAAAATAAAAAAATGAGAAATTATGTAAAAAGAAAAATAAAACAGAAGCAGTGGCAATAGTAGAAAAAGAAAATTAATTGAAATTTTATAAAAATAATTATAAAGATGAGCTATTATCGCTGTCATCGTCATCATCATCATCATCAACTGCAAACACAACAGCAACAACAATGCAATCCAATTCAATTCTGTTTAATTGAATTGAACATTGAGTTCAGTGCACAGTCACAGGCAACAGTGACAACAACACCAGCAACAACAACAACAATAATAATACTTAATATCAAGTAAGTAATTTCAAATTTAATAATAATTTTGCCATTCCATTCCAATCAGAATCAATCGCCAACAAATACAATTAAACTTACGTCCATCATCGTGACCCATGCCAATATTGTGGCCAATCATGTGGGCCATAGTACCGGCCAATAAATGAGGTTCATAGACATTTATATCTACACTGATGCCAACAGCACGTGGCGTACACACAGTATCTGGTACCGCCATACCAGCCTCACCACCGGCAAATGTTTCACCTCTGTAAGGAAAAGTATAGAAAAATAAGCAAAAAGTGAAAAATTTAAAATCATTATTAAATTGTTGATGAGATTGTGACATACATATACATATGTGTAGTTGTATGCCTATTATCATAATTATTATTAATTTGTGATTTGTATTTTGTTTAAACTGTTAGCTATCAATTTTTATAATGATTTGTTATGCCATAATATGTATGATTAGCATGATTTTGTACCAAAGTTTTTGCAAATTGAATACTTTCTGAAAGTGATTTGCAAATATTTTTAATCTTTTAATTTATTTAAATTGTTTTAAAAATTTGTAGAGAGTTTTTGGTTCAAAAAAGTATATGTATGTATATGTAGGCATAATCATTACTCATACGTACTGGCTATATTGACGTGCAACAATAAATAATACAATTTTTATTTCGATAAATTTTAAATTTATATAATTTCTACCTATAATTATTTTATTTATTTCACAATTTTCTATTTATAGCAAAATATCATTACATTTTCTATTCATATTAAAATTCCGATAAATTTTGTAAATCTATTTTGTTAATTTCGTTTAATTTTATATTCGTTGTAATTTTTGCGATACATTTTCTATTGCTGTTTATAGAAAATTTTCGATAAATTTACAAATTCAATTAAATTCTTTTTTCAAGTTATATTCTGATACATTTAGTATTAATAGGAAAATTTCGATAAATTCAAATATAAATAAGTATTCTTTTGCAAGTAAAATTTCGATAAATATAGTACTATGTAGTAGTAATATTCCAACAAACCAAATGATATCGTAGTGATATCATTACGATATCATTTCGGTGATATAGAAGCCCGAGAATGATATCATTTATAATTATAAAATGATATAGTTTGCTTTCTAAAAGGTACACTCGAAATTGATATCATAATTTTTGAAAATAAAGATATTAGTAATGAATAAGCAGCGCTATAATTTTGCATTAACTAAAGTTCGTCCTGCTCCAAATCATTTTACATGTAATACGAAACTTTTATAATCCGAAGACAATTTCCCTTAAAATTCGGGTTGATATTGGTTTCTTTATCTTATACTCTTTTATTTTTTGCAATTCCAGTAAATTTATCTGTAAAAATATAATTTCCATATAAAGCAAAATGTAAAATATTCTTCTAATACAAATATTTTCAATTTAATTTTATTTTCCTGAAAATGTTTGAAGTTTTTTTTTAAGGAAAAAATAATATCGATATTTTATCATATAATTTCAAAATTATGATATCATTAATGATAGTGTATCGTTTCTTGGTTTGTTGGGATTTCAATAAATTTGTAGTTAAATTTCGATATTTTTTTATAGTAAAATTTCGATGTTTTCTATTTTTTTTTTTTTAATATTCGATAAGTATTGATAAATTTTTTTTTTATAGTAAAATTTCAAAAAATTTCTTTTTTATGTAAAATTTCGATAATTTTTTTTTTTTTTTTTTGACAAGTTTTATTTTTGTTAAAAATATAAATAAATATTTTTTTTTGTAGAAAAATTTTGATAAAATTTTTTTTCATAGAGTAATTTCTTTTTATAAAACAAATTCAACAATTTTCCTTTTGTAGAAAATTATCGGTAAAATTTCTTGAACTATTTCGATTAAATATCATTTTATGGAAGAATTTCGATAAATCTTCTTTTTATTGAACAATTTCAATAAATTTTCATTTCATTGACTTTTTTTTTAATTTTTTGATAATTTTCCTTTTTGCGAAAATTTTTGATAAATATTCTTTCTATAGAAAATTTTCGATAAATTTTCTTTTTATTGAACGATATCTATAAATTTTCATTATATTGAACGAATTCGATAAATTTTCTTTTTGAGTACTATTTCGATTAATTAAGATAAATTTTCTTTTAGAGAAAATTTCAAACTCTTTTTCATAAAGAATTTTTTATCAAATATTTTATAAAAAAATTCCATAAATTTATTTTTTGTAAGAGACACAAGAAATTTCAATGCATTTTTTTATAAAAAAAATTTAGATAAAATTTGTTTTCATAAAGAAATTTTTGAAAAATTTTCTGGTTACAAAGAATTTCGAAGAATTCTCTAATCGTAAAAAATTTCTCATTATTATTTTTTATACCTTACACCATCATAAGTGGGGAGGGTATTATTTGTTTGCGCTGATGTTTGTAATACCTAAAAATATTGATCTAAAGGATAGTCCGAAATGCATTTTGTTATATTTGAAAAGCCATAAAACGTCTAGTTTTTACACCATAGAAAAACTAATGATACTTAATTACAGATGATAGTCTATGCTTTTGACCCAAATAAAAATGAATGTTGAGTTTTAATCCACTTTGAAATAAATAGTGATTTTGTCTCATAACCTCACTTTTCAATTTAGACAAATACCAACCCAGCAAAAACTTGGTAATGACATGTAGTTACGGATGTAGTTACTTTGTAATGACAACAACATACTGTCTGCATTACATGGAAGCTGTTTAGTAACTAATTATTTATAAACCGTATGTAAATATTTATGATTAGATTTTTGAAAATATTAATTTTTATTGATTTTTATAATGCATTTAACAATTCATATATTTGAAGAAGGGATACATAAATGAAAGCCAAAATTTGTGTATGAATTAATTTTTAATCTAAAATAGTTTATTTATATAACATTTATTTTCATTGCATTTTTGGTTGTTGTTAAGTTTTTTAAATTAAAATTTAAAAAATTATTTTACAACAACAAAAAAAAAAAAAAATAAAAAATATTTTATATCCTAACATTTCATTACTTAATTATAACCTAAAATTTAACTAGTTCCTATTGTCATTACTAATCATGACTTCAGTAATGCTTTAAAATCAATGTGATGTTAAACAGCTTGGAAGTAATTAGTTATTGTAATGACATCTAAGTAATGTATAAGGTAAGTAGTTGCCTCTTAGTAGTGGAGAGCCATTATATTAGCTTCTTAACTCATTACATGGCAACCAAAGTTTTTGGTGGGAATCTATGTGCTACACAGAAGTTTTCAGTTAAATTCAAAATGTTTGTAGAATATTTTTAAGTGTCAGAGATTCATTAAACCCAGATTTATTTTGAACATAAAATGTCTTTAAATGGATTAGTTATAGCGGAAGCATATCTCAACATTTTTAGTATCAAAAATACACTAATTGAAATTTCGGAACGTATACAGGGACTGATTGGCAGATATAGCCAAATGAATGAAAGTACTTGACGGAGTTTAATCTCATAATATCTTTGTTAGTTCTTGCTATATTTGTTGGCAAAAATTGAAGTTGATATCTGTAAATAGCATCATTTAGAAATTTTCCATAATATACCAGCAAATAACCAAACTAAATTATAATTAATTTAAAAAGTATGTCTAAATATATCTTGAGACTTTTATTTCTCTAAATAATACAAAAACTTGGGCCATCATGCTCAGAATAATTTCTCTGCACCAGGTTATACAATACTTTATAATTGATTGATCAAGCATAAAGATGATCACTTATTATTATACAAACATAAACAAATTTTGTGATAATTTACCCTTATTTGTACTATAGTGATCTTGTGATTATGTTTTAGTTCAATTTTGTTCAAATATATTTCGCAACTCTTAATTTCCTCATAATATCAGTAAAAACTACAGGAAATTCTACATAAATTGTATAAACTTATATAACACAAGGCAACAAAATTGAAAAATTTTAATAGCTTGAAAAACCATTTCACTATTTTGTTGTATTATGGTTCCAGTAGTTCAAATATGGTCCAAATTTTAAATTCTATGGAGAGGTTTTTTTTTTTTTTTTTTTTTTTAATTTTTATGTAAAATTATAAATTCTTTTAGACGTTTTTCCACACAATTAATGGTAACTTAAAAAGTGCTAGTCCGATATTATTGAAATAAACTTAGAAAAATGTATATTTAAATAACCTTTAATCCCGTTATATATTGCGTTTCAATCGGCTCAGTAGTTTCGGAGTTATAATAAAAAAAATTAAACAAAAAATATATTTTTTACGTGAAAATATCATGTTTTTTTGTTTAAAAAAAAATGATTAAAAATCGAAAACGTTTTTTGAGAAATTTTTCCACTTATGTTGTCATAACTCAAAAACAATGACGTATACAATTGTTTTTGATGCGATCAATAGTTTCAAAGTTTAAAAAAAAAATTGTTAGGTAAAAAATATAAATTTAGTAAAAAAAAAATTCAAAAACAAGCGAGAATGTTATATTCGGTTTAGCCAAATCTATATACCCACCATCAACTTTTTATATAGGAGGTGAGCGATAAAGTGGGCGGACCACTCCCATTTTTGGTATCCAAGTTTATATCGACTCTCGTACTATTTATAGAAAATTTCGTTGTCTTTACATTTGTTTCAGAAATATTAGCAGAAAAATATGAAACGGACACCCTGTGTTTTTAGTTTTTAGCCTATAACTTTTTTATTTATTAACCGATTTTGATGGGGGGTATATTGATTTTGTCATTCCGTATGTAACATATCGAAAAAATCATTTAAAATTCCACAAAGTATATATTTTCTGTGCCCTGGTTAGATTCTGAGTCTATCTAGGTATGTCCGTCATTTGAGAGCACTGTAGGGCTCGAACGGGACAACATAGTCCGCCTGGCTGTCCACGTAAACCTTGTGCGCCAAGTACAGGTCGCAATTTCGAAGATAAGTAAATGAAATTTTGTACATAAATTATCTGTATATAAATTTTCTATCAATCTATGTGCTAAATTTCATGAATATCGATCCATAATTGACCATAAGTCCCATGTAAACACCCCTTTCGAAAATCACTTTAATGTGTATTAGTATCAAGTTAATATTCGAACAAATAAGTTGTATATAAATACAAAAAGTAGTTCTAAATTTTATAAAGATCGGTCATAATTTTCCAGAGCTTCCCACATTTGGAAAACACACAATAGTGCATGAATTCATATAAAAAAATTATCATCAACTTAATATTTTGCGTTCGCATGTTTTATTTTACACCTAATACAAGTATCGATCCACAATTGGCCACAGGTCTAACAAAATACCCCTCCCCAAAGTTTGGTATACATAGACAATGTTGTATGGTATCATATCGTCGAGCTTAACCGACTATATCTTTCTTGCTCGTTTTTCGTTTTTTCTATAAAAAAGTTTTGATAAATTTATATTTTGTAACACAGAAAAAAATATTTCAAATAACTTTTTAATAAAATTATTAATAAACTTTATATTGGAATTTAATTATATGATTTATTAATATAATTAATTTTCTAATTGGTTTTCAGTTTTGTTTTTTAATAAATTTACAGCTGTTAATAAAATATAAAGAAAAATTGAATATTTGTCTATAAAAGTACAGAAATAAAATAAATTTAAGTAAGTTTTCAAAAATGTTCAGCTCATTGCATCTATTTAAGGAAAATAAGTAGTAATAATATCAATTATTCTAGTTATTAATATTATAATTTTGATGATTGGAGCAAAATCAATTAAAAATTAATTAATATTACAAATTTCGTATTTGAAGTCCATTTTTACTTTTTTCTGTGTAATGAAGGTCATCACTAAAATATTCAAATGTGACATTCTTTTGCATATGTTTAGTAAGGTAAATGATTGAATATCTTTAATTTATATTTGCTTTAGGCAAATATATTTACCAAACGTTTTCTTAAATATTTAAACTAATAAGGAACTTTTCTTAAAAGTTTGCATAACAAATTAATTATATAATATAAAAAAAGGATTCAAACTTTTTGCTTTAATTGTCAAGTCATTTGAATACTAAAAATAAAACATAAGCATCTCATTAATGAAATATGTTTAGTATTTCTATAAGATAAGCAACAACATGTATGATAAATATTAGTAAAATTTAATATTTATCATACGCTCTCATTATAACAAAAAGTCTTCGAACAAAAAACCGTATTAAATATTTAGTTTTAGCACTAATAAATTTAATGTAATTAATCTTCAACTTATATAGCACCATAAAAATAAACCAAACAACTAACCGAAAGCAACTAATGTGAGGTTAAATTTGATTGATTTCTAAGCACAATTTTTTGGCTTTTATAGGCCACACAAAAGAGAAGAGAGTGATACAAGTAGATTTAATAAATTAACGAAATAAATAAACATTTACGTGAAAATGCGAGAGAGATAAAACACATATATACATTAATACATACCATCATGTAAATATAAATAAAAAAAAAACAATTTAAAAACAAACAAAACATTTAACGTAATCTAGGCAGGGAAAAATTAGAAAAATGAAGAAAAGCTAGGAAATTTAATTTATATAGGAGAGTATGAGTGTCACATTACAACCTTCTGCATATTTGTTTATTCGTCTGTCTGCCTTTTTTTGGTGACTGACAATTTACGCTTGTAAAACATCATTTTGTCAGCTCATTTATTGCCCCAAAAAATGTTATGTTGGACTTTGAACATTTTGTTTGTCATATTTACGTGTATGTACGATGGTGTTTTTCTATACAATAACAACAAAATAAAACTCATTTGTATAAAACGTTGAACAAATGACATGCTCAAAATAGCAAATGAATTTTCTACATGTTTTTAAGAGGATCAAAATACTAAAACCTAAACTAAATACAACTACTGGCAGGCATCATTTTTGGCTAACACCAATTTTTATATATGTATGTGTGCATGTCCTCACTATAATTGTATTTAAGAATATAAATTAAAATAAAGCAAATTTGTTAAAGAACAGGGACACAAATATAAAACTAAATAAACTGCCTATGAGTATAAAATAGTGGAATAATTGGAGGATTTTGTTTAATGATTTAAGGCAAAACTAACAAATTAATATAGTATTTGAAAGTGGATATAAAATTAGTTTTTATTTAACATACATTGTGAAAAATAAAATCAAAAAATTTGAAAAAAAAGTATATATTTCTCAGTGTTGAAATTGATGCAATGGTAATTTTGGTTTCATATGCCACCAGCAGAATATGTTCCTTGCCGTATTTCAGCCGTATTTCAGCCGCATTTCATTTAAAACTAAACAGACTTTTATTTATCTGGTCCTTATTAACTATAATCTTAAAAATGTTCTTATTTAAATAAATTTCTTCTTTAACACATACTAAGTAATCAGACATTAAATAAAATATTTAACGCACGCATTGTTATTTATGTATGTATCTTATACATGTACATATAAATGTTAACATTACATATCCTTATATATGTTAGTATTAGTAGCTAAAGTATAAAAGAGAATGTATTTATTAGCCATAAAGTCAAAAGACATCTAAGACTTATAAACTTGGCATTTTGTCGCTTGGCTATTTCAAATATTTTATGTATGATGGGGGTCTAGGCAGTGTCATTAATTAACTAAAATGGTCTTAAAAGCAAGCAATACATCATTAATAAACTTAACATGTTACAGATGGCACATGCATGCATAAAACATATACATAAACAAACAATCAAATACTTATACATACACGTAAACCTAGGCAAAATAAACTCATTCTAACTATTAGCTTTCTTGTAAGATAAATGCCTTAGAGTTTGTAGATTTAGGTTTTTCTATGTGAGTATGTGTGAGTTAAAGTCAATTTTTTGTTATTTCGTTTAAGGGTTGTAGAGGTAAATTTATTTCCAAAAAGATGATCAGTCTTATTTGTATCCTTTTTTTTTGTGTGTTTGGGAGGAAAGCGGCAGGGGTAAAGAAGAATTTATTTATTAAACTTAAATTCTGTCTCCTTTTTTTTTTTTTTTTTGAACTAGTAAAATACTTGCTTTATTTCAATATTGGTTTATTTCTTGGCCTTTATGTTGTTACATTATTGCTTTTAATTTAGAGCATCATATTTGTTCTTTAGAGCAACAAAAACAAATCGATTTTCATGTTGTTATCCTTTTTTTTTCATTTATTTATTTAATACTCGTATAAGTATTAAAGCCTTAAGGCAATTTAGGTTTTTAATTTAGTGAGATTGAGAATGGAGGATATAAGTCAAATATTTTAGTGACACATGCTAGGAAACATTAATATAAAGTTGTTATTAGTTTCCTTTCTTTTTGAGAAGGGGAGAAAATGTTTTGAAACCATTTTGAATATTAAATACTGAACTGAAAACTTTTAATAAATTATGCATTTTAGAGTTAAAGGCTAAAAAGATAACAAGTAATAATTTATGTTATGGTAATAATTATTTCAGTTTTATTTGAAAATAATATTATATTAATCTTGTGTAATGCGTAACTAATTAATTTTAAATAAAATTTTAGAGTTAATTATATATTTATGGGAAATTTGTAACCAATTTTATTTTTATAGAAAATTTTAGAAATACTTTCTTGATATAGAAAATTATCGTTAATTATCTTCTAATATAAAAAATGTTCGGAAATTTGTCAAATTAATTTTTTTTTATATATAGAAAAATTTCGATATATTTTCTTTTTATAGAAGAATTCGAAAAATTTTCATTCATAGAATAATTGTGATAAATTTTACTTTATAGAATAATGTCGATAAATTTTCGATAAATTTTATTTTTATAAAATAATTTGGATAAATTTTTGTTTTACAGAACACTTTCGATAAATTTTCCTTTTGTAAAACATTTTCGATAAATTTTTATTTCGTAGAACAATTTCGATATTTTTATTTTTTTTTTTTTTATAAAATAATTTTAATAATTTTTTTTTTTATAAACAATTTTGATCAATTTTCTTTTATAATTTTTTTTTTTGTAATAAAATCGATATATTTATTGTATTAAAATAATTTCGAAATTTTTTTTTTAACAGTTTCCATAAATTTTATTTTTATAAAATAATTTTGATAAATTTTCTTTCATAGAATTATTTGGATAAATTTTCTTTTTAAAGAATGATTTTTAGTTTTCATTTTATGAAACATTTAGGATATATATTTTTTTAGAAAATTTTCTACAGTTTTTCATTTTAAAGAAAATTTTCGATAATTTTTTTTTTTATATATATTCTCTATAGAAAATTTTTGATAAATTTTTTCTTTATAGACAAACTTACTCTTTTTAGAAAATGTTTGATAGTTTTTCTTTTTATAGAAAATTTTCTAAGATTTTACTCTTTATAGGAAATTTTCGTTAACTTTTTTCTTTATAGGAAAATTTTCTCTTCATAGAAAAATGTCTATAAATTTTCTTTTTTTAGAAAATTTTCGATAGTTTTGCTTTTTATAGAAAATTTTCTATAATTTTTTTCTTTAAAGGAAATGTTCGGTAATTATTCTCTCTAATGTAAAAATGTTCAGAAATTCGTAAACTTTTTTATTTTTTTTTTTTTATAGAAAAATTTCGATATATTTTTTTTTATAGAATTTCGAAAAATTTTTATTCATAAAATAATTGTGATAAATTTTACTTCATAGAATAATGTTGATAAATTTTCGATAAATTTTATTTAAATAGAAAATTTTCGATAAATTGGTTTATAGAAAATTATCTTCCTGAACGTCGCACATTGGGGTAAAATGTGTCAGAAGTGTTGATTAATTAAATTTTGAAATTTAAATTTTTGCAATAAAGTAGGGTACCGAATAAAAATAGACGAAATTATGCATCAATATCAATTAAAGTTTTCTAGCTAGGTTGTGTTATTTTCTCATAAAGAGCTGTCAAAATTAAAAATATTTTTAAATTTTTCAAAAAAAGTTAAAAATTCAATTTTCATCAAATTTCGGTGTTTTTATTGTAAATAAAAAGTCTTTAAAAGTAAAAAATTAAAATGGAACCATCAACATTAGGTATTTGAATGTACTTTTTTACTTTTAGTTCAGACATTTTCTGTACTTTATTAAACATTAAACAGTGGGGCAGAAATAAATGTGTAACTTTATATCAGTTAGTTGGATTTACATGAAATTTCACATAGGCGTAGCAGAGCACCTTTTAAGCTTAGAAGCAGGATCCCATATATGCTTCAGGATCGGTGTATGGGGGTTTAGAATAGGGTACTAATATCATAGAAAATGTTTAACCACTAGGGAATTTTTGTTTTTTACCCAGTATCCAAAATTTTTGTATCACCTTAAAGTGCTTTATAAGTCCTTAAGAAAACATGCTTGCATGTACCATTTCCTTTATATATTCGTTTGAAATTTCAACAATCTATACTTTGCAAGATTTTGCTCAAGTCCATATATATCCCCAAAATTAAGTAAGCATGTAGATTAGGGTTATAACTTTTTCCAATTTTTTGCAAATATCAAAATGGCCCTAGCATAGTCGAATAGGCCATTGAAAATTATTTAAAGTAATGGTATTACTTTTTCGCGGTTGTCAAAAAAGCGCACCCATAAAACGCGGTAAAGTTTGGAAATCAATAATCCCCATGTAACAGCGAAGCAACATATGCACACAACGTGGTATTAAAGTAGTACAGAACTTTTATCCATTATGCAAAACAATGTCCACATTAAATTTGACGTTTATGTCTTTTAATAATTAAAAACAACATTTTTTACTATTTTACTTTATTTTTAATATTTAAAATTTTGTATTTAAAATGAATGTACTTTTTTGGTGAAATTTTAAGAAATCGTTTTTGTGGGTGAGATTTTTATTTCAAAATGACCCGAAAAAATTGTTTTCGTAAATAACACAACATTCGCCATCGCGTGGTGCTAGGGCCAAAATTTGGTTAATCCCTAATGTAGATAGTCATGAGATTGTGAACCGTTTTGAAAATACAACATTTAAAACAAAAAAGTGGAGAATGCTCCCTATCTACCTTACAGGAAATTTTCTATAAATTCTTTTTTTATGAGAAATTTTCGATACATTTGCGATGTATGAAAAGATTTGATTTATTTTATCTAAAGTTTTCTTTTATAGAACACATAAAAAAATTACCAATCACCTAATATACTAATAAATAATTCATTTAATTAAAAACTTTTTTAAATTTTCTCCTCTCACTAAAATGATATCAATTACTAAAAACTGTAAAAAAATAAAAATAAAAGATTTTTTCAATTAAAAAATTTATTAAATCAATCAAGTAGATGAATAGAATTAAAAATTAAAAAAAAAAAAATTATTTCAATTTTGTTATACCCACCATCAAAAAGATGGGGGGTATATTGATTTTGTCATTCCGTGTGTAACATGTCGAAAAAATCATTTAAGACCCCATAAAGTATATACTTTCTGGGTCCTGGTTAGATTCTGAGTCGATCTAGCTATGTCCGTCTGTGTGTCCATCTGTCCGTTGGTCCGTCTGTCCGTCTGTTGAAAGCAGGATATGGCTTGAACGGGACATCCTAGGGAGACGAAATTTGGCTCTTATATAAGGTTTGTTTGGTATTGAAAATGAGCGAAATCGGTTAATAAACAAATATGTTATGGGCAAAATACTAGAAACACAGGATGTCCGTTGTAGCTTCATTCATTCGCGCTTATTAATTGAAAAATATGCGGTAATAAATTATTCTATAAATACAAATTTAACCCGATAAGCTTTGTCACCCTTATTGGTGCTATATTTAATATATACATTATAGAAAGCTGCCACTCTCTCTAGACCTACCCACCCTATTCTCATTTTAGCTGTGAATTGTAAGAAAATTATTCCTACAAAATTGTAAAACTTTCACTGCGATAGTTTTTTAGATATGTTATAATTAATATTTATATTATATGAAGGCTACCTATTAATTACCCTTTAGAACTATCATATTTTAATGATATTTATGTTATACTTATTATATTTTAATTTAATAAGGCTTTCTCTGCAATATTCCTGTCCGCCCTACTTTTATAACAATTTATAATTTGATAAAAATTTCTATTTCAAAAAGATACATGCAAGTTAAAATATTGTAAAGCTTTCTAAAAAATGTATTATAAAAAAAAAACAATGAAAAACTTTAAAATTTTTTCCACAGAACTTTGCTACTGTTAATAAATTTCTAATAAATTTTATATTTATGTAAAACCTCTAAAAATTTAACTTTTTAAACACTTTAAAATGTCACTCTACCCGCCACGTTAATACTTTCTAAAACTTTTTACTTCTAATTCATTGCATTCATAATATTTGTTGAAAACTCTTATTATGTTTTTGTTTGCTTTTTTAAACTAAAAATCCTTACTTGTCATTGTATTATTTATTCGAAAAAGAAAAAAAAAAAAAAAAAAAAAAAACGCTTAAAACATTAACACTTTAAAACACATGAGCGTTAAATTTAGTTTCTTTTATAAGACATATTTTGTATTTATATAACACTTGAAATAAATCCGGTTTGATTTTATACTTTTATAAAATTTTTAACTTTTTTGCTTACTACCACATAAATATAAAGAATAAGAATTACATGTCTTTTGTTTTTCTACAACAACGATATCGTCTTGAGAGAGTTTAATATTAAGTCTATATGTATGTATGTGTGTATAAGTTTATAGTGATATAAAGCTTTCTCATAGAGTTATGCTTGATTTATGAGGGGCTCGTAGCTTTACTTTTATTTAACAACTTAATGCCTATAAATCCTGAAATCCTAGCTGTTATTACGTACATGTGAGTAAAAAAAACGGAAACGTAGAAAATTTGAAGTACAATAAAATGTATAAAAAATCTTATATTTAACTGATGATTGTAGTTATTAAGGAATAAAGTAAATGCTTTAAACAATGGTAGTAGAGTTAACGCTTATTTTTTTTAAATAAACCCACTAACATCAAAGCAAAGATTACTACCATGTTTAGGAAAAGTGCCCATTAGTTTAGGATAACGAATGAAACTGCAAAATGGTGGTTTTGGTTTCTTCCCTCAATTTAAAAGCTAGATTTTTAGAATGTTGTTTTATTATTACTTACAACTACTGTTGTATCATCTGTTTTGGCTTCTTCTGCTACCACTACTAACACTAACAACTGTTTGCCTTTGATATCTAATGTTGTTTTTGTTCATATTTTTTTATTTTTTTTTTTGTGTTATATTTAGCTAAGTTCTTTGGACAAATTTCTAACACATGAAATATTTATTAATATTCTCAGTTTATTTAGTTTTTTTTTCTGTTTGGTTTGCTACTCTTCCTAAATGATGTTGAATTTTAGCACATTATAAGGATGCGCTATAAACATGAACCATGTGGGAATATTTTTGAAATGCTACATGATGTTTTTCTTTGTTAGTATATGTTTTCTTTTTTCTTTTAGAAGTTCCTAATGTTATATTTGAAATTATTTTTATTACTAACACAAATTTAGTGTTTATTTTCTTTCACCCTTAGCCATTAAGTACTTATATATGTGTTAGGTATATTTGGTCATCTTTATAGGGAAAACCAACAAATTGTTGAAAGAACTTAACTAAAGATTAGTGTTTCTTTTTTTTTTAATACCTAATCGGATTACAAAGATATTACTTATAGTAAATACACCATGATATTGAGACACGCAATCAATAAACGATTAATGTTTTTTTTTTTTCTTTGGGTTTATTTCTAATGGGAAAAAAGGGTTTCTATTAAATTTTTTCTTAATGTTTAATCTTTTATTTAATGTAATTGTTAAATTGGCCAGAGAGGGTTATTAGTTATAAATTGATATTAAGATGTTTAGCTTAAAGGCCTAATAAGTTTAATAATTCCTAATTGACAAATAAGTTACTGGTATTGAGTGGGTTTGATAACAAAAATTGTAAATATAAAAGTTTCCATATTTTGGTTTGTTTTAAAACTATAATTTTAAAAGGGAAAGGAATTACTTCTACAATATTATTAGAGAAAATTGCTTTTTAAAAATAATCACTACTGTAAATGTTCAATATAAAATTGGTCAAATAGATTAGAAATAAATTAAAGTTTAAATGGATGTCTGTTCCGAAAAATGTGAACGTATATATTTTTAAGTTTTAGTAATAAATAAAATCACTTATCAGCCCTCCAGACCTCGGAGGCCGAGTGCAATTCGACTTTTTAGATACACAATGCATATTTCTTGAAAGTATAATCTTTAAAAAGCCATTTGGTTTAGAATTAAACAAGATATCCCTCTTTAAACTCGTTTTATATTCTAAAATATGTTAAAAAATTGCTCATTCTTTCTGAATTGAATTATTTTATTTCATAATTTATTTGGAGCATACTTTCTGGGGCAAAAATTAAAAATGTATTGAGAGTATAAGTAAAGAGATTTTATACAATTTAAAAAAAGGAAATTTGAATATTTTTCAATTTCAAAAATTTTGCAGCTTTATTAACGATTTAATTTTTTGAAGCTAAGAAAAGCGTCAAAGTATACAAAATTTAAATATACATTGGGGTAACAAGGGTTGAATATGGCGCTTATTTCAGAGAAAGCTGATATAAATTTTTTAATATTTACATTTTGTTATGTTGATTAGTTAGTAAAAAAATGAGTTGTTGGAAGTTTAATTTTAATTAATTTGGGAGAATTCTGATGTCTGTCTTTCTGTCCATCTATTTGTTAATTTTTGCAAACTTCCCAATTTAAAATTATTTATTTATGAACTTGATAAATATATCGACTCCAAATTTCCTTTATTCGATAGAAAACACTATGCAATAAATTAAGGATGGGAATTAATCTATCTACAGTTTTGATAAGTGTAATAAACCTGCCAAATGAATTTTCGCTGGTAGGTAAAATTTTTAAACATTTCTAATTTTGCACCAAAACAGTCTCAGATAAATTGAAAAAAATTATATAAATATAATCCGAAGCTAAATTATTTTGACAAAAATAGTTTGAGCATTTAAATGACAATATTTCACTAGAAATTGCTTCAATCTCTCATTACAAGGGGTCATTTCTGGTGCGTTAAAAAATTAAATAAAAGTCGATTTAAACTTAAGTTTAATAGGTTAAAATGTTCTGCATACAATTTTGTACTTCGAATTTTACCAAAAAAATAAAAATATTTGAAAATAACAAAGTTTTTAAAAAATTGGGGAAAAATACATTAAAATATTAAAAAAAGTAAACTGATAAATTTTCATTATTTTCATACTCTACACCACCAAAGTTGGTTCGGGTATTATGCGTTTGTGTTGATGTTTAAAACTCACAGGAAAAATATACTAACACCCACTTTAAAATATGCTGGGTTGATTTAAGGATGTCCGTCCGTCTGGCTGTACAGGTTTTAAAGATAATTTGATGAATTTTGGAACATATGTATGTTTATTTTGGCATAGCGATAATTGCTTTTGAAATAAGTCATGATCGGTTTATTTTTTTCTTTTTGTTGGTGCTAATATTACTTTTAAATAATTTTGTTTAAGGAAGACATATAAATCCTCTATGTGTATTTTAATCGTGAAAATTCATTCATCGGTGTTTAATTTAACCCCCTTTTTATTTTTTTAACTTTTCAAAAAATAAAAATCATAGAGAGTTTTTTAATATCAAAAATATTCAAATAAAAATTTGATGACCTGGGATATATAATATATTTATACTCAAATACTGGTTAAAATTTTGCCCTTATAATTGATCAAGACAACAAATAAATTTACAATCAGTTAATTTGTTGTTTTCAATATAAATTGTCAACATTTTCAACAAATTTTTTTCGACATCGAGAAGCAATCAGTTAAACTAATTTTCTGTTTTTTTTTTTTTTTTTTTACTTTCAAACAAACCCTCGCACATTCTTCAGCACTATTTTCACATTTGCTAAAATAAATATTTCCTCGCTATATATATTTTTTTACCTCCTTTCGTTTGCTCAAAATAACTATTTTTATAAACACTTTACTATAATTGTAACATTTAACTACTACAAACAAACTTTTATTCACATAAACCAACATACTTGTACAAATGTTAGTACAACAATAATAATAATAAAAAAATTACATGTTGTAATTGTGTAAGATTGTAATGTAATGGGGTAACAAATTCTTTCACATAACTACATACATATGTGCTCTTGCGAATATGTATTTTATAGAGACACTAACAAAACATTCATGTTAGTTCTTTTTGGTAATAAAATGTAGCATATTTTATGGCGTTACATTAACGTTCACATGAAAGTTGGAATTTATATGTGTACAAATGTTAGAGTGTAGGACATATGAATACCAAAGGCAATAAATTTGTTTTTTTTTTATGTTGTTTCTAATTGAGACAAAATATTAACAAAATGAAAATAAATTTATTAAGTAGTTTTTATTAAGGAATTAAATTCAACTAGGAGAGAGAAAAAAAAAAAACGCAAGTAACTAAAGAAATATCTATAATAGCGATGTTGTAACTATATATTTTATATAACAATACAAATGCAAAATATTTTTATAGGATTCTTTAGAATTCTTTAGAATTCTCATAAATTTGTTTCTTAAATTGTAAACAATATTTTATTTTAAATCGAGCAAAAAAGGAAAACTTGAGTAAGTAGTGGAATATTTAAATCATGGTAAAAAATATTTAATTTTATTTTTATTTATATTGCTTTAAAGTTTGCGTAAAGTACACTTATATATGTACATTATGGGTATAACTTTTTCCAATTTTTTGCAAATATCGAAATGGCCCTAGCATAGTCGAATAGGCCATTGAATATTATTTAAAAAATGGTATTAATTTTTCAAAAAAGTTCACCCACAAAGCGCGGTAAAGTTTGGAAATCAATAATCCCAATGTAACAGCGAAGTCACATATGCACACAACGTGGTATTAAGTAGTACACAACATTCATCCATTATGCAAAACAATGTCCACAATAAATTAGAAGTTTATGTCTCTTAATAATTAAAAACAAACATTTTAACTTTACTATTTTACTATATAAAATAAAATATTTAAAATTTTTATTTAAAATGTATGTACTTTTTTGGGGGGAGATTTTAAAAAATCATTTTTGTCGGTGAGATTTTTATTCCAAAATGACCCGAAAAAATTGTTTTCGTACATAAGACAACATTCACCATCGCGTGGTGCTAGGGCCAAAACTTGGTTATATCCCTAATGTACATACATATATATGATAAAAGTAATAAGAAATAAGGTTAAATATTAAGCTTTCCTGGTAAGACTGACTGCACGATTGAATAAAATAATGTTCGTTTTTATTCAAAAACAAATATTTATTTCAATATTAATATTTTCATATACGTTTTATATATTCTTATATGTATGAGTTTGTTTCGTAAATACACATTCTTACATATGAATGATAATATTAACAATATGATATTTATTTGCAAGTAACAAATATGTGAAAAATAAAATCATATTATACTTACAACCCGAATGAATGAATGCAAGCCAAATACATATATGAAAAATGAAAGAAAAAGTTTCACGAGAAAGATAAAAATTCATAAATTTCCAATTTTGTATTAAAAAAAAAAAAATAATGCAAACACATACAGTATTTTCATATCATTAGCTTTTATGCAGGATTTATCCTCTTACACACACATATGCACCTAAGCACTTATATATGTACAGAAAAAAAAAAATAAAAAATACACATGTATTTGTGATTATTGTGTACAAACAATTGTGTACAAACAAATATAACTTAGTATACAGTGAACATCAAAATATATAAAATATTTGGAAAATTTTATACCTAGTAAATTTTCAGCAAATTTTGTCCGATTTGTCTGGATGGAAATTGTTATATTTGCTTCATTTGGAAAGATATGTAGGCAATATGTATATCAGTGGATAGGTAAATATTAATAAATTTTTTTTTCATACTTCAAAACTGGAAGAAGTTTTGTTTAAAAAATTTTAAATTTTAATATCTATAATATTAAAGAAAATTTTCTTTTGATCTGAAAATGTATAAAAAAATTATCTGCTGAAGCTATCAAAGTTATTTTTGGTACAGAAAAAGATCATCATCTTTTTAATATATTAGCTGTATTAACAATATATAAACAAGCGCGAATGTTATAATCGGCTTGGCCTAATCTATATACCCACCATCAACATTTTAAAATTTTACGTTATATGGGAGGTGGACGGTAAAGTGGGCGGACCACGCCCATTTCTGGTTTTCAAGTTTATATTGATCCTCAAACTATTTATACAAAATTTTATTGTCATACATGTTTTTGTTTAAAAGATATCTGAAGAAAAGTATGAAATGGACACCCTGCGTTTCTAGTTTTTATCCCCCACAACTTTTTTGTTTATTAACCAATTTTGCCAATTTTCAATACCAAACAAACATTATATAAAATAAATATTTATGCCAAAATTTCGTCCTCCTACGTTGTCCTATTCGAGCACTATCCTGCTTTCAACAGACGGATGGACACAGATCGACTAGATCGACTCAGAATCTAACCATCTTTTTGATGGTCAATCAAATAAAAATGTCCTTATTATTTATTTTGAAGCCTAACCTTTGAGATATGTAAAAAAAAATATTTTTTATCAATTAAATTTTCAGAAAAAAGTTAAAAGATCAAACCATTTCACAGTGTTCGATTTTCACATTCTGAGTAATAAAAAGTCTATGTTTTTGTAACGAAGGAAGCTATATTGATGAAATTTGACACAAATAATTTTTTAACACTAAGCTTTGTGAAAAATAGGCGTCATCGGATAAATGCCAAGCCTACTTTTCATATAATTCAAAGCAATTTAGTGAAGAATGTGCATGTATAATAAAATGCCTTGATTTGTATGGAGACAAAAAAGTTGCAAATGAATTAAAGAATGATATGTTTTAAACTTATTGCCAAAACAGTTCGGTTCAATTATTTCATTTAGGTGAGCTGGACCATTTTTTAAATACCTCCAAAAATATGGTTTTCCATCAACAGTATACACAATTCTTAGCTTTTGGTAAAAAAAAAAAAAAAAATACAACATATGATCAGTGTTGCCAGGACTTGAGAAAAAAAAGAAGCTAAATTAGACTTTAAAAAAGGTCAGAAAAGGCTAAATGTCCAAAAAAATAAAGCCAGAAAAAAGCTAATATATTGTTTTATTAAAAAACGCATTTATTTTTTTTTTTTTTTTTGTTCTTATTAGTTTTTGGTTTTTCTTAAAGATATTTTAGAAAATTTATAAATATAACCTAAATAGTATCTATGAGTAATAAAGTTTGTTAAAAAATAATCATAATATTTTTTGTGGAACGATGCGCCGCAGGCGAAAATTTTCGCTAAATATAAATAATTTCGATCTTTTCTGCGAATTAATATACAAAAATGCTTAAATATATGATTCTGTTAAAATAAATTTAGTAAGCTTTTAGCCTTTTTAAGGCTATATTTAAAATCAAAAAAGCTAGAAGCTAAAACGAAAATTTTGAGGCAAAAAGCAAAATAAAAAGCTAGATTTAGCTTTAAAAAGGCTAAACTGGCAATTAACGTAAATTAACTTTTAGGGCATTATTGGAAAGGTCCCATTAAATACTATTGATATGTACATTCATTTAACACTTTAGTTGCACAAATAATATTTTGGGATTTCCG